>OX336389.2:919801874-922201874 GCA_946902985.2 Meconema thalassinum
TGAAATATTGCAAGGCACATCTTCGTTGCCCACTGTGCACTAGTCCTCACGTTGTGATCATGTGTCATATACTGAATACACAGAAGCTCGAGGAGAAACCTGAATCTAAAATGCAGGATGACTGGGAAAGGCAGAGCAATATCTCCATGAACATTCAGAGTGCCACAAAGGAGGTGTTTCTACAGACGTTGTGCATCAAATTGACACATAAAGGAAATGAGAAGATGGTCCGAGCACTTATAGACAGTGGATCAAAAAGATCCTACATTTTACGGAAGACTGCTGAGGAAATGGGATATAAACCTTTAAAGACCGAGATGATGATCCACAAGTTGTTTGGGGGCGCTGAGACCCGTGAAGAAGACCATCACCTGTATGATGCGAAAGTAAGCAGCTGTGATGGTTCCTTTAATACCACGTTGCAATTGATTGACCAGAAGGTAATATGTGGGAAGATTCCAAGTTTGAAGTTTGGACCTTGGATGAAAGAAATGAAAGCAAAAAAGATATGGCTGTCTGATGTGGGAAGAAATCCATCCAACGTGGAAGTCCTGCTAGGAGCTGATGTTGCGAGGAGTCTTTTGCTGAATGAAACCCATAAGCTTGAATCAGGATTGGTTGCTGTGAGGACAACGCTTGGCTGGACCGTGACTGGTAAATTGAAAGACGAAGAGGGTAGTTCCCTGGCTTTGTATTCAACTACCCTGTTCATTCAATCTGCCTCTATAACCGACCTTTGGAACTTGGAGACTATAGGCATATCTGACCCCATGGAAAACAAGTCGAGAGAAGAGATGGAAGAAGCTGCACGTCATTACTTCCAAGAGACTGTAAAGGTTAATGCGGAAGGCCGATATGAAGTTGCGTTACCTTGGTTGGAGAGCCGACAGTACTTACGGAAAAACAAGGAGATAGTGGAGAAGAGATTGATCTCAGTTTCGAATGGACTGACCAAAGAAGGAAAGTTTGAGGAATATGGAAATGTGTTTCAGGAATGGATAAATGAGGGCATAATTGAAGAGGTTCCAGAAGTAGAAAAGGAAGACCTGTGCTATTATTTACCACACGGGGAATCTTCAAAGAAAACTCTACCACCAATGTGAGACCCGTGTTTGATGGATCCAGCAAATCGAAGGATACTCCTTCTTTAAATGAATGTCTCGAAAAGGATCCTAATTTGCTACAACAAATCCCTACGCTTCTATTGATGTTTCGAAAAAATAGGATAGGAGTAATTTCCGATATTAAGAAGGCTTTCCTGCAAATATCTGTTCAGGAAACTGATCGTGATTTCTTGCGCTTCTTGTGGTGGAAGGATTCAAAGGATAGTGAATTGAAGGTTTTTCGACATTGCCGAGTCGTATTTGGTCTGAATTGTAGCCCATTTCTGCTGGAAGCAGTTCTAGACCTTCAATTGAAAGAGAGCGTCGACTACCACGAGACATCAAAAAGACTGAGAAATTCCTTCTATGTAGACAATTGTATCACCTCTTTGGATAATGAGGAAGAATTGAGTACGTTTATAGAATAATCTACCGCATTGCTGGCCAGAGCACGTTTTGATCTTCGTAACTAGGAGTACACAAGTCTAAATTCTCCCGAGAGCGACTCGTCAGTTCCTGAGGTAACCTTGGTATTAGGACTTCGATGGAACAAGACAGAAGATGTTCTTTCTTGTGAGAAAATTGACATGTCGAAGATTGGCGACAAGATCACTAGAAGAGAATAATGTATTGGCGGCTGCTCAGAGAATCTTTGATCCTATAGGTTTCACATGTCCTGTCTCTCTAGTTCCGAAGTTGCTGTTGCAGGAAAGTTGGCGGAAGAAAATGAGCTGGGATGAAGAAATGGAGGATGACATGAGGAAGAAGTTTGAAATTTGGCATCAAGAACTTGAGGTATTGCCTGATATTAAAATTCCCAGGCAAATGGCACGCTGCAAGACACAGGAATCTTGGAGCCTTCATACGTTCTGCGACGCAAGTGGAGTAGCATATGCTGCGGTTGTGTTTCTTCGTTCAGAAGATGGAAAGAACACAAATATAACACTTCTTCAAGCAAAGTCTCGTCTAGCCCCGCTGAAAAAAATGACTATTTCGCGGTTGGAACTCCTAGCTTGTTCAATAGGAGCTCGCCCTGCATTTTCCATAAAGGCAAGTTTACGAATAGCAGAGCTTTCAACATATTATTGGACAGACTCCACAGCAGCTCTCTGCTGGATCAAGAGGAAGGAAGCCTGGGGAACTTTTGTAGCAAATCGGGTGAAGGAAATTAAACAGTTGTCTAACCCTGATAGCTGGAATCATGTACGTGGAGTGAATAACCCGGCTGACCTACCTTCTAGGGGTTGTTCTGCTTCCAAACTCATGACGTCGAAATGGTGGGAGGGCCCTCATTGGCTGAGATCTAGTTCGGAATGGCCTCTCGACAATGCCTTGCCTGATGAAGAAAGGGTAAATGAAGAGAAAAGGAAAGGAATTTCAACTGTACTATTTTTTGTGGAACCAGAAGGAAAGTGGTATCTGAAATTCTTTTCCAAGTACTCAAAAGTTGTCAGGATGACAGCCTGGATTCTACGATTCATCCACAACACAGCAAAAGGAGGCGAAGTACGTATTTCAAAGGAACTCCAAGTCGAAGAATTGCAAGTATCTGAAAGGAGACTGTTGAAGATCGTTACGCAAGAGATGCTCGCCGAAAAGGAGCAGTCCTTCAAAAATCTGAACGTGTTTGAAGATGAAAGAGGATTACTTCGAGTAAAAACAAGGTTAATAAGGAGACCGGACGATGAATTATTCCTCACTCCAATTCTGCTACCAGCTAAACACCAGCTAGTTCACATGATGATCATGGAGAAACATCTAGAAATAAGGAGACCGGACGATGAATTATTCCTCACTCCAATTCTGCTACCAGCTAAACACCAGCTAGTTCACATGATGATCATGGAGAAACATCTAGAAATGTCTCATGCTGGAGTACAAGTTCTTCTCTCCATTTTGCGAGAACGGTTTTGGATTGTTAATGGTAGGACAATAAGAAAGGTGATTTCTGGCTGTGTCAGGTGCAAAAGACACCAAGCAAAGGGGATTACCATCGAAGTTGCACCTTTGCCAGAGGATCGGATTAGGGACGCTTCTGTCATTGAAATTGTAGGAATTGATCTGACTGGCCCGTTATATCTCCGAGGAGGTGAACAGGTCTGGGTGGTACTATTCACGTGTGTGGTCTTCAGAGCTGTGCATTTTGAACTCGTTAGGACACTACCTACCCCAGGGTTTATGCAAGCATTGAGGAGATTCGTTGCTCGAAGTGGGAGACCAAACATCATTTACAGTGATAATGGGACAACTTTTGTGGGAGCAGAAAATGCTTTCAGTGAAGTTGACTGGACCAAAATAAATGTTGAGGCTACGTGCATGAGAATTGTTTGGAAATTCAATCCTCCCACTGCTGCATGGTGGGGCGGCTTTTGGGAGCGTATTGTTCAAATGCTGAAGAAGTTGTTGCGACGAGTACTAGGTCGTTCCTCCTTAGACTATGAGGAACTATTAACGGTTCTGTTGGACGCGGAGGTAGTCATCAATTCTCGGCCTTTGACTTATTTGTCTGAAGATAGTGATGACTTGATAGCGCTGACAGCTGCAATGTTTCTTCAGGACATTCCGAGGGTGGGAGTACCCGATATTGATCACATTGATCAGCTAAACCGTGGAAAAAGGTTAAGGCACATGCAGCATTTGAGGGCAGAATTGCGAAAAAGATTCAAACTAGAGTTACTAGGGCAACTTAAACCGGGAAAAGGCAAAGCAAACTCGCATCGAGTATTGAAGGTGGGAGAAGTAGTGATCCTTGGAAGTGACAGTGCACGTAGAATGGACTGGCCTTTAGGAAGGGTGGTTTCAGTATATCCCGGAAAGGACAATGTCGTCAGAGTGGTCAAGGTGAACACTACAACTGGAGAGCTGAAACGGCCCGTGCAGAACATCTATCCTCTAGAAGCAACTCCGTTTACTGAGTGGCAGTGTGAAGAAGAGGTCTTGGATAAAGACCCTGGTGTTCCTGTTTCGAGCCCTGGTGTTCCTGTTTCGAGCTCTGGTGTTCCTGTATCGAGCCCTGGTGCACCTGTATCGAGCCCTGATGTTCCTGTCTCGCCCCCCTGGTGTTCCGCATTTGAGTTCGACAAGGTGTGGGAGGAAGATACGAATTCCATCCCGCCTCAATTTGTAAATTTTCCTTGATCTGTAATATTTGAAGTACAGTGGTTTTAATCATAGTATGATAAAAAAAAAGGTGGGAGGATGTTATGGAACTGATTAAAAGAGTCTACTAAGTCGTTTTTGGACCCTAAATGGCGGCCGCTGGCTGGAGGGCCATCTTGTGGTGTTTGGACTCTGTGACAAAAGACTGTGGCAGTTGTTGTTCGTTGTTCTATGTTTGAATATGTCTGTTGTATAGTTGTGTAGTGAAATAAATAGTTAAATAAGTAATGGTTAACACTAATTCGGTGAATTAGTCCCTTAACAAAACAATCAGGCAGCACATCCTGCTGAATGAAAACAGGCCTATTATGCAAAATTGTGATGTACCACATGGACTTAAGTCTATAATGTTGCAAGTTTTACTGTTTATAAATAAGTTTACTTTCAGGAATAAAGGTTGGAACACATTTAAATTAATGTCAACTGTACAGATATGATTTTGAAATTAAATTTCATTTCTCTATTTTATTGACTCTTCATATTACACATTTTTGTTTTCTTCTTATGTATTGAACCCTTGCAAAGAAGCATATGAGACTCAATTTCGGGGGGTGTAACAGTCCATTTCGTAAAGTTGTTGTTAAGCGCTTCTTATAACATGCAAGGTAACATATAACAAAATAACATGCAGGAAAAAGTGAATACCAGGATAAAACATATGAATTTAATAACAGATCAACAAATTTACACTATTTACAACAAACAAAAAAATAAGGTCTCCCAAATGACACCCTCTTGAATTAAATAAAAATGCCAAACTAGGCCTGATCTCAGGAGAGATCGTAAACATCTGGACCAAATGTCCCAAAATACTGCAATGACATGTGCGTGTGCGGCTTTTCTACATGCGTTACGATGTATACAAATTAATGCGAGATTCGTTACCATCCAGTAAACTTTCAGGGGACGAATCTGCATTGTCTTAGAGCTAGACAGACACGAGGAACCAATTAAACACTAATTAAACTAATCCGACACTTCCTACACTAAATAAACAAAAATAATTTCCGCGTGAAATTGGAATCAAAGAATTGCCGAAGCAAACAACATTAACGCCTAAAATTAGGACTTTTCAAATCAACACAAGCAAATCAACACGTGACCAATCAAGAAATAAATACACACATGGCCACTTGCCATTTTTACAAGAAAATACAGAATACACCCAACGGTGTCACAACAGACAAATCTAACAATGAAATGAGTCACAGAAATCACTAGGCTCAAAGCCAACATTTACATCATAAACAAATATTTCATTTCACGCGATATGCGGTAATTCGTAACGGACATGGCGAACTCCCTGATTAATTATGATCCAATGACCATTAAAAGAACAGGTTTGCTACAGATAGCTTACAGGGGTCAGTCGGTCAGCTGGACTGCCTAAACGATGAATCACCAGACATAGACGGGCGCAAAGTGGAATCTGCACATCTGTCAATCCACGTGTCAATTACCTCGACCTGCCGTAGCAATGGCTCGAGTCTCGAAGAAGCGTGCTCCCAAAGCACATAATATACGTGTGTGTGTCAAAATAAAATATCTTAGCATTTCCCACGGAAATCCAAGAATTAGCACAGGACAAGGTACAGTAGCCTCTAAGAGCGCTCTGCCTTTCCATAAAAATACAACCACAATATTTGAGGGCGGTAGGCACATTCTACCCCTCATCACGAAGAATCAATACACACACCTTGACACAATACACACACCAAAATCACACGTATGGGTTTGACAGAAACCTGAAATAAAGGACATAAAATATTTTTCCACCGACTTGTGCTCCCAATCTAGTCCGTGACTAAAGAACCTGAAAAGGACTCAAAAAATCAAAAATATAGAACTAAGGTGTTCTATAGTGACATCTAAACTTGTTGCGCTCGGCAACCCTAGTATGAATAAAAACCTGTTCGTAAAACATCTAACAACTTTTACCCCCTTCTCCTACTAAAAATGAATTTGAATAAAAGTACCATTTATCGACCATGATGAATTTCGCATTCGCATGAATAAAATCAAAATACACACGCCGTGCATACTAATAATGACTCATAAGAAAAATATACAATCAAACAAACACTTTGGCCACGTGCCAACGTACATTTAAATATAACAGTGTCGGCGCAAAAATCTAAATACACAAGAAAAACAATGAATAAATTATTTACAACGTTCCCGCGTCTAATCTAGCTACATATTGAATAAATCAATGGTTTGTACATCACCGTGCAGCTTGTAGAAAATCAACCTCCATCCCAAGGCATTTCTCCACGGGAAATCTACTCGTTCATCGTCGACGTTCTGGTAGAGGCGTAGCACTTCATTCCACCAATCGACCTTCCTGTAGACATCTTGGCGTGGCTTCTTGGAAAGAAATGTTCAAAGTTATTATTCTACCTAGCTAGAATCGCTATGAGCTACTGACTTTCACTCAAAGGTAATGTCCTGGGCGATTACTCAACGTAGAATTGGCCCTATCTAAGCATTTGCTTACTTCACACGCACATATACATCACACAAAATATAACACAAAATTTACAGAAAATATTTCAATCTTCGTCCACCACGCAACTGGCTTTAAACAAGTCTCACCAATTACGTCTACTGCGTAGCGCTTATCTCAAGTAGAGATCTCCCTTCGCTAAGCATGCGCTCTGCTCCCCAGAGCACAATAAAATGTTCGTTCAAACAGACGTGAAGTATGCTCACTAGAGCCTGATAAAATCGTGTCTCAAACTGGCGTGAACGATGCTCCTCGGAGCCCGATAAAGTTGTGTCTCAAACTGCTCATCACCGATCAATTTATTAGAAACTGACAGAAAGGAGTGGAGTGGAGGCAATCTGTGAAAATAATCTGTAATTTTCAACTCACAGACTTGGGACTAGTGGGTAGATTATTGGCTGAGGAATAACCTAACCACCAAGGGAAGTTGATAAAGAAAAGGAGGTGGGTTTCGGACTGGAGAGAAAGGATAGAGAAATAGGAGGCGAGTCCCACAAAAGTTATAAATTTAACTTTAAGTACACTCAAAGGCGGTTGTCACTGCAAATCCGCTCTCTGATACCTAAAGTGGGTAACGACCTGGTCGAAGCTAACGGGAACCACAGCTAGGACTTGGGCGGTTTGCAAGAGAATGGCTTTAGCATATTCCCTCTCAAGCATGCATATGCCTACTATGGGGAAGGGTGATGGTCTGGCAAGACAGAGAGTAACATAACTTATTGTATGTCTGTTCAAAGGAATTCGTTTTGAACAAGTAATTCGAAGAATGCCAATAATTTGAATTGATTTCGATATTTCCAGTTTTCGAAGTTGTAGAGTTCTTGAAAAGCGACCAAGTGCTTCCAAGAAGGATAGTAATAAAAGAATTATGCCTTTGGGAATAAATTTGGTAAATGAACCAATAGTTGCATTTGGAAATGGCTAAGCTTTTATCCAGCAAGGAGCCGACTAAAAGTTTAGGCAAAGAGAAACACTTATCTTTTGGAAAACCAACCATAAGTTTTTTGGAGAGGATCTCCACAAGCAGGAAGCTGGCGTAGCGAGCTGTACTTGCCTTACTGGCCAGTTAGAATTAGCTATTAAAGCTAAGAGAAACTTTATCAAGATAACCACTAAGAGTTCTTGCTCAAATGCAACAAGTGGTGAAAGCCCTATCAATAGATTTAATGGCATTAAGTAGGAAGAGCCAAGGAAGACAGGATCTTGCCTAACCGTTGTATTAGAGAAATTATGAGTCAAAAAGGAAAGTTTGAATTTATTTAACAATGCAAAAAAGTCTAATAAATCTAACAAGTATATAGTTTCAATTTTTGTTAACAATTTGGGGTCGCAGACCTCCTAACATTTAAAGTTTGCTCCAGGCAATAAACAATTCTTTAGGTTTCAAACCTTTATATGTACTAAAATCTTTGTAAGATTTAAAAGAGACAAATGAAGTGATTAAAGTTAGACATTAAATCGAGTACAAGGTGTGTACTTTCAGAAATTTCCAAGTACCTATCTTAGAAAAAGTTACAACTTCGAAAATAACAAAAAAGGAAGCAGGTAGAATGAAAGAGAAGTTCCTATAACTTCTTATATTTACGCTGAATTACTTTTATAATAGTTATACAAAATAGGACAGGTCACTTACTGTGAAACCTGAAGAGAAAGTCAAAAGGAAGGTTCTAGACTTCCTATGTTTAAGTAGGAATCACGAGACAAATGGGGCAAGTTTCCCTTTCGTGAGACCTAAAAAGAAACTCACTCATGAGCTGAAAGAATTGCATTCCCTAATTGGAAGGGAGAAACAATGTAAGTTTAAAACGTGTACTAGACACGTATTTATGCAGAAGTTAATTAATGTTATATAAGAAAAAGGGGAGGGCACTTCTATAGAGTGACACCTCATTGAAAAAGTCCTCAAGTAACAACTTTATTATGGTTTGTCAGTAAGGGGTTTAGGAAAGAGCAACTGGGATGGAAGGTAAATGTTCATGGCCGTATTTATAATAATCGGACGAACGCGACGCGGAAGAAATACTGAAAGAACACTGTTTATCACTATAGTTTGTTGAATGGATGAAAAGTTCACTGTAGTAGCACAAACGTTTATGGCAAAGAAAGTTATTGCAATGATGAAAAATAATTTGTTGCATTAGGTAGGCGAAAGTCTATTGCTTGAGAAAGTTATGAATTACAATTAAATGCGCCATAGAACATTCCAACGGTGGAAGAAAATTAGCTATTGAGCATTAATTTATAAGGAAGATTCCTCATTTTTTTAATAGTATTCCCACAAGTGAGTGGAAAATACATGATGGCACGACTTGTAGATAGAGTACAGAATCTGGAAGGTTCCAGAACGATCCTAATAGAAGAATAGGGCCAAAATTAATCCAGCGGAGGAACGAGCTTAATATTTTATAGACAGTGGGTAATTCCCACGTTGTGAGAAGATTTCTCATAAGAAATGCTGCTTTCTATTAAGCTTTGCTTAGACAGACAAAAGCTTAACATAGAAAATCCCGCGAAGGATGATTATTGCCACAAATAAGTAATCTCACACTGCCTATAAATGATTATTAAAAGCATGTAGATATTAAAACCGATGAAGATGAGGTTAAAACCTGAAGTCTGTACTTATCTTTGCTGCATGGCGAAGGTGAAGTTCCCTTTGACGATTAAAGATCCAACATGGCGTGGAATCTGAAGAATGCCTCTTAGTTCAGGAGGCTGGCTCTAGTTGAGCCTTGACTGAGTCGACGGCCGACGTACAAGTGAGACATGCTCAGCAAAGCGCAGAGGGACCAGGAAAGGGAAAAGAGTGGGGGTAGGAGACAAAAGGAATACATAACAGAATAGGCAACCTTGAAAAAATAAATGTTTTTCTTGATGAATGGTCTTCAAAGAGTTGATAGCAGACGATACTAGCGCAGCATGGTGGGTGAAAAAGTAGGCGAAGTTCTCTTGATCATGGAGATGATAGCTGGCGATGGCGACGAGCTCTGGTGGCCAGATTGATAAGGAAGTCCTCTTGCACCGGGAAGAATTGAGGAACTTCAAAGATTCGCTGCTAGATGACGCTAGGTGAGTCATGGAAGATATATATCTAGAACAGACTAACGAATAACATAAGAGACATGACCACCAAAGAGAAACTGGAAGATCTCTGTTGGTGTTTGAGAAAAAGGAAGAAATGAACAATCAAAGAGTATTTAAAAAATACTCTATCTTACCGTGTATTCCAAGAATACACCAAGCTGGGAAGGGCAAACACCAACAGAGAGCCGGAAAACCAATTAAACATTTAAAGGTAATGGAGCAATTAAAGACAGTGGTCTTGTGATCTGACCGTTAGTGGTCAAAACTCTGGCCACCCTGACTCTCCCATCCCTTCCAGGATAACAATCGGTTACTCTACCAGAATTCCAGACCAGGGGAGGAGAAACATCCCTGACCAAGACCAAGTCCCCCACTTTAATGTCGGGACTGGAAAGAAACCACTTCTGTCTCCGTTGCAAGGAAGTTAAATATTCCAAGTTCCACCTCTTCAAGAAAGAATTGCGAAGGTCTTCAAGTTTACGCCAAACAATAGGTAAATTAGAATCCCTGTAAGAATTGGAAAGGGGAGGAGGGGCAGAAAGAGAAGTGCCTATAAGGAAGTGACCAGGTGTGAGTGGAAGCAGGTCATCAGGGTCATTGGAAAGCGGAGTTAGAGGGCGAGAATTAACAACTCTTTCAATCAGAACGGACAGTGAATTAAATTCTTCATAAGTCAGAATGCGATTACCTAAAACCTTTCTTAAATGACGTTTAGTGAGCTTTACGCAGGATTCCCACCTACCACCGTGATGAGGAGAGTAGGGAGGAATAAAACGCCATTTGAATCCCTTTGAATAGGAAAAATTAGAGATCTGTTCCATGGCAGGAGAAGATGTGAGAGCTTTTTTCCACAAGGAAGCTGCGCCTTGAAAAGTGGAAGCGTTATCAGAGAACATCTCTGAAGGAACACCACGCCTAGCAGCGAAGCGAGAGACAGCTGATAAAAAGTAAGAAGTAGAGGCATTCGTTACTAGTTCCAAATGGATTGCGCCAGTAACCATGCAAACAAAGAGAGAAACAGAGAGCTTACCAAACAATTTGCGTTTAGCTTCAGGGGAATTTCGTTGATATTGGAACGGACCCATATAGTCCACACCAGTTAGAGCAAATGGACGTATAGGAGAAGAGCGAAAAGAGGGAAGATCGCTCATTAATTGAGTATTGACTTTAGGTTTCGCTTTGAAGCAAGGAATGCACTTGTGAATTACAGAGGAAACTTCATGAATTCCATTTATAATCCAGTACTTTTCCCTTAAGAGGCAAAGCAGAGTGCGTGTACCAACATGCAGATTGCGATAATGAAAGTCACGTATAACTAAGGAAGTTACGTGATGTTTAGGAGGCAAAATAACGGGATGCTTTTTGTCTTCAGAGAGCAAAGATTGAGAGAGCCTACCACCTACCCTGAGTAACCAATTGTCATCAAGGAACGGGGCCAAAGCACGAAGACGACTGGATTTGGGAAGATCCCTTTTAGAAGAAAGTAAAGACAATTCAGAAGAAAAGGCTTCTTGCTGTGTCAGTCGTAAAACCTTAATGGTAGCGAGATTCAATTCATGATTGGTAAGGTGTGGTTTAGGAAGAAGAGGTTGGTCAACCACAAGATATTTCCATCTAAGAAGATAGGCGACAATTCGAATTAGTTTATGAAAGGAAGAATAGCGGGACAACAAGGGATGAGAAACGTTGGAAACAAGACACGAAGCAGTAGATAAAGATACTTTTGCTTCAGGTAAGTTGGAGTTTGTAGCTGGAGGTTTAGAAGGCCAAGAGGAAGAGTCTTCGATTAACCACGAGGGCCCATGCCAGTACAACGGGGAGGCTGCTAATTGAGAGGGTAAACATCCACGAGAGATAATGTCGGCTGGGTTGTCAGCGCTGGGCACATGCCTCCATTGACATCCCGAAGAAAGAGTTTGAATTTTGGAAACCCTGTTTGCAACAAAAGTTTGCCAGTGCGCGGGGTTCTTGGCGATCCAAGAAAGGGTGATCATGGAATCGCTCCAGAGATAGATTTGCGAGAATTCGACTTTTAATACTTCCCGTAATTTATTAACAAGTTCTGCAGCCATGAGTGCAGCACACAATTCAAGCCTAGGTAAAGTGATAGTTTTAAGAGGAGCTACCTTCGATTTGGCACAAACAAGGTTGGAAACTTAAGATCCATTTAATGAACGGCGATAAACTAAATATGCGCAGCAACCATAAGCTTTTTCGGAACTGTCCGCGAACACATGAAGGAAAAACGATGCATTAGAATGAGCGTTAATTAAATTCCTAGGGATTTCAATAAGGGAAAGATCAAGCAAATTGCTGCGAAAAGAAAGCCATCTGTTAAGAAATGAGAGGGGAACAGTGTCATCCCATTCACATTTGAGCGACCACAGCTCTTGCATGAAGAGTTTGGCTATAACGATAACTGGGGCAAGGAATTGAAACGGATCAACAATTTTTGCAATTTCAGAGAGAATCTGTCTTTTTGTGTTAGGGAGCTCTTCGGCGAGCGATACTTTATAGATGAGAGTGTCAGTGCTAGTGCACCAATGAACTCCAAAAGTTTTTATGGATTCGGAGTTTCCACAAATTTCGACAGAGGAGGGATCTACGTCTTCGATGGGAAACTGGGCGAGAAACTCAGGGGAGTTGGAATTCCACTTATGAAGTGGGAAACCTCCATTCCTTAGCAATGCCTGAAGTTCTAAAGACACGAGAGAAGCTTCCTCCAGAGTGGGGAAGGACTGCAAATAATTGTCAACATAGAATGACGTGGTTATCGCTTCAGAAGCTTTGGAGTTAAATAAATGACCATCTTGAGAGGCTAGTAAGTGTAGGGAACGGATAGCAAGGAAAGCGGAAGGTTTTAAGCCATAAGTAACCGTTTTTAAGCGAAATACCTTAATGGGCTTACTGATTTCGTCGCGCCACAAGATTCTTTGGAGATCTCGTTGTTCAGGCTGAATTAAAACTTGACGGTACATCTGTTTTATATCAGCAATAACAGCTATGGGAAATAATCGAAAGTTTAAGAGTATAGCAGATGGATCTGACTGAATAGCAGGACCAGAGTAAAGAGTGTCGTTGAGGCTGTTGCCATTAACGTCAGGTGATGAACCATTGAAAACAACTCGGATTTTATCCTTTACAAGAGGATTTTTCCACACGGGATGATGATTTAAGAAAACCGTTTCAATTGGCGGGTGCAATTCATCATCAGATTTGTTAACAACTTCCATATGATCTAAGCTTTCATACTCGTCCATGAAATCAGTGTACTGCTGTTTAACGAGAGGTTCTTTCTTGAATTTGTTCTCGATAGCAAAGAGAGCTTTTCTAGCTTTGGGTTGAGAGTTAATAAGTTTAGGGGGATTATGTAATCTTGGCATTTGAACAATGAACCGACCGTCAGAAGAGCGAGTGGTGGTGTTTAGAAAAAGTTGCTCACAGAATTCTTTTTCTGAAGAGGTCACGTTAGGAGGATCAACGCTTTCGAGCCTCCAAAACTGTTCCAGATCAATATTGGAGAAATAACATTGCGATGCGGGTTGGGGAGAATAATGGGGAAGTTGACCGGTGACGATCCATCCAAAATTAGTGTCTCTGGCGACCACGTTTGAAGATAACTTGCGAACCTGTTTACGAAGGCAATTCCAAAAAACATTGGCACTAAAGAGTATGTCAATGGGGTTTTGTATGTTAAACAAAGGATCGGCTAGCCTTAAATGCGAGGAAATGTTTAAACCTGAAACATCCACAGAGTGACTGGGAGTGTCTTCTCCAATGCTATTGAGAATTAGACAATTCAGTTTGAGAAAGTTGTTTCTGTGACAAATATCTCTTATGGTTAGCTTTGAGAATTGTAAAGCTTGCGATTTTGAGCTGTTGATGCCCGACACATTAATAGAAGTGGGGTTTACAGGAAGGCCTAGTTTTCTAATCAAAGAATTAGATACAAAATCATGAGTTGCCGCTGAATCGAGAAGACCGCGTGCACGGACCCAGTTGCCAGAGTTATCCTGAACTTCGATTTGTACAGTGGACAGCAATACTTGGGCACTACGAATGGACTTGGCATTTTGAATGTACGATGAAGCACTGGAACTGTTAGCATTATCACTTTTCTGAGAAGTAGATGCTGTCGATGACCTTGCCTGATCATGACGATGTAGCAAAGTGTGATGAGCCTTTTCACAATGGAAGCAAAGTCTTGTGGAGTTGCAATTAGAAGCAGAATGCGTAGGCGCTATGCAGTTGAAGCAATGTTTGTTTTGGGAAACTAATTTTCTTCTGTCGTCGACTGACAGTTCTTTAAAGGATTTGCATAGATATAAGGCATGGGAATCTTTACAGAGTATACACCTTAATGGTTCATTTAAACTCTTGCGAGGTTCGCTTTGAGTGTTTAAAACGAGAGAGCTAGCAATACGGCGTTCACTAGACCTAGTTGGGTAACCAGTGGTGTTTGGCTTAAATTTGGATGAGGTGGATCCAGGTTTTTGGATACTAGACGCTAAGCGTTCGCTTTTAGGTTTGATAGACATTAATTCAAATTTAGAACTCGGAGATGAGGGTTCACTTTGATTTGCTAGAGCGGTTAACAGCTGGCATCTGGCATTTATGAAAGTGACTAAATGCTCGTAAGAGTCATTGTCTTCTCTAGAAAGTTCAATTTCCCAAGCTTTGAGGGTAGCAGCATCAACTTTAGAAACCACTAAATGTATTAGGAAAGTATCCCAGTGTTCAGTGGGTTGATCTAATTGGGACAGAGCTTTAACATGAAGCTGAGTAGTATCAATGAGAGTACGCAAACTAGTGACGTCATTGTGCTGTGACGCAGGTAGGTTAAATAGAGCCTTCATATGGCGTTGAATACGTAACCATAAATTTCCGTATCTTTCTTTCAATAAGTTAAAGGCAATGGGATAATTTTCGGCACTTAGAGGAAGTGCTTCAACTAACTGCAGAGCTTGACCTCGAAGGATAGATCTCAAGTAATGAAACTTGTAGATGACTTGAATGTCTTCATTGTCATGAACAAGAGAGCAAAATAATTCATAGAACGAATCCCAAGTAGATTCATCTCCAGAGAAGTGGGGTAAATCAATTTTAGGTAAAATAGGTTTGGGCTTGTGAGTACCATCGCGAAAAGAAGTTTGTGGTTCATGAAGGGAACCAAGAACAGAAGCGTCCTTTTTCTGCTCCTCTTCGAGTTGGCGTATTATTTTGAAAGCAGAACCTATACCTTCGTAATATTGGTTTTCTACTTCGACTCGATCTTCGGTTTGATTGAACATACAAGTTTCTATTTCAGTTTGAATGTTACAATAATTCTCATATGAACGTTCAAAATCCCTTACACGATGTCTTAAGAAGTCTAATTGAGCTTCTGAGGGATCTAGCTCTTTGATATATTTTCTGAATCGGGTAATTTGTCCTTTATAGGATGCTCGTTTAGAAGTAAGTTTTTCATCCTTATCCTTTTCAATAGGAGCCATGACAAGGTTAAAGTATAACTCACGAAACTGTGGAACCTTGGAAATGCTGTCAGGCTGGCAGCAGCAAATAAGTTGAAAGAAGGGGACACCCCAAAGGAGACAGGAGCCTCTTTCCACTTCACAGGCTTTGCACGATGTAGTTATAGCTGAAAGATTCAAAGCAGATATTAATAATGTGCAAGGTATTGTCAAATAACTTTTAAAAAAGAATAACAAATGGGCTCTCCCGGGTTTCGGCACCAAATTTTGGGTAGATTATTGGCTGAGGAATAACCTAACCACCAAGGGAAGATGATAAAGAAAAGGAGGTGGGTTTCGGACTGGAGAGAAAGGATAGAGAAATATGAGGAGAGTCCCACAAAAGTTATAAATTTAACTTTAAGTACACTCAAAGGCGGTTGCCACTGCAAATCCGCTCTCTGATACCTAAAGTGGGTAAGGACCTGGTCGAAGCTAACGGGAACCGCAGCTAGGACTTGGGCGGTTTGCAAGAGAATGGCTTTAGCATATTCCCTCTCAAGCATGCATATGCCTACTATGGGGAAGGGTGATGGTCTGGCAAGACAGAGAGTAACATAACTTATTGTATGTCTGTTCAAAGGAATTCGTTTTGAACAAGTAATTCGAAGAATGCCTATAATTTGAATTGATTTCGATATTTCCAGTTTTCGAAGTTGTAGAGTTCTTGAAAAGCGACCAAGTGCTTCCAAGAAGGATAGTAATAAAAGAATTATGCCTTTGGGAATAAATTTGGTAAATGAACCAATAGTTGCATTTGGAAATGGCTAAGCTTTTATCCAGCAAGGAGCCGACTAAAAGTTTAGGCAAAGAGAAACACTTATCTTTTGGAAAACCAACCATAACTTTTTGGAGGGGATCTCCACAAGCAGGAAGCTGGCGTAGCGAGCTGTACTTGCCTTACTGGCCAGTTAGAATTAGCTATTAAAGCTAAGAGAAACTTTATCAAGATAACCACTAAGAGTTCTTGCTCAAATGCAACAAGTGGTGAAAGCCCTATCAATAGATTTAATGGCATTAAGTAGGAAGAGCCAAGGAAGACAGGATCTTGCCTAACCGTTGTATTAGAGAAATGATGAGTCAAAAAGGAAAGTTTGAATTTATTTAACAATGCAAAAAAGTCTAATAAATCTAACAAGTATATAGTTTCAATTTTTGTTAACAATTTGGGGTCGCAGACCTCCTAACATTTAAAGTTTGCTCCAGGCAATTAACAATTCTTTAGGTTTCAAACCTTTATATGTACTAAAATCTTTGTAAGATTTAAAAGAGACAAATGAAGTGATTAAAGTTAGACATTAAATCGAGTACAAGGTGTGTACTTTCAGAAATTTCCAAGTACCTATCTTAGAAAAAGTTACAACTTCGAAAATAACAAAAAAGGAAGCAGGTAGAATGAAAGAGAAGTTCCTATAACTTCTTATATTTACGCTGAATTACTTTTATAATAGTTATACAAAATAGGACAGGTCACTTACTGTGAAACCTGAAGAGAAAGTCAAAAGGAAGGTTCTAGACTTCCTATGTTTAAGTAGGAATCACGAGACAAATGGGGCAAGTTTCCCTTTCGTGAGACCTAAAAACAACTCACTCATGAGCTGAAAGAATTGCATTCCCTAATTAGAAGGGAGAAACAATGTAAGTTTAAAACGTGTACTAGACACGTATTTATGCAGAAGTTAATTAATGTTACATAAGAAAAAGGGGAGGGCACTTCTATAGAGTGACACCTCATTGAAAAAGACCTCAAGTAACAACTTTATTATGGTTTGTTAGTAAGAGGTTTAGGAAAGAGCAACTGGGATGGAAGGTAAATGTTCATGGCCGTATTTATAATAATCGGACGAACGCGACGCGGAAGAAATACTGAAAGAACACTGTTTATCACTATAGTTTGTTGAATGGATGAAAAGTTCACTGTAGTAGCACAAAAGTTTATGGCAAAGAAAGTTATTGCAATGATGAAAAATAATTTGTTGCATTAGGTAGGCGAAAGTCTATTGCTTGAGAAAGTTATGAATTACAATTAAATGCGCCATAGAACATTCCAACGGTGGAAGAAAATTAGCTATTGAGCATTAATTTATAAGGAAGATTCCTCATTTTTTAATAGTATTCCCACAAGTGAGTGGAAAATACATGATGGCACGACTTGTAGATAGAGTACAGAATCTGGAAGGTTCCAGAACGATCCTAATAGAAGAATAGGGCCAAAATTAATCCAGCGGAGGAACGAGCTTAATATTTTATAGACAGTGGGTAATTCCCACGTTGTGAGAAGATTTCTCATAAGAAATGCTGCTTTCTATTAAGCTTTGCTTAGACAGACAAAAGCTTAACATAGAAAATCCCGCGAAGGATGATTATTGCCACAAATAAGTAATCTCACACTGCCTATAAATGATTATTAAAAGCATGTAGATATTAAAACCGATGAAGATGAGGTTTAAACCTGAAGTCTGTACTTAGCTTTGCTGCATGGCGAAGGTGAAGTTCCCTTTGACGATTAAAGTTCCAACATGGCGTGGAATCTGAAGAATGCCTCTTAGTTCAGGAGGCTGGCTCTAGTTGAGCCTTGACTGAGTCGACGGCCGACGTACAAGTGAGACATACTCAGCAAAGCGCAGAGGGACCAGGAAAGGGAAAAGAGTGGGGGTAGGAGACAAAAGGAATACATATCAGAATAGACAACCTTGAAAAAATAAATGTTTTTCTTGATGAATGGTCTTCAAAGAGTTGATAGCAGACGATACTAGCGCAGCATGGTGGGTGAAAAAGTAGACGAAGTTCTCTTGATCACGGAGATGATAGCTGGCGATGGCAACGAGCTCTGGTGGCCAGATTGATAAGGAAGTCCTCTTGCACCGGGAAGAATTGAGGAACATCAAAGATTCGCTGCTAGATGACGCTAGGTGAGTCATGGAAGATATATATCTAGAACAGACTCACGAATAACATAAGAGACATGACCACCAAAGAGAATCTGGAAGATCACTGTTGGTGTTTGAGAAAAAGGAAGGAATGAACAATCAAAGAGTATTAAAAAAAATATACTCTATCTTACCGTGTATTCCAAGAATACACCAACTAGTATCAATCTTCTTCTTTTCATCCAAACGTCTCAATGGACTCATGCGGAATCCTATCGCATCGGCGGTTCTTCATACACGTGTTTTAGCGCCTTTTTATGGTACGCAAATCTCCGCGTGGTTTAGGCGTCCTCTCTCCTGATTCGCTGATTCAATCGTGTATCGGTTGGAACTTCACCTCTGGCACGCCCATAATGATGCCGACTTGGATGCGCGTTCACCCTGAATTTGTCCTTGAACTCGGCTTAACCGGTCATCGTCAGGAATAACTACCACGCTACTTCTGTAGCAATCGTTGCGACACTCTACCTGTCTTCCCTTTGTCAATCTCCAACATGTTCTGCCTGGATACTAGTAATAATAATAATAAAAATCATGAAGATTTATTGATCGGCAAATCAATAAGGGTTCAGTATATTGCAGCAATTCCACAAGGGAGGTCTCCCATTTCTTCAGTCTTGGTGTAGATCCTGTCCTGGAGGCAGATGCCATCGACAGGTTTGCTGGATGGAGAGGAGAGAATGTAAATGTTGTCAATATAATGGGGCTTATTATAAGCTTCCTTGACAAATTCCTCACCTGCCAATGTAAAGACAGAGATTAGCCAAATTAGGTGCTTAAAACCATTTCAAAATTATGCAGTCATAACATAAGGAAAAATTGTTATACATGCACCTCAACAAAAGTTTGGTAACACTGGCATAGAGAGTAGTCATACCATATTGTTGCTTCATTGGAGGAGCTTGGACATTGTGGTCGTTTAGCCCCGTGTACTTTTGTGTGTAGGCCTATATATAAGAAAAGTGTGTATTTGTAATTCAGGTGAGGATTGGGAAGGAGGCGGCCATGGCCTTAAGTTAGGAACCATCCCAGCATTTGCATGGAGTCAAATTGGGAAACCACAGAAAACCACTTCCAGGATGTATGAGGAGGGAATCGAACCAACCTCTTCTAACGAGGGAGTTAGCACAAGTTGCGATCGCAATTGCAAAATAGTTGTGGTTTGCATGTAAGAGTTTTACATCTACATTGCAAATAAGCGCACAATATTTGCCATGGACAATTACACTGCACCTTACAAGCATGTGCATATTCAGTCACCGAGTTCAAAAGATGGGTTGTTGGCAGCTATGGGCAAAAATTACGAGTATAAACATTAAATTTGGAACAGAGGGTATTCTATTCTTATCACAACTACAATAATTGTGGTGACCAAAGCCAAACTGCAGGGGCGTAGTCACCGTATGTACAATTTCTAACGTCACGAGGACAATTATTCCAAATTCTTGTTCCCGACACGAAGAAACAGTTACTGAAGGCAGCCACTGGACTGTAGCTCGATAATGACGACTTCAGAACAGAGAGGTTTAAAACACCGCCAGAACATATTTTTGGTGTTCAAACGCAGTGTGATTTGGAAGACTGCTTAATGCTGTTATTCTTGAAGTGAATGAGATAACTTTGATAAGCAACTCTACTTCCGGCACTTTATATTCCGTGGATATGTTCATCCTCGTAATGTGAATGAGACTTTTTCATGCCTTGTGTCCTCGTTTCATCATCAGGGTGATATTACGTATATAAATTAGCAAACCTGGTCACTACTGAACCTCATATACGTGCTAAAGTTCGTAAATATGTGATGTTATTTATTGCCATTTTAAAGACGGCTGCCATGTTTCGACAGCGCTTGCATCTCGTTCAACTTTCATCAAGACTCACTCTATAGAGCATCCAGCGTTTAGAAAAGACTGTGGAGCCTTATGGCGACAGTATTGCTAGCTCTAAGCAGAGGAAGCGCTGACGTCATACGTTATGTTCACTCGCTTCGAGTACTGTCCTTTTATAAGTTAGCGAGACAACACAGCCCCAGCAGTTACCTGAAGTAGAACACGCACAGGAAGGAGCAGTTTTGCAGGTGTTAACGGATTGGACCAGTATTAAGGATACGGTAAGCGAAGAGAACCAATAACGATATTAATTTCGTTGTGATATGACGCATTACTGATTGACAGATGTCGAGAGCACAACTCTTCTTTCCTTCTCGGATGTACTGTATGCAGACGATGTTAACAATTTTTACGTCAGCAATACTGTTGATCATCACTTTTTTTGTTATTAGTTAGGCTATAATTTAGTTTCTTTCAATTCTATTCTTGTTGTTTGGTTTAGATTAATATTTGTAATATTGTAGTGAGTTAGCCATGCGGTTAGGGGGGCGCAGCTGTGAGCTTGCATTCGGGAGATAGTGAGTTCGAACCCAACTGTCGGCAGCCCTGATTCAATCGAAGAGAAAATAAAACAGACACACAACAATAAACCAATGACGGATAGTGCTTCAGAACTTATGTTGCCGGCGGAACTGAGCACGTGCTCCACTCCGGGCGAGCATGCAGCCCTGGACGAGGCTCTTCTTTCCAGCGTGCTAACCTCGAAAATGTTTAAATTACTAAGACGTAATATAAACGATACTTGTATGCAATAACAATTGGCAGATAATTGTAGGAAGCTATTATGACGAAAAATATATATGTTCAGAGTTCCTTCATGATAAAAGGTGAGGTAACAAAAACAGTGAAAGGGGGGGGGGGTTCCTTTAAAAGTAAAAGCCCATAAGACCCACCGTCTTTTCTAAACGCTGGATGCTCTATAGCGGCACGCACCGAGACGGACACATTGTTGCCCACATGTGGGATACAAAATCACTGTTGATCAAAAAAAAAATCATCGGGACGCGTTAGGCTGAAAGCATTGTCAAAACTCATTGATCTGGCCGCGTTAGGCCGTAGCCATTTTCAAGATCCATTGGATTGGACAAAACGAAGGTTAGAATGGCTACGTACAGGTGCGGCCTGTCCGCGCGCAGCTAGCTGGGCACGGTTGACACAAAACAATCGGTCAGTGCACGTTAGGCTGTCACCATTGTCATAAACCAATGGATTGGACAAAACGAAGGTCAGGTGTAGGTGTGGCCTTGGCCATGCGCAGCTAGCGGGGCACGATTGACACAAAACCATTGGTCTGCGCGGGTTAGGCTGTAACCATTGTCAAAAACCAATGGATTGGACAAAACAAAGGTTAGAAGGTCAGGTGTAGCCTTGGCCGCGCGCAGCTAGCAGGGCACGGTCGACACAAAACTATTGGTCCGTGCGCGTTAGGCTATAGCCTAACCATTGGATTGAACATAATGAAGGTTAGAAGGTCAAGTGTAGGTGTGGCCTTGACCACACGCAGCTAGCAGGGCACGGTTGACACAAAACCATTGAACTGGGCGCGTTAGGCTGCAACCATTGTCAAAATCACAGTTGTGCGAAAAAAATACACATTTATTACAGCGGAGCAATATAGGCAAACTGCATAGTAATTACAGAGCAGATAACAAAAAACACTCATTTCAACCGCGGAAAAAATTATCCTTACAGAGAAGTGAAATATTGCACACACTAGCCTAATTAGAGCGGTGAACTGAGTGCTGGGCACGAATGATGCGCACTAGAGACTGAACTGGGCGCTTCTTTGTGTTATATAGTACCGTAAGGGCGAGGTTGGCAGTATTGTTTTGATGACAGACCAGCGGATCAGTGGGGCTAACGAAGAGACCCGAATACTCATGACCACAACCAATGATTGATTTGGACTAATGGCGGCCACAGCTGTAATTTTGGTTATATAAGTCGTAATCCTATTTGGGATGGTTGTGTGGATCACAGATGGCGGAGGAGGAAACATCGTTCCCTGATTTATTTCTCATCGCTTCATAAGGTAGTTTGGCTAATTCATGTATTATAGAGAATGTTATCGCTCGTTCTATCTTCATTCAGCGCAACCATAATATTAAGCTACTGAAAAGATCTTACAGCAAGGACAACAGATGGAGGTGACAAATATGTTTCTCCATCACAAGTAGGAGGCAAGTGGAGGCAGTTTTTAAAGATTGAAGTAGGCCTACATGGAATTCCTCATTCAACTAGATACAAACACTTATAACAAGACTCACTCACTCGCAGGAGTAACCAATGGGGAGGAATATCGAACTTATCTGCAGGAGTAGGGGCAGATGACCTCGTAGTTCCGCCCCCTGAAACTACAATAACTTAACTATCTGCAGAAGTGGCAAGGTGATGACCACCACATGTTGCATCCAATTGCCAGACGTTAAATGCAGCTAGCATAAATACAGTAATTAATTGGTCCTTGCTATAAAAACAAACTTATTGCCTAACCCAATTTATTTATTAATATTATTATTATTATTATTATTATTATTCAGAAATCACATATTCTTACCTATCTTGCAATTTTATATGGGTGCTGACTGTTCAAATTTGCCAAATCACATCACACCCGTGAGAAACAAAATCCGTTTTGAAAAAGAAGTTTCAGTTTTTCTTTTCACGTGATACCGGTAATCCGTCATCGACTCTAGAAAATAAAAAGGAAAACATTATGAGTAAATGTTTGAAAGGCCATGGAAAGTTTGGTTAACCTCGCAGGTTATGGAACACTAGGCCTACTAACATACAAATTTCATTCAACATTGCAAGTATGTTATAAAAACTATCACCGCTATTGTAAAAGATAATTACTTACAATTAAATATAAGTATCCCTCCTTGTATCGTCTGAAATTCACAATTGATCATGTCAAGTGAGAATACAGATGTTCTGTCAAAATGGCGACATCACAGAGCCTGCACCGAGTGAACGAACCGAGTCTGCACCTTCAAAATTGTCGCTATGTACACTCGCACTCGGCTCGTACACTTGCACTCGATCGTATTTGGAATACCACTCGCTGACGTCACTTCCGAGTGAGATTGTGCAAGAGTGTACACTTTGGCTATTTGGCAAACAGCCTTAAAAGGATGACTATACACTGTGCCCGTCTGTCCACCTGGTATGGACAGGCGATCACATGTGAGGCAGCATGAGTACAGTGTGAGCACGAGATCAGGTCTCAGGGCGTACTGGAGTATGCTACCTAATGATTACTGCACACTGCTCTCATTATCCTCGTAAAGGATGTACGGAATACACAAACACAACACATACACGAAGTGAGAACAAACACTCAAAAGTAAATCAATTCACAAAAATGTATTCAAAAGATCTGCCTGACAACAACAAACCGAAAACAAAAACATAAGCACTTCCTTGCGCTAATAGATGAACATGCAGCGGCGACATCAATCGAGCTTAATGATTAGTGCATCTCAACTATAAAAATAAACATAGTCTGTCATAAGGAAAGTTCGTTTGTTTTGACTATGATTGACGCGTTACAATTAATTACTTTGCTCTATACATGAGAGACTGCACAATTATCTATCACACACAAAAATAGAAAACTTAAATAAGGAATGCTGCCTATCGCTGTCCTATATCCTAATATGTACACTTGGATATCCTAATATGTACACTTGTAGTATAATTTCGATGTCATTTCACACTCGATCAAATGTCTTTATGACGTAAATTACCTTAAGTTCGTTGTTCAAAATTGAATTTGAAAAACCATTATATTTCTTTGAAATGTCACTCATTGAGGCACAGCATTATTAAAACTCATAGACCTGATACTTGACACTACACACAAAGGTTTTCGACAAAAGAGGAAAAATGATAATAATATATTTTTACACATTCCGTAATGTAATTTGTGACACATGGCTGTACTTTCCATTACCACTCGACACTTTAATTAGTGGATTAATTACACTAGAACACTGATCATTAACAAGCCACCACATGTATTGGCAATACATTTTGACGTGACGTCATTACACTTTCCAAATAGATTCGATGATTATTATAAAGTTTATTTGATGTGGAAGTCTATGATATTGGACTGACATTTTAATTATTCGAAGCACTTTATACATATTATGAGGCAGGATTGTCATTCCCTCAACATGTCCCATTTAAAAGAGGATTAACCCCTAAATCATCTGAGCTGATACTCAGGAAACAATATTAATAAATCGGGGATTACATACATATCCCTATACCATCATATTCTACTCATAAGTAGAACAATTATACTTCAATTATCGCATATCCAATATTAGCTTAAGGATCGTTAGATCCCTCACTCTCAATTATTTATAACAATATCATTACCATTTATCATGGATCATTTATCATTTCACAATGTCATATCAAAGATAGTCACTGTTCACCGGAATTTAGTGTTCAAACAAAAATGTATGAGTTGTTATTATTATTATTATTATTATTATTATTAAACAGAAATATTTTATTATTTAATGCGTGTTCTAAATAGTGTGAATGCTTTTGAGGTGTCACTAGTCCTGCTGCCTCTTAAAAGCATAGGGTAAGACATCCTATACTATGAAATTTGTTGAAACGAATAACTTGAGGATCCACCTCACCTACAAGTATAAGCATAAACTGCAGGCAACGATATAACTAATTTAAAGTTTTCGCATGGCATTATTGACGCAAATTTACGGAATATTAGGAAATTCAAGGCAAATATAAGATTCACGTAACAAGTTGGGAGGTTTCTACCTTAAATATGTTTTGAAGAGGATGATCCCACGGCGCGGAATGAAACCATGCACCACGATTCTAGAATAGCTCCATCCTAGGGAAGGGTTGCATCCCAGCATTCACCTACTGCCGTCTCCACGTCCACAGCAATGTGCCCGGGATTGGCATCGTTCCCAGTACTCCATTCTGCTATCTCGATACCGCTCGCCTTGCCATTAGGCTTCCTAGCCGGACATCATCTTCAAACAGCTGGGCAGTGACATCACACTCCTACTCGATCGTCATTGACTCGTCTAAATATGGTCATACACGTTCGGCATTGTAATGGTTTAGTCAATAGTCTTCATATATTATTTGTCTGACTGAAAAGTACAGTATACTGTCACGAGGATAATGGATGAATTATTTCACTGCAAACTATAACGTTTCAAATATCCATGTAATACTGTATTTCCTGATATGCCTGGCCTACCAAGCACTGAGTTCATAATTAGTGAATCGTGACATTTCACAAGTCCATAACATCATGGTCACTTATAATCACTTCATATTTCAACATGTTTCCAGTCCACAAAGTATTGAGTGTTTGGGTGAAGCTTATAGACAGTCAAATAATCAGTCAGCTAGTATAGAACAAGTCCATGTCATACTAATAGCGACCCTGGCCTGACCTCAGCGCGCTCATTTCAGATATCACGCGCGACGTTGGTGTGTGCGTCGGCGCATACTTGTTTGCATTAGCAATATTCACGTAATATGTTCGTAATAAATTTCAGACGGAGATTTGCACAACCACTTTGACAACACTTTTCAAAGCACGGTAACACTGCATGACATAATATCGCTTGTTATTATTATTCACTTTACACACACTAGTGCAAGTAATAACTTAGCCGCAGAATATGTCTTTAGACAAACGCGGAGAGTTACGTTGTCTTTTCACTTTAGAATATTATAACAGCGGCGCAACCTGCGGACTGATACACGTAGCACGTCAATAACACGATGACAAAGCAATCTCACGATGACACAAGCATGCCTCGGCACTCCAAGCTTCAGCTTATACAGGGTCTTTCATATAAAGTAAGAACGGCGAGCGGCGGTTTTGTCATTCGCTGCTGAAGCCGGCTTGGCCGAGCTTGTGACGCGCCACGGCCCCCTGCTGTAGTTTTGAAAGCGCGCGCATAGTACAAACTTGACCTTGCAATAAGCGTGCAGGTGTAGTCAGTCGCCAGTCTGAACCTCAGCTGCTAACATGTTGAGACAGTTATCATTGCAACATCGTATTTTTGTATGTAAAATTGATTTTAATTACGATTCGGCTCGGCGGGTACGTGATGCATTTGTTCAGCAATTTCCTGATGAAGTGCCACCTTCACTAGCACAGATTCACGTAATTGTAAATAACTTTGACACTACTGGTTCAGTGCTCAATAAAAAAACACAAAATAAAAAATCAGAAAAAATACAGTGGCATGACTCACTCGCGTCAGCCAAAATGTGGTTACCAGATACAATGCCTGTATAACCCAGGAAGGACGACACTTCCAGCAACTTTTATAAGGTAATATTTCATAGAGGATTGTACACACGCTTAAAGCAGGGGGCCACGGCTCGCCACAAGCTCGGTCAAGGCCACCACAGTAGCGGATAACAAACCCGCCGCTTGTCGTTCTTACTTTATATGAAAGACCCTGTATAGGCCTCCAAGGTCAAGTATCGATTCTTGCGCTGACATTACGTAATGCGATACTCTTTCTACTATTGGCTCCTGCGTTGGAAGGTTCTGGAATATATCTTCTGTACAATATATTCACAATATAAATAGAATATTAACATAAAATAGTATTCTCAGGTGCTAATGCCTTCAACTTCCATATATCCGTAAAAACAAGTATATTAAACTCAAGCATTTCCTGGCGAACTCTCGCGCCACGCGCTAAATTCAAACATTGTATAGGGACAACTAATAGCGACCTTGGCCTCACCTCAGTGTGCTCAATTCAAATATCGCGCGCGACGCTGGTGTGTGCGTTGGAGCATAGGTGTTTATTATTCTACGATTACTAGGTGATGAGGTGACAAAAGAAAAGCGTGGGAATATGCTGTATGAACAAGTGATAGCATGTGGCATATAACGTAATAGAAAAAGGCTTGGTTGCAGTCGAGACAGGCTAAAACCTGTTATAGAAAGAAGAGAGGGGGTAATGAATTTATAATGATAGGGCTGGAAGACTGATTATCACTTTGGTGATGGCGAAGTACTTATGTGATTGTAGAATGTGTCGGAAATATGTCTGTACTTGGTGTAAACGTGGACACTGTAACTTCGTGATATTGGGTAATGTTGAGTTGTCGATCCTAGGTTAGGTAGGTGAAGTCAGGTCGGGTGAGGTTAGGTTATTGAAGTCAGGTCAGGTCATGTTTGGTTAGGTGAGCCAAGATTAACTTAGGTAAAGTTAGCTGATATTAGGTTAAGTCAGGTCACCAGTGACGTAGCCAAGGTGGGTGGGGGCACTGGGGGTTATAACCCCCCCCCCCCCCCCATTGGGAAATCGGCATGGTTGTGATTTGTGTCTGTTTCACCACCGCGGCTACTTGGTGATGTACTGTTGTCGCCTTCGGGCCCGACTCCACACTTGAGGCTAGACACGTCTTCATGACAACGTATCTACACAGTGGCGAAGCTTGGCTCATATTTTCTACCGGCGCGCGTCGCGCGTCAACAATGCTCTTACGCAGCTAGCAATCATGTGCCGACTGCGCTGTGTAGGTGAATGTTATTGTTGCTGGATTTACTGGATGTTAGCATTGTGTAACCGTTATATCTTTAATCATGTGTTTTACAAGAGGAGATATGCAGTGCTAACAACAGATCCAATATTAAAAGCCATACTTCAGTGTTGCTAAATAGCGGCTTCGGTGGCGTAGTTGGTAGCATGCTAAACTGCTGTTCCGAAGATCGCGGGTTCAAACCCGGCCGAAGTCGTCGGATTTTTTAAGAGCGACAAATTCCTTCAGTATGCCTTCCTTCGAATGGGAAGTAAAGCCGGCGGTCCCATGTCATAGATTTATGGCATGTAAAAAATCCTTCCACTAACTAATCTTGTGTGAAGCTAAATTTCTAGGATAGATTTCGTTGAAACGCTCTATCAAAGTTCCATCGTTCACCACTAGGTGTTAGAGACATCTGGTAGCAAAAGTTGGAACTAATTGAAACTGAATAGAACTTGTAGCTCACCCCATGGATGTCCGCTTGAAGCAGCTACAGCCTCTGACAAGTCGAACATGTCCTCGGACAGTCCTGGCACTTAAAGCCATGCGCTAAATAAAAATAAAGTGTGGCTAAGTAACCTATAGGATCGCTTTTCAGTCGGTCAACGCGAGTGTATGGTACCCAATTAGATTAGGCAGTGACAAGTTATCTCCTAGTGCCTGAAATAAAAATTCATGAATTGTTTATACACTTATTAAAACATGTCTCGCATAAAGGGAGGAGAGGGGGTTGTGTGAGGAACGTTTTATTAAGTGTACACATAATAAATTGTTGTATTATTAATTACACAGGGAAAATAATTGTTACTCCTCGCCCAATCTAATTGGATGTATTCGTGTTGACCAACTGGGAAGTCATTCTATTAATATAGACTGTTCAAATGACAATTTGAGGGAATTATGAATGAATACATAAGGGAATGCTTAGGGAGTAGTAGGTGGTTGGGAAATAAACAGCATGGTTTCAGAGAGGGATTTTCATGTGAATCGCAGCTAGCAGGCTTTCAGCAGGATATCAGTGAGGCCTTGGATAACAGAGGTCAAGTTGACTGCATTGCAGTTGACCTATCAAAGGCTTTTGATAGGGTCAATCATGGTATTCTGTTAAGGAAAATGGAGGCTATAGGATTGGACAGGAGAGTAGTTCAATGGGTGAGATCATTTTTGGAGGGGAGAAGTCAGAGGGTAAGGGTTGGTGGGTCAGTGTCAGAACAGTCTAGGGTGGGGAGGGGGGTACCTCAGGGGAGTAAATTGGGTCCTTTACTATTTCTCATTTACATAAACGACATAGGAGTTAAAATATCATCCCAGATAAGATTATTTGCTGATGATATAGTAGTAAACAGGAGGATAAATCACCCGGATGACTGCGGCATATTGCAGAGGGACTTGACGGACATACAAAGCTGGGCGGATAAAAGTGATATGATGATAAATTCAAAGAAATGTCAGGCAGTGAGATTTGTTAACAAAAGGAATCATATTGTTTTTGAATATTCAGTGGGGGAAAATAAAGTTGTATTTGGGGACGAATGTAGGTATTTAGGTGTAACTGTGGGGGGTGGGAATTTTCACTGGGGTAAGCACATAAGGGAAATAGTAAAGAAAGCATACAAGTCACTACATATGGTTATGCGAGTCTTTAAAGGCGCTGGCAGAGAGATTAGGGAAAGGGCATACATGTCCCTAGTCCGTCCTCTGCTGGAATATGCTGGAGGAGTGTGGGATCCATACCAAATGTATTTAATAAAGGAATTGGAAGGAGTGCAAAGGAAGGCCGCCAGGTATGTAATGGAGGACCACAGATCGACGAGTAGTGTGAGTAGGATGATACAGGATTTGGGATGGGAAAGTCTGGCTGATAGACGTTCAAGAGCAAGACTAGGGGGTATTTTCTTAGCTTACAAGGGGGAAATTGCATGGGAAGATATTCATGAGAGATTGGGAAAGGAAAGTTCATATATGGGCAGATACAGTCATTGTTGTAAATTGAAATTAAGTCAGTGGAAAAGTAACTGGGGCAAATATTCGTTCATTGGGAGGGGGGAAATAGAATGGAACAGTTTGCCAGGGGGCATTTTCAGCCCTTTGCCTTCTGATGTTGGTAAATTTAAGGAGTTGGTGAAAAAGCACCAGATTAAAAGGCAGCGATGAACGGTGCATAAGTTGAAGCAATGAAAGAAAGTGTAAATGTTTAGTATTTTATGTTTATTCTGTTATTACAATGATTATTTTTATGATTACCGGTTTCTTCTCTTAGCAAGTATTACTTATTTTCTAATTAGTACTAATTTTCTAAAATTTTTGTGGTTGTGAATTGTTTTGTGTATTTTTTGTAATTTGCCACCATGGACAGTGTCCACATTTGCAAATAAACCATGTATGTATGTATGTATGTATGTATGTATGTATGTATGTATGTATAAGAAGACACAACAGTTTCAAAAGGACCCTAAAAGGTAAGACTTGAGCTATGGATTTTAGGCTAGTATTATAAAGCTTTTTAAACAAACGACGGAACTAGGTCTTTAACTGGTTGTAAATCAATAATAATCCCTTTAACTACTGCGGCTTTTAGAGACGCCGGGGTGCCGGAATTTTGCCCCGAAGGGGATCTTTAACGTGCCAGTAAATCTACAGACACGGCTCCCTTGCACTTACGCACCCTCAAATGCCAGCTGACTGCGCCAGGATTAGATCTTGCAACCTTGGGGACAGCAGGCGAGAACGTTACCGCTGAGCCACGCAGCCATTCGGTTATAAATCAGAAGCATGTCTTGGTATGATATATATGCATGGCTTCGAAGTTGGTAGCATGCTGGACTGCTATGCCCAAGATCGCGGGGTCAAACCCGGCCGAAGTCGTCGTATTTTTAAGAGCGTTAGAATCCTTCAGTAGCCTATGCCTTCCTTTGGAGGAGAAGTGAAGCCGGCGGGCCCATGTCATAGATTTATGGCATGTAAAAGAACCTACCACTACAATGGTAGTGTGTACCCAAAATTTGTAGGTTATTTGTTAGAAACGCTCTATCAAGTTCCAACGTTCGCCACTGGGTGTCAGTGACAGTGGCGTCTGGTAGCCAAAGTTGGAACTAATTGAAATTGGGGAGCCTATGGGCGTTCAATTGAAATGCCCTGCTATGGCCGTTGGCTGCAATTCAAATATATCAACGCATTTTGAAAATTAAGAAAATTAAACGTAAATGATGTCATCTCAAACACGTGCCGATAATTTAATTTTAAGGTGTAGAAAATGGCTTTCAAATAGTCAGAGAGTTGATTTAATAAATAAAAATGTAGACTCTTCTGTACAATATTATAAACTTTTTCTCGAATCGTTTTGAAGTAAGCCAATTTATGTCGTCAGGATAATGCTCACAAACTTAGATGTGGTACACTGTTTGTTAATTCTCTTATGAAATACCTGGTCTTCCACATGACTGCTGTGAAGGTACGGTACACAATTTTGTTATTGCTGAAATTAATTGTAACATTGACATTGTATTATATTCTCAAATTCTGGAATGAAAGTTTTCAAAATCACAGAGAAAACACGAAGTACTTACAATTGAGCCATTTAAGACCTTAAGATCTTTTCATGCATTTCGTTTCACAAATCACCCGGATATTTTTTAAATCCTTATATTTAAAACACTAAGCTGTTTTTTGTACACACGAGATTGTGAAAACGACTTAACCGATTGGCTTCGTAAGACATTCTAACGAAAGCTCTTGGCATGCAGATTTGCAGAGTTTCTTTAAAGGAAAATATATGCTACGGTATATTTTTAAATGATTAAAGAAATGCGTCATATTTGACACTCCCGCGCATGCGCACAATGGCCTTTCGGCGCTTCCGGCCGCGTCTAACTGAGATCTTCGTTCATGAGAGTTAAAAAGGGTCTCCAATAATGTTAATTATGTTTTTACAATATGCATTGAAATAGAATTATATTAAATAAGCCACGAATTGAAGGCTTAAACTGCAGGTTGAGTTTGTATACTGGTTAGATAACTTAATATTGCAGCGCCACATGGTTGTCAGGATGGCCAAGGGGATATGCAAGGATCATGTAAGTATAAGAGATTCGTCACTTTTGGTTATAGAATTTCCGAGAGAGAACACCGCCTGAGACTATGGATTGTACTGGCAAGTCTGGCAACATAAAAAGTAAAAAGCCATATGAATGTAGCCTTTATTACACGTAATTGAACAGTTTGTTCTGCGACGAGTTATTGATAATTGATGAAAATAACACAAACATAACTGCGCCTTTCGCTGGGCGCGGAAATATACGCCCAGATAGGAAAATAATACATTTTGATATATATCAATGTTGGCAATAGATTTGTCACGAAGGACACAGTTATGCCGTTCTAGAGCTTAATTCACCTTTAGGCTAATTAAAAATGCTCTCCTACTCTACAGAATTGTTGGGATATTCGATGAATATAAAGAAAACTGTCCAAATGCACACAATATATTGCCATAACCTCACTTTTTGCCTAGCATGCCGGCTGCCACCCACCCCTCCCCGTAGCCCTAAACCACAAATTTTATTGCAATGCAAAGGAGAATGGATAAGAAAACAAACAAGAGATGAAATGCACACATTTATTCTCTATATATTTTTATTCGAGAGTAGGCCTAGTCCAAATTGCCCACTAGTTTTACACATGGTCAACACCAGGCAGATGAAAAATTGCCGTATTGTTTTACTATCATTATAATTCTTACATCCCAGTGCTTGGCAATGTTTCCTCCCTTGCAGTGGCATGATTGACTCTCAATTAAATTCAAATAAATAATCAAAATATTGAACAAATCAAAACAACCAACAACACCACAAGGAAAATCAATCAAAACAGAGTGTTCCCGCTTCCGCCAGTCGATTTGATGAGAACGTTCATGAGTGCCAACTACGGAACCTTAGTGCTAAAATTAATTCTTCATGGGTTGGTAGAACATCCAGTACAGGGCCTTACTCCGACCCACGCGCTCCCTATTAACTGTCATCCCCCTGGGGATATGGTTACTGCCCGGTAATTAGTACTATACATGATCGAGAGGGTTCGATTCCCACCTCGGATATGTTTTTATTTTCGTTTTCTTCCTTCCTACGATTGCTATTACATTGTAGAAACATATTTCACTTTTATCATTCCCGTCAAGTAACGAATTCTCTGTTGCCATCCTTTGCATGGTCGCGAGGGTTCGATTCTCACCTCGGATATGTTTTTCTGTTTTCGTTTTCTTCTTTCCTACGATTGGTATCACATTGTAGAGACATATTTCACTTTTATCATTCCCGTAAAGTAACGAATTCTCTGTTGCCATCCTTATATTTAAAATACTATGCAGATTTGCAGTGAGTCTTTAAAAGGAAAATATATGTTACGGTATATTTTTAAATGTTTAAAGAAAAATGCATTATATGTGGCAATTGCGCGTGCGCACAATGGCGTTTCTTCATGAGAGAAATGGCGGATTGTAGTGTGATCTTTGTGAGAATTGAGAAGGGAATAACGCTTATGTTGTCTCCCGATATATACTGGAATAGAATCATGAAATAAGGGAAATATTGAAGAACTGTAACTGGCAGTTGAGTGCGTTTGTGGTTTACGTCACTTAATATTGCACTCTAAATTCGTTGTCTGGGTGGCTCAGCGGCTAACATTGTGGACAACGAAATTGATAATGCATTGTCGAAAGAGTTTGATTCCTACCTCAGACATGTAATTTTATTTCCCAATTATTCTATCTTGCAATTGGTATTACATTGTCTAAACATATGTAAAGTTTATTATTCCCGTAAGGTAAGGAATTCTCCATGATTAACGTTGCCAGATACTTTTAAATTATTTAATAAAAATGGGCACAATCGCTTTGGCCATGAGAGAAAATTGTCGAACTTAATTCATTTGATGGACTCAGACATCGTGGTTACTCAGCCCCGTCTACTTTAGTGTGTGAGTGTAAACCTTTCTCTGATAACCTGTGTTAATGAGTAGGGGGGTAGTGGGTGTTCTAAATAGTGTCATGGCCGCCGCGTGAGTCTAAGCCGATAACTCCCGAACCCGTGGTCGGAGATTCACGAATGAAGTGAAGTGTTGTTGGACTCGGGCTGACGGGGGCTTTGCCATGGACCACACGTTATATTTTTTTTTGAAAATTTTTGATTTCGAAAGTAGGTGATAGTTTGAAAACCAAACATGATAGAATGTTGTGCCATGGCTCAAACGAACGGTCTCTATGTCCTTTATGTTTTATAATAAAACTTTTTTGTTTTTTTACATTTTTTGAAAAAAGTGTAATTTTGAAATTCCTATATTTTGGAAACTAGGAAGTTTACAAAAACGTTTGTTTGACATAAATGAAAGGACCCTACCCCCTATACCCCCAAGATAAATTTCAAGTCTCTAGGGAAAAAATGGGTGATTTGTAAGTAGTGTGATGATGAGAGAGCTGCTACACTTAGCAAGTTGTGAGCCCCTGCGACCTTGGAATGGAAGGAGTCATGCTAGGAGGACGTGCTTAGATTCGTTTTTTTCGTCTAGTTGCGCTCTTTACGGGAATGTCGGTGTTGAAAAGGTGAAAATCTGGAAATATGTTTTTTTGGGAGGGTAAAACCGTGATTTTAGACTTTTTGCTCTATCTCGCAAACCCATAACGCTACAGACGTGTACGAGGTGTCCTAGGACTCGGGATAACGCCCCCTTTCAAATGTGGTAGATATTTTTTCCAAAAAATAATTCACAAAAGGCCTAACGCCATACATGTTGAAAAAACTTTTTTTCTTTACCTGTTTATAATGTTCATGAAGCGTGGTGGTTGAGAGAGACGATACTGCTGTGTGTGTGTGTTTCAACGAACCTGTCGCTAACCACAAGGACCATGCTTAATAGAACAATCGCTATTTCGGCGGGTCGGTGTGTGACAGAGCGAGGGTTCGTTTTTCTGATATTTTACCTTTAACGTGTAAACGGTGATGAGAACTTGGTTCTATGTTGGTCGAAGCGAGTAGAGAAAACAAACTTGCCAAGGAGCAGACGAGCAGGAGGTGAATGTCATTTGAGCTTATTGGAATGCGCTGATCTGACTTGACAACAGGTGCAATGGAAAATGACAGAGACGCAGAGGACCCTTGAAGGTGAAATAATCTGACCATCGTGGTGGCTGGGGAGTGCGAAAGGCATGTGAACACGTGTGAGATGACATGTACGCTAAACCAGTGACATCCTGTTTTGCTTCGTACGTGACAAAATGCAAGTTCATGTGAAATATGATACAACACTGGTGTTCACCTGGGACGTTAGCTGTCCACGTGCACGATAACTGTTAACAAGTTACATCCTGTTTTGCTTCGTACGTGACAAAATGCAAGTTGACGTGTAATATGATCCAACACACGTGTTCACCTTGGACGTTAGCTGTCCACGTGCCTGATAACAGAATGTTCAAAGCGTGGGAATCGCTGAATCAGTAAAAAGTATGATGCAACTTGTGGGAATGATGTCACAACCAATAGATAGGCAAGAGCTGCGAACAGCAGTGGTGGGAGGTGAAGGGGGAGAGGGGGAGGGGTAATGTAAGAGAGAACACAGGTGGAAAGAGAAAGAAATATGTGGAGCTGAGGACTGTACACACAGAGATATAGGTGGAAAGGAAGGAAGGAAGGAAGCTTGTAGTTTAACGTGACCGTTAATCTTGAGATGATGAGCCACGGGACCTCCTTTTTACGTGGAATCCGAACCACAGGACATGGCATTTCACTTCGAAAATCTCACATGCATTGACCGGGAATCGAACCCGGACTGCCTTAGCTATAGGTGGTGTACAACATGTGTGAATAAATAAAAAGTGCACAGGTTCACACAACATGTAATTTATTGATCCAAGAATTAAACATAGAGTTAAATCCTAACCATTTGACATATAGTTTATTTCCTTTTTGTTTCAACACTTTTTCCACAAGATAATGCTTTGGAAATGCTGTTTTCTGAAGTTCATGGAGATAAAATCTAACTTTTATGGGTTGATGGTTGAGGTCCTCGAGTAAATAGGTGAATGGACTGTCCAAGTTGACATGACGAATTCGAAATAGTTCATTCCCCCACTGTGGCGTGTAGCCCTTATTGAAGACAGACTTAAATTTGCTCACACGAACAAAATCTCCAATTTTCAGTCGGTGAGGTTTAGGATCGTCTGTTTTTATGAGGTTAAACAGTTTATCCAATCGCTGAATATTTTTAGTCACGAGGCGTGGCTTGGTTCCAATCGTTCTATGTTTGGTATCATTGTAACGTGACACTAGCCCTGGCAACATGTCCAACCAGCGATACGTGCCCTGAGCCGTAAACGCTTTCCACATATGCGTTTTCAATGTTCGGTTGAACCGCTCGACCACGCTGGCTTTGAGATTGCTGTACGTGGTGTAATGGTGAATATCTTTAGATTTGAGAAAACTGGAGAAATCCTTGTTGAAAAATTCTTTCCCCTGGTCGGTTTGTAGCAGCTGAGGTTGGCGTTTGGAGTGTTGAATAATATGTTGAAAGGCCTTGGTAACTAGTGGACCAGACTTGCGACGCACAGGTTCAACAAAGGCTATTTTGGAATAGACATCAATGACGGTCAACATAAAGCGTACACCGTCGTTAACGCCAGCATAGGGTATCATTTCAACCAAGTCAGCCTGCCAAAGTTCATCCACACCTCGTGAAATCACCTTGAGTCGTGGATAGTGACGCCTAGCTGGGCGATGCAACTCGAGAGCAATACCCATTTTAATGGGTGAGGGCTTAAACAATAATTTTGGCATTTCGAAGTTCTTGTTCAATTTCTTGAATTTCCCAATCGTGACCGGCATGGCCAGCTTGACGTGAAGCATGCAACAACTGTAGCCGCAGGACGAGCTTATTGGGATTGTGCCAGTAGGTAACATCCACAAGGGGTTTTAATGGTTTAAATGTCACTCCCGAAGCGGATGCTTTACGACGAGTACGTTGACTGGTGGGAAACATTTTTGCAATGATGGTTTTATATTTTTGAGATATATTGGCATTCACTTGTTGAGCGGGATCATACTGTCTTTTGTGGGCATGGGTATCCAATAAAATGGATTTATATTTGTCAAGATCCTCTGACGTATAATCATGGGAAGAGGGGTCCGAGAAAAGAGCAGCTTTAACAGTCCTGGGGTTAATTTATAGTTGATGTTTTTAATGACAGCTTTAGTACGAGCAAATTTAATGGATGAATCGCCATTTTTAAAACTATCATTCGTGGTATCTGTGTTTCCAATAAATAGATCGGTGAAATAGGGTTCCAATGTTGATCCATAATATTTTATTAAAATGGTTTTCAGTTGAGCTTTATGTTGAGGGGTGGCCAAGAGTTGTGAAAACGGAGACGCTCTGGAAGGGCAAGGTGTTTCGACCATGGCCAAGGATTTCTTTTTTCTCAAAAACTCTGCAAGGGGTGCGGCCTTTTTTTGAGGCATAAACACATGTTCCTCGTCATCCTCAACTTCGCTAACACTAGTCAAATCTTCCTGTTCCTGTTCCACTTCCTCTTCCTCAGGGTCCTCGTGCAGCGTCTGCGTGGCTTGTGAAACGATGGGTAGCGTTTCAGATGGCTTGAAAGAGGGTTTCAACATGGCTTTTAGTGGAGGTGCTAAATGTTGTTGAATAAACAAAGCATGATTTGCACGTGATTGTTTCAATTGACGAAACGTTTGGCGAATAGTATTTTTTGCTCTAATAATAAGCTTTTTCAATTGACTCTCTGCTAACGCCATGGTATCTTGACAAATGACTTGATGGGGAATTAGACAGGGCCTTAAATAGCAATAAAATGATCAAACCCTAAGCGATACCGTCCTTGGTTGAGTTCACTTTGTTTGTCAATCACTAAACAGGCATGACGTTGAGTGTTCCAGCACTTGGCACACAATTCAGTAAACATTTGAAAGGTCATATTCGGATTCACATGTTCATTATAAATGTGACGACTGTTCCTCTCGACCTGGCGAAATAAAACAATGACATTGGTATTGTCACGAATCAACTGTTTAGACATTTTAGAATACGTTTGTCCAAGATAGAAGCAATCGATATGTTTGTGTCGACCCATGCTGAAATAGCTTTGAATGATGCCTTGTCGTTCAGTGGATACATCATCGAAAATCATGAGTGAATCAGGCTTTACCTCATCTGGTGAAATCACATTTTCTTGCATGGAAAATGTGAAATAACCCATATTCTCTTTTTGTAATCCAGACATGACTTGATCCAGAAACACCTAGAGGGGTTGATAGAGAGATTTTCAAAAATATAAATATTTTGAAAACGCAGACCATTGGGCGCTGTAATGAGCGTTAGCAAAATATTAGTCTTTCCACGCCCCCGAAGGCCCCACAATGATGCAGCGAATGGAAGATGGAAACAGTGAACCATGGCGTTGTTCACGTGATGTGGGACAGAGATGGGAAACCATGTCCCCCACGGGGAATGACTCTTGCTGCTTAATAATCTTCATTTCAACTAAGGCTTAGCCAGGCTAGCAGGCTGTCTATATACAGGACACCGAGCCTTGTCATTGAAACAGTACTCATACTACAGGTTGGCGATGGATGTCTTTGGACGTTCATAGCCAACGCTAGGTCTGTCCCCATACATGATCCTAAACAAGAAACAGATCCTGCTATTAAACACTATGTGGATAGGTCAGTAGTGCCACGAACAAAACAGGGAGATTATGACTTTAAGGGAAAGCGGTTAACCCATGTAAAACATCCTCAAGTGTCTACAGACGTTACTACAAAAAAGTATGTGGATAAGAAAGTGTATGAGTTTTATGACAAAGTGCCCCAGCTTACGGTGAATGGCTATAGCGCTAATCACCATCGGATTATTCACGTGGAAGACCCGCAAGTCGAAGACGATGTCTGTACCAAGCGTTACGTGACCTATGAAATGAAAAGGCTTTATAAATTTATCCCATCTGTATTTTTAGTGTATCTGACAAATGAAAAACCTGTGAATGACAGAAACCATTTACCGCTAGCTCGTGACCAGCACTTGACCTATGTGCTTGCTTCGGGTTTAAGCCACTATCGATTACACTATGATGGAACCATTCACATCAAATATGCCATACCTGATGAGAACCATTTACAAATAAAGATAAATGGTCATAGGATGTTGGTCCATAATCATGAAATGGTCAATGCAGGTGACGAATTATCCTTTCATCTCATGTTTATATGGGATGAAAAACAAGCGGGAAAAACCATAAACGATTTCCCACTTTATGTGGAATAGGAATATACAGCCATGAAATAACAATCTGACGATAGTTGTGATTTAAACTTTCTTGTGAAAGGTTGTTGGTCATTATCATCATGGTGAAACAAAGATATGTGGTGAGAAAGACTAAAAAAAAGACCCTGTCCTTGGCAAAGCCTAAGCTTAAGACATTCGTGGACAAGCCCTTGCGAAAGAAAAAAGAAAATATTATGTATTGACCATAAGGAAAGCCCTTCGAGCAGCACAGAGACATGTTATTCCAAATCGTCGGCGACAGGGTTCAAAACAAGGGCGAGTGATTCCCGTCCCCAAACGAGCGGGATTTCTACCTGCATTATTTGCCGGTTTGGCTGCTCTGGGTTCACTTTTGGTCGGTGCCAGTGCAGTGGCGAAAACCATTAAAGCCGTGCAACAGGGCAAGCAACAACTCAAAGAAATATAAAAAAATAACCTCAGCCATAGCAAGACATGCCCTGACGCATCAACAAGTGGAAAGCTATGCTAAACAACTAAAGCTTTCTCATTTTCGAGGTGTGTTTATGCGAAACCAATTACCCCCACGACCCTGGAAACAGGAATGTGCTGTTGTCAATTTGGATGATCACCGAGGACCAGGAACGCATTATGTAGCTTATGTCAAAGAGGGATCCATCGTATGATACTTTGACAGTTTTGGGAACTAGTGACCTATTTTGGAAACTGGATCAAGATATATTATAATGTGAAACGTGAGCAAACGTTTAACAGCCAACAGTGTGGACGTTTGTGTTTAATTTTTTTTATATAAGACGCAGCATAAGCTAAAACGCCACCAGTATGTCGGCAGAAAGTAAAACGTTTACACTGCATGGACGTGGACCTGAAGTCAGCCTAGACTTTTACCCGCCTATCGAATTGAGTGAAAAATCCTATGGTTTAGGACTTGTTTCTCTTGAAACGTACAATCGAATATACAACATACGTGAAAATGTGAACAACAAGTTTTACTATGATGATTCTGTGCTCACCCTGAACTCTGGCGGATACACGATCGATGACATTTATGAACACATTTATGAGGTGTTGATCAATGAGTATGGTTTAAAGTCATTTCTCGACGGAACGCACAAGTTTGAACTTGTAGGAAATACCAACACTCATCGCTGCAGTATTTTTTCTACCTTCAACATTGACTTTAAAACACACCCCGATTCCATTGGCCCATTACTAGGATTTAAACCACGCGTGTTGGAGCCCAACAAAAAACATGAATCAGACCATGAAGTGAAATTCATTGAGGACCATCATGTGTCGGTGACGTGTAATATTATTAGCCAAGTGTACACCAATCAAGAACCATCGCATTCGCCTTATGACTTTATTCTGACATCGCCCAATGGCTATATTATTCGTGAAAACCCTCCGGTGGTGCTTTTTCATTCTGTGGCTGTCGATAGTATTAGTAATATAACATTAAGACTGATCAACAGAGAGCAACAACTCATTGATCTAGATTCTACCACACCAGTGACTTACAAGTTGGTGCTAAAGCCACTATGAAGTTTGTGTATAAAGCAACAACGCCGTCTAGGAATGGTGTTAGTTGTTTGCCACGTGAATACACGTTAACATCTCAAGACAAGCAAATTTTACAGCATTTGGGTTACCACGTCAGCCCCCATGATGAATTCTATCCTAGAGGTACCGAACCGCATCGAGGAGCAACCAGGGGGGTAAGAATTGATCTCCATTCCTATCAAGCTCAAACCCCTGGACTCAATAACAATGATGAAATTCATTTTTTTTATCAACAACCAAGATATTTACACCCTACCGCATGACAGTGTCATTCAGATTGAAGGTCGACTCACCATAGCCCATGGCCAATCCAAGTTGGCCAACCATGGTTTGGCCTTTCTGTTTTCTGAAGTACGTTACGTGATTAACGATATCGTGGTGGATAGCACTCGAAATGTGGGTAAAACACTTTGCATGGCTGGTTGGTGCCCTGACTCGACCAATGACTGGATGGTACACACCGATAGGAACTTTACTGAATATTTACCTCTTAAACTGATTTTAGGCTTTGCCGAAGATCACCGGCGCATTGTGGTCAACGTAAGGCAAGTGCTCTATCTAGTGAGAGACAGGAGTGATAATAATGCACTCAAGGGAGCCGACAATGCCCCCATAGATTCAAAAATTCAACTACAACGCTTGCTATGGAAAGTGCCTCATGTGACCCTTGACGATAGCAAAATACTGGACATACTCAAAATGGTAAAGAGAGATGTGCCTCTATCCGTGGAATTTAGAAGCTGGGCACTCCATGAGTATCCGCTATTGCCCACCACCAACACACACAGTTGGTCTGTAAAAAAGCTCGCTATACAGAGAGACCTCTCTACCTGATCGTGGGTTTTCAAACGAATCGCAAGTATCAACAAACCAAAGATGCCACACAATTTGATCACCTGCAATTGAGAAATGCACGTCTTTACCTCAACGGAGCTGTGTTTCCCTATGAAGGACTGGATTTGGATTTTTCAAAAAATAAGTTTGGCCCCCTGTACGACTTGTTTTCTAAATTTCGATGGTCGTATTATCAAAAAGAGAACGGCCCCATGCTACTACCCCAAGCGTTTAAGGCAAGAGCACCACTGATTGTCTTTGACTGTTCTTACCTGGAAGAGTCTGTCGAGGCATCCAATATTGACATTCGACTAGATTGTGAAACGCATGACAATGTGCCAGCCAATACGACGGCCTACTGTTTGATTATTCATCACAAACAAGTCAACTATTTTCCACTGTCCAACCAAGTGACGAGTGTATAAATAACAGGTCAACCCATGTCAAGCCGCTCAGTCATGTCTTGCTTAAAGCCTCAAGAGACGTCACATCCATGAATTTAAACTCTGAGGAACATCGTTTCAAGACTTTTGCCACGTGGCCGGTGCCTTTCATAAACCCTCAAGCCTTGGCGGCCGCTGGATTCTATTATTTAAAAACAAGAGATGAAGTGAAATGTGCCTTTTGTCCCATCATCATAGACCAATGGCAGGAGGGCGATGAACCCATGCAGGAACATCAGCGCTGGTCACCCATCTGCCCCTACCTGTGTAGAATGGAAGTGGGAAATATACCCTGTCATTCAAGCTATCCCTCACTTGTGTCTCTGGGTGATGAAAAAACAAGTTACGATACGTGTGGACCGTATGGTGTCCATGGTGCTTCGATGAGCAGCTCACCATCAAAAACGCCTAGTTTTGAGACAGTGGGACAACATCGGTGTTATGGACGTTACAAACACAAGAGACTACATTGTTGTATCAGTTGGTATCGTCCTTATCCCAAAATGACAAAAGCCTGTAAGACGTGTTATGATAATAAAATGATGTAATTCTTAAATTCTTATTTTTGCATGTCCCCCTGTCCTACCCTAACATCAATTTGAAACTAGCATGGTAGGTAAGTCCATGTCATGATCACACTTAGTGGTCGATCGTCAGTCAGTCGTCAGTTGAACTTGGTCCAGGCAAGCGTCAACATGTTGCGCACACTCATTATGGATTGCCAAGGGTTTAAAATTGGTGACAACAAATTTATATTTAAACAAGTGGCCATGATCGATTGTACCACGTTTTGGATATCGCAAGCTACGCATTTGCTATTTAAATCACCCCCATGCTTTTGATTTGTTGTGTGAAAAAGACCGTAAACAAACCCAGTGGATTGAAAATCATAGGCAACTAGACAGGAATCAGGGAACCATTGGGCTGCCCCTCCCTGCAAACGCTCATGGATACTTATTCCTGTGGCAACATTACCCATACAGCCCTATCGCATGCGTGGCATCTCTTTCATTGGTTAACCACCCATGCCTGCTGGGAGTTGTTGAACAAAATTATAACTCAAGATTTACCTGTGAATGACGCCAGTGAGATTTCTACAAGCGACGTGTAAACATCTACAGCACGTGATACCATGGAGAAAGGCAATGCTACGGACAAAGCCATCGGCAAGTTCTTTGTGTGCAGAAAGAAACTAGACAGTTTTACCAAAGAGGAACTCTTGGCGCTCCCCAAGTCGTTCATTTATTAAGTGGCCGCCAACGCGGTCAAAGAAATCTGGCAACATGTACCAAAATCATGGACTCAAGACCCTGTGTTGAGTGAATTGCAACCCTGTACGGATTACGATCACCATAAGCAAGTGGCCATGGCAAAAATACCGTATATGCGTCAGTGTGCGACTTGCCAGCTAGTGAAACTTTATCACGGTCATAAAAGTCCGTGTAAAGACTTTGTTGAATCATTCCACGAGTGTCATGGCGAGAAAAAGCAACAACAACAACAAACACAAACATCGTCCACAGAGGAGGAGGAAGACCAAACCTTTTTACCATCGATGGAAAAAGATATGCCAGACCTGTACTGGCAATGGCGTCATTGACAAAGTGATTCAATACTTACCTTTCGAAATCCATCTTCCAGGTTATCGTTTTTGTGGCCCTGGAACTCGTCTTGAAAAACGTTTGCAGCGTGGTGATGTACCCATTAATCGTTTGGATCAAGCATGCAAAGAACATGACCTTTCTTATCGCCATAGTCATCCTGGTTTAAGACATGTGGTCGATAAATTGTTATTGAAAAATCTAAACAACGTTTCACATCCTGTGAAGCCTCAGTGGGTGAAAGGATGGCAGCCCTGATTGTCATGTGTGCTATGAAAGGAATGTTGATGATGCATGGACATAAACATTGAGGATGGAGGAGTGAGGAATTGGGATTTGTTTGTATTCTATTTTTCTTTTGTCAATTCACTATGACTATGAAATAAAAACAAAGGTTTACCAGAGCACGATGTTTTGTTATTTTTAATTTTAAGAAATCATGATGTTGATGGCTTATGTTTCATTTTACACATTTCACACATGATGAATTCACACACTGTCATTTGCCAATTTGCAATTTACAGATTTAAAAAAAATCGTTTCAAGTTTTGCGTTTTTGATGATATGGATTTTTCCAGTTTGTTGATGACACTTTTTAAAAAATGACCGTTTGAAGTTTTTTGAATTTTCATATTTTACACATGGCCATTTCCAGTTTTTAAAAATGTCCGTTTTAAGTTTTGCGTTTTTGGTGATATGGAAACATAGATTTTCCATTTTGCTGTTTAGACATTTTTCCATTTGGTGTATGTTGAAAGTTGAGATTTGACAATGATGTTGATGCAAGTGCATGACCATGGCGATGCTGCAGTGAGTTTATCGGATTGTGGAATCGTCAAGGTCTACGACTAATGCAGGTAAGACAGTATTTTTCAAAAATAATGTCTATTGTCTGCCACATTTCAAAGAAAACAAAACTATTGAAAACAAAATGAGTATATAAGTGACCATTTACTCCCTCCCACCCACCCTACCTCACCGTGTTTGCTCTGGTCATGCATACACACCAGCTTTCTCTCTCTACTCATACATTCACACATGTATTTGGGAACAAACACAACCACTTTATTTATTCCCAAAAGCACATTCTCGACATGCACACTCATCCCAAAAGAACTTTTTTAGTTTATCATTTACATTACAAAAAATAATTAAATACTAGTTATTAAAGTTACTAAAAATACTATTACTCATTAAATATTTACCAAAAAACTCGACTTTGTACAGCTTTAAAAGAATTCAAACTATTTACCAGTCAATTCTTTTTAAAAAATAAGGTTGCATAGAACTTTTTTAAAGAGCAAAAGGTCCAAGTGGGTTGCCACTATTTACAAAATCTACTATTTACAATGACAAAAAAAACAATATTTACAAAATACTAAATCTACAAGTTACATAAAGCTATGTCCCATAAACGATTAAACAGTGAAATCACACCTCCTCCTCCTTGCGATCATAACCCCAGGGCAGGCTGGTGAGCAGGTCATCAGCCCACACACGCTTGTTATCCATGGAGGCGAGGGTGCGTTTTCTCTGTTCCACAAGATACAAATGATGGTTGCTGGATTTTATCCTGCACTGTGTATGAGACATAGTTTTGCCAGTGCGTAAAATCGCTAGATAGTCATCAACACGTAGCGCTTTTACCACTGCCCTACCTACACTTTTTGCTCTTTTGGCTTCCTTACTGTCGAGTGTGCAGTAAGCATACATTTTCGAAGCCAAACCTACGAATTCCGTCATAATGGAATCACCGCATTCATCTTTTAAAACACCCATTTCCTTCTTGTTTTTATGGGCAGCTGAAACACGTTGTCAGCGCTATAGCAAGACGTGTCGAACCAGTCACTATGCTGCCTCATGACTTCATAGGGGTTGCAGTGGTGAATGTGGTAAATGAATGAGTCCGTGTCCATATACCAAAGAGAGACATCCTCAAAATGGCGTTCGGCAAACTCATAGTGGAATCGATACATGACCGATTTAGAAAAGTCTAAAATGACTTGACCCAAGTAAATGGGTTTATCCATGGTCACGCTGGTCTTACTCATTTCAATAGTGGCTAAATCCTCATCGATAATATTGATCGATTTAAATTTTGGCTTGGCTATGTTCCGCCGGGCACCCCAACGCCCCTCCCAGACATTGACCAATTTAATGTCACGGTATTTGCGGACATTTTCAATGGACTTGCCATAGATGCAGTTGTTCATTAATTTTAAAAAAATAATTTCAAACTGCTGTGTTGCCATTTGTCGGTGCTCTGTGTTGAGTCGCATGTATGGCTCAAGCCATGCTTTTTGAACAAAAGAAATACCCCTGTGGATTTTCTTCAACACCAAGCCTTGGGCGAGGCATTGCACCAACATTTGGATATGTAGCACATACCGACTTTTGTTGTAAAGTGTGCCCATGAGTTTTTCAATTTTCACTTTACTGTCAGGGGGAACCATTTGCTCAAGGCAGAATGGGAAATCGTCATGTTCATCATACAAGGATGAGGGATATTCAATATCCACTTCTAGCACATATCCACGGCCTGTTTCTTGGCTAGCCATGTTCACATCAAATTCTGACACTTGTTTGTCGTCTGTCAGCCAAGCAAACTTCCCATAGTGCAAAGGCTGACTCATGGCGTAACCGTACAAATTATTCACGTCATAGTACATTAAGTACGATTCTGGTTTGTCTGGGGAATAACAGGCATGTAGACATTGTTCGCTTCGGCATGGCGTTGGTTAAGCGACACAAAGCCGCCACGAATGCCCTTCTCAAAAAATAGAACCATGTCTACATCAGTGAGTAAATCCAATTCCACTTGAGTGTATTTCAAAGCGGCATCGAACGAGAGCCCAGGACTCGTATAATAGTTGACACAACTCACGGAATTTTTCAAACACATCGGTGAGCAGCAATACATCCAGTTTTAGGTAATGCAAAGCATATTCACTGAACGTCTTAATGCCAAACACTCGCCAAACTTGACGTGCATGTGCATAGTCTTCATCGGAAACGGTACTGCGTGTTAGTTTCGAGTAAAATTTCTCTTGTGGTGGGAGTTTTCTTTGCTTTAACACGTCCCAGCTGTTGCAAAAATCATACGGGAATATACCTTTCCGAATACACAATTGAAATTGCTCAGGATCATTAAAATGCATTCTAGTATTTTTTAATTCCTCCTCATTCAAACCATTCACAAGGCTGTCTAGCGAGGATGCCATAAACTTAAAGGAATCCAAAAATCGAATGCTAAAGTCGCTCAACCTCCATGTCAGGGCTGTAAAACGCTCATGGTTTTGGGGAATAATGGTAAACGAGCCCTTGTTGACACGACCCAATTCACGAATCAAAAACTGAATGTCATAATTCGCCAGATTGTGGAAAAAGACACTGATGAAACGAGGAGCTGGAAAGTTCAAATTGCATTTACTATGCGCAGCTCCACGAAACTCCCCCGTAAAGTGCGAGTGGTCTCTGACTTTTTCCTCTCTATTTAAAATAGGTTTTTCGCAAATATGGCATGTCGTGGCATGCTCATACTGCTGCTGCTGTTCTGGAGATAGGCTCATGGGTACTGGGTGGTCCAGTAATTCCTGTACATCATGAGCCAACTTGACAAGTTCATCCATGAACCATTTGGCACAATCTGGCCCCTCACGGTATTTGTAAACGGATTGTGTGGAGTCATAGGCACACACCACATTACATCCTATGGCAAAGGGTTCATGGTTTTGAATGGGTGTGGTTGAGCTGATGGTGGGATCTGGTTCACATCCCGCCATGGGTGTAGTGAGAGCTTCGAAATCTGCATACACCACATAGGGGACAGTGTCACGCTTGTGAATGTCCTTAAACTTTAACACAGCCTTGTCCCCTTGTGGCAATATCAATCTCACCGCTTCCTGAGTAATACAATCTACCCTATGACGTTTCAAAAACGTAGGAGTGGTAAAATATTGCAGACAACGATCACAAATATGTTTCTTAGGTTTATGTTTAGACATTTGACTGCTTAGCAATCCAACTTAAGCTTTTAATGAGGCAATAGTGATTCACCTCTCCGTAACACAGATATAAAAGATGAATGTGATGTCGCTTCGGTTCTTTTGTGGCATAAAGAGGACCCACAATCTCAACACCATCAAGGCCGGACACAATGAACGAAAAGTCCTGGTTGTCTTGTTCAAACCTATGGATCTCGGTTAAGTCCATAGGGAACGATACTCGAGTTAAATTTAAAGTTTGTTTCAATTCATCAAACTTGGCCTTGTAATTTCCCGGCCAACAACCATTTTGTTGTACCGGCTGCAAATAGGCAGCCACAGACCACAGGAAGCAATCATTGTCACGATTCTTTATATTGACCACAGCCTTTTTCGAAGCTATTGTTGGTGGTGTTTTAATATAGCTACACCCAGCATTCAACGGGTTGAATTGACACATGTTGATTTGCAGGTAATGGATTTTGTCTAACGCTAAACCACTGGGTCCTTGTTGCAGTTTATCAAATATTGATAGCAAGGCATTGACCACGTGGGTTTCATACCACTGTTCCAAATTATGGGCTATGAATAGCTCTTGCATTTTACTGCAAATATAAAATGTCTCTTTATGCGCTACGTCCTTCTTTTTATATATGAAATCGCACACCACTTCTGTATTCACCTTTTAAGCCGTATGAAAGCGTCGCGCTATACAAATTTCATTTTTAGAAATTTCAAAACAAGATTCTAGAAAATCCTTGGGAATCAAATTTGTCTAACATTGACCACACGACCAGAGCACACACGCGATTTGAAACAACTGTTTAGGGGTTCCCAAGTTGACGTATCCGCAGCAGTAAAAGACATTATTTTGAAAGAACACTCTCACCTGAGTTTTCAGCTGTAGACTGCTTTACAAATGGTCCCAAACACACACGATCCTGGTTATCAACAGTGGTCAAGCGTTTTCCAACACTCTAAAAAGAAATAAAATAAACCACCATAAGCATATCAATTCCATATAGTTTATGCACGTCATAAACAAAACAAAATCAAACAGGTTATATATACAAAAACAAATCTCACCTTGATTTTTAATGCTTTGCTTTATTCCCGTCTCGTGGGCTAGTGTGGTAATGGTTTCCTTTTCTAGCTGTCTGTCTTCCTCTCTTATTCAATCTCTTTCCCACAGACACACAACAGGTAGGTTTACACGTTATCTGCAAACAAATAAATAAACATGTATTCATAACTTTAACAATCAATAAATAATTGCTTGTAAATATATATAAATCAATAAATATATAAATGAAGAAATATATAAATAAATACATACCCCACAACAAGGTTAAGTATTTTCCACCAACACCGAAACTGTTAAACAAGACCAGGTGTTTCACGAAACGCAGTATGTTCAAAGGTAGTTACCTAAGTGAGAGTGAAAAATATAACGACATGTCTTTATATATGTTACGTTGCATGTATAATCATTTTTTCTCACGCTTTGCACATTCTGTTATCAGGCACGTGGACAGCTAACGCCCAAGGTGAACACGTGTGTTGTATCATATTTCACGTGAACTTGCATTTTGTGTACGAAGCAAAACAGGATGTCACTGGTTTAGCGTACATGTCATCTCACACGTGGTCACATGCCTTTCGCACTCCCCTGCCACCACGATGGTCAGATTATTTCACCTTCAAGGGTCCTCTGCGTCTCTGTCATTTTCCATTGCACCTGTTGTCAAGTCAGATCAGCGCATTCCAATAAGCTCAAATGACATTCACATCCTGCTCGTCTGCTCCTCGGCAAGTTTGTTTTCTCTACTCGCTTCGACCAACATAGAACCAAGTTCTCATCACCGTTTACACGTTAAAGGTAAAATATCAGAAAAACGAACCCTCGCTCTGTCACACACCGACCCGCCGAAATAGCGATTGTTCTATTAAGCATGGTCCTTGTGGTTAGCGACAGGTTCGTTGAAACACACACACCCAGCAGTATCGTCTCTCTCAACCACCACGCTTCATGAACATTATAAACAGGTAAAGAAAAAAAGGTTTCAACATGTATGGCGTTAGGCCCTTTGTGAATTATTTTTTGGAAACAATATCTACCACATTTGTAAGGGGGCGTTAGCCCGAGTCCTAGGACACCTCGTACACGTCTGTAGCGTTATGGGTTTGCGAGATAGAGCAAAACGTCTAAAATCACGGTTTTACCCCTCCCCCCACCAAAAAAAACATATTTCCAGATTTTCACCTTTTCAACACCGACATTCCCGAAAAGAGAACAACGAGACGAAAAAAAAAGAATCCAAGCACGTCCTCCTAGCATGACTCCTTCCATTCCAAGGCCACAGGGGCTCACAATATCCTAAGTAGAGCTGAACCTACAACCTAGCACTATTTTAGAGTGGAAATAAACGTCCATACGAAAGGGGGGTTCACCACGATTCCTAGGACACCCGATATGCTCAAATCCAACCATGGGTTTAGGAAATATTAAAAGCGGATGACCTATTAGTTTTGATCCTTCAATTAAATAACACAAGCTATAGGAAAAGAGGGGGCATTACTACAAGTGCTAGGACACCCCATATGTATAAATCCCATGATTGGTTCGCGAGATATTAAAAGCGCATGACCTTTTAGTTTTGGTCGTTTAATTAAATAAAGAGCCAATAGGAAAGTAGGGGGCATCACTACGAGTGCTCGGACACCCTGTATGTTCAAATCCCATGATTGGTTAGCGAGATATCAGGTTCGGAGCAAATACGAGGAGGGCTCAATAAGTTAGTGGGCAGCTCTGTCATCATCCCACTACTGTCAGGTTTTTATCCTAGAGACTTGAAATTTATTTTCGGGGTAGAGAGCGTAGGAACCATTGATTTACGTCAAACAAACTGTTTTGTAAACTTCCTAGTTTCCAAAATATAGGTTTTTCAAAATTCGAGTGTTTTCAAATAAACATAAAAAATAAAAAAGTTTTATTATAAAAATAAAGGACATAGAGACCGTTTGTTTGAGCCATGGCACAATATTCTATCATGTTTGGTTTTCAATCTATCACCTACTTTCGAAAACAAAAATTTTCAATTTTTTTTTCAAAAATATAACGAGTGGTTCATAGGAAAGAGCACGTCAGCCCGAGTCCAAAGACACCTCATTTGTCAACATCCGACCATGGGTTCGCGAGATATGGGCTTGGACTCACGCGGCGGCCATGACACTATTTAGAACACCCACTACCCCCCTACTTTAATGTGATGGCCATGCTTCGGATAATTCTGCATTTTGCATATTGCATATGCAATTGCATATTTGGGACAGTTTTAACTTAACAGTGCATATTTAGGGGATTCCTCCTGTTAGTGCATATTTCAAGAACATTCTTAATCTTGAGAGTAGACATCATCTTCTGCAGGACACTTTTGGAATATTTGACATGTATTTCAGGTAACAGGAATGTTGAGCAGTGCTGGGTTCACATCGTGTTTAAATTTAGCAACACGAGCCCTCCATCCGGCCATAGATTTGTCTCCCTGCAATGCAATTAGGTGGGGACTGATTCTTGGTATTTCCCGTAAAGCAGGTTATCTTTTCCTCATTCCTTAAATAGTTACCTTGTCAGTGATACTTTCGTTGAGTTTAAACAGGCTGTGGCTCATAGCACGTTAAATAGCTACTGTATTTAAGATGCCTAAGGAGAAGAGAACTGTTAATGAGGTACTTAAAGGATATGTACGAGAGTTTCAAGACTTTTCAGCTGACAGAAGTGTATTGTTTTGCAAATATTGTAGCACAATCGTAAACGCATCTAAAAAGTATCAAATTCAACAACATCTTCAAACAACGAAACACAATAAATTGAAAGACGTTAACCTGAAACAAAAACACCAGGTTCTTGTAACCACTGCTTTAGTTAAACCTGGACCAACACGTAGTAAATTCAATGAAGATCTGTGTAAAGCATTTCTCTCGGCAAATATACCGTTGGCTAAGCTAAACAATAAGAACTTCGTTCAGTTTCTGCAGGAGTATACGAAACAACCAGTCCCAGATGAATCAACAATTAGGAAGAATTACGTTCCTGAGCTTTACAATGTAACGTTAGCTAAACTAAGGGAAAAAGATCACGTTATCGTGGCCTGCACGGATGCCGCACCTTACATGTGTAATGCCATGGGAGGTCTTGGGATATTATATCCCAAGATGATACACGTCACATGTGTAGCACATGGACTTCATCGAGTCGCTGAAGCAGTCCGGGCTTCCTTTCCTGAAGTAAACACGCTGATCTCCACAGTGAAAAGAGTGCTCCTGAAGGCTCCAAGTCGCAAAGAAAAATTTGTTGATGCAGTTCATGATGTGCCGCTCCCGCCTTCACCAGTTCATACAAGATGGGGAACGTGGCTCGAAGCTGCTGTTTATTATGCCAATTATTTCGAGGTAGTAAAAAAGGTGGATGACGACCTCGATTCTGAAGAAGCTGCTTCTATTAAAGAAGCTCAAGAAGTCTTGAGCAAAGATGGTGTTCGTGAGCAACTAATATTCATTCGTTCCAATTTGCGTTGCATACCTTCAGCCATCAAGAAATTGCAAGAAAAAGGACTGCCTCTTCGCATTAGCATTGGAATTGTTGAAGAAGTCGATCGATCCCTAAAGAACCTAACTAATCAAGTTTTCTCGACAAAATTGCAGAATGTAGTGCTGAAAAATTCCGGTCTCCTCAAACTTAAAAGCATTCGCGGTGTTATCCAAGGCAAAGACAAAATTGACAGTGCATCGATACTAGAGGTCTCTGATTACGCCAAGTTGGAGTATGCTCCAATTGTGGCATGTGATGTGGAGAGAGTGTTTTCTGAATACAAAGTCATTCTAAGTGAAAATAGGTGCAAGTTTGTGTTTGATAAACTATTACATCATGCAGTGATTAAGTGTAATCAAGACTTGTAAATTTTATTTACAAACTGGACAATCTATTGTAGTACTGTAAGTAATTTTCTTTAGTTTGGCGATATTTAATATGTAACATATGTAATATAAACCACTAATTGATATCAGATATATGTTTATTTTTAATGCATATTTTAGTGCTTATTTAGACACTTTTTAGTGCATATTTGTATGCATATTTTGGCATTTTTAAGTGCATAATTATCTGAAGCCTGGTGATGGCTGTATTGATGTGTGAATTTTTAATTAATATGGGGAATGGGGAGTTGACAACCGAGGCTTTAAGTTAGGAACTATCCCGGTATTTGCCTGGAGTGGAAGTGGGAAACCACAGAAATCCACATCCAAGATGTTGAGATGGGAATCAAATTTTGCTCTTCTTTGGTTTGCCTCTAGAGTGCGCCCCATTCCAGCCCTCAGACCAGAATTAAATTTCTTGGCAGAGCAGGGATCGAACCTGGAATCTGGGGTGACAGCTCAGAATGTAGTCTTAAGAGTGGGCTTCCCTGTGTTAATACGATCTTTGACAAACACTCCCTCCATTTCGGTGGCTGGCGAAGTGAGTCTATGCTCATTCCAGTAGTGGCGAAGTGATTCTATGCTCCCTTGCATAATTTACTGTCATGGAAATGCAAAGTATTGTACCTTCAGGTGATGGAAATTGATTATTTAGAGCAGTTTCTTTCTGTTTATTTCAAAATGAAGTTCGTCATCCTGAGTTGCGTTTGCAAGCAAATTGCAAAAATTGCAAGGATTTTATTATTGGCGATCAGTCTCATCACATTCTCATCAGCAACCAACTTGAGAATGGAAGTCTCTGAACTTAATTGTATAAGTGAATATTATTGTTTTTGATTATTTTTTTAGAGAACATAACAATGAGTCTAACCACGCAGTTGATTTTGGCAATGGAAGTAAGTTATTATTTGCTATTTAATATTTGTCAGCTGCGTTGATGCAGGCCACTATAGTGTTATTTAATATGACGTTAATTTGGGGAGAAGTGCTGTTATAAATAAACCCATTTTACGAAATAGAACATTAGCCGCAAAAAAGTGGGAAATCGGAGAAAAATACGAAGCCACTTTTAAAATCCAATATAAATACGGCATTTCAGAAACAACTCCAGATACTATGCCGTTACAGTGTAGGGTCCTTGACGAACAAATGTAAACATTGTTCTGCACTGTATTTCTCTTGAGAGAAATCTACACTTGGTCACTTTGACCTTTGCTGTTGTAATGGTAAAATTATACTGACAAAATATAAAATATTTGACAGGTTGCAACAATTATTTTTCACTGGAGATGATATCTCAAGGAATTTCAGAGAGACTAATCGGCAGTACAATGCTATTTCCTTCGTTTCATTTGGTGCCAATGTTACTGTGCCACACGCATACGGTCCACATTGTTTTAAAATGTATGGGGGTGCACATCATCGCATTTCTACGTTATATTCCAAAATTATATGCGACGGTTTGCGGTCAGTTGTATTAGACTCCTCAGAGTTCTTGAATTCCTTGGAACTAAATGACTTGCCTCCACATATTCCAAACGCTTGACCCGTTATGCTGCTTAGAAATCTGAAAGTTTCCCAAGGGATCCTAAATGCAACCATATTGCTTGGATTTGGAAATAATAAGTGCAGTTAAAATTAGGCAGAGAGGTCTAATCCTTCGACTTGATTTAACACCATTCGTTAAAACACTATCATTTTGTTTTAAGGGGCAATATTTTCCAATTTATTTGGCATACTCCGCCACAATCAATAAAGTTCAAGGGCAAACTCTGGAACGTATAGGTCTCAATTTGCCTCATCAATTTTTCAGTCATGGCCAGCAGTATTTTGAAATGTTGAGAGTGCAATCTTTTGACGCCCTTATAGTTTCAATAGAGCCAAAAAATAATCCTACAAAGAGTATACAGTAGGCCTATATAAGAAAATTCTTCAGTAAATATTTTTCTATTGACCTTCATTTTTGACGGGTTTCAACTAGTTAATTATAATGTTACTCCATTTTACGGAAGAACTAGCTTTTGATATGGTTAAGAATTTGATATAGCATAGCAATTTACAATTATACCCATACTAGTAACCCACCCCGGCTTCACCCGGTATCTTTAACGGTTTACCCAGCGTAAGCTTGAAAGGCGTACGGACGGCAGGTCCCAGACGCAATTAAGAAAACCGAGGTGAACAGCGAAACTCCAAACACATATACTCCTCTCTGAAGTCTTAACTCGACACCACTCAAAAGTTGATGCTGGCCGAAGCTGGGGTGATAGACTCGCTCCCTACCTCGTAAACTCGTTCCGAAGCTAGTAATTTATATTTCCACTGGAGATTGTTGGCAGAAATGAAAACGTAAAATCACTTATAGTGGGTGATGTATTAAAGCTAGAGATATGCTGTCGCGGACCTTTTTGGAGAACTTTTCATGCTGACTAATTCGTACACTCATAGTAGGCCTATATAGATATGTTTAACGGCCTATCCAGAGTAAGCTGAAATGGCGCACGGTCGGCAGGTTTTTCTTCGACTCGATTCACTGAATTCGATACTGCTCGGCTTCCTACGGTCACAAATGAATGTTTTTCTACAGAAACCTTCCTCGAGAAATCCTTTACAGAAAGGTGAAAACCGCATCAAAATCCAGTGGTTCTCGAGATTACGCGTTACATCCAAGAATCAAGGACTCTGTTTTATACTACAGTATATCGAGATGCCCGCGACTATCATTGAAATAAATTCATGAATTTATAACTAGTATGTGCTATTAATTCTACGTAAGACTCATTAAATACGTCATACATCTGTACCTAGATATACTTGTAGAGGACTGAAGTAATAAAAACAGAGCATTTTTTTAAATGTTCCCATGAATTAAAAGTGTACAGTATATCAACATTGTGATTTGACATGACTTATGTTTACAATGGAAATAATCACTCAGGTGAGTTAAAATTCCTAAAACCCCTACAAAAGTGAAATCATCAGTTCCGCGAATAACGCGCTCAAGGCAGATGCCAGCTTGCTGGCCGCCGCGAGCGCTAGTGTCGCTCCATCTACCAAAATGATGCAATTTCGTAACGCAGCGAGCTTCGTGACTGTGTATTTTAGACTGTGATAATACAACTCCAGCCTCCCAGGTTGGCCAATCTAACTTTCCCCCCGCGAAATATAGCTTATTTCAAACTGAGGCTAGCGCCATATAATTTTGAATCCCACATAGCCGGACAATATTAGCTTTTTTTTTCCTTTCTTGGCGGGAGATAAGTTATATGTAAATTAATCTAGTTTTTATTAAAAATAACGCGTTTTAATAAGGACTTAGAAAATTCTAAGGGGAACATTGCCACTATTTGTGGGATCGTTAGCATGAGAACGCCGTCAGCAGAGTTGTTTCATATAACGTTAATACAATATACTGTACTGTATTGAACCCGCTGAGCTAAGGTTCATGTGATATTTTTCATGACAACACATTTATGATGGGATGTATTACCTTTGAACACACCCAGAAAGCAACCAGAAGCTGAAAGCTTATGCTATTCTCTTTGGAGTAGCGGAGAATCGCACTTTTGACTTTGATGAAGTCGGCTAATTATTTATCTGAGGTCTTATTAATCAACTTTACCTTTCTACGAGACTCAGAATATTCCACTTCGTCATTCAGTATTTTTGTAACATTTTGGAGAATGTTTTTTCACTTTAAGGTGCGGTAATATCATTGCAGATACGCAAGAAGGGATGTAAATAGTCGCTCAACGACTTAGTTTGACGACTTGATTCCACGAGGAACGCAGTTCCGTGGACTACGTCAGGAGAATCCGCCCTGTTGAGGCGTGTTATAATATCCGTCATGTAAGACGTGGAAACAGTCCGCTTTTTAGCGAAGAAATATTTATCAAGTGTCATCGAGCCCCATCGTACTGTGCATCACGATTTGTAAAGTGTAGTGATCAGCACCAATAGCGTTGGAAATGTATTTAAATATTGTGAATTTTCTACGATTCTGTAGCACCACATTTTGTACCCACGTGATTTGTGGAGGGCTGAAGCCTAGTGTTAAATATACCAATAACTGTGATAAAGTTACATTGAACGAGTGTGATATTTAAACCACGTCGTATATAAATTGCTACGGTGGATTTATCCGCCAGAAATCGACGCCTATTTCACGGATGCCACGTGATTGTACAAGTAAAGTATGTGCACGTGTGAACCAGCAGATCAGTGCATGGCCATTTATTAATGATATCTGCATAGTGTAGAGGCTGTGTTGCTAGGTATGTGTGTAACGCCTGTGATAGCTACAAAGCACACCGCAATTTTCAAGTACTAATGGAATACATGATGTCTAACATTACCGACCACGTGTTCGACATTTATAACACCATGTTCGAGCCGGAGATAATGGGCTAAGTACCGTTATGGTATGAGGGAGACGTCTCGGATGGAACGAGCATGATGTGGAACTTCTAGAACGTCGAACGAGAAGGAAGGAATCGAGGATGCCTTTCCTAGGCATGTCCAACCCATTCACGATGTCAACTACAGGGACAGACCGAACCCTGGTCTTTAGGAGAGCCAAGATGGAAGTTCTGATACGGACGATGCCAATCCTGAAAGCCAGAGGTGCTTTTGTTCAACCCTTGTCGTTGGACAGAGAGCTAAGTGTGGGCTCCTTCATATCGTGAGTTTGTACAACCCTTCTTTGTTCTAGTCATTGGTGGTATAGTTAGATTAGTGTAGATTGTAAATCAGCCGAACTTAGTGACAGCCATTTCATAGGTAGGGAGTGTAATTAGTATAATTAGATGTTATTTATCCACAGTGATTGTGAGCCACCCTTGGGTTCGAAATTTTGTTCAACCCTGGTGCAACCTGATGGACGTCATAGGACGCCAATTCCTGTCTATTGCTAAACGTGACCGTAGTCATTTCAGGGCTACTTTGTTTAACCCTATCTGGGATGATTTTCGAGTCTTAGCAGACTCCTGTTACGGCAAACTGATGCCATGATCATAATTCTTTAACTGCACTCATAGCAGACACTCAATGTTACGCCCCTGACTTCATTAGAGAAGTCGTATCATTTAGGTAATCGACTGTAATTACCAGTTTTGTAACTGCATTTATATTTCATTCATGATGTGCTCAGAAGCCATCCAGGTCAAGTGTAGACCTTGCAAGTGAAAGGGATGTTTCGTTGTAGCCTAGCATCGAACCCAGTTCCCAACGTATCATTAAGCAAATCCATCAGAGTGGAGTTTGCGCCATAATATTATTTTGTTTGTGTCAAGTGTGATGACACGTGATTATTTGAATGTTTGATACAAGAAACTACTGAAGTATTTTACCTTTGAGAGCAAAGAGCTCCAGCAATGAGTGACATTGCTATCTTTTAAACGTCTTTGCTATGAAAGACAGAGTTATATGTTTGTATTCAGCTTTATAGCGTGCTCTTAATGCACACATTCTTTGATGTTTATAACCTATGGTAAAGGTATTATTATGAGGCCAGTTTCATAGTTATATTTCTTGCCTGAATTGCCGGCCCAGTCAATGTGTTGTGTCTAACAGTGCAGGGAGCCTGCAACTTGCTGTGACTCAGACAGGTTTGTGAATATTTCCCAGCGCACGAGTGAGAGCGCTTGCTTCCAAGTGAGACAGACTTATGTTAACACAGGACAGAATGCTTGTAGCATTCATTTATTTTTCATTGCATTGATAGCTCATGGAACCCAGAGTCCATTTCTGTATCTGCTCACATGTTCTTTAGATTGTCATTTGTTAGTTAAACGCCTTTTGCGTGTACCGTTGTTTCGACGAGTACAGTTATGTCGGGATTCTTATTTTATGTTGGAGGCTAGCCCGGTGATGAGGGTTTTTTCATGTGTGAAGGTATTTTGTGTACCATGTCCGGGACTGTTCCCGTCGACCAGATATTTAGGGAGGGTAACTGATGTGTCCAGGCCCGTCCCAGAGTTATTGAACGCGAGCTGTGCGCCGCTGGTAACTTGTGTTATTGTGTGTCCGAGTTGTTATTGCTCGTTGATTGTATTCCGACTTTTGAGTCGAGGCTCTATGGCAGAGATGATCTCTCAGAGACGCTCCGTGCCAAGCTACTCTGCTGTTATTCGCCATAAACAAACGATAATTTAAACCGACATCTTAATAATAAAACGCATAATTTTGATAAACAAAATATAACTAACGAATCCTTTCTATTTAACCTTGTTCATTTTCATTTGGAACCTGCTGACATAGCCGTGCTAATGAAAGTATTTCCTGGAGGAAATGACTTTAGGACAGCTGACACTGTTTGTAGCGACAGAGGCTTGCTCGAACCTTTAGTTCGTAGCTGGTGGAGCGCAGGCCATACGATGTTAGACGTAGTCTTCACTACGCAGTCGTCACCGTAATTACACACGTTAAATGACTATGGCTTTCAAACAGCAAACCAAGGTGTAGGTAGGCTTTAAATAAAACTGTGGTCTTGTATTTATTGATTTATTGATGTAAAATTGTACAAATCCTCTATGTCACCTTTTGTGTGCTGATTAGCACCCAGTTTGTAAGAGTGTCTTAAACATTTTTTTTCAATGGCTTGTCACATAGCTTTGATTGTAATTGTTTGATATTACGGACGTCACCGCCGTAAATTTTGTAACTAATTGGCAGGACTTAGCTAGATGAATTAATATTAAATGTAAATGAGAAAATGGTATCATCCTAACTTAGATTTGTTTTGCTACCCTGTTAAATGTAAATTCCGTAATTAGCTTGATCTTGTAACTTGATGTAGAGTTTTTCACCGTACCATTTTCCTAGTGTTTCTGTTGTTGCTTTAATTATTGTGAGATAGATCTTTCGCGAGGGTTTACTGTAACTTCTCAGGTAGGGACCTGCTCTTTATTTTTGATTATTTATTAGCTTGCGGATTAGCCTATGGAAACCCTCCGAACTAGGATAGGGGTTTGTGAATTTTACAAAAAAATTCACGATGTTTTACATAAGTCTGGATGTTTCTTTCCTCAGTCTAGCTTTTAAGGTGAACCTTTCCTTAGGCAGTCTATGACCTTTAGTCACCATGTACCACGATCTCTGTGGATGATGGATTCTCGTGCCGCTTTGGCCTGTATGGAAGTTCACCTGATCCTCTCGGCAGTTAGGTCCGGCGGATGAGATGTTAGGGAGGTCATTTCGGTTGTTGGCTATCCTGGCAACTCCTCTGACGGGCACATAACATATACTCTTCTTTAATGGCGCCCAACGTGGGGCCGACGTTAACGTTGTGACCGTCAGTTCCATGTTATTTAAGAGGATCTTAATGTTGATAAATGGTAAATTGACCGGACTGGGACGAACTTAGAAAGTCGTACTGCAGATCGATTAACCGCATGGCATTCATGTTTGATACAAGTCCATGGGGTGAGGCTTTTGTGTTAGATAAAGGATGGATAGGATTTTCTTTGATGATGCCTCATCCTGAGTAAATGTAATACTTAGCTTTGCTCGCTGTTGTCTTTGTAAATGTAGAAGCACTTAGTTTGCATACTCCAGCTGTACTCGTGATGTTTATTTAAATGAAACAAGCTTTATACCACCAAGTAACTAATCATAGCTGTAAGTTCCATAAGAGATTGCTCCCTCTCTTTCTCAATAATTTCTTGTCAAGGATGAGGAAACAATTCGTCGTGTATTTGGTGAGATGTTGGCAGGTGTCAATGCCAATCTCCAGCAGATTACTGCTGACTTGGGTGAGAATACCCAAGCTGTCAATAATGTTAGACAGGATCTTGAGGTTAACACACAGTCAATCGATAATGTAAGTGGTCATGTGGACCAAGTAAGGAATGAAATTCATAATGTTAGACAGGATCTTGAGGTTAACACCCGATCAATTAATAATGTAAGTGGTCATGTGGACCAGGTTAGACAGGATCTTGAGGTTAACACACAGTCAATTAATAATGTTAGGGCTGATCTAACGCAGGTCAGGGCCGACATGGATGCTCATAGAATAGAGGCCAGAAATGATCTTACGGCAGGTTTACCAGCTGTTAGGGTTGACGTAATACGACACAATCAGGAGGCTAACCAGCGTATTGATAATTTAACTGAGCAAATGAATAGAGCTAGGGAGGACGTGCAAGCCCGTTTGGAGGAGCACACCGCTCAGATTCAGACAACGATTAATAGAGTTCAGGTTGATATGAGGGCTGACTTAGACCATACTCGAGAGGAATTTGGAACTCGATTAACTCACGTCGAGGGATTCATGGACAACGTCAAGAAGGACATGGCTACCATGAACATAGGACTCGTACTGATGAGAGGTGCAGCGAACGCCGTCAACAATTATGTCAAGACGATCGTCGATGGTATGATCCAGGTCAAGGACGAGTTGAATACGAACCAAAGGAACATTACGGAATTAACCGAGACCATAACAGGGCTACGAGAGACAGTAGACATTCATCGAGAAAAAAAATGATCGATGTAATGCTGTTAAGGGGTGACCTTAATGAGCATAAAATTATTATGGAAGCGAAGGTAGCCGAGGTCAAGGACAACATGTCCAAAGTCGAGGGGGAAATCGACTCGTTACAGAAAAGATTTGAGGAAGTCGCGATAACCGAGAGGTTAGACCTCACTTACAACTTGAGGACAGCTATTCGTGAAGTCGACACCAACCTCAAAGGTAAAGTCGAGAGAATTGAGTTGCAGCTCAACGATTTGGGAAACAAGGTCGCAGCTAAGATTATTCCAGGGCTCGAAATCATCGAGAGACGTCTCGACCGACTTGAGACTCAACCAAGGGAGATACATTTACCTCCACAGATGGGAGACTCTCAGGCAATGCCAGGACCGCAATCCGCGGGGATAATGCCCACACTCTTTCAACCTAGCGCACCCATGGAACCACAACCGTTCCAAGTTACCGGTTCAGCGCAGAGCCAAGCGTTAAATTACGACGCGAATCCTTTCCAACCTGCACATAATCAACAAAGTCAGGATACAAGTACGCCAACGCATAATTATATGCCGAGTTCATTCAGACCCGCGCACACGCAGGGGAACGTGACAATCATCCGTTCGCGAGAAGAGCAACCAGCTCGATTCTCAGGCACTGGAAGTGGCATCACTCCTGAAGAATTCTTAGCGAATGTGGAGAGCTACTTTAGGGACACAATGGTAACTCCGGAGAGAGAGCTCCGAGTCATTGAGCGTTTGCATGAGGGACAAGCTAGCACTTGGTTCAGGGCCTTCCGCTACTCATTCGTAGGCTATCAAGACTTCAGAGAAGCCTTACTGAGAACTTATTGGTCGAGCGACGTCCAGCAAAGTATCAGAGCTGAGATGTACACTCGCCGATATAGCTCGAACACTCCGACGCGCTATGCGAACTACTTCGCAACCCAGATTGCGAAACTTCGTTGTTTGCAACCCCCACTGTCAGAGCAAGACCTTGTAAATACCATCGTCTGGCAATACCCTGCAGACGTGCAACGAGTATTGATCGCTGCAGGAGCATCTACATTCCAGCAGTGTGATCAAATCTTGCGACGACTGGACGCCAATACCGAACAGTTTCCAACACACCGTCAACAGAAGGCTGACAGGCGTGATGAGCGACATGTTAACTTAACGACTGTGGACAAAGTGTGCCAGACGCCACAGCAAACACAGACTCAAGAGAGCTTTGACCAGCGTGATGAATAAAATCGTGGTCGGAGAAATTGGAATAACACTCCGCACGCTAGAGACCGGAGAGATGACCGTCGTAGTTATTGGAACCGACGCTTTGATCGAGGAACGAACGATAACCGTCGCTACGATGACGACCGCCGAGGGAATAATAACCGGAACCCACAGCAGGGAAATATACGTAGGAATTACCGCTACAGCGGAGGATACAGTCGAGATCGGGACCCCAGATACCAGGCCGATCGAGACTGGAGAGGAAGAGCAAAGGAGAGTCGTGAATACCTTCAGCAACTCCGAGGACTCCAAGAAAACCAAGAAGGGGGAGATCAGAACCCGACTTCACGGGAAACACGTAATATTCCGGCGGAAGACACGAGGCAAAACCAGCCCGGTACTTCCCGCCAAGGAAAAAAAACGCCAAAAACTCAGTAGATTCTTACCCGATTGAGCACAGAGTAACTGCCACTATCTTACTCTGGGAGCCAATTCAGGAAGATCTATTAGACGATCGACGAACGACGAACCACAACTACGAATTGACGCGTCTACCGAAGATTGTAGCTACCCTGAATGGATGTGACGTAGTCATTCTCATCGATACAGGGGCAATGATAAGTGTCATTTCCGCCGATTGCCATGCCAGACTGAAAGCAAACTCTGAGGTGACAGAGCTGCCAGTTTCTGCAGTAAGAATCAGAGGAGTTATACCTGACCGTGTCGTAACGTGCAAAGTTCAGATTTTATGCACTTTAAAAATCTCGAGCCACGTGTATTTGCACGAATTTCTAGTGATGAAAGGCTTGCATCATGATGCCATATTGGGTGCAGACTTCCATTCGGAAGTACGATGGAATCATTGATATGGGACGTAATACGGTGGAGTTAAAGCCGAACGAACCCATCCAAATGAATTTAGTAGAGGAAGAACCGGAATTTGAATCCGAAGTCAACGTTGTTGAGAATTTAAATGGCAAGGAAATTGAGGAGACACGAGATGCCGACGGAGAGGCAGAACAGTTATCAGCACCCGTACAAGAGAAACTAGATGTAATATTAAGCGAATACCAGGATATATTCGACACCACACCTGGTGAGATATTGGACTACGAGTACGATCTTATACTATTGGATGATTCCCCGTTCCAGAAGAAGATTTATCCTATCGCAGAGAAACACCGAGAGGGAGCTGCTAAGAAGATCCATGAAAAGGAAGCAACAGGTACAATTAAGATGTATCCGACAACCTCTGAACAATGGAAGATACGTGATTGAAGACATTCAAACAGGAGAGTGCATTGGAACCTTCAACGCAGCTAATCTAAAAAAAATATCACTCATGAATGAACTTTGAGTCAAATAAAAATGTCTTCCCTACATTTTATTTGAAACGACGGAGAGGCAGATGAACCCGCTGAGCTAAGGTTCATGTGATATTTTTCATGACAACACATTTATGATGGGATGTATTACCTTTGAACACACCCAGAAAGCAACCAGAACCTGAGAGCTTATACTATTCTCTTTGGAGTAGCGGAGAATTGCACGTTTGACTTTGATGAAGTCGGCTAATTATTTATCTGAGGTCTTATTAATCAACTTTACCTTTCTACGAGACTCAGAATATTCCATTTCGTCATTCAGTATTTTTGAAACATTTTGGAGAATGTTTTTTCACTTTAAGGTACGGTAATATCATTGCAGATACGCAAGAAGGGATGTAAATAGTCGCTCAACGACTTAGTTTGACGACTTGATTCCACGAGGAACGCAGTTCCGTGCACTACGTCAGGAGAATCCGCCCTGTTGAGGCGTGTTATAATATCCGTCAAGTAAGACGTGGAAACAGTCCGCTTTTTAGCGAAGAAATATTTATCAAGTGTCATCGAGCCCCATCGTACTGTGCATCACGATTTGTAAAGTGCAGTGATCAGCACCAATAGCGTTGGAAATGTATTTAAATATTGTGAATTTTCTACGATTCTGTAGCACAACATTTTGTACCCACGTGATTTGTGGAGGGCTGAAGCCTAGTGTTAAATATACCAATAACTGTGATAAAGTTACATTGAACGAGTGTGATATTTAAACCACTTCGTATATAAATTGCTACGGTTGATTTATCCGCCAGAAATCGACGCCTATTTCACGGATGCCACGTGATTGTAAAAGTAAAGTCTGTGCACGTGTGAACCAGCAGATCAGTGCATGGCCATTTATTAATGATATCTGCATAGTGTAGAGGCTGTGTTGCTAGGTATGTGTGTAACGCCTGTGATAGCTACAAAGCACACCGCAATTTTCAAGTACTAATGGAATACATGATGTCTAACATTACCGACCACGTGTTCGACATTTATAACACCATGTTTGAGCCGGAGATAATGGGCTAAGTACCGTTATGGTATGAGGGAGACGTCTCGGATGGAACGAGCATGGTGTGGAACTTCTAGAACGTCGAACGAGAAGGAAGGAATCGAGGATGCCTTTCCTAGGCATGTCCAACCCATTCACGATGTCAACTACAGGGACAGACCGAACCCTGGTCTTTAGGAGAGCCAAGATGGAAGTTCTGATACGGACGATGCCAATCCTGAAAGCCAGAGGTGCTTTTGTTCAACCCTTGTCATTGGACAGAGAGCTAAGTGTGGGCTCCTTCATATCGCGAGTTTGTACAACCCTTCTTTGTTCTAGTCATTGGTGGTATAGTTAGATTAGTGTAGATTGTAAATCAGCCGAGCTTAGTGACAGCCATTTCATAGGTAGGGAGTGTAATTAGTATAATTAGATGTTATTTATCCACAGTGATTGTGAGCCACCCTTGGGTTCGACATTTTGTTCAACCCTGGTGCAACCTGATGGACGTCATAGGACGCCAATTCCTGTCTATTACTAAACGTGACCGTAGTCATTTCAGGGCTACTTTGTTTAACCCTATCTGGGATGATTGTCGAGTCTTAGCAGACTCCTGTTACGGCAAACTGATGCCATGATCATAATTCTTTAACTGCACTCATAGCAGACACTCAATGTTACGCCCCTGACTTCATTAGAGAAGTCGTATCATTTAGGTAATCGACTGTAATTACCAGTTTTGTAACTGCATTTATATTTCATTCATGATGTGCTCAGAAGTCATCCAGGTCAAGTGTAGATCTTGCAAGTGAAAGGGATGTTTCGTTGTAGCCTAGCATCGAACCCAGTTCCCAACGTATCATTAAGCAAATCCAGCAGAGTGGAGTTTGCGCCATAATATTATTTTGTTTGTGTCAAGTGTGATGACACGTGATTATTTGAATGTTTGATACAAGAAACTACTGAAGTATTTTACCTTTGAGAGCAAAGAGCTCCAGCAATGAGTGACATTGCTATCTTTTAAACGACTTTGCTATGAAAGACAGAGTTATATGTTTGTATTCAGCTTTATAGCGTGCTCTTAATGCACACATTCTTTGATGTTTATAACCTATGGTAAAGGTATTATTATGAGGCCAGTTTCATAGTTATTTTCTTGCCTAAATTGCCGGCCCAGTCAATGTGTTGTGTCTAATAGTGCAGGGAGCCTGCAACTAGCTGTGACTCAGACAGGTTTGTGAATATTTCCCAGCGCACGAGTGAGAGCGCTTGCTTCCAAGTGAGACAGACTTATGTTAACAACGGACAGAATGCTGTAGCATTCATATATTTTTCATTGCATTGATAGCTCATGGAACCCAGAGTCCATTTCTGTATCTGCTCACATGTTCTTTAGATTGTCATTTGTTAGTTAAACGCCTTTTGCTTGTACCGTTCTTTCGACGAGTACAGTTAGGTCCGGATTCTTATTTTATGTTGGAGGCTAACCCCGTGATGAGGGTTTTTTCATGTGTGAAGGTATTTTGTGTACCATGTCCGGGACTGTTCCCGTCGACCAGATATTTAGGGAGGGTAACTTATGTGTTCAGGCCCGTCCCAGAGTTATTTAACGCGAGCTGTGCGCCGCTGGTAACTTGTGTTATTGTGTATCCGAGTTGTTATTGTTCGTTGATTGTATTCCGACTTTTGAGTCGAGGCTCTATGGCAGAGATGATCTCTCAGAGACAATCCGTGCCAAGCTAGTCAGCTGTTATTCACCATAAACCAACGATAATTTAAACCGACATCTTAATAATAAAACGCATAATTTTGATAAACAAAATATAACTAACGAATCCTTTCTATTTAACCTTGTTCATTTGCATTTGGAACCTGCTGACATAGCAGTGCTAATGAAAGTATTTCCTGGAGGAAATGACTTTAGGACAGCTGACACTTTTTGCAGCGACAGAGGCTTGCTCGAACCTTTAGTTCGTAGCTGGTGGAGCGCAGGCCATACGATGTTAGACGTAGTCTTCACTACGCAGTCGTCACCGTAATTACACACGTTAAATGACTATAGCTTACAAACATCAAATAGAGGTGTAGGTAGGCTTTGAATAAAACTGTGGTCTTGTATTTATTGATTTATTGATGTAAAAGTGTACAAATCCTCTATGTCACCTTTTGTGTGTTGATTAGCACCCAGTTTGTAAGAGTGTCTTAGACATTTTTTCAATGGCTTGTCACATAGCTTTGATTGTAATTGTTTGATATTACGGACGTCACCGCCGTAAATTTTGTAACTAATTGGCAGGATTTAGCTAGATGAATTAATTTTAAATGTAAATGAGAAAATGGCATCATCCTAACTTAGATTTGTTTTGCTACCCTGTTAAATGTAAATTCCGATATTAGCTTGATATTGTAACTTGATGTAGGGTTTTGCACCGTACCATTTTCCTAGTGTTTCTGTTGTTGCTTTAATTATTGTGAGATAGATCTTTCGCGAGGGTTTACTGTAACTTCTCAGGTAGGGACCTGCTCTTTATTTTTGATTATTTATTAGCTTGCGGATTAGCCTATGGAAACCCTCCGAACTAGGATAGGGGTTTGTGAATTTTACAATAAATTTTCACGATGTTTTACATAAGTCTGGATGTTTCTTTCCTCAGTCTAGCTTTTAAGGTGAACCTTTCCTTAGGCAGTCTATGACCTTTAGTCACCATGTACCACGATCTCTGTGGATGATGGATTCTCGAGCCGCTTTGGCCTGTATGGAAGTTCACCTGATCCTCTCGGCAGTTAGGTCCGGCGGATGAGATGTTAGGGAGGTCATTTCGGTTGTTGGCTATCCTGGCAACTCCTCTGACGGGCACATAACATATACTCTTCTTTAAATGGCGCCCAACGTGGGGACGACGTTAACGTGGTGACCGTCAGTTCCATGTTATTTAAGAGGATCTTAATGTTGATAAATGGTAAATTGACCGGACTGGGACGAACTTAGAAAGTCGTACTGCAGATCGATTAACCGCATGGCATTCATGTTTGATACAAGTCCATGGGGTGAGGCTTTTGTGTTAGATAAAGGATGGATAGGATTTTCTTTGGTGATGCCTCATCCTGAGTAAATGTAATACTTAGCTTTGCTCGCTGTTGTCTTTGTAAATGTAGAAGCACTTAGTTTGCATACTCCAGCTGTACTCGTGATGTTTATTTAAATGAAATAAGCTTTATACCACCAAGTAACTAATCATAGCTGTAAGTTCCATAAGAGATTGCTCCCTCTCTTTCTCAATAATTTCTTGTCAAGGATGAGGAAACAATTCGTCGTGTATTTGGTGAGATGTTGGCAGGTGTCAATGCCAATCTCCAGCAGATTACTGCTGACTTGGGTGAGAATACCCAAGCTGTCAATAATGTTAGACAGGATCTTGAGGTTAACACACAGTCAATCGATAATGTAAGTGGTCATGTGGACCAAGTAAGGAATGAAATTCATAATGTTAGACAGGATCTTGAGGTTAACACCCGATCAATTAATAATGTAAGTGGTCATGTGGACCAGGTTAGACAGGATCTTGAGGTTAACACACAGTCAATTAATAATGTTAGGGCTGATCTAACGCAGGTCAGGGCCGACATGGATGCTCATAGAATAGAGGCCAGAAATGATCTTACGGCAGGTTTACCAGCTGTTAGGGTTGACGTAATACGACACCATCAGGAGGCTAACCAGCGTATTGATAATTTAACTGAGCAAATGAATAGAGCTAGGGAGGACGTGCAAGCCCGTTTGGAGGAGCACACCGCTCAGATTCAGACAACGATTAATAGAGTTCAGGTTGATATGAGGGCTGACTTAGACCATACTCGAGAGGAATTTGGAACTCGATTAACTCACGTCGAGGGATTCATGGACAACGTCAAGAAGGACATGGCTACCATGAACATAGGACTCGTACTGATGAGAGGTGCAGCGAACGCCGTCAACAATTATGTCAAGACGATCGTCGATGGTATGATCCAGGTCAAGGACGAGTTGAATACGAACCAAAGGAACATTACGGAATTAACCGAGACCATAACAGGGCTACGAGAGACAGTAGACATTCATCGAGAAAAAAAAAAGATCGATGTAATGCTGTTAAGGGGTGACCTTAATGAGCATAAAATTATTATGGAAGCGAAGGTAGCCGAGGTCAAGGACAACATGTCCAAAGTCGAGGGGGAAATCGACTCGTTACAGAAAAGATTTGAGGAAGTCGCGATAACCGAGAGGTTAGACCTCACTTACAACTTGAGGACAGCTATTCGTGAAGTCGACACCAACCTCAAAGGTAAAGTCGAGAGAATTGAGTTGCAGCTCAACGATTTGGGAAACAAGGTCGCAGCTAAGATTATTCCAGGGCTCGAAATCATCGAGAGACGTCTCGACCGACTTGAGACTCAACCAAGGGAGATACATTTACCTCCACAGATGGGAGACTCTCAGGCAATGCCAGGACCGCAATCCGCGGGGATAATGCCCACACTCTTTCAACCTAGCGCACCCATGGAACCACAACCGTTCCAAGTTACCGGTTCAGCGCAGAGCCAAGCGTTAAATTACGACGCGAATCCTTTCCAACCTGCACATAATCAACAAAGTCAGGATACAAGTACGCCAACGCATAATTATATGCCGAGTTCATTCAGACCCGCGCACACGCAGGGGAACGTGACAATCATCCGTTCGCGAGAAGAGCAACCAGCTCGATTCTCAGGCACTGGAAGTGGCATCACTCCTGAAGAATTCTTAGCGAATGTGGAGAGCTACTTTAGGGACACAATGGTAACTCCGGAGAGAGAGCTCCGAGTCATTGAGCGTTTGCATGAGGGACAAGCTAGCACTTGGTTCAGGGCCTTCCGCTACTCATTCGTAGGCTATCAAGACTTCAGAGAAGCCTTACTGAGAACTTATTGGTCGAGCGACGTCCAGCAAAGTATCAGAGCTGAGATGTACACTCGCCGATATAGCTCGAACACTCCGACGCGCTATGCGAACTACTTCGCAACCCAGATTGCGAAACTTCGTTGTTTGCAACCCCCACTGTCAGAGCAAGACCTTGTAAATACCATCGTCTGGCAATACCCTGCAGACGTGCAACGAGTATTGATCGCTGCAGGAGCATCTACATTCCAGCAGTGTGATCAAATCTTGCGACGACTGGACGCCAATACCGAACAGTTTCCAACACACCGTCAACAGAAGGCTGACAGGCGTGATGAGCGACATGTTAACTTAACGACTGTGGACAAAGTGTGCCAGACGCCACAGCAAACACAGACTCAAGAGAGCTTTGACCAGCGTGATGAATAAAATCGTGGTCGGAGAAATTGGAATAACACTCCGCACGCTAGAGACCGGAGAGATGACCGTCGTAGTTATTGGAACCGACGCTTTGATCGAGGAACGAACGATAACCGTCGCTACGATGACGACCGCCGAGGGAATAATAACCGGAACCCACAGCAGGGAAATATACGTAGGAATTACCGCTACAGCGGAGGATACAGTCGAGATCGGGACCCCAGATACCAGGCCGATCGAGACTGGAGAGGAAGAGCACAGGAGAGTCGTGAATACCTTCAGCAACTCCGAGGACTCCAAGAAAACCAAGAAGGGGGAGATCAGAACCCGACTTCGCGGGAAACACGTAATATTCCGGCGGAAGAAACGAGGCAAAACCAGCCCGGTACTTCCCGCCAAGGAAAAAAAACGCCAAAAACTCAGTAGATTCTTACCCGATTGAGCGCAGAGTAACTGCCACTATCTTACTCTGGGTGCCAATTCAGGAAGATCTATTAGACGAACGACGAACGACGAACCACAACTACGAATTGACGCGTCTACCGAAGATTGTAGCTACCCTGAATGGATGTGACGTAGTCATTCTCATCGATACAGGGGCAATGATAAGTGTCATTTCCGCCGATTGCCATTTCAGACTGAAAGCAAACTCTGAGGTGACAGAGCTGCCAGTTTCTGCAGTAATAGTCAGAGGAGTTATACCTGACCGCGTCGTAACGTGCAATGTTCAGATTTTATGCACTTTAAAAATTTCGAGTCACGTGTATTTGCACGAATTTCTAGTGATGAAAGGCTTGCATCATGATTTAAAAAATATTGTGAATTTTCTACGATTCTGTAGCACCACATTTTGTACCCACGTGATTTGTGGAGGGCTGAAGCCTAGTGTTAAATATACCAATAACTGTGATAAAGTTACATTGAACGAGTGTGATATTTAAACCACTTCGTATATAAATTGCTACGGTGGATTTATCCGCCAGAAATCGACGCCTATTTCACGGATGCCACGTGATTGTAAAAGTAAAGTCTGTGCACGTGTGAACCAGCAGATCAGTGCATGGCCATTTATTAATGATATCTGCAAAGTGTAGAGGCTGTGTTGCTAGATATATGTGTAACGCCTGTGATAGCAACAAAGCACACCGCAATTTTCAAGTACTGATGGAATACGTGATGTCTAACATCACCGACCACGTGTTCGACATTTATAACACCATGTTCGAGCCGGAGTTAATGGGCTAAGTACCGTTATGGTATGAGGGAGACGTCTCGGATGGAACGAGCATGATGTGGAACTTCTAGAACGTCGAACGAGAAGGAAGGAATCGAGGATGCCTTTCCTAGGCATGTCCAACCCATTCACGATGTCAACTACAGGGACAGACCGAACCCTGGTCTTTAGGAGAGCCAAGATGGAAGTTCTGATACGGACGATGCCAATCCTGAAATCCGGAGGTACTTTTGTTCAACCCTTGTCGTTGGACAGAGAGCTAAGTGTTGGCTCCTTCAAATCGTGAGTTTGTAAACCCTTCTTTGTTCTAGTCATTGGTGGTATAGTTAGATTAGTGTAGATTGTAAATCAGCCGAACTTAGTGACAGCCATTTCATAGGTAGGGAGTGTAATTAGTATAATTAGATGTTATTTATCCACAGTGATTGTGAGCCACCCTTGGGTTCGACATTTTGTTCAACCCTGGTGCAACCTGATGGACGTCATAGGACGCCAATTCCTGTCTATTGCTAAACGTGACCGTAGTCATTTCAGGGCTACTTTGTTTAACCCTATCTGGGATGATTTTCGAGTCTTAGCAGACTCCTGTTACGGCAAACTGATGCCATGATCATAATTCTTTAACTGCACTCATAGCAGACACTCAATGTTACGCCCCTGACTTCATTAGAGAAGTCGTATCATTTAGGTAATCGACTGTAATTACCAGTTTTGTAACTGCATTTATATTTCATTCATGATGTGCTCAGAAGCCATCCAGGTCAAGTGTAGACCTTGCAAGTAAAAGGGATGTTTCGTTGTAGCCTAGCATCGAACACAGTTCCCAACGTATCATTAAGCAAATCCAGCAGAGTGGAGTTTGCGCCATAATATTATTTTGTTTGTGTCAAGTGTGATGACACGTGATTATTTGAATGTTTGATACAAGAAACTACTGAAGTATTTTACCTTTGAGAGCAAAGAGCTCCAGCAATGAGTGACATTGCTATCTTTTAAACGTCTTTGCTATGAAAGACAGAGTTATATGTTTGTATTCAGCTTTATAGCGTGCTCTTAATGCACACATTCTTTGATGTTTATAACCTATGGTAAAGGTATTATTATGAGGCCAGTTTCATAGTTATTTTCTTGCCTGAATTGCCGGCCCAGTCAATGTGTTGTGTCTAATAGTGCAGGGAGCCTGCAACTTGCTGTGACTCAGACAGGTTTGTGAATATTTCCCAGCGCACGAGTGAGAGCGCTTGCTTCCAAGTGAGACAGACTTATGTTAACACAGGACAGAATGCTTGTAGCATTCATTTATTTTTCATTGCATTGATAGCTCATGGAACCCAGAGTCCATTTCTGTATCTGCTCACATGTTCTTTAGATTGTCATTTGTTAGTTAAACGCCTTTTGCGTGTACCGTTGTTTCGACGAGTACAGTTATGTCAGGATTCTTATTTTATGTTGGAGGCTAGCCCCATGATGAGGGTTTTTTCATGTGTGAAGGTATTTTGTGTACCATGTCCGGGACTGTTCCCGTCGACCAGATATTTAGGGAGGGTAACTGATGTGTCCAGGCCCGTCCCAGAGTTATTGAACGCGAGCTGTGCGCCGCTGGTAACTTGTGTTATTGTGTGTCCGAGTTGTTATTGCTCGTTGATTGTATTCCGACTTTTGAGTCGAGGCTCTATGACAGAGATGATCTCTCAGAGACGCTCCGTGCCAAGCTAGTCAGCTGTTATTCGCCATAAACCAACGATAATATAAACCGAAATCTTAATAATAAAACGCATAATTTTGATAAACAAAATATAACTAACGAATCCTTTCTATTTAACCTTGTTCATTTGCATTTGGAACCTGCTGACATAGCAGTGCTAATGAAAGTATTTCCTGGAGGAAATGACTTTAGGACAGCTGACACTTTTTGCAGCGACAGAGGCTTGCTCGAACCTTTAGTTCGTAGCTGGTGGAGCGCAGGCCATACGATGTTAGACGTAGTCTTCACTACGCAGTCGTCACCGTAATTACACACGTTAATTGACTATGGCTTACAAACAGTAAACCAAGGTGTAGGAAGGCTTTGAGTAAAACTGTGGTCTTGTATTTATTGATGTAAAAGTGTACAAATCCTCTAAGTCACCTTTTGTGTGCTGATTAGCACCCAGTTTGTAAGAGTGTCTTAGACATTTTTTTCAATGGCTTGTCACATAGCTTTGATTGTAATTGTTTGATATTACGGACGTCACCGCCGTAAATTTTGTAACTAATTGGCAGGACTTAGCTAGATGAATTAATATTAAATGTAAATGAGAAAATGGCATCATCCTAACTTAGATTTGTTTTGCTACCCTGTTAAATGTAAATTCCGATATTAGTTTGATATTGTAACTTGATGTAGGGTTTTGCACCGTACCATTTTCCTAGTGTTGCTGTTGTTGCTTTAATTATTGTGAGATAGATCTTTCGCGAGGGTTTACTGTAACTTCTCAGGTAGGGACCTGCTCTTTATTTTTGATTATTTATTAGCTTGCGGATTAGCCAATGGAAACCCTCCTAACTAGGATAGGGGTTTGTTAATTTTACAATAAATTTTCACGATGTTTTACATAAGTCTGGATGTTTCTTTCCTCAGTCTAGCTTTTAAGGTGAACCTTTCCTTAGGCAGTCTATGACCTTTAGTCACCATGTACCACGATCCCTGTGGATGATGGATTCTTGTGCTGCTTTGGCCTGTATGGAAGTTCACCTGATCCTCTCGGCAGTTAGGTCCGGCGGATGAGATGTTAGGGAGGTCATTTCGGTTGTTGGCTATCCTGGCAACTCCTCTGATGGGCACAGTATGTCCAACAATTTCCCGAATTACGGTTATCTCCCGGTTACGGATGAGTGAAATTTGTCGCATGTGTATTGTAAGCAACTGAACCTTTTTTCGGCTGCAAATAGCATTTGTAAGGAAAAAAGGACCTATGTTAGTAGGTGACAAAAATCTTCGAAAATGATATTTTAGGCTTTCGGGGCTAATTGCAACATAAAGCACAGTATCTTGTTGATAAAACTGAATAAACATAACATGAGTAGCCTATTGTATAACTCATAAATCAACATGATACACCGTGAGAGGACATGGTTACTTTTGCTGCGACTACTGTAAATGTTTTCTCGTGTTGAGAGATACGCAGTCTTCACGTTGGTAGCACAGATAGATTCGAGTTTATTTTGTTCCTGTCAGGGGAACAGAAATTTTCTAGATTTACCATTTCAGTAAAAAATTAACTTCAGGTCATGTTAGGTTAAGTGAGTCGAGATTATGTTAGGTAAAGTTAGCTGATATTAGGTTAAGCCAGGTCAAGTCAGATTTAGTTGGTTAGGTTAAGAAAGCTGATGTTAGGTTAGGTGAGGTTTGGTTAGGTTAGCCACCACTATCTCACTCTTAGTGAATCATTAACCATAAAATACTGTAGAATTCTTTGGAATCTTAGTGTGTTGTTGTTGTTGCTTACTACCCAGGTTTAGAAATCACATTTACTCATATAATGTTCTAGTATAAATCATGCCTACGATAAACTGCTCCTACTTTTTCTCTAACTTTGCTTCCACTTATAACTGCTCCCACTTTGCTCCCACTTTTACCCCCACCTTCGCTTATATATTAATTCCCACTTAAAACTATTATTCTTATTACCAAGTTAACTTTACTAGAGATTAGTTTATGCTTGACAGTTGATATGGAAGTATCAACGAATAGCTATGGTAAGCCATATGCTTACTATAAAGAATATGCATGTATTGTAAAACGAACCAATAAAGATGGAACTGTTATTTGGCGTTGTTCAAAACAACATTCGAAACAGGGTAGTGGTGACCTGAAAAGTAAAAATAATGTGGTGTAATGTGTGAGTGATAATCAATGTGAATCTCAAGATAATACTCATTTAAATGCACAAAATACTCTAACCAAGGGGAAAAAAGCAAGTCCAAGAAAAAAATACTGCTGTCCAAGATAGTGCCTTGTTTATTGAGCAACAATTAAAGCCCCCTCTAAAAGCCATGTTAGGACAGTCGTCAACGTCTGAGAAACCCTCAACAATTTCAAAAGCAGCACAAACTATGCAAGAGGACCAAATGGACTACATAGTAATAGTGATGATCATTATGATAATGATGATGATGATGCTATGATTACACCTAAAAATAATTTGTTAAATTTGTCTACTGGAACAATCCCAGTAAGCTAATCCAGTGGCTTCAGCGCTGGTATACCTGTTAACAGGCTAGTTTGCTGGTTATGAGGAAGAACTATTAGATATAGAAAATTAACTTCGTCGTGCCAAAATTATTGTGCAATGGGTCCACGTGACCGCTTAGAGCGAGTCTTAACGTACATTTTAGGAATTTTACTTCTGCATGTATAGTCATCCTTTTAATACTATAGGAAGTAATTGTAAGGGGAGAAGGGGAGACTTGTATTCTGTGTCTACATATTGTACAAATATTTAAATTAAATTCATAAAAATATGTTATGTGATCTCCTGTTTTTAGCAATTGCTATCCCTGCCTCCCACTCCTAATGCATTCGTTAACCATCAACAGTCTCCAGCTAAGTTCGGAAAGAGTTGCCTTAAATAATGAACTCTATTTACAGTTTTGTGTACTGAGTAACATAATAATACAGTGTTGGCAAACAATGTTAAGGTAACAGTTATGTCGGGTAAGGGATTCGAACCCTTGCTTCCTATCCTATATATATAGGAAATTTGATCTTAAGTCAAACGCCTTAGACCGTTCAGCCAACCCGACAATACAAAACAATACAATGCAAAATTCTTTATTTCCAGAACCTGCATCATACAGAATTGGATACGTCACACAACATACTCACAGTTAAATTTACATATTTACAACTTTTTTAAATAATTAAACAGTTACATGTTTCTTTAAAATTCAGTTAAAGAATACAGCACTTTCTGGGCTAGGTATATCTTGAGAGACTTTCTGAACCCAGTTCCAGTCAAAGATTTTAAGTGCTTTGGAAGCTTATTGTGGTATATAGCTCCTTTTTTGAAAGGATCCTTTTCTGCATATTGTTTATTTACCCTCTTTTGAAAATAGTCATTCTGCCCTCTGGTTTCATGATTGTGGACATTGTTGATTGTGACAACTTTATGTTGATTTTCCCTTACAAGCAAGATAACTTTGAAAATATACAATGAAAATATTGTTAAAGTATTATGCTTCTTTAATGCAACTCTGCATGATTTTCTCGATTTCAACCCAAACAAGTATCGGATTACTCGTTTCTGCAGTTGAAATATTCTCTCCATATTCCTATTTGCTGCCCCACCCCATATCTCAATACCGTATGATATCTGTGAATGTATTAATCCATAGTAGACTGTTAATTGGTATTCGCTGCTTAAGTATATTGAAATTCTCTTTAAAACGAAGGAGTTTTTGTTAATTTTTTTACAGATTTCATTTATATGCTCATCCCATGAAAATTTATGATCTATTGTAATACCCCCCAAAAAATTGCTGAGGCTACCTGTTGAATATCATCAGATCCACAGTAAAGATTTCGATCTACTTCTAAATTAGTTCCCTTATGCTTGTTAAATATTACAAAGTTGGTTTTTAAAGGGTTTACACTTAACATTATCTCATTAAAATATTGAGTAACAAGATCAATACTATTTTGAGTTTCTTGAAGAGTAACTGTTTTATTACAGTTCCAGTTCAAAATTGAGGTATCGTCTGCATACGAAAAAATCAAACTATTTTTTGACTGTAGTACATAATTTACATAGAGAATAAAAAGGAGGGGACCAAGGATTGAACCTTGAGGTACACCTTTTTTAACTAAACCAGGAGTGGATTGGAACTTGGAGATATTTTCACCATTCTTAAAAGGAATTTCTGTAAATTGCCATCTATTATTCAATATGATTTTAACAGTTCCAATGCTACTCCCCTTATACCATAAGCCTACACCTTATCCAATAATAATTGATTATCTACCGTATCAAATGCTTTTGTCAAATCTACGTAAACCCCAACAGCACATTTATTATCATCAAGAGAAGCAAGCAGTTTCATAAAATTCTGCAATGGCATTTATAGTTGATAAGCCCTTCCTGAAACCAAACTGATTCTTATTTATTAACTCGTTCTTATCAATAAACTCAATTATTCTATGGTAAATCACATACTCTAAAATTTTACAAAATGTAGAGATAAGCGTGATCGGTCTGTAGTTACCTAGTTGATGTCTGCCACCCTTTTTAAAGATTGGTTTAACAACGGATAGCTTTAGTATATCTGGGAAGATGCCCTTTAAGAGACTCATATTTATCAGTTCTGTAAGAATGTCTAGGATTGGACCATAGCACTGTTTCAACAACCAGGGTGAGATTTCATCCCAATCATGACTATGTTTATTTTTTAATTTTCTGACTATCGTACTTATTTCATCTTTGGTAGTTGGTTTCAGGAAGATTGACTTATTACATGTGATTTGCTTTATATTGATATTACCACATTTATTTCCTACAACATTATGATCATTACATTTTGCTCTATTACTGTTTACGTTCACACTATTCCTAACGGGTGGCTGAATGAAATAATCATTGAATGCTGTTACTACTTGTAAAGGTGCATTAACAACATTGTTATTGATTTTTATCGAAATATTTTCCCATGTGTTACTTTTATTAAGACCTGAAATAACTTTAGCTATTTGCCCAACTTCTTTGGCAAAGTTGTTAGAATTTGTTATTCTATTTTCATATTCTTGTGCTTTAATTTTTATTTCTTCATAATATTCTAATTTTCTATAGTTATCTTTATAAAGCTTCAATCCTGTTTGCTTGTAGCTATCGAAAGCATCAATCATGTTTTGTTTTTTCCTATGGCACAGATCAGACAGGTTTGTTGTTTTAGTGCTCTAGTGATTCCTATAAACTATAAACTATAAAATAAAAATAGCATCATAGGTTAACACATAATAAGTGCTGTCTCACGAGACTAAGTATACATCGTTCCTGTTCTAATACAAGAACTAAATTTCCCCATCAAGCCAACAATAAAACCTAGGCCACCGGTGCAAGAGTCAAGAGTGTTAGACACTATACAAAGAAATAGAATTGGGAAAAAAGCGGCCGTGGCTTATCAAAAGGTACCGTCCCAAGAGCACTTTAAGGTCTCTTTTTAGTTTTACCTCTCAAAGTCGAGTGCACCCCGTTCCAGCTCTATGGCCAGAATTAATTTTCTTGGCAAGCATAAAATCAATACCGGGCCTTCGCGGTAAGGGGAATATAGCTTGACCACTAAGCTATCACGCCTTCTCTTTCTATAGAGTGGTTTGTTCTAGTCCCACAGCTGGGTATCGAGTTAAAACCTCGAGTGCAGCAGCCTAAAGTGCTAGCCTTTAAGATAACGCACTATCTCGTTCTATAGAGTGGTCTGTGTGCGTAGAAGTTTTCTGATAACCTGTGTCACTGTAATGTCTGTACTAGTGTGTGCACAATTAAACGAGAAAGGATTTTGGTAAAAGCGGTCTTGGCCCTAAGTTAGTTACCGTCCCAGAATTTTGCTAGCGTTAAAAATGGGAAATCACGGAAATAACTTTCATAATAATAGCTGTAGTGTGAATTAAAGCCCGCTCTCTTATGTTTTGTATTACAAAGCTTGAGCACATCGTAAAGATAAAAGCGAGAATTTAAGAACTGCAACTAATACGTCATGTTAACATGTTCTTGCATCATGGTAACTAGATACCGGTACATATCTTCCGGACAGATCAGCTTGTCCATACTATCTCCGCCGCCAACGGGCCTGCATGTTATTAAACTGCTTTAATTGTTTATTATTAACGTTTGTAAAGAAGGTGCGATAAACATCTATGTGTTGTGGTTTTTACGCCCGGATACCCTTCCCAATGGCTAGCTCGTAAAAACAAATGCTAGGTAATTACATTTCGGTTATATAATAATATATAAATCATTTTCCCCGTGTACTTGGATGTTTTGTAATATTAAAATTTATCGGTAATCGCTCATTAGTCACGTGTGTCAAAAACGTAAGAATAACATGGTCATCAGCTCCATATACTAGTATGTATAAATCATATCATGGGGTTAAAATACCTTGATCATAAGTCTCATGTGGTAAAATAGGTATAAATATCGTGGCTATTAGCCCTGTGTGCTTGGGTGTGTTACGTATCGTCACCGTCCCGTGAATTTGGTGCTTAATAGAGGGTTGAGGGCATCTTGAATAAGTTTTAAGAAATTTAATTAGATATTCGCCATTTTAAGGGGGGGGGCTACACCTTCGACAGGAACAAAATAGTGAATTTTTAACATTTATTTTCTTTGCACTGATAAACTGTTTGGAGTTGTCACTTAACACAGTCTACATACAATACAATTTTAACACAGACCAACAATTAAATATTTAGAAAATTGCATCATCATGGATATATGTGCACACAAAATGGCGGCTGTATATTATACACAAGAATGGGGTTTCCTTAGTAACTCTCGGAAATATTGTTACATTTTAATTATTGTTTTCTAATGTGGTCCTAGGTGCCATGGCAACAAAATGTACTACAATGATTGAAATATTACAAGAAGAAATATTATTTCGAGATTTTTAAAATAATGGGTCTAAAAATCTATAAAATTCTCATAGTAAATAATTTCTTCTTCTTCTTCTTCTTCTTCTTCTTCTTCGTATCCCTTGTGCCTTTAAGTGTCGGGGTAGCCTCGTTCTGTTCATATCTGCCACTTCGATCTATTTTCACACAATCTCTTCGTTTCCAGCATTGTTTTCCCTCGCTTCTGTCCGATTTTCTCAATTCTGTCATCCCAAGTGGTACGGGGTCTTCCTCTTCCTACTCTCCCTTCTACTCGCATTTCAAAAACCTGCTTCGCTTTTCTCTCTTGTTTCATCCTCCTGACATGTCCATACCACTTCAACTGACGTTCCTCAATCACCATACTTATCGCCTTCTTTTGTCCTGCTTCTTCTCTGATTCTCTCATTCCGGATCCTATCCCTTCTAGTCCTCCCCACTGCTCGCCTTGTATACTTCATTTCAGTGGCAGTGATCTTAATGAGATGCTTGTCTTGCAGTGCTAAACTCTCTGTGCCATATATGATGATCGGGGCCATAACCGTGTTGTAAATCTGCATTTTGGTCTTCCCTACTATTGTATTATTCATCTGATAGTAGACTGAGATGGCTTTTTTAGTTCTATTGAGTACCTCTTGCTCTATTTTCCCATCACTACTTAATATGGTGCCAAGATATTCAAAGGTTTCTACTTTTTCGAGAGGTCTTCCTCCACAAATTATGTCAAGTTGTTGTTCCTGTCTGTCCAGTTTTGAGACCCACATTACTTTGCTTTTATCTGTATTCACTACCATTCCTTTCCTTTCCAATTCTTCATACCATTCCACCACGGCCTGCTGAAGTCTTTCTGGTGTATCAGCAATCACTATTATATCATCTGCATAGAGGAGTGCTTGCAAGTATACAGGTCTTAGTCTCCACATACCAAGCTTGGTCCTATGGGTTCGCCGCTTACATATTTTTGTTATTTCATCCAGGACGATATTAAACAGTCGAGGGCTGAGGCTATCACCTTGTTTTACTCCTCTCTCCATTTGGAATTCTCCAGAAATTTCACCATCTATACGCACTATTCCCACAGGTTGCTGGTATACACTCTTCACAGCATTTAACAGTCTCATTGGTACCTTCTTCGCTGCCAGTGCCTCCCATATGCTCTGCCTCGGTACAGAGTCAAAAGCTGCCTTCAGGTCTAGAAACGCAAGGTAGAGGTCACGGTTTTTGGCAATGCTCTTCTCTATTACTGTTCTAATTGTGTAGATGTGATCTTGTGTCTGACGTCCTGGCCTAAAAGCTGCCTGCTCCTCTTCAATGTAATTTTCCACCACCTTCCTAAGTCTCCTTTCCAGCACCCGAGTGTAGATCTTGTACGCTACAGATGATAGACAGATAGCCCTGTAATTATTACAGTCGTAGCTGTTCCCTTTCTTGTGCAACGGGATAGTTAGATTTTTCTTCCATTCCTCTGGTATTCTGTTCTCTTCCCACATTCTCCTAAACAGCTTAGTAAGTTGCTTCACTATCTCAACACCTCCATATTTGATTAACTCTGAAGAAATTCCATCAGGACCTGCTGCTTTCCCAGTCTTAATTTGTTTACTTGCCATTATGACCTCCATTTCTTCTATTTTCCCTTCTATTTCTGGATTTTGCACATCTTCATGTGGTCCATAAACAATCCCATCCTCTTGCTCTGCCGCATTTCTCTGGAACTTCTCCTCATAGTGTCTTCTCCACACTTGAAGCACTTCTGCCTTCTCTGATACTAGGTTATTCCCATTCTTGATTGTCCTAGTCTGCCTTCCATACTTCCCTCTTATAGACTTTATGGTTTTCCAAAAGCTTCTTGTATTCTTCTCTCTAGCTTTGCTTTCAACCATATTCCCAAACTCTTCCCAAGATTTTCTCTTAGCTTCCTTCACTACTCTTTTCGTTTCATCCCTTCTTTTGATGTATTCTTGCCTGTTTTCTTCCGTAGGACATCCTATGTATCTTTTCCATGCTTCTTTCTTGCTCTTTACCTTCTCCTTCACTTCTTCATTCCACCAATTTGTTCGTTTCTTTCTGGTATCTACCACTGCCTTTCCACACACTTCTTCTGCTGACTTTAGCAACACTGATTTTATGTCATTCCACATGTCATTGATTTCTTCACTTCCATTAGTTCTTATTTGCATCTTCACCTTCACTAATTCTGCATACTGGGACCTTTTCTCTTCTTTTTGCAGTTCCTTCAATCGGATCACCTCAAACCTTTTGGTTCTTGGTTGGATTGGCCTCTTGAATCTGGTGTCCATTACCAGCAATGTTCTGCTCCTCGTATGACCTTCACATCCATGATGTTATTCCGTATGCCATGAGGGTACATAAAGTAGTCTATAACACTCCTAGCATTTCTACCTTCAGCCTCAAAAGTTATCTTATGTACTTCTTTATGGGGGAAAAATGAGTTTCCCAATAACAATTGATTTTCAATGCAGAATTCTATAAGTCGCCTGCCATTTTCATTCAGCGTCCTCTCTCCACCATGATTGCCCATGCTTCCATGTGCTATTCTTTTGTCCTGGCCTGTTCTTGCATTTAGGTCCCCTCCTATCAATACATGGCGTCCATTCGCAACCTCTTTGTCCACGGTCCTTTGGAGTTGAACATAAAACTCCTCTTTATCGAGTAAGTTGGTGTCTTCTGTTGGGGCGTATACTTGTATGAAGGACACTTTCATCTCTATGTCAAGGTTAATAACCATTATTCTCGAGTTTATTGGTTGCCATCCACTCACTTTGGTTTCAGTCTGCTCGCTGGTGACTATGCCCACACCTTCCTTTGCCCTACTGTCCATCCCAACCCCAGAATATCTCAAAACATACCCTTCTTGTAATCTCTTCATTCTACTTCGTTTCTTCTTCACTTCACTAAGTCCCAATACTTCCAGTTTATGACTTTTCATTTCCTGTATTAACTCTACATCTTTTCCAGCGATTGTCTTGATATTCCATGTACCAAATCTCATATTCCGTTTCCATCGCGGTCGTTGTCGTCGTGTAGATCCGTCCAATCCGAGGCTACTGTTGTTGCTTTGAATCATTTCTACACCCACATGGGTGATTAGCCCAATGTGAAGTGGTTTGTTGGGTTTCCTTCCAAGCCTCCTTATTTATGGCCCCAGGAGACAGGGTGGCCCAGTTATACCCCCAGGCACCGGGAACCCATTTTCGTCGCCTCTTACGACACGCATGGGCTACGGTGGGACTATTCTAAACCCCGGTCACCACGCGGGGGTAATTTATTATTAATAAACTATAATGGTTAGGGCAACCATTCTAGTACATTTTGTTGATAACTATTTTAGAAATGTGACTATAAAACTTCACTGAAATATCTTTGTAAGTTCATGAGTTATTAGGGAAGCGGAATGAAAAATATGAACTTAAGGGAAATGAGCGACGAAAGTTTCACATGGTTGGGATGTTCTAAAATTCCCCTGCCGCATAAACTGGTCCTTCCTCACCGGATTTCGCAGTGTTTTCCTCTAGCCATAGTCTCTTATTTCTTTTAAAACTGGTTTTCTTTTCCAATGCTAACGAAGAGAAGAGATAGGTTGGTAGGACACTCAGGAATAGCAAAGTTCGTTATGGAAGAAAGGGTCGAGGATAAGAACTGTAGAGGTAATCCTGGTTAGAATATGTTAAACAGATTGCCTCGGATATAGGGTGAGGCAGCTGTGTACAGATGAAACGATTAGCTCAGGACAGGGAAGTATGGAGGGCTGCATCAAACCAGTCAAAAGACTGAAGACTCAAACAACAACAACTATTAGACCAAAATAGTCCAGCTATATTTTGTGCAAATTTTATAATGCCAGTGCTATCAACATAATTCGATAGATAAAGTGAATATTCTAACAGGGTCAATTTTGAGTAATGGAGATTGCTCATTAAAATGGGCGTTGACAGGAAATTAATAGCCTATTCACTGGGAGATGTCAGTCATATCGTACTTTTACTATAACTTCCGTTCTATTCGAGATATTAAACCAATTCTTTCAATGAATGAAAGAGAAATTGTTGTTTTATTCGAATATGATATTTTTGAAAAATTTCATTTTTTGGAACTTAAAGGTATTGGTCCCCCCTTAAAGGAACTGTGTTCATGTGTTCAAATTAGTCAGCGCCGGTTGACTACATATACCGTTACACAACAGCGTTTTGATAAGCTGTACATGGCTATCCTTATCGTCTCTGGTAAAATGTGTCGTTTTTGTAACAAACCAACATGGTCACTCAGTTTCTGTATAGGCCAAAGCATCTGTTGTATATGAACCTAAATGGCGGGCTGCTCTCTGAAACCCTATCCACTAATCAAAAACAGGCATAGTAGTCAAAGTGTTTCCTGGTAGCTAACTCGTGTTTGGTTAGCAAATTCTTACCACAAAGCCGCTCAAGGACTAAAGATTAGTCTTAACCAGTGGCGTACCGACGGGGGGTTAGGGTTTAACCCCCCACCCAGAGACATTTTTTTACTTGAATTCATATATTGTCCCATCTATCACCTGCTTTACATTACCACCTTCTTTACTCCTGTATATGTTAAATGTGATCACGCCCGTCACTTGGCAAATGTCCTGCACTCTACTCGCAGCGTAACTCCTCCTCCAGCGTTGGAGTTCGCCATGGATCGTTTTCTTCTGTTGAAGTGTGCGATCGGTAACTTTTATCACATCGCTTTAATTGTGTGTGTCCGTTTCGTTAAAGATAATTCGGTACATTAGGAGTTTCTGCAATTTATTGCTATCAATGATGCAGACAAAGCCATTAGGATAGGCGCATTTTGAGAGCCAATAGTAATGGCAGTAAGAACTTGCAGAGCAAAACATTATTTTTCTCTCACATACGGTATTGCCAATATTATAGGCAATCACGCATGGGCATAATGATACCACTGCATCATTTCAGTTTTAATATTTAGATACTGTTTTCTATACCGGTATTTAAAGAAATCTTTTTTTTTTTGCATTTTTTTTTATTGTGTTGAACATACCGGTATAATGAAGCCCAAAATAGCTTTCATCCAAAGAGAATGTTTATTTAAATATTGCTTTTATGAATATTAATCGAAATATTTTAATAATGTATGATGATGATGATGATTGTGGTCTTAGGGGCGGAACAGCAGGGTCATCTGCCCATTTACCCTTCTGTAGTACCGTAATGAACCCCCCAGAAGGAAATCCTGCTTACGCCACTGGTCTTAACGTATAGTGTAATCATCCTTCTACCTACATAGCCGTGCGTAATAAATACCGGTAGTCAATGTTCTATTCTCTAATGTAATATAGGGCGCCTATAGAGATTAACTCTTATGTTGCGGAACAATATGTTTCTTGATTAAACATTAAAGTAAACGTGTATAGACATGCGTTAAAAGTGTATATACATGTTATATAATAATAATACTTGTGGCGAAAAAAGAAGCCTATCAATCTATCCTGTCGCGGTCAGTCGGGTATCATGTTACATAACTTTGTGAAAACCCATTCTTGATTTTGACAATGTAAAACATTTATAAAACTTAAATTTCTAGTTACGTCGTTAAGCCCAAAATAAATAAAAATTTAACTTAGTAATAAAGGGTTTGCGCTTTTTCATTCAAGCTGTTGTATAACATTAACAAATTATCGGTTCTGGAGATCTTAAGTCAATAACGGTACAGTCATGTTCAAACAAAATATATTTGTTTAATTTCTTACATCGCGGTTTACCGAAGAAAAAAAAAGATGCTAGTTTGTGGTACTCTCACTGCTGGTCCGATGTTTGTCATAAATAAAATTTAGTTATTTGTTCGCAAAATCTGTAGTCAATCGTCTAGTATTAATTAGTTACGAAATATTTCGAGTCAATAACTTTAGGGTTTGGTCGTTTAGCTAAATGTAGAATCTAAAATCTAACATTCAAAAATAAATAATTCATAGTAAAGGAAATGTAATTCCGAGTAATACAAATCCTTATATGTCATTCTTTAATAATTAGTTACCGAAAATTTCAAGTCGATATCATTATGGTTTGGTCCAGTGGCGTAGCTAGACCTGAAGGGGCCTCGGGGCAAGGAGTTGAAATGGGGCCCCCTCACTATCTTTTGAAAACCTGACCTAACTGCAGGCCTTTAATATTAATAATGTTTGAAGACAGGAACTTAGCAAAGGTACTTTATGCACTTTTCGAATTCCTCCCCCCTTGCCACTTCCCTTTTTCTAGAAATATTTAATTTATACTTTGGCTGTTGGCTCCATAAAATTTCCTAAATAATTATGATAAATAATAGCTATGTTGAAATATGTGACCATGGTTTGTGTTGGTCACACTGTTAATTATAAACCTGGTCCATAGAGATATTTCTCTTTTGTTTTTGGTAATGGTGTGTATAAAAAGAATGTTGTATCACTTTGTTCGTTCAGTTCTGTTGTAGTAAATGTCAAGTACATTAAACGTGTGTTCCATTTCAATTGCCTGTGTGCCTCGTAATCCTTTAGGTTATGGGCCCAGCCACGAATCCACCGTGCGAATATAAAGTGCGTATGATAGACTGCTGTTATATGAACTGTGAATTCGGCTACGTAGCGAAATTCAACATGTCTGCAACCAGCACCTCGTTACCGGCTATAGATAAGCTGCGAGATAGTCTAAATTACGTGGATTGGCGATTCGAGATGGAAAACGTCCTAAGACTCGAAGATCTGTGGAGCTGTATAGTTGGCTACCCGGATGGAGATGCTACAACATCTGCGAAGAAAGCAAAAGACGAAAGTCGGGCTAGGGCCAGACTTAACCTCATGGTGGATAAATCAATTTTCCCAATCGTCATGCCTTGTAAGACCGCGAAGGAAGTCTGGGAAGCTCTTGAAAAGGCCTACTCAGATAAAGGAGTGAATCGGCGGATTGAAGAAATTGTGCAAAGTTAAATTAAAGCACTACAAGACGATGGAAGAGTATGTTAGTGAGGTTATGGAACTTGCTCAGCAACTTGCGTCTATGAATAAGGCACTGGACGATGAGTTTGTGGCAGCTCTTATGCTGAAAGGTCTACCAGATGAGTTTCAGCCTATGATTATGGCTCTGGAAAGTTCCGGAACAGACCTTACTGCAGACACAGTCCGAACCAAGTTGCTACAAGATACTACTTGGAGTGGGAAAAGTACTTCCAAGCCATCCAAGGATTCTGTTCTGTTTTCACGAGAAGACAAGACTAAGAAGAAGCCTTTCTGCTGGAAATGCAAGAAGCCAGGACACTGGAAGCGGGATTGCAGGAAAGAGGAGATGCAGAGCTCAACTCAACAGAAGTCGAAGAAAGACAAGATGATGCTGGCGACCGATGGACAGGCATTAAGTGCAAGGGCCTCTACAGGGGCCTGGTTCGTTGACTCTGGTGCTACTAAGCATATGAGTTAAAGCAAGACTGCGATGGTGAACTTCACTGCTGGTCCTAATCTGGAGATCAGTACAGCAAACAATCAAAAATGGTATGGCCAAGGATCTGGTAATGTAACTGTTCAATTAGAAAATGGTATACAAGAGTTTAGTGCTTTTCAGTAGGTCAACACGAATGTACCCAAAAGCGATGGGTTATGCCCTAATCCTGAAATAAATTACATGAGATTAATAAAACACTAGGATGACCAGTTTCGATCGTCAAGCGATCATCATCAGATCCATTACACTTAGGCTGACATCTTCATCAATGCACTAGAAAATGCGTTCTTAGAAAAGACTTCAACAAAGGGCATAGTAATATGGAAAAGATACGTAGATGATGTAATTTGCATCTACGATACTGAACTAACAAGCGAAGAAACAATTCTCCAATCCATTAATAGCCTTCACCACTCTATCAAATTCACTAAGGAATCCGAAATAGACCGGAAAATAAATTATCTCGATATAACTATTGAACGTAAAGACAACGACCTTTCATATTCCATATTCCGGAAAGCAACACAAACCTCTCATGCAATCGACAATCAGTCTAATCACCCCAGTACGCACAAACTAGCGGGTTTCAATTCAATGGTGCACAGAGCTTTAAACATACCTATACCTATGTCAAAAGACAACTATAATAAGGAAATAAGAACTATTATGCAAATAGCAAAGGAAAACAACTTCTCGCCAAGCAAAATAAATCAAATTATAGCCAAACATAAAAATATAGATAAAACGATTCCCAAACCGGACAATAATGAGAGAAAAAAATTTGCGCGTTTCAACTATGTGAATGCGAATACATATAAAATCACTAACCTATTCAAAAAGCAAGGCATAAAGATAGCTTTCACGACGAAAAACACAACCGCTAGGCACCTCCTAAATAGTAATCTAAATAAACGTGACTCATATTCAAGGTCAGGGGTATATTCTATAACGTGCCAAGACACCGATTGTCAAGCTAATTACATCGGGCAGAGTGGAAGGCGAGTAGACACACGTTATAATGAACATAGGAATGCGATAAGATACGGAACACATTCAGCCGTGTGCGAACATATGTGTGACGCAGGGCACAGCTTTACCAACATAGAGTCGGACCTTAAAATAATCCATCACGAATCGAAAGGCACAGTTTCAACCAAGCAAGCAAGGTGAATAGACGTGCAGTGAAGTGTAAGGAAGAATGGGAATCGCTATTCAGCAGTACCGGGCGGTCATCGGCCGTTGGCAGGCTAGAGTGAAGTGCGATTTCGGTGTCGGGAAGGTGATAGCGGGCAACGTCACTGAACAGATGGGGGTTTTGGCGATGGGGATGGTAGCGCTGGTTGTGGCGACGCTACTATTAATTGGAGGAGTGGAGTCAAACCCAGGGCCTGGTCAGCTGGGATGGCAAGAAATGGAAAAAATAAGGGAAATTGTAAAGGAAGTGTCACAAAATGACCAGATCCGGGACATTCTTCGTGAGCAATGTAAGGAATTCAAGGAGATGAAGACATGTATAAGAGAAGAGATGGGAATAGTGACAGAAAGGCTGACCGAGAATAGCAGAGAGATAAAAGACCTAAGAGAAAAGGTGAAGATATTAGAGGGGGAGGTAAATGAATTAAGAAAGGCCAAGCTGGATGAGAGAAAGAAAAACGTCTTCATTTACGGAATAAAGGAAGATGCCAAGGAAAGCACCGAGGATCTAACATCCAAGGTGCTCCGAGTGATTAGTGAAGGCATGCGGATAAGCATTGGAGTCTCAGAGATTGACAATGTGACCAGGATAGGCCGGGGAAGGGGCACGAGGCCCGTGAAAGTGTCTTTAGTTTCTTCGCTGATGGCTCACAGAATTCTGACGAACGCAAAGAACCTGAAAGGGGAGAGGATATGGGTAAGGAGAGAAATGAGTAAAGAAGAGGCAAGCGAGCAACGGACCTTGCAGTTTCATTTAAGGAAGGCAAGGAGCTCAGGTCTCAAGGCTTATGTAAAAGGCAATAGACTGGTGGTTAGCGGCAACAACTGGGATCGGATTTGGACAGTGGCACAACTCCAGGATATGGAGAAGCAACAACAACAGGAGACAGTCAGACCTAGCAACCAGGTGGAAGCAGCTGGCGGTTCAGAGGGAAGTGCGGTGATTCAACAGAGAGCATCGACCTCCAAGTCCAACACGGAAGTGGCGCGAGCAGGAACGACCAACGTCAGCGCCAGGAACACCGGACAAGTGCGTGGTTTGCAGAAAGGTGAGACTGTCAAACAACGAGTTACTAGTCTAAAAGAACTATGGGGCAAGAAAACCTTGACAGAGCAGTTTAATGTGCAGAAGGAGGTCATTTCTTCTCCAGGTGGCAGCATACTTGAGCTAGAGAAAGCTAGAGTTACTAGAAGTAAAGCTACCGCTAGCGAAGAGGGTAGGGGTAAAAAATAACTAAACTGGAATATTGCTAGCGTAAATATAGAGGGTTTTTTAAATAAGAGAAGGAACGATGTAGTTTTGACCCTAATAGAAGATATGCAGATTGTAGGATTTGTTGAGAGTTGGCTCCCTGTAGGTTGCGAGGTTAAAATAGATGGCTTCAATATATATACAAAACCTAAGATTAGGAAAGCTCGTACAGGTAGGTTTCCGGGGGGAATTGTTGTTTTAATTAAAGAAGAGGTGAGGGAATTATCAGAGTTTATTAGTTCAGAACTGGAAGAAGTAGTGTGGGTAAAAGCAGATATTAGGGGGAGGGGGAAAGGAACGGTATGTTTCGGCTTTGTCTATAACCCTCCGGAGAATTCCCCGTATGCAAGAGAAAGCTTTTTCGATGAGTTAGCTATGGAAATAAACAGAATTCAAAATATATATGAAGAGGCAGAGATTGTGCTTTTAGGGGACTTCAATGCGAGGGTTACAGACAGAAAGCCCCTTTACAGCAAGGGGGTTGCCGAGGCCGTATGTGGGGATAGGCACAGCAAAGACAAGGAATGTAATAAGAACGGAGAAAAGATTTTGGAACTATGTGGTGCAGAAGAGCTATATATATTAAATGGTGTCTGTGTGGGGGATGAAGAAGGTAACCTGACGTATATAACAGAGACTGGAGGAAGTGTAATAGATTTAGCAATATGTTCCAGAGGAGCACTAGCCCTAATTAAGAGGTTCACTGTTGAAGAATGGGGGGAATCACACCACCTACCAATTGTCGTCAACATGCAGGGAGCGGTGACAAAATTAAAATCAAAAGGGAACCCACATGTTAAAGCTATAGAGAGAAAAATAAATAGATTCAGATGGAGGGAGGAAAACTGCCGAGAGTTCCAGAACTACTTCCAGGGAGAAAATTTTGAGCTGATAAAGGTAGGGATAAGTTTAATGATCAGTAATGATGAAATTGAAGGGGTAATACGTATGATTGAGAATGCAATTATGATGGCCGGGCGGAAAATGCGCGTGAAGGCTAGAGGAAAATTAGGGAGAATTAAAGGATGGTACGATGAATCTTGTAGAAGGAAGAAAACCGAAGTTATTAGGGCACTGAAGTTATACTAGAGAGGAGGGGATGATACGATGAGAGTAGAATTTTGTCGTCTAAGGAAGGAATATAGGGAACTGCTCAGCAAAATGAAAGATGAATGGCAGGGTAAGGAAGCTACAGCACTAAATAAGGATTCTAAAGCTAACGACTGTAGCAAAGTGTGGAGCAGGATAAATTCTTACTGTAGGGGGAGCAGAAGTGGTGGGGGGAGCTCTATTAGTGATGAAGTATGGATTGCATATTATGAGAATCTGTTAAATGCTGAAGATAATTGGAGGAAGAGGGATGAGTTTGGCGTCCCGAGGGGGATGGAGGTCGTTCTGCCTATGCTGGACCAAGTCATATCGATAGAGGAAATTAAGGGAGTAATAGTAAAGAGTAAAGGAGGGAAGTCAGGTGCTATTTCGGGGATAACAAATGAATTTTGGCAAGAGTTGAGTAATAATAGGTTCATGATGGAAAGCTTGGTAAAAATCTTTAATAAAATCTTTGAAGGAGGTAGATTTCCGAGGGCGTGGCAGGAAGGGATAATTTGTCCAATATATAAGAAGCGTGGGGACAAACTAGACCCAGGCAACTATAGAGGCATAACTTTGCTTGATAATTTGAGCAAAATGTACACCGGGGTCTTATCCAAGCGTTTAATAGCATGGGCAGAGGGCTGTTCGGTGTTCTCGAGACTCCAGACAGGGTTCAGAAAAGGGATGAGAACCAGTGACAATATAATGATGGTTAAAACGGTGATGGACAAGTACATAAGAAGGAAAAGAGGCAAGCTGTATATCACAGCTATTGATTTGGAGAAGGCGTTTGATTCAGTGAGCAGGGGAGCTGTCATGGCTAAGCTGGGAAAAATCGGGGTGTCACATAAAATGATACGAGTAATTGAGAATGTGTATTCCGAAGTGAAATGTGCAATTAAAACTAAAGATGATGTAATTGTAGGAGAGATAACGTCTAATATAGGATTAAAACAGGGATGCAAATTATCCCCGGTGCTTTTTTTGCTATTTATCAACGATATTTTTGATTCAAAGGGCTTTGAGCAACGGTCCAACCCTTGCCTGGACAATTATGATATCCCGGGCCTAGCTTTTACTGATGACATCCTTCTGCTTGCTCTAACACCCTATAATATGCAATATAGTATTGACGAGATTGTGAGATACTGTGAGGACTGGAACTTAAAAATTAACCCGAGTAAGACCAAAGTTGTGGTCTGCAAAAAGGGAGTTAAACTGGCTAAGAATGAAAAGTGGGTCATGTATGGGTCTCAGTTAGAGACGGTGAAAAAACTTGAGTATCTAGGGACGATAATGGCGAGTAATGGTAAATGGACCGAACAAATTAAAAGGGCAAAATCGAAAGGGCTAGCGGCATTGGCGAATGTTAAAGTGTTAGAGCGTAGGTTACCGAATCTTGACTACAAAGTGTATAAGAATGTGTTCAACGCACTCATCGTTTCAAGAGCACTCTATGGAGTGGAAGTATGGGGTTTAGAGGAAGGAACGAAAACCCTGGACAGTATTGTAAGTAGGTTCGCCAAGATAATTTTGGGGCTACCTAGTTGCACGGCGAATTGTGGAGCGAGAATGTTGTGTGAGGATGTAAGCATTAGACAACATATCATAAAAAGGGTCATAAAGTCTTGGATTCGTTTAAAAGCAGGTGGAGGGGGGGAAATGCTTAAGGTAGCCTACCTGCACCAAATGAAGCATCAGCAAGAGGGCTACTGGGTGGACGGGGTAAGAAGTGTACTGGAAAGATTAGGAATGGGTTATCTATGGGATAGGGACTTACAAAGAGAGGAAGGTAGGGTGTGTAAAAAAGTGTGCAGAAGGGTTAATGACGTAGAGTTGCAGGTGCTAAGGGAAGAGTGCACTAGTAGGAGAACCTTAACGGAGTTCTGCGAAATAAGGAACTTTATGAGCATAAAGCCTCAATGCCTAATGAAAAGAGAAATGAGAGGGATAATTTGGTGGTTAATGGGGGTGTATAAGAACAAAGCGTTGAGAGAAGTAGGAAAAGAGGACATTTGCCTGTTTTGTGGGAAGGTTATGGGTGCGGCGCACCTGATCAGGGAATGCAAGGAAATTAAAATGATAAGAGCAAAGTTTGTAGACAAAGCAGATCTAAACAGAATAGAAAATGAAAATGAGTATCACACTTTAATTAAATTACTAAAAAGGGAATGGGGGAAAGCAGGTCAATTAGCAAAATATTTTAATACCATCAGGGCAATGTGGAATAAGAAAGCGTCGGATGAGATTCAGAACAAAGATGCATGTAAATTAAGCATTCAAGTACAGGAGATGGCTTCCTAAGCTATAAATCTTGTTAAAGCCTAGGAGAGCCTATCTGTATTAACTAGGTAGCCTATACGATACTACCGTACAGCCACATATTGCTGTCTGTAGATTTTTCCTGTGAGTTTGATGGTTTTTTTCCCTTACCACAAAACTTATCAGACTCTTACAGTCAGTAAGGGCTCGATGGGGAAATAAAAGTAATTCTTTCTGTGAGGTGTCTCCCATGGAGAACTGTCAAAAAATGAAGAACACTGTGTCCACATTTATGATTAAGAAAGATCTTTGTGCAGTTTCCATCAGAAAAGTTGCCCAGTGATATTGAGAATGAAGATAACTACTGCAAAACATTATTAAGTTTTGAAATAACAAGGAAGCTATGAAATGCCGAATGGACATTTGGTTTAATTATCTAACGCCACACTGTACATTTATGTTATCTATGTGTTTATTGTCTGTATGTCACGATATGACTCTCTGAGTTAAAGTGACAATTAACAAGTAGACTTGGTTTAAATAAATAAATAAATAAATAAATAAATGAATCGAAAGGCAGAGCTCTTGACATAAAGGAAGCAATCGAGATACACCTAGCCAAACGAAACAATCCCAACAATCTAAATGAACACACGTTCATGGAGAGCTCACCCCTCTTCACGCTACTAAAAAAACACACCCTGTCGGAAACAAAACACAATTTAGCGACACAGCCAAGCTAGATAAAAAAGGGGGGAAATTAGGGGGTTATTAATAGGTAAATGTTATCTGGATCAGGTGTACGATGTACTTTTCTTCTGCAATAAACCAAGGCCCATATTCGCGGCAGTATTAAAGGTGCCGGGACGTCCTCATAAGACCGTCAACGCTTAGTTCGAATGGGTTATGCTCCACGCGTGGCGAGGGCTAATCCACGGTCTTTAATAATTGTAGACCCACCTCATTCAATAACATACATCTTATCTAGGTTGGCAACACCTCACATAAACACATCGCTACCACTCCCCACAGCACGTAGGAGCAGGGGGGAGAAAGCAGGGAAAAACCAGTCGTTAAGATAACCACCGCAGTCTACCGCATAGTGAGTTCCAGTGAGCACGAAAACTGCGAGTAGCTGTTATACGGAAGACAATCAGATAAGTAGTTAGCCTAAAATGTTATAGTTTAACCATAGTTTACAACCATATAATCTCTCTAAAGTACAATCTACGGATAGCTATCACCATTTAGCATTTCACCTAACATATATACTGCATTTAGCATACACTGACAGTTGCAGTACCAATACTGCAACTAAATAATTGTACATATTGTAAATATTTTCACCTGTATTTCAAACATAGATTTTGTAGCCTAAGTGTGATGGATCTGATGATGATCGCTTGACGATCGAAACTGGTCATCCTAGTGTTTTATTAATCTCATGTAATTTATTTCAGGATTAGGGCATAACCCATCGCTTTTGGGTACATTCGTGTTGACCGACTGAAAAGTACTAAACTCTTGTTTACTAAGGCAACACTGAAAATATGGCTTCAAACACCACAACAAGAAAATGGTATTTCACAAACCTTGTCCAATGTTGAATATGTTCCTGGTCTCACTGCTAATCTTTTATCTGTGTCTGCTGCTACTCAAAAGGGTTTTGTTGTGGTATTCACCGACAATACTTGTGAAGTTTATGATAGTGAAAACTTTGTTGCTACAGGTAATGTAGCACTGACTGCGAGTAATGTGGGGGGTGTTTACCAAGTCAATGCCCTCAGTGCTCAAGCTAATATTTGTACAGAGGACTCAGAATATTTATGGCATAAACGACTAGGCCATCTTAACAACCACAGTATGAAGTTGTTAAGAGATGGTCTCACTCATGGAATTAATTTCTCAGATAATGGTTTTAAAAACTGTTTTTCATGTGCTGAAGGTAAACAAGCTAGGCAACCATTTAAGTCAAGTAAGAGTAAAACTGTATGTAAAAATAAGCTAGATCTTATTCATTCAGACTTATGTGGACCTATGCCAGTTCCATCTTGGAGCAATGCTCGTTATTTCTTGACCTTCATTGATGATCATTCTAGTAAGGTTTTTGTGTATTTCCTTGCTAAGAAAAGTGATGTTTTGGATTGCTTTATTGATTTCAAGGCACAGGTCGAGAATCGGTGTGAAAGATCTATCAAGGTCCTACGCACTGATAATGGTGGTGAATTTTGTAGCAAAGCTTTTGAGAGGCTACTTAAATCAGAAGGTATTCAGCATCAAACTACAACTAGCTATTCTCCACAGCAGAATGGTGTAGCTGAACGCATGAATATAACATTGCTTGATAAATATAGAGCCATGATGAGCGAGTCTAAAGTAGATAAACGCATGTGGGCTGAAGCAATAAATACAGCAGCCTATCTTGTAAACAGGTCCCCAACCAGAAAAATTCCAGGTAAAGTTCCAGAGGAGATCTGGACTGGTAACAAGGTCAATATGGAGCATCTAAGAATGTTTGGTTGCATAGCCCAAGTTCATGTCCCTGATCAAAGGAGAAACAAGTTGGATCCTAAAAGTGAAAAACACATTTTCTGTGGTTATTGTGAGGACAGTAAAGCCTATAGATTCATGCATCCTGTTACTCATCAACTTGTTAAGTCCATGGATGCACAGTTCTTTGAAGATGTGTTCCAGGAGGTGTCTGATGTGTCTCCAGGTAATGTTGGTCCATCCTTGCAGATTAATGAACCTGCAATGTTGCAGATCTCAGTTCCCACTGACAGTGAGGCAGAACCCGACAACTCAGGGGATGGGGCAGAGTGCATTTCGGAACTTGAAAGCGTATCGCCCATTAGTAGTACTGGTGTGGCTGAGACTGTTGACTCAGCTGATTTAAGCTATGTTCCTAGTGGAACAGATTCAGACTGCAGTGATTCTGTGGGCTCTGCCACCATCGTCAATGAGCCAATGGAGGGGGATGCCGAAGGTAATCAAAGGTATCCTAGGCGCCAACAAAAGCCTGTAGACATGTCAGACTATGTGACATACTTGACTCTCACTGATGACTCTGAACCTAGTACAGTTAAGGAGGCACTGTCCATGCCTGATAGGGTTAAGTGGGAGCAGGCTATGAAAAGGGAAATGGAGATACTTCAGTTAAATGACACCTGGGATCTAGTTGATAAACCCCAGGGCAAGAATGTTGTCAGTAGTAAGTGGGTTTTCAAAGTAAAAAGAGACTCTAATGGTAACATTCAAAGGTATAAAGCCAGACTTGTGGCCAGGGGCTTCACCCAAAGGTACGGAGTAGATTTTACAGAAACTTTCTCTCCTGTTGTTCGACACAGCACGTTAAGGATGCTGCTTGCCTTGGCTGTCCAAACAGATTTGAAGGTGGTACATTGGGATGCTGACTCTGCTTTCCTCAATGGAAAGTTAGATGAAGAGATCTACATGTATCAGCCAGAAAGTTTTGTCAAGAGAGGTTCAGAGCATAATGTTTGCAAGTTAAAAAAATCTATTTATGGCTTAAAACAATCTTCTCGTTTGTGGAATGAGCGAGCTCACTCTGTTCTTGTCAAATTGGGTTACAAAATTTGTTCTGATGAACCATGTGTGTACTTTAAGAAACAAGCCCAAGGTATGGTAATTATTGCATTATATGTGGATGATTTCATTGTGGCTTATAATGATGAGTCTGAGATCAAGTCATTGAAGACCTGTATTGATAAAGAATTTAAGGTACGAGATCTTGGACCAATTTCTTATATTTTAGGTATTAAAGTAAGGCAAGATACGAAGAATGGTACAATGTATCTTAGCCAAGAGCAGTACATCAGTGAGATTACAAAGAAATATGGTATGCACGATGCACGTCCCATTGGTACTCCCTTGGAAACCAAACCAAATCTTGGTGTTTCTGATACAGAAACTAGTGATCTTCCTTATAGAGAACTCATAGGTTCGCTCATGTATTTAAGTGTTTGCACGCGCCCAGATATAAGCTATGCGATATCATATCTCAGTCAATTTAATCATTGTTACAATGAATCTCACTGGTCTGCTGCAAAGCGAGTGCTGCGTTATTTAAATTGCACAAAAGACTTGTCACTTAAGTATGTCAGGAATGGAGGTCAATTCATGGGATTTGTTGATGCTGACTGGGCTAATGATAGCAATGACCGAAAATCATACAGTGGTTTTGTGTTCAAAATGGCAGGTGGAGCTGTATCATGGGGGGCTCAAAAGCAAAAATGCATTTCCTTATCATCTACTGAAGCAGAATATGTTGCACTGAGTGAAGGTGAAAGAGAAGCTGTTTTGTTGAAACGTGTTTTGTCTAACTTTATAGATCTCAAGTCACCCATCATATTATTGAGTGATAGTCAATCAGCTCAAAAACTGGCAAAAAATCCAGTCCACCATAATAGGACCAAACACATTGACACTAAATATCACTATGTTAGAGATGCTTTGGATTCTAAAGTCATATGCATCAAATATGAGGAGACTTCAAAAATGTGTGCAGACATCCTAACAAAGCCTCTTCCTAAGCCTAAGCATATTTATTTTTGTAAAGACTTGGGTCTTAAATCATGTCCTCTACTCCCACAGGTTTAAAGAGGTGTGTTGAAATATGAGACCATGGTTTGTGTTGGTCACACTGTTAATTATAAACCTGGTCCATAGAGATATTTCTCTTTTGTTTTTGGTAATGGTGTGTATAAAAAGAATGTTGTATCACTTTGTTCGTTCAGTTCTGTTGTAGTAAATGTCAAGTACATTAAACGTGTGTTCCATTTCAATTGCCTGTGTGCCTCGTAATCCTTTACGCTATAGCTTTTCAATTTGTGAAATTGTGATATCGTAATAGAAAACTACGTCTGCACAAATATCAATTAGAAAGAGAAGAAAACTGCATGAAAATACAGTATAATATATTATAATTACACATATATTTTTTATTTTATTACTGACAATAATGAAGCTAGAGTAGAAAACAAAAGGGAACAGATAGGATCGTCTATGAAGTACCAGGCTTTAAAAATAAAATACACGCAAGGTCGAAAGCTCAAAATTATAAATGTATTACAACTTGAAATAAAATTAATCTTTACATTTTTACTCATTGTTCACAAACATTTTTGTTGAGTTATTATTATTAAACAAACTAAATAAAACAATTAAACTTATCAACTAACCTAATTTACACAAAACCTTTTTTCCTGCTCTTTACTGTGCGAGTCCAAGCTCTATGAACTTGCGGGGTGAGGAGAAAGAGCAGCGAAGGGTCAGGCGAGAAGAGAAGGGCCTGTCAACAGCCCGCAGTGTTACTTGACATGCTCGTCTATTCCATTACTGCTAACATACGGTCATCTCTGAGACCAGTGTGGTGTTACGAATGAGTCAGTGAGTCACCGACCTATGTATTTGGTTCTGTACTATGCACGGACCGAGAAAACTCATCACTCGTCAACACCGTGTCTCATAGACCACGATGCACATTCCTCTCAGGTTCACGCAGCTTAGACTCGAGCAGGACATCTGCAAACATGTTAATTACATGTGAGAAAACCGGGTGAGTTAGCCGTGGTGGTTACGGCATGACTAATGGCAGTCGCTCACATCCGGGAGGCGAGGAGGTTCGAATCCCCCCGCCGGCAACCTTGAAGATGGTCTTCTGTGGTTTCCCATCTTCCTTCCAGGCAAATGCCGGGGTTGGTCCCTCTCTATAGGCCACAGCCGCTACCTTCCAACTCCTCGCCCTTCCCTTCCAACTTTCCACCCCAAACGGTACTTGTAGCTCACCCATTGGGTGTCCGTCTCGAAGCAGCTACAAACCTGGCGAGCCGAACATGTCCTTGGACACTCCCGGCACTAAAAGCCATACGCTAAAAAAAAAAAAAAACATGTGAGAAGTTAAGTTTTAGAGCTCTTTCATTCTCAATCGATAAAAGGGCTCACCCACGCAAACATTCTTGGCTCATTGTGCTTTTTAGGTAGGACTTGATAATGTTCCGCTTGGAAAAAGATCTTTCTGATTTAGCCACTGTGATAGGTACAGTCAAGAATATAAAACAAGCAGTACACACGTCAGGATAGCTTGCAACCAGAATGTGATTTTCAATGTAGAGGAGGTCCATCAGTTGCTTAACAGTCGACATTTTCTTAATTTTAGAGGAAAAATATGCACGCACGCTGGAAATTTGTGCAGGAAATGTTGGCGACACATCATCAGAAAAGGTCTCGGCGAAACCTTTTGCCTCTTTGATCAGTTCGTCATCTGAAGCATTGTTCAAGAAAAGGCTGAAGAACTTGTAGGCATTAATAACTTCATGCCTTCAAATCTGCTGTTTAACTGAGCCATAATAGTATCAATGATGGGGAAAAACACAGATACCCGAAATCTAGTTTCAGGATTGAGAAATCGGTGGTCTACACTCAGTTCATCAAAATGCTTTTTAACTTGCTTTAGTCTTTTCTCAGAAAACTCACAAGGTATTCCACACTTGGAGCCCATAGTTGAAGCTTCTTTTACAAGGTCCTCAAATGAATTTCTTAGTTCTGTAATACCTAATAGATCAAAAGCTGAAACAATATCCATATTTTCAGTTTGGAGACATATAGATACGATGTTCATTTGCTGCCAAATCTTTGTTTGTACAACTAACAGAAGCACAAATTCAAAACTTTCAACTTTCTTTTTCAATCCTATTGCATCATTCCTTTCTTTCTTAATACATCGCCAAACCTCTCCTTTAAAGGAAAAAACTGCTTCGTAACTTCCCGACCATCTTGTTGGGTTGAGGGCTTTTAACGTTATGTTTGCATTTTCAGATGCATCTTGCAGCCCCAGCCAGTGTTTGATACTGTGTCCAAAAAAGTTGTAGACATTTTGTACATCCTCAAAAAACTGTGGTATTTCACGATTGGCTTCTACAGCGTCTTTCAACGCCAGATTTAAATTGTGACTTGCACAATGTACAAAATATGCATGCGGCGCAACTTCATGAATCTTTTTCTGCACTCCATTGTATAACACTCATTACGCTTGCGCCGTCATAACCTTGGCCACGACATTATTTCAATTCAAGACCTTTATCTTGAATAGATTCCACGATTTTACTTGCCAAACCAAATGCACTTTTATCTTCAACTTTTATAAAAGAAGTAAACTTCGCGCAAATCTTTATTTCTTTGGGTTTATTTTTTTCATCATTTACCACTTTGACAATACCTGAAAACTTAACTGATCAACTTTACTTATATCCTGAGTTGTATCCAAAATAACATAGAAAAGAGGAGAGCTCTGTATTTCACATTTGATTTCTTTCAGTAGCGGTACTCCATTTACCATCAAAAAATAACTTCATTTTGGATGCTAGGGCTTAAATATTTTGCACTTCCTGCTGGCTTTTGCAAAAGGTTTTTTTAGTACAGGGTTATAGTCAGACGGAAGTTCTATTATAAACATGAAATTTTCTTTATTTGGATCTGCCATTTTACTACTTCTTCCGAGGAAAGCAAGGTTACATGTGGCCACAGTTAATGAAACATTAAATATTCTTTCTAGAGCGTTCCTCCAGTAATTTGTCTCTTCTTTTAACTGTTTTTCTAAAGCATCACTCATTGTTTCATCATTCCTCCATTTCTCAAATATAGCACAAGAAAATATGTGGTCATCAGATTGTTCATGAGTTTTAATTTTATCAGAAAGATGTTTCCAGTCGTTTAGTCCCGTACTACCGAACGTCTTCTCTGAATGTTGTGGGAACAGTCAACAGGGTTGACAGTCGACACGGTCTAACGTTTGCGAATAGCAAAGCCAAAGTCTGTTACATTTCATCCCAGAACCTGATATAAAACTGTAGTAATTAGTTGAAAATGATCTTTTACCTGCTCGTCCATCAGGCTGTTTTGGAAAGAGACCACGAGGTTGATAAGGTCCTGATGCTATGATTAACCTTTTCATTTCTGGATTATTGACGGGACTGGGAAATTCAATTTTGTCTTGAAAAACATAATTTTCAGCGTGTCCAGTTTACTGCATCCTTGTTTTTATAGACTGGCTGATCAAGTCATGGAAGACCACTATGAGTGGACAGAATATCGATTTTATGTTCTTCACACTGTTGATGAGCGTCAACATCTGAAAAAATTACATAGTGAATAATATTGAGCAATAACACTTAGTGTAGTGGTTTATAGTTGATTGCAGTGTTTTATTTGTAGAAACAGATTCAACTAACTGTTGAACTAAGCCAACTAACGGATTATCGGTTGGTTAACGGGACAAAAAGGCTGTGTCACCAATGAAAGTCGTCCGTAGAAACGATGCATACTGTAGACTATACCCGATACAATGTGATTTTTAATGTGAAGTGAAAAACAAACAAATGTGCTCAGTCCAAGTGAAGTGAATCAACCGTCGCAATTCGTAATCCACTTCATTGTTTTTTTTTTATCACACATTCTATGCTTTTTATAATATTAACGTAAAATGATATTACTTTGTTATAAAATATTACGTCCTGACCAAATTGTCAATGGAACTCTTAAAACAATTATTTTACTTTGCTTATCAACTTAGGCTATCTATAACACTTTTACAATAGGCCGATAACCTAGATGTTAGGCCCCTTAAAACAACAATTATCATCATCACTTTTACAATATAGGCCTAGTTAACTTCGGTTTCTTCTTACCTTCATTATTTTAATTTTCATCGTTTTGATCTTGTTTCTGCACCGAAACGGACTCTAAACCTGATTGAGTTTGAGGGTGCAATCATGCAGTTAACGATTTAGTACAATAGTACAGGACAGCTGCACAGAAAAAACCTCTTGTTCCAAAAACTGTGCTATGGTTGGCTTTTTGTAAATCGTTAGAAAAGCACAAAAAAAGCTTAACTCTGAATTTTAGAATAATTTGCACGATCATTTTGTCGGAAAATTCATAAAAACATTGAAAAGCGTTTTTCTCTGAATCAACGTATTTTAAAGAAAAGTTTTTTTAAACAAAAAATGTGGAGGACATTGTCACCTACAATTCGTCTCATTGAGATCATGTCATACGTTTTGAAATGCAGAAGCTAGGTGGCGCCAAAGTTTCCAAAAAAGTGTTTCTTCACTTTTTTCCTAGAAAAAATGTTTTGTTCACAAAGGGCGAATCAGAAATTTGTTCTTCTCAAAATTGTCTACAACATTTATTGAAACATTTTTTTCTCCGCCTTACCGTTTCAAAGTTATAGTCTGCCGAAGTGTGAAAATTGTACTATTCAGATGGCACAACAGTTAATATGTATACAGTTATGATTGATACGTTGCGATTGAAATAGATATGATTGTTTGAGCTAATTAACAAACACAGCCCGCGCCCTGTTTGACCGAGCCTTAGGCAGCTGTCCGACACTGGCCCCTGTCTAAATTATGCCCACCGCTCTCTCCGCAGTAACAATAGTAGCCTTGACTAAGCAGCGTTGCATTTGCTCTGTAACTTTGGAACGGTAAGTCGGAGGAAACAAACGTTTTAATAAATGTTGCAGACAATTTTGAGAGGAACAAATTTCTGATTCACTCTTTTGTGAAAAAACTATTTTTTCTAGGACAAAAAGTGAAAAAACACTTTTTTGGAAACTTTGGCGCCACCTAGCTTCTGCATTTCAAAACGTATGACATGACCTCAATGAGACGAATTGTAGGTGACAATGTCCTCTACATTTTTTGTTTAAAAAACTTTTCTCTAAAATACGTCGATTCAGAGAAAAACGCTTTTCAATGTTTTTTTTTAGTATTCCGACAAAATGATCGTGCAAATTATTCTAAAATTCAGAGTTAAGCTTTTTTCGTGCCTTTCTAACGATTTACAAAAAGCCAACCATAGCACAGTTTTTGGAACCAAACCATTCCAGCTGTACTGTAGGCTACTACAAGCACGAACCGTCTCCTCTTTTCTTTTATCCTTCCCTTTTTTTAGCTCCACTTTCATAAGTACGTTTCATTGCGTCGTTAAAAGATAGCATAAGGCAAGCCACAATTTAAGTTCAGCCACTTTAACCGGGAACAGCTGTGGCGACGTATCAACTACACTACTGCTACTACTCTGCTACTGTGCATTGCTGTGGTGTGATGTCGCAGTGGAGGGGGGAAGGGGTGGAACGATGAGTCATGGTCATGCGCTGAATGGGGAACAATGCATTGTCTGTCCGGCGCCTGGGTCGGGCCCCCGGCTATCAAAAATACTCATAGAATACCACACAAATTGATGGATATATCTTACATACAGATTGCGCTGAGCGTGACTAGTTTCTAAACATAAGTTTAGACGCGTAGTTCCGTACAATTTGGACCCCTGAACTAAATTGAATTCTCAAATATGTGTTCTAGCACTACTTTTATTTATTATTATTATTCATTTATAATACTTCTTTTAGGGTTTGGGGGCCCCCTAACCTCGGGGCCCCGGGGCGGTGCCCCGCTTGCCCCATTGTAGCTACGCCCCTGGTTTGATCTTTTAGCTAAATGTAAAATGTAAAAATAAAATAAAAATTATAGTAAATAATGTAATTCCGAGTAATACAAATCCTTATATGTCATTCTTTAATAATTAGTTACCAAAATTTCAAGTCAATAATAATATGGCTTGATCATTTAGCCAAATGTAAGAACTAAAATCTAAAAAAAAACTAAAAATAAAAATAAATAATGTAATTCTAAATAATGCAATTCCTTATATATCTTTCTTTCTTTCTTTCTTTCTTTCTTTAATAATTGAAAATGAAAATCCACAGCCTGCTTCCAGTCTCCGACCGGGTCAGGAATGGAATGAATGAAGCCCCTATCTAGCGGCGAGGATATGAACGTGCCGGCTGCCGAGGCCTGACGCACTCCTCTGGGGCAATGATTAAATGAATGACAGATGAAATGAAATGATAGTGGAGAGTGTTGCTGGAATGAAATTTGTGACAGGGAAAACCGGAGTACCCGGAGAAAAACCTGTCTGCCTCCGTTTTGTCCAGCACAGATCTCACATGGAGTGACCGGGATTTGAACCACGGACCCAGTGGTGAGAGGCCGGCGTGCTGCCGCCTGAGCCACGGAGGCTTTTTCTTTAATAATTAAATATCTAAAATATCGAGTCAATAACTTAATGGTTTGGTCTTTTAGCTAAATGTAAGAGTACATTCTAAATTCTAAAAGTAAAAACATTATAGTAAAGGGAATGTAATTCCAAGTAATACAAATCATTATACGGTATGTCTTTCTTTAATAATTTGTTATCTAAAATTTCGAGTGGACTTTACGGTTTGGTCTTTTCACAAAATCTAAATTCTAAGATCTAAAATAAATAATTCATAGTAAAGGGAATGCAATTCCGAGTAATACAAATCCTTATATGTCATCCTGTAATAATTAGTTACTGAAAATTTCAAGTTTATAACATTATGGCTTGGTCTTTTAGCTAAATCTAAAATATAAAATCTAAATTCTAAAATCTAAAAATAAAAATAGCTTGCATGCATTACCTTAAATCTTAAATCAAGTTTCTACAAATATGAATTCAGAAATCTCAGTTTGTGAAATCTCAAATCGACAAAATCTAAAAATATTAAATGCATTAATTTAAATCCAAATTCAGATTTTTACAATTATGGGTTCGAGAAATCTCAGGTCAATAACCTTACAGTTTAGTGATATAAAAAGCCAACCATCTTGCGAAAGTCGCGAGTACTCATGCGTATAAAAATGACTAGGGTAGTTTTTAACTTAGGGTGAAAATAAATAGTCCATAAAAGGAGGGCTTCATCTCGAGTAACATAACACACCCCGTACAAGTCTCATCATTATGGGTTCGCGAAATATTGGGGAAAAAGCTCCGCGGCAATCAGCTTAGCCGAGCGCATAGTGTCACTCGTTAGGACCTTTGGCAAAATCGAAAAAACTAAAACAAAATGGTAAATAAAAAAATATAAATAATAAATTAAAAACATTAAATAAAATTTAAGAGTAAGAATCTCAATTTTTTCTAAATATGCAGCTATACCCTATTGGCAAAATCAAAAAACTAAAATTAAATAATAAATATAAAAATCACAAATTAAAACATTAAATAAAATTTAAAAAAAGTCAAAAACAAAATTTTCAAAATGTGTGGTTAGACCCTTTGTCAAAATCAGAAAAACTAAAACTAAATAAAAATAAAAATTATATATATATATGAGTATAATAAATTGAAAACATTAAATAAAATTCAAAAGTCAAAAAATAAAAATTTTCAAAATGTGTAGTTAGGCCCTTTGGCAACATTTGGGAAAATCAGTGGTCCATAAAAAAGGGGGCGTCACCCCGAGTCCTAGGACACCTCACATAACCCTCACCATTTATTCATTCATAAAATCTCAGGTCGATGACCTTGCAGTTTTGGGTAAATTCATGCTCCAAACAAAAGGGGCAGGGGGTGTCATCTTAATCCCTATGAGACCTCATGTAACCCTCTCCAATTAATAGGTAATCAAATCTCAGTTCGATAACCTTGCAGTTTTGGATATTTTGGGTAAATGAATGGGCCATGGGAAAGGAAGCGTTACCCCGAGAAATTTGACACCTCACGCGATCCTCTCCGATTATTAGTTTATAAAATCGCAGGTCGATGACCATGCAGGTTTGGGTAAATTCACGGACCATAGTCTTATGACACCTCACGTGACCCTCTCCAATGAATAGTTTATAAAATCTCAGGTCGATGACCTTGTAATTTTGGATATTTTGGGAAAATTCATGGACCATGGGAAAGTGGGCGTCACCCCAAGTCCTATGACATCTCACGCGTCCAAATTCAATTATGGTTTTCGAAATATCGGGTTGGACTCACTAGTTACACCACTACTGTCCTCTTTTTCTACTTTTCTCAATGCTTTGTTCTTATACACCCCTATTAACCGCCAAATTATCCCTCTCATTTCTCTTTTCGTTTGACATTCAGGCTTTATATTCATAAATTTCCTTATTTCGCAGAACTCCGTTAAGGTTCTCCTGTAGGCACACTATTCTCTCAGTACCTGCAACTCTATGTCATTTACCCTTCTCCACACTTTTTTACACACCCACCTTCCTCTCTTCGTAAGTCCCTATCCCATAAATAACCCATTCCTAGTCTTTCCAGTATAGCCTATTTATTATCCCGTCCACCCAGTAACCTTTTTACTGATGATTCATTTGGTGCAGGTAGGTTAACTTTAAAATTTCACCCCCTCAAACCACTCGCAGACGTATCCAAGATATGTTTTTGAATGCTTACATCCTCACACATCATTCTTGCTCCGCAATTTGCCGTGCAACTAGGTAGCCCCAAAATTATCTTAGCAAACTTACAATAGTGTCCAGGGTTGCAGTTCCTTCTTCTACGCCCCATACTTCCACTCCATATAATATTCTTGATACGACAAGTGCACTGAATACTTTTTTTGTGAACTTTGTAGGCAATATTCTGTAACTTACGTTCTAACACTTTAACACTCGTCAATGCCGCTAGCCCTTTCGATTTTGCTCTTTTAATTTGTTGAGTCCATTTTCCGTTACTCACCAGTATAGTCCCAAAATACTCACATTTTTTCACAGTCTCTAGTTTTGATCCATACATGAACCACTTTTCATTCTTAGCCAGTTTAGTTCCCTTTTTGTACACCATAACTTAAGTTTTGCACGGATTAATTTTTAAATTCCAGTCCTCACTGTATTTCACAATCTCATCAATACTTGGTTGCGTATTAGGAGGTGTTTGAGCGAGCAGAAGGATGTCATCTGCAATACAGTGGCGGATCCAGAGGGGGGCACCAGGGGCAAGGGCCCCCCCCCCCCCCCGAAAAACCAGTTGTCTGCTACATTGATATTGCCGATAAAAATGATTGTTTCTCCAAACTGCACTGCAAGTAATCTTTGCTGTATTGCCTGCATTCATGAATGTGGTCAATGTTTGTTATCATGTAGTATGTAATGGCAACACTGTTAATATAATCGCGACATTGACAGTGTTGCAAGTGCAGAGAGATCTTTTAGCAGCGTGCAACTTGTTAAATCATGGCTGCGAACGCGAATGATAGAGGAAAGCTTGAATGGCTTGTGTCTGTTATTTGTTCACCGTGATATAAATGTTGACGTTGAAAAATTTCTAGAACGTTTCTCGAAAGGGGGTAAACGAATTATCGCCTGGATTTTATTTTTAATATGCATGTATTTTGCCTAGGATAGTCACCAAATAGAATCAGTATTCAACACAATTGTTTTTGTATTTATATTTATGTGACTAGTAGTGACTCAGTGACTGACAGTGTTGGTACTATGTACATATCTTGTAACATTTGTGTAGTAGACTTGTATATTGTCTTCAGATAGTCACTACGATTGCAAATGTTTTTAATACATATTAGACTGTGTAATGTAGTATTAAAAAGTTTTTTTTTACATAATGACAATGACTTGAAACTGAAACCAATAAACTATTTTAATATAATGCATTTCTTGCAGAATTATAAAATCTGGTGGTTGGATGCCATGTGTAGTGTGTGTAGATTAAATACAAATTTAGTAATTTTATTACATACAGTATTTTCTGTTGCTACTCTGAAATCCTAGAGTGCCCCCTCCGAGGTGAACCTCTGGATCCGCCACTGTCTGCAAACACTAGGCCCGGAATATCATGATTGTCCAAACAAGGGTTGGGCAGTTGCTCACAGTCCTTAGATTCAAAAATGTTGTTAATGAATAGCCAAAAGAACACTGGTGATAATTTACAGTCCTGTTTTAATCCTAAATTTGACTTTCTCTCTCCCTATTACATCCTCTTAATTTTAATTGCACATTTCACTTCCAAATACACATTCTCAATTGCTTCTTATCATCTTATGTGACACCCCGATCTTTCGCAATTTAGCAATGACAGCTCCTCTGCTCACTGAATCGAACGCCTTCTCTAAATCAATAGCTGTGATGTACAGAACACAAAAGTTTGGTGCTTTTCAGTTGGTCAACACGATTGTACCCAAATGAGATGGGTTATTCCCTAATCCTGAAAAAAAATACATAAGATTAATAAATTCATACAGTAACATACACCTCATTTTAGAGTCTAGACTTGGCAACCCACTACAGGTACACTTGCACCAGGAACACACATCACTTAGGAATGCGGGGAGGGGGAACAGTCCAGCGAGATAATAGACCCTCACTCACAGGAATTTCCAGTCAGTCGAGGGCAATAAGTGTCCAAGTGAACTGCTCTCAAGAGGACCGCGCAAGACCCTAACCAGATAAGTAGCCGGTACAATACAGTACTATCAGAATTGACCATTTACAACAACCACATATTCACTCCAAACAGGCAAATTCCGGAGATCAATCATCACTTCCAGTATCTCAACAAAACATCACATAGACTACAACTAACAAATACTGACAAGTTGCATTATCTCAACTAATACTGCAACTAAATAAGTGTACATATTGTAAATATTTTCACCCATACTTTCAGACACAGATTTTATAGCCTAAGTGTAATGGATCTGATGATGATCGCTTGACGATCGAAACTGGTCATCCAAGTGTAATTATTAATCTCATGAATTTTTGTTTTGAGGATTAGGAAATAACCCATCTCATTTGGGCACAATCGTGTTGACCGACAAAAAGCACCAAACTTTTGTTTACTAAGGCAACACTGAAAAATGGCTTCAAACACCATAATGTTTGTGATGTACAGTTTACCTCTTTTCCTCCTTATGTATTTGTCCATCAACGTTTTCACCTCCATTATATTGTCACTGGTTCTCATCCCTTTTCTAAAACCTGTTTCGAGTCCCGAGAACGCCGAACAACCCTCTGCCCACGCCATTAAACGCATGGTTAAGACCCTGGTGTACATTTTGCTCAGATTATCAAGCAAATTTATGCCTCTATAATTGCCTAGGTCTGATTTAGCTCCTCGTATCTTATATATATGTCAAATTATCCCCTTCTGCCACACCCTCGGAAATCTCCCTCCTTCAAAAATCTTGTTAAGGATTTTTACCAAGCTTTCCAACATAAAACAATTTTTACCCAACTCTTTCCTAAATTCGTTTGTTATCCCCGAAATAGCACCTGACTTTCCTCCTTTACTTTTTGACATTACTCCCCTGACTTAGTCTATTGATATGTCTTGGTCCAGCATAGGCAGAGTGACATCAAGCCCTCTCGGGACACCAATTTCATCTCGATTTCTCCAATTATCTTTAGTATTTAACAGATTTTTATAATGTAATTCAGGCTTCATCACTAATCGAACTCCTGTCACCACTTCTGCACCCCCTAAAGTATGAATTTATCCTGTTCCACACTTTCCTACAATCGTTGGATTTGGAATCATTGTTACGTGCTACTGCTTCTTTCCCCTGCCACTCACTTTTTGTTTTGCTGAGCAGTTCTCTATATTCTTTCCTTTGATGACAAAATTCTACTCTTACCGTTTCATCCCCTTCTTTCTTGTATAGCTTCAGTGCCCTGATAACTTCAGTTTTCTTCCTTCTACAATATTCATCGTATCACCCAGTTCCTGTTCATTTAAGAGATGGCAGTGCAAAATGAACTTCACAACTGGTAGTGAGATCACCTAAATGGTATCACCTCAAAAGATCATACAGCAGTAGCTAAGGCTACACGATCATCTTCATCATCATGATTACTTGTATGGAAAGAGCACAGATAACATTGACCACCTGAGGAGAAACCAACAACCATGAGCAGTACTTAGTAGTATGTGTTTGACATACATATACCAACATTGCCTCCGTACACATCATACCGTAGACCGCATTTTCTCAGCCAACATTTAAACCATTAATATCATCAAAAGTACTGAAGTTAGAAGAGTAAAACAAATTTTATTATTCATAACTTTTAACAATTGGTTTCTTGTTCAACAAAAAAAAGGATACATTCCATTTTCAAAAGTATAACTGAAAGTGGTATTTTCGATTTACTGGTGTATTTGCATCGTCTCAATTTGTGAGCCCCTGACATGGAAACATTACTTATTAAAATATTAGAAACCATTTTTCAGTGTTGCCTAAGTCATCTATTATTAGAAGCTTTCAGTCGGTCAACATGCCTTTGTCCAATTAGATTAGGCAGGATAATTATATACACTGTATTTTTTCTGAAAAAATTACATGTATTAATATTATTCACTGGTAAAGGGGCGGATTTTAGGATTACGGTACGAGTTTTGACAGTGACTTTGTTATAGTCACCGTTAGAGGATCCTATTCAAGCAAAGTCGTTGCACAGGTGTTCTCACTTGACTAGCTTGCACCCAACAGGAAAGTGTGTTATATATATACTGTATATAGTTACCCCGGCTAATCTGATTGGGCAAAAGCGTGTTGACCGACTAGAAGGTATAAATTGATAGTTTGTAAAGGCAACACTGAAAAATCGGCTTCAAAACTTCACATACCTTCGAAGTACTGTAAGTCAGACACAATGGTATGTGCACTGAGTTAAGAGATACACCAACTCGACTGAAATTAGATAACTAACCGGTTTGACAGAGCTCCAATGCAGCATATCTGCTCATACCCACAACCAAACATGCAACGTGTCAGGGGTGTCAACTGTGGCCGGCACCTCCTATGAACAAGTGTTTTGATTTCAGATAGTATATGCTGTAAGACCCAGGCTTATTAGACATTTGTTTGTTTTGATACTTACTACAGTCACTTTCAAAAATTCTAGATACTTTTATTTTAACGCCCTGTATTGCTTCGAAAATTGGTTCATGTCGCAATATTAGGTACGGTATATTGAATATGAAAATTCCTTTACTGGTAATTTTGCCTCGGAACCATGCCAATATATTTTGTGTGCCTGACAGAAACATTAGATAAGTAACAGAAGTAGTGGTCCAGAATTTCTAGAGCCATAGAAATCTGTAATTGATGTGACTTTATTATCTTCAAATCGGGGTTGTTGGACATCATACATCCCCGGTCTTACTTCAGCACTTACTGCTCAACATAACAAGTATAAGGTGGTATTTGAAGAAGAAAAGGAGGGAAGCTTGTAGTTTAACGTGACCGTTAATCTCAAGATCATGAGCCACGGGACCTCCTTTTTACGTGGAATCCGAACCACAGGACATGGCATTTCACTTCGAAAATCTCACATGCAATGACCGGGAATCGAACCCGGACCGCCTTGGTGAGAGGCATACAGCTAGACCGCTGAGCCACCACGCCCTCCCCCCCCCCCCCCCCTATTTGAAGAAGATACTTTCGGCGAGGCAACATTGGCGGCTGGGAATAAACTCGTCACATCTCTGAAAGAATCCAGAAGGGATTCTTGGATTAAAAATATAGAAGAACTTGATCTATCCAGAAACAGCCATAAAGCGTGGAGATTATTGAAACGACTTAATAATGACCCAACTAGATCCAATGCACATTCCAACATCACTGCAGATCAGATTGCCCACCAGTTACTCGTGAATGGGAAAGGCAGTCACAAAATTAAAGTAACTAAAATACACCAAGAGGTCCAGGTGCAAAGGTGTGATCTTACACTCCCATTCGAGATATCAGAACTAAACAAGGCTATCAAGGAGAGCAAATCTGGTAAAGCACCCGGTTTAGATGACATCCGTATGGAACAAATTAAGAATTTCGGGCCAGCGACAAGAAAGTGGATCCTGCAGCTTTTCAATAATTGCCTGAGCAAGTGACAAATTCCAAAGATCTGGCAGGGTGATAGCCCTTCTTAAACCTGGTAAGGAAGCAAACCATCCTAAGAACTTCAGGCCAATTAGTCTTCCGAGTCACCTCTATAAACTATTTGAACGTATGATTTTGAATAGAATTCTACATGTAATTGACCCTCTTCTCATACCTGAACAAGCAGGATTTCGACCAAATAAAAGCTGTAAAGGGCAACTTTTAAACCTTACTCAGTTTATAGAAGATGGGTTTGAAACTCGGCAGGTGACAGGCGTGGTCTTTGTGGATCTTTCAGCAGCGTACGACACTGTCCATCCTGGTTACTCCATGCCAAGTTGTACAGTATGACCAAGGATTTCCATCTAGTTAGACTTATCAGCACTCTCCTTCAAAACCGTAGGTTTTTTGTGGACTTCCAGGGGCAACGCAGTCGTTGGAGAGTACAGAAAAATTGCCTACCTCAGGGAAGCGTCCTGGCTCCAATTCTCTTCAACATCTATACCAACGATCAGCCACTGTCCCCAGACACAAGAAGCTTATTTTATGCAGACGACCTAGCCCTTGCTGCGCAGAGCGCAAGTTTTGAATCAGTGGAAAGAGATCTGATATCTGCCCTGAGAAATCTATCAAGTTATTACAGTTGGAACCAACTCAGACCAAATCCATCAAAGACACAAGTATGTGCCTTCCACTTAAGGAACAGGGAAGCTCATCGTGAGTTACGCATAGAATGGTCAGGTATCCGATTGCAGCATTGTCACCCCCCTAAATACTTGGGAGTAACTATTGATAGAGCTCTTACATTCAAAACCCACTGTAAGAATAACAAAATGAAAATCTCCACACGAAACAACCTGATTCGCAAACTAGTAGGGACACAATGGGGCTCACATCCAGAGACTATTCGCACTTCTGCAATGGCATTGTGCTTTTCTACTGCTGAATTTGCTTCCCCAGTTTGGTACAGGTCATCTCATGCCAGACAGGTACAGAGGTGCCAACCTTTGAAGTGGGTTATCAGTAATCTCTTATACTGCCCCCCCCCCCCCCCAAGGCTAGTAAACTACAGAGGTTGCCTCAATATGGAGCTCTTAGGCGAGGGGATCGCGGAGGGAAGGGAAAGGACGTGACGTCACACGTTTCCTCGTAGCGCGCGAGGTGCGAGATATGCATGGAAAGTCAACTTTCCCACACAATATATTGTATGGATTGCAGTGGTTTAAACATGTGTTTTAAGCCCTTTTGTTTATAATCATGCCAGGCCAATGATGTGCTGTGGCAGTTGGTCACAGTTATTATAAAGTTGGAAATGACTTGTCGTTTCTCACGATGCCTAAAGACACATGCCTTCGCAATCAGTGGATTGCTGCATGTAGCGAAAATATCATTGCAACCCTCAAACAAGTAGGATAGCCTATGTTCCCTACACTTTAAGAGTGAAGACTTCGAATTAGACTACAGGGCCGAATTGCTTAATATAAAGCCAAGATTTCCAAGGAATCTAAAACCAAATGGTAAGTGAGCCTAGCTGGCCTACTCTTCAGTTTTGATGACCTGCTAGGATGATTTTAAAGCTGTTAATATTTTTTGACATATTTCGTACATGGTATCAGGGGCGTATATAAAAATTTTTTTCGAGGGGGGCTGACTATCGTGGAAAATTGTGAGTACTTAATGAATTTTATATTATAGCCTATGGAGTATGAATGGAAAATATCTCAATGGGCTACTTGTCAAGTTATAAAGTAGAAAGGTAAACACTCGTTTTCTTTTACAAATTGATAATTATTTCTTAAAAGTAGACTACTGTGAAATACATTGTATGTTGTACCCAAGTTGGCTTTTTTCGGGGGGGGGGGATCTGGAGCCCCCTCCCCCTTATATACGCCCATGCATGGCATTTTGTTTTTGGACAAGATGGAAAATTTCATGAGTAATTTACTTTGCATTGGTAAAAATTCTTTGCAAATATTCCAGAAAGCAGTCATCGTTTCAATAAAGTTCCTTCGACTTCTGTACCAAGATATGGCCCGTAGGCATAATACAAAGTACATTCTCACACATAGGCTAAATCAAGATGTACTGGAAAACCTCTTTTCACAATTGCGAACCCGTGGTGGCTTAAACGATCATCCTTCTCCCCTTGACTGCATTTACAGACTGAGGGTGATTATTTTAGGAAAGAATCCAGGAGTTGTTCAAAAGCAAACAAACACTGCTGATCCAGATTCAGATGAATATGTAGTTGCTAAAGCACTAAACAAATCTGGCATAGTGTCTGAATCAAGTAACGTGCTTCCAGAACCAACCTTAGGGAGCAATGTGCAACCAGAGTCCGTCATTGCCAATATCATGGAACAAAGTGAGGAAGATGGCAAGGCTTATGTTGCAGGTTATGTAGCCCACAAGTTACAAAATAAATTTCCACAACTTGGGAACTTAACCTATGGAATGCAAACTCAACACGATTATGCATTACAGACTTGGATTAAACACTTGTCATACGGTGGTATGACCGATCCCTCAGAAACTTTGCTAAACGAGTTCCGGCACATTTCAGAAAAATTCGTCACATTTCACGGAAAATACGGATTTCAACGAGGCAAGAACGTTCTAAGAAGAACGACAGATTTTGTGTCGAGAGAAGTTCCTGACGTACCGTCTGGTGGGGTTGAGGCAGCTGTGATAACAATTTTCTTCATCAGATTGAAACATTCCAATTATATCTTGCATAAGCAGTGGTTATTGGAAGTCACTAACACCCACGATACTGCTACCGAGTCTAGGCAAATTTCCAAGAAATTCAAGATCACTACATAAAATGTAAGTAGGCAACATTTAGTTATTTTATCACCCATTTACCGATAATTACATGCGAATAAACTGTTCTTTGCGTACTCAACAGCTGATGTTGACAGTTTCGTTACGTTCCCCACATGGCGCGTTTGGTATCTTGTGACGTCATCCGCCTTGTGAGCGCTGATTGGTGAGTGAAAATTGAGGCAACCTCTGTAGTTTATAAGCCTTGCCCCCCACCTACCTACTGAAAAATTATTTCCACGTCAAATCCAAAGCATGCTCCTCCCTTCTCGATAATGACACCACACCACCTTTGCCCTACCTGGAAGCAACCTATAGCAAAGAATATCATATTACACAATAAAATTTGCACATTAACTGCTAGTTCTGTGATAAAAAATTAAAAATTCCTTGTAGCTTGTTTTGCACTCAGTAACTGGTTTTCCGTGAAAGTTTTCTTGCAACATACTTCCCCCTGTGATGACATTTTCGTCTTGTGAATCATAAGCGATTCCAGTGTAGATGTGCTTAATGTAGGTCTGAATTCTGTCTGATTTTTCCTAACAACACTGAAAATTCTTTCTGTGGGAGAGTTACTGTGAGGTACAAGTAATATTGCAAATATCACTTTACTTAAAGTTTTATACTTGAACTATCCACTTTCGTTTTTAAGCACAGCAATTTTGCCCCAGTTTACATCAATTTTAGTTCCTTGTAAAATATATTCGGGGAAAGTATCACACTGGTAAACAGCAAATTCCTCTTCAAGTTTGTCATGTTCACTTTCCTTGACCAAACTTGGGAATCTTTGAACAAAATAATCAAGAGATGAATAGGAAACTTTCATTCTAAGAAAAATATCGAGATGTTACACGATCGGTGCTGGCCTCAGCCATTTGACGAGATTCCCGTAGTTTTCACGATAGAACACGGAGAAAAATCGCTATTTACATAATTGGTGTCACTTTTAGCCGATCGACGAGATTTCGATTGTCCTTGATGTGCGAACGGGAAATTATAGCATAATTACGCAATCGGTGCCACTTGCTGTACGTTTGACAAGAATCCAGTTGTTCTCGTCATCGAATGCGGAGAAATATCGCGATGTATTGCAATCGCTGCCGCTTTCGGTCGTTATACGTCAATCACGATGTCCTCGCGGTTGGTCACTGAGAACGCGATAATATGCTACCGGCGCCGCTTCCAGCCGTTCAACGATTGTCTGCCTGTCTACCTGTTCTGGCAGAATGGTGGAGGCAAGCTCGAGGTTGGGCATGGTTAAATTTCACGAGCAGTTATGGACATGTTGTATGGTCGGCGCCGTGATTCCCACTATCCCTATGTCGTGGTTGGGAGTTCATGGTGGATCACGAGGAGAAATGAGTATCGCGATGCTACGGAGACTGTCATTTCTAAAAGGGTTAACGCACTTCTAGCTCCCCGTACGTTTGTAAGTATACGGTCATGGGAAAAATGGCGAGTAGGTTTCGGGATGTTTCGTGATGGGCGCCCAATCACCTTTGACAGGATTCCCGCAGTCCTCGTTGTCACAAGTTCACGATTGTGCACGGATTTTATGATTTTACGCAACTGGCATCGATCTCGGTCCGTTTGACGAGATTCCCGCAGGCAAGTCGTGCAGTCAGCCGGCCGTCTTGAGCATGTGAGTTCGGAGGATGAACGTTCGAAGTAGGTATCGAATATTACGAATTAATCTGATAGGATTGCATGAATAATACGACAAGAGGGCACATTTTCTTTCGAATTCGAATCACGAATTATACAAGTTATACAAGTTTTCGAAATAACCGGTTAAATTATCCGATGGAACCAAAGTTCGAAGGAAAAGTCGACATAACGGAATTTTGAATTAACCATACTGGATGTCGCAAATTTTCGATACGATAAGATTTTTAAAATAAATGTATTTCAAAGCATTTTCGGGATTCCTTTTTCAAAACTGTATAATTTCGCAAGATTGCGACATTAAATTATTTCGCGTTATTTCTGGACTTCAATTTGAGATATTCTCCAAATTCAGAGGTCAATAACAGAAATGAGAGGTCTCTGTTGAGTTTCGGAAATATTCGCGAATAAACGTCTCGCGGAAAGTAAGGTTTCCTAATAATACAGAAAAATATTTCACTCAAAACTAAAAACTCTTCTCGATACCGAAATTATACGTTGGACCGATGTATACCACTCAAGGTATCCTCCGTTTGTATTTCCTTGAGGTCAGGCACAGGGAAATATACCTATAGCATACGCAATCGGCTCCATCGCAATCTGTGAGCCAAGCGGCGCGAGTTAAGACGATTTAAACCGACCTCGGCGAATTTTTGTTACCTCCAACTATGCAGACATAAAAATTAGCTACTTTTACTTTCGTTACCTGTTTGTAAAATTAGCTACTTTTTCGTTACTTCCGTTACTTTTCATTACCGGTAGACACTCTGCAACATTCCTTTTATTTTTTTTTCATAGAAATGTATTTTTTTCGTGATGTCACTTTTCCGTAATAATTTCCCCTTTGACCGTAATGCCGTAATCGTGAGCTGAAATCCGTAATAATTACGGACAATCCGTAATAGTTGGCACCTCTGCAGGTAGATACAGCTCTGAATGAAACCTGTAGGTTTATAACAGGTTGCTTAAAACCTACCCTAACAGATAAGCTCTACTAACTGACTGGAATAGCACCACCTTGTGTATGCAGAGAGGTGGCTGCCAACAGGGAGAGGCTGAGAGTGGAAGAGAACAGCACCCACCCACTGCATGGATACAATCCTCCTCAGCAACGGCTGAGGTCCCGAAAGAGCTTCCTGAGGACATCTGAGATGCTTACCGTTTCACCGGAGAAGGCAAGGCTGGATATATGGAAGAAGTCGACCCCTCACCCCTGTGGTTGGATGCCAATAGCTGAAGAACTACCACCCGGACACAACGAAAGCTGGTTGTGGAAATCCCTAAACAGGTTACGATCAGGAGTTGGAAGATCCCGAGACAATCTGAGGAGATGGGGCCTCAGTACATGTGACACGTCTTGCGAATGTGGAAAAGAGCAAATCACAAGACACATGATTCATTGCCCTCTGTGCCCTTCATCTTGTGCAGAGGAAGATCTCCTGTTAGCCACTCTGAGCGCCTTGGATGTTGCTCAGTATTGGGCATGTGTTCTATAATTAGACAGTTTTACCCTTATATGTATAGCAACTGTACATTTGTATGTTACCGACACGAGAAATAAATAAATAATTATCTTCAAACAAATTAGATCAGAAATACACAAATTATTTTAGTTCTGAAACTGGTGTAGGCCTATCCACAAAACATCAATTCAGATGTAACAGTGTTCGGAAAGATAATTAAAAGAATATCCAACCCAAGATACATGAATGACTGTCCAAACAAAAAGTGATTAACTTATTTTAATATAGAAGGCACAGGGGTCTTATGAAGTGGTAAAAAAAACCAATAACACACAATTAAGTAGTGGCACACTAGATATCTGCAAGCAACAAGTCAAACGTTAAATCACCATCTCTGAACTACACAATTGCCTGATCAGTACAAAGCAATGAGTTTGTAACAAAACACAATCTCTGTTATTTTTATCCTTGTACAGTATTTGTCCACTAAAGCCCATATGCAAAATTTTATCTCCAGATTTTCACTGGAAGTTGCTTTAAAAAATTACTAAAATTGGTATTATTATGCTGTGCTTACGGTGTGAAACGCATGAACAAAGGTTCGCATGGGGGAAGCTGGGGTGTCTGTTCATGTGGCTGGCCGGTTGCATCTCCTGATGCTTAAGATGTGTATAATTAGATAATGTCATAATTTCTTAGTTAATTCACAATGAATAAAGCATAACTTTCTTCCGTCCCTGCCAATAGGGTGTCTTTCTTGTTCTAATGGAACAAAAAAGAAAGAAACATGGTTCTTATCAAGTCCATTTACAATGGAATAATTTGTTAAGTTATGCAGACATTTAGATCCATGGCCACATGGCAGGGCCCTTCATAGCTAGTGCGTGTAGTATGTTCTATCCTGCCGCACTCTTACGGACAATCTAAGACGTAAGCCACAAGCGTGTGGCGTCATGTCCTTGGCTCTCCCCATCTGCCGCTAGCTACATGTGCAAGCGAGCTGTGTATAGTGCAATGTGGTACCATGGTAGCCAGGCAAGTGCTCTTAGTGCCTCACCCTGGTACACTGTCAATGTCGGAACTCATCAGTTCAGGCGCGTGGACTGTAGAGCTGTCTCGACAGGGATTTTCAAAGCCGTTCTTCTCTTCATATTATTATTATTATTATCAGACTATTACATATAATTATTGTATGTTAAGCAATAAATGTTATTGGGTACCAATAGACTACGTCTCATACTGTTCCCGGGTACATAGTAGATGAATTTTCAAAAATTGAATGAATTCATTGTTAGGAAAATTAGGTCATTTATACTTAGGCATACCCAACCGACAGTAGTGGCTACGCTGGCTAAAGTGCAGCATTAGGTCATGGGGCCAAGCTCTCTGCTGATTCGGTAGACGCGTGGGTTCGAGCCCCACCGTCGGCTGTCCTTGAAATGGCTTTCCGTGGTTTCCCATTTTCAACTCCAGGCAAATGCTGGGACGGTATCTTCTGACAGGCCACGGCCGCTTCCTTTCACATCCTTGCCCAGTTTCATTCACCATCATTCATTTCATCTCTCATTAACTCCTCTCATGAGGTTGGCATCAGGAAGGGCATCCGGCCGTAAAAACCATCGCCACAAAGACTTCCATCGCATCTCATCCCCGACCCCGTTGGAAAAACGGGAATAATAAGGGGTAGACATACAATACTTAGGCATACCCAGACTTGATAAATGATTAAACAATTTTGATGTTTTTCCTCTCGCTTATTCGAAACTTACCACAGGCTTTCACTTCTCTTTGAAGCCTATAGTTTGCTCTAAACGACCTGTCTTGTTATGCTGATGGTTACTTCACATCTGATGGTGGGGTCCAGTATAAACCTTGTATCCTCCTTATGGCTAATAACAATTATGTCCATTGTATTTTTACTTCTAACACAAAGAATACACGAATACATGGATCGCATAATATTTCTGAAATGTTACAGTTGCATCTTAGATCTATTTAGGCGATTCCTAATGTTTGTACTGAATCCCCTTCTTAATTATGGTTTTTGAACGTGAGCTAGGGTTTCAGGTACTCCACAGTGTTTGTAGCATACAGCTACGCCCATGGAGGTCTCACACAAGAGCAACCTTTGCTTCCACCTATTTGTGCTAGGCTACTCCCTTTCATGTCTATAGAGCGTCTCAACCTTAAAAAACAGTATGGGATTAAATGTAGTATTTGCCTCTCACTCGCACTCATATGTCCTGTAATTAGCTTCGTCCTCTTCTACCCCGGCGATGTTGCCTTTTCCCAATAATGCAAAGTGATAATTCTAAGAAAATGTTTTCGTGGTCTTATTGAGAATTTTCCACTCTTTATGATGATGTAAAATTAAAAGCCATAAGTAATTAACATATGGCCAAATTTTCACAATTACGATATTTTAGCGCAAATCTATTTTTATGCACATATAAAACTTATCACGCCATAGCTAATGATCACAACAGATTAAGAATTTATTTTTATGTTTCCTGATGTTGGTAGAAGATATCCTATTTCTCAGGGCAGTAATTTGTTTCATAATAAGAAAGTTATAATTTTTTTTCTTAAACGTTACTTGAAAATTATAGGATGGTATCACAGAAAAGTTGGCTTGCAAGAAACTTTTTTGCTATTGACTTTACGACGATGACTAAGCGAGAAGAAATGTTCATTAATGTTTGACATAGTTTTTTAAACAAACCACAGCTCGTTATCAGATAGCATTCATAAGTTATCGCACTTAGAGTGAAGTCCCCGCTCAGCACCAATTGACACTGCGATGTTTTGTTTATTCAGGCGGGCTCGTTATCTACACGACTGCCTTTGATGAGTGTAGGAAAAGATTCTGTGCTACCCCAGAGCTCAGTGTTATTAAATTTGTTGTGGTGTGAAGTTAAACTGTAAAGTGAAGTGGTTCTTGTGTTTTTTTATAATTTGTGTTAATCATTATTAAGTTATTATTATATTTATTATTGTAATATTCACTATGAATACAGCAACTAGAAAGCGGTGTAGTGTTGGCAAATTGCACAATAGAGAACGGATTATTGTACTGAATATATTTAACTATTTCTTAAAGAACATGAACGTTACCGAGGCAATTGAAAAGACAGCGGAAGCTACCGGGTGTTCAAAAAGTTTAGTATATAGAATAAGAAAAGAAAAAAGGAAGGTCCTCAGAAAACGCCAGCAAAATCAAAACCTAATCGAGCGAGTAAACAAAAAAATGCTAGGTTAATAAAGTATGATGGAATAGTACAAAGTGGAGCCCGTCGCATCGTTCATTCATTGTTCTTTCAAAACATACCACCAACATTAAATATAGTTTTGAGCAGGGTAAACAGCGATGATACACTGCCAAATTTTTCGAGGTCCACTTTAAATAGATTTCTTCATGACATAGGGTCTGAATATGTAAGAAGAGCCAACAAATGTGCCCTGATTGAAAGGGATGATATAATCAGGTGGCATCATAAATATCATCAGGACTTGAAAAGATTTAGGAATGAAGGCAAATCTATTGTTTTTATTGAAGAGTCTTGGGTGAACATGGGCCACAACGTGACAAAAGAATGGAGAGATACTTAAATTAAAAGTGCTCGTCAGGCAGCAATTGAGGGTGTTAGCACAGGTCTTAGGCCTCCTAGGGCTCATGGGTCGAGGTTTGCCTTGGTTCATGCCGGGAATGAACAAGGGTTTGTTAATGGTGCCGAGTTAACTTTTCTGTGCCAAAAGAACAAATGTGCCCTGATTGAAAGGGATGATATAATCAGGTGGCATCATAAATATCATCAGGACTTGAAAAGATTTAGGAATGAAGGCAAATCTATTGAAATGACAGGAATGAAAAGTGGTTTGCCGAGCAATTGTTGCCCAATGTTCCCGAAGGATCTATCCTAGTAACAGACAATGCAGGCTATCACAGTCGGAAAAGCGAACTTTTACCTACAACGTCATGGAGAAAAGACTGGATTGTAGACTGGCTCACTCAAAAGGGGATCCCTTTTCGAAATTTTATGCTAAAGCGGGAGCTTCTTTTTATTGTAAATCAAAACAGAGAGAGATATGAAAAATACATCATTGACGAGATGGCCAAATCAGCAGGAAAATATGTTCTTCGCTTGCCACCATACCACTTTGAACTTAATCCCATCGAAATGGTATGGGCGCAAGTGAAGAACTATATAAAATTGAACAACGTCTCATTCAAAAAACAAGACATGAAGACTTTAATTTCGGCCGCATATCACCACGTGATCACACAAAATTGGGCAAACTACGTGAAACACACTGAAAGAATTGAAAGTGAACTGTGGAAAGCAGATGAGATTCAAGATGACGAGGAACAATTTTTGATACGCTTGTCATCTTCATCTTCTTCCACTTTCGATGGATCGCCTACTGGTTCCGATTCGGCTGAAACTGGACAATCCAGGGACACGGAGGTATTTATGGAAGGGTTAACACCACTACCAGAGGATAGTGGGCAGGCCTGAAGGTATGAGATACGTTTTTTAACTTTCAATTTTTTGATATTATTATATTTGTGGAAAATTTCATATTATCATTTATTTTAACCTACTGCATGATATTCGAGAAAATGTAATATTATAACATTATCATATTCATGAATAATTGAAAATTATAAATTATAATGTCTGCATTAAAATTGTGCTGTGAGGTTTGGTGTACCATATCTAAATTTTGTACCGTCGTTCGCTACAAGGCATGATGTACAGTTATATACAACAAACAAATATTTCGGAAATTTCGAGAGTTTTGCGTAAAACCATGCCTGTATACGAGTTATGTTAACATCACGTGCCTGGCCTTGCAGAACTTTGTATATGCAGCAGATATGGCATCAGCACGCCCCATTTAACGCGTACTGTCTTTTAATGTAGAGACGCACTATACTTCTGGATCAGTTGTTCTCCATAAAATATGGTGATTAGATAGTTTCTGGACATTCACAATCAACCTGCAAGTCCATTTTGTGTTTTCCATTGATCCGTTTCAGCCTTAAGTGTCGGCTATTTATATTCCCTTGGTTCCTAACTAGTAAATCACCGTCTTCATCATCACCGTCCTGACCTCCTCCTTCGTTGTACGGACACAAATTACACATTTGATAGTCACCATGCCTTCAAGCAATTCTTGCACTCTCTGTATACAGTATATGTGGCACAGTCTCCCTGATGATTACTATACTTTGAAAGTTCATTCACTGAAAATTGCGAAATTAGCTTTGAGGTTTTGCTATGACCAGAACTTAGAATGCAATGAAAATCAAATGTCTTTATTATTGCTTGGCAAGGTGATTCTGCTTGACCTTGGCCGGTGGTCCCCGGCCAATAGCCGGCTGTTACAGGTTGGCGCACGCGGTTTCCGGCCGTATTCCCACGCTCTTCCTGCGGTAGACGAGTGAGCTCCGAGCTAATTGGGTGTTTTATAAAGCTACTGTGTACTGTATATCGTATTGTATAGTGTTTTATTGTGATTGTGTATAATGCTGTAATGGCTTATGTGAAATAATCGTTACGTGAACATCTGCACAATACGTACATAAAGTGCAGGAAATCACGCGCTAGAACAAGACAAAAGTTTCAAGTGAAATTTCCAGGTAGACCCATTCCTATAATTCGACAATAAAACAACTGGCTAAGAGATTCAAACGTACAGGGTCAGTAAATAATATAAATAGACGTAAAGGTCGTTATTTCCTTACTGAAGCTAAATTAACCGGAAGCTTCATAAGGAGATGCCGATTATGTTTTGGCAGCGGATGGAGAACATTTTCAGCATCTACTGTTAACATGGCGACTAAAGATGCACGACACTAATTTTAAGCACCGTACTCTGCCGTACATATGCGCGCGTGGTCGCCGGCAACTGAGCCGTCACTGACGGAGCGCATAAGCGAGAATGTCTTTGCCAAGCAAATATAAAGACCCTGTACGATATGTGGATTGCATATAAATATGCAATTGGATTAACTCACGAGGCCTACTCGTAGCATTGGCCTTTGAGAATATTTTACGGAAGCTATTCTAACAACTTGACGTAGTGATTTTCTCTCCGAGTTCCCACATCAATTAAAGGAAAAGAATTTACTCGCCTGCCTCTTCATTACAATAAACATTTATAACACTTCACAGGTACATGTTTCGGGGGGTAATAACCTCCTCCTTCAGCCTGTTCTCTCATTTTGTAAAACATTATAAAAAACATCGATTCTCCTCGAGAATGACGTACACTGAGAAATACCGAAGTTTATATACAAACATGCTTGTGAAAATACTACCGTAATCAAAAAGAGAACAGATATTTTGCATTATACAATCTGTCACTTAGTTTGTGGACGAGTTACGTCCTTTGATGCCTGTTTACCTGTTGTGTGTGTGCACCTTTAGTGCTATTGTAGTCGACAAGGTAAAAAGAATATTTAGAAAAAAAGAAAAAAAAAACTCCAAACAACACATTAAAAATTGTTGTGTCCTTATTCCATTAAGCACATGATCAATGTGCTCCAGTTGGGCTTGTAGCACCCACTATTGTATTCATTTGCAGTTCTTGTATTTGACCATGGATCATGTGTGTCCGAATTGAAGGGGACAATATGTGACGGCTCTTTCATTACTCTTGTGAATCCTGTTATGAACCCCTATGGGCGATTAAGACCAGATGATAAAATTGGCCAAGATTGAACTGTGTGAGAGAAAAAGAAAAAATCTTAAAGTGAAACTGAACGAGAGCACAGATCGATAAATCATAAAAACTGAGATGAAACTCATATCTGGCATATTCTGTGAAACAAGGCAAATAATAAATTTAAGTTGGCTTACATTCTGTATTAGATAAAAGCGTATTGATGCCTCTAGGTCTTGAAATAAATTCATGCGTAGTAGATACAAAATGATCTAGGAAGGAAAGAGAACCGATTTTGAAGAAAACATTATCGAACAGAAGTTTAAAGGAAGAAAATGAATGAGACTCACTTACCTTACGATGTATGAATTGCATGTATCGGAACACTACTGACTTGAAAAAATTATAGAGCGGGGATCAGAGCGAGAAGCTGCTGTTTGGTGTGACACAATATCGGTGTGGAGAGGGGAAGGAGGGTGAGGGTTGAGGAAGTGGTAGGATGAATGGAAGGCGGGGGGGGGAGAGGAAATTAAGAGTCTGGATTGCGCATCTCTTGAAACTTATGTGATCAACTGTTATGTGTGTATAGAAAAATTGTGATATGTCTGCTTGTGTGTGATTTTTCAAAATCTGAAATCCCATATCCATGTTCGAATTGCAGAATAGGAATGTAGAAAAAAGTAAACTAGTGTAGCCCACTAGCCTGGTGCAAGTCCTCGAAATGAACACCGCTTGGATGACTTACATATTATCGATACCATTTCAGTACCCCAATTTCTTGGCAGGGCAGAGAATCAAACCCGGACCACAGGGACCATGCACGTTAACGTGCGCAGCTACCTCGGCTGATTTGTGACATTACGTCAACAAATTTTAAAATGTATTTTAACTCTCCTTATTCCATACCGGCCCTTATTACTGTCACATTCACGATTACCAACATGCTTGATTCCATTTTTAGGTTTATGTTATCTCATTGCACCTGCTGCATTACCCAAAAAGAATGCAAATTCCTGTATCTTTGTTGCAGATCTGGTTCATGTACATCCAAATGTCATGTTTTATATGTCTTCGGTGTGTTTCTTTAACGTGACACACTCCCACTATGCTATTTTTGTCCTCCCCATGCACAAAAGACGTTATGAGTACAGCAGACTACACGCATATGACAAAATGTTGGCTCTAGTGCGCCTAGTGTCCAGGCTCTGCGCTCAGTACTAAACATACTGCAGTACCTGGTAAAATGGACAGTGCTTGTGCGACTAAGTGCTGCAGTACTAAGAAATGGGCAGGGTAGGGCAGCGCTTCCCCGGCACTAGTAAATTTCTCGCTAGCACTGCTTCACCTCACCCATTTCACGGCCCTGCCACACGGATAAGGCATCAACCTCCCACGATCATGCTTGTGCATTCAAATCCCCATACCAGCATGATTATCTACTTTCTCTAAAAAATCAAGAAAATAAAATAAAATTGAGTGTTGCCAATGCACTATTGGAGATAAGAATCCACTTAAAAAAAAGTGTAGTAACGTTTTATAAATGCCTTGCAGTTCTCAGTATGTACTATCCATCATCTTGATGAGGTGCACCATACCAACTGATTAACCCAATGGTAAAAAATACTGGCACTAGATTGAGATGTCTGAAAGCATTAATTGAAATTAATATTAATCCTTTGGAAATACAGATTTTTCAATTTCACCATACCTAGAGGTTGCCAAATATCACCACAGATGTTTTGCATGTTCTTCAGGATGGAGGAATCCATGTTAGTGATGCTCCCTTGGTAGTCCAAGTACTGTAATTGTGCAGGCAGGACCCGTAATTCACCTACCCTTTGGTAAAATAACTGACACTTAGCACTCACAATATATGTTAATCATCAAAGGGTGACTTTATTTTCATTATCATGGGTACATATATCACACTAGAATGAAAATCAATAAGCAAATATAAAATATGGATCACAAGCATCAAAGCTGTCAAAAAGATGACAATACATTGATTTTAATCTGTGGAAACAGATGTAGAACAGTAACTTGAACTAGACAAGGCACCAAATTAGATTTCATGATCAATCAAATAGCAAACTATAAAAATTATCACAGCATACTGCTAACTGCAGAACAATCATCAAGAAGACGTATTATATTTTCACAACCGCTTGAATACCAAGTGAGGTTTCTCAGCTATTAGGTGGTGCACGTACATCAAGCGCAAGCCGTCAACATGTTAACCTGAGAGTTAACCCACTGTGGGCCTTACCAACACCAATGCTGCTGAGAAGATTGCCATTCTAGTAGATGTACCATTGAGTAACAAAGAGAGGGAATGTCTTAATGTGGTAGCTCAGTTGGATAGAACATCAGGCTGGAAATCCAAAGTCTAAACATTTAACTCTCTGGTTAACACCTTGATGGTTTGTACTTCATGTACACAAGATGACCTCATAACTGTAAAATGACATTTGGTAATCATCAAGATGCTTTGTCACTATCACTAAAAAGGCAAAGCTGGTACAAAAATTATCACAGCATAGGTACTTTCCATTACACAGCATGTAGCAAGATGTTTGATTACTAATTAAAAATTCTTTTTTCATGCTGGAATTTCAACTCTTACTTTACACCTTTTAGTAGCGACTATTAGAGGAGTTCAAGAGAGAAAGGGGATAGAGAGACAGGAAAAAAGGATACGGGTATGGAAGTTGAAGGAAGAGAAGTACAGAGATGAATTCCAAGAAATAGTGAAGAGCAGCATACCAACAGATGAAACGAAGTCTGTCGAGGAGAAATGAAAAAGGTTAACAACAACGATAGTGGAAGCAGCAGAAAGAGTGTGTGGAAGAACTAGTGATAAGAAAAGTTGGAAGGAAACACCCTGGTGGAACGAGCAAGTGTAGGAGAAGGTTGTTGCAATAAAGAACAAATGATTTGGTGTTTCTGGACATACAGAATGCATGCGATAGCTTGGATAGAGGCAAGGTGTGGGAAACCCGACAGAAAATATGGTTCCAAGAGAGAACAGAGGAAGTAAGAAAGAAATATATGGAAAAGAAGGGAGAGGCAAAGAGAGTGGTAGCAGAGGAGAAGAGGAAATGGATGGAAGAGTGGACAAAAATGGTGGAAAGAGACAGTGAGGGGAGTAGGAAAGTTTTGTATAATGGTCAAGGCAATGAAGAGAGGTACAACAGAAAAGGCCAAGATGATGAATAAAGGAAAAGAAATTGAGGACATACAAGAACTGAAGGAGATGTGGAAGGAGTATTTTGCGGAGTTACGGAATCCAAATGCGAATATGGAGGAGAATAATAAGGAAGGAAGCTTGTAGTTTAACGTGACCGTCAATCTTGAGATCATGAGCCACGGGACCTCCTTTTTACGTGGAATCCGAACCACAGGACATGGCATTTCACTTCGAAAATCTCACATGCATTGACTGGGAATCGAACCCGGACCGCCTTGGTGAGAGGCATACAGCTAGACCGCTGAGCCACCACGCCCCTAGAATAATGAGGAATTATGTAATGTAGAGGAAGATGAAACGGACCTGGCATGGAAGGAAGTGGAAGAAGCAATATGGGCCATGAAAGGGGGAAAAGCACCTGCAGTGGATGAAGTGCCGAGATAGTGTGAGCGGCTGGCATCGTAGGAGAGCAGTGGCTCTATCGGGTCATGAGCGTTATATGGAGGGAAAGGAGAACACCTGAAGACTGGAAAAAGGGGATAATTGTGCCAATTTTTAAGAAAGGGAACAGGAAAATATTCCATAACAATAGGGAAATCACGTTGATGTATCATGCTGCAAAGATATTTGAGAAGATCCTGGAAAGAAGAGGGCGGAGAGTAGTAGAAGGAGGGTTAAGGGAGGACCAGTATCTATTTAGGCCAGGAAGATCAACAGTGGACCTAATTTTCAGTGTAAGAAAGCTCCAAGAAAGACACTATGAATATGGAAAGGATTTGGTGTTTTTGGACATAGAGAATGCATGCGATAGCTTGGATAGAGGCAAGGTGTGGTAAACCCGACAGAAAAAGGGGGTTAAAAATCAAACTGTGGCCAGAACAAAGGAGATGTACCAAGAAAGTGTGAGCTGTGTGAAAGTTGGGGGAGAGAGGTCAGACTGGTTAAAGCAGAAGAGTGGGTTGAAGCTTTTCATCTCTGTGATGGATGAGGTAATGGTAGAGGTGGCAGCACAAATAAAAGAACATATAAGAGCAATGGTGTTTGCAGATGATCTAATGATATGGGGCAACGGAGAGGCCGAGGTACAAGAAAGGTAAAGTGTATGGGTTGAGACAGTAAAACAGTATAGTTTGAAATTTAATGCAAATAAGTTTGGAACTATGGTGACAACAAGAAATAGGGGAAGAGTAGCAACAGATATAATGAATGATAGGAGGAGAAGTATTAAAGAAGGTGGATAGTTTCAAGTATCTAGGGAGTGTAATAGAAGTACGTGGTAGAAATGACAAGATCAGTGAGAGAGGAAGGCAAGCCCATGGATTCCTGCAGTGCGTGAGTGCTCTGGTATGGAGCAGGGGCATACCCCGGAAGAGCAAACAGGAACTGAATCGAACATATTATGTCCCAATACTAACCTATGCATCAGAAACGTGGATTAAGAAGAGACAGGTGAGCAGGATCCAGACTTGCAAAATGAAATTTCAAAGAAGCAGATTAGGAATAACAAGGGATAGAGGAAGAAATGAGAGAGTGAGAGGATTGTGGAAGAGAAACCCTTACAAGAGATCATATAGAAGTCAAGAAAGAGTTGGTACAGACATGTTAGGAGAATGCAGGACGGCAGGATACCAAGGAGGATGCATGAGATGGTAATGGAGGGCGAGAGACCAAGAGATAGGTGGATTGTGGGTGTGAAGGAAGGAGTGCAGAAAAGAGGAGAGGGGTGGGACAGAGTGAAGATGGTTAGAGGATAGAAAACAATGGAGAGGCAGCAGACCCAGCCAGGGGCTGGAAACTGTAGAAGATGATAATGATGATTACTTTACACCTATTAGAGCAAAGACGGTATGTGGTGAGGCTTCCAGGTCGCGGTACAGTATGAGTGGTGAGGAGTTGGAGCACCGGAGGAGTCACTCCTCATGTAACTGAGCCATACTCAAGATGATTGCATGCACCGACTAGTGACTGCTGTCACTGTCAACCCAACCACTGAAACGTGGCTGGAAATCTGCCCAGGGAGGTTAGCCTGACCTTGAAGCCTCACCACATACCATCCGTACTCTATCATACTTGCACCATAAGTGCTACTAAACAAGGAATATCCTTGGATGGACATGCAAGTGCAAAACAAATGTTCATCACTGTTATTATCACTAGAGATTAGAAATATATGATGCAAAAATCCTTAAGATCCAAATATACTCTTAAAATTGAGCCACTATTTGTTCTCTCATAGAGGCAGATAACCGTGATGTTCTGCCTCTCAGAACAACATTCACCACATTGTACTCCATATTATCATGTTATACAGTGTTATACAGTGTAGGTATTACTACTAGTGGAGTGACACAGTGTGGTGCAATTGCTCCTAGTGTAGTGTTATACAGTGTAGGTATTGCTACTAGTGGAGTGACACAGTGTGGTGCAATAGCACTTAGTGTAGTGTTATACAGTGTAGGTATTATTACTAGTGGAGTGACACAGTGTGGTGCAATAGCACTTAGTGTAATGTTATACAGTGTAGGTATTATTACTAGTGGAGTGACACAGTGTGGTGCAATAGCACTTAGTGTAGTGTTATACAGTGTAGGTATTATTACTAGTGGAGTGACACAGTGTGGTGCAATAGCACCTAGTGTATTGTTATACAGTGTAGGTATTATTAATAGTGGAGTGGCACAGTGTGGTGCAATAGCACTTAGTGTAGTGTTATACAGTGTTGGTATTATTACTAGTGGAGTGACACAGTGTGGTGCAATAGCACCTAGTGTTATACAGTGTAGGTATTATTACTAGTGGAGTGACACAGTGTGGTGCAATAGCACCTAGTGTAGTGTTATACAGTGTAGGTATTACTACTAGTGGAGTGACACAGTGTGGTGCAATAGCACTTAGTGTAGTGTTATACAGTGTAGGTATTATTATTAGTGGAGTGACACAGTGTGGTGCAATAGCACCTAGTGTTATACAGTGTAGGTATTATTACTAGTGGAGTGACACAGTGTGGTGCAATAGCACCTAGTGTATTGTTATACAGTGTAGGTATTGCTACTAGTGGAGTGACACAGTGTGGTGCAATAGCACCTAGTGTTATACAGTGTAGGTATTATTACTAGTGGAGTGACACAGTGTGGTGCAATAGCACCTAGTGTAGTGTTATACAGTGTAGGTATTACTACTAGTGGAGTGACAAGGTGTGGTGTAATAGCACTTAGTGTAGTGTTATACAGTGTAGGTATTATTACTAGTGGAGTGGGGCAGTGTGGTGCAATAGCACTTAGTGTAGTGTTATACAGTGTAGGTATTGCCACTAGTGGAGTGACACAGTGTGGTGCAATAGCACTTAGTGTAGTGTTATACAGTGTAGGTATTATTACTAGTGGAGTGACACAGTGTGGTGCAATTGCTCCTAGTGTAGTGTTATACAGTGTTGGTATTGCTACTAGTGGAGTGACACAGTGTGGTGCAATAGCACTTAGTGTAGTGTTATACAGTGTAGGTATTATTACTAGTGGAGTGACACAGTGTGGTGCAATAGCACTTAGTGTAGTGTTATACAGTGTAGGTATTATTACTAGTGGAGTGACACAGTGTGGTGCAATAGCACTTAGTGTAGTGTTATACAGTGTAGGTATTGCTACTAGTGGAGTGACACAGTGTGGTGCAATAGCACTTAGTGTAATGTTATACAGTGTTGGTATTGCTACTAGTGGAGTGACACAGTGTGGTGCAATAGCTCCTAGTGTAGTGTTATACAGTGTTGGTATTGCTACTAGTGGAGTGACACAGTGTGGTGCAATAGCACCTAGTGTAGTGTTATACAGTGTAGATATTATTACTAGTGGAGTGACACAGTGTGGTGCAGTAGCACTTAGTGTAGTGTTATACAGTGTAGGTGGAGGGCTTTTCAACCTAACTCGTCTCCGCTCCTTGAGGAAAACTCAGGTTACTAACATGTTGTATGCAGATGATGCTGCGTCACCAACTCTCACACCAGAAGAGCTGCAAGAGTCAGTTAACTGTTACAAAAGTGCATGTGATCGCTTTGGTCTTACCATAAATGTCAATAAGACTAAAGTCTTGGCACAACCTTCACCAGGCACACCTCTTCCTCAGTTCAATATCTCCATTTCAAATTTGCCATTAGAACATGTTGACCACTTCTCGTACCTGGGCAGTACCATTTCTGTGAGCTGTACCTGTGAGCAGGATGTGGATAAGAGAATTGGCGCAGCCCATGCAGCATATGGACGATTAGCGCACCGGGTCTTCATGAATAAAGATCTATCCATGAGTACAAAGCTTATGGTGTACAAAGCAGTAGTCATTTCTACATTGTTGTATGGCTGTGAAACGTGGACCCTTTACCGACGTGATCTTAGGAAGCTTGAGCGTTTTCACCTACAAAAACTTCGATCAATCCTGAGGATTAAATGGGAAGACCGCATTACCAATATTGCTGTTCTGGAAAAGGCTCAAATCAACAGCATAGAATCATCCATAATAGGTCACCAATTTAGATGGATTGGTCATGTCCATCGGATGGATGATGTGAGATTACCTCGTCAAATGCTATATGGTGAGCTATGCTATGGCACCAGACCTCATGGTGGTCCTAAGAGGCGCTACAAGGACCAATTTAAGCAGACCCTGAAATTGACAGGTCTTGATCCACAAACCTGCGACATGCTGGCTGAAAACCGCTCAACTTGGCGCCGTACCATCTCGGATTCTGTAAAGACGTTTGAAAGGGATCGACGCATACATGAAGAGGCCAAGCGTCAAGCTAGGAAACTTCGAGCAGCCCAACCACGTCCTCCTCCAGCAATACTATGCGACTTGTGTGGTCGCTTGTTCCATGCCAGGATTGGACTCTTTAGTCACCGTAAACACATCCACAAACTGGACTGAAGGAAGAAGATTTATACTCGGATTCGAGTTAAAGCCGATGATGAGGTATTATTACTAGTGGAGTGACACAGTGTGGTGCAATTGCTCCTAGTGTAGTGTTATACAGTGTAGGTATTACTACTAGTGGAGTGACACAGTGTGGTGCAATAGCACTTAGTGTAGTGTTATACAGTGTAGGTAATACTACTAGTGGAGTGACACAGTGTGGTGCAATAGCACTTAGTGTAGTGTTGTACAGTGTAGGTATTATTACTAGTGGAGTGACACAGTGTGGTGCAATTGCTCCTAGTGTAGTGTTATACAGTGTAGGTATTACTACTAGTGGAGTGACACAGTGTGGTGCAATAGCTCCTAGTGTAGTGTTATACAGTGTAGGTATTACTACTAGTTGAGTGTTACAGTGTGGTGCAATAGCACCTAGTGTAGTGTTATACAGTGTTGGTATTACTACTAGTGGAGTGACACAGTTTGGTGCAATAGCACCTAGTGTAGTGTTATACAGTGTTGGTATTACTACTAGTGGAGTGACACAGTGTGGTGCAATAGCACCTAGTGTAGTGTTATACAGTGTTGGTATTGCTACTAGTGGAGTGTTACAGTGTGGTGCAATAGCACCTAGTGTAGTGTTATACAGTGTTGGTATTGCTTCTAGTGGAGTGTTACAGTGTGGTGCAATAGCATCTAGTGTAGTGTTATACAGTTTTGGTATTGCTACCAGGTGAGTGTTACAGTGTGGTGCAATAGCACCTAGTGTAGTGTTATACAGTGTTGGTATTACTACTAGTGGAGTGACACAGTGTGGTGCAATAGCACCTAGTGTAGTGTTATACAGTGTTGGTATTGCTACTAGTGGAGTGTTACAGTGTGGTGCAATAGCACCTAGTGTAGTGTTATACAGTGTTGGTATTACTACTAGTGGAGTGACACAGTGTGGTGCAATAGCACCTAGTGTAGTGTTATACAGTGTTGGTATTGCTACTAGTGGAGTGTTACAATGTGGTGCAATAGCACCTAGTGTAGTGTTATACAGTGTAGGTATTACTACTAGTGGAGTGACACAGTGTGGTGCAATAGCACATAGTGTAGTGTTATACAGTGTTGGTATTGCTACTAGTGGAGTGTTACAGTGTGGTGCAATAGCACCTAGTGTAGTGTTATACAGTGTTGGTATTGCTACTAGTGGAGTGTTACAGTGTGGTGCAATAGCACCTAGTGTAGTGTTATACAGTTTTGGTATTACTACTAGTGGAGTGACACAGTGTGGTGCAATAGCACCTAGTGTAGTGTTATACAGTGTTGGTATTGCTACTAGTGGAGTGTTACAGTGTGGTGCAATAGCACCTAGTGTAGTGTTATACAGTGTTGGTATTGCTACTAGTGGAGTGTTACAGTGTGGTGCAATAGCACCTAGTGTAGTGTTATACAGTGTTGGCATTGCTACTAGTGGAGTGACACAGTGTGGTGCAATAGCACCTAGTGTAGTGTTATACAGTGTTGGTATTGCTACCAGGTGAGTGTTACAGTGTGGTGCAATAGCACCTAGTGTGGTGTGATACAGTGTTACAGTATATATATATAGTATGATCAAGTAGGGAGTGATAGAGGAGTAACACCTCTTTAAAAAACCTAGGTCCAGCTGGCCCGGCTGGTAGTACCTTGTTAGGGTCCCTTGCCAGGGTTACGGTGAAGTCCTCAACGGTAACTGCAGTGAAAGAGGTGAACTCTGGCACAGTGTGGTTGGCGGAAGGGGCAGCCTATTGCTCAGGTTTAATAGGGCAAACTATTGTTCATAGTTAGGATGGGCAGGTTTTGGCCCAACGGCAAAATGAGCGGATGAGGAGCCAATCACTCTCATGGCTCCCAACGGTCATAGAGGCGGAAGAGGCCACGCCAGACGGACTGGCTGTAAAGGCGCACCTCAGTAGTACTTGAGTATGCGGCAGTTCGTTGCAGTCTCTGTGTTCGGTCCTGCATGTCTCATTCTTTGTGAGCCGCAGGATAAGGCTCAGAGATCATAGAGTGTGGGTCTCGTCCTGGCAAGCTGAGATCCACCCTAAACAAATTCACGCCAGTGGCACTTCTTCCGAACGTCACTTTTCAAAGTCCAACGGCGATGGGATATGGACGGTGGGGGCAGGTTATGGGTGTAACTGGAAGCCCCTAGTTCGGACCTGCACGTTGGCAGCAGATGTGTGATGGTCGTCTTCCGGAGACTCTGTGACTACTCAGGAATTCGGTCCTGCATCTGTGTTTGGGCAGGCCTATTTAGGATCACCGCTGCCCACCCCACATGGGGAAGGCCCTAGAAAAGGTGGGCTAAACATCGGAAGTCACAATCTTGGTCCGGCTGGGCAACCGCACTCAGCAGGTCACCCCTCATGCGGTCGAAACTCAAAAACAGTAAAGAATCACAATTTGATTATTGGATCATGGAACATCAGAACCTTGCTTGATTTTGACAATAACATTAGACCTGAGAGAAGGTCAGCTCTCGTAACCCAGGAGTTATCAAGACTCAACGTTGACATTGCTGCTCTCAGTGAAACTAGGCTGTCTGCTGAAGGCAAGATTACTGAATCTGGAACAGGATATACCATCTTCTGGAAAGGAAAGGATGAGGGTGAATGTCGTATTCATGGTGTGGGCTTCGCTGTGAAGACCAAACTGGTAAATTATCACCAACTTACGCCCATTGCAATCAGCGAAAGGCTCATGACTCTCCGCATACCACTCTCAGGAGGTTCCTTTATGACACTCATCTCTGCCTATGCTCCTACCTTAGATTCTGATGATGAAGTAAAGGCTCAGTTCTATAATCAGCTAAGTGAAATCATCTCCAAGGTACCATCTGCAGATAAACTCTTGCTCCTCGGTGACTTCAATGCCAGAGTTGGGAAAGATCACAGGCTATGGAATAATGTGATGGGCAAACAGGGACTTGGAAAATGTAATCCCAATGGACTGTTGCTTCTTGGTCTTTGTGCAGAACACGAACTTTTCATTACCAACACGCAGTTCCGGCTACCTGACCGCTTCAAAACCACGTGGATGCATCCTCGTTCCAAACATTGGCACATTCTTGATTATATCATTACCCGGCAATGTGATAAGAAGGACACTCTTATTACCAGAACAGCAAGGAATATAGACGATTGTTGGACAGATCATAAACTTCTTATATGTAAGCTCAGGATATCCATCAGACCTAAACCACCTAGGAACATCAAAAATTTGCCAAGAAAGAAGTTTAATACATCCAAACTTCAGGATGAATCCATGTACAAACATTTTGGAAACAGGATCGTCACCCAGTTATCAGAAAACCCAGTAACAAATGATATTCAGCAAGAATGGGCCACATTACAGAAGATTATCACACAGTCAGCTGAGGAAACCATTGGTTTTATAGTGCGGAAAAGACAAGACTGGTTTGATGACAACAATGAGGAAATTCTGTCTCTCATCAATGCCAAAAGGAATGCCTATCTTGCCCATCTTCAAGACCCAACTTCCAACACAAAGAGAGATAAACTACTGGAACTCAAGGGTAAATGCCAGACGCAGATAAGGCAGATTAAAAATACTTGGTGGCAACAGAAGGCTCAGGAACTGCAGAGACTATCGGATGCTCGAGACTTGAGGAACTTCTATGCCGTACTCAAGGAAATATATGGACCATCTCGCTCATCATCAGGTACACTGAAAAGCGCTGATAATTCTACTACCTTTACTGATAGTCAAGAAATCTTGGAACGCTGGAAGGAGCACTTCTCCAATCTCCTAAATCGTCCATCAGAAGCTGCTGAAGACTTCCTCTGTGATGTGCCGCAACAACCTGAACAACTGTGGTTGGCAGTACCTCCTACTTATCATGAATTCAGTGCAGCTCTCACCCAATTGAAACCCAGAAAAGCACCTGGCCCAGATAACATCCCTCTGGAACTAATTCAAGCCGGAGGTCATTCCCTCAAATCAAGAATTTTCATCCTTATCCTCAGAATTTGGGAATCAAGAAAGGTACCTGGAGACCTAAAGAATGCCACTATCGTCACTATCTTTAAAAAGGGTGATCGCAGTGTTTGTGGCAACTACCGTGGTATATCACTGCTATCAATTGTGGGGAAGATTCTTGCAAGAATTCTACTTAACCGCCTCAAGGTTATCTCTGAGAGGATCCTCCCAGAGTCACAATGCGGATTTAGAACTTCCAGAAGCACAATTGACTTGATTTTCTGTGTGAGACAGCTACAAGAAAAATGTAGAGAACAACAGAATCCACTCTTCTTAGTCTTTTATGACTTGGAAAAGGCATTTGATTCGGTTCCAAGACCAGCCATGTGGGCAGTGCTGAAGCGGTTTGGTTGCCCTCAGCGTTTTGTAGATCTAATCAAAGCTCTCCATGATGGCATGACAGGTCAGGTTTGCCATCAGAATAAGATGTCCGATGAATTTCCCATTACCCATGGACTGAAACAAGGATGTGTACTGGCTCCAACGCTTTTTGCGCTGTACTTGGCTGCAATGCTTTATGATTCACCCACAAACATCCCAGGTGTGGAGATCAAGTATCGTTTTGATGGAGGGCTTTTCAACCTAACTCGTCTCCGCTCCTTGAGGAAAACTCAGGTTACTAAGGTTACTAACATGTTGTATGCAGATGATGCTGCGTCACCAACTCTCACACCAGAAGGGCTGCAAGAGTCAGTTAACTGTTACAAAAGTGCATGTGATCGCTTTGGTCTTACCATAAATGTCAATAAGACTAAAGTCTTGGCACAACCTTCACCAGGCACACCTCTTCCTCAGTTCAATATCTCCATTTCAAATTTGCCATTAGAACAGGTTGACCACTTCTCGTACCTGGGCAGTACCATTTCTGTGAGCTGTACCTGTGAGCAGGATGTGGATAAGAGAATTGGCGCAGCCCATGCAGCATATGGACGATTAGCGCACCGGGTCTTCATGAATAAAGATCTATCCATGAGTACAAAGCTTATGGTGTACAAAGCAGTAGTCATTTCTACATTGTTGTATGGCTGTGAAACGTGGACCCTTTACCGACGTGATCTTAGGAAGCTTGAGCGTTTTCACCTACAAAAACTTCGATCAATCCTGAGGATTAAATGGGAAGACCGCATTACCAATATTGCTGTTCTGGAAAAGGCTCAAATCAACAGCATAGAATCATCCATAATAGGTCACCAATTTAGATGGATTGGTCATGTCCATCGGATGGATGATGTGAGATTACCTCGTCAAATGCTATATGGTGAGCTATGCTATGGCACCAGACCTCATGGTGGTCCTAAGAGGCGCTACAAGGACCAATTTAAGCAGACCCTGAAATTGACAGGTCTTGATCCACAAACCTGGGACATGCTGGCTGAAAACCGCTCAACTTGGCGCCGTACCATCTCGGATTCTGTAAAGACGTTTGAAAGGGATCGACGCATACATGAAGAGGCCAAGCGTCAAGCTAGGAAACTTCGAGCAGCCCAACCACGTCCTCCTCCAGCAATACTATGCGACTTGTGTGGTCGCTTGTTCCATGCCAGGATTGGACTCTTTAGTCACCGTAAACACATCCACAAACTGGACTGAAGGAAGAAGATTTATACTCGGATTCGAGTTAAAGCCGATGATGATGATCATGTAATGTTTTGAATTTGGTGAAGTGTTCATATATTTCTGTGGACTTGCTTGCTTTAAATGTGGTATTGAGAGCAACAGTGGCTCAACCCCTTCCGAGTATGGTACTTAAAAAAAAAAGCAGTTTGATGACATCTCAAATAACTTTTATCTGGTATATTGCAAGTTTACACCTACTTTAAATATATACTAAAATAATCTTGCAGAGATAAGTAGTTACAAACAAATGTAGGCTGGGCCACTGTTGTATTATCATATCCCATCACCATAATTTGGATCCTCTTTTGAACCACCTGCTAGACCCTCAACATGCCATTTCCAGAAGAAATCCAAAACTATCCCAAACTGTCACATACACACACTTGCTCATGGTGTTTTCCACCAGGAACAATTATGGAGTAGTAAAGAAACTACTTGTAAACTGTCAAGAGAGTTTGAGGATTTTACAAGACTTGTGCAGTATGTGAAAGAGAATTGCTCTGTCCCAACTAATTTTCTCTTGTGTAATACTAAGGACTAGACAAGGGAATGAATACTGTAATACGAACACATCATTGCTTGCTCTCAACAGCTGCATGTGACTGGTGGTATCTCTCTGCTGCAAGCTGCCCCAGATTGTAGACATGCATCTTACAGCAACATAAGGAACCTCTAGTGACGAGTAATGTTCGTAGTAGATGTGAATCACATACCGAGTGACATAATTGCCGTTTGACTGGATTTCTTGCCTCCATATGCTACAGGCTGTCATTAGATAAAGTTCTATGGCAATGACCTTCACTCACCTACTGTAATGTAATATACTTAATAGATTTCAACATCAACATTTGTAAAGCCATTGAGGCTATTTGACTATAGTAGGGAGAAAATGTAAATACATAACTCAACAATAGGTTATGGTAATTCGACACTCTTTAATAGAACTAGGCAACACTGAAAACATGGCTTCTATCACTTCAAATCATTAATTGACAATACAGATTATAGAATGTACAGTACACAAGTCTATTCTTGACGTGATGTGAATAATGATGTTTGGCACATGATAAATCAGTATACTGTTTAGTTGAGAGTCGAATTCTAGGGCTTGTATTTATTTCCTTGTCAAGAAGTTTGGAATAATCTTAAATATCCCACTCCACTGCAGTCGGTAACACTGAATGAGATTGATCTTCATATCTTTGCAGGAACGTTTTGAGTATCAACATAACATAAGAAAAAGTATTTCCCGATTCATTTACGAACATTTACGAGGTGTGGTTAATTGAAACCAGTTTGAAACATGCTAGCTCACATGACGTGTTGCTGCCAGAGGTTAGTATTATTACTATTTACGATAGACCATACAAGAAGTATGGAAGACCTATTGAAAAAGGGCAAGCCCCAAATACATAATTTATGCTTCACTAGTTGGAAATTTAACAGTGGAGTATGTATGGCTCATGCACTGTGATCAGATACTTGTGCTGTGTTTCATTTGTAGACAGGCTACATGGCATTACATCAAGATAGCTGGTGCTATTCAAACCCGTCCAAGCAAGACTAAAAGTAATCCAGTTCATAACGGCAGAGGGTGACAAGCCAGTGAAGACTAATTGGAGAATGATTGCTGTATACAGCAAAAAGTGCTTGTCAAAGAAATCTGTTAAGGATTGGTTGTAAATATTCCAGGATGGTAATCAGGTAACGACCAACTTGCTGCGTCCTGTGGCTTTCATCTGTTTGGGCCATTGAAGAAATTCGTAAAGACAGGATGCAGTCATGGATTAGTTCCTGAAGCAAACAAAATCATTCTCCATGGGTGGCATTCGTTGCCTACCCAAACAATGGGAGTCCTGCCTCTGCCATGGATGACTTCTTTTAAACAAATGTAACCAGTAATGTATAAAATAAGTGTTGCTCATTCATTTGGCTTATGTGTCGTTTTCCCTGTCTTTCTATTCTGGTGCCCAGGAACTATGAATAGGTTTCAGTTGAGAACCCCTAATATATATCATGAGTTGGCAAAACATATTTGGATGATGATGATGATGATGATGATATGGGTTTTAAGCCCCTTTTATTACCCTTTCACGAATTGATTGCCGGCGGTCGAGATGGGAACTATTCTTTGTTCACTTGTGTCACACGTCAGCCTGCTTCATTGACAGGTACAGTTGCGCGAGTAGGATATGACTCAGTTCCAATAGCCTCAGTCATCGTTGAACAGTCCATGGTGACATGAGCTCCTGTGACATGCATTGCTGCTTGACTTATGTGTAGAATGCATTCTGTCATCGCTGTGTTCCCAGCTTCACTGTGCGGGGCAGCTACTACAATAAACAACAAACACTGGCACTGCCACGCTCAGCGGCAATCGAATCTTAAATGGGTAATAACTATTGCGTTTCTTAGAGATGCCGGGGTGCCAGAACTTTACCCTGAAGGGGATCTTTAATGAGCCAGTCAATCTGACATGGCTCCTCCGCATTTAAGCACCCTTAAAAGCTAACTGACTGTGCTGGGATTCATTCTCGCAACCTAAGACGCAGCAGACGAGAACATTACTACTGAGCCACGCAGCCAACACATTTTTGAGCATATACCACACTGCATAGAACAATAATTAACAAATAGCATTGCTACAAGGTTGGGGTGTAATGTGCCAACGTTGTCCAACCCGCTTAGTGAACTGGCCAATCTCATTATAGTGATTCCACAACCAATGAATGACAGATGGGGATACAATTAGATCAGTACCAACACGAAGCAACTTGCACGGCGTCTATAGTGCGTCTCTACCTTAAAAGACAGTACGCATTAAATGGAGCGCGCTGATGCCAGATCTGCTGCATATACAAAGTTCTGCAAGGCCGGGCACATGATGTAACATAACTCGTATACAGGCGTGCTTTTACGCAAAACGCGGGAAATTTCCAAAATATTTGTTTGTTGTATATAATTGTACCTCATGCCTTGAAGCGAAAGACGGTACAATATTTAGATTATGATACACCGAAGCTCAGAGCGCGATTTTAATGCACACATTATAATAATTTATAATTTTCAATTATTCAATTATTCATGAATATGATAAGGCCTTTTTCTCGAATATCATAGGTTATAATAAATTATAATATGACATAATATTAATAATAATTAAAATATATTTTGGTCCACGTAATTTACCCAATTTTGTGTGGTCAAGTGGGGGTATGCTGCCGAAATTACATTATTCATTTCTTGTTTCTTGAACGAGACGTCGTTCAATTTTATATAGTTCTTCACTTACGCCCATACCATTTCGATGGGATTAAGTTCACTGTGGTATGGTGGTGTGGTAAGGTGACAAGCAAGAACATATTTCTCTGCTGTGATAGCCTACATTGTCTATTACTAGGCTAGATCCTTCGGGAACATTCAGCAACAATATTGCTCGGCGAACCACTTTTCATATACTTCACCTGTCATTTTGTCGTGTGTGTCTACCGTGTTCTTTTTGGCACAGAAACGTTAACTCTGCACCATTAACGAACCCTTGTTAATTCCCGGGAAGAACAAAGGCAAACTACGGAAACCACTTCGAGGATGGCTGAGGTAGGAATCGAACCCGCCTCTTCTCAGTTTTGTCTCATGGAGTTGAGTACACCCCGTTCCAGCCCTCAGACCAGAATTACATTTCTTGGCAGAGCTGGGATTCAAACCCGGGCCTCCACAGTGACAGCCAAGAACGCAACGAGGCGGACAATTTATAAAAAACACAAAATCCACTTCATTTCTTAGTTTTACTTCACATCATCACCTACCCTCCTTCAAACGTAGTCGGGGGAGATAGCCTGCGGGCCACGTTAGTAAACAAAGTTCCGGTGCGTCAGCGCTGAGCGGGAGGACTAAGCGAAGTGCTATAACTTATGAATGCTACCTAATATTGAGCTCTGGTTTGTTTTAAAAACTATTTCAGACATTAATGAACATTTCTTCTCGCTTAGTCACCAACGTAAAGTCAACAGCAAAAAACTTTCTCGCTAGCTAACTTTTATGTGACACCATCCCAGATTTTTCAAGTAAGATTTAAGAAAAAAAAATCATAACTTTCTTATTATGAAAATAATTACTGCCCTGAGAAGTAGGGTATTTTCTACCAACGTCAGGCAATCTAAAAATAAATTCTTGATCTGTTGTGATCATTAGTTCATTATCTATGGCGTGATAAGTTTTATAAATGCAAAAATATAGATTCGCGCTAAAATATCGTAATTGTGAAAATTGGGCCATGTGTTAATTATTTATGGCTTTTATTTTTACACCATCATAAAGAGCGGGAAATTCTCTATAATACCACGCAAACATTTTCTTAGATTTGTCACTTTCAATTATTGGGAAATGGCAACATCGCCGGGGTGGAAGAGGACGAAGCTAATTGCAGGACATAGGAGTGCGAGTGAGAGGCAAATACTACATTTAACTCCATACTGTCTTTTAAGGTTGAGACGCTCTATAGATGTGTCTCAATGTATGTGGTCGGTTGAATGTGACAACTTCAGTCTATGCACATCACTACAACAAACTGGTATTCATTTTGTTTTGAGAGATCGCCTTACACTGTACTACAGAGATTTACATATAGATGGAAGAAGACTCAGCTGTAGCTTACGCTGAATGGACAAGATCTCAATCCATGCAATAATACCACTAGTACCATCTATGTCCAAATAGCAGCAACATACCAGGCATTAAATACAGGTTCTGGTAATTCGTTTGAACAGTGTTTATTCAAGTTTTATTCTTCATACATGCGATAAATACCTATGACAGCTCCCTGTAATTGAGGAAATTAAAAGCAAGCAGGGAATGTTAACTAGGTTATACCAGGGAACTCAGGAAAGACATAGTCAGGGTTACCAGCATAAATGGTTTCATGACCCATCCAGAGGGTGAAATTTAAGATCCAGCTGACCCATGGTAAAATATTGGCAAGATATTCCCCTACATCTGGTAGAAGTAAAATTCTCCACACTCTTCATTTAGGTTTGCATTGGACTGAACCTCTTCCAGTAATTTGTCTCTCGTGATTATTCTCACCTAACCTGACACCTATCTCCTTTGCTTACATAATAATCCTTCCCAAGCAAAGTACACAAATTTAAGAATACATATTTATTGATAAAATTGGCATATAATTTCTGTAACAACAATAGCTTTCACGGCCAGTGAATTAAAATTCAACAATTTTTCAAGGTTTATGCCGTGTCCTGTGTGGGGTTTCGCCTGGGGACACCAATCTGGCTCATCAGCAGGCTCTTTGATGTCCGTGCCCGGACCCCTACAGGACTTATGTTACAATTTGGACTTTAACGAACATTCTGGTGTATCATTTATATAGAAATTCGTCCTAGAAGTATTTTAAATTATTTTTTAAATTTACATCTACACTGCATGGATTTTTGTTTCATGTTGCACCGATTGGTATAGTCATTGATATATCAGGAACTTCTTGACCTAGAAGGCTGTGGTTTGGCTCATTTTAAAGTTCCAGAAGTTGGCTATACTGTTGCACTGTAAGATGTCTGCCTACTGCTGTTTACAAACAAATAATTGGCGATAAAGTTATATGTTTATTGAATCCTTGTTGTGGTTTCACATTTCTTTCAGTTTTTTAAATATTTATTCGTATATCTTACAATGCCACAGAGCACACGTGTATAAAAGATGTAAGAAAAAAGGTAATAGATTTTACAGACTAAATAATGTTGAATCTTATGTTGACAATGGGCTTGATGTTTCTAAGGAAATGGATAATAATTTAGTCAGTGAAACTGCAGCCACGCCTCCTAGTGCTTCCAAAAGACAGCTGCAACCTGACGAATGTTTTGAAGATAGTGCATCTACTTCGGTTAATATAGTGATAGATTTAACAATTTTAAGTGCTGTGTTGAGTGAGTGTGTATGTTGTAAATTGTGTTCTGAGAACATAACCCTTACTGAAGATAGTGCATCAAGAAATGGGATAGTGAGTGAACTATGTTCAAATTGTAGAGTGGAAAAAACCTTTTTCAGCTCACATAAATGCAGTAAAACTGACCTTTATGAGACAAATGTTAGGTTGTTTTATGGACTTCGATGCATTGGTAAGGGGTTTAGTGCTGGTAAAGTTTGTTGGGCTCTCATGAACCTTCCAAATCCACCCAATAACTACAAGAAATATACAAAATTGGTTGGGGATTGTGTCAATTCTGTAGCTACAGCATCAATGAAAGCTGCAGCTAAAGAGGCTGTTGAGGTGAATGACAATGTGTCTGATATTAGTGTAGCATTTGATGGCTCTTGGCAAAAGCAGGGACATAAGTCTAAAAATGGTTGTGCTACTGCTACAAGTGTCGGCATGGGTAAAGTGGTTCATTATGAAGTACTTACAAAGTATTGCCAAGGATGTACAGCAGCTGGTAGAAATAAGGAGAAGATAAATGCTCATAAGGTTTCATGCATGAACAATTATGAGGGGTCTAGTGGTGGAATGGAGATGGTAGCAGCTGTATCAATTTTCAACAGATCTGTAAAAGAGAGGGGTGTCTGCTATGTGGAATATTTGGGGGATGGTGATTGTAAAATCATTCACTGCTGTTTTAAATAGTAGGCCCTATGATGTTCCTGTCACTAAGTTAGAATGTGTAGCACATGTGAAGAAAAGACCTGGAACACATCTTCGAAAACTCAAAAGTAAATTAGGTGATACTAAATTGTCAGATGGGAAAAGTATCTGGCCTCATAAACAATTATGAAACTAAGTTTAAAAATATGTGTCAGTAATGGAGTTTGCACAAACTTTACACATATTTACATTGTTTTCCGTTTTATTTCCTGAGGTCCTTGGTTCAGAACCACTTCAGCATCTTCTTATTTCTCCCAGGATTAGTCACATTGGCCCATACTACAAAAATTGTCAAATTCTAATTTAAATATGCTAATATATACATCTAGGTAGCCCCTGCTCCATGGAGACCTTAGTTCCCAATGTCTACTCCCATCGCCAGTAAAATCATCTGACGGAGTAAAAGGCTGGGAAGATTGAATGCTTGGTTGTAGGCTACCGTCACCACAGGCATTTACAGTAGGCTAGTTTACTGTATCCTCATCAATATCACTGTCATTATCATTTAACTTATAATTTACATCTAAATCATCACACAGAAAATCACTTCCACACGAGCTTTCCAAATCACTAACATCGCTTCTATTCAATTCTGTTAGGACATCGACATAGGAGAGACCAGCCATGTTGCCTCGCAACAGCTGGGAGTAAGGACAAGGAACAAACATTCATTGTTACCGCTAAAACTAACACTATGCCTTCTAAATGCTGTCCTATGCCTGCCTGACATCCACACCAATACGAGAGGTGGCAGGAGAATGCCAGAACATACACGGGCGCTTTAGCAGGGAGCTGTGACTTTAATATCCTGGCGCATTCGGGCGCTTTGAGAAGGGTTGGGTTAAGCATATATTTCATAAGATGAAAATAGGCTAAAATGTACCAAGATACGATTATTAAAATAAATCAGAAAGTGCCTGAATATACCTATATACCATTCATATATATTTTCTCCTCTGCGTATACAGAGAGAAAATGCGTTTTTTTTTTATACAATCTTAAAATTGTTTGCTTCTAAGATGAATTGATGCACGCTGCATTGTTGAGATGAGTTCTAAATTACTATTTTTAAAACAGATCAAAGAACATGGTCGCTTCCACATATGGCCCAGCATGGTTGACATTAGAATAGTTTTTTATGCAGAAATAAGTATTTTGTTTTTTATCAAGGTTCTAGATAGTACAGTAGATACTGAAAAATATACTTAGGCTAGATAGAGTATTAGGATATCCTGAAAGAAAATGCCCCTAAATAAGATAACAGGTATGTAATTTGATGTAATTATTGTGTAATTAGGCTACTATGTGACAGTTTGTAATAATCAGCATAACATCGTAATAAACGCTGTGGTATAATTGCCGTGATAACGTAATAGACTGTCTACTTAGAGAATTTGGTGTAACAGGCCGAAATGGTTGTAATAGCCAGTGTAATAACTAAGGCTCGGATCGATATGCTCGATAAAATCTCCAGATATGCTCGAAAACCATGTGTTTTATGCTCGATAGATATGCTCCAAAAACCATTATATGCTCGATAGATATGCTCGAAAACCCCATTATCTGCTGTTAAATATGCAGAATATGCTCGAAAAACACCGTTAAAAACTATAGAAAGGAAAGAGAAACGAAAAAAAACAATAACATACCTTTATATACGAGCTTTATTTTCTAATTGTATGTATGATACACTGCAATATACTCGCATTCCAGTTTTTCAAGTACTGTATATATAAGAGAAGTTATCTTATAAAAGTTACAGTTTAAAAGTTAATTTACAAAATGTTCAGAATCAGGTGAGTCATTGAAGTAGATCTGCATTGGTCTGTACAACATTGATTTCTATGTTTTCAGCTTTGAATGATTTTTTTAAATCAGTCAATAAAAGTTTCAATGACGAAAACGACCTCACTAAAGGTTAAAAACCTGTGGTTCTATTATTCGCACCAGATGGGCTTTTCAATAATTTTATTATTTCTGTTTTCGAACCTTAAGAATGGTCAGGGCCCGAATCCGGGGTGGGGAATTCTAAGAAAAGTTAACTATTTGGACGAAAACCACAAGAATACGCATTTATATGCTTCTATTCTGAAAACCGCGGTTTTATGCATTTATATGCTCGATAAATTTCAATTCTGTTGGTTCCAGAGAGGTGAAAATACCACCGAAAGGCTTCTTTCAATGTGTACTATTCAGGAAAAAAATATGCAAATATGCTCGAATCCGAGCCCTAGTAATAACTGTGTAATAGTTCTATAATAGTCTGTTTTTGGGAAATGCTGCCGTACTGTTCCAGCTCTGTACCGTTCCACGTTTCGTTGGAACATGTCTTTATCCAAGAGCCTGGAACGATATGCATAGAAACCGGATGACTGGTTGGTAAAACCTGGAACGGTACACAGTGTAACCGGCTGACTGGTGGAAACGTTATTCTATTTCGAGAACCAAGAATGGTACGCAGAGTAACTTGCCAACTGGTAACGCTGAGGAATCATTCCAGTCCTGTACCGTTTCAGACGGAACATTTTGCTAACACGTACCTTGACGCTCGGTACAGTTGGGAGTGGAGATCCTGCTGTACCGTTCCAGCGCTGTAAATTTCCACATTCTCGTACCGAGCTCCAAGTTACAGTGGAATGGAACGATAACGCAAGCCAGCTTGGGCGCGGTATAGTATACATAACGTAACGTGGAACACAGTGGTACGTAGCGCATTTCAGTTCCGTTCCGGGTCCCTGGTACTGACTATTCATGTGAATTCTGTCTGATAACCTGCATTATCTAAGCCAGAATCGACACATCTTAACAAGTCACTCCTACTTCACAAACATGTGAACTTGTGTTTGCCTATCTGTGCATCAGAGTGACCAGTACACTTCCTGCATGTTGCAATGTGATATACTGGTTCCTTTAATGTACAAGAACAATTTTTGAGTTTAAAGATGAATACACAATGATATTTCAACTTAAGCTTCTTCATATCTATGATGCAATCTGCACAAACTTTCTTAGCCTGATTTCTCACAGCCCTACACTGCAGAAGAATAAAACTGCACACTGCTATCCTCTAAAGGTATATCCAGGGACGGATTTACGTATCTGCCGCCCCTAGGCACATTCTGACCCCCCCCCCGGGCACGTTGGTCGTCCAGGGGTGGGGGTGGCACCTGAGAGTGAGCCATAACAGCAATGGCTGTCTTCGGATTTGTGCCCAGTATTCGGCAAACACATGAGAACGAGTTCAACAGGATTGCCATTTTCTTGTACAAACCTCAAAACAAATGAAAGCTGATCAGTGTGACTTATGTCAGGCATTGAATCCACTATTATGGAGTAATACTTCGCTTGTTTCACTTCATTGATTATGATATCTCTAACTTTAGAGGCTAACAGTACAATTACCTCATTGCAAATAAATGAAGACAGATAGGACATTTTCCCTGAACCTGGATTACCAAATTTACGTATGTGTTCTGTGAGAAAAGGATCGAATTCTGCTATATTCCAGTGATATCATGTACTCCCCATTGTGTAGAGACCCAAATGTTTCATCAGGTCCTCGAAACGGACGTCCTCGGCTTGCCAGCTTTTTCACCACAGCGAACACTCTTTCCAAAACGTGTTTCCAATACTTCCTTTCAGTTTCGACGATAAAATCGTATTGACTGTCTAGCGTTCCAATTCTTCTCTTGCGGGTCAAAAGTGCCAGTTCAGAATTGATGTGTTCTTGTGAGCTTTCTATGTGCAGACAAAATTGCTCCAATATTTTTCCAATCCGAAACACCTTCACTGGCTAGTTTAGAACAAGTCTTCTGAAAGCCGAATAATCTGCAGGAAGCGCAAAATACCGAACCTGTACTTCTTGAAATGAGTTCTCCATTTTGTAATTTCCTACTAACGTTTGTTTATTTAAATATCTGGTTTTATTGCCCGAATCCATTTTAGAGTTTTTAAAATCACAATCTTTATTCTCATTGATTCCTCTGTGTAATAATACTTCGATCGTGGTGTCATTTAATTTCCACTCAATGGGGTCGTCACTAACAGTAAAATTTATATCAGTTTTTTGTGAAACGGAATCATTTGAACTTTTACTTATTTGTGTACTATCAGAACTATGTTCGTTATCACCACTCAATATAGAATTATCCATTTCAGGGGCACTTGTTGCTTGATTATTATTTTCATTGTTTGAACCACTTTCGGTGACATTGTACTGTTCCCAAGATGAGCAGCCTTCTCCACTCAGTCCACTCTTGTTGGATTTTTGAAGAGGTTAAAAAAAACTGTCAACCGTCTTAATATTTTTCAAAAGGTTAGTTTCTTTTTCACGTTTTTCACTTGCGATTTTGTGGTTACCTGAACCACTAAGCTTCCGACGTTTTTCACTCATTGGTATTTTCTAGTTCAACATTATAAAAAAATAAAAGCACACTTACTTTATCTTAGCAATGTGGCAATGTGAACGACTTGGTAAGGATAACAACTGAACGTGAAGACATTAAGCGAACGACTAATACATGAGCTTTGACAGTCTGCTGTATCCCCACTGACAGGCAGTGTTGCCAGTCTGTTGAACTACCGGCATAAAATATACCCATATTAAATAAAACAAAACTTCACACTTGACTTGTAAAAGAGAATTTTTTAGTTTATGAATTATATTTCGGTAATATACGTGAGAAAATGCAAAGTAAGCTCCCTTTGACTGCCGTTCTCGGTCACAGCACCTGGCGCTTGGCGCGGGCAATTCACCCGATGCCGCGGCGCCCGTCAGGCTGTGCCGCCCCTAGGCACGTGCCTAGTGGGAAATACGTCCCTGGGTTATCAAGTATGTATGTATGCACGTATGTATGTATATTAGAATGCACAAGCTTCAGAGTAACATTTTCTCTATTTTTTCTTTCCCCATTTTTGCACTGCAAAATGTCTAGGAATGATCATGGTTCTTCAAGGCAATTTCCAGCTGAAGTGAAGTGAGTTGGGGCATTTAAAGAATATTTAGCCTAAACTTGAGCATACCAGCGAGCAATTTCATTGTGTGACAAGGGTAGAACAAGCCACAATTAACACCATGATGGTGGATACAGCCAGATGGCAAAAAAAAAAAAAAAAATTACAATTTATATTATAATTTCTGTTCAATAGGTATTGAAATGTGAAGATCAATGATATTCTGAGACTGACTCCTAAAGCTGACATTAGGCAATGGTAAATCATCATCTTGGTGTATTGTTCACTATCTTCAGTATCTGGTCATAACTTAGATAGAATGCAGTTTGTACGATCAGCACAAGTTTGAATTTACACCTTTCTTGCAGCAGCTTGTTAAGATTTCAAATGGCAAGTTGAGGTGGTGGGTGGTCTCAAAGATGGGGGCAACTACAGATATTAAAAAGCCATGGAGTGAAGTACTCACAGAAAAGGCCAGGGTGGCTCTGAATTACTAGTCCCCACACTTCCTAGTTATGAACTTGACTTAATCACAGCCAAACTTTGGACCATACCCCACAGTAACTAACACAATTTCAGTACTGAAACATGAAGATGCTAAGTCCTGATGCTAACATTAGACAACAAAATTTCAATAGAACAGTATCATCTTTGTGTGGTGCTCAACTAGAAATGAATGGCAGTCTTGTCTACCACTTAGTAAATTTTCTTTCCGTGGAAGCCATTACACATCACTTCTGGTAACAGGATTCAAAACCTAAAAGAATAAGAATAACAATCGTTAAGAAAATATACAAAAGCACATCAAAACATTAAAAGTTTAATAGTATGCACTCTTCAAGTTATAACTAGCCATATTTATTGTACATTAAGGTTTAGGATAATGACTACTATACAATCTACAGGATGGCCACCCACAAAGTTAGTTTTGAATACCTGATTTATTGACTGTATGTATGTATGTATATATATATGAGTAGCCCAGATGCAAAGGCCGCTAAGTGCACTTTTTGTCGACTTTGAGTTGAGCACTCCGTCACGTTCGTCTTTTAACTGGCTACACGATGGAATAAGTTTCAGGGTGCATAACCCGCTCAAAGCCGTTGAAAATGGCCAACAAAAATCGCGTTCGTTTGCATAAACCGCTAAATGCATGTTGGCTACGGTTGCAAAGCCAGTTTAATGTTCCACGTGTCCAAAGACCGCTATGTTCCATAAGTATGGCGTCTACCTTGCCTCATACGGCTGCAAAATACGCTAACTGGTACAAGAACTGCCGATATCCCTCCCACAAAACTCTTTTACGATAAATAATTACTATTAATTTTATTACCACTACTGAGGAAGCGCACGCAACGATGACATTCTGCCTTGTCAAAATACACAGTTTAATGTTAATAATGTTATTGGTTTTACGTCCCTTTTAACTACTCTGGCTTTTAGAGACGCCGGGGTGCCGGAATTTTGCCCCGAAGGGGATCTTTAACGTGCCAGTAAATCTACTGGCACGGCTCTCTCGCATTTGCGCACCCTCAAATGCCAGCTGACTGCGTCAGGATACGAACCTGCAACCTGGGGCTCAGCAAGCGAGAACGTTACCGCTGAGCCACGCAGCCAGCTAAAATACACAGTTTAAAAGCACAGTTGATCGACAAGTTGTTTCTTTTTTGTGGGCATTTCAAGCTAGAGAAATGAGTGATCTTGTGTATTTAAGTGAAGCATTTATTGCATTTTGTGGACTGTAATGCTACTGCGGATGTTCTAAATACGGAGGGAAGAACAGAAATGGCAGAAGTAGTGGGAGAAATAGTGCAAGTTGAAGTAGTTGAACCCGTGGATATTGGAGTTGAAAACAACTTCTTACATCTGGTTAGAACATTAATATGCCAAAAGATCAAACCAAATAGCGCCGGCAGTTTAACACAAACTGGCTAGCATAAATGTTTAAGGTGCAAAATACTTAGGCTGTGAGGTTCAGAACAAAGACGACACTATGATCAGCATGCTATCTCACTGGTCAATGCTAGATGGATGTGTAGAGGAAATACAGACGTGGTTCCCAATATTGGGCCACTCATTTATCCCACCCGACAGAGTTTTTGGAAATATTGAACGGCAACTTCGTAAAGTGAACGTCTTTTAACATTCTTCCAGATACATCAAGCGTATTGAGAAATTTGCGACTGTAGTTCGCCTGGGACAAGATGAATGTCCTGTTTGAGATTGGAAAGCATACGAGTGACATGGTAAAAAATCCCGGTAGTAGGCATTTCCAATTCCAAAAAGGGCAGAAAATCGTGTTCATAATTGGCAAAGAAAAAATAAAACATGTCCGGTCCATGGGGAGCCATTCTACAATGTTGAGGTTGGTGAGGGGAGGAACATCATGAAAAGAGGAACGAATTTTAACAAACATCCTGGTCCCTCACCAATTCATGTAGGTGTTGCACTCAAAGAAACTAAACTAGAATACGATCTACGGCCTTTCGAGTGCACTTCGACGAAAACTGGCCAATGAACGGCGACCTAAATTTTTTCAATGAGGTCTTCTAGGAGCTAGAAGCCATTTGCAACAATATCGTCCGACCTCAAAAGGAAGTAGACGAAGATCCATCAGATTTTGAGCTAATGGACGGTGTCGAGGATGATCTGACCTAACTTATGGGCCATTTTTCCTTGTTTTGTGCATGTTAATATTTGAACAATTTTTATTTTGTCTAAAAGACGTTGCATGGTGTTTAAGATGTATTTAAAAAAAAAACTTTTATCGCACCCGACGTGTTCTATTTTTTCAAAATATATTTTTCCTAATAAACCACATTGGAACTAAAGAAGTTCTATATTAAAAATCTTATCCAAATTGCATTCGTAAAACAACAAAATAGCGGGTTTTGCAACCGAAGTTTCATTAAAAACTCGTCGTGATGGGTGCAAATGTCGCTAACTGCACAAAACGTGTGCAAAAACCGCTAAGTCAATATTTTAATTTATGTTTTGGGACTGAAGATCCAACCGTAGATTTCACAGATTTTAACTGAATAATTAATGTTTTATGTTGATTTTCAGGGGTAAAAAATATGGTATTAGCTTAAATAGTTTGGTCGTAGCAGTTTTTCGTCATTTACTCGGTTTCGTTTATAATGCACTTAGCGGCCTTTGCAAACGGGCTACTCATATGTATGTTTCAACAGGGTCAGGGGTTAGATACAATAAATTTCTATATGGCAGGAGGCTTTTATGGATGGGTGCCAGCCTCATGAGAGATGAAATGAATGATGAATAAAACTGGGCAGGGAATTGGAAGGAAGCAGCCATGGTGTTTTACAAGGTACAGTTGAAAAAAGGGGAAAAAAGAAAATAATTTCAAGTATGGTTTTAAATCCACTTGTCTTTCGAATCCAAAAATAGCTTGTGCCTCATGGCCTTAGAGGGCTTAGCTACCCCTGTTGGCTCTTGGTTAATTGACTCTTTAAAAATAAATTATTATTATTATTCCTCATACATTTCATGTTTGTATTAAATCTGATTACAGTGATACCTCTCTATTACGGACACCCTTGGGACCATAAATACTGTCCGCTAAAGAGGGGTGTCCACAATAGAGAGGGTTAGAGAAAATGATTGCAATTTGGCAGATGTACTTGTGCAGTATGTGTACTTACATGAAAACGTAGGGTTACGCGCGGTAAAACAGTCCAGTTTCGTCAACATTTAAAATGTTTTCCGGCGAATAGCCATCAGCCCATCAGTGATGGAAGGCAATTTTTCTTCCCAGCTTGAAACATTATCCATATCAAGAGTGGAGGATTCTCCGCAAATTGCTCCAAATTTTATATCGTGGTGCTTTCTGAAATTCTCGAACCAGCCATTCGAGGCTTTGAAATCTCCGATACCTAATTCTGCCACGAAATCCAATGCTTTGGCTTGTATCATTGGTCTGGACACAGGGACGTTCTGACTTCTTATTTTGCTGAACCACCCTATCACTGACTTATCAATAACAGCACCATTACCACTTTGAAACTAATTTGCTGCTCATTACCATTAAGATGCCATACCTTAATTATCTCTTCTTGTTTTATCACAATTTCTACTGCCTGTGTCTTTCCAATCTTAAACACTTCACATGGTTTCTGTTCACCACATTTCTCTGTGATGTCTACTTTCTCTTTTAAAGTTTAACTTTTATGAAGAGCCATTTCAAATGCACTCACTTGCTACTGTAACGCACAGGTCCTACAATAGATTTAAGAAGTTTCACGGTAAAACTGACGAGAAAGTGAAAGTATGAATTCCCTTATCCCGACCATTTTAAGTTCAAGAGAACAATGAAAGCGATACCGTTAGGCCTAGGTTTATTTTTGGAGCAGTGCAGAAGATAGGGGATTGGAAGGTCAGCGCTAACTGGCTTCCAGGAAGCACAGGATGTGTCGAAAGTACATAAACACAACAGAATGTTCATACAAGACTAACAGACCTACAGAGATGCGATTTCTTTTCAAAACAAGTGTCCGCTAAGAGAGGGTGGTTGATTTTTTAAAATACGGCCGGGGTGTCCGTGTCCGTAATAGCGAGTGTCTGCATAAGAGAGAATAATTACTAATATACTTAATAGGGGTTTGGTCACGGACCTAGAAAATCGTCCATTATGAAGAGGTGTCCGCCTTAGAGGAGTGTCCGTTAAGAGACGTTTCACTGTACAGACTTTACACTTGACAAGGCATACCACAATTAGAAAAGTACCGTATTTGTGTATGTAAGTTGTGCTCTTTTTAAAAATAAAAGTTCTAAAAATTGGAATGCAAGTCATGGCTGCCAAAAATTACAAACTGCACTTCTGGTAGACAACCCAGGATTCCTAAGTAATTTCTAGGAGGTTAATTCATTTCATTCATGACTGTAGTGTGTGTAGCTGTAATTTTTAGGCTAAGGGGTTGGGTAGGTGCCCCAGGACATGAAACAAGGTACCACACACTATCCAGCACTTGCCTGGATAGTGTGTAGAAAAACTTCGAGAAAAAAAAAAACCACTCAGGATGGCCCCTGTCAGAGTCATGATTCAAACCTTTGATCTCTGGACTTCCAGCTTCCCCGTGCAGTCACGGTGAGTGACTTAACGAGCACAGTTATGCGTGGGTTAATTTCAAAATGAATCTACAGAACATCCCGCTTTAAAAAAAGATTGTGGTGCCTCATGGCCTGATGGTGACAGTGTTGCTACCTTTGGGTCTTAACAACATGCCTGATCTCCACCCACTTTGAGAGCTATGCTGAGCGACTGAACACAGGCTTGCTACAGATGTTGAAGCACGGAGTGTGGCTGTTCTTTCCAGCATGCTAAACCCAAAACGTTTAAAATGATTGAGAATTAATAAAATGAATGCAATAATGGTAATGCATTGGAGAACACATAGATACCCTAAGTTTAGTGATGTTTTATTACAACAGGGATAGGTAACAAAATCCACTGTAAGAAGGTTTCTGTAACAAGTAAAAGCCCGTAAGACCCATAGTTTCCTACTAATGCTGGATGAGACCAACTTATGGTGCAGTGGCTAGCACTGTTGGCTGCCACTCCCGAGGTCCCCGTTTCAATTCCTGATTCTGCCAATGATTAAAAGTCTTGGTACGGTGAGGAACGGGTGTCTCTCAGCCTCGTGATGCTAAATGGAAACCTGCAGGATGCTGTGGCAGGAGGAGTGGAAAGGAACTCGCCACCCTTCTGCACATAAACCCCGGCTCAGGATGCCTGGTCCGTGATCCCTTGACACAGCAAAGGACTCTAATCGGGTCGCCTACATCCCTTGTGGATATGGCACTCTTTGATCTTTGAATGCTCTATAGCAGGGCCATCCATACAGCGCTCCGGCCGCGCTCTCAGGCAGTGCTCTGAGCGCTTTGGTGGAAGGTAGTGGAGGGAGGAGCTTTGCTGGCTGAGAGCGCGGTCTGCCCGCCGCGCCGAAGTGGGCAGCCGATCCATCAGTCGTTAGTCTAGTCCAATGCGCTTTGTTGACAGCATGTAAGTAAATCAGTTTTGCAGTGGTCATGACTGAACATCATAAAAAAAAAAAAATGGTGAAGCAGCAGCCTTTAAAGCAGAATGTGAAATTTCATTTTACTGTACTGCTTATAAAGGGCATGCCAAATGTTTAGTGTGCCACCGAGATTAAATGTGTTTAAAGAAACAAAATTTGGAACGGCATCCACAGGGATACATATATTTTCTTTTGAAAATTATATATCCACAGGGATGTTTACGGTGGTTTGACAGAAGCCAGTCGCCAATCGAAGTTGGAAGAATTGAACAAAAATTTCAAGCAGCACTTTTCTGTAAGTGTTATTGTTTTAATTTTAAAATGCCCGTTTACAAACGGGAATGAACAACTGATTTAATTATCTGAAGAACACTAAAATTGTGACTTGCCGTATTTTTTGTCTGACAGGACATAGAGGAGAGTGAGGTTGGTGGATCCATTTTACGAGCAAGCTACAAATGTTCGATGAGAATTGCCAAAGTTGGGAAACCCTTCCCAGAAGGGAATTCAATCAAGGAGCGCCGAATGGACGCGGCGGCATGTATTTGTCCTACGGAGCTAGTTGAGATATTTGAAAAAATCTCTCTTTCTCCTCAAATTGTGGCTCGCAGAATAGACGATATGGCCGTTGTTATGGAACAGCAATTAATGGAGAAACCAGAAAAATTTGTATCATTTTCCATCGCCTTCGACGAATCAACTGGCATTGGGGACACAGCACTGATCGCTATTTTCAATCGAGGGGTGGATGACGATCCTCGGTTCACCTAGGATTCCCTAGACTTGGTAGCTCTCAAGGACACCACTACTTGTTTCGATATTTTCCAAGCAGTGGAGGGTGTTTTTGAGTCAATGGGATTAAAATGGAAGTGGTTGACGAGTGTAACGACGGATGGAGCTCCTGATTTACGGGGTCTACGCACGGGGTTCCTGAGCTATGTAAAGTTAAAAATGGCTGAGAGCGGTAGTGTTGGATATCGGGATATCATTTTGTAAGTATGTTCCTTGATGCAACAGCTATCCTTTGTTTTTTTTGTTAGTACTCTTTGTATGTATTCTTTGGAAGAGTATTATTCTTTGTAATCCATGATGGAAGCATGTATGCTATAATAAAATCTCTTGCACTTAAAACTGTTTAATTATGATAAAAAGAATCTGAGAACGCCGGGTAGGCTTTAGAAACAACATATGGCGACCGTGACAGGACTATTTTGTTAAATTGTGGGTTGCATATTAGAGCAACATATATCGGGAAGTGTTTTATCCAGTTTGTGAACACATAGTCAATTGGTCATGGATACATTGAAAAAGAAACGTACGGTAGTGCGGGCGGCATTTACTCGCGTGTATAACAACTTGGAAGAAAGAAGAAACTCAAGAGTGAACACAGAAAAGCAAGATGATGTGGAGGTTATGGCGGATCTGGAATTACTACGCGAGAAATTCGAGGAGATGGCGCGTTTGGATGCAGAAATTTTGGATTTGCTACTGCAAAATACGGCTACCAAATCGCAGGATTTGGATACAGAGGTACAGACCGCTGATGAATACTCAGGCAAGTACAAAAGAATAAGTATTTACTTGCAAAGAAGCCTAAACCCTGTTGATGATAGTATGACTATGTCAAACATAACCAAGAGAAAATTTAAACTACCTGTTCTTGAGTTAAATAAATTTGGAGGGGAAATCAAGGACTGGTTAACCTTTTGGGGTCAATTTAAGAAAATTAATGACGATTCTGACATAGATGATTCTGACAAATTTCAGTATTTGTTACAAGCTATGGAGCCAAACACTAGAGCTAGGGAAGTGGTGGAAAGTTTTCCCCCTACAGGCAGTAACTATAGCAAGGCTATTGAATGCTTGAAAGCTAGGTTTGGTCGTGAAGACATTTTGGTGGAATTCTATGTCAGGGAATTGCTCAAACTGACTCTAGCGATGAATTCGAAGCATAATCAAGTCAGTCTTTCCTCCTTATATGATAAAATCGAGACACAGTTAAGGGCTTTGGAAACTTTAGGAGTAGCTACAGATAAATATGCTGCAATGCTATTTCCACTTGTTGAGTCATGTCTCACTGAAGAAGTTTTGAGAGCTTGGCAGAGAAGCTACAACACCAGTTCGGCTCAAACTGATGTTTTTTTTTTTTTCTTTTCGTGTGGCCTCCTGAGAGGCCGAGTGCAGGTCTTTCTAGGCGACGCCCGTGGGCGACCTGCGCGTCGGGATGAGAGATGGAATTGATGAAGGCGAATGAAACTGGGCAAGGATGTGGAAGGAAGCGGCCGTGGCCTGTCAGTAGGTACCGTCCCAGCATTTGCCTGGTGTTGATAATGGGAAACCACTGAAAACCATTTCAAGGACGGCCGACGGTGGGGCTCGAACCCACGCGTCTACCGAGTCAGCAGAGAGCTTGGCCCCATGACCTAACGCTGCGCTTTAGCGCGCATAGCCACTACTGTCGGTAAACTGATGGTAAAACCAGACTTGATAGCCTCATGAATTTCTTGAAATGCGAGGTTGAAAATGAGGAGCGAATTTGTATGGCAGTCCAAGGCTTCAAGATAGGAAACCACTCCAAGGGTAGCATGAAAACATTAGGAGCAGAATCAAACCGGTACTAATGTTCCAACTGCAGCTGGCCTTGTCAATTTTAAGCCAAACCAAAAAGTGTGCGTTTTTGTGAAGGTAATCACTCAAGCGGTGCTTGTTTTAAGGCCCAGAAAATGGAGCTGGATGACAAGAGGAACATTTTAAAAAGAAGGAACTGTTGCTTTTCTTGTCTTAAGATTGGTCACATTAGTAGAAAATGTAAAACACTGTTAAAATGTATTATTTGTGAGGGTAAGCATGTCCCAGTTATGTGTCCCAGAAGTCACAGGCAGCAAACTCCAAAAGAAGGGGGAACGGTTGAGAATTCTCTATCAAATGTGAACTGTAGTCAGGTATTTTTACAAACACTCATGGTGACCATTAGAGGAGAGCAAGAAAAACAAGTCCGTGTCCTCATGGACCCAGGCTCGCAACGTTCCTATATTAGGAAGGACACTGCTCAGTGTATGGGATATGAGCCCATCGGTGAAGAGACACTGATCCATGGTTTGTTTGGGGGTAAGGTGTCTAATCCAAAACCACATCTTTGTTACAAGGTTAGGTTAAAAAGTCTCAAGGGGACCTATGCTTGTAATTTCGAAGCACTGGATGAAGAAAACATTTGTTCTCGCATCCCTGTCATTGAGCCTGGGCCATGGTTGACTGAAACTACTGAAAAAGGTATACAGCTCTTCGATGAAGATAAACCAGTTGAAGTTTTGGTGGGAGCAGATATATATGGAAAACTTCTCACTGGCAGAAGGGAGATTTTACAATGTGGGCTTGTTGCAATTGAGACTTATCTGGGATGGATTGTCACAGGAAAGATAAAGGGGCCCAAATCTTCCAATTCTATGACAGCACTTTCAATGCTTGTTCATACCGAATCTGTAAGCAAACTTTGGGAGCTGGATGCACTCGGTATTCAAGATCCAGGTGAAAGGAAGAATAGAGAAGAGAGGGAACAGGCAACACATGATTACTTTATGGATACTGTTAGGACAAATGAAGGGGGAGGCTATGAAGTGAGGTTGCCATGGATTGAAGGACACCCACCAGTTCCAAGAAATTTCAATTTGGGGAAAAGAAGAATGGAACACACCATCAAGAAGCTGAAAGAAAGTGATTCCAAAGAAATATATGATGAAGTTCTGAAGGACTGGACACAAGAAGGAATCATTGAAGAAGTACCTGTGTCACTGTGGGATGAAGGCCACTATTTACCTCATCGACCCATTTTTAAAGAAAACAGTACAACGCGAGTTCGACCGGTTTTCGATGCTTCGTCTAGAGAGCGTGGCTCTCCATCGCTGAACCAGTGTTTAGAGAAGGGTATTAATCTAATTGAAATTATACCTACATTACTTCTTCGTTTTAGGCTCCACCAAATTGGAGTAATAGCAGACATCAAGAAAGCATTCTTGCAAATCAGCTTATGTGAAGAGGACCGGGACTTCCTCAGGTTTTTGTGGGTTGACATTGAGGGAGAGTTGAAAATATTCCGCCATACACGTGTTGTGTTTGGAGTGACTAGCAGCCCGTTCTTGTTAGGTGCAGTGATCAATTTACATTTGAATCGTCTTGAACGTATGGGAAATGGGAGGTATTCCATAGCTACCATCGAGAAGCTAAAAAAGAGTTTTTACGTGGATAACTGTGTAACCAGTTTACAATCTACTGAGGACTTGCACCGTTTTCAAGAAGAAGCAATAAGCATACTGGCAGAAGCTAAATTTGACTTGAGAGGTTGGGAATATTCAGATTCTAACCTAAAAAATAAGACAGCTACTCCTGTTCTAGGCCTTATTTGGGACAGAAAATTCGATACTCTAGCTGTGAGTAGCTACAAGCCTATGGACATTAAGGCCATCACTCGAAGAACTATATTGTCAATAGCACAGAGAGTGTTTGATCCTATTGGCTTCACGTGCCCTGTTTCGCTATGTCCAAAGCTTTTGTTACAGCAGTGTTGGGCCATGAAAGGGGGATGGGATGAAGAAGTTCCAAATAGTGTGAGAAATGCATTCTTGTTATGGTTACAAGAACTTCCTGCACTTGAAGATGTGAAGATACCACGCTGTGTCATGGGAGTTAGCGATAGTGTAATAAGGTGCTCGGTTCATACCTTTTGTGATGCCAGTAAGCTAGCATATGCCGCAACAGTGTTCTTACGCTTGGAATACAATTCTTGTGTACATGTACAGCTGATACAGGCAAAGCCTAGAGTGTCACCACTCAAAGGAATGACTATTCCAAGGCTGGAATTGTTAGCTGCAACCATTGGAGCTAGGTTAATGGCATCTTTGAAGAAAGAATTTGAAGAACTACATCCAGATTTCTTCTTCTGGACTGACTCGACTACTGTCCTCACATGGATACAGCGGGAAGCTCATTGGGGAGTCTTTGTATGGAACAGGGTTCAAGAGATCAAGCTTCTGACAGCGAAGGAAGTTTGGAGGCACGTACCAGGCAATATGAATCCTGCTGATCTTCCTAGTCGTGGATGCTCTGCTGAACAATTGCTGGAGTCTAAATGGTGGGAGGGGCCACCATGGCTGAAGCTGCCACAGGGAGAGTGGCCTTCAGAAGCACCAGAACCAGATGAAGAAATGGTAAGGCTGGAAAGTAGGAAAGCTATCACCTCGGCACTTCTATGCAACGAGAGCGATGTGGGTCAGTTCTACAATTTCTCCAATGATTAAGAGAAAGTTGTAAGGGTCATTGGTTGGATACTGCGGTTCAGTAATTCATGTAGAAAGAAATGTGTAGAGGGTCAAAGTGAGCTACAACAGAAGGAATTCAACGTAGCAGAGAAGTATCTCATACGATTGGTGCAAAGGGAGACTTTTAGGGGAGTCACAGATGAGAAACTTTCTACGTTGTGCCCCTTTATGGATGTCGATGGAGTCATTCGATTGAAGACGAGGATCACCGAAAGAAGTGATTTGGAGTACTTCAGGATGCCAGCAGTGTTACCTTCCAAACATCCTGTAGTTGAGAAGCTAGTGCTCGGAGCACATGTCAAATCTTGCCATGTAGGAGTGCAAGGTCTCCTAAGCCATTTGAGGGAAAAATTCTGGATTCTAAAGGGAAGGAAAGCTATTCGAGCCATTTTGACTAATTGCATTATCTGTCGGAGGTATGAGGCGAGAGGTATATCCGCAAATACACCAGCTCTGTCTGAACCACGAGTGCGGGATGCAGTTGCTTTCGAGACCACAGGTATCGATTTAGCAGGGCCTTTGTATTTAAGAGACAATCACAAAGTATGGATATGTCTATATACGTGTGCAGTTTACCGCGCAGTTCACCTGGAGTTGACCTCATCGTTGTCCATGGATTCATTTCTACGAACTTTCAGAAGATTTGTGGCTCGGCGGGGTAGACCTTCAATTGTATATACAGACAATGGTGGAAATTTTGTTGGGACAAACAATGCCTTCAGTCAGCTAGACTGGGACAAGATTTCAAAATATAGCACTGTTCATCAGATTGACTGGCGATTCAATCCTCCCACAGCAGCATGGTGGGGAGGATGGTGGGAGTGCCTGATAAGGCTCCTGAAGCAACTGTTAAGGAAAACTCTTGGTAAAGCTTCACTGACCTATGAGGAGTTGGAGACAGTCGTATGTGACTGCGAAGTTGTGATGAACTCTAGACCGCTGACATATGTGTCAGACGATAGTACCGACTTAACCCCTATCACACCTAATATGTTTCTGTTAGATACCAAAGAAATGGGGGTACCAGACTGTGATGTGATGGATTCTGACAACCTTAACAGAAGGAGCAGAAATCGTCAGAGGTTAAGAGACAGCTTTTGACAACGCTCTAGGAATGAGTATCTAGGTCAGTTGGCCTTAGCTGCTCAAAAGAAGAGTCGCAAGTTGTTACTGGGAGAAGTTGTTCTTGTTGGAGCCGACAACCAGAAGCGGATCGATTGGCCTTTAGCTGTGGTGGAACAGCTTATTCCAGGACGCGACGGAGAAGTTCGCTTGGTGAAATTGAAGACGGCTTCAGGGGTCCTCTTTCGACCAGTTCAAAGACTATATCCTTTGGAAATCTGTGCAAGGGAGATTCAAACAGGCAATGAACTTGTCAAGAGTGGTGGAACTGAGACAACTGTCCAAAAGAGTGTGGAAGATAGTGAGGAGGTAGTTGGACTTGTGCAAACTAGATGTGGACGAAAAGTACAGCTGCCAGCTAGATTCCAAAAGTGATTGTGATTTGATTGACTGATTGTTATTTTTTGTTAATATTGTTATTCATGTACTGTGTTCTGAATTGTTGTTTTAGTTCGAGTCGTTGAGAATTTAGTCTTGACTCGAAGGTGGGAGTATGTTGGATATCGGGATATCATTTTGTAAGTATGTTCCTTGATGCAACAGCTATCCTTTGTTTTTTTTGTTAGTACTCTTTGTATGTATTCTTTGGAAGAGTATTATTCTTTGTAATCCATGATGGAAGCATGTAGGCTATAATAAAATCTCTTGCACTTAAAACTGTTTAATTATGATAAAAAAGAATCTGAGAACGCCGGGTAGGCTTTAGAAACAACAGGTAGTACCCTAATGGCGGCGATCCATTGCTTCATATACCAGGAGGCATTCTGTGCAAAAGTCGCCAAGCTTAAAGACGTAATGGGAACAGTTGTGCGAATTGTAAATTTTCTTCGTTCCAATGGACTCACGCACCTTCAATTCAAAGAGTGTCCGTATATCCAGTACCATGCAGAAGTAAGATGGCTGAGCAAGGCGAAGGTGCTGTATCGTATGTTTTGCTTGCGGAACGCAACAGATACCTTCTGTGACATGAAAGGGCGGCCCGAAGTTCTTTTACGTGATCCTAGGTGGGTGGCAGACTTGACATTTTTAAGTAACATTACTGCCCATCTGAATATTTTGAACACTTCGCTTCAGGACGAAAAGCACAATATCTGCGATTTGGTGGAAAAAATTCAAGCGTTCACAAGAAAATAGATTCTGTGGGAAGACCAGTTGTATGCAAGGAACACAAGACATTTTCCATCGTTTGAAACAGTGAAAAAAGGTGTCGACTTTGATGAGCACTTGCAGGTAATTCGCCAATTTTAGTGCAGTCAGTGTTCCACAGCTAATTCAATTACAGCTGTTTGAACTGCAGTGCAATGTTCGTCTTAAAAACCGCTTTCTAATGTCATGAAGTTTAGAAGAATTTTACAGTGGCTTTCCACAAGAAGAATACCCCCTTTTGTATAAACATGCATGTAAAGTTCTGTCAATGTTCGGCTCAACGTACATTTGTGAGCGTTTCTTTTCGGTTCTTAAGCGTACTAAAAGTAAACATCGTGCCACAATGAGCGATAGAAACTTGCGCAATTGTTTACGAATAGCTGTGTCCAGAAATATTGTACCCAATTTGGAGAAGATTGTTTCCTCCAAATCTAAAAGCTCGTAACAACGACGGAGCAAAAGTCACTCATGTCTATACATCTGTTCATATTGGTAAAATGTTGTTGAATTTTCCTCTCTAATATGTTCACATTTCGGTTTGGAATAAATCACAATATTCTTTACTTAACACTTGCATTCGTTTCCTGCACATTCCATACATCAGAGTACCATTCTATTTGTAGCCTATATGCGGTATATTTATTTATGGCAAAACAGTCCTATCAATGTGCCAACAATGCGCTAGACTGACTGCCCAGTGCTCCCCGAGCGCTGCCGCGCTCTCAGAGCGCAATGACTGGATGCCCCTGCTCTATAATATTCAAGGATAAGAAAAAAGAATACAAAACTCTTTCTTTTTTAATAAAATGACAACAGCGGTAAGTATAGATCCACAACACTAAGAGCTAATAGCAATGTACGAGGTCATTCAATTATAAACCAGAATTTTCTTCATTTGACTCGCATAGTGATGTGAGCAGTGCGGCACACGGGGAATTGGTGGTGGGAGAATGGAGAGAGGATAGTCATGTCTACAGCCCTCGCACTCATGTCCGCCATTTCAGTATCGCTAAGAGTGAACAGAAAGTAGACTGCACTTAATACCTGATGGTGCAAACCTGCACGTACCCGTGAGCGAAGAGGGGAAAGGAGGAGAAGGAAGGGAGTCTTGTTTTCATGTATTAGCAACTGTTCGACTCAATATACAATAAGATAATTTCTAAACAAGATATAGAATGTAACATATACAGATAAGATGCTCTTTGATAATTTTCAGAGGTGTAATTTCTGTGTTATGCTCACAATGTATCGATAGACAAATTCCCTTCAATAATATGTGGGACCGTGTAGACTCTAAACCCAGTTGGTTCAGCTACACTCCACTGTTTTGAACACTACCATGACTCCACCAGGAACTTGCTTAATGGTACTGTTACAAGTTCGGTATATGGCATGCAGTGGCACTGTTGCTGGGTTGTGTTGTGCTGTGTTTGTGCGATATGTACACAACTGAAGGTACCAAACTTCACCATGACATGCAAATGATTATGTTTCTTTGACTTCACAATTTGGTTATGTCAAAGGACATCATTTTCATGTTAGGTTTGTTTGAAGAGAAATTAATTTCTTATCATCCAAATGCATGCAACTGCAACTTCAGTACTTGCAATCAGTTTCATAAGTTGCTGTTTTTGGCTGCATCCATTCGGATGTTTTGGAGAAATTATTCCTGAATAGTTTTGTTTGCATTGTGGGATGTGATGGCACAGTGGTCAAGATGCTAGCCTTTCACTAAGGCAGACTTGGGTTCGATTCCCGGTTAATTCATGTGAGATTTTCAAGTGAACTGTAGCGTCCTGTGGTTCAGATTCCACATAAAATTATAAGGTGGTTCCATAGCTAATGATCATGAGATTAACGATCACATAAAACTACAAGCTTGTTCTGTTTGCATTTCAGAAGGGATGTTTTGTCATTCAATAACTTTCTTCGGATATATAAACCAAAGTTTTCAGTTAGTTGTTGCACTGTTACAAAGTAATGTTCCAGCATTTGGAAAAAGGCACTTTTCACAATAAGACTGAGGTTATTGTTTTTCACAACATTGTCCATTTTTCTCTTGTATTTAAATATACTACGGCATTCAATAAGTAATAAGGGGTGCATGCCGCCTCGTGAGGACAACTGAGTTGCTGTCTGACAGAGAGGCAGCGCCCTGGTCACGAAAACCAAGATTAACGGCCGAGGGGGCCCGACGCGCTGACCACGCATCACCCCTATATCTGCAGGCCAAATGGCTGGGCAGCGGTCGCTTGGTAGTCCTAGGCCCTCATGGGCTGTAGTGCCAGGGGTTATTATATATATACAATAAGTAATGGCAACATTGCTAAAACATCACAAAGAATATTAGTTGGTTAATTCTGATATTACGAACTTCATTTATAGTCTCCTGCCAAGTCAACAATTCGTTGCCAAATTCTTGGAAGACGACGCACTCCATCTGCAGCACCATTTCTGGATATCTCTCTCACTGATTGATCTAAAGCTCTCTGGATGTCAACTCTTAATTGAAATTGAAAGCCTCATAGAGGTTCTTTGATCTTTGAGAATAAGTCATAATCACAAGGGCTCATGTCAGGTGAATTTGGTGGATGTTCGAGTACTTCCCAGTTCCACCTTGTAAACAAATTCCTCTCTGTTGCGGCTACATGGCAACGAGCATTTTCATGTAACACAATTGGACTCCCAATGGCTTGAGGTTGTTTACGACGCCATGCTGGGTGCAAATGATGTTCCAAGTAACTTAAGTAGTAGACTGCATTTACTTTTATACAATGAGGTACAGTATGTACCAAGATTATGCCTTCATAATCATAACACACAATAATTATCAGTTTCAAAGGATCCTGCAATGCTAGACATCTTTTTGGGCAAGGTGATTCTGTATGTTGCCATTCGCTTGATTGTCGTTTCAGCTCAGGTGTAAACGAACATACCCATGTCTCATCCATTGTGATAACACGAAGAAGAAAGGCCTCACCTTCATGTTCATATCGCTCTATATGCATTTTCGCTGTCTCCATTCGCTGCCACTTTCCAATTTCGGTTAGAGTGTGCGGAACCAGTGGGCACAAACTTTTCGCATCTTCAGGTTTTTTCGTAAAATGTGATGGACAGAGGATGCTGCAATATCAAATTCCTTGGAAATCTCCACACGTCTAGCCCCCGTCTTTTTGCAATAATGTCCTTACAACCTGAACATGGAGATCGTCATTTGAAACAATGGGTCTACCAGCACGCGCTCCGTATTGACATTCCTCTCTTCCTTGACGGAAGGCTTCCACCCATCTTGCAATAGTTTGATAAGGTAGGACTTCTCTCCCGCAAGCTTCTTGCACTGCTCTAAGGCACTGAGTTGCACTTTTTCCTCTTGTAACTTAGATTTTTATGAAGCACCTTTGTTCATATCTATTGAACATCTTTTTAGGGCAGTATTACTTACTGAATGTGAGAAACAGTTAATGTATTCACAAATATCAGCTATTTCGAGACTTTCAATATTACAGATTTATACAACAAAGACTGCTCAACAATATACTACAAGATTACAACGGTGACCGCTAGGATCGCTGATTGACATTAGTGTTGCCAATACTTTATCAAAAGTCCTAGTATTTAATTCATATCTTTAGAAAAGTATTTGCCACAATATGTGCAATTTTTCTTTTTGCGTATAGCTTTTAGGGCCGGGAGTGTCCGAGGACATGTTCGGCTCGCCAGTGTTGTAGCTGCTTCGAGACAGACACCCAATGGGTGAGCTACAAGTACCGTTGGGGAGGAAAGTTGGAATGTAAGGACGAGGAGTTGGAAGGTAGCGGCTGTGGCCTATAGTTAGGGACCAACCCCGGCATTTGCCTGGAAGGAAGATGGGAAACCACAGAAGACCATCTTCAAGATTGCCGGCGGGGGGATTCGAACCAACCCGCCTCCTGGACGTGAGTGACTGCCAGCAGTCATGCCGTAACGACCACGGCTAACTCACCCGGTATATGTGCAATAAGATGAGAGTAATGTTTAGGAGCTTAACTTTGTCTGAGAATATTCTCCTGTAAAAAAATAAAAAAAATTGTAGGAGACTGCAAGTTATCCGCACTCGACATGTCGGAAGTGTACTATAATATTAACACCATCCTGCAACAGCTCACTGTATACTTACAAGGAAGGGAGTGACACTGCTCCTCACAATTGTAAACTCGAGAGTCTTGCCTTTAGGTTCGAGTCCCTGAAACAAGATTTTACCAGTAAGGTGATCTAATTTCCTGACAGCATTCACACACTTTTCTCAACTATGCAGTACTCTCAGGAATCAGTCTTTCCTCCTTTCGAAGTCCAATGGCACAACTGATGTCTTAAGAAAGAAAACTGAAACCCACCGAATCATTGAAATCTGACATAGCATGAAAATTCTCTTAGCCAAGTTGCAAAGTGATATTCAAGGCCATGAAGATGCAACAACAAGTAATGAGGAAGAATGAAAATAAGATAATACCATTTTTGAATAGCTGGGTGAAAGAATATAATTTGGTTAAATAGAATAGGGCTAACAGGAAATTACAATTGAGTTCCCACATGCAATAATGGAATAAGTGCAAAAACCAGAGAGATGTAAACATTTTAAAGGGCTCCATTGTCATCTCACCGATGGCTGAAATGTTTACCTTTGATCTCATACTTACATATGACCTTTAGAAATATGTAGTAATGTTCAGTTATGATGTCCACATAAATAAAATATTTAATTTTGTTGTTTCAATCAGGGGACGGACGTGGTTATTTCAGCTACCATGCACTTGGGTGTGTGCAGAATTTTTCTGATAATCTGTATTCTTGTGGTGCCTGTAGTAGCATGTGTATTTGTAATTGGTGCTAGGAATGGGAAGGATGCAGCCACGGCCTTACGTTAGGGACCATCCCAGCATTTTTCTGGAGAAGAGAGGGAAACCATGGAAAACCCCTTGGGAATCAAACCCACCTTTTATCGGTTTTGTATCATGAGACTGACTGAATGAACCCCATTCTAATCCTCAGACCAGAATTAAATTTCTAGCCAGAGCTGGAATCAAAACTGGATCTCAGCAGTGACAGTCAACAAAACAGTTCATAGAACACACATAATGATATGTATATTTGTCAATATAACTTACTTATGAGCTTTATTATGAGACTAGGACTATTTAAACATGACTACAAAATATTTCACCTCTTTTTTTTTTTCAAACACAAATTATTAAATAATATATATTTTGTCACATAACAACTGCTAACAATAGGATGCTACTCTCGTCTTTCGTTTTTCAGGGCTGCCGTTTTAAGGGATTTTGGGACGTTGAAACGGATTGAAGGATTTAGTTTGTAGATTTGAGAATATTTAAACATTTATTTAATTATTTATCCCTTGAATAACTACTTTTAGAATATGTGAGATGAGACAAGGTACTCACAGTGAACACTTTATGACATCGCGGCGCAAAGTCTACTTATGCGTCGCAAGAAGAAATCTACTGCGGGCGGTATATGCAAGTGGCCGATTAGGGGATGGGGAAACATCTCACTTGCCACAATGAGCTGTAGGTAGTATTTGCGCACGTCAACTTAGGGGAAAAGTGTGTGGTAGAGTCTACCGGTTGCAGCTTTCTCCAGCCTATTTAGCGAGGCCCACTGTTCTTACGGTTCAGAGTTTGCCACCGGGAATGGAAAAATATCACAATCTATGCCACTTTCGCTCTGTTCGACATTCCCGTTGTTCTATAGGTTTACGGTCGGGCATGGAATAAACACGAGAGTTGGATTTGCAATTGGCGCTGCTCTAGGTCCATTGGATTATGGTAGATTCTTGCAGCAGTAACGAGACGCAGACGTGTCAAGCAGACCACCAGCCATTTAAAGATGCCATTTCAGTGGGTTGACGCTACAAGTACATAGGCACTTAATAATTTCCTATCATATATATTATTTCAGTAGTATGCATCCCTCCTGCGGCGCTTACAAGCGATCGATCGTGAAAAATGAGCATTCAAATGAAAGAAAATATACATTACCAGTGTTGCATTGCATTCTAATTTCATAAATATCTATAATTTCTTTAAAAATGACTTCTAAAAAACTGTATGAAGTGTACGATTTGCAGTTACTGTTGCTGCAGGAAGATACGCTCCATAATTGGTGTCCACTTTACATTTTGGCCACTGTGACGCCTGTTTCATGTCATTTTAACATTCTGAGGTCTTTCCTTTATCATTTTGCATGGATTTCAGAAACAGTAAATCAAAGGAATGTGTACACAAATCGTATAATTTCATAAATTAGCAGTGATGAATTGCATTCTAATTTCATAAATATAACTTTTTGTAAGAAGTGTGCGATTTGCAAATACTGATGCTCTCTCTCTATTCGTTTAGTCGAATCCGACTCTCCATGACCCCATGTACTAGACTACGCCAATTTCTTCTGTCCTGCACTGCCTCTCGAAGATTTTCCAAGCTGGAATTTAGTGCTTCTGTGATGCCATCCATCCATCACATTCTTTGCCTCCCTCTATTTCTTGTGCCTTCTATCTTCCCCAGCATTAAGGTCTTCTCTAATGAATTATGTCTTCTCATTATGTGTCCAAAGTAGCCCAGTTTTTGTTTCAGGATTAAGCCCTCCAAGGAACACACTGGTTTAATTTGCTGTAAAACTGACTTATTGGTTCTCTTCGCAGTCCATGGAACTCTAAGAACTTTTCTCCAACACCATAATTCGAAGGACAAGCTGCAATTATGAGTTGTCGTCTAAACCCTTAAAACTATTAAACGATAAGTACCCTAATCGTATAACCGGTGAGTGTTACGTCGTCTAAAACCTTAGAACTATTAACTTGACTTACTTGACTTATGTCCTTTTACTCTTTTGCAGAGCATAGGGCTTCGACAAAGCAGCGCCAGCGTATCCTATTTTGAGCCAAGGTCTTGAGTTCCATCACACTGCGTCTCCATGACTTCCGCGGTCTTCCTCTCTTCCGCTGTCCTTGGGGGTTCCAGAACAAAGCCTGTCTCTCCACTGCATTTTGTTCTTTACGTAAGGTGTGGCCAATCCATTTCCATTTCCTCCATTTTATTTGTATACCAATAGGTTCTTCTTTGGTTTGCTTCCAAAGGTCTTCATTTGAAATGACTCTTGGTCAGAAGATGCGCTTTATTCTTCGTAAGCATTTGTTTATGAATACTTGCAGCTTGTGGGTGATCTCTGAGGTAACTTTCCACGTTTCACAGCCATACAGCAGTACTGTTTTCACATTTGTTTGAAAAATGCGCAGTTTCATTTTCATCGATATTTCTCTGGCCCTCCAAATCGGATAGAGCTGTATGAATGCCGTAGAACTATTAAACATTAAGTTAATTCTTTTACACGTTATCTTCTATCATTTCCCATGGTTTTCAGAATGAGTCGGCTAAATCATTGGATTGGGTAATCAAATCGTATAACCGGGGAGGGTTACAGGTAAGCTTTCAATCGATGGACTCAGCACACACATGATTTAAGCTCATCCGTCTAAACTATGGATTTATTAAATTCCAGGTTTGTTAATATGCCGCGATACAGGTTTTTCTTCTGCATTCAAATTCCATAAATATCGATTTTTGTAAGAATTGTGCTTTTTGCTATGTGGTTTTCAGAATCAGTAAATCAATGGATTGGGTACAGGTTTTTCTTCTGCATTTTAATTGCATGATTATAGATTTTTTGTAAGAAGTGTGCTTTTTGAATATACTGTTGCTGTATCATGATATAATATGATTTGTCGTCTAAAACCTTAAAACTATCATCATCATCATCATCATCATCATCATCATCATATAGGTCTCATAAATTAGCAGTGACATTTGCATTCTAATTTCATAAATAGGCCTATCAATTTTTGTAAGAAGTGTGCTATTGAACGTTATATCCCTTACAATTTTTCTTCTATCATTTCGCATGGATTTCAGAAACAGTAAATCAATGGATTGAGTAGGCCCTGCTCTGAATCATAAAACCGGCGAGTGTGACGGCGTCTAAAACCTTAGAACTATTAACCATTAATTCTTTTACAGGTTTTCTTCTATCTTCTATCATTTCTCATGGTTTTCAGAATTAGTAAATCAATGGATTGGGTACTCAAATCGTATAATTTTATAAATATCGAATAACCGGGGTTATGATGATCCAATTTTCAGTGATTGCCTTCTTAAGTTAGGGAACGTACTACTTGGAATTCTGACTGAAAGTTAATGTATCGAATAACCAGAGAGTATTACGGCTAACCTGTCAATCAATGGACTCAGCACACAAATGGCATTAACAGTGACGAATTGCATAAATATCAGAGAAAGAGACTAGCCAAGCTGATCGTTGGATTTAGGAACAAGGAAGCCTCACTGTAAGCGGGGCGTGAGGAAGTTTTACAACGAGGGCTGTCCTGATAGGGAGAAAGTGGTTCGTCAGCCAACAAGATAAAGCAGGAAATCTTGACCAAGATGCTTTCTGCCCGGAGTGCACCCAGAAGCAACAAAAAGGAATTCTGCCCGATATGTCAGAGGCAATGCACTAATGAGGACAGCACAATCGAATGCGAAAGGTGCGGAGAAAAGACCCACAAGAACTGTACTGGCCTCATTGGTCAGGAAGTCAAAGACCTTGAAAGAAAGAACAGGAAACTGATATGGCTGTGTGAAATATTTAAACCTGAGGCACTGGACATGAATAAATCCTGTAGGGTGGTAATAGCCGCCCTTGCCGTAAAGGTCGAGGACCTAACACAATACATCAAAACCCGACTTCAGGAAATCATGGAAAATCAGATCAAAGAAGCAGTATACAATGCTCACAGAATGCAACCAACCACAGCACGCTCTCATGCTGACGCTCCACTCAAGAAATCGAAACCACCCTTGTAGGTAACGTGCAAAGGAGTTTAACGCAGATCGCCTCACACAGGAACGGGAAAGCTGCCCTGCAGGCAGTGGATTAAGAAGTTTAACACTGATCGTTGCACTTAGGAACAAGGGAAGCTCACTGTAAGCGGGGCGTGAAGAAGTTTTCCAACGAGGGCTGTCCTGTTAAGGTGGTCATATACACTAGGAATAATTTTTTAAAAGAATAATCTCTAGCAATGTTAAATTTTTCTGTTGTTTTATCATGATCAAACTAAGAGATTTTGAAGTTCATTTTACACAAATTTTATGTTAATAGTTTATGAAAAAATTATTTGTTGCTATTTACACAGGGGTACTTAAAATCCTCTATCTCTCACATATTTTAACCAAAATCCATGAACATTGAACAAAGACAGTCTAACTTACATGGGGAATGTTCCCTACAACTCTTGTCTGAATTAGTCACAAGTAAGGGTTTTAAAATTATATTACAATTTAAGTTTCTTGAAATTTTGTTTAACAAAATTGTTTAAAAAGTTGTTAAAATTACATTACATTTTTATGAATATCATTTTCTTAGTGGTAGAGAACATCGATACATGTATTAGCTTTAATTTGAAATAAAAATCAAGCAGATACCATTTCTGTGACAAAAGTTAAAGCACTTTGAATGACTTCAAATGTCAAGAAACGAATTAATGAGTAAATCGCATTTAAAGTTTACTTAGTATGTCTTCACTCCCATTCTGTTTTGATCACATCAGGAACCTCCTGGGACATACACAGATCCTTCCTTGAAAGCTGTATGGTCCTCCTTCATCTTGTATTTGACGCCCAGAGGGCAGCTTGCATATCGAATCTTGTCGTTCCTTGGAACGCTATGAAAGTCAAGGACGTTAGATATCTAAGCTCCTTGACACTATAGCGCTTTCTAGTAGAGAAAGGAGGAACTTTGTGTTGGCGGAAAATCCCGAGATTGATTTTACCACTATGAGCACGGCCTACTGAATTCATTGGGTTCATTAACATGACAACAACGAATGACATGCGTGCCGTGATTTTTGTCGCCTATCAAAAATCACTTACGACGGCCAGGAGTGAAACCAGTGGGATAGAGAAAGAGAAAGTCAATTTTTCCACTATGAACACGGCCTACTGAATTCAAATGGGTTCATTAATATGCCAACAACGAATCACATGCGTGCCGTGATTTTTGTCGCCTATCAAAAATCACTTACCACGGCCAGGAGTGAAACCAGTGGGATAGAGAAAGAGAAAGTCAATTTTTCCACTATGAACACGGCCTACTGAATTCAAATGGGTTCATTAACATGCCAACAACGAATCACATGCGTGCCGTGATTTTCGTCGCCTATCAAAAATCACTTACCACGGCCAGGAGTGAAACCAGTGGGATAGAGAAAGAGAAAGTCAATTTTGCCACTATGTACACGGCCTACTGAATTCAAATGGGTTCATTAACATGCCAACAACAAATCACATGCGTGCCGTGATTTTTGTCGCCTATCAAAAATCACTTACCACGGCCAGGAGCGAAACCAGTGGGATAGAGAAAGTCAATTTAGACTCGAAAGGAATTTTATAGATCTGCTGATACGCCAGACATGACAGCTGTCAGTCAGAACGGTTGCGCCCTCTTACAGTATATAATTTATTTTGACATGAAAGATTAATGGTATATTTATGAACCATACATTTTCTAAAACTAGAAGAAATTTCCTACAAAATGGATATTAAAAAAAAAAGTGAAATTTCAGAAAAATAGTGTATATGGGCACCTTAAGTGAGAAAGAGGATCCTCAGCCAACAAGATAAAGCAGGAAATCTTCACCAAGATGCTTTCATAAATATTGAATAACTGGTAAGTGTTATGATGATCCAATTTTCAGTGATTGCCTTCTGAAGTTAGAGAATGTAGAGCTTGGAATTCTAACTGAAATGTAAAGTGTTTTATAACCATTGGGTTGAAATAAAAACATAACAACCTTTCTACTTAAGTCACTCATTATAAATCTATTGGGGAAAGTATGACTTATGAACATGCGAGATTTCTCGCATGGGTCCGCTAGTATATATATAATTTCATTAAGGATTGCAGACAATTCAGGTACACATATTAAAGGAACTACATAATGGAATGACATAAATGAGCATTCATTAGAAACGTCAGGACACAGCGTGTTCCACGAAACTATTAATTCAACATTTTATGGTTCCAAGTATTGATAAAACTGACATATGTAATCAAAATTTAATGTTTTTCAGTCGGTCAACACGATTGTACCCAATTATAATGTGTAGCTCCCTAAACCCAAAAAAGTGTACATGAAATTAATAAATACATGTAAATATTTTTCAGGACTAGGGAACCAGCCATTGCAATTGGGTACAAATATGTTCACCGACTGAAAAACATTAAATTTCGATTACTTATGTCAGTTTTATCAATACTTGGAGCCATGAAATGTTGAATTAACAGTTTAGTGGAACACCCTGTGTCCTGACGTTTCTAACGAATCCTCATTTATGTCATTTCATTATGTAGTTCCTTTAGTATGTGTAGGATCTTACATTAGGAATCATTTGTGCACCAAACCCTTTGTTCTCTACAGGTTGCCAATAAAGCTCACAGACAAACAATGGAAAATGCAGGAATATTTTCAGAGACCAGTATTTGTCATGATCAACTATACGTAGCTAATTCACGAGTCAATCAACAATGTGAAAGCCGCTATTAAGGAAAGTCACCCACAAACATTAACAGCAGATTCCATTATAACATTGAACAAGGTATACACAGAAATTCTGTAAAACATGTACGTGGCAGTCCAAAAAATTAATTTCCCAAATTTTTAAATAAAAAGAAAACCTAGTTGCATGAAAAACGTTATTGGCACCATATAAAGCAATGTTTGAGCAAGACCAACTACAATACTCAGACCTTAATGCAGGTCTCGAAAGTGTGAAAATGGCGTATGCTGAAGCCCCGGCATATTGTTTGTTTACATTCATTGCTGGGATACACTATTTAGCTTTGATTAGCTTCGTTTGATGAAAGTTGGGATAAACTGTCCTTCGTCTGTAATTTTTAGTGTCTTCTGTATGTCTGTAAAGTCCAGTTCGCGTTAATGTACTGCAATCGTATGTAAATATGTGATAATACACTTAGAGGAGTAGAGAAATGAACTATAAAGAGGATAAAGGAGATGTACAAGGGAAGCGTGAGCTGTGTGAAAGTGGGAGGAGAGAGATCAGACTGGTTGGAACAGAGAAACGGCCTGAAACAAGGAAGTGCACTGTCACCGTTACTTTTCATTGTGGTGATGGATGACATAATGACCCGAGTGGCACAAGTAATTGGGGAAGGAAAGATGAAAGCAATGGTGTTTGCAGATGATTTGATGATTTGGGGAAACAAGGAGGAGGAGGTACAGGAACAGTTGGACGTGTGGGAAGGAATAATACAAGGATATGGGATGAAATTTTGCATAAATAAGAGTGAGATGGTGATCACAACAAGGAAGAAGGAAAGAACCACAACGGGAATAACAATTGGTGGGGAACAGCTGAAGAAAGTGGAGAGTTTCAAGTATCTGGGAAGCCTGATACAAGATAATGGAAGAAACGATAGAGAAATAAATGAGCGGGGGAGGCAGGCAGAAGCATTTCGGAGGAGTGTGAGAAGCATGTTATGGAGCAAGGATGTCTCTCAGAACAGCAAAAAGATCATATATCGGACGTACTATGTCCCTATCCTGACGTATGCCTCGGAGACCTGGGTTATGAAAGGAAGGGAGAAGAGCAAAATACAGGCCAGTGAGATGAGGTTCTTGAGAAGAGTATTGCAGCTACAAAGATGGACAGAATAAGAAATGAGAGGACCAGAGAATTAATGAAGGAGGAACCATTACAGGATGGTATAGAGAAACCTAGACTTAGATGGTATGGACATGTAAAACGAATGGAGGAGAAGAGGATACCCAGGAGGATACACGAGACGAAGTGGGAAGGAAAGAGACCTAGAGGAAGACCGAGAGACAGGTGGCTGAAGGGGGTGGAAGAAAGCGTGAAGAAGAGAGGAGAAGACTGGACAAGGGTGGAGGCTGAGAGATGGTGGGAAGACAGAAGACGTTGGAGAGGCTTGTGTTCCAAACAGACCCGGCCAGTGGCTGGAAACTGTGCAAGATGATGATGACACTTAATATGGACTGGTTCGTTTGTGTGATGATTGTCCAGTCAACCGATGGCATTGTGTCATTTACTACAGATGTTGAAGTACCTAAGACTAAAGCATAATAGAAGTGTCTCAAGAATATACACCGCAATGATTTGCTAGTTAGTGACAATATAATAATAGCTTAGTACATTTCAGGATGAAGTTACTCACGTCCGCAGCATACCTTAAGCTGTACGTGTCCCCTGGGTGGTGCTAAACGAGTAACAATTTTGGCAAAAACGTTCCAGAATAGAGAAACATGAGAAAACAAATAAAACTGCTCTTTTCAGAGCAAAACAACACGAAGTAAGAATACTGCAATGGAATGCAGGTGGTCTATCAACAAAGAAACTTTTGGAAGTAAAGAAAATCATGATAGACAGAGATATAGACATCCTTCTAATCAATGAAGCCAACACTACACCTGAAAACATACAATATTTAAAGATCCAAGGGTATACCATCTACACTCTCTTCAAAACAAGACAAATAGCAAGCGGAATATTTGCAGCAGTGAAGAACAACATCATGTCAAAATTCAGAATTGTAAAAGAAATGGATCCAACATATACATCAGAAATTATCGAATTATCCATATGGATCAACAACAAGAAAATAACAATATTCTGTGTTTACAGTCCTCCAAACAATAAAAATCTGAATCTTCACCTTTTAGAAATCAAAACAGCTACTATTTTTATAGGAGACTTCAATGCAGCTTCTCCAGTCTGGGGCTACAACTACACAAATTCAGCTGGTAAAACAATAAAAGACCTTATAGAGAGTAGCTCTCTTGAGCTATTATATAGTAACAAAGACCCAGCAACATTCATTCACCACTCTGGTTCCACAACTAACCCAGATCTCATATTAGTCTCAACAGATCTTACAAACCACAGTCATCGATCAGTACTCGAAGATCCAGGCAGTGGACATAGAATGTCCCTTCTTACTATTACATCATACAGTGAATCTGCTCAAAGTGCAGACCAGAAGATTCGGTGGAACTTTAAAAAGGCAGACTGGGAAAATTTCATAAACAAACTTGAAACAAAAATGTCGGAAATTGACCTTGATGCACCTCCTAACATCATCCTGAATAAATTTACTACAGCCATAAAAGACATAGCCAAACTGTGCATACCCAGAGGTGCCCAAACAAAATATAAACCTTTCTGGTCAGATGAATTGAACAATCTTAAGTCCGCCAGACACAAAGCAAGAAGAACAGCTGAACTTAGAATCAAAATGATGTACGGAAATGGCGACAAGCAACAGCAAAATTAAAACAAGCAATAACAATATCTAAAAGAGAATCTTGGAACACATTTTTAACAACAGTTGACTATAGGACAGACAGCAATAAAGCTCACAAACTTATCAATTCTCTAAACAACAAACACGTAGTCACTCCTTTGAATCCTATTATGATAAATGATAAGAAAATTACAGACTGTCATAAAATAGCAAACCACTTCTGTAAACATTTCACTTCAATTAGACTATCAAAACAGAAAAAGAAAGAAGACAAGACTCTCAAAAAAATAGTCAAAAAATTCATGAATAATAATGCAGATGATATCTTTAACAATAAATTTTCAATGGAAGAGTTAATGTTAGCAATAAAGAACACACAAGTCAGAAAACAACCAGGACCAGATGAGATATTCCCAGAATTCATAAAATATCTAGGTCCATCTGCTCTAAACATCCTGCTACACATATTCAACAAATTTTGGACATCAAATGATAACCTACCTAAAGACTGGACCAAAGCAACCATCATTCCAATCTTAAAACCAGGCAAGCCAAAAAACCAAGTCCCCTCATACCGACCTATAGGCACCGTGCGTTCTGCAGGGTGCTGCTGCGGGTGGATACTACGTGAACTACATACGGTCTTGTTTATCAACAGCTGATCGTAAGGCGTTGCAATACGAGTGAATTTTTACATGTGTTTATTCAATATTTTATAGTGTTGTCTCCAGATTATTATTTAAAAAATGTCAAAATGTTCTGGCAATGTTATGTGCTGTGTTGTTGGCTGCAATAATAGATACTGCAATACAGAGCAAAGTGTGACATTTTCCATCACGAGCTCACGAAATGGATTTGAAAAGACAGTGGATTTTAGCAGTAAATCGCAAGAAGTAAGTAATGGGGGATTTAAATATTTTAATTAATACTAAATTACACAGTACAAAACCTATACTAACCATGACTTTTAAAAATAGGTTAACAGTAGCAACCAAAATAATTACAGTAATGCTATACTTCCAAGGTAAGGTCCGCACCAGTAGGCCATATTTTTAAAGCACAAACATCATAATAGAGATATTCTATTACACAGTAGTCTTACTGATAGCCTTAATAATTAAATAACACATACCTTAATACCGAGCAAAGTGTGATTTTTTTTAGATTTCCTCCCCGACCTCACGAAGTGGATTCGAAAGGCTAGTGGATTAATATTGTTGTTGTTTGAGTCTTCAGTCGTTTGACTGGTTTGATGCAGCCATCCATGCCTCCCTGTCCTGAGCTAATCGTTTCATCTCTACATAGCTACCACACCCTACATCTGAGGCAATCTGTTTAACATATTCTAACCTTGGTCTACCCCTACAGTTCTTGTCCTCGACCCTTCCTTCCATAACTAAGCTTGCTCTTCTCTTCATTAGCAATCGCCAGAAACATCTCTCCTCTCCCACTCGTCTTAATACCTCTTTGTTTGTAACCCTATCTACCCATCTGATCTTCATCATTCTCCTGTAACACCACATTTCAAATGCTTCAATTCTCCTCTTTTCTGCTGCACCAATAGTCCAAGTTTCACTTCCATAGAGCGCCACGCTCCAGACAAAGGCTTTCAAAAATGACTTCCTAACACCTAAATCTATATTCGATGTCAGCAGATTCCTTTTTTGTAGAAATGCTTTCTTTGCCTGAGCCAACCTACTTTTAATATCCTCTTTGCTTCGTCCATCACTGGTTATTCTGCTTCCTAAGTAACAGAAGTCTCCTACTTCCTTCAGTTTTTCACCTGCCAATTTGATCTCCATAGAGGTTTCTGATTTATTTCGGCTGCATTCCAGTATTTTTGTTTTACATTTATTAATTTTCATCATGAATTCTTTCCGTAAGACGGAGTCCATACCATTCAAAAACTCATTCAAATCCTCAGGCTTGTCGGCCAAGATGACGATGTCATCAGCAAATCTCAGAGTTGAAATTATTTCTCCTTGAATCTTCACTCCCACTTTAAATTTTTCTCTAATTTCCTTCATTGCTTGTTCAATGTAAAGATTGAAAAGTATGGGTGATAAGTTGCAGCCTTGCCTTACACCTTTCTGAATGCCAGCTTCTCTCTCATGTCCTTCAACTCGAATGACTGCTGTCTGGTTTCTGTATAGATTGTATATCACCCTCCTATCCCTGTACTTTATTCCAATCGATTTCAAAATTTCAAACAATTTAGTCCAATCAACGTTATCAAAAGCCTTTTCTAAATCTACAAAAGCCATGAACGTTCTCTTATCTTTCCTTATTCTACCTTCCAAAATCAGCCTAAGACTTAGTACAGCTTCCCTTGTTCCTACATTTCTCCTGAAACCAAACTGGTCTTCACCCAACTCCGTTTCTATCTGGCTTTCAATCCTCTTGTAAATTATTCTAGACAGGATCTTTGAAGCATGAGTAATCAAGCTGATTGTACGGTAATATTCACATCTTTCTTTGGTATAGGGATGATTACATTCTTCTTGAAATCAGGGGGTACCTCACCTGTCTCATAAATCCTACACACCAAATGAAATAACCTGATCAGACCTTCATCTCCTATGCAGCGTAGCAACTCAATCGGTATATCATCTATGCCTGGTGCTTTGTTCCTGCTTAAGTCTTCCAAAGCTCTATCAAATTCTGATCTCAATATTAAATCTCCTTATGCATCCTCATCAATTTCCTCCTCCCTTTCCATTACATGATTCTCAATCTCCTTTCCCTTATACAAACTCTCTATGTAAGCTTTCCATCTCTCAACCTTTTCTTCCCTATCTGTTAGAGGCTTTCCATTTGTGTCCTTAATATTACAGCACTTAGTCTTCTTTTCCCCAAAAGTATTCTTAATCCTTCGATAAGCTGTGTCTACTTTTCCTAAGTTCAGACAATTTTCTATACCTGTACATTTCTCTTTCAACCATTCTTCTTTCGCTTCCTTGCACTTCTTGTTAACCTCATTTCTCAGACGTCTGTATTCTGCTTTCCCCTTTTCATCTCTTACATTCTTGTGTTTCCGCCTTTCATCCATCAATTCTAGTATATCCTGAGTGATACACGGTTTTCTACCTAATCTTTCTTTCCTACCAATGTTTTCTTCTGCGGATTTTGTTATTTCATTCTTCAAAAGGGCCCATTCGTCTGCAATTGAAGTTTGTTTAGGGTTTTTCATTAGTCCTTCCTTTATACTCTTCTTGAATCTTTCGTTTACATCCTTCTCTTTCAGTCTGTCTATTGCCCACCTTTTTGGCTTTTGACTTTTCTTCAGTTTCTTCAACTTTAATCTGCATTTCATTACAACCAGATTGTGGTCAGAGTTTATGTCAGCACCAGGATATGTTTTACAATCCAAAATCTGGTTTCGAAACCTCTGCTTGACCATAATGAAGTCGATTTGGTAACGCCCTGTATCTCCTGGTCTCATCCATGTGCATATTCTTCTATTGTGGTTATTGAATAAGGTGTTAGCTATGACCAACTCATGCTCGGTGCAGAATTCTACCAGCCTGCTTCCTCGATCATTCCTTTCACCTAATCCGAAATCTCCTACTATCTTCCCTTCTCTCCCTTTTCCTACCACAGCATTCCCATCTCCCATTACTATAACATTTTCATCACCCTTGATATACCTCAGAATTTCGTCTATTTCTTCGTAGACCTTTTCAACATCCTCATCATCAGCTTGACTGGTAGGCATATAGATTTGTACCACTATGGTGCAGGTAGGTTTAGTATTGATTTTTGATTATATTTACAGAAATAGGCCCTGGTACATGACAAAAAATAGGAACAAAATATTAATAGCCTACAGAAATATATTAGAAGTGTGTAATTATACATAAACATTAAATAAAAAAGCATTACAGTATTTTAAATAGTCCTACAAACATATTATTATGAAACCAGATAGTCACAAAATAATTTGAACTCATTACAATAGAAATTCAAATAAATATAGGCCTAATACAGAACCAAGTTAAATTTTACAAAATGTGTTCAAAATAATATTTGCATTTACAGATAGCCCATACTTTAAAAAGTATGTTTACATAAATTTGCCACATTTACACAATTTGTTTTATAGGGCAGATGGTACTTTGTGGACACCTTCAAAATCATCTAGTATCTACAGTACACATTTCATAGGAGGGTGTAAATCTCAACATCCTGCTAGTCCAGCATATGTACAAAGTATCTTTCCAGAATGTTACAGAAGAAAGTCAACAGGAACAGGCTCTCTCAGCAGATTTATGAGATTGAAGAAGAGAAGTGTAAATAGAAATCTAGTCATTTCAGCACCTGATATATCAGATCTGCAAACTAGTGAGCCTGCTCTAGTGTCCATGAAAGCTGATACCCAAACTCAGACAAACAAACATTGTGATGTAGAAAGCAATTTTGAATTCAGTTGTGTTTTGGATGGAAACAGTGTCAGCACACAAGCAAATATATCATCCCTTCACACATTACATGCTGAACCTAGACATGTTAGTAAATTGTCTGGGCCAGACTTCCCATATGAAGAAAGAGGATTTTTTGGTTATAGTTCAGTTTCTGATGAATCACAATTAAATGTTCTGGCTGGTGTCAACAAAGAAATTTTTAATATATTTTTAAACTTGCTGCCAGACACTAATACATGCAAAATTAGTAAATAAAATAGACTCTTGGTATTCTGAATGAAAATGAAGTTAGCCTTACCATTTGCTGCCCTTGCTGTTATTTTCAATATTCACCGTAGTAATATTTCTAGGATATTTCAATCTGTTTTGCCTCTACTGGCACAAGCAACAAAAAAAAAAGTGAGTTTTCTGGCCTAGCAAGGATACTGTTAATGCTACATTGCCTTCGGTTTTTAAAGATAACTATCCAAATTGTAGAGCTATTATAGACTGCACTGAAATTAAAACAGAACAGCCTCCTGAGATCAGCCAGAGTGTGTATATGTACTCTAATTATAAGTCTACATATACTGCTAAGGTCCTTATTGCAATTGCACCTTGTGGTATGGCGACATTTGTTTCCAAATGTTATGGTGGTCGAGCTAGTGACAGTTTTATCACAAATGACTGTGGAATTTTGAAATTGATAGAATCAGGAGATCAAATAATGGCTGATAAAGGTTTCCCTGGTATAAAAACTATATTGGAGGACAGCAATGCAATTTTAGTAATGCCACCCTTCATGCATGAAGGTCATTTGACACCTGAAGAAGTTGATGACACTTACAATATTGCTAGAGTGCGAATTCATGTTGAACGGTGCATTCAAAGAATGAAAGTATATAACATACTTCAAAAAATTCCAAGTGAGCTATTATGTAGTGTTGATGACATTGTGCATATGTGTTGTGTTATGACAAATGTACAACCTCCTTTGATGTCTGAAGCCCATTATTAAATCTGCACGTTAGTTCCCTTAAATAGTGTGTGAAGTTCAAGAACTTTTTCCCACAAAAAGGCAGAGGCTTGATGTAAAACCAGCTGAAATTCCCGATTTGAACATATCATTTCTTTGAATTTCTAAAAGAATGGAATTATGGTTGTCTGTATAACTGAAAAAGTCACAAGCATCAAGCCCACAACAGTACATCAAGCGCTGGCATTGAGTGAAATATGCATGATTTGGTTTCAGTTCCAAATTTCCTTCTGAATTTCTTATAAGATAGGGCACTTTAATCTCCTCATTTTCACCTATGATTGGTTTGTCTTTACATGAAATAGGACACAATTTCCAGTACCCTTTCTGGCTTCCCATTCACCATTACTATACCATCAGGACTAGCACACAACCAAGGATGGGTGAGATGAATTATGAGACCACTCTCAACAACTGTTTTACCACATAAATTTGTGTATTTGGCAAGTGCAGTTTTTTCTGACTTTTTCCAAATGTGACATTTCTAAGACCCCTACCATTAAGACATCTAGGGTTCAAGAGTGTATTTACCAACTTCTCATGATCTTTTCTCCTAGTTTTAATTGAATGTGCCTTACTTGCAGAGATCCTTTTCTTCCTTTCTGAAAACCAGAGGTCAGACTTCGATTTATGTAAGGTTTTTACACAAATTTCAGCTGCTTGAGTCTTATTAATTACAACATGAGTGTTATAAAAATAACTTGCTAGTGCAGAATTGCTAACACTACACACATCAATTACCGTTATTACAGATGTAGTCTCCTGTTTCATTAATAATGTTGTTATTACATTTTTACATGTATTATTCTGAACCATAACTGTGACATCTGTTATTAAATTTCCTAGCAATTCATTGGCAACTTTAACTGATTCTGACTTTTTCTCCTCATTTAAAATTTTGGATAGTATACATGGGGTTTTCAAATCGGGAATTTCAGCTGGTTTTACATCAAGCCTCTGCCTTTTTGTGGGAAAAAGTTCTTCTAACCTCTTCCCCTTGTTATATTTCTCTTTCCCCGCGTTTGAGATTCGAGGTCTAGACCATTCACAGGGTTGATCGGTTCGCGAAGTTACATGCTCTGAATTAACTGCATGAATAACTGCTGAAATATGCTTGCACTTCTCTGACGATCCAGCTGGGCATTCACAGGAACATGCAATCGTCTCTCTAGTAGCATTAACCTACGATAACATTATATTGTATTAGAAATTGCGTGTACATGAACATTAATGCCGCTGTCACCCCAGTTAGTTATTGATGTTTTAAGGGGCGGAACTACGTGGTCATCTGCCCCTGCTGTCACCCCCAACTAATGCATAAAATGAATAGATACGTTACCTCTAACGTGACATGATAAGGTTTCTGGCGAACTGATGTTTCTCTTATCACATTAGCAGTTATTACACTGTTGGTATTTCCTGCAAACTGCTTTTCTACTAAATTTAAAACATGCCCACTTTCTGCAAGTAGACGGCCTTTCTTCGAAGAATTGGGCCGATTATTGTCAGATAAAATACTCTGAAATCCTACAGTTATTATCAAGTCTGCCATGGCAACACACTGTGTGATGACAGCTGATATTTCTGCGGTCCGCGGTAAACCGCAACAGCTTACAATTCCGGCCACTCGTAGCGTGGCGGAGCATTTCTCCCTCTAACGCACGGAGCCTATAGCACTTACCTCCATTCTGGTAAAAATTCTAGAAAGGATGATTACAAATAGACTCAATTGGTACTTGGAAACAAAATCTCTTCTATCTGAAGAACAAGCAGGGTTTAGACAAAACAGGTCCTCCTCCCACCAAATAATGAGATTTACACAAGCTGATAAAGAAGCCTTTAACAAAAGGGAAAGTGTTCTTGCAGTTTTCATCGATTTTAAAGGAGCCTATGATACTGTATGGCGAAACATGCTGCTAAAGAAACTTATCAACTTCAAAGTAAATGGATGTATGTTAAACTGGTTTTCAAGATTCCTTTCACAAAGAATGATCAATGTTCGTTACAACTACAAAACTTCAGGTTGCAAGCAATCAAAACTAGGCCTCCCACAAGGAGCTGTATCAAGCACAACTTGATTCAATGTGTATATCAACGATCTTCCAAAAACAATAAAGAAAGTAGGTAATGTGAATATCAGCATGTTTGCAGACGATGTTATCATTTGGACCACAGCACGTAACAGCCCAAATCAGCAAATGCTTCTTGAACACAGAATGAACCAGGCACTTATAAAACTCAAAAAACTGGACTGAAAACAATAATATGGAAATCAATACTTCCAAAACAGTATACCAGTTTTTCTCCCTGAGACACCACAATCCAACTTTTAGTCTCAAATTTAGTAATCAAGACCTTACAAAAAGTGAAAGTACAAAGTACCTAGGTATCATCATGGACAAGAAGCTGAACTGGACCAAACACATAAAACATGTGGAGGATAAGGTAAGCAAACGGATGAAATTACTGAAGAGACTAGCAGGAGCTACTTGGGGGAGCACTCAAGACACACTCAACAAAACCTACAATACTTACATCAAACCTATCATAAAATATGGCAGTGAAGTACTCTCTACAGCACCCCAGTCAAACATTGATCGCCTCGAGAGGTGTCAGAATAATGCCCTACGAATCATAACAGGTGCAATAAAAACCACACCTATAACCGCCTTGCAATTATATACCCACAACTTACCAATAGAAGAAGAGATGAAACATCAAACAGCCAATGCATATCTCAGTATACAAAGATGATGATGATGATGATAATTGTTGTTTTAAGGGGCCTAACATCGAGGTTATCGGCCCCTGAGTATACAAAGACTACCTCAAATGACATGGATCAAAAAACCAGTTTCTAGCCCCAATCTTAAAACACAAAAGTCTCGCCAAAGAATACATCAATAAGAGCAATCTGCAAATAAAACTTGAACCACTCTGTATGCCAGTCAACCCTATTGAATATATACAAGTGACTACAGATCTTAATTTGTTAGAAGAGGTCTGCAAGAAAGGCTCTTCACCACAAGATCTAAAACAACTGGCCCTCTGTACAATAAAAGAAAGATATCCATCTAATCAATGGCTAAAAATATTTACAGATGGCTCACAAGACAAAGAAAATAGAACTGGAGCAGGAATACATTCATCTCTCTTCTCACTCTACTTCCCAGTAGGCCAAAACAAAACAAACTTTGATGCTGAGATAAGAGCAATTTCACACGCACTCCATCAGTTATTAGGCAGAAACATTGATTATCAAAAATGCGTTATCATTACAGATTCAAAAGCAGCCATCCAAGCCATCTCGTCAAATTATAAGCCCCAAAAAGAACTGAAAGAAATTTTTTGTATGATAAAAACCCTTCAAAGACTCCACAAACATATCTCATTTCAGTGGATCCCTTCTCATGTTGGAATAGTAGGAAATGAAGAGGCAGACAGATTAGCAAAAAAAGGTACCACACTACAACAACCTGTCAGTCAGACTGATTTTATGTCAGCAAAAAGGATCTTGAAGAATACTATCTAAAACAGGTATGAAGAAATGGCAAAGAAAACAGCAGAAACCAAATTATGGAAAGACATTGAAGCTAAATGGGATCAATATAAATTAACACCAAGAAGAGAAGCTGTAGCCTTCTTCAGACTTAACACTGGCCACGACTGCCTTGCAGCTCATCTGAAACGAATCAACATCCTGAGATCTGAAGAATGCACACTTTGTCACGAACCTGGAAGTAAAATGGATAAGGGGCACCTGCTACATTGCAACAAACTTGATGTGACTGCTAGAACTTCTGGAAACCTCACACAACTCTGTTGGAACGCAAGAAAGCTGATGGATTGGAATCCGGGCTAGCCATAAGAAACAACAACAACACATTTCAGTAGTGTCGAACTTAAGTACGTAAAGGGAAAACGCAATGAGCATCTACGGCTAGACCAAACCGTTGACGTTATCTTGAACGTTCAGCAATATGAGCCTCCGTAAATCCTTACCAGTCTGGCAGATGTTCTAGACTGCTTTGTATACACGCCAAATAATACAGTGAACTTCTGTTTTATTGGTTAAGGAAGATGTTCCCCCTGTGCCAAACAGTTAACTCATTGTGTTCCGTCATTATTCATACTTTTGTGATTCTTACAGCTTGCAAGTTATTTTTTATTATGATGCGTGTAATAACGTGTTGTGAGTACCTTGCCAATTATGTACTTCCATTGCGAGATCTATCTATCTATCGTATGGCTTTTAGTGCCGGGAGTGTCCGAGGACATGTTCGGCTCGCCTGAGTCTGTAGCTGCTTCCAGCGGACACCCTAAAGGGTAAGCTACAAGTTCCGTTCAATTTCAAGTAGTTCCAACTTTCGCCACCAGATATCAATGATACCTAGTGGCGAACGTTGGAACTTTGATAGAGCGTTCTGACGAAATCTAACCTAACAAATTTTGCTTTACACAAGTTTAGTCTGTGAAAGGATCTTTTACATGCCATAAATCTATGACATGGGACCGCCGGCTTTACTTCCCCTCCGAAGGAAGGCATACTGAAGGATTTTTAACGCTCTTAAAAAATCCGACGACTTCGGACGGGTTTGAACCCGCTATCTTGGGCACAGCAGTTCAGCATGCTACTGACTACGCCACCGAGATGGTGTGCCGCGATAATTCCATAAGAGGGAGATGATGCTTTCCAACCTATAGTACTTTACTAAATCAACTATTTCCAGCGTAAAACTATTCCAAACGGTAAGAGCGAATGTTTAATAGGTTAGATGGTAACATATTATTATCGTGTCCCTTGTGTATAGTATTCTCCATAATTATTTTCTGATATCCACACGACGACTTCTTTGCATATTTATATCAACTAATTCGGTGTGATGCTTTACCCGAGATTTTAGACAGTTCCACTAGAGGTCTTAATTGAATTGTATCTCTATGGCGTTGGTTCGATTATTTCAGGCAACTATTCTCATTCCGATTGTGTTCACAAATACTCAGCATGTGCTGCGACACCACTTCAATAACCGGGTACTTTCTTCTCTCCTACTTCAGAATCTGTTTGATTTTTTGCTAATAATATTAATCTATAATTACTGAACTTAAATACAAATCATGATAACTCGCCAAAAAGCTTCTTATTCAACCACAGAAACAGTGAGACTATTGGGTGAAGACTAAGAAACCTATAATTCGAGGCCAGCACTATATAGATAAATTAATTCAGGTAAGTCTAAATTATTGATGCATATTTCTTCGGAACCTAGTCTTGTGATATCTTTTATGCTCTTAGGTGAGTAAAAATAGTAATTTACACGAACTGTGACAAGCCCGATGACATGATCTTAGCTATTGGTAGGGCAACCATCGCCGCCATGTTTTTTCTACATTAAGGTCTGAGGATTGTAGTTGGTCTTGGTTTGAGCTATTTTTCAACTTAACCACCACCAGAATTGAGACACCTGTCATATCGTGGATCAACCTTTGTATGCCTCTATCGTAGAAGTCTGTCGCCTGGGAATGGAACCAGATAGTGACATTTATATTCAGCTCTTCATCAGTGAGAAAATGCTGACCGAAGGACAGCAAAAGATGGAATTCGATTCGACCACATACAGATCGGCGCTCAGCAACTGTTCAGCAGGAATATGGCTGGGAGCTGTTTGATCATCCACCGTACAATCCTGAGCTTGTTCTCAGCGATATCAAAGGATATCACATATCACGTGAATGAAGGGACATTATTTTAAAAAAATTCAAATTCCCCCCACCCCTTACCCCTTCTCTTGAAAACACATCCACATTTTATGTTGTACAATTTTAGAATGCACAAGTTGTAATTAGTTTTTACAGATTTTATGAGACTTTAGTGAAGGTTTTAAACGTGAATGTTAATGTTAAGAGACAATAAGAGTGGCTGATGAATAGTGGGTTTGTTAGGCTCTCGAAACATGTACCTATAATGTTTTAATGTAATCATAAATGAAAGGCATTGACTAGGCGGAATGCATTTAGTTATATATACCGAATGTTAGGACAGGCGGCGAAAAAACCTTTTTGGAGTGTTATAAAAATTTCCTTGGCAGAGCCAGGGATCGAATCCGGACATCCGGAAATACAAATTTTATTTCTGTAAAAATGCTTTCCTTGCTGAGCCAAACTACTTTTTATATCATCTTTGCTTCGTCCATCACTGGTTATTTTATTTCCTAAATAGCAGAAGTCTCCTACTTCCTATATCTTTTCACCTGCTGATTTGACGTCAATAAGGGTTTCTGATTTCTTTCGGCTGCATTCCATTATTTTTGTTTTACATTTATTGATTTTCATCATGAATTCCTTCCTCAAGACAGAGTCCATAGCATTTAAAAACATATTCAAATCCTCTGGTGAATCGGCCAAATTGACAGTGTCATCAGCAAATCTCAAGAGTTGAAATTATTTTACCTTGAATTTTTACTCCGACTTTAAATTTTTCTCTAATTTCCTCCAATGCTGGTCCAATGTCTATATTGAAAAGTATGGGTGATAAGTGGCAGCTTTGCCTTATAACTTTCTGAATACCAGCTTCTCTCTCATTTCCTGTCTCAAATAACTGCAGTCTGGTTTCAGCAGAGATTGTAAATCACCATCCAATCTAGTACTTTATTCCAATCTTTGTCAAAATGTCAAACAATTTACTTCAATCAACGCTATCAAAAGCCTTTTTGTATGTCTATAAATGTCATGAGCGTACTTTTATCTATCTTTGTTCTGCCTTCCAAAACAAAAGTTTGGTGCTTTTCAGCCGGTCAACAAGATTGTACCCAAATTAGATGGGTTATTCCTTAATCCTGAAAAAACTAATTATATGAGATTAATAAATACATAAATAAATAAATAAATACAATATTAAACAATTAATCACAGATATTGAGATAGCCAGTCACAAGCTTCCAGCAGAAGATAGGGAAATAACCAAAAATCTGGCCACCAACGAAGCCAAAAAAATCCTCAAACGAGAGAGTGAAAGCAACAACACTCATGGCAACAAGCAACTCAAAGAGATAAAGTCATTGAAACAAAAAATAAAAGAACATGACTTAGTCATCACGAAAGCAGATAAGGGGAACACCACAGTAATTCTGAACAAAACAGAATACATCGATAAAACAGTCTAATTTCAGAACAACAATGAAATCAAGGAACTAGGAAAAGACCCCACCAACAAATTCCAAAAACAAATAAAAAGTGTGTTAAAAGAAACGGAATACATATTGACAAAATTTGAAAAATCAAAATTAATAAACATGAACCCGAAAGTACCGTCATTGAGGGGACTACCAAAAATACACAAAAAGGAGTGGCCAATGAGACCAATAGTCAATTTCAGGAACACACGAAATTACAAAATCAGGAAAGAATTACTAAAAATCTTAAAACACCGCCTTTCCAATGACGAAAACAATTCTGTAAAAAACACAGCGGAATTAGTAACTGCATTAAACAAGTTACAAACGAAACCTAGCTTGCGGCTAGTATCTTTCGCTATAACTAACATGTACACCAACATTCCAATTAATGAAGCAATCAATATTATTGAAAACAACCTAAAGTCCAACAACTCGATAAAATAAATTGAAGAGGTTGTGAGATTACTGGGGGTCGTACTCAGCCAAAACGTGTTTCAATTCGATAATATAATAAACACACAAACAGAGGGCCTAGCCATGGGGTCGCCGACATCTTCATTAAAGCACTGGAAAATGTGTTCCTAGACCTCAACAAAGGGAATAGTAACGTGGACTATGTAATTTGCATCTACGACACTGAATTAACAAGCGAAGAAACAATTCTCCAAACCATTAATAGCCTACACCACTCAATCAAATTCACTAACGAATCCGAAACCGATTGGAAAATAAATTATCTCGACATAACTATCGAACGTAAAGATCTTACTTATTCCATATTCCGAAATGCCACACAAACTTCGCATGCAATTGACAGAGTTTAATCAACCCAGTACGCATACATTAGCCGGGTTCAATTCAATGGTGCACAGGGCTTTAAACATACCCATGTCAGAAGACAATATTACAATAAGGAAATCAGAATAATCAAGTAAACAGCAAAGGAAAACATTTCCGTCCATCAAAATAGATCAAATAGTAGCCAGACATGAAAATAAAAATAATACAATTCAAAAGACAGACAACAATGAGAAAAAGGTTGCGGGTTTCAATAATGTGAACGCGAATACATATAGGCTAAAATCACTAATCTGTTCAAAAAACAAGGTATAAAAATAGCATTTACAACGAATAACACAACCGGAGCATCTGCACAATAGTAATCTAAATAAAAAAGACCTGTATTCAAAGTCAGGGGTATATTCCATTATAAGCCAAGATACAGGTTGTCAAGCAAATTACATCGGGCCGAGTGGAGAAAGATTGGATACACGATACAATGAACATAGAAATGCGATAAAATACGGGACACACTTGGCTGCATGCGAACACATGTGCGACACGGGACACAGTTTCACTAACATTGAAACCGACTTAAAAATAATTCATCACGAACTGAAAGGCAGAGCTCTTGACATAAAGGATGCAATCGAAATACACCTAGCCAAAAGAAACAACCCCAATAATTTAAACAAACACACTTTCATTGAGAGTTCACCCCTCTTCACTCTACTAGAATAAACACCCCGTCGGAAACAAGAAACAACATAACGATGTAGCCAAGCTAGATAAGGGTAGCGGCTTCGGTGGCGTAGTCGGTAGCATGCTGAGCTTCTATGCCCAAGATAGCGGGTTCAAACCCGGCCAAAGCCGTCGGATTTTTTAAGGGCGTTAAAAATCCCTCAGTATGCCTACCTTCAGAGGGGAAGTAAAGCCGGCGGTCCCATGTCATAGATTTATGGCATGTTAAAGAACCTTCCACTAATTGCACCTATGTGAAGCTAAATTGGATAGATTAAGAAAGTAAACAACGCTCTTAGGTTTCTACGTTCGTTGCCAAGAGCCGACTGCGGTGGCATCTAGTAGCTAAGTTCTGAACTTGGCCTAGAAGTCGTTGAGGGTAGCGCTTGGCGGCAAAACACACAAACACACTAATACAGTCATCACAATTAACACCGGTTATCAGACAGATTCTACACACACCCAAAGAACACAGGGCTACATGACCGCGTTGTCGTAGCCCCTAAACTTAAGAACCAACCAACCTAGATAAGGGATACATGTTATTGGATCAGGATGTACTGTGCACAACTCTAGGAATGGGTATTCCAAGATTCAGACACCTAGATATCAAGGGAAAGGCTACAGCCGCTTTTGAAAGTTGAGATATTTGAATATCGCGCTACATTGCTTCTCGAAGCAATTGGAAAGAATATACCGCTAAGAGCATGTCAAGTGACGTAGCGAGTAATAGCAGAGGTCGAGGCTATTTATTGATTAAATAGTTAGCCATGGAGTAGAGACTTGAGACTTGGATCAGATTACTGGCATGGCCAAATGAAAGAGAATGCACTTAGTATCAAGTAAATCGGACCAGGGATACCTGAGATATGAGGATTTCCATATTTCAGCGTGATGACACGTGACCCTGACTGTTTTGAATAAAAGCCGGCCGGCTCAGGCATCAATAGCTCACTTCGACACAAGCACTTGCCTAGCAAGGTGCCACTACGCAGAGCCAAGGCACATGGTTGCCGGATCTACGCAGAAGTTATTTTCAAAGTTGTGATAGTCACAAAAGTGCTGCGCTACGAGTGGAACTTAGTAAGTTTCCGGCAAGGAGAATCACTGAGGTGATTGATTTTTTTCTACAGACACTGGTGAAATATTTTTATTTTCACATGGACATATGCTAGACTTTGTCTAGAATTAGTACTTTTTCACAGTCCAGTAATAACCTAATACTTGGATATTTTAAGTCCAATTCAGTCAGTTTTCATATTTGTAACTTAATAACCACTTCGATCTATCAGTACATTGAAGACCAGTCTATCACGGTGGTGTTCATTAGCCAACGCAGGGAAACTACATGTTGCTTCGCGCATGGTAGATGGTGTGAAGCCATGCCCAGGGAACGATCTTCAGAACAGCCGTTGATTGGTTAGACAGTCAGTGTTTTCTTGTACTGAAGAGATTACCGTGAGTTATGTTACAACTGACATATCTGAGAATAGATCACTTAGATCTGACCCCATTTAAGCAAACTGTTATGGAGTTAACAGAAGCCAATATTAAAATGGATCAACAGTTACTTCAAACGTCAAGAGATATTACCACTATGTCTTGTTAGACGGATTGTGGGTATATAATGGCGGCCGATACAAGGATTATACGTGCTTGTCCGATAGGGCATGTCTATGGATAAATCTGGTACAAACCAGGTTCGCTACGCTTCAAGACCATCAAGAAATGTAAGCCACATTTTGACTTTATATTATGCCTAGCTAATTGGAACAAACTATTTTTCGGCAGATGACCAACACATTTATTTTTCTTCGTATTTAAATCTTGCAATGATTTACGCAAGACTTGTTAGAGTTATTCTGAGTATTTTCAGCACTCAGAACAGTTTAGGATCGATGACCGAGCATATCGAGCATTTATTTGAATATTTCATACGGTAATCAGCCGATGTAACTGTAAAAGTTAATAATTATTTTTGTTGAGGAATGGATATTTTTTTCCATATTCGAAGGTTCGAACATGTGGATTCTCACATAATGAGATGATTATTAAATATATTTAAAATGATATAACTAATAATAATAATAATAATAATCCACTAATAATAATAATAATAATAATTTTTATAACTTTTCTAAATAATTCTTGGATATTATATTTTCTAATAATCATATGTATTGAGAGAGAGCCTATGAAGTAGTTTAATCATTTCTAGTTTGGAACAGGAGATTTTCCGAAGGAGAGTGGTTAGCGCAAGCCCGCATTCAACCAACATTTCAGTTCTGGTTGAACAGTTCATATCTGCAATGAGCAAAGTATATTTTTCAGATAACACGGAGAGGCATGAAACGGGAAGCAATTGATAATTGTATCAAATAGGATATTTTTGTATTTATATAAAATCATGACGTAAATACACTCGAAAGTGAAATAAAGATTTTCATAAGTATGGTAAATTCACGGGTTGAACTGAATGGTAAAATAAAATAAACTTGTCAGTTTATTAATCTTCCAGTGTTGATAACAAGCAGAGGCTTGATTTATTGTATAAATTTTGGGAAGAAAATTTATGTGTGTGGAGTAGTTGAAATGCCATTCCCAGGTGCGCATGTTTAAGTCGCAGGAATGAGGAGATTTTTCGAGCATCAATCAAATAGCAGGTTCGATGGCTCAGGTTTATAGGAGTATTGGAACTACACATTTCGTCGTATGAATGACCCGAAGGTTATTTCTTAGAAACCATCAGTTCTTATTTCAACCTTGTTTACGGATTCCATTAAGACTTTGATTTTGCTAGAACCCGGATTTGTCATGATAGTAGTTTATTCTTCTTCAGAGGAAGACCTTTGCCGTTGTTGTTGGAATATTGTGTTCTTATGAAAATAATAGAATGGGCCACTGCCAATTAAAAATAATTCTATAACCACGAATAATTTGAAGGATGTTTTCAATCCTAGTGCCATGAACTAAATGAATTTATTATGAAGCTACAATTCTTATTTCCGCATTCTGTCGAAGAATTGCAAGTTGTGAAAGTTGCTAAAATGGCCATGAATATAAATATTTTTCATAAGAATGATTCCAAGTGGAAAATCATCAAGTTGATGATTCAGAAATCATATATTTTGTTAAGAACTTGAAGTTCATAATCGAGTCACTTCTCGAAACGTTTAATGTCAGAAGAACAATTAATTTTTGTTGTGCTTCGCACAGTTCTTCGATGCTATGCTCAAGGTCAAATACTTTTCAGATGTTATTAATATGTGTAAATAATTTGTGTTGATTCAGAATAATAATATTTTTCGACAATATATTTTTGAAACTGGAAAAATAAGTGAAAGTTAAAAATTCTATGAACATTTATTCTACGAGTGTTAATATTATGTAAAAATTCAAACAGTGAACTACGATATTTCCAGTAGAGACAATTAAATTTGAACTGGATTTAATCACAAATAATCGATATAATTTTGGAACACAGTCTACAGGACTAATAATCAGACTTGTGTTTCCAAAGATAATTGTCAAATGTGTTTGGAAAATTTCTGTACATTGTGTAAATAGGGATGTGGGTCGCCACACGTGAATGATGCTGCTTTGAGCATTTTTTCAGTCAATTTTAAATTCAAAATAAAATGAGATAATTTTACATGATGTGTTATGCCCAGTTGAATCTCCTTCTATCCTTATTGTTGCATTGAGCCAAAAATCAGTAAAGCATTTTTTTCATTTGATGTCGTTTTTGCGATTTGCTTTAACCCATCTGGCGCTCCGGGATATTTTGACTCTCGTGCTGACTGATTATTGGTAAAATGCATATGTGGTCGTGCGGACTCCGGTCTGAACGGGCACATAAAATAAGATAGAGAGAGAAATGGCTTCGAACGTGGGGCTCGAGTTAGACACGGTCAATCGCATGCCGATTTGAATTATGATGATTTTTCTATAAATATTTTGGGAGTTGAGAGATGTCTGGTTTGGATGAATAAATTAGTGGGAAACCCAATTAGTGGGGAAAATTAAAAATTTAACTGGATTAATAATTAGAATGGGTTTGATTATTTTTGATAATGGCTTAACCATTAGGGCGTCAAGTAAATTCAGTAGTAAACGTTTGATGACTGGACATACGCATTATTAGAATCCAGGTGGAGGATATTTGAGAACTTGCATATTTTTCTTGTGATATTGTGGTAAATGTAATTCGTAAAAGTAGAGAATTTTGTTTTTCCATCACGTCGACATTAGGACAAATCTCATTTTATTAGAGTGTTCCAATTAGCTATTCATATTTCTTGTTCTAGTTATAAGCTTGTGTTTGCCAATATTGTATACCCCTAAGTTTTGAATAATAATTGAAAATTATGGAAGAGATGATGAGGATGATGAGGAGTTTGGAAGAGAGTTCCAAAGAGGCTGGACTGCGTGTAGCAGCCATTATGAAAGAAAATACTGAGGCTTTGGAAAGGAAACTTAAAGAAAATTCTGATAAACTTAAAGAAAGTTTAAACGATAAACTTAAAGAAAATTCTGATTCTTTAGAAAATAAACTTAAAGAAAATTTGAATGATAAACTTAAAGAAAATTCTGATTCTTTAGAAAATAAACTTAAAGAAAACTCAGATTCTTTAGAAAATAAACTTAAAGAAAATTCTGATTCTTTAGAAAGCAGGTTAAAAGGTAACTTGAAAGAAAATTTAAATAGTAAATTTAATTCTATGGAAAATAAATTTAAAGAGAATTCCAAAATTTTGAAAATGTCACTTGAGAGTAAAATGACTAAATTATGCGAAAAAACACATGAGCTCGAAACTTCATTAGCTACTAACGCAAGTTTAATGGACGATAAATTTCGCGATGCCGATCTTAGATCCCAAAGCTTAGCTCATAGGATAGAACATGGTCTTAGGAAAGTTGGTGAAGACATGATCAACCTAGAAGTCAGAGTGAAGAAAGAGAGTAATGAGATGGGAATTCTAGTTGTTCAACGGTTGACAGAACAATTCAAAGAACTTGTAATGGGAGAAATAAGAGAAGGTGTGATTAATGAGTTACAAACTGAAATTAAAACCACAGTTGTCAATGAAATTAAAGACACACTCAAGCTGGAGAACCAAGAAGGAATCAAGGAGATTAGGGAATCTTTGTCATCCCATATTCAAGTAATTTCCAAAGATATCCAAGCAACTCAGAAGGACATATCAGATATGACAGGGTCATTGAAAAGTCACGAGGCTGTTATGAACCAGATATCCATTGATGTCAAGGAGAATTGTAAGGAAACCGAAGCAATTAAGAAAATGGCAGAAGAAAACCATAAGGAACTTGAGGCTATGAAAACCCAAATCAAGGACGAGAAACAGTCTGACCATCTGTTGAAAATGCCAAGTGTGAGGGGAAAAGAACAGATACAGATAAATCTAGGAGCAGCTAGAGAAACTGATAGTCAAAGACAGGAGGAGGTCAGGACAGTATTTCAATCCAACCCCATAACTGTATTCAAGAATGTAGAGGATAAGCCTTCTAAATTTTCAGGGCGAGATTCTGTGACACCCGTAGAATTTTTGAGAGAAGCAGGTGATTACCTGAAAGATTCCAAGATCCCTAAAGAAAGACAGATCCGAGTGATAGGGAAGTTTTTGGAAGGTCCTGCACTTCTTTGGTTCAGAGCTTTTAGATCCACTCTAACCACTTTTGAGGAGTTTTCCCGTGGGTTATTGAAAAAGTTTTGGTCCCCGGAAACCCAACAGCAAGTCAGAGCAGAATTATATTCGAAGAGATTCTCGACGTCACAGCCTACTCGATACTCTACGTACTTTTCTGGACAGCTTTCTAAACTGCAACATTTAGATCCGCCGATGCCAGATAACGAATTAATTACTGCATTAATACGTCAGTTTCCAGCAGACGTCCAAAGGACTTTGATCGCTGCTGACATTTATAACATGGAGCAATTTGACGAGGTATTGCAGAAGCTGGATCATACGAACGCTCAATTCTTCCATCAGAAGGGAGGAAAGAATAACAACGCTGTGTACGCTGTTATGGCCGACAGTTATTCCCAAACACCTCGAGAGATTCGAGAGGGGCGAGAAGAGAAAACGCCGAGGGAAGATCCCAATAAAGGAGGATGGAATCAGTACAGTAACAGATACAGTTACAAGCCTTATGCGAGACCGGATGGTGGAAATCGATACAATACTCGATGGAGAATGCCAAGGGATAATCAAGGAAGGTACCAGGAAAGAAGGTACTATGGTAGAAACAACTACAATAACAGAGGGAATGTGGATACTCGTCAGTCCAATGAAGAGTTCAATAAGGAGACGAGGAAGAACTTAGAAGCAAGACACCAAGATAACTTGCAGTTTTTGGAGCAGAGGCCCAACGAACCAGGTCCATCGGGAACACAACAATCCCGGGGGAATGGAAACAAAAAAAAAACAAACTTCGAATTCACAGTAGAAGATAGAATTTTGAACACTTTCACTTCCAGAATTATTAAATGGCAAGCAGAGGATGATGACTTAATTCAACAGAATGATGAACGGAAAGAAATGGGTACAAGAATTAGAATGCCAATCATATCATGCGAAGTATTCGGTATACAGTACCTGTCGATACTTTGATTGATACTGGGGCTATGCTTTGTCTTGTGAGTGAGAAACTTTATATTCTGTGGAAGCTCAAAGAGAATTTAGAGGAGATTCCAGTATAAGGAATTAAGATCCAAGGAATTATACCCAACAAAATATCTCTGTGTAAAACACAATTATACTTATGTATTACGATTGGAGGACATGATTTCCGACATGTGTTTGTAGTAATGAAGGACATGGCTTTTGACATGATATTGGGAGCGGATTTCATTCAGAAATATCAAGCAGTGATAGACATGAAGACAGAGACGATCAGATTCAAGAATACCGAAGAGATAAACTTCGAGGGAAAAGAAGAGGAAGACATCGAGGGAGATGCTCAATGGTCTCTGATTTTTCATGAAGCTGAAGGAAGAGAAGTCTACACTGAGGAGGAGTCCCCAGAGCTAGGAAAAATTTTGGAAGAGTATCACGACATTTTTGATATTAAACCTGGTGAAATTAAAGATTTTGAATATTGTGGAAGTAAACAACAATGGAAGCTATGAAGTCGCTAATACACGAACTGGTAACATCGTGGGAACTTATAATGCATCGAATTTGAAGATTTATTATTCAAGAACCAGATGATTTAATGTGTAGATAGGAAAAATAAAACTTTTTCAATTTTTATTTTTTGCTAGGTGTGGGGTGGATGTGCCCAACTCTAGGAATGGGTATTCCGAGATTCAGACACCTAGATATCAAGGGAAAGGCTACAGCCGCTTTTGAAAGTTGAGATATTTGAATATCGCGCTACATTGCTTCTCGAAGCAATTGGAAAGAATATACCGCTAAGAGCATGTCAAGTGACGTAGCGAGTAATAGCAGAGGTCGAGGCTATTTATTGATTAAATAGTTAGCCATGGAGTAGAGACTTGAGACTTGGATCAGATTACTGGCACGGCCAAATGAAAGAGAATGCACTTAGTATCAAGTAAATCGGACCAGGGATACCAGAGATATGAGGATTTCCATATTTCAGCGTGATGACGCGTGACCCTGACTGTTTTGAATAAAAGCCGGCCGGCTCAGGCATCAATAGCTCACTTCGACACAAGCACTTGCCTAGCAAGGTGCCACTACGCTGAGCCAAGGCACATGGTTGCCGGATCTACGCAGAAGTTATTTTCAAAGTTGTGATAGTCACAAAAGTGCTGCGCTACGAGTGGAACTTAGTAAGTTTCCGGCAAGGAGAATCACTGAGGTGATTGATTTTTTTCTACAGACACTGGTGAAATATTTTTATTTTCACATGGACATATGCTAGACTTTGTCTAGAATTAGTACTTTTTCACAGTCCAGTAATAACCTAATACTTGGATATTTTAAGTCCAATTCAGTCAGTTTTCATATTTGTAACTTAATAACCACTTCGATCTATCAGTACATTGAAGACCAGTCTATCACGGTGGTGTCCATTAGCCAACGCAGGGAAACTATATGTTGCTTCGCGCATGGTAGATGGTGTGAAGCCATGCCCAGGGAACGATCTTCAGAACAGCCGTTGATTGGTTAGACAGTCAGTGTTTTCTTGTACTGAAGAGATTACCGTGAGTTATGTTACAACTGACATATCTGAGAATAGATCACTTAGATCTGACCCCATTTAAGCAAACTGTTATGGAGTTAACAGAAGCCAATATTAAAATGGATCAACAGTTACTTCAAACGTCAAGAGATATTACCACTATGTCTTGTTAAACGGATTGTGGGTATATAATGGCGGCCGATACAAGGATTATACGTGCTTGTCCGATAGGGCATGTCTATGGATAAATCTGGTACAAACCAGGTTCGCTACGCTTCAAGACCATCAAGAAATGTAAGCCACATTTTGACTTTATATTATGCCTAGCTAATTGGAACAAACTATTTTCCGGCAGATGACCAACACATTTATTTTTCTTCGTATTTAAATCTTGCAATGATTTACGCAAGACTTGTTAGAGTTATTCTGAGTATTTTCAGCACTCAGAACAGTTTAGGATCGATGACCGAGCATATGGAGCATTTATTTGAATATTTCATAAGGTAATCAGCCGATGTAACTGTAAAAGTTAATAATTATTTTTGTTGAGGAATGGATATTTTTTTCCATATTCGAAGGTTCGAACATGTGGATTCTCACATAATGAGATGATAATTAAATATATTTAAAATGATATAACTAATAATAATAATAATAATCCACTAATAATAATAATAATAATTTTTATAACTTTTCTAAATAATTCTTGGATATTATATTTTCTAATAATCATATGTATTGAGAGAGAGCCTATGAAGTAGTTTAATCATTTCTAGTTTGGAACAGGAGATTTTCCGAAGGAGAGTGGTTAGCGCAAGCCCGCATTCAACCAACATTTCAGTTCTGGTTGAACAGTTCATATTTGCAATGAGCAAAGTATATTTTTCAGATAACACGGAGAGGCATGAAACGGGAAGCAATTGATAATTGTATCAAATAGGATATTTTTGTATTTATATAAAATCATGACGTAAATACACTCGAAAGTGAAATAAAGATTTTCATAAGTATGGTAAATTCACGGGTTGAACTGAATGGTAAAATAAAATAAACTTGTCAGTTTATTAATCTTCCAGTGTTGATAACAAGCAGAGGCTTGATTTATTGTATAAATTTTGGGAAGAAAATTTATGTGTGTGGAGTAGTTGAAATGCCATTCCCAGGTGCGCATGTTTAAGTCGCAGGAATGAGGAGATTTTTCGAGCATCAATCAAATAGCAGGTTCAATGGCTCAGGTTTATAGGAGTATTGGAACTACACATTTCGTCGTATGAATGACCCGAAGGTTATTTCTTAGAAACCATCAGTTCTTATTTCAACCTTGTTTACGGATTCCATTAAGACTTTGATTTTGCTAGAACCCGGATTTGTCATGATAGTAGTTTATTCTTCTTCAGAGGAAGACCTTTGCCGTTGTTGTTGGAATATTGTGTTCTTATGAAAATAATAGAATGGGCCACTGCCAATTAAAAATAATTCTATAACCACGAATAATTTGAAGGATGTTTTCAATCCTAGTGCCATGAACTAAATGAATTTATTATGAAGCTACAATTCTTATTTCCGCATTCTGTCGAAGAATTGCAAGTTGTGAAAGTTGCTAAAATGGCCATGAATATAAATATTTTTCATAAGAATGATTCCAAGTGGAAAATCATCAAGTTGATGATTCAGAAATCATATATTTTGTTAAGAACTTGAAGTTCATAATCAAGTCACTTCTCGAAACGTTTAATGTCAGAAGAACAATTAATTTTTGTTGTGCTTCGCACAGTTCTTCGATGCTATGCTCAAGCTCAAATACTTTTCAGATGTTATTAATATGTGTAAATAATTTGTGTTGATTCAGAATAATAATATTTTTCGACAATATATTTTTGAAACTGGAAAAATAAGTGAAAGTTAAAAATTCTATGAACATTTATTCTACGAGTGTTAATATTATGTAAAAATTCAAACAGTGAACTACGATATTTCCAGTAGAGACAATTAAATTTGAACTGGATTTAATCACAAATAATCGATATAATTTTGGAACACAGTCTACAGGACTAATAATCAGACTTGTGTTTCCAAAGATAATTGTCAAATGTGTTTGGAAAATTTCTGTACATTGTGTAAATAGGGATGTGGGTCGCCACACGTGAATGATGCTGCTTTGAGCATTTTTTCAGTCAATTTTAAATTCAAAATAAAATGAGATAATTTTACATGATGTGTTATGCCCAGTTGAATCTCCTTCTATCCTTATTGTTGCATTGAGCCAAAAATCAGTAAAGCATTTTTTTCATTTGATGTCATTTTTGCGATTTGCTTTAACCCATCTGGCGCTCCGGGATATTTTGACTCTCGTGCTGACTGATTATTGGTAAAATGCATATGTGGTCGTGCGGACTCCGGTCTGAACGGGCACAGTACAATGTATCTTTTTCTTCAATAAAACTAGGCCGGGACATTCTCATTAGTCCGTTTGCGCTTAAAAGAGGGCTTATCAAATAATATGATAAAATCGGTCCGGTTAGCTCAAACATAAAATGCCAGCGTTTCGCCCCAGTGTGCCGTTGGGCTCATCAGTTGGTAGACACACCCCACCAATACGCGTGGCTAGCACATACTGAGAAGGCCATTGCAAGACACAAAATACAAGTAGTATTGACGTCACGAGCAATGCCTCGGGTCTTGCAATGGTCTTCTCAGTATGTGCTAGCCACGCGTATTGGTGAGGTGTGTCTGTACCAACTGATGAGCCCAACGGTACACTGGGGTAAATGTTGGCATTTAATGTTTGAGCTAAACGGATCAATTTTATCATATTACTTGATAATTCATCTGCTCAAACGGAAATTAACATCATATTCCCCCTGGGAATATTCGAAACTTATAAAGAGGGCTTGTTAGCTTATGCGTGGAGAGTTTTAAACCAGGTCTTTAAGAGTTGAAGATTATCCTGAATACAGTAACATACACCACATTTGAGAGACTAGACTAGGCAACTCACTACAGGTACACTTGCACGTGGAATACACAGCACGTAGGAATGCGAGAGGGGGAACAGCCCAGCGAGATAACGGACCCTCACAAACAGGAATCCATTCAGTAGAGTGCAAACAGTGACCAAGTGAACTGCTCTCAACAGGACCGTGCAAGACTCAACCAGATAAGTAGCCTGTACAATACAGTACTATCAGAATTGACCATTTACAACAACCACATATTCACTCCAAACAGGCAAATTTCAGAGGTCAATCACCACTTCCAGTATCTCAACAAAACATCACATGGACTACAACTAACAAATACTGACAAGTTGCATTATCTCAACTAATACTGCAACTAAATAAGTGTACAGATTGTAAATAATTTCACCCATACTTTCAGACACAGATTTTATAGCCTAAGTGTAATGGATCTGATGATGATCGCTTGACGATCGAAACTGGTCATCCAAGTGTATTTATTAATCTCATGTAATATTTTTCAGGATTAGGAAATAACCCATCTCATTTGGGTACAACCCCTCGTCCACGTCGTGGGAGACAGGCAACGGCACAAACTAGGGGATTGCCTGTAGGGGCGAAGTACAGTGGGGACTTCGTGTGCCCCGGGACCGTTACAGTAGCTGTGAAGGTCCTACAGGAACCCTGAAAAGTGACGGCTAACGGGGCTCTGGTGAAGCTACGATAGGCCCAGCAAGCCAGTAGTGGATGAAACCAAATGCTTTCAAAAATGGAACGAGCCTCGGACATGATGGATTTAATAGACGACACGGCTGTACACACGGACTAAGATTTGGAACTTTAAACCTAAGAACGCTGACGGGGAAGGTGGAGGAGATAGTGGATATGATGGAAAGAAGGAAGTTGGATTTATTGGGATTGGCAGAAACAAAGTGGAAAGGGGAAGGAAGGAGAGAACTGAGAAAAGGCTATAGACTGTAATGGAGTGGGAATGAAGAGGGAAAGAGGAATGGAGTGGGAATAGTAGTACGAGATGGTTTAAAAGAAGAAGTGAGGAGAATAAGTGATAGGATGATGAAAGTGAAAGTAGCACTGAGGGGAGAGACCGTAGAAATAGTGCAAGTGTATGCTCCACAAGTAGGCTGCGCCTCTGAAGAGAAGGAGGAGTTTGAAGAGGAATTGCAGAAGCAGCTGGTAGGAAGAAATATGATTGTTATGGGGGATCTCAATGTCCATGTAGGAAGAGAAAGACAAGGTTATGAGAGTGTTCTAGGACCCGAGGGTTGGGGTGGAAGAAATGAGGAAGGAAAGAGACTGTTGGACTTCTGCCAGAGGAACAGCCTGTTAGTTTGGAACTCCTGGTTTAAGAAAAGAGAGAGCCACACAATCACACGGTACAGTGATGACTTGACCAGGAAGTCTGTGGTCGACTATATACTGTATGAGAAAGAACTAAATAAGAACATCACGGACATCAAGGTTATACCATCGGAGAACCTGGATAGCGACCATCGATTGCTGGTAATGAACCTGAGAGGGAGTAAGGAGAAGAAAGGGACTGAGAACCAGGAAAGACGTATAAGGATATGGAAACTGAAAGAAGGGGATAGAAGGGTCGAGTACCTCAAAATGGTAAAGGACGGAATTCCAACAGATGAAGAAAGAGGGGTGGAAGAGGAATGGGCTAGATTTAAGAAGACACTAGTAGGTGCAGCAGAAGCAGTATGTGGGAGGACAAGTAGTAAGAAGAGGTGGAAGGAAACACCATGGTGGAATGAGAAGACAAAAGATATAGTAAGGGAAAAGAATAGAGCCTTTAGGAGGTGGTATCAAAATAGGACGGTAGAGACAAGGGAAGAGTACCAGGAAAGAAAGAAGGAGGCGAAGAGAGTAGTGGCTGAGGAGAGAAGAATGTGGATGGAAGAGTGGACAAAGATGATGAAGGAGGATAGTGAAGGTACAAAAAAGGTCCTGTATGGGATGGTAAAAAATAAGAGGCAGAAGGATCCTACGGATTATGTTAGGATGGTGAACAAAAGGGGACAAGAGATAAAAAAAATAGGAAAGAACTGAAGAAAATGTGGAAAGAATGTTTTGAAGAACTTCTGAACCCAAATGGAAAAGATGGTGAGGAGGAAGAAATCGGGGAAGAGGAAGATGAACTGCAAACAGAAAGAGACTTAACATGGAAAGAAGTTGAAGATGCAGTGAACAAGATGAAAGGAGGGAAAGCAACGGGTGTGGATGAGTTGAGTGTGGAGATGGTGAGAGCAGCAGGAGAGGTGGGGATACAGTGGTTGTACCGAGTGATGAGGACAGAATGGAAGGAAAGGAAGACCTCAGAGGACTGGAAAAAAGGAATAATTGTCCCGATCTTCAAGAAAGGTAATAGAACAGATTGCAGAAACTATCGGGGAATAACACTGATGAGTCATTGTGCAAAGATCTTCGAGAAAGTTTTGGAAAAGAGAATTAGGTCAAGGATAGAAGGAGGGATGAGGGAAGAACAACATGGCTTCAGAGCAGGAAGGTCCACAGTGGATTTGATTTTTGCTGTAAGGCAGTTACAAGAACAGCAGTATGAGTATGGAACAGATCTACTGATGGCCTTCCTGGACATTGAGAAAGCATATGACAGTGTATGCAGAAACAAAGTATGGAAGTCCCTGGAGGATAGAGTAGAGAAATGGACTATAAAGAGGATAAAGGAGATGTACAAGGGAAGCGTGAGCTGTGTGAAAGTGGGAGGAGAGAGATCAGACTGGTTGAAACAGAGAAACGGCCTGAAACAAGGAAGTGCACTGTCACCGTTACTTTTCATTGTGGTGATGGATGACATAATGACCCGAGTGGCACAAGTAATTGGGGAAGGAAAGATGAAAGCAATGGTATTTGCAGATGATTTGATGATTTGGGGAAACAAGGAGGAGGAGGTACAGGATCAGTTTGACGTGTGGGAAGGAATAATACAAGGATATGGGATGAAATTTAGCATAAATAAGAGTGAGATGGTGATCACAACCAGGAAGAAGGAAAGAACCACAACGGGAATAACAATTGGTGGGGAACAGCTGAAGAAAGTGGAGAGTTTCAAGTATCTGGGAAGCCTGATACAAGATAATGGAAGAAACGATAGAGAAATAAATGAGCGGGGGAGGCAGGCAGAAGCATTTCGGAGGAGTGTGAGAAGCATGTTATGGAGCAAGGATGTCCCTCAGAACAGCAAAAAGATCATATATCGGACGTACTATGTCCCTATCCTGACGTATGCCTCGGAGACCTGGGTTATGAAAGGAAGGGAGAAGAGCAAAATACAGGCCAGTGAGATGAGGTTCTTGAGAAGCAGTATTGGAGCTACAAAGATGGACAGAATAAGAAATGCGAGGACCAGAGAATTAATGATGGAGGAAAAAAGGAAGCTTGTAGTTTAACGTGACCGTTAATCTCGCGATCATAAGCCACGGGTAATGAAGGAGGAACCATTACAGGATGGTATAGAGAAATCTAGACCTAGATGGTATGGACATGTAAAACGAATGGAGGAGAAGAGGATACCCAGGAGAGTACACGAGACGAAGTGGGAAGGAAAGAGACCGAGAGGAAGACCGAGAGACAGGTGGCTGAAGGGGGTGGAAGAAAGCGTGAAGAAGAGAGGAGAAGACTGGACAAGGGTGGAGGCTGGGAGATGGTGGGAAGACAGAAGACGTTGGAGAGGCTTGTGTTCCAAACAGACCCGGCCAGTGGCTGGAAACTGTGCAAGACGATGATGATGATGATTTGGGTACAATCGTGTTGACCGACTGAAAAGCACCAAACTTTTGTTTACTAAAGCAACACTGAAAAATGGCTTCAAACACCATAATCAGCCTAAGACTTAATACAGCTTTCCTTGTTCCTACGTTTTTCCTGAAACTAAATTGGTCTTCACCCGACTTGGTTCCTATATGTCTTTCCATCTTTTGCAAATTATTCTAGTCAGAATCTTTGAAGCACGAGTGATCAAGCTGATTGTACGGCAGTCTCCACATCCTTCTTAAAAACAGAGGGCACCTCACCTGTCTCATAAATCCTACATACCAAGTGAAATAACATGATCAGGCCACCATCCCCTATGCAGTGTAGCAAATTAGGGATATTTCACCTCCGCTCTGTGTTTCGTCCTGCTTCCCACAATATAAGGTGCGATTTTACTGCCAACACATACAAAGCTCTCATATACATTCAAGAAAATCTTCACATCAAAAATGTCTTCACAACAAAATTTGGTTAAACAATAACTTGAATATTGGAATTGATAAAAAATAAGACATTTTCGATACAACAATTTAGTCTAAACGTACCGTATAGAAGAGTAAAAAACTTTTGAGAATGAATTGGTTTGAAGAACATGAACGGAAATTAACTAGAAGACACCAAGTTTGACAAAGACAATGGAATTACAATTCCAAAATTACTGTTCTGCCTACAAAATACACTGAGTGGCCAAAAGTGACGGGAACGGTAGTCCCATGAGAAAATGTGCCATGTATGACTACTGAGTGTTGCGGCTAGTTGCGGCGGAGCAGAGCAGTCTGTCACAGACACGAGTGTAGCGAAGTTTGCAACACGTCGCAAGTTAACCGACTTTGAACATGGGATGATCATCGGCAAACAGGGCATGGGTCATAGCATATCAGAGATTACATGCAAATTCAGGTTTCAGAAGTCAACAGTGCCGAGGGTGGATCTTCAATATAGCAGAGATAATGATACCATCCTCAAAAACGCCGCTCAAGATGACCACAGTTGTTTAACGAACAGACATCATGTCGCCTTAGCAGAACCATATGGGGTGAACGAAGGGCTACTGTGAGTCAGACCACAGCCCAGTTGAATGTTGGGAGTCGGGAACCCATTTCTTGCCGAGTCGATGCCTTGCCGTATTGCTGCTGTTTTGAGGGCTCGCGGAGGAGCAACTCATCATATTCCGTGCCTTCCCAGGACTTTTAGCAACTAAGTGCATATTGAGCCTGTGTGGTCTGAAGTGCCATGTGACTGGGAACCGTATCAGCCACCATGAAGCTTCTTTCCAAGTGGAATCGTAAAGAAAGAGGTTCGGATGTACATCTAGACTAGCCACGCACAAGAAAATAAATCTCGGGCCGTTTCCGGGGTTTTGCAAGACAAGCCAGTCCAAAACCAGCCCAGAATGCACACCCGCAAGGAAAAACAAATCTACTAAACGATCCAGGATTATATAAAAATTTTCGTAAATTTATTTAAAAATTCAGATCCCTATCCTACTCCTCTATAGGGATCCCTGGCTATTCCAATAATTATCTAACTGAAAGTATTCCCCCAAACTAATCTCACAATATCCCCTTGAGAAGTCCCATCTACAAGAAAAATAACCAATCAAACTAGTACGTGACACGTAAATAAATCCATAATAAAATACAATTGCCCTTAAGAATACTAATAGCCACACCTGATCCTACATGCGATTCAAAATCTCCATCTTCTACAATATTTCAAGTTACATTTAATAATAAGCTCAAATAAGAATAGCTAAGCTATGGTTGTGTCACATACAACATTTACCATTACGTTACATTTCTAGCTAACCCTTATCTGACGTTGAAAGAATAAATTAAATATAAAAATCCATAAAGGAAAATAAAAATACAAAAACCAAATCTAACATCATCCTGTCCCAAAAAACATAGTTAAATATTCACACTACAACATAAAACAAAAATAACACAGAAAATACCCTCCTACAGGTGCTTCATTAGAGTGCTACCTACACAGGATGGACTACTGTTTGTAGTTCATCGTCATCAGACACAGAAGGGAATTAGGATGCCAACTGTTGTAATGATACCGACTCATGTTGGGAAATCTCTCACGTCCACGATATCTATGCATCGTCTCATGATGTGCGATTTGTCTCAAATTGGGAAAAAATAGTCTAAGTCTCAAGTCTCTGAATACGTGGATAGCAACTCGCGGTCGAAAATACACAGTAGATTATAAACAAGCAATTGAGCTCAGTTATTGTTAATGGGTAGATTTTATATCACATTATTAGTATTAAAAGTCGAACATTATAATTATTAAGATCAGGTTTAGTTTGAATTATTATCCTTAGCATTATTAATTTATAGTATTGATTATTAAATTCTCATTCTAAAGTAACATTGCATAATCATCATAAGTGGCCCTCGGCTCACCTTCGTCATCCACATACCCTAGGTAATGTAGTTGACACAATCAATGGCTTCTCTATAAGCCTACCATCACAGCTGATCGGGTTTTAGTTCCGCGATCGCTGTAACATGTCCATAATGGCTTAACAAACTTCCTCAACGACCCTTGTTGTGTTCAAATATCATTACATTCATTGCTACCATCATACAATATTTTACAGAATGATTCCAAAAGAATTATGCCTCTATCAGCCTTCCACACTAACACAGGTTAGGATTCCTGTCCAAAAATAAACCTCAAAATAGTAATTGATCAACTCGGTGCGTTTCTTATACAATGTCAAATTGTGCTATAAATGACCATCCCTACAGGTTCCTTGACTATCGAACCAAGTTCTCTGCTTGTCATTTCAGAAGTGTTTAGTCGGTTCATCTGAGCTCTTTGCTCCACTGCAACCATGCTTTCAAAGACATGCTAGAATTCACCATCCTCTGTACTGTGCTATAAGCCTCGCCTTGGTGATATGACAAAATGTAACACGGAACCAACCGGTTTCTCGGCAGGTCACTGCCTACAAAACTATTTCTAGGTATCGTGTTTCAACTGACCATCATAAGAAAATGTGTGTATTCCTGGCTCTTCATCCTAGCTCAGATTCCTCACAAATAAAGCACGCTTTCTCGCCGTGTGAAACAATACAATCAATAGCTATGAAATCTTCTGTTGTTGTTGTTTGAGTCTTCAGTCTTTTGACTGGTTTGATGCAGCTCTCCATGCCTCCCTGTCCTGAGCTAATCGTTTCATCTCCACATAACTCCGACACCCTACATCCGAGGCAATCTGTTTAACATATTCTAACCTTGGTCTACCCCTACAGTTTTTGTCCTCGACCCTTCCTTCCATAACTAAGCTTGCTATTCCTGGGTGTCTTAGTATGTGTCCTACCAACCTATCTCTTCTCTTCATTAACAGTCGCCAGAAACATCTCTCCTCTCTCACTCGTCTTAACACCTCTTTGTTTGTAACCCTATCTACCCATCTGATCTTCATCATTCTCCTGTAATAACGTATAATCTAAACCAAGGTTCACTACCTAACGATGTCACATGAATTAGTACGGTTCCCTTAAATTAAGTCTGGACATGACCGGAGTTACAATAGAATTACATGAGATGTTTGATGGATTTAACACACATGTTTCAAGTCCGGAATCCGGGGTTCAATGTAGGTCCCAGGGCTCTCATTCTTTCCATACAGTGCGGCATCTCTGCATCTCGCTTCACGTCCCACCATTGCTCCTCGAAATGGGTAACTTAAGCCATCAGGACAGCGAACAATAGGACCATGCGGTAACCCATGTGATCTCGAATGTTGCCGTTCGATACCATTTAGAACGAAAATTTATATTTATGCAGAATTTATAAAATGATACGTTTTTACTGGCTCGCTAACTCTAAACTGTGGCAGGCAATTCAAAAATGGTCATGATGCCCACTGATTCTAAAGATGCTATCTAGCATATAAGCAAATTTTTACAAGGGACCATGCACCGATCAAAAACACACGTTAATAAAGCTGTATTTTCAGCGTACTCCACCGAACATTAACCTCTTAACTGGGTATTTTTGAGCACATGGTATAACCAGCCATTTTTCCAGCCAATTATGACAGAATAGACGGAAGGGTTAGCTGGAACATTAGCAATAATAATGTTGTGCTGAAGTATATTAAGGGAATTTTAATGTATTAAGTATAATTTTAGAGACATTTTAACCATTTTTACAGTAACTACAAGGTCATTTACCTGATTGGAACTTCAATGTTTTTCAAATGATGGTCTATAATACATACTAGAAAGGAATGTCAATCAATTGCATAACATGTTATAGAATTTCAGACATTTTGGACCATTTTTCCATTAACTACAGGGTCACTGACCTGAACTTCCATGTTCTGTCCGAATGAGGGTTTACCCCACGGAAATAGGATTCTTGACGAAATAAGATATTCTGAACCATGTTCACAAATTACTTATCATTACTTTCATTCTGATACATTCCACATTAACTTCAAGGTCATTCACCTGACTGGAACTAAGAGTTTTGTCCGTATGAAAAATCTTAAAACAAGGTGCAGCACAAAGTCCTTTCTCACAATCAGGGCACCAGATCATTGTCTCTTTCCATTCATCCAACACACAACACATCGTCTAGTGGGTTCGTTCTCCGATGTACCTGGAACAAACCGACGCTCTGCTACCACCACTAGTATCAGAAAATATGAAGTTCTGACGTGAAACACTGCGTGGGGGAAAAAGGTTGAAATATATCAATCACTTCGTCTTCATCCGATTCGTCGCATTTTTCTTCTTCTTAATTCTCATTCCCAGAACCACTTTCACTGTCAGACTCACCTTCATCTGTATCAAACCACTCAATTTTGGATTCTTCAGAAGATGAATCACCACAATCATTCTCCAGGTGTTGAATAATCTAGTCTTCTTCGAGTGAATCGAATTTCCACACTGAACCAGATGCTGCCATGGTACGGCCCACTACCGACAGAGGGGAGAGTAGCACCACGCAACAATAAAATAAAAACAAACAAGATACAGGATGCGGGAAATGTCACAACTGATGCCAAACTACTGCCAAAACGTCAATGTTCTCGAAGGCATTCTCCATGCCACGAAAACTCGTCACGCCCAGGAGACGTTAGCAGTAAAAGATAGAGTACGTATATATTCGTCATGCCCATTAAATTATAACATATAACTAGGGCCCGGATTCTTAGGTTTTTACCTATTATTTTCCTGGCTATGTAATTCACAAATTTCAACATATATGTTCATTTCACACTTCCTGGAGCAGAATATGTGAATTTCATTTCACCTAAAAAAAACACTAAATGAAGGGTTGACACATAAAATAACCTAAATAGCTGTTTTGCCTTTTTGTTATTACCCTATTGAAATGCATTGTAAAATTATTTCCACCGCGATTACAAGCAGTAGGATGGAGATATTCAGGTTACTACCGTTAAATGCAGTAGGATGATGGATGATAATTGTTGTTTTAAGGGGCCTAACATCTAGGTTATCAGCCTCTAATGGTTTGGGTGATAGTGAAACATGAGATGAGAATGAAAACTACAACTAATACTAACTACAGACTTACATACTAGAAGAAGAAATGGTAAACAAAGGATAAGGCAAATAAAAGACAGGAAGAAATGAAATGCCCTCAACCCTCGAAGAATGAGTATTGAGGGACTTGGAAGGAAGGAGAGCCATGAAAGGCAGATGGGCAGAGGGCGCACCCCAAAGTCAGTGGATAAAGGAAGAAAAAAAAAACCGGACTCAGCTCAGGAATCCCTTGGGACCGCCAACTCCCGAACTCACCAGCCGTGAGCCCCTGAGGGTGTAGAAATATCCAGGTGCAACAGAAGTGGTGGGGCTACATACACCTGCCTCCTTGGGGGCCTTGAGCTGAAGGCAGGAGATAACATGAAAAGAAAAAGTAGGCTGACCCCTTGCAAAAGGAGGGAATCAGGAAAGATGAGACAAGGGCCAATTAAGGCGGGAAAGGAAGAGAAAAAAGGAAGCTTGTAGTTTAACGTGACCGTTAATCTTGAGATCATGAGCCACGGGACCTCCTTTTTACGTGGAATCCGAACCACGGGACATGGCATTTCACTTCGAAAATCTCACATGCATTGGCCGGGAATCGAACCCGGACCGCCTTGGTGAGAGGCATACAGCTAGACCGCTGAGCCACCACGCCCCCAAAAAGGAAGAGACTCCCTAGGCCTCGGATACCCTAATACCGTCGGGGCAGGAAGAGAACAAGAGTTGACCAAGAGAGGCTGACAGGAAAGAAGACGGAGAGGAACCCGGCACAAGTAAGTGACAATGTAAACTTTTGTGAAATAAGTTCATAAATAAATTTCACAGAAATAAGAAAAACAGAAAATTATTGCTGCCTGTATTGATCCTGGAAGAAAAACCTAAAATAACCTATTTTTAGAATACAAGAAACCTAAAGTGAAGGTTTAAGCCACCTAAAAATCTGGGCCCTAGATATAACATACGAATATATACGTCATACCTAGTTAAGTAGTTAATGATATAACAAATCCGTCAATCACTCAAAATAATTACGCAGTTCAATGGATACAGTTTATTACACTCACACGTTTTGTGTCCACGCTGCTTTCAGCCTACTTTTTCACTATAGCAGCAAAAATTGTCAAACTTGAATATTTTCGTCTGTGATCTGGTATTAAGAATTACGACAATGTTTCACTCGCAATCCACGTTACACATGCGCTCGATGCCTAATTTTAACACTGATATTATTCAGATGCTTTTAGTCTTATACTTTCATGAAATTATGCTCACTCTGCATGTCTAGCTTGCATTACAAAGCAATAAGAAGAAGTGGTGTCATGTCGCCTGGCCTGATCGCCGATTGAACTGCAGTTGAGTCAAATGTGCTCCCAAAATGAATAACCTCCTTTCTGGAATTGTTGATTAACTTCCCATAAATCATTTATAATTTTAAAGATTGTTTTTTAAATTTCCTGTAATAATTAATCTCAAACAGTGCCACAAATTGTAATACACCGGCATGATCACAGCTTCTTACGTTTTTCATTTCCGGGCCTGGTGAATGCCTTCATGCGATTCCCAGTTTGACTCTCGAACAGTGTGCGTCGATTCACAGCTTCCGAGATGATACTTAGGAAAAAGTCCTTGAAAATGTGACTTTAGTCACAATATTGAAATTGATATTTATATTTAGGGATTACACCCAAGAATAAAAATGCAAAACATCGAATTTTTTGTATCATCAGAAAAATATCACTATTTTCAAACAATTCCAACTTGTGTTTGACATTATTTGGTTCAATTTAATTTAATTTAAAATTATTTGGTTTATTTTAATTGTAGTGGGATGCATAGCTGTCAGTAGAGGGATTGATTTCCACCCTGGCAGTGGATTTTAGAAAAGAAACTACCGTAAACTGGGGTTCATAGGGGCAACAGTTTAAAAAAAAAAAGTCCCATTTGATATTAATACTAAGGAAATGTACCCATACTATGTGATTCGAATCAAATGTCCTGTACGACACTTCGATTGAGACAATTACAAGCAAAAGAAATTAAGCTTAATCGGCAGAGCATCTATCTGGAGACTCATAATTATATATATTTGAGATTAACAGCAGCTAGCAACAGTAGTTATCACATATTTCCGAGTCCGCTACTAAACTTCAGCTGAGTCACGGACACGTGAAAAAGAGGTCCCCACCCCTTGGCTTCCCCCACCTCGGGTCAGGGCAGACACACACAACACAGCTCAACAGCAGTCAGTCCAGCACGAGGTTGCGCCAGTTCACATGTAGCTACGACCTCGCATTGACTCGCGTCAGGAGGTGAGTGTGAGGTTACAGTAGATTCGTGTTTTCTCGCTTGTATATTTAGGACAGTCACTTCAATTTTTTTGTATTTTCTCAGATTTGCTCGCTGTTCAAATGGGATAGCATCATATTAGGAGATAACACACAACATTTGAAAGGTAATAAAAATCAGGCATACAGCCATTTTTAACACTCAAATGGGCTTTGGTGTCATTTTACCACATAATTTTATTTCTTTTTTAGATGTTGCCAACTATCGTGCTGTTTTATTCAAGAAGAGTTCTACACTCAAACTATTTTTAATTTCCGCTCCTCAACAAAATAGCAGCATAAGACATTCATCATCTCACCATACTCTGACGCAGCAAGAAATGCAATGTTTTAGAGAACGCAAGTCAAAATTTGTACATGGAGAAACACAGGCATAGTTTCTTAACCTTTTAACAAATAAGAAGATTTTAAGTTATCAGGAGAATATTGGACCGATGGACGAAGTTTTATGGGTTTTAACCAATTGTAACGACATATCGTATTTTAACGTGTAGTATCAATGTTTAGTCTGTACTATGTTTATGTCAGAGTTAATTTCATTGTATGTGATTGATAGTGTGCATCATACTTGTTTATGTCTAAATATGTATTTGGGCTGAAGAAGTACAGACAACTGTACGAAACATGTACCCAGTTGGATAAATAGTTTATCAACAACATTGTATTGAAAAACCGGAAATAATTAATAGTTTTGTTAGAGTATACTACGTGACCCGTTTAAGGGGGGGAGGGAGGTCTTAAAAATACTACACTCACAAGGGGACCCTACGGCAATCGGATTTTTGTAATTTTTCCCGCTTCGGGTACGTAATGTTCAGACCTCGAACAATAATTTCCCAAAGCCGTTCGATGCCATATTCATAAATTCTCAAGAAAATAGACTTCGAAGTTTTCCAAGCGCTTCATATCCAGTCAAGATGTTACAGAGTTCGAGCAGGACGCGTGGCTCACCCGGTAAGATTCGGGCCCAGTAATCGCTGGGACGCTAGTTCGAGTCTCACTTCGGGTGCTATTTATTTCTTCTTTCAATTCATATACTGTACTACTAATGTGCTTGAAATATAAAAATCATCATCAGGCGGATTGTCGTCCTCCATGCCCGACATTATGATCTTCTTTATCGTATGTTAGAAAAAAATCACCAATACGCCAAGAAACACTATCTGCTTCTCTGGAAACCAACGGTCAAATGCTACTTCGAACATGCATGCCTTGCGAATGATGTGGTATGTATCCCTTCCACCCGTCCTGAAATACCCACAAATGCTTTGTGCTAGAGCAGCTGTGCCCACTTCGCAGGTAGAAAAACGTGACAAAGACAAACGATACACGCAGAACTGTTATTCGAAATAATGACAGATCTCAAAGAAACTGCCATATTGAAATATTTCATCACATTCATTTTTACTCATTCCATTGTTCACATTAATTTTCTTTTCTATTTATATTTTTATTAATCTACAAGGTGTGAATATTATTGATGGATATTATTTTTGTCGCTTATTCACAATTTCAAATAGGAGATAATTAGAAATGAGACGTGCGTTTTTTAATTGGAAATTATCATTACATATCTGTGAATACTACAGACTTGATGATTTTTATATTTCAATCTTATTAGTAGTATATGAATTGAAAGGAAGAAAAAAAAAATAGCACTTGAAGTGAGACTCGAACTAGCGTCCCAGCGATTACTGGGCCCGAACCTTACCAGGTGAGCCACGCATCCTGCTCAAACTCGGTAACTTCTTTACTGGATATGAAGCGCCCCGAAAACTTCGAAGTGGATTTTCTCAAGAATTGATGAATATGGCATCGAACGGCTTTGGGAAATTATTGTTCGAGATCTGAACTTTACGTACCCGAAGCGGGAAAAATTACAAAACTCCGAATGCCGTAGGGTCCCCTTGTCAGTCACAGGAGCGGGGGCTTAGATTTTTGTTACGTAGTCAATTTCGCTGAGAGAAATTTCGCGCTTTTTCGACCTATCTTTGAATATGGCGCACAGGGTTTAGTGCTTCTTAAACTCACAGTTGGTGGCGCTGATGCACACATGTCGAGACATCAGCTGATCGAAAACAGACACTGTTTGTCAGGCAGTTTGTAGTTCAAATCACCAAGTGCTCCGATGACTCTTGCTGTGCTCCTCGTCGCAGTGCACTAAAAAATGTTCTGTACCAAGGCTTTTTACCGGCACCTTTTCTGTTGTCACAAAATTCTTTCCGTATACCAAGCCCAGATGAAGTTGGGTCTGAAATGTTGCCATCATTACTTGTGCATCAATGCTTAACATTATGGCCGGATTTCTCACAGGGTCGAGAAATTCCCTACGATACCTATTGTCCATCTGTAAAAGACGATATCAACGGAAGAACCTGTTCAATTTGTGGCCTTTATTTTGCCTCAAAAAGAGCAATGAACAGCCATCGAAAAAATTTGCATGGTGGTGCAGTGGACAATCTGTCTCGCGTGCGACCTCTGCGGGTTCTCTCCAGGAGGCCACATGAGGTTTTGTGTGTTATGGGAGAAAGCGTGGAGTGGTTAGATGTCGAGGCCGTCGATGAAGAGGAAATGACCAAGTCTGAAGAAACTCCTGATACTACTGGCCCCGTGATCAATGATGTATCCGAGTGGATTGATGCTGGGAACGTATTCATTGAAGACATGTGTGGCGGATATTAATGTATAATAAACAGAAAACCATTGTTGCTTTCGTAAATTAAGTTACGGTAGCAATATGTTTTTACATAAGTTTTTCTTCATAATATTTAATTTACTAGTAATTATAAGCATGCATGCAGTCTTATGCAATAAACGCCGTATTAATAAAGACGAATATGAGTCAAATTATTTTCATTTGTTTCACTTTCTGCCTGCGAAATGATTAAAAATTATACTTGTCAATACTACGTAAAAACTTTAATGGGGGGGTCTTGGCATATACTACGAGTAGTAACCGAGGGGTCGAAAAATCTTAAAAAATAGGTCACGTAGTATGGGTATGTTCCCTAAGATCACTGAACTATGCTAGTGGCATCTGCTGTTGTAAACTCCTGGTGAGTTACTTTTAATCAACTGCTTGGGTTCTATACTCTGAAATCATTTCAGCAGTTGGTACACCAGCAAATGTTTAGCAGCGGATTTTATGAGGTAGAGTTCGCGCTAAAACTTCTTCTGTACGTCCGAGATACATTCCTGTAATCATTGAAAACGTTTTCAGGTAATTGCTATTATTATTTCTGATATATATTAGCATATATCCATAGTAAAATAGAGGTCTTGAAACAAATGATCAATTATTGTATTGTATGATGCAATTTATTTTCCCTTTCACGGGTGAATAGGGACAACATGGTTTGGAAGTACACGAGCGACCCCAGAGCTCATCGACACAAATCTACTGCAAAGGAGGACTTGGAGTATTGTTGCATGTTCAAAATGGGGGGTATCCATTAAGTACCTTTAATTTGCGGTGTTTTGTGAAGTACCGTTTGGACAGGGAAGGCAAAGTAGTAAAAAGATTCAAGAATAATCTTCCAGGTCCAGATTGGGCTCAGACATTTGTAAATACTGTAGACATAACGTTAAACTTGCTCCATGAATATGCCAAAATATATCGCAAAACAGGGCTAAAGTTACACCGCAAGATATAAAATGTTATTTGAAGAGCTAAAACTCACCATTCATGGTGTTCCCCCGGAACAAATCATAAATTATGATGAAACAAATTTGTCTGACGACCCTGGCCGACGATAGCTCCTGTTCAAGAGGGGCAGGAAGTAACCTGAGAGGATTATGAATCATTCAAAATCGAATGTAAGTGTGATGTTTGATGCTACTGATGATGGCACCATGTTGTCACCTTATGTCATATACAAGGCTGAACACCTTCATGATCTCTGGAGTGAAGGGGGTCCTGCTGGGACCAGGTACAATAGGACTAAATCAGGATGGATGGATGGATGGATGGATGGATGGCCAATGTTTCCTGGACTGGTTTAAGATGATAGTAATACCTTATTTCCATTATTTTGAGGGCAGGGAAGTTATCATGGGTGATAACCTGAGCTCCCATCTTTCTCCAGCTGTCATAGATTTATGTGAAAAGAATGACATTGAATTCGTCTTTCTACCACCAAACTCAACACACCTTACACAAGCTCTTGATGTCTCACTGTTTATACCCCTGAAAAGGGCGTGGCGGAAAGTCTTGGAGAATTGGAAAAGTAGGATTGCCGGTAGCAACAAATTTTCAGGAATTGACCAGAAGTATTTTCCTCGACTGTTGAAAGAAACACTTCACTGTTATCTCCAGTCATGGAAACATGCTCAGGTTTCAAGAAAACTGGAATGCATCCTTTTGAACAGAGTTCTCGATATGTTGCCGAATGAACGAGATGGAGAAGATAACTCTATCAATGACAGCCTGACTGAAATCCTGGATAATCAAAGGTGATAAGGACAGCTTTCACAAACCTGGCAGAAAAAGAAAGCTTAATGTACTTCCTGGCATCCATGCACATGAATGAGTCACAGAAAGAAGTGGAAGAACAACACAGCAATGTTGACAGTGATAGCGACTACAATGCGGAGTACAGAGAAGCAAGCACATCAAGGGACCCTGACCCCTATTCTGAATTACAGTCTGAAGAAATTGGAGCCCGGTCTATTCATCAGACATTACATGTAAGTCAGTGGATAAGAGTGAAATTTGAGAGCCTTAAGGGAGATGGAAAATGTTTCATTGCGAAAATCAAGAATGCTGTACATGTTGGAGTAACTTATGAGGCATCATTTTTTAGAGAGACTTCCACGGACAAAAATCTTCATGTTTTTCCAAATGTGGAAGATGTGTCTGAATTCGACCAGGAGCAAATAGTTCAGATAACGTAAGAACCCACTGTCGAGAGGCAGACATAGTTTTAAGTGAAGTTTGTGTACATACATGTAACCTTACCATTGTCATCACTACAAACTTGGTGATTATCTGGGCCCGGATTTTGATGACATGCTAACCTATATACAAATCCTGTTCATGGCCCCCACATTACAGAATCATCATCATCATCATCTTGCACAGTTTCCAGCCACTGGCCGGGTCTGTTTGGAACACAAGCCTCTCCAACGTCTTCTGTCTTCCCACCATCTCTCAGCCTCCACCCTTGTCCAGTCTTTTCCTCTCTTCTTCACGCTTTCTTCCACCCCTTCAGCCACCTGTCTCTCGGTCTTCCCCTCGGTCTCTTTCCTTCCCACTTCGTCTTATGTACTCTCCTGGGTATCCTCTTCTCCTCCATGGGGCCGATAACCAAGATGTTAGGCCCCTTAAAACAACAATTATCATCATCATCATCTTCTCCTCCATTCGTTTTACATGCCCATACCATCTAAGTCTAGATTTCTCTATATCATCCTGTAATGGTTCCTCCTTCATTAATTCTCTGGTCCTCTCATTTCTTATTCTGTCCATCTTTGTAGCTCCAATACTGCTTCTCAAGAACCTCATCTCACTGGCCTGTATTTTGCTCTTCTCCCTTCCTTTCATAACCCAGGTCTCCGAGGCATACGTCAGGATAGGGACATAGTACGTCCGATATATGATCTTTTTGCTGTTCTGAGGGACATCCTTGCTCCATAACATGCTTCTCACACTCCTCCGAAATGCTTCTGCCTGCCTCCCCCGCTCATTTATTTCTCAATCGTTTCTTCCATTATCTTGTATCAGGCTTCCCAGATACTTGAAACTCTCCACTTTCTTCAGCTGTTCCCCACCAATTGTTATTCCCGTTGTGGTTCTTTCCTTCTTCCTGGTTGTGATCACCATCTCACTCTTATTTATGCTAAATTTCATCCCATATCCTTGTATTATTCCTTCCCACACGTCCAACTGATCCTGTACCTCCTCCTCCTTGTTTCCCCAAATCATCAAATCATCTGCAAATACCATTGCTTTCATCTTTCCTTCCCCAATTACTTGTGCCACTCGGGTCATTATGTCATCCATCACCACAATGAAAAGTAACGGTGACAGTGCACTTCCTTGTTTCAGGCAGTTTCTCTGTTCCAACCAGTCTGATCTCTCTAATCCCACTTTCACACAGCTCACGCTTCCCTTGTACATCTCCTTTATCCTCTTTATAGTCCATTTCTCTACTCCTCTATCCTCCAGGGACTTCCATACTTTGTTTCTGCATACACTGTCATATGCTTTCTCAATGTCCAGGAAGGCCATCAGTAGATCTGTTCCATACTCATAGTGCTGTTCTTGTAACTGCCTTACAGCAAAAATCAAATCCACTGTGGACCTTCCTGCTCTGAAGCCATGTTGTTCTTCCCTCATCCCTCCTTCTATCCTTGACCTAATTCTCTTTTCCAAAACTTTCTCGAAGATCTTTGCACAATGACTCATCAGTGTTATTCCCCGATAGTTTCTGCAATCTGTTCTACTACCTTTCTTGAAGATCGGGACAATGATTCCTTTTTTCCAGTCCTCTGGGGTCTTCCTTTCCTTCCATGCTGTCCTCATCACTCGGTACAGCCACTGAATCCCCACCTCTCCTGCTGCTCTCACCATCTCCACACTCAACACATCCACACCCGGTGCCTTCCCTCCTTTCATCTTGTTCACTGCATCTTCCACTTCTTTCCATGTTAAGTCCTTTTCTGTTTGCAGTTCATCTTCCTCTTCCCCGATTTCTTCCTCCTCAACATCTTTTCCATTTGGGTTCAGAAGTTCTTCAAAATATTCTTTCCACATTTTCTTCAGTTCATCCCTATTTTCTATCTCTTGTCCCCTTTTGTTCACCATTCTAACATAATCCGTAGGATCCTTCCGCCTCTTATTTTCTACCATCCCATACAGGACCTTTTTTGTACCTTCACTATCCTCCTCCATCATTTTTGTCCACTCTTCCATCCACTTCCTTCTCTCCTCAGCCACCACTCTCTTCGCCTCCTTCTTTCTTTCCTGGTACTCTTCCCTTGTCTCTACCGTCCTATTTTGATACCACCTCCTAAAGGCTCTATTCTTTTCCCTTACTATATCTTTTGTCTTCTCATTCCACCATGGTGTTTCCTTCCACCTCTTCTTACTACTTGTCCTCCCACATACTGCTTCTGCTGCACCTACTAGTGTCTTCTTAAATCTAGCCCATTCCTCTTCCACCCCTCTTTCTTCATCTGTTGGAATTCCTTCCTTTACCATTTTGAGGTACTCGACCCTTCTATCCCCTTCTTTCAGTTTCCATATCCTTATACATCTTTCCTGGTTCTCAGTCCCTTTCTTCTCCTTACTCCCTCTCAGGTTCATTACCAGCAATCGATGGTCGCTATCCAGGTTCTCCGATGGTATAACCGTGATGTTCTTATTTAGTTCTTTCTCATACAGTATATAGTCGACCACCGACTTCCTGGTCAAGTCATCACTGTACCATGTGATTGTGTGGCTCTCTCTTTTCTTAAACCAGGAGTTCCCAACTAGCAGGCTGTTCCTCTGGCAGAAGTCTAACAGTCTCTTTCCTTCCTCATTTCTTCCGCCCCAACCCTCTGGTCCTAGAACACTCTCATAACCTTGTCTTTCTCTTCCTACATGGGCATTGAGGTCCCCCATAACAATCATATTTCTTCCTACCAGCTGCTTCTGCAATTCCTCTTCAAACTCCTCCTTCTCTTCAGAGGCGCAGCCTACTTGTGGAGCATACACTTGCACTATTTCTACGGTCTCTCTCCTCAGTGCTACTTTCACTTTCATCATCCTATCACTTATTCTCCTCACTTCTTCTTTTAAACCATCTCGTACTACTACTCCCACTCCATTTCTCTTTCCCTCTTCGTTCCCACTCCAGTACAGTCTATAGCCTTTTCTCAGTACTCTCCTTCCTTCCCCTTTCCACCTTGTTTCTGCCAATCCCAATAAATCCAACTTCCTTCTTTCCATCATATCCACTATCTCCTCCACCTTCCCCGTCAGCGTTCTTAGGTTTAAAGTTCCAAATCTTAGTCCGTGTGTACAGCCGTGTCGTCGTCTATTAAATCCATCCTGTCCGAGGCTCGTTCCATTTTTGAAAGCATTTGGTTTCATCCACTACTGGCTTGCTGGGCCTATCGTAGCTTCACCAGAACCCCGTTAGCCGTCACTTTTCAGGGTTCCTGTAGGACCTTCACAGCTACCGTAACGGTCCCGGGACACACGAAGTCCCCACTGTACTTCGCCCCTACAGGCAATCCCCTACTTTGTGCCGTTGCCCGTCTCCCACGACGTGGACGAGGGGTTGGACTTATGGGAGACCCCCACATTACAGAATGCATATTCATTAAGTTATTTTTTCCGTAATTTTTCTATTTTATTTTTAGGTCATTTTCTCGCTTTTCGTGTCATTATTATGCCAATTTATGGAATTTATTCGAATATTTTATACGTTTTGAGTCATTTTCTCACATTTTAATGGTTTATGATAACATTTTTTGCGTATGGTACAGGATATTAATGGAACTGAAAGTGAGGATGAATACGAAGACATGAGAATCTTCACAACTATGTTCAACCCTTATTTCTTAGAATATCCAGGTTATCCACATTCCAGGAGACACACTGCACTTGCAACTAATCCGGAAGCGATGTTGAAATCGAGGGGGTAGGAAGACAGACAACAGTAGGCCCAGTAATGCCAGTCTGGTTAAGTACCTCAGTGCAACCATACGTGTGCTAAGTGGGTTTGTGTTATCGACCGCAATTGTTATTTCAAATGGATTTCAAATGCCGAAGTTAAAGCCATCTACGGCTGTTCATTTCAAACAAATAATTTCGGAATTCGTTGAAAGGAGATTTTCAAAGTACAAAGTACAATCATAGTTCCTTTTCCTGTGAGAATCTATGAATGGTCACAGTCCTCTACTGTAACGCAGAGTGAGATAAACCTCTATAGCCTGTCATGTATTTTAAGTACACTTTTTCCTAATACCTCTAATCCGATAATAAATTCGAGTACCTAATGGCTAACTTCTCTCTTTTTTGTTCTACAGATGTCGCAGCATTAAAGTTCCACATACCATGAAGTGTTATCTTCCTTGACAAAAAAAGACCACAGAACTTGGAGTGTCAAACAAGACTGAAATAATAACCAGTATTTGTATGCAAATAATTCATTTTTGCCAAATAAGAATTACATTTTATTGGGTGCCTATTAAAATCATTTCAACATACAATGACATAGGCTGTTTGAATTTTTTGTGTAATGAAATTATGTCAGTTTAATTCAAATTCTTAGGTCATTTTTTTTAGTTTTCATGCCATTTTATGGGATTTTTGCAGTCATTTTGTGTAATTTTTTAAACATTTTTAGGTCAGCAAAATCCGGGCCCTAGTGATTATATAGTCCATGGTGTATGTTTTCCCTATTTAGTATTTTCACTCCTCATTATTTGCATTCTGTATTTTGTAACCTAGTTCTGTGTCCCTAATAACCCCCGAGGCCCCTGGGATAGGGTTTTGTATTTTTCTTTAGACTGTCCCTATTGACCCCATATCCGGGGCGAAAAGGGACACCTTTTATCCATATATTACTCAAAATTCTCAAAAGCTACATTGCTGATATTTGGTTCCAACGAGAGGGTGAAATACAACCTTTCACTTCGAAGAGCTAATGTGTGTAATATTTCTTGTACCTGGATTTTTTTCTAAAAAAATACAATAATATGTCCCTATTCACCCCAGTGTACAGTACCACTTCCAGGCCCTGTGGTTCACTCAGCCTACAACAGAAATGAATACCAGGGTAAAGGTAGTCGCTGACAACTGCAATCACATCTAGTGCCGATGTCACGAAAAAGAAGAAACCTCTACTTTCCACTACTCCATGGGCCTCCACAGGGTATAGAGGAGATGTCCTGTAGGTTGCTACACAGTGCTCCCATTCATTTAAAAACTTGTAAAATTTTGAAGCTCTCCTTAAGCTTAGCCTGTTGTGATGCAAACGGAAAGCACATCGCTCACACATTCTCATGCGACTCCTTTATAACCACTTTGGAAATACACTCTTAAGGGTCTAGGATTGGGGTAGGTACCATAGGATTTCGAATAAGGTATCCTTCAGGCATATTCAGTGTGGAAAAACCACACCAAGGATGGCTGCCATCTGTACTGGGATTTGAACCTTAGACTTCAAATCCAGTTATAAAGAATACCTCAGACTGCTCGGCTATTCTGCAGGGTAAATACATATGTTTTTATGTCAGAAAATGTTTTAAAAAGAATATTGTAACTCTATTTTGTGATCTGGTGGCTTCGTTTTTTGTTTTACCCTTTTCACAAGCAACCATCTGAAACAGGCTGTTCCAAATCCATGAGTTTGAGTACGAGTACTCGCGAGTACTCAGCAGGGATGCTCGGAGCATGGTTGGGGAGGGACTGGGGGTGATAGCCAATACATCACTGGGCGAAGGACATAGTACAAGTCAATGCGCTTCCTGCCAATCTTGATGTATTCACCGCACAGTGGCGGCAACCCCCAACAGCAGAGCTGTATTGCATGTTGCAGGTTTACTCACGGAAGGCGGCGAGTACTCGGCAGCTCACAGACGAGCTGCTCAGCTGGAACAGCCTGATCTGAAAGGTTGAGAAACACTGCAAAAGAATATTAGCTAAAAGCAAAACTACTTAAAAATGCACTAACCTTTCTTCATCAGAATCTTCCCCTTCAAATGGATTAGTGTTAACTGAATGATTTGCGTATTGATGATGTGGTACACTATCGAATGAATGGGAAGGTCCTGGCACAGCATAATATGATGGTGGAGGCTCTTCTAGAACAGGAGCACAAGGAAGGTAACTCTGAGAGCGTCGCTGGTACTGCCTCAGCCTCTCCTTCGCTCTTCGAACAGCTTGTTCAGCCACTGCAGAACCTGGAACATCACACAAGTTTCCCTCACAAACAAAAATAATCAAATGATTCACTCAACAACTGCTATAAAAGGGTTTGTTAAAGCATCCTCAAATGTTTGAGTACCACCAGACAGATCTTGGAAGAAAGGAACCTTAAGTTTCTGTTAAATGTTTCTGGCACAAAATGATGAGATCGCTCATTATAAACTGTTAATGCTTTTCAGCTTTCAGTCTGGTCTACAAGCCTCAGCGAGCAAAGAAGGTGCCTTCACGATCCTCTTTTTGCAGAGAGCATTACAGCATCATCAGCAACTGTACCTCATCATCATCATCTTGCACAGTTTCCAGCCACTGGCCGGGTCTGTTTGGAACACAAGCCTCTCCAACGTCTTCTGTCTTCCCACCATCTCTCAGCCTCCACCCTTGTAGAGTCTTCTCCTCTCTTCTTCACGCTTTCTTCCACCCCCTTCAGCCACCTGTCTCTCGGTCTTCCTCTCGGTCTCTTTCCTTCCCACTTCGTCTCGTGTACTCTCCTGGGTATCCTCTTCTCCTCCATTCGTTTTACATGTCCATACCATCTAGGTCTAGATTTCTCTATACCATCCTGTAATGGTTCCTCCTTCATTAATTCTCTGGTCCTCTCATTTCCTATTCTGTCCATCTTTGTAGCTCCAATACTGCTTCTCAAGAACCTCATCTCACTGGCCTGTATTTTGCTCTTCTCCCTTCCTTTCATAACCCAGGTCTCCGAGGCATACGTCAGGATAGGGACATAGTATGTCCGATATATGATCTTTTTGCTGTTCTGAGGGACATCCTTGCTCCATAACATGCTTCTCACACTCCTCCGAAATGCTTCTGCCTGCCTCCCCCGCTCATTTATTGTATCAGGCTTCCCAGATACTTGAAACTCTCCACTTTCTTCAGCTGTTCCCCACCAATTGTTATTTCCGTTGTGGTTCTTTCCTTCTTCCTTGTTGTGATCACCATCTCACTCTTATTTATGCTAAATTTCATCCCATATCCTTGTATTATTCCTTCCCACACGTCCAACTGTTCCTGTACCTCCTCCTCCTTGTTTCCCCAAATCATCAAATCATCTGCAAACACCATTGCTTTCATCTTTCCTTCCCCAATTACTTGTGCCACTCTGGTCATTATGTCATCCATCACTGCAATGAAAAGTAACGGTGACAGTTCACTTCCTTGTTTCAGGCCGTTTCTCTGTTCCAACCAGTCTGATCTCTCTCCTCCCACTTTCACACAGCTCACGCTTCCCTTGTACATCTCCTTTATCCTCTTTATAGTCCATTTCTCTACTCCTCTATCCTCCAGGGACTTCCAACTGTACCTATTACTATGAAATTGTTCAAACAGTCTACCCATCTTCTCGTAGGTCTTCCTCTGGATCTCCTTGCCCTCTACAGATGAGATTATTAGTCTCTTACGGTAAATAACCTCTTGCCCATTTACAATGCATGCCCCATCATGGAAGCGAATTCATACAGACTTAACCATCGAGTTGTTTTAGAGGTTCTTCTTTATATCTTAATACTATTTTTGAAAGTAATCACAATACTGAATTCTCAAATCTTCGATGTTCAAGTTTTGATTGGGAACATGGTGTAGCAGTTTTGCTAGCCCTATGTTGGTAGCGACAAGTGTAACGGTTTACCTTTGCCTAAGCTATGTTGTTTTAATGGGCGCCAAGACCTCAATGCAATGTTGAAATCTAAATTTGTATTTAACAACGTCTAGCTCTGGCAGAACACCTTCAAGACTCTATTCACTCAGATCGTGGTATGATTTGATCATTAACCCCACAAACAATTGTATCAGGAGATGGAATTGGTCTATATCTAATGCTACCTACTGAAAGCAAAGATTGCATTGTAAAAGAATTGAATTTATTACATAAAACAAGTATAGCAAAATTAATAATAATTATAAGTTTAAAATTTAAATTGGAGCGTTGCGATTTTAATATTACCGATAGAAAATTACGTGAAAACGGAGTCTGATAAATTATTGATTTTACTCTTATTCCCAAGCTATGAAGTTACTGAAATATGAAATATAAAACAAAGAGAAATGAGAGATTGCGTATTTCTGCGTCATTCGCGCTTACCACTGGAAATTGCCAAAGCATTTCCCTCGTACTGGATGATGCTGTGTGCTTCCCACAGTCTCCTGGACGTCGACATCTCCGTCGATATATGATGATATTCTGGTAGATTAGATAATTCTATGGTCCGTACATCGGACCCAAGCACTCGTACAACCACACTGGTTAAGTTTTACAAAAGTTAGTCCTCCAATCCACGGAACATCGGAGCGACTCCCGCGTACAACCGTACTCGTTAAGTTCTTCACAGATAGTCTTCGTTCCACGGAACATCGGAGCAACCCCCGCGTATAACCATACTCGGCAAGTTCTACACAGATTGTCCACGTTCCACGGCGCGTCGAACGATATATCCACACGTCGGCTCCCCACTCCAGTCCCAACTTCTAGCTTACGTGGTCTCCACTGATTGGCTGCACCCCACGCGCTATACTCCCCTCCTCTGGCTCATTACACTCGGCGGGAGGGTTCCGTTCCAACTATCCGCCTTTTCTTGACGCTGCAACCCCGCTTGCGTAATACTTCCCGACAAGATTAAGCGTGTACTTGAATTCCCAGTGAGTCACGTCTCTCGATATACCCTAACTGACGAAACTCCGTTAAATTCCGTAATCACATAACTTTCTATGATATTGTCGTTCGTAATAATTTGCTTGATAGCGTTTTCTAAGACATAGAAAACCTATCTGTATGCTTATAATTTTTATAAAATGCTCCGAAAATATCTTAATAATAATTATAATAAATTAATAATAATAATAAATTAACATGAAAAATTCTCTTGGCTGAACAATTTGCCGCGTAAATAAATATAGAATGGCTTCCTACTGACTTATGCCAGTTGCATAAAAACCCCTCGAAAAACACGTTACATATTCGCCTCGGATCATCGGATGATTTACCGTGACGACGGTCCATTATCCGATTATCCCAGACACGTTAATAAACCCCATCCAAAATACATATTACATAAATGAGATCACCCTAAATTACAGATATATATACTCATAATTTTTCTTCACGCACATTGCGTCAAAGTTTGTTGTCACTATGGATTGCACTTTGCAACCAGTCCAATGTTTTACATATAGAATAGTGTTCCACGGATATTTCTGCCTCTCAAATTTCTCTATGTTGGAGAAATAGACATAATTAATGTGTGAGCACTATGTATTTATGATGTCATATCACACGCATTGAAGGTGTTCTGATATATTTATATCTCCATAAACTTCCTAATTTCACTGGAGGTCCCTTCCTTATGGTGAAATTTAATCTCACTTATCACTGAGCACACGATCACACTATTGTGGCAGCGCCTCGTGACCATAATACTTAATCTCTCTTTAAAGTAGATTAAATTAATATTGACTTCTGAAAAAAAAAACAAAAAAAAAAACAGTAAATGCGCATTACATATAACACCAAATATTTCTGTGCCGTAATCGCCCTGTCTTGTTAAGTTCCCGTAGACCATATTCTACTTAATACTAGTTCTCAACACAGACCAGTTCTCCTGACACAAATAATACCTTTGTACAAATTACCTTAAATTACACACTTACAAATCTTACATGGCGAGGCCGTAAACAGAAATCACGTGTGCTGATATGTATGAGTTTCAGGAAGGACTGTCTCGCCTTCTGATGGCCCATCTTTTGCCTCGTGGACGCCTTAAGCAAAAATACCCTGTCCAAGCGCTCACCCATCTCTAGGAGGCAAATGGGAATTCACCAGCGCTACCAAATTCTGGCCTTGGTGTATCTAGACATTTTAGTGCTCAAGAGCATCCGACCATCCCGTCATATTTCCCTGTACCTTAAAAACTCTCATTTACTTACATACTACCCCCCTGTGTGACTTCTGATACGCCTGCCTGGAAGACCATCTCCTCCCACGCACCAAATACCACACTTACTCATTTGATAGGCTGGCTCGCCAGCTAAACACACTCACTTTATGACACATATTTTCGTAGACTATGTATATTATACGTCCCGTATAATCTGTTTCCCTTACTATCCTCCAGCACATATGCTGTTTTTCCAATACGTTTGGAAACTATAAATGTCTCTGCGTCACCTGCTTCCAACCTTGCCAGTGGCTCCCATAAATGAACGTCATCACGTTGCTCTACCTAGCATATTTCTCAGTGTCTGTAACGATGCCCTGTTGCTACTGTCCACACATGCTAACCCTACTTTCCTCTGGTGTAACACCTCTACTTGACACTCTATGACCTAAAAATGTCACTTCTGACTGACAGAATAACGACTTAGACAGCTTCAAAGTGAACCCTGCCTGATCTAACTTCTGAAAAACTATATCTAAATGACGTAGATGCTCCTCAAAACTGCGTGAACTAATTACCATATCATCAATGTAAATGGTCACAAACTCTCCTGTGTCATCCCCTAATGCGATGTTTAAAGCCCTAATTAAAGCTGCTGAACTACTCTTTAACCCATAAGGTGTTCTACAAAATTGATAAAGGTTATATTTATGACTAAAAGCTGTAAATGGTCTATCTTCGTACATAAGTGGCACTTGCCAAAAACTGGAACTCAAATCTACACAAGTGAAATACTTCTTCCCCTCAAATGTTTGCATTAATTCTTCTATTGACATAGATTTCAGCTGATCTGAACTAATTCTACTGTTAACCAAACGAGCGTCTAAACAAATACGAACCGTGCCGTCGGTCTTGGGTACCGTGATCAAAGAATTAACATATGGACTGTTAGAGTGCTCAATAATCCCATCTTCAAGCATCTGGTTAATTTGTGCCTCAACTGCACTCTGATAAGCGAAAGGTACAGGATATCTATGTCCTGTGAATACTGACCTATCAATAACGTTCAATGAATGTGTATAGCAATTGGCCATACCAATGCGATCCTCAAACACTCTCCTATTACACAATAACACATCATAGAGCCGAACACACTGTTCATCCTCTATATTTCCCTGAAATGCAGCATCACGTAACGAGTCCTTTAGACTACCGTTCGTAATCACACTGCCCACAAAACATGGAGAACCCCGCTCTACGGCTGGCGATATCTCATTTAAAGTACAAATCACACCTACAATACTACTCCTCTGAATATGGTCATTGAACGCTACTTCTACTTCAGAATCTCCCCATTTAAATTTCAAACTCCCTACATCATAACATAAGTTACCAGACACTCTACTTAGCCACTCTGAACCCAAGATAACACTGAATACTAAATTTGGAATCTGCTTCTCTACATGATTATTAATTTTATTGTCTACTAAAACTTGCTTAGAAATTACTTTAGACCTCTTCCCAACAGCTGTGATAACAAAAGTGCTTTTAATTGGCATCTCCTCAAAATTTACTCCAGTTCCTTTCATTTTATCATAAAATGCACTACTTATGCAACTCTTCATACAACCACTATCAATTAAAACATCTGTGTACGCATCGGACACGTTAAATTTAACTATGGGGCTCTTACTAACCACTTCCTGAATAATACCTTCATCATTTAGTTCATGTAATAATTCATTTCTTACATTTAGGTCATAGGGTTCCTGTATAATTGTATGGACAGGGCATGCTACAGACTGAGATTCTGACCTTACTTCGCAGCCTGGTTCGCGTTTAAAGAACCCCTACAGCTGGCCGTAGTACTACTAACTACTGAACTGGTCTGGTTGTTCTGGGCTGTGTTGTCATTGTTTGGCTGTATATTACTACCACTAGGCTGTCCTCTTCCTTGACCCCTATTCTGGTTGTAATTATTGTCATTATAATTTCTCCCTTGATTTCCCCTGAAATCATTGTTTCTCCCTTGATTTCCCCTGTAATCATTGTTCCTCCCTTGATTTCCCCTGAAATCATTGTTCCTCCCTTGATTTCCCCTGAAATCATTGTTCCTCCCTTGATACTGATTACCATAGCCATTTCCTCTGTTCTGATTTAGCTGATTATTATTATTATTTCTATTTTGAGCGTTGGCCCCTTCGCCACCGTTCCCTTGAACTTCTTGATGCCTGGCTTCATTAGGTCTATTATTATTATTACCCTGGTTCCGATTGAAATTGTCCTCATAACCCTCTCTCCCTAGTGCATCAAATGTGCTTAACAAATTTTCTACTTGTGATATAGTCTTTACATTCTGGATACAAGCAGCCTCCTTGATCCTATAGGGAAAGTGCCTAAGTAGCAACCTCACCACATCACTTTCCTCCTTCAACCCATCCAGATATTTACACACTAATACCTGCCCTAAAAAGTATTCGGTCATGGTGGAGCTTCCTTTAGGGTTATATTTACCACACACTACTCCCTCACGATGCTGCGACTGAATAACCTCATTCCAGAACTTTTCACAGAATTTCATTTTAAAATCATTGATATCAGTAAACTTGTCTCTGTATACAGCAAACCAATTCCTCGTTTCCCCCACAAACACTTGTTCTAAAATTTCAACTACCTGGCACCACTCAATACTACCATTTTCCAACCTCTCCCCGAATTTATTTTCTATAGTGTTCATGAACTCCATTGGGCACCCCTGTCGATTGCTGAACTTACCCAGTTCTACCTCCCTGTGTGTGCTATTCACAAAAACTGGCCTATTCTGACTATTTTCTTGCCTGATCCTAGCTTTTAATTTTAACTCTAATTCTGCGATTTTCTCCTCAGCCTTCCTCTCAATACTGTTTACAGTTAATTTAATGTTTCCTTCTGATTCTTCTACTTTATCATATAGCTTTGCTTGTTTCTCCTCAATCTTGCTAATGCTCTCTCTATTACTCTCTCTTAAATCATTTACTTCTGCAACTATTTGTGAGTGGACTTTCTCAATTCTACCCCCCAGCTGTTCCTTAACCTCTTTAGTAGCTACCTGAATTTTGTTAATTTCTCCCCCCAATTGCTTTTTGACCTGCTGTGTTTCCAGTTGCACAAGTTCTTTTAAATTTTCAGCCTGTGTACTGATTCTAATTTCCAACTCCTCCTGTACTTTTCCTAATTTTCTGTCTACATCTGCAATAATCTCTTTAGCCTTTTCTTCCATCACCCCCCTGATCTCACCTCTAATCAGTTCGAATTTGTCACTCATTTCCCTACTGTTTTGTTCTAATTTGGCATTTAAAGTTTCAGTACTCTCTCTATTTTCCTTACTGTTTTGTTCTAATCTGGCATTTAAAGTTTCATTACTCTCTCTATTTTCCCTACTGTTTTGTTCTAATTTAGCATTTAAGGCATCTGTACTTTCTTTATTTTCCCTACTGTTTTGTTCTAATCTGGCGTTTAAGGCATCTGTACTTTCTTTATTTTCCCTACTGTTTTGTTCTAATTTTGCATTTAAGGCATCACTACTAACTTTGTTCTGATACATGAACTCGAGAAGTAAAGTTTTTAATTCTGGTTGGCCGCCTACACTCCCTGTTTCAGTATCGGGATTTACCTCCGCTACCCCGGTACTACCATCACTCGACATACTGCTCGTATCATCACTCTCCAGTTGATGACCACTACGTAACCTCATCTGTCTTTCTTTCTCATCCCCCATAATGATATACACTGATACAGACAAATAACCCCCAAAATACAGGCACAGAAATATATACCCTTCTCCTTCCACAAATGTTATTAGGTTTTCAGCCCCACATTGGGCGCCAATTGTAGCAGTTTTGCTAGCCCTATGTTGGTAGCGACAAGTGTAACGGTTTTCCTTTGCCTAAGCTATGTTGTTTTAATGGGCGCCAAGACCTCAATGCAATGCTGAAATCTAAATTTGTATTTAACAACGTCTAGCTCTGGCAGAACACCTTCAAGATTCTATTCACTCAGATCGTGGTATGATTTGATCATTAACCCCACAAACAATTGTATCAGGAGATGGAATTGGTCTATATCTAATGCTACCTACTGAAAGCAAAGATTGCATTGTAAAAGAATTGAATTTATTACATAAAACAAGTATAGCAAAATTAATAATAATTATAAAATTTAAATTGGAGTGTTGCGATTTTAATATTACCGATAGAAAATTACGTGAAAACGGAGTCTGATAAATTATTGATTTTACTCTTATTCCCAAGCTATGAAGTTACTGAAATATGAAATATAAAACAAAGAGAAATGAGAGATTGCGTATTTCTGCGTCATTCGCGCTTACCACTGGAAATTGCCAAAGCATTTCCCTCGTACTGGATGATGCTGTGTGCTTCCCACAGTCTCCTGGACGTCGACATCTCCGTCGATATATGATGATATTCTGGTAGATTAGATAATTCTATGGTCCGTACATCGGACCCAAACACTCGTACAACCACACTGGTTAAGTTTTACAAAAGTTAGTCCTCCAATCCACGGAACATCGGAGCGACTCCCGCGTACAACCGTACTCGTTAAGTTCTTCACAGATAGTCTTCGTTCCACGGAACATCGGAGCAAACCCCGCGTATAACCATACTCGGCAAGTTCTACACAGATTGTCCACGTTCCACGGCGCGTCGAACGATATATCCACACGTCGGCTCCCCACTCCAGTCCCAACTTCTAGCTTACGTGGTCTCCACTGATTAGCTGCACCCCACGCGCTATACTCCCCTCCTCTGACTCATTACACTCGGCGGGAGGGTTCCGTTCCAACTATCCGCCTTTTCTTGACGCTGCAACCCCGCTTGCGTAATACTTCCCGACAAGATTAAGCGTGTACTTGAATTCCCAGTGAGTCACGTCTCTCGATATACCCTAACTGACGAAACTCCGTTAAATTCCGTAATCACATAACTTTCTATGATATTGTCGTTCGTAATAATTTGCTTGATAGCGTTTTCTAAGACATAGAAAACCTATCTGTATGCTTATAATTTTTATAAAATGCTCCGAAAATATCTTAATAATAATTATAATAAATTAATAATAATAATAAATTAACATGAAAAATTCTCTTGGCTGAACAATTTGCCGCATAAATAAATATAGAATGGCTTCCTACTGACTTATGCCAGTTGCATAAAAACCCCTCTAAAAACACGTTACAATGGTTACAAAATGGAATCTCTATAAATAAAATTAAGATTTGCCTGCACATTCAATGTAAAAAAACGTGACACATCGTTGTAATAGAACATACTCTCTTTAGAGTTTGTGGTTTTTAACACATAAAAATCCAAAATTTCACATTTTGAATTCCAAATTTAGCATTTTGTAGCATCTACATTTTAAAATTTAGCACTTTTTAATAATTTGGTAAAAAATAAGGTTTTTCACTGATATTATAATGTAGCAATTAGGACTAAAATAATATAATTCAGTAATGTAATATTGCTCATCATCATATTAACAAATTACTATGGAAAGTTAAAATAAAAGATGCTAACACACAAATAAACACACCAAAATTATGAAACTTCACACCTTAATTGTACTTACAAACAACCGGTTTGGTAATAATTTTATATTTTGGTCGTTGATCGTGAAAATTTGTTGCGTTAAAAAATTCCAAACACATTTCACCCAAAATAAGGATAATTTTGAGGTTTGTATATTTCACGACCGTTTGAATACCAAATGCGGATTTTCAGCTATTAGGTTGTGTTTTGTACATGAAGTACAAGTGCTGTTGAGGCGACAGTAGTCGTTACCCCAGTAGGTGTACCTTTTCCAGGCAGAGAAAAAGTGTCTGTACGTGATAGCTTAGTTATTAAGAGCATAGGGCAGGAAATACACAGGTCTCAGGATCGAGTCCTGGTCATGTCAGACATTTTAACTCACCGTTTTCCATCTCGTTGGTTTATACTTCATGAACACTATGTAATGTTCTTATTGTGCCACCATGTGCGACCAAATGAATAGGTTGGCACAGCAATCAATTCTCACCTCTTATCTATCAATAAAAAATTAAAAAAAACTTGTATGGGCACCATGTCGCAACTTGAAGTTGACGATCCGATTTGTAGATAAATAATAAATACCAGAGCACCAAAGACCTCTCTCTCCCAGAATGTGTCGTAACTGAGTCACTAACCAATTAGAAGGGACCTGAAAAAATCGCATTTGCGATAAATGCAAATTTTTAAATTTCGTACAGAATCCAAGCCTACGTTAAATTTAATGTGGAAAAAAAAAAAAAAAAAAAATTAAGAGTAAATCAAAGTGCGACAAAATGCGAATTGTGACCCAAAATGCGAAAATACCGAATAAGTGCGATTTTATAGTGAAATTACTTTAAATCTGCTAATTTATTTGCGAATTTGTTTATTAAGCAAAATAAAATGTTTAGTAGGTGGCCTAATCGCTCGCTAGCGATACCTCATCTCAGACTCGCAGTGTGCTACGGCATATTGGTCGATATAACAATCGATTTCTGTATCGATACGAACATTCGACTATCTATAACCTATTCAGACAGCTGACGAACGAAACTCGTTTGTGTACTTGGCGCATCGTGGCGACTGGTAGTTTGCCGAACATATGGACTTCGCTAAACGGAAATTTTTTCGGCTTGCCGCTTGAATAGTAACCTTATTCTTTTGCAACCTTCAAGCACTTCAATGTTCAAAGTTTTTTTTCCTAGAAATGGGACGTTCTGCTGAAGCTGCTCATGAAAGAGCACAGCAGTACGCTAATCATGGCTTTTATTGTTCCGACTCTGCAACAGTACTCTGTCCGCCCTAGTAACTCCCCTCACAGCCACACAGTGCTAGCATTCAGCCTGCTTGTAGCATCTAGGCCACAGTCAGCTATCGCAACTTGCCGTACAATTTAGACAGTGAGTGTTTTATTGCACTACCATACAGTCGTTGCAGACAGTAGATGTAACTTGAAAGAGTGCAAGTCTGACTTATTTACAATACTTTCAATTTTCTGTAGGCCTAAAATGTAAGTCAAAACAAATGTGTCGCCAATAAAGTCATATAGTCGGTAAGAATCCAGAAAAAATATATGCTAATTTTCCAAAAATAGATGCTAAAGGGAAAAAATAAATGCTAATTTAAAGGAAAATAGATGATAAATTTTCAGGTCCATACCAATTAGTAATCAATTGAGAAGAATAGAATGCCTTATACTTAAATCTATCTACTAGAAAAGACCTACCATAGACAAAATAAGAATTTATTCACAAGGAAGCAGCAAATAAAGAGGAATTTAAGTTTTAAAAAATTAAGCTTGAATTTATTTTACTGTGACAATATGCGAAATGAAAGTAATCTAATTGAAAATGAATTTAACTGCAAAGCTAGAAGTTAATGCCAAAATCGAATATCACAGAGATACTTGTGTTGGACAGTATACAACCTCACCGGTGTTGTCTGAATGATCTTCCTGTCCTTGTATCATGACGTCAGGTCGTTGGTTTTCGGATCTCTCGGATATCTCCAAAAATGTGATTTACTTAGCAGATGGGCGATGAAGATACAAAGTTGTATTGAATAGCAGTAACGTGCTTAATGTCAGTTGCTTACAGAGACAGTAATCAAATCTAATTCAATAATCACCTCGCTGAATATAACCAAATATACAATCATATCATGACTTCAGTGTGAGGCTTAATACTTTGCAAATTGAAGCAAGCTCCAGCCGAACGGCTTAATAAAAGTTCAATCACAAGTGATTGAGAATCCGAACATTCAGAATAAGCGGTCTCAATATCAGCATAGTAAGTCCAAAGACCTAATAATAATTCCATTGTGGCAAAACAAAATAAGAGTCGCTGAAAAATTGCTCCCAAATCAGAGAGATCTTCAAAGAAAAGGTCCCTCCCGCCTTGGATCTTCTTGTTTTCTACCAGAACATCCCGTTTCTATGGCAACACCTCTCTCTGTTTCTCAAATCAATCTCTTTGTCAAAGATGATGATGAATGAAAATCCACAGCCTGCTTCCAGTCTCCGACCGGGTCAGGAATGGAATGAATGAAGCCCCCATATAGCGGTGAGGATACGAACTGTACCGGCTGCCGAGGCCTGACGCACTCCTCTGGGGCAATGATTACATGAATGACAGATGAAATGAAATGATAGTGGAGAGTGTTGCTGGAATGAAATGTTGACAGGGAAAACCGGAGTACCCGGAGAAAAACCTGTCTGCCTCCGTTTTGTCCAGCACAGATCTCACATGGAGTGACCGGGATTGGAACCACGGACCCAGCGGTGAGAGGCCGGCGTGCTGCCGCCTAAGCCACGGTGGCTTTGTCAAAGATGATGATGATAATGATAATTATAATTGTTGTTTTAAGGGGTCTAACATCTGGGTTATCGACCCCTAATGGTCTGAGTGATAGCGAAAATGACAATGAGACAGAAACCATAACGAAAACTAACGGAGATTGAAAATACTGACAAAGGATTGAAAATACACACAACTTGTAATTTAGAGTGGAAAACACTGACAAAATGGAATTTAGATGGAAAATGCTCACAAAAGTAATATAGATTGAGAATACGCACAAAATGCAGGTTAGAGTCTAAACAAATTGACAAAGTGCAATTTAGATTCAAGATACTCACAAAATGCAATTTAGATTCAAAATACTTACAAAATGCAATTTGGATTGGCAATGCTTACAAAATACAATGTTGATTGAAAATACTTACAAAATGTAATTGAGATTCAAAATTCACACAAAATGGAATTGAGATTCAAAATACTTACAAAATGCAATTTCGATTGGCAATGCTTACAAAATACAATGTTGATTGAAAATACTTACAAAATGTAATTGAGATTCAAAATTCACACAAAATGGAATTGAGATTCAAAATACTTACAAAATGCCCAACCTACAAAATGCAATTTAGATTGAAAATACTTTCAAAATGGAAGGAAGGAAGGAAGATTGTAGTTTTACGTGACCGTGAATCTTGCGATTATGAGCCACGAGACCTCCTTTTTACGTGGAATCCGAACCACAGGACATGGCATTTCACTTCGAAAATCTCACATGCATTGACCGGGAATCGAACCCGGATTTCAAAATGGGGTTTAGGTTGAAAATACTTACAAAATGCAATTGAAATTCAGAAAACTCGCAAAAATGGTACCCCTACATTCAAAGACTTACTAAAAAGCAATTTAGATTGTCAATCCCTTACAAAATGCAATTGAGGTTGAAAATACTCGCAAAATGCAATTTAGATTGAAAATACTTATAAAATGCAATTTAGATAGAAAAAAATTACAAAATGTTGTGTAGGTTCAAAAAATTCACTAAAGGTAATTTAGATACACGGGGATCCAATTCACAAAAACAGTGCGGGAATGTTAAAGAGAAAAGGAAATATAATGAAAAGAAAAAGGAGGCTGATCCCTAGAAGGAGGGATCAGGAAAGATGAGAGAAGGGCCAATTAAGGCAGGAAAGGAAGACTCCCAAGGCCTCAGATACCCTAATACCGTCGGAAGAGAACAAGAGTTGATCAAGAGAGGTCGACAGGAAAGAAGACGGAGAGGAGCCCAGCACAAGTAAGTGGAAGCAATGCCGGACTTAGCTGGGGTCCCGTGGTCGCCAACCCACGTCCCACAAGTTGTGAGCCCCTGGGGGGACATGACGGTTACACGATGAAAAAAATTACAAAAAGTTGTGTAGGTTCAAAAAATTCCTCATCAGGAAAATCACTCTCTGGTTACGAAAATAATGTCTGACACTGATGCGGTCATGACGCGGCCAAATGCTGCAACACTTTTCATTGTTTCTTGAGCTATAGGTGAGCAGAACACCCGTCGTGCATTTATTTGAAATCCAACAACTTTCCTAAGAATCTCTGTTCGCCCTAACATAACGCAAATGACTTACTTTCATTCTACATAAAATCTAACTTATATGAATAAATAAAATGATATAATTCTATTTATATGTGAATCGGACTGGATTCATAATATAAATTATTGATAATTAAATATAATTTTTTCTCGCCGCTTGGATCAAAAATTGAATAAAATATTATAACTAATTGAATTAACTAATTTAGTAACATAGGAGGACAAATCGGACCATTACAAATCCCCCTTAGAAATCTAGTCATATCTGGATAGGCAAGAATTCTCATACACATGTAAAAGAAATACCCTTCAATATATAGACATGTACAATTTTCTTCAACAAATCATTATTACATAAAATGCGCACAAATGTGCATACATAAAGATTTATATCCTATGTACAATGTTTGATACATTTAGATCTAGTCTTTGCTATAGTCGATGATTGACTTAATCCTCGTATGACATTTAGTTATGTGGTATTTTTCACAATGTTCGTTGCATAGTACGCATACACGTGCATGGTTTGGTTCATGAAATTTGTCATTTCTACATATCTTGTGGTGATAGCCGTGCACTGAAAGTCTGGTTAGCACCGATCGCAGTTCTTGGTACACTTTTGACCATCTCCTGTCAATCATGGTGTCTGTAGCGTGTAAGTCTTCGGGTATTTCCTTTGTTTTTTGTATCAATTGAGATACTTGCTTGGTGTGAGGTAGGAGCAGCTCGAGTTTCAGGTCCTCTATGTAGAACGGTTCCCTTGCCAGTTCATATACCAGTCTGGACTGGGTCGTTCTCGCCACTCCAAGTGCTCTCTTCAAATATCTCTATTTGATTTTCTCAAGGTTGGTAAGGTCCGTTAGGGTTAGTCTTTCCCATATTAGTTCAATGCTGTATATTATAACTGGAGATATTTTGCCATGAAATCCTGTAATGGTTGTTTGTAGTGAGAGTTTGGTGAGTTTTTGATTTCAAACATTCCTCTGATGGCAGCAGCAGCTCTTTCTTGTATATGGACCCTGAATGAGTTGCATGTGGTCTGGAGTGTAAAAGGAAGGAAGATTGTAGTTTTACGTGACCATTAATCGTGAGATCATAAGCCACGGGACCTGCTTTTAAAGTGGAATCCGAACCACAGGACATGGCATTTCACTTTGAAAATCTCACATGCATTGACCGGGAATCAAACCCGGTCTGCCGTGGTGAGAGGCCAACAGATTGACCCCTGCGCCAGTACTTAAAGGTATTAACTTTTTAGATATCCTTATCTCCGAGTTTTACCTTGTCATTTGTTGCTAGTTTTCCTCCTTTCTGAAATACCATGTGGACCGTCTTCTGTGGTTAATGAACATTTAGTTTTCTTGCACCCAAGTGTGGAGAGCATCCAGTGTGTCTTGTAGTTCCGATATATTAGATGAACCCAGGGCTATATCAACTGCGTACATATATAATGACACTGTTTTGGTGTTTTCAATTATTTTAGTGATATCTGCTGTGGCGATGTTGAACAGTACGGGGCTCATTGGGTCCCCCTGTAGTACGCCGTTTGTTTGCGTGATTTCTTTCGAAGTTGCCTCTCCGTCTTGTATTACTAGAGACACGATTTTATGGTGTATCGCGAAAATGCGAAATGTGTTTATATGTGCATCAAAGGGGTTTTAAATGTGTGTTTACTATTGTTTGATCATAAAGCACTGAATTTGTCCTCACGACTAAACGCGAAATTCCACCTTATTTGCGATGTACGTCCGTATTTATGACATATCACGAAATTGGCTTGTTTATTACGTATCTACACGATTTGGTGCGATATCGCGAGCCTTCAGTGGTTTTCACCTTGTTAGCATTGCTGGTTGAACCCAATTCAATTGTATTTTTATGCGTTTAAAGCCTAAGCATATCCTAACATCACGTAGCAGGAAATTACTACACAGTTTCAATATTGGCTATCCTGTTGTACTGGGAGACAAGTGAGAGAGTTGGGCCGCGCATTGCTGACCACGTGGGTGCGCTGTGATTTGTAGTTGAAATTTCTATTTCTAATGTGAATTCACAATGCCGAAAATAACGACGTGTTTTGATAGGGCTGACGAGTTTAAAGACGAAGGCTATCATGTTTTCGATGCGTGGCAGAAGATAGTTGTGTGCAAATTCTGCAACATTAGACTAGATTGGAAGCGTCGCGATTCACGAGTGAAACACAACATAAGTGAAAATCACAAAAAGAAGAAAATGATATGGTCTGAAGGCGGTACCAAAAGACAGATATCAGTTCAAGAAGCGGTCGGGAATGCCAAAAGAGTGAGAAATGACTCCAACGAATTTGTAATGTCAACAGTGGAGGCCTTTTTGAGTGCCAACATTCCTTTAGAAAAGTTAGATCATCCAACAATGGATTGGATGAACAAACATATACCAGGCGAGTTAATTTTTTTTCGGATGCCGCTACACTTACCAGTATCCCGCAGCCCCACTTTTCGTAGCGATAAAAATAATAATAGGTGGAAAGACGTAGTTTTATGTAACGAATTATATCAGGGAGGGAAGGTAATTCTTTTACGATTGCCGAGAATCCACCAACCCGCCGTGACATTTACAGCTGAAAGTTTTGCAGCCATCATGGAAACGTGATGTGGGATAACAGAAAGTGTAGTAATTACTTAGTTTACTTTTAAATACTTTTAAGTTCATATCATAAACAACAAATAAGTCTGATTTATTAATATTTTAAATTAAAATGATTTGCTTGCTAATAAATTTTCTTCATTACACTGTTTTAGGAAGTGGAAATTTTCCCACAGCTGACTGGTTACGAAAGAAATATTTGCCCCTATTACATCAAGTAAAATAAGAATCAATTAGTGAGAAATTAAAGAATCAGCATGTTATTCTACACTGTGCTGAAACCACAGATAGGATGGGTCGAGCCGTGTTCATTGTGCTATTTAGAACTCTTCCCAAGGGTAGTAGCGAGACTCCTAAAGTGCTAGTAGGTGGTGTCCTAATGCTTCAGAATGTTAACTCGCAGGAATGTTCTCAAGCCATAGTGGAGGTTATTAAGAGACATAAACTTGAATACAAAAATATCATAGGTATTTCAACAGATGGTGCACGATATATGAAAAAGTGTGTGCAAACTTTACAAGGTTTGATATCGGACAACCTTCTTCACATTGAGTGTTGGGCACACAAGCTTGATTTAGTAGCAGGAATCTGGCCGAAGAAACTTCATCGTGTGAATGAGTGTGTTACCAAAACAAAGCAAGCTTTTCTTAATACAAGAAAACGGAAGCATAGGTATATTAGGTTCTTGCAGCAGAAGTATGGTGCAGGAGAAAAGGATATAAAGCTCTTTCCCTCACCAGTTATCACAAGATGGAATACATGGTTCACATCAGTTTCCTACTTGGCAGACTATGTCATGGACTTGGTTCAGTATTTTAAAACAGTGGAGAGTGATGCTGAAAGTGTTAAATACATTCAAAAATTAAGTGAAAGTGAAGTCAAATCAATTTTTGTGAGGCAATTTTTGTGAAAGAACACTGTGCCTCAACTTCTGAAAAGATAACTTGCTTCGAGGGTTCTAATTATGCTTTGGCACATAAAGTTGTTCCAATGGTAAATGAACTCATTTCTGAGTACACGGTTATCGAGAAACTAGTGATGAAACCAGACACATTGAAGGCATTGAATGAACTATCAAGCGATAGAAAGAAAAGTGCTGACAAAAGGTTCGTAGCCCTTGCCAATGCGTGTCACACAAAACTCTCAGATATGCTGGCAAAAGACTCTACTCATGAGATTTTTAATTCACTCTCCTCACTGTTTCATCTGCCCCTGCTAAGAACTGTGAACATAGAGTCATCTCTCTTCAACAAGATAGAGAAAATCCCCCTTTTTGCTGGAGTGAATTCTTATGACTTTTTGAAGTTCTACATTCAACTGCAAATCACCTGTAAATCTTTTTCATGTAGTGACGGTAATGTAGTTGAAGATGTATTGAAGGGAATGTTAGAGGAATATCCTATAGCTGTGAAATGTCTTCAATCTCTGTACATTTCCATTTCAAATGTTGACAGTGAAAGGACCCTTTCTGCCTGCAATGATATTTTGTCTGACAAGCGTACCAACCTGTCAAATGATAACTTAGAAACAGGAGCGGATCTAGGGGAGGGCGACCGCCTAGGGTCCCGCGGTCCGTGAGGCCCCACGCCATGGATTCTTTTAAATGTAATTGATTAATTAATAATACTTTTCAAACTTTTCAAACTAATTTATAATTCATATCCTCTTTTCAGTGCAGCGATGACCTCCCGTGACCGTTTAGCAAGTTTAGATTTCAGTAAAATGATAGAAGACTTCAGCCGGGAAAAAAGTCGCAAAGTAATAGTTTAATATTTCATAATTTACATAATCTTCTTCAAGGGGACTTAAAGGTTTATTTCATATTATTAAAAAATGTACTGTATTCAAATATTGTAACTATTCTTTATTTTATTATCATTACAAAACTATTTCCCATTTGAATTGATATTTTTAAATTTCCTATTGTTGTGGGCCCCACCTCATCATATCGCCCAGGCGCAAGGCCTGGATCCGCCACTGCTTAGAAACATTACTGAGTTACTACTTCAACAGCAAATGAATACTGTAAACCAAGCCATACTTAGTGTGTTTGTTGTTTCCTTCATTGCAACATAAGGCAAAAGTATGTATATAGTCTAGTAAACCGTTTTTCTACACCGTAAGCAATGGCATTTATTCACCGCTTTGCCCTTAGTTTTTACACCGCTATTGTGGTTTTTTATTCACCATAAAATCGTGTCTCTATGTATTATGACTTTGTTGTGGGTCAGTATATTTCTTATTGCTATTGTGATCTCATTCTTTCTGCCAAGGTCTTCGAATTTGTTTAGAAGTCTTCTTCTTTCCAGTAGATCGAAGGCTTCGGTGTAGTCAATAAATACAGTGTGGGATTTGCCTTTGGGTATTCTTAGGGCTTGGTAGATGTCGTTCATTAGATTTCCTATGGCCTGTATGGTGGGTCTTCCTTTTCTGAAGCCGAATTGTAGTTCGGGTATTTTCGGGTCTATTGTTGCGGACAGTCTGTTGGTTAGTAGTTTTGTGTAGATTTTGAATACTCGATATAACGTTTAGTGTGAACCACAAGGGACAAGAGCGTACCAACGAAGTGGCAGAAGAAACGCTAATCACAAAAAATCCAACAACACACAACCAGATAATACAAACAAAGTTGAAACTGAGGAAGCAACAGAAGACAAAAATCCCCCACAACAAGGAAATCTACAACAAAGCCGAACAAGACCACAGATACAACACGATCAAGATCACCCCAACGAGGCTACAGAACCAGCAGAGGCATGGAGCACAGTAGTAGGGAGGGGACGACATAGGAAACGAAACCAATATGGACAGAATATCACAGAAAGTCATACAAGAAAATTCAAACACATAAGAACTAGAACTGCAAACAAACAACACAGCTTCAAACGACATCTCAACGGAAGCCGGATGGAGAGGACGTCAAAGGCTACAAATAATCAGAAACATGGCTCAATCTACTGAATTGAAAGCAGGCTCACGCATGTCATGGCTCTACATAGGTAGGCTCTACAAATCCCCCACAGCGGAGAAATTAAAGGATTTCATACAGAACAAAGGAATTAAGGGAGACATTGAATGCGAAGAGTTAGATATCAGGGGACGACTAAAGCCATTTAAACTAGGAATTCCCTACGAATCACTAGAGAGCGTCAACATAGCTGAAGCCTGGCCGGCAGGAGTACTAGTAAAGAAATATATTTTTCGTAGAGACAGACCTGAAGGCGCAAGAATCTGACAGGACGAAACCACAAAACGCAAAACCAGAAAAGAAGCACATCAACTACCAAGGATGGACACCAAACAGAAACCTACACACCACTGATTCTGTTACTGTGGAATGTAGAAAGACTAAAGGTTACCTACAGCTCAGCACCTGAAGAAATATGGATAGGCAAAGATGTGATAACTACAGAAACCTTCCTGACAGGGCCTTTTGAACTACAAAGATATAAATCAATACACGCCTATGCCAAATCAAAAGACAGAGGTACGCCAGAGGGAGGTGTCTCCATCATGATAAAACCCACCATAGGAAGGATCAAAGAGACAATAAAGGACGACAACAAATTCATTGTGAAAACAAACAAACTAACCATAGTAGGCATGTACATCACCTATGGAACATCCTCTGATGATACAGTCGAACAGATAACAGCTGCAATAGCACAAACGAAGACAGAAAAAAACGTAATAGTTGCAAGCGACTTTAACTGCAGAACAGACAAACCAAACAAAAAAACAACAACATTCCTTGACATACTACAAGAAGAAGGATACAACCTGATCAACAATCCGAAGAAAATAACTTCCATCGCGCACAACGGAGCTAGCACGATCGACCTGGTCTTTTACCGAGGTGTGACGTGTGCACGCCACTTTTAGCTGTCATGAAAATAAACCCTTAACCTAAAATATTCAATTCCTACCAAAGTTTGCCCATCCCTGTATTTCCAGTTGAAGCTGTGCTTCGTAATTTCCTTTACTCACCGAAATTCATGAAGAAACCTTGTGGCAGAAGCCTTCAGTTGATAATCAGGACTATAAACACCTTGTAAACGAAATCTTCCAGAATATCATATCGCTCTCGCAGTCAAAAGACGCGAGGTATAACTTCGGACCTTATGTGCACTGGTTCTGCAATTTAGTGTTCCCTAACCTCAAAATAAAGACATGTGATTACTACGCATTTAAAATTCATTATCGCCTGTGGACACGTTCAAATACCTAGGAAGTGAATTGATGCAAACTGGTAGGTTGGACATGGAGATTGGCAGGAGGGTACAGCAGAGCAATGCATTCTGTCAAAGTGTAAGAAAACTTGTTTGGGATAAGGAAGTACCAAGGAAAAGCAAGGAGGTAATGTATAAAGAGTACTATGTTCCCATATTAACTTATGCAGCTGAGACTTGGACCCTGACAAGCAGGCAAGAGAGTATAATCCAAGCCAGTGAAATGAAATTCCTAAGAAGTATGATAGGAAGGACAAGGAAAGACAGAGTGAGGAATGAAGATGTTAGGAAGGAAGTTGGGATGGGAAAACTAAATGAGAGAATTGAGAAGAATAAACTAAGGTGGTTTGGACATGTAAAGAGGATGGAGGAAAATAGAATACCAAGACAGATGCTGGAGGCGAAGTGCAAGGGTAAGAGAGCAAGAGGAAGACCTAGAACAAGGTGGATTGATTCAGTGAAGAACAGCGTAAGAAAAAGAAATCTGGACTGGGACAAGATCGTGGAATAAGAATGGTGGAAGGAAAGAGGAAAGTGGAGAAGTGCCATAAATACCCCGACCCGGCAGGAGCTGGATAAGGGGAAATGATGATGATGATATCGCCTGTGTCGATTGTTTTCGACCCAGTCATCGCGATATGTATCGTCCGCAGCGAGATGACAGGAGAAGAACGCCTAGCGGCCGACCAGTGTGACCAACCTGCACGAACGTGAATACGGAAGTGTCTTACGGACTAAGTCCAAGAAAGCCAGGGGATTTTAGTGTGCGCGTGTGCTACGACTGATCTATTCAAATTTATTGAGCCGTTTGATATATGAAGAACTCTTGGCGTGCCTATCACTCTCTTCTACACCGACTGTTCACCGAAAAGGACTTTTGGTTGGGTGCTCGGGTCACCCGGAGTTGAAATACAGGTATCAGCCACCTATGGGATGGCTTTAGTTGTAGATTAATTTAGATCTGCGTCACAAAGCAACAAGGAATCTGGAAGACGTCTTCAACCCCACTGACCAAACATATCCCAATCCTCACAAGCCTCATACTAACCATGGGTCACAGACCAACAACACCGAATATGCATAAGCCCCTCAGAAAACTGGACACAGATGAGCTAGCGAGCAACACACGAGCGTTGGAACTGACAGGACAACGCCTACAAGGTAATAACATCAACCTCTCTATGTCCACAATACAAGAAGCCCTAGCCACAGCAACAATACCAAACAAACAAAGAAAGGGGAAACCATGGTTTGATATAGAATGTTACCAGCAAAGAAAAACCATGCTAGAGGCACTACACCAAGCGAAAACCTCCCTCTCAAAAGACCTATTAGAAGAATACTCCAAAAGGAGGAGATCCTGCAAACAACTACTAAAAGACAAACAAGCGAACTTCATCGAAATGCAAGCCCTACAAGAAGCAGAAGAAGCACAAAAAGACCCATTTATCGCTCTGAAAAGAAGATACAACAGAACATCCAGAGAAGTTCAAATGGAAACATGGGAGGAACATTTTTCAAGGATCCTGAATAAAACCGAAGGAAATACATCTCATGAAACAGGCCCGCCAAGAGACGGTAAAGAGATCACATTATTCACAATAAACAGGCCCGCCAAGAGACAGTAAAGAGATCACATTATTCTAAATAAAAGAATCAAAAGATAGGAAGGCAGCAGGCCCCGACGGAATATGCAACGAAATACTGAAAACTTCAACAGAAATTCTTGCAGAAATATGGACCGACCTATTCAACAAGTGCCTGGCCTCAGGTGAGATCCCTGACGAGTGGCGAAAATCTACTATCAAAGTACTTTACAAAGGAAAAGGAGAAATAACTGATCCAAATGCATATAGAGGTATAGCTTTAGAAAACAACATCTTCAACGAATTACTACGGCAGTGTTTTAGTTTCGCTATTTGTTTGAATCTTGATGTATGGATGACTACACTCACATGGAAAGAATATATATATTTATGTGCACTCATTCGAGGAGAACGTACCATAAATAAAAGTCAATCGTTTTATTGTTGCTCTCGAAATTGAATTGCTTTTTCACTTATCACACGCATAAGTGTGACGCTTATAGACTTGTCTTCACACAAGCTCTCTTTGTGGAAAAGACTACATCAAAATACCTAGATGACACACAAAATAAAAACATAGATTTATGCATAGGCAACTACATATCTCTGTGCAAGGATCCCTTTAAATCCAGTGACCTAGTGAAGCGCCTCACACCACACTCTCGCGGCCGTTACCACCTCCTTATCTGATCACCAACATATGTACTCACATACCTTCAATACAACCTTGTCAGCACAAACAACCAGCTACCTTCCTGAACTCGGCCTAAATTACTGACTATGTGATCGGTAAAGATACGAGAAAATAGCATTTTAAAATTGATTTTGTAGCACTTTCATTTTGAAAAATAGCATTTTGGAGCATTTTGAAATTTAAAAATTAGCATTTTGTAGCATTTAAAAGTTCGTCACCAGGTACAATAAACAGGTTCAAAATAATATGCACGGAAACTAATTCAAACATGTGCAGGATTGGAAATATGGGCGTTTCTGATAAACGGCATAAGCATTTAATATACGTCTCCTGATGTGTGTGTGGTTTTTATTCTTACTAAGGGAGTGTCAGAAGTATTAAAATCCTAATATCAGTATTACAGAAATGTAGAAACTTGACATCATACTTTTTTCAGAAATGTGAGATCTCTGAAAATAAAGGCATCAGCTTGGCTAATTGGCAAGATTGAGTTCAAGTGCTGTCGGATGACGTGAGACGAGGGTACCTAAGCTATGCTCAAAAGATCCAAAGGTCATGTTCTCATTATGCAATCAACAATATCAGGTGTTGTGCAACAACTCAAATATTGAGGGCCGGCGGAGAGTTGTATTAGTTCACTGGTACCAAGGTGCCAATTGTTAGAATAAAGCGAGCTGTGGTCAGGCAACAGTGCTTGTCTTACGAAGTTTACTGTGTGGCAGGTGGAATGACGACAATACCAGGCTGTCCTGGACTCGATGGACGAATTGGTTCAAATTCTCAGGATGTCTATGAAATCCTTTTGTGTGGTTTTCCTACGAACTCCTTGCCAAGTTCCATTCATTTCTTTTAATAACTTATCTTATGAGGTAGGATTCAAGAAGTGCCATTTGACCATTAAACCACCGGCAAATAGAAATTCAATGCCCCTCACCCATGGCCCTTATTGAAAAGGAAGTAATAATGTGAAGCATACATTTACTTAACTTTGTGTAAATATCACACAATGGATAATTAACTAAATAATAAAATGTATGTTTACTCCCTCATTATTTCTTGACCACACTGCGACTCTTGACTGACAATCTGTAAAACAGTATCCGAATTCACAGAGAAATCGCCGGACGACATGTAACATAACCTATAACTCACACATGGTAGAGAATACATTCATCATATTATACAACATTTCCCAAAGCAAAGAGAACGCCTAACAAAAATTGTCTATTCACATCAAGATACGTACTTGAGAGTTTTCATTTTCATTTCAAATACAAGAAATGAGGGCCGGCGCGATATAAACCTATGTAAGCAAAACCTTATTGCTCTAATTTTTAAAAAGAATCGGCACAAACGATTGGAATATTCCTTTTATTAGCACAACCAATCGAAACTACGAAATAATTTCTCCAAAATCATCGTTTTACTGGTGATAAACAGTGGATATTATGCGGCAATAATAACAGCACCATTTTCAAATTAATTTTTACCGTAATCGATTGGACAATAATCGATGTTCGTACATATCGATTATTACTCGTAAATATCGATTATATAGCCAATATTTTCATTGCTGGGAACTCGCAAATTTCAAAGTTGCGGCGCGAAAATGTAATAAAACATAATATTCATCATTAATCGGTAAATTCGGCACTTTTCACATTTAAATTCAGTGAAGTTTATTATATTCCGCCCTATTCAATAAATATAATATAATATACATATAATAAACTTCAGTGAATTCAATTTGCGTCAATACGGGCCAATATGAGCGAAATGACGATTTTTCGCATTTATGGGAATAATTCGCAAGAACCCTTAGTTATCGCACTTTGTCGCACATTCAGTTTCGCAAATTTTGGGTATACATAGTCATATTAGTTACCAGGTAGTTGAAAAATGGGGAAAAAAAGCAAAATTCGCATTTATCGCAATTGCGATCTTCCCGTATCTCTAGTAATCGGTCAGCAACACCTTCTTCCCATTACAACTTTCCATGTGTGCCAACCTAACTCACGAAATGTATTTTCGTAATGAATATTGTATGTCCCATACATACGCTTACCTGCGTCCTCCAATACATATGCACAAGAACCAATATGCATAGATATGACAAAGGGGCCAGTATAAATTAGAAAGAACTTATTCATAAATTTGTCAACACTACTGGACTGTCTCGAGGCACGTAGAAGGATTTTATCGCCCACATCGAATTGATACAGTTTCCTTTGTTTTTGCTGGCGAATTCTATTTTCTGCTGATATACGAAAATTAATTTTTGCCAGCTGGATAATAACATCCTTCCCCAGTTGGTTACCCTGATTTAAACCCAATACTCTTGCAAGTTCATTTTGGGTTTCACGACCAAAACGAATTTCCATTGGCGTCAATTTAGTGCTTCAATTCTGAACAGAACACAGCCAGGTTTCACCTTTACGAAGCTGAGCGACCCAAACTGAATGCCTATAGTGCACTAAATTGACGACAATTTCTTCGGTGACCTATTCGCTAACCGTAAATAACATTCTCTGTTCAAATTGACACACAGTATTATTGCACTGTCGCCTCTAAAATCCTATTATATGCAAGGTTTCTTTACTTACAAATTCTCTTCTCTCAAATTTTATTATCAACTCACAGTCAGTGACTAACATCTCACCATTACTATTTTTTATAGCAAGCCCTGTCAATCTTAGTTTGTTTTAAAGATAACCATATTGGTTTGTTGAGTGTTTCCATATTGACTTACAAAGTTAATTAGAGTAAAACTCTGTTAAGAAGTTCCCGCATAAAAAGATTTTCCGCTTAAGATGTCCGATATTCTCGGTCCCATAAGATACATGCATATTTTTCCCGCATAAAGTGTTCCTGCATAAGAGGTTTCCCGGTTAAATAGTTCAGATTTTTTATCCCTTTAAAGTATAAGACGTTCACTGAAGACAACCGACTGTTAGAATCAAAACTCGCCAATCTCCGCGGAAGATACTTCCGGTGTTCCGAGTGAAAGAATACAGCAGTTCGGAGTGTTCGCGGGCCCCTCGTGTATCATCTGACCGGGCAAGATATTATGTCAAGGCTACATGACGTCACCAGCTTAACTTCTCATTGGACAGTGGATGTTAACCTTGAAACATGTGTGAGGGGGAATGGAAAACACATGCTTTCATTGTTTTTCTGTGTGTTCTAACATAACATTATTGAAATTACGAGAATTGCGTCAGTGAAGTAAAGTTTGCAAATCATTGTGAAAATGAGTGGATCTCAGATGAAAGGCATCAAAAGAAAGGCACTTTCGATTAAAGATAAGTGGAGTCATCTACTCTTTCGCGTGTTGCTCTGGCGAAGGAGTTCGGAATGCCGCCGTCTACTTTCAACGGCATCATAGCAAAGAAAGGAGGGATCTTTGCTTCTGCCGGGAATACTTGGGCAAACTGCAAGAAAATTAAAACCGGGAAATACGACGTAGAACAAGCTCTGCTGGTATGGTTTAATCAGTAGAGAAGTTTAAACATTCCAGTCAAATGATCTTGAAAGAGAATCAAAAAGATATTGTCCGTTGAGCCATTATAATTAACACAAAAAGTGATAAAAATGTCCAGCATAACTCAACACATTGCTAGTGTTTCGCCCCAGCGTGCCAATTGGGCTCTTCAGTTGGTAAAGGCACACCTACCAAGACGCGTAGCAGGTACACACTGAGAAGGCCATGCAAGACGCCTCGCCACATATGTGGTCACATCACGAGCATGCCAGTGCACCACGGGAGTCAAAAACTCCACTTCCAAAAACAATAAACCTTGCTTTGACTCCCGTGGTGCACTGGCATGCTCGTGACGTGGCCACATGTGGCGAGGCGTCTTGTATGGCCGTCTCAGTGTGTACCTGCTACGCGTCTTGGTAGGTGTGCCTTTACCAACTGAAGAGCCCAATTGGCACGCTGGAGCGAAATGCTAGCAATGTGTTGAGTTATGCTGGACATTTTTATAACTTTTTGTGTTAATTATAATGGCTCAACGGACAATATCTGTTCGATTCTCTTTCGAGATCATTTGATAGTATTCAATGCCAAAGCAAGGTTTATTGTTTTTGGAAGTGGAGTTTTTGACTCCCATGGTGCACCGGCATGCTCGTGGCGTGGCCACATATGTGGCGAGGCGTTTTGCATGGCCTTCTCAGTGTGTACCTGCTACACGTCTTGGTAGGTGTGCCTTTACCAACTGAAGAGCCCAATTGGCATGCTGGGGCGAAACGCTAGCAATGTGTTGGGTTATGCTGGACATTTTTATCACTTTTTGTGTTAAACATTCCAGTGCGTGCGCCGAGTTCAAGGTTACGCAGTGTTGCAATGTTACACGGCAACTACCCGAAATACGATAGTTTTGTTTCTAATACCAACCGACTTTTATGAAGTACTTTGCAGATGATGAGATTCCATGTTAGCTATTTCAAACACTCGTTTTTTACGCTTACTGATGCCATGCTATCACGCAACTTACGATACTGACGCTTGTGCTAGGCTTGCGCGACCGGTCAAGCCACTCGACGGAAATAAAATAGTACACCTGAACAAGCACCATAATTATAGCGGATACTCGCACGTGGCTGGCAATTTAAATCTTTGAAATTTAAATGGCTCAATTAATACCCGCACCCCAAATTTTCAAGTCCGATTTTGTATAAAAATGTGCGGGTGGTAATCGGGTATATACGGTAATATATACAAAAGCCTATGTTGATTTATTTCTCTTTATCTCTGGTGTTATAATCAGATTATAATATTGTGGCTTTTCTTCTTCTGGCTTTTATATAGGCCTATGTACAGTATATTGTAGTATCCTTCACAAACAACAAAAGTGTGTGCGTTTCACATGCATTTCAGGCTACTACCCTTTTAAGAAGTTTCCCTGTTAAGAAGTTTTTTCTTAATGGTCCCTTGAAAAACTTCTTAACAGAGTTTTACTGTATTTAAAATAACAATGGGTCCACCTAGTCAATACATATATCATAAATATTATTTATTATTATAACTTTTTTTTTCATTTGTACATGTTTTAGGCCATTTATCAAGGCCCTTCTTCAGAATTTATTCAATTTCAAGATCAGAGAACAACAAAAACAATGTTTCCACAAAGAAACATTAAAAAACTGTGACAATATCAATCTTTGGTGTGAAAATTATCTTTCAGAAAACTATTTAAAATAATATATAACACTCTTGAATCTTGGTAAAATTAGCAGTTCAGTCCTATGTGATTAGAGAAAATGAAAATCCACAACCTGCTTCCAGTCTCCGACCGGGTCAGGAATGGAATGAATGAAGCCCCCATCTAGCGGCGAGGATATGAACTGTGCCGGCTGCCGCGGCCTGACGCACTCCTCTGGGGCAATGATTAAATGAATGACAGATGAAATGAAATGATAGTGGAGAGTGTTGCTGGAATGAAATGTTGACAGGGAAAACCGGAGTACCCGGAGAAAAACCTGTCTGCCTCCGTTTTGTCCAGCACAGATCTCACATGGAGTGACCGGGATTTGAACCACGGACTCAGCGGTGAGAGGCCGGCGTGCTGCCGCCTAAGCCACGGAGGCTTTGTGATTAGAGATTTGCATAAAAAATAGTTACTGTGAAAACTAAAATTTAATTGTTAAAATGCTATGAAATGAGGTCTAATGAGTAAAATTGCTTGAAAACCAATTTAACCCCTCAGGCTGGCTATTTAATCCGGAGGTGTTCACTTCTCCGGCGGTATTTAAATTGAAGCTCAGCAGAGGTTTAGACACCAACAAGGTAAAAAATTAATAATGTTAAATCTACGAAATATAACGTAATGAAAATTTTAGGAATACTTACCGAGATCATGTCCAATGTTTCTCAGTAATATATGTGACGACTGCTTTTCAGGGTTGTCCATGATCACACGCAATATTTACAAAAATATAATAATTTGATAAGTTCCACTTTTGGTATTTGTTTCAGGTATGTTTACAATGAAAGCCTCCGTGGCTTAGGCGGCAGCACGCCGGCCTCTCACCGCTGGGTCCGTGGTTCAAATCCCGGTCACTCCATGTGAGATCTGTGCTGGACAAAACGGAGGCAGACAGGTTTTTCTCCGGGTAATCCGGTTTTCCCTGTCAAAATTTCATTCCAGCAACACTCTCCACTATCATTTCATTTCATCTGTCATTCATCTAATCATTGCCCCAGAGGAGTGCGTCAGGCCTCGGCAGCCGGCACATTTCATATCCTCTCCGCTAGATGGGGGCTTCATTCATTCCATTCCTGACCCGGTCGGAGACTGGAAGCAGGCTGTGGATTTTCATTTTCATGTTTACAATGAAAGAAAGATATTTACATGATAATGCTCAATCTACATAATATACATAACATTCGGGTAAAATTTCTAGGAAAAGCTGCATTTTGAAAAGCCTTTTAGCCATGTATAATTGTCAACAAAATGTAAATATCGCAATATTAGTTCAAACCTGTCCCTTGGCATTGTTTGAGGGAATATAGGGGTCTCTAAAAATTCATCCCTGGTGAATTAGCTCTTTAGGGTAGGTTTCTGCATTATCCCCTTCAACATTACAAGTCCCAAGAACACATAAATGTTGCCCCGTCACTGACTCCCACTTCCTGGCCCGCGACCTTGGTTTCAAGGGCGCGCCAATTATACATTCTGACGCGTACATATTTGTTTCTCAGACAATTAGTTCAATCACTTTGTCGTCGAAAAACAGATAAAAGAACCTAAAACAGACGTGAAATGCTTTCCTGTTCGCGGCATACCCGTGAACCTCTCGCCACAAACACTAAACAGCGGTCGTTGTTATTACAGCTGAAGCTATTTCTTCTTCATCAGCGCTGTCTGCCTCTTCACCAATAACATCATGCTGTGTGTGCATAGTCCGTATCACTACCGAAAATATCACCTCCCTCTACATCACTTCCACTACTGTCATCCAACAAACGAATAATCTCTGCATCCGTAAGATAATGAGATAGCCCGGCAATTATTTATCTGCGACTGAGTAGCCTCTAGCCTCCGAAGCAAAAAATTATCTACGTATTATTTGCTTTCGGTGCTTCCCCTTCATAAGTGGCAAAAATTATCAAGTTAGACATAGTTCACAAAACATTCTCGAGATGGCAGGAGAGACTGTGGTACCTTCTAAAGCAACTAACTTGATACTCAATAGAGCGCGTTTCATGTAATTTCCCTGATCGATATAAGTCGTCAAAAGCAACGGATATCGACCAACTTCGTATTAGTTCTAATTATGAAACAGAGATGGCAAGAAAGTACATAACTTCTCGGTTCATAACGTGAAAAAAGATCCCGCGAAGCAGCAGTGGTTCATGTGTAATAGGCATTCTAACTTCCGCCTCCACTGGCCGTTCGTGGTAAGTCCAACCGGCTGAACGAGTGGAGTCCAGCGGACGTACAGTGTACGGCGAACCGGCTTGAGGGGTTAATAGTCAAGTTCTTGTATGTGTGCTGGGCATAGCTGAAAAGACAGGTGCCACATATGGCTACAATCTTCCATGAAGGGCTGGTCAAATTTAATTGGTGAAAAATATGATACGTCACGTAGTTCCCAGGTCTTGTTTGAAATGGATACTTATACAATTTGACTACGGAACCGAGTGCTTTAAGTGTTGCGGAACAAGCTGTATACCCTTGGGAAGACGGCGAAGGACTTGCCTCGACTGCTGGCTGACATGCTACTGATGTTAACTTGTACCGGCTGTTGTTGTATTATGTTATTTAGTTTCCATAGAGTTTGTTATGTATGTCGATATTTTATATAATTAACCCTATTTTAAATACAATAAAGATTCAAAATGTTCTGTATAGAGTCAATTAAATTCAACAACCTCTCTCAAAATTACCATTATATTCTTTCTTAACAAAATTTCTCCACAGATAAGCGCCATTTCTAATTCACTCAAATATTGGACCTTGTCACTAGATATCAGCTCCTATCTATCAACACATATTATTCTATCAGACTGTTATTTACCATTTCCTGTTGCTCTAAAATGCACATTACTGTACAGCACTATTCCTATGACCTCGTAACATTTATAACCAATGCAAATCCATAAATACCTCTGCAGATTCTAGGGAACACTCCAATACCATAATCTCAGATTTCAATAACTTTCCTCATTTATCGACGCTTCATTTACCATAAACCTTTAATATTCCTTGTGGGGAAATACCATTTTCAACATTCATAATTTGAGCTGGGATATTTCCCATTATTGTTCTTTACAATAACCACATATACATAGATCTGCAACATTTCCAAATACCACTGTGCATCTCAAATATCCTGAACAATCTTAACAAAATGGTTAGTGGTCATTAAATAATGGGCAATAGTGATCATAACTGTATGTATACCGTATTTGCTCGCGTATATCTCACACTTTTTTTCCTGAAATTTCAACTAAAAAAATGGGGTGCGAGATATACGCGAGCCGAAAATACGAGTGAAATTTGTCGGTGCGAGGTATACGCGGGGAATTTCCGTATTCCTCTTGTATTGTTTGGGCTTTGAAGATAAGGAAATCTGTGCTATACCACTCGCGCCAACATGCTCGTATGTTTCGAAGATTGGCAAGTAGGCCTACTGTTACATCGCAGAGAAAAGCAGTTCAGTCTTCTCGAATCTCAATGATTTCGTCTTTACGTATTGCGTTGCTTCAGAGCTCGGCCGTGTGCAAGCATGTAAAGCGGCGCCGCGTGGGTGTTAGCACGCTTCAGCCGGGCTCGTCTAAGTTCGAGCTTGCTCGGGCATGTAGCGAGGAATCGATGTGGAAGATATCGATCGTATCGATCGCTACGCGTCTGCGTCTTTTTCATAGGTTCTTAATGTCGCATAACCATAACACACGAACTGATGCAAACTTGCGTAAACTGACGCTATACTGTAGTGCCGCTACGAACGTACAAACTCGGACAGACCTCGCGCAAGCATGCGATGCGGCGCCGGCGTGACTGTTAGCACGCTTTAGGCCTACATTGTGTCTTCTGCCGCGGTCGGGTAAGATCGAGCTCGCTCGTACATGCAGTGAGGAATCAATATGGAAGATGATCGATCATATCCAATATAAATACTGGAGTTCCTTTTCTGCCTTGAATCATCCTTAACGAGCTTATAACGTCTTTTTCAATGATGACTTGTGGCGCGCTAAATCGAACGTGTTTATACCTCAAGGTTATTACGGTCATTTATATGACGGCGTCAAAAATGAATGCGAGATATATGCGAGTACTTTCTTTCCCCGGAAATTTCAACTAAAATAATGGGGTGCGAGATATACGCGGGGGCGAGATATACGCGAGCAAATACGGTATGTCTACCCCTTAATATCCCTGTTTTTAATGGGGTCGGGGATGACATGGTATGAAAGTCTATATGAAATATTTTTTCAGGAGTGTTTATTAATTTATATACTATAAATGAATTTATAGTAGATTATATCGCCACCCAGTCATATAGGGCAACTTCGTGTTGACCAACTGAAGAGTTACAACTGACAGTTTGTACAGAAAACGCTGGAAAAAAAAAGCTTCAAAACTTTACATTAATACCATTTTCTAAAATGTTTATGACAACTTCTGAAGTGCCATCTTAAGGTGTCAATGAAAGGGACTCTGCACTCTTCGAAATTGCACAGTGATGGCAATCAGCGGCATGCACGTAGAACCCACAAACTCTAAACTGTGGATTCATATATTCTGGACATAAGCAAGACCCTGATTCATACAGTCCAACCTCGTGGCTGAGTGGTTAGCATGCTAGACTTTAGCTGAAGGGTCCCAGTTCAAAAAATATATATTTTAATCAAAATAAATAAATGTAGCAGACAAAGCAGAGAGGGCACTCCATAAAAACAAGGTTTGCTAAATTAAATAGGTAGAATTAATGTTCATTCGTATTTCACAATAGTCTTTTTGTGCCTTCGCCAGGATTATGGAATATTTTGATGTTTCTAAGATGCAATCGTACAATGGCAGATCCAGTCAGTGCGCGCAGCGGGCACATGCCCACCCTAGTTGTATTCATTTTGAAACATGGTCATATGGTATATAAATTTAATGTCAATCACGGCTCTGATCTAATAAGGTCAATCAATCTAAACATAGGACGATGGGTTTCATACTGGAGGAAGTTGTATGTAAAATGGACAGATGGAGGAATTTGGCAAATCCCCACATTAGTCCAGTCAATAAACGAATTTCACCCTACATCAGATGCGGGATCGTCTTTTATTTTTTGATGTTGTTTAGGACCCTTAGGTAGTTATTAATCCAAGTTTTAGTCATCCTCCCACCCCCCTTGCTTCGTCCGCCTTCTGGAAAAACTGTCAGAAATCGGCACTTTTTTCAGTTTTTGGCCTCTAGCTCATTCCCAGTTCATTTGTTTGAACATATGTCCAAATAATAAAATGTAGATTACTAAATTTCCAACAACTTTGATTTGGAAGGTTTTTTTGCAGGACCAAGCGTATTCGAGCTACGAGAAGGCGAAAAAGGGCGAAAATTGGCAATTCGGCAAGTTTTTCACTTTCGCTCCACTTTCCATCGCAAAAACAGGGAGAAGAATTGATCTCAGCAAAACGTTTATTGAATGAAAGTTGTAGATAATTTAATTTCCTTTGAAACTCGTGGATCAAAAAATCAATTAGGAACAATGGGTAGGAGTGGGGGTAAATTTAAGAAACCTAAAGGAAATGCGTTTTTTGTGATTCAGCCCTGGAGCGCTGTGTTGGTAAAAGTTTTTCGATTTCATTACGGTATATTACAACTATTTTCTGAACACAGCAGTGCATCTAAATAATATTTGAACCATTTTTTGTATAAATATGAATAGATGGGAGAGAACAAATTCGTTACCCATTCATTTAAGAAAGTTAGTGTGTATTTACGAAATATAGATTACAATACAATGCGTTTTATATATTAATTATTTACATATTAATTATTAGGGAATAATGAACACACTAAAATAAAAACTTGAAAATAGATGGGGGCTTACTACAGTAACCGGAGACGTTTCGCAGGGGGGGGGGGGGGGGTCGGGAGGGTTGACTCTTCGGCAGGGTCTTCGTCGAATGGTATGGACGGGTTGTCGATGTTTTCCTCTTCCTCATCAGCGACTATCAAAGAACGGTTGTTGCAGGACTTTCCGCCGCAGCAGAATTTGCAGAAAGTGGAGCAATGCATACTGGCTTTTCTGCATCCACATGCTGCGGAACAGCCGGTGACACACCTGCATGATACCGTCTTCAGCAGGGTACGAGGAGCAGCATCTCTGGTGGTTGTTGTTGGAATCAAGCCCCTGCTTCCTCTTGTCCAGCCAAAGATGATCGGGTCTTTCTTCCTGCTCATCCAGGACGTCACTTGGGGGTATACCCTCAAGGAGTGGTATCGCGCTGCATCGGAAATTGGGAGCAGCTTTTCCAGCTTCAAGTTTGTCGTGGTGGCAACAAATTTTGTGTGTCGGAGGTCAGAAAGTGATTTCCCCCCATGGAGGACGACAAATATTTTCTCTCCTACTTTGGAGATGTCCTCTAATGTGGCTGCTGGGTCCATGAAGACATCACTTATCTCCAACAATAATGGATTCCTCCGGAACAGGGAACAACATTTGTTTTTTCCGAATCCATAAATGTTTGACTTTGTGTCACACCCGTTGATGGCGTGGATGAGCAGCAGGTTCTCGGCGAAGTCGTACATAAATGATGAGGGGGAGTACATGCCGTCAGGTGAATTGCCTCTTCCTGTTTTTTTTAAGGTATACGTTGTTCATCGTATTTGCTGTCCCAGTGAGATGGCTAATAAATCGATGTCTTCCCCCACAATAATTACAGCGTCGTACGAATAAGCCATCGATGTTGCAGTGGTCACAATCAGCACGTCAGCATCCTCTTCAGCTTGCTTGTTCATGACGTTGGACGCTTCAAGTGTTGTTCTGAGGAGGGCAACAAATCGTTTTTATTGCTCTCATTGGACAGATATTTGTCTTGAGGAGTTTTGTTGACTGTGGCTTCATCAAATATCACATCTGCTGAGACGTTCAGCTTGCGCCTTCTTGCTCTATCAACATTCTTGGTACTCATCAGAAGATTGTCTGGGTACCCCGCCGAAGATGACCATCACCTTCTTCCTAGCATTAATCCCTTGCGGGGTCTGCTACTTTGCTACATCTCCTCCACTTCTTTCGGCCGTTGACATCTTCTGGTGTTAGACCAACAGCGTGCATGTCAGCCCTGATGTTGTCAGTCCACTGCTTTGCAGGTCTTCCACGTGGTCTTGTTCCACCTGGGTTGATGTGGAGTGCTCTTTTGGCAACTGAGTTGTTCTGTCTTCTCATGACGTGACCGTACCAGCGTAGACGAGCCTCCCTCACCTTCTCGACAATTGGTGCAACACCAAATCTTCGCCGGACGTCTGTGTTCCTTGCGTGGTCAAATCGGGTCAGCCCCATCGACCATCGGAGCATCTTCATTTCCATCGTATTCAAAATTTGCTTATGTTGTTTGGTCATAGGGCGACATTCAGTCCCATAGATGGCTGCTGGGCATACCACAGACTTATAGACCTTTGCCTTTAAATGCAGAGGCATCTTTTTATCACAGAGAACTCCAGTGACTTGTCTCCACTTGAGCCAGGCTGCGTTTACCCTCATCCGAGTATCAGGAGTGGCGTCACAATTTGAAGTGACAGTGGACCCTAAGTACTTAAAATGCATGGTCTTCTGCAGATTTTCTGTGCTGATACTGATGGTACCTCTAGTTTGGGGCCCACATTCCAGGTATTCTGTCTTCTGGATATTGAGGTGTAGTCCATTTTCAGCCAGTCTGTCGTTCCACGTTTGAACCCTGTGCTGGAGTTCAGGGCGGGTTTTTTGGGTAAGTACCACATCATCCGCATAGAGAAGGGTCCAGGGATACGAGGTCTGTATGTCCGCCGTTGCTGTATCCATGCAGAGGATGAATAACAGTGGTGATAGAGCAGAACCCTGATGAACACCCACAGTGATTTCAAAAGGTGGGGAGACTCCAGCTGGACTACGAACTACACTAGTGGCATTGCGAAACAGAAGTTGCACCCAGCTTACATATTCCTCAGGGACTCCATGGCAACAAAGAGCTTGCCAAATAAGATCATGAGGGATACGGTCAAAAAATTTCTCTAAATCGAGAAATGCCAGGTGTACACTCCGCTGCCTCTCTCTGTGCTTTTCCATTAAAAGGCGTGTGGCATGGACAGCATCGATGGTACTGCATCCCTTAACAAACCCACACTGGTTTGGTGTTACAGTGACAATATTTCTGAGTCTACAATCAAGCACACGCTCAAATATTTTAAACGTATGACAGAGGAGTCGAATAGGGCGATAAGTTGAGCAGTCACCCACATCACCTTTTCCCTTCCAGATTGGAACTGTTATGCTAGTTGTCCATGCATGGGGAAGTTGGTTCTCAGCAATGATCCAGTTAAAGAGTGTGGCAAGGAATTCTGGGCAGGCCTTCCTAGAATTTTCCATATTTCCGTCGGTAAGTCATCTGGGCCAGTTGCTTTCCCACTCTTCATTTTGCTAATGGCAAGCATTACTTCCTCGGATGTAATTGGAGGAACGGGTCCTAAGGTAGGATCAGGACTTGCAATTGGTGGGTGTGGAAATTCTTCATTGCAGATGCCAAAAAAGTAGTCTGCCCAACGTTGGAGGATAGATTGCTGTTCTCGTAGTAGCTTAGCGTTCGCATCCTTGATATGCATGACATGTCCAATGTCCTGAGTTGAACGATTACGGGACTTAGCAAGACGATATACATTGTTTTCTCCTGATGGTGTGTCAAGCTGGTCGTACAGGTCTTGATAATAATTGTTCTTTGCAGCAGCTACTGCTCTTTTTGCTGCTGATTTCAGGTTACGGTATTGTTGGAGGTCAGTATCAAGATGCGAGATCCACCAAGTCTTGTAGGCCATCTTTTTCTCCCTGATAACTTGCTTGACTTCATCACTCCACCACCAGGTCTGTTTATCAATGTATTTTCATCCGGGTATGGTTTTTCCCACAGTTTTCTTTCGCCGTCTGATGTATCTGTTTCACAGCATCCCTCCACATGCCATCAACTGATGCTGGTGGATGTACTTGATATAATCGGCACAAATTTTTCCAAAAGTCGAATTTCGATTCCACACAACTTTGTGGAGCAGATGCCCACCATCGATGACAGTGAGGTGATTTGAGAGAAGCTCGAAATCTATGGGTGTGAAAGCTGCATATCAAGCAGACTTTGTGCCCTTGCGCATGACATCCTCGTTGAACAACGACATAGGGTACGGTGCAAGCTCATAAGAGAGGTATTCCTCAAGGTCGTCCTGGGTTGTTTTTGCTACGCACATCCTGTGATAGAGTGTGAGTGGGTCCACAGCAAACTTCTTCTCCCCAACTTTCAAGATGTTCTTGTCAGCTGCTAAAGATATCACTTTGTCCTTCTTTTTGATGGACACTTCACAGAAGGTTGTTCCCACTATTCTTGAGAGTCCAGCCATACCGACTTGCTGAGCCTTATAGCAGTTCACCTGCTTACTTCCAACTACACCAGAGCTGATGCTCTCCTCCCTTCTTACGGGATCCAAACGACCAAGGACGTGCAGCAGCAATGATTACATGGGAAATGGCAATACTGATCCTCTTCCATTTATCTTAACTTCCTTGTTTGTTTTTAGCACAATTGTTTGGACCATTGTCAATAACGTTGGTGGAATGTCAGACTCGATACTGTTCAAAAATTTATCAGGGGGTGGATAGTCAGTGGTATTGTACACACGGGAGCGAATATCCTCTGTAATTACTGTATACCTGCAACTGCTTTCACCACTCTCATTCTTTCTTCCTAAGGATTCGATTTTATATTGGCATACCAAGTGTCATTCAATATTTTATAGCCAGTATTTTTGAAACAGACCGTCGATTTATTGCCTGTTTCAACGAACATGATGTCATCCTCGTACTTTTTCAGCAAACGGGATTTTACTATTCTCCGGTCAAGTTCACATCCTTCCTTAAGGGCCCCCATCAATTGATCAAATGAGAATTGGCATTCTTCTTTGTTTCTTTCCAGAAAAGCATAAACACATTCCATTGCTTCATCAACTCTGAGGTGTGTTCTGTATCCTCTTGCCCCTCCCCCAGCTCTCGGTGGTCGGTACAACTTTTTCATACAAGCATCGTGGTACTCACCATCAGCAGCAATAAGATTCAATAAGGTTCAAAATAAAAACTAAAGAGTTCTTACTGGAGCACTGCTTCTACTCAGTTAAAGAGTTTTTAGAATATCAATAGTTATGTATTCATAGGACTAAATGATGTAAGGTTATCCTTGTGTAGGCCTATATTATTATTGTGATTGTAAATTAGTATTAGTATAATTTGTGAATTGACGTGTCCTATATCATTGTACAATGTACATTATATGATTGAATGGATGAATAAAAAATACAATACAATACAATACAATACAATACGATCTAAGTCTGGGGGAACACGATTAATTATTTGTTGAGCCCCCTCATCACCGCGTGCCCGAGCTGCTAGCAACAAGTTGTCCCTTATCTCCATCTTCTCCACCAAGCGAACTGGATTTCGAGAAATCCAGGGGAGCTTTTTCTGTTTTTTTTTCATATAATCCTCTTCAATTTTTTCCGCACATAGAAAGCAATGACCCTTGAAAATAAACGCCTCACTTACTGACCTTTGCTGTGAAGATGGTCCAGGTGTAGGGGATTCTGAGCGTAGAGCTACGTCTATCCGTCTTGGATCAGTGTAATTCTTTGAGCAGGCATTGTGAACTTTAATTTCATTTCTTTTCTTCAAAATCTGGCAGTGGTCGTTTCGCCCCCTTCGAACACTTGTGCTTAATAGAGTCTGAACTCCTTTCTTCTTCACAGTAATAACAACTCCTTGGTCCAAACTCTTCCCGCATATGAAGCACTCACTGTCCGGTGTTTGGGATGAAGAAGCCATCCTTCACCACTACAACTCACTCCACAGGAAAACGCTTTCCAAGCACGTTGACTAAACCCGATGTGAACACTGGAGGTACGAACATCAACTGAATAAAACAAAAACAATATGCGTGTGTGTGAGAGTGTATGTGTGTGGTTACTGTAACCGTGCGAAAGAGCGTCAGTTGCTGGTTATGGAGATGTTGTTTTTTGTCGCGGCTATATTTTGAATTTGAAGCGAGCGCCTGACTGAGTTGAGTTTCACTGCCGTAGGTTGCAGTTTGGTAGAGATGCGCGGACGGCGATGCGCATAAGTATGCTAACACCTGACGGTCTGCAGGGTCAAGCAGGCAGCTGTTATGACAGACACAGTCGTGTTTGTGCAGTTAATCCGTGCATAAGCGGGCGGCTTAATCAATCTTAAGTTACTAGTACCTGACCTGGAAGCCAAAATTAGCCTACAAACGGGCATTGTTCAAATGTACTCAGGATAGTTTTACTAGATGGGACTAGCTTTTGTGAATGCAAGGTTGTGTTGGGTATGGCCCGAGCTCACAGCATATTAAGGCATATGGGCTGGAAATAACTCCTTACTTGAGTTATGTGAATATAATACCTCATACCAGGGTAGATTTCTGGCTAGCAATTGACTTGGAATTAAGGCTAAACAGGTGTGTAAGCGTACTGCGATAACTACAGAAGGATTACAATCAAGTAACCGGGAACATTACTGTGACTATTCGGAGTATTTCGGGACGTTAAAACACAGGGTGATTGTCGTAAAATCAGTGACAGTATTAGACACGTGCTTTTTCATAGCAGAAGCTATGGTGTTAAGACAATCCGATCAGGACGTCATGGTAGCGAGACGCCGGTATGAACTTTTGAAATCTACCATGAGTCGAGCCAGTATTATGGTGCGTTAAATATGAATTGGGCGTACGATGGATGCTGACGTCTGGATACTTGGGACTTGGACCAGTGGAGCCATGAAGTTGAGCCGTACACATTTCCGTGTGCGGAGGATCGCGTGGGATTTTATGCTCAGACTAAGGGCATTCCGCAGGAACTTGGACCTTCTTCAAGAACATCTGAAATGGACGTGAGCCCCTTATTCTATTCTTAATATCTAGTACCGGTGAATATCAGACCTTAAGACTATACCATTCAACCATGTAGGAATCGTTTTACACGCCATAGATCTTTATTTTCTGCATTATATTGGGACATAAGCATGGATCTTTGTGATGTTGTCCACTCTTCGAATTTTATTTTATTTCTTTTGAGATAGCATATCCACGGTGGGCATATCGTAGAATGAGTATATTTTCGGAAGGCATCCGGCTGTTCTAATTAGACAGGAGTTTCATCCTGATTTTTGTTGTACAGTTCCGTGCATATTTTTATGGCACATTGTTATTTTTAGCGATCATTTTGAGATAGTTTATTGGTAATTTGTTTATTTAAATGTAGTTCTTGATCATTTTGATGCAATTCGTCTTGGATGAGTTCTGATTGTCATTTATCGTAAAATGATTCGATTTTTCTGGTGGTTAAGGATTTTCTTTAAAATGATAATGCGGAATGATCATGTATGAGAATTTACATGGGGAATTAAGGAGGCATATTCATAACAATTTAATGGATCTTATGAAAAATAGAACATGGTAATTATCCATGAGAATTTCATATTAATAATAATAATAAATGAATGAGTTTGGATTATTTAGGTGATGATTCTTTAAAACAGATATGAGAAATTAACATGAATTAATGCACATTGGATTGATAAAGCAATCGTAACGTAGTTTTGTTATTAGAGCAAGGTGTATCAATTAGGAGGATTTTTGTTATGGTGACAAGCGGATAATTGAACAGGTTAATTAGAGACAGTTACTTATAACATTCATATGATAAGTCTGATAGGGTGATGAGTTGAATTGGGAATGCGCGTAGGCATTTGTCCCATTAATAATTATGATAATCCATTAAATACAGTAAATATGACTGGATGGAAGTTAAATATGTGAAAATAATATGTAAAAGAATTATAGTTGTTGAATATAATGAAATGTTGGAATTTGGAGGATGTTGCCTCATATTACTCAAAAGAAGGGCGGTGCCGCTGTTGCAGACCCACGCCGCTATCTAGATCTTGTCACCAGTGGAATTCTAGATTCTACTTTAATTTGCTCTAACCATAATTACATATTTTCTGGTTGAATGATATAAACCTGCAGATAGATTAACATGCCTAATAATTTTGCCATATTGTGATATCAAGGAATAAACCAAATTGATAAAGTGCATAAAGAAATGGGGCATTTAAAATGCGGCCTCATGTTCCGATGAAAATCTTGAAATAGCTACGAATCATCCATAAGTGTTTGAAATTGGTTGAGTTGCAATTAATATCACTGAATAATTAATCCCATAATTTATTTTATTATCGAGGATAAATCACAGATCCATAATTTATAATTTCTAATATGAATATTCCTTGTGTGGGAATAATGAAATATAAATGGTATTATGTTTCTAATGGGTCCATCTTTGTTCGACTTGGTCTGACTTGCATCAAGTTGTATAATTAACAATTCTAGTATGTTTTGGAATTTCTTCTCGTTTCATGGAAGAGAATATCCCATAGGATTATCCATGATTTTTGGAAATATGGAAAAGTGTAGAACTTCAGAAATAAAATTTTATTCAAGTGTGATAGGACGATCAGTGATCTACACAACTTGAATACTGTAAATATCGTTTATAATATAAATTTTTTTTGGACCGTTATTCAACACCTGCGATTAAATAGTATAGGATCCCAGGGGGAGCGCAGGATGTTATTTTTTCCAGGTGGTGTTTTAGTTTTCTCCCTGAGGATGCCCTTGTAAAGATTAGGATGGTTGAATGGATCAATTAATTGATGCAAATTTTATCTTAACTGATACTGTGGCCATTCATGATTCTTGAAATGTGCCTTCTATCCTTGCTGTAGTGTGCATCTGGGGAACAGCAGAGCTTTTCTTTTTCTTTATTCTACACCTTTGTAGAATGCTCACTGTTAACCCCGAGATGTTTTTGAGTCTTTGTGCTCGACTGTTGTTCGGATGCGCACTTGTGTGGTCGTAGGACGTTCGTCAAACGGTCACATAAAGTAAGATAGAAGAGTTTTGGCTGCCAACGTGTGTGGGCCCGAGTTCGATTCAGTTTCTGATACGATTCGATTCCGAATTTCGATTCGAGGTCGATTTGTGTTTGTTCTTGCTGTAGTAGGATTCAGGGTCATGAATGCGCAGTTTTCATAGTTTGGAGTGATTTGTTTGGTTTGTAGTGGTTGTTTCTGGTCATTTATTGTAGATTTTAAATTTAATAAGTCATCGGTATTGAAGTATCAATTTAAGGTCGTGTCTGAATTTTCACTGTACTAGTAGTTTAGATTAAGTTTCCCCATCATCAGTTGACATCGTACCCCAGTGCTATAATTATTATTGTGAGTGGTCATGGAAGCACTTACCAAAATGATGGAAGAGTTGGGACAGAAAATCACAGAGAATTCTGCTTCTCTGGAAAAACAAATAACAGAGAATTCTGTTTCTCTGGAAAATAAAATTGAAAGTCATATAAAAGAGAATTCTGCTTCTCTGGAAAATAAAATTTCAGGTTTAGAATGTAAAATCACAGAAAATTCGAACTCATTAAAAGCGGAAATGTTAGAAAGGATAGAAGCGATAGAAAGCCGGATGTCAAGAAACATAGAATCATTCGATGATAAAATGTCTGAATCGATAGATGCTAAGATTGAGGATAAAGTTGTGTCATTGGAAACCAAGATAAGAGACAACGCTAGGAGAGCTCAGGAGAGTTTCCTAAGTTTAGAAGCTAGGATCGTGGATTCGGGAACGAACTTAAAGGATAATTTATTCACAAACTATGGCATTATGAAAGATAGTTTACAAGATAGTCGAAAAGCGATGAAGGAAGAGTTAGCTCAACATAAGAACGAGATTCAAAAGATGGTTAAATCATTAGAAAATAAAATGGAAGATAATGTTAGGAAAATAACAGATGGTCTTGCGTCCTTAGAGATTAACACAACGAAGGAAAGTACGTTAAATGCCACACAGGTAGTGCAGAGAGTTACTTCTGAATTTAGAGAAATAATTGTAGAACAATTAAAGGAAGGAGTTGTAGCAGACTTGAAAAATGAAGTAAAAGAAACTGTAATTAATGAAATTCAAGCTCAGGTTGTAAAAGAAACTCAGGTCGAAGTCAAAGAGATCAGGAATGCTTTTTCATCAGAGATTAAAGTTGTATCTGGAGATATTCAAGCCATTAGAGAAAGTATGGAGAAATTGAAAGGTCACGAAACTGTTGTCGAAGAGAATCCGAAAAAAATGACAGAAGAGTTGAAAGATAGTCAAGTAGGGGAGGAAACTGAAAGGCAGAATAGGGATGAAATGTATGAATTCAGGAAGACCATTTGTGAGTTAGAGAAGAAAATTGAGGATTATAGATCGAAAGTGGATACAAAACAAGACAGCATAAATGAAAATGCTTTTTCAAATAGAGAAAGGTTGCCAGAGTTTGGGAAGTCTGAAGAAATTTCTACCATTCGCACTTCTACTCCGATCACGCTCGTTAAAGTTACGAAGAGAAACCTATAAAATTTTCAGGGACTGGAAATGTCTCTCCTGTTGAATTTCTGCGCGAATTAAGAGATTATCTGAAGGATGCTAAGGTGAATAAGGAAAGAGAGATGAGAGTGATTAGTAGATTCTTAGATGGACCAGCACTCGTATGGTTTAGGGCTTTTCGATGTAATTTGAGAACCTATGACGAATTTGAACAGGCACTCTTACGTAAATTTTGGTCGCCGGAGAAGCAACAGAACGTCAGGGCCTAATTATATGTCAAGCGGTATTCCACGTCGCAGGCGACCAAATATTCAAATTACTTTGCAAATCAACTTGCCAAATTGCAATGCTTAGATCCACCAATGCCAACGTACGAGTTAATCCCAGCTTTGATTAGACAGTTTCCTTTGGAAGTTCAGCGGAGTCTCATTTCTGCAAATGTTGAGAACATGGAAGAATTTGATGAAGTGTTGCAACGTCTAGATCATTCTAATGCTCAATTTTACCAGCAGAGGGGTAATAAGCAAGAGTCCCAGGCCGCATATGCTGTTTTCGCCGATCGACAATGCCAAACCATGCCAGAACGGAATAGAGAAGAGCAAACGTCGAGGGATTATCAAGATAGAAGAGAAAGAGATAGTGGGCGACCTTACATAAGGCGAGGAAGATACGGGAACAATTGGAATTCGTGGGGATGACAAGGATACACGAGACCATATGACAGATCAGGATACAATAAATCTTACGATAGAACGGATAATGAAAGGTTCAAAAATCAACAGAGGCAGAACCTTGAGCAAAGAGGAGAAGAAAGTAAACAGTATTTGAAGGAAATGGAAGAGGCAAGAAATAAACCTGGTACTTCTGGGACAAATAATTCGACAGGTAAAAACGAAAGGAAAAAAAAACTTCGATTTCGGAACAAGGAAATCAACAGAACTAATTACTACACAATATGTTTCCAAAATCGTGAAATGGGAAGTTGAGGATGAAGACTTGATTCAAGAAGAACAGGAAGGAAAAGAGTATGGACCAAGAACTAGGCTACCCATTATTGTGTGTGAGGTGTATGGAAAACCAGTGTATACTTTGATTGACACAGGAGCGATGCTTTGTTTGGTGAGCGAGAGGTTGTACGCCATATGGAAGTTGACCGAGGAAATAGAGGAAATACCAGTATCCGGAATCAAGATTCAGGGAATCATCCCAGACAAGATCACAACTTGTAAAATTCAGCTGTACTTGAAGGTCAAGATTGGGGGATGTGTCTTTGAACATATCTTTGTCGTTATGAAGGACATTGCACATGAATTGATCCTGGGGACGGATTTTATCAAGAGATATAGAGCTGTTATCGATATGGAATCTGATACGATTAAATTCCATCATGCGGGAGACGTCCATTTCGAAGAGGAAGATAAATTCACCGTGGGAGAAGTTCGAGGGGCCAAGGTTTTTGAAGGTTTAGAGATATGTGAAGACGCCAATGAAGTAGTTGAGCATGTTCCAGTTATAGCCAACCTGTTGGAAGAATTCGTTGATGTCTTTGATACGACACCAGGAGAGATTCAGAACTTTGAGTACAAGATTCAAGTATGTGATGATAGCCCATATCATGCAAAGCTGTACCAAATTCCAGAAAAACACAGGACTAAGGTGAAGGAGATCATTCAGGATCTTGAGAAAGATCAGATAATTAAAAAGTGTGTGACATCCTATGTAAATCCGTTAGCGGTGGTGCAGAAACTGGATGGAAATTTGAGAATATGCCTAGACGCGAGGTCATTGAATTCGAGACTGTTGCCAGAGTATGATAGACCTCCAGTGATAAAAGATCTGTTAAGGAAATTTAAAAACAAGAAATGGTTTTCTACAGTGGATTTGACGTCGTCATGTAAGGATAAGTGAGGATTCTCAGAAGTTTACGGGATTTTTATTCGAACAACAGACTTATGTTTTTAGAAAACTTCCATTTGGGATGAAAACCTCAGGAGCAGTTTTGATACGTGCCTTGGATCAGAACCTAAGTAATGCGGTCAAGGATACGGTCATAAGTTACGTAGATGATATTCTGATAGCATCGGAGACTGAAGACCAGCAGTTCATCTACGGAATTTGTTAATGGACTTGAGGAAAGCAAATTTCAAAGTTAACTTGAAAAAGTGCCAATTCTTTAAGAATGAGATTAGATTTCTTGGACATGTCTTGGATGGGAACGGATATAGACCAAATGAACAAAAACTTCAGGCCATTGCAGAATTTCCCAGACCTACTCGGGTAAAGCATGTACGTCAATTCTTGGGAACTTGCCAGTTTTTTGCGGGACATTGCCATAAATACACGGAGATAGTTGCACCCCTACAGGACTTGTTAAAAAAAGATAATAAGTGGAAATGGAACGATCTATGTGAGGAATCATTCAAGAAGGCAAAGGAATTAATGCTTAATAGCGTCAAGTTGGAGTACCCGGATTTTGAGAAGAACTTCATTATCGAATCGGATGCATCCAATATAGGGATAGGTGCCATATTACTCCAAGAGGATGAAGATCACACTCGACACTATTTATCCTTTATCAGTCGAAAATTGAAACCATCAGAACGCAATTACTATACTACTGAACTAGAAGCTTTAGCGATCATCTATGCATTGGAAACATGGAAGAAGTTGCTTCTCGCACATTCGATTATAATCAGAACTGACCATCACGCACTAGAGTTTATACTGAAAACCAATTTCGCCAGTGACAGGGTCACTAGATGGGCATTATTCGTGCAACAGTTTAACGTCACTATTGAACATCGACCAGGAAGGAATAACTTAGGGGCTGATTTGCTAAGCAGAGTTGCGGAACCTACTCTTCGAGTATTGCCTATAACCCTCCTGCAAGAAGATGATGATACTTTGCGTAGACTTGAGAGAATACCCCAAGCCCAGAAGCGATATGGACCTTTGAGGAGTATTTACAGATTTCTACACAGGGACATGGATCCTACAGATGATGAATATCTAGGGATGGAAAGGATGGCTAGAGATTATGTATTGTTGAATGGCATCATATACAAGTTCATTGATTCCGAACACACTAAATTACGAATAGTAATTCCGCCTAGATTACAGGAAGATATAATATGGTTAGCTCACAGAAGCTCAGGTCACACTGGAGTGGACAAAGTGGTATGTTTGATAATGGAGAAGTTCACTTGGGATCATTTGAGGAATACTGTCCGAGAGGTCATCAGGACCTGTGATTTGTGTCAACGCAGCGAACACAATACGCATTTGTTGAAGGAGGAACCTAGGACTATTATTCCGTCGAAGCCATGTGAGTTGTATGCTACCGATATCTACGGACCTCTACCTAAGTCCAAGCGTGGTAACCGATACATTTTGGTCACGGTTGATGTTTTCAGTAAGTTTACCATGATCCATCCGATTCAGAAGGCGAACTCCAGATATATAATCAAGAGGATTAAAGAATGTGTTATTCCCATTGCGGGTAAACCAGAAATGAAAATCCACAGCCTGCTTCCAGTCTCCGACCGGGTCAGGAATGGAATGAATGAAGCCCCTATCTAGCGGCGAGGATATGAACTGTGCCGGCTGCCGAGGCCTGACGCACTCCCCTGGGGCAATGATTAAATGAATGACATGAAATGAAATGATAGTGGAGAGTGTTGCTGGAATGAAATTTTGACTGGGAAAACCGGAGTACCCGGAGAAAAACCTGTCTGCCTCCGTTTTGTCCAGCACAGATCTCACATGGAGTGACCGGGATTTGAACCACGGACCCAGCGGTGAGAGGCCGGCGTGTTGCCGCCTAAGCCACGGAGAATTTTTGTTATCAGACCATGGGTCCCAATTCACATCCTGGGAGTTTAGGAAGGCTATGAGGGAGCTGGATATCACACAGGTATTGTGTTCAATACGGCATCCAGAGAGTAACCCGGCCGAACGACTCATGTCAGAAATAGCTAAGTTTTGTCGTCTTTATTGTGCAAACGAACATTGGCAATGGATGGATGTGGTTCCTATTATGATGAATTTGATTAATTCCACCGTACATGAAAGCACGGGGCATATTCCTTCAGTACTACATCTTGGAGAAAAACCCATACGACCGTGGGACGGAATCGTATCTATTCCTCCTGAGATAGAGCCTAACAGGAGAGGACGTGAAATGGAAGCCTTAGGAAGATTACGGAGACAGGCAGAGAAACGGAACAGAAGGGTTAGAGGAAGAAGATTTAGAGATCCTTTGAGAGAGGGAACTTTGGTATTGATCAGGAAGCCTACTCCATCTGATGTTAGCAACAAAGTCTATTCCAAGTTTGCCAGTTTGTATAATGGACCATTTCGGATAGCCCAGAGCTTAGGTAATGGTAGTTACCGTGTTGTGGAGATTGTATCTGGTAACACCGTGGGAACATTCAGCGCAGCGAATCTCAAGATGTATTTTAGAAGAACCAGATAAGAAGGACGAAAAAACAACAGGAACCATAAAAATAAAAATGGGGATTTTTATTTTTGGCCATGTGTAGGGCGGATGTAACCGTGTGAAAGAGCGTCAGTTTCTGGTTATGGAGATGTTGTTTTTTGTCGCGGCTATATTTTGAATTTGAAGCGAGCGCCTGACTGAGTTGAGTTTCACTGCCGTAGGTTGCAGTCTGGTATAGGATACCAGGGGGAGCGCAGGATGTTATTTTTTCCAGGTGGTGTTTTAGTTTTCTCCCTGAGGATGTCCTTGTAAAGATTAGGATGGTTGAATGGATCAATTAATTGATGCAAATTTTATCTTAACTGATACTGTGGTCATTCATGATTCTTGAAATGTGCCTTCTATCCTTGCTGTAGTGTGCATCTGGGGAACAGCAGAGCTTTTCTTTTTCTTTATTCTACACCTTTGTAGAATGCTCACTGTTAACCCCGAGATGTTTTTGAGTCTTTGTGCTCGACTGTTGTTCGGATGCACACTTGTGTGGTCGTAGGACGTTCGTCAAACGGTCACATTACATTTATACAAAAATGGTTCAAATAATATTTAGATGCACTGCTGTGTTCAAAAAATGGTTGTAATATAATGAAAACAAAAAACTTTCACCAACACGGCACTCCAGGGCTGAATCACAAAAAAACTATTTCCTATAATTTTCTTAAATTTACCCCCACTCCTACCCGTTGCTCGTAATTGTTTTTCTGATACAGGATTTTAAAAAAAAAATGTCCACAACTTTCATTGAATAAACTTTTCGCTGAAAGCAAGTTTTCCCCCTGTTTTTAGAATGGAAAGTGGAGCGAATGTGAAAAATATGCCGAATCGCCAATTTTCACCCTTTTTCGCCTTCTCGTAGCTCGAATACGCTTGGTCCTACAAAAAAAAACTTCCATATCTAAGTTGTTGCAAATTTAGTGATCTACATTTTCTTATTTAGAAATATCTTCAAACAAATGAACTGGGAATGAGATAGATGCCAAAAACTGAAAAAAGTGCCGATTTCTGACAGTTTTTTCAAGATGGCGGACGAAGCAAGGGGGGGAGGATGACGGAAACTTGGATTAATAACTACCTAATAGTCCTAAACAACATCAAAAAATAAAAAACGATCCCGCATCTGATGTAAGGTGACCCCCCTCTTTTTGAGCCTCTATTGACTGGACTACAGGAGGAATGAGGAAAGATATTTTAGACAGTTATATATGTCCTGCTACTACCTGTGCAGGTGTGACAGCCACTAGGAGGTTGAATCCTAAAGGGACACACATTGTGATGAAATTGCACATCTGTAGCAATAATTGAAAGGGAAAAAAAAGTATTTAAGAACCAGCCTATAACATACAAGTTTGGCTCCTTAAAACAACAGTAAAAGTAACAAACGTCATTCAGATATGATGCACTTTTCACATTTTGACGAGAAATCGTGGTTTGAATTATAGTGGCTATTTAGTACCACTCATGGAAACTTGAAAAATGTCCTTATTGTGAAGAAACCTTCTGATCTATGATTCTTTTTTTTCTTTCAATTGAATGATGTGTACATACATTTATTCCATTTAGAATATGGTATAATATGGAACGACGGATGACAGGGAAGAGAGGACGAGGAAGACCAAAAATGCGTTGGATGGACTCGGTGGAGAATTGTATTAGAAAACGGAACCTGGACTGGAACTCTGTGTCGGAAGAGGAATGGTGGAACGACAGAACAAAGTGGACAGGAACCATATTTGCCCCCACCCAGTGTCAACTGGAAAAGGGGAAATGAGGATGATGATGATGGTGTTATTTTTTAAATGGTGAGTTGGCTTCCTTAAACTAATAGCCAGGTATTAATACGAGGGCCGAGTCATAAGTCATGGCAACTTTTTTTCTTCTCGCGAACAGGAGACAACACTGAGAATCTACGCTATGCATTTGGAAATATAGGGCATGTACGCATGCAAAGTGCCTGAAGATAAATTCTGACCTCAGGAGATGCTTGTAGGTAAGTGACAGAACACAGGCCATTGGTAAACATTGTTTTACTATGGTATAGACAGCAAATACACAAGACTACGTACAAAGGACAGGTCTCCACTGGTTACAGACCTTCGAAATAATCACCCAAGGTGTCTACTGTGCGTTGCCAGCGGTGGGGCAAGCGCTGAATACAATTCGCTGCATGTGTATCGCTAACGTGTAACACCTCCCTACGAAATGCTGTTACGATGTCTTCTTTGTTAGCAAACCGTCGTCCACATAGTGGCTTCTTGACTTTGAGGATTAGATCATAGTCACATGGGCTTAGATCAGGCGAATAAGGTGGTGGTGGAAGAACCTCCCATCCCCCACTGTTGTACGCGACGCTGAACGATGGCAGCTGTGTGAGATGTCGCGTTATCGTGTAGGATTATGGCGTCGCCCAAATAATCAGGACGTTTGGTTCGCACTGCACAGCGTAATTAGTACAACAAAAAGGAATTGTAATACAGTGCATTGACAGTGTGCCCCTCACGCACTGGATGACACACAAGAACACTTTGAACATCTTATGCCAGGATGACCATAACCTTATAGGCGACGGATTTTGTCGAGCCTTGTGTCTCCGTAACATGTTTCGTAATGCCGTATTGTTGCCGCTGGTATTGCTGTATGTTCTTGCAATCCGCTATAGTCCAGCGCCTGTTCTCCAGTAAACACTGATCAATCACCATTATCCGTACATCTTTGTCCATGGATACTGGACGGCCTGGGCGAGGCAAATCGGCAGTTGATACTCGACCCCGTTTGAACGTCTCCACCCACCTTGCCACTGTTCTATAGGTCATGGCATGCACACCTAATGCTTCCCGCAGCTCAGCATGGCATTGGCGTGCATTTCTGCCGCGGAGAACTGCGATTATAATATACGATCGTTGCTCCTGCTTGTTGACTTCCATTGTGTGACGCTCTCATCTCACACTGAACTTGGGGGCATACTCAGACCCACACTGTTGTTTTCATACACCATCCAGTGGCATCCTACACAAGTACATACCGTATGTTTCCAAATGCATATTGTAGATTTTCCGTGTTGTCCCCTGTTCGAGAGAAAAAAAAAAAAAATAGTTGCCATGACTTATGACTCGACCTACGTATATCTCATAATCAATACCTGGCAATTAGTTTAAGAAGGCCAAGTATTTAATATATCCCATGTCCGCGGTAGTTGAGAGCACTAACGCGCTACCTCATGCCTTGCTGGCATCGGGAAAGCGTGGGTTCGAATCCACTCGGCCGACTTAAAAATCGTTTTCGTGGTTCCCCATTTTCACCACCAGGCAAATGCCGGGACGGTTCCTTTCAATAGGTCCGATTTCCTTCCAAAATCCCTTCCCTAATCTGTCCTGAAAAGAAAATGAATGACCATTGGCTGCGTTGAAATGAAAATGAAAAATGAAATATATATCCCATGTATTCTTCCACACATCACATGCCTAAAGATTGCTAACTGTAGCTTCAATTAATGGATCTTAGCATTAACTGTTTGAATTGCACTTGAAGCAGTGCACGTTAAATGCACCTACCATGAGCCATCACTCCACGATGACTTCACGTGCTCAAGCAGCGTCTCAACATATGTGAGTGGTGCTACCTTATTATTCTTACATTACCTTGGCTGTGAAATGTCTAATCTCTCTGTCACTATACATGTTAATGTTACAATGGGTGACTCTCTGTCAGCATACTGATGGCACTTGAAAGGGAAGGAGAGTGAAACACTGTCCTATAGAGGTGCACAACCCTTCTGTATCTTATCTTGCATGTTTCCTTGCACTACTTTATGCTAATTACAAATCAGACTGGTCCAATCTAGTTGTGAAATGGCCCAAATAAAGAGAGGATATTTTATATAATAAATATTGATTTGTTTCCTTCCTTTTCAGGACAGCTATTAACATTATGATGGTAGGTAAAATGGATCATTTATAATATAATGTAAACTGAGTGAGGTGTTATGTCTGTACCTCTGTACCATATGCTCTCTGTGGTGGGGAAAGCTGAAAAAACACTCATTGCAGTTCTCACTCTGCCCAATTTAGTACAATACGAGCAAAATAAAATGTTAACTTCTGCAAAAAAGAACAACTTGGATGCTGTTGTTGCTTCAATTAGAGGCTGGGGACATCTTTAGCCATCAGCCCCATGTACTTGTGTGTATGAATGTAGTTTGGCAACCTGTGTTGCAATTACATTACAATTATTATTACGGTCTGTGGTAAGGGTAAGCACCCAGGGAATGGAAATTAGGAGCCATCCCTGCATTTGCTGAGAGAGGAAATAACCAGGCAAAAATAACTCTCAGGATGGCTGCTGTCAGTACCAGGATTCATACCTTGGATACCCGAACTGTGCAACTTGACATGCACGGCTTTGTTGGGTATGAGATATGAAGTACTAAGGTTGGACATATTGTATTTGAAACATTAATTAATTATTATTACACTAGGATTCTTGCTACTGAATTATTGTTATGTTAAGTAAAAAAAAACCAACATGATTATAACTAGCAGACTCCTAAATTATAAACTCGCAAAAAGTTATCATTTGACCTATAGAGATCACACAGTTTCCTCCTAAATCACCCTTCATTGGTGGCATAAATGTAGACTTGGTTCAATACAGGAGAATTTACCTGAATACTCAATGTCATGGATGTTTCTGTTCTGCACACTGGGAATTTCACTTGCAATATCTCGATGTGCTTCATGAATAACATGACATTTATGAGCTAATTCCAAGTAAGATTCTGACAGTTTTAATAGGCCATCTTTCACTCTCATGATCTTAACAGCTTCGTTCTCTTGCACTCGTTCTTCAACTGAAAACATTTAAAGTTACATTAAAATCATTCAACATACATTTCCTACAACTGATTACTAAGGTAACACATTAACCGACACTGTACCACTCTCATGTGCACCACTTTTTTTGAAAAATGGCTTCAAACACCATAATGCCTAAAGGTTATAACTCCAAAGACCTTTACACGTTTCAGCACCCCCAATTCATATATTCTGGACATAAGCATGACTATTTATTTTAATTAAATGGAGCTGACAACTGACAAATGGGTGCATTTCACTTCTAATTGGCTACCATAACGGCCACAAGCAATTATAACTCAACAGAAATCCTGAAGTTCATTGACTCAATTTTTTCTACTGGACTAGGAACGATGTAAAACATCGCACTCTTTCCACCTTGAAATGTCAAATTCTGTTCATTTACACAAGTCTTCAGTTCAAAAGAATAAGTTGTAAATTTGTCACCAGCCAATTTGGAAGTCTGCATTAATATTCAATGCATGCAGAAGAAGAGACAAGCCACCTAGATTTCAACCTTTTCATTAATTTCATTTTCCATGTACCGACAGTAGTGGCTGTGCTCGCTAAAGCGCAGCGTTAGGTCATGGGGCCAAGCTCTCTGCTGACTCGGTAGACGCGTGGGTTCGAGTCCCACCGTCGGCCGTCCTTGAAATGGTTTTCCGTGGTTTCCCATTTTCAACACCAGGCAAATGCTGGGACGGTACCTACTGACAGGCCACGGCCGCTTCCTTCCACATCCTTGCCCAGTTTCATTCGCCTTCATCAATTCCATCTCTCATCCCGACGCGCAGGTCGCCCACGGGCGTCACTTAGAAAGACCTGCACTCGGCCTCTTAGGAGGCCACACGAAAAAAAAAAAAGAAAAAAAAAATCCATGTATTCCATTTCATCATGGTATTTTAAAAGCTCATAATGACACAGTATATCTATTGTACACATGCAGTGACATGTACCTCTTTCCTTAAGGGACACTGGGACTGAAATTTTCAAATTCTATATAAACTGAGGTACAGCTTTGAAATTTTATATGGTTATGAATAGTCATATTATAAACCACTTTGGGAAATGTGAGCATTGTAAGTTGATTAGTTCTCTAGATATTAATTATTTTGTACATTTATTGTGCTAATTATTCAAGTTTTATAAAGGTCAGCCGCGTTAAAAAAAACAAGATAGTGTAACTTTTAGGTAATATTCTATTGCACTATAACAATTGGAAGAAACCTACGGATCCGATTTTGAATTGCATTAATGAGTGTCAAGAAATTAATTTTTTTCCATCTCCAAGTTTTTTTCTACAAAAAAATCGTATTTTTTCCAGTTTGAATTTTTTTTGCAGCCAAACCAAAAGTGCAATCTAAAAAACGATCCGCAGGTTTATAGTCATTGCAATGAAGATAATAAATTCCCATTTTGAAAGCAATATCATAAGATTTATGACGCGAGTAACATTTTGAATGCCTGAAAAAGTGAATCCGAGAAAACAGCAATTTTCTAAAATGATGCACAATTTACAAGGTTTCAGCATACCAATGACATTAGGACTGTCCTACAGCATAGGTGACACCCTCCTTCTTCTGTTTTGCAGCCTCCTCCTTCATTTCTGTCAGTTTCACCTTCCGTCGACATGCTTTCGCTTCTCCAATTATGACCGCGGACTTACATACTTCCTGCGACTGTCACATCTTTCAAGTGTTTGTGCTGTGACATGAGATACTGAAGTTAGTCTTATTCCTGATTTCAACTCTGTTGTTGCACTACACCCCATGTTGAATTCTGTTACAGAATTCCAAACAGCAATTTCAAGTATCTTCCGTGAAATAAAAATCTCTTTTCGGCACTTCCTCCAGATAACAGAATGCAGAGACTCATTCTGATTTTCAGTAGCACCACGGATGCATCTGGATAGTAGCTCATCTGATGCCAGCCTTTGATAAACAGCATAATCTTGACAACTAAGGGTTCTTAAAGTTCTACAGCCATTTTGTCATGACTCTGTGGTGTTTTACCAGCTGCGATACTTGGATTGTAGAAACACCAAGACTCAGAACCTTCAGGACACTTACTGTGCTGGGGCGTTTAAAGGACACACCGTGCATTTTAAAGCTACGCCAGGGCTTTAAAAATGGCGGAATTCGGATAAAACACTGCTATATGATCCGCAGGGGATAGGGGTGTATTAATATGGAAAAAAACGAAAATCGACATTTTCCACAAATTTCACTAAAATTTCAGTCCCAGTGTCCCTTAAATAATTCCAATAATAAGCATTGATTAGGCAGAACAATTGTTTTTATCTTATTAGGATTTTTCATTGTCAAATATTTGATAGTCAATGCTGCCAAACCAAGCACTTAAAGATGAAATTCTTACCTTATTATTTGAATAAGGGTTTGGCACATTAATGTTGCAGAGTTTGAGCATTCATACCTCTTTTCCGTCAGCTACACTGTAGTGTAAGACACATTTGAAGCAACTTCAGATGCATTCCCACTTTAGAGCATTAAGAAAATTCTCATGCTTCGAAGAATTCAAAATGTTGAATCAAGTGCTATGAATCATTATCAACACCTTACTATGGAGGCCACAATTTCCTACCTAATCTATTACCATTATTAATATGGTCTTTCCAATGAAGCAGCCAATGAAGTGAAATGCCCAGGAAAAAGGGTTGTTTATTTGGTACTCATTATTCCTTAACCGAAACAACATTAATTTCATTTTATCCCAATAGACCAGTGAGACACAGTAGCGGCTCGTGTTTAAATTCTTAAGGTAGGCTTATTATCTTATAATCCAACTGTTCTTAAAATGCGGACAGTGGGGAAACCCTGTTCAAAACTCACAGAATAGAAATAAATTATAACAAAAAATACATAACAATTTGATGCAAATTGACAACACAGGGGATCATTTTCAAGGTTCGTTAGTAGTCAGTAATTATCGTAACTGATCAGAAGGGCAGGCAAGATCTAAACATGCCTGACAAAGTGTTATACATATACATTAAGTATGGACAAGGACTATGTTGATCGTATTAATGCTCATTGAAGGGCACAGCACGCTGAAGCTGAGTGCCTAGGCTAGCTCTGAGCTTGCCTGCCCTGCAAAGAGATCTCGTACAGTTGTATTCAGTGGTTTGTCGGGAACATATACTAAGTATTGAGGCTGAACAGTTTTAAACACTTAAATACAATAATGTAATAATTTCATTAATATACATACAATGAGAAAATATTAAATACAAGATGACCAGAAAGACGTCGTTCTATCAAAATAAATGACAATGTATTGAACTCCAATTCAGTCTGTACTGCACGCGAATATCAGAATAATACAAATCACTACATCATCAACATGAAATGAATAAATTTTCTACTGCCACCAAAAGTTACTAAGAAATTATGTGTTTTCAGTAGCTGCAATATTAATATCTTCATAGTGCACCCTTGTAAAGAAGTGTAAGGAGACTCTTTTTCAGGGAAGTGTTTCGGTCCATACCGTTGTTAAAAATAATTGCTTCTTATCATAACAAGGTAACATAGGTAAGAATATCACAAAAGAAAGAAAAGTTAAGCCAAGATTTAACTATACGAATTTAATTTCAGATCAAACAAACAATAAACAAATCAACAACTCCCATAATTTCACCCACAAGTTAATTAATTAACAAATCAAACAAAATCTCTCTCACGAGATTATACAAGTTTTCAGGCCATCAATGGTCCTGTTATCACTTCAAGTTATGTGTGGCGATTTGACAAGGACACAGAAAAGAGAATAAGTACTTTTTATACGCGACCCGCGACCATAGGCAACAGCTCGACAAGCTGCGGGTCCGTATAAGAGAAGGTAGACATGGTACTGGGAATACAACTACAACAAAACAAATATTTACAAATACCCGACACTCGCTAGCCTTACAAATTAAAACTGAGATTCCCGCTCAGAATCTTTATCGAGTGTCAAAGACACGAACAATTGCCTAAACAGGACTTCATATAAATCAAAACAAGTACGAACGCGCGTGACTATACTCAACTGACATCACTCGATGACCGTTGTCACCTTACAAGGACACACAACAAGGTGTCAAACAAATCAAATATAACATGAAAATCAAACACAATCACATTATTCAGTAGCAATTATACAACAAAACAAGAATTTATTCTTAATGAAACATGAGATTACCGTCCGTGCGTGAGCAACTATCCCTTTAAATTTATCAAAGTTTCAACTAAACAGGCACACTCAATAACTAGGTCATGAGAAACCCAGTCCCCTCAACTCATTAAAGTGTCTTATCTAGATCTGCGGCTGGTGGATGTCTCGCCGGCCAGTGCCAATAACCCAGTGCGTAAACAGAAATATCCCAATGTAGCGCTTAGGCATGCATCAAAAACATAGATTCTTTACTGTACTTCAGTAAAAATAATGTGTGTGTCATAAATATCCCAGGCTAGCCTATCGCATAGCGCCAAGAATCGAAGCAATACCATGTGTGTCACAAAATACCATCAGTTCCATTAATTCGCACGGAATTAAAGAACCTCGTCGGAGTCGAGCAGAGTCTCACAATGAGCACCATCTGACGTCCGTACAGCAGCAGACAAGGAAAGCCATAGCAAATTCCTCTGTGCAGAAAATCACACATTTTGACCCATGACACATTAACACACAATGCACCACCAGGTTTGACAATCCCTAAAAAATATACAACATAAATTTCAACCACACGCAGCGCATCAGATCTTAGATTCGACCGAAGTAAAATAATATTCAAAATAGAAAATTTAATTTACTTATCAAGACTAGAGAACAGACGGTTCCCTTCAAATTGATTGCAGAAGCAAACACAAGATTTAATCAAATAAAATTACGCCTGTTTAATCCAAACGGCTACCGAAAATATCAAGGTACCTCCCATTCTATTCTTAAATCAAGCTCTATAAAAGTCTCACTTGTCACACGGCCCGTAACTCATGTTCGCAAAAACAAATTATACACTCAAGTACACGCGGCACTTGGATTAACATTACACTGAATATTTACACAATCAAAATAAACAATAGTCAAGCAACATTCTACATTTTAAATATGAGTGTCGGTACAAAACCTATCAACAGAAAAATCGAAACAAACGCGAACAAAATCTAAATTAAACTATTTACATTTCCCTGTCCAAAATCTAACTACATGATTGAAATAATTCAATTCAGTACTTATTCCTTCTGCAACTCGATTCAGCTCACGTCACATGACATGGTCCCACAGGGCCTCGCTACTCCTCCATAACCATCTGGACAGATGATTCCATAACCATCTGGACAGATGATTCCATGGTCACCATCCCAATGCAGGTCCACGTCGTCGACATCTTGGCCTTCTTAAAAGGTGAAATGTTCAAATACAAATAATGTGCTAAATAACCTGCTAAAATTGTAACATGAGCTACTAGCTTCACTCACAGTCCGTTTACAATTTATACCGTCGACTTTCCCTCATTACATAAAATCCTATTTACACTCACATTTACACACGCACTCTTCATAATTACAGTATGAAAAATCGTTACACAGTTAATACAGATTAGACCCACGGTCTAACTCGAAATATATAAGTTCATAAGACTTCACAACTTTGCCTCCACTGAGACTCGAACAGACATTAGTTTGTCTCTAATTACTTTGAAATATTTAGTGTCATGTCGGGCAGCACATCGTCTCACCAGAGACTTCGAAATAGTGTGTTTCAAACTAGCATCATGGACACATTTATACAAAACAGGCGAAAATTCGGTGAAGGGGACAATAAAAATATTATAAATCGAAGCAGATGAGCTACCGGCTCGGGTAAGGTATCATTCTTCATAATTTCTAGCGTAGGTCACATTCCAGCCCAGCGGATGTCAATTCGATCGGCCAATTAATCAGAACACAGTTCGCGCACTTTCTCAACCCACGCACAATTTCGCACCATGGCCTGGCGTATTTCTGTTATTTGCTAATTTCAAGCTCCGCAGGTTGAAAACTACCACCTCGCCACGCCTTCTTGATGTCACAGAGTATCTCCATCTCTCATCCTTCCGAGTTTCCCTTCTCTCTCATGACCTGTCCTAACAAAGACTCCAAGCCACGCGTAAAGTTCAAGCACCTTACTTCCAGGAACTGGCTATTAATACCTCGCTTGCCTCAACTGCTCCTTCGCTCCGAATAACTTGCAACATATCCAGGTCCACTAGCCTTCTCAACTGCACCAAATATGTCTTCCAAATAAGATGAATAAAATTAACATGAAACATTATTATACAGCATGTATGATAAGGGTTCATTAGTGATTAAAGAAATGCTCGAAAAGATATCAGCATAGCACTACCCAGAAATAACCCTGACTGACTGTTGCGTAGATGGAAACTGTTTGGCAGGTCTTCAAATCCCTCTCTGAGCCATAATAATTATCCCCCGTTGCAAATTGAGTAATTTGATAAGTTGACGCCGTGAAGATAATGTGCCAAATTATAATCTTCTTTCTTCTGGGCAAATCATTATGATAGAAAATACTCATTTCAATCAACACTATGAAGATAAAATTCCGTCAAAAAATACTGGTGTTTTCTCTGGCGTAAGTGTGTTCCTCACGTGATCACAATTATTGGGTGTGACTATAATTTACTGCCACATAATGAAATACTTTTTGTACAAGTAATAATACTGACCAGTTCCAAAGAAAATTCTTCTGTTAAAAGATATTTTCATTGTAATGCTTTATGGTAAACAATATTCTTAGTTTGATTACCTGGTGCATAAACAAACAAAGTTGATGGTTTTCCAACACGGGAACAGGCAACATACAATTGGCCATGCGAGAAACATGGGTTTTCAGGATTAATGCCGCATAGCGAAAGCAAGCCGCACTGGAAACTGCAGTAGTTTAAATTCAAATGGTATGTCAGTGGGAATCATTGGGATGCGTGGTATCAAAACGTCTTCTCCTTTGTACTTTCCCTTTGGAATGGTTGCTTCGATCACGTTCATTTATTTGTCCACCGCTAGCCGTGTGCTGTTACAAAGATGCAGTTGGTTGACATTTCGTAGCATTATGACCAACGATCCGATCTTTAATTGAAGATTGTGAGGCGGCAATCCTGTCAAATCCATCGAGTTCAAACATTCGGGTGGATAGTTGCGGGATCATCTTGATTGGTAGCAGAATCAGCTGATTTGTATGTACTCAAATCACTGGCAAATTCATTTTGAAATTTAATCCATGTTTTTGGCAGCCAAAATAGCTCATTCGCTCCAAAATCATCGCACCACTAAATCGGTTTTGATTGTTCCGCAGATCTTGCATGGTTCGGTCTACAGTAATGCCTCCAAAGACTTTATTTTGTGCCATCGATCGTGCATTCAACCCACACTATCAATTTACATTGCTGGAAAAACTTTGCCATTGCAGAGTTCTTTGAAATCTTGCAGGTCGGAGTTTCGTTGCTTTGCATATTCAACGGCAATTTTAGCGCTGAATGGTCTGTTCGACCGCCTTCCAACAATGTAGCTGCAATGCCAGATGAAGCAAGTGAGAGTGCAATTTCATTGTGTGAGCAAATGTTTGCTAAAGCCATTGAAATTACAGTAGCTCTTCCTGTATCCCCAGGAGCGACCAAGAAAATCCCTCCAGTTCCATCATTTACAACTTTCATAAGAGCATCAAATACATACTGTACTTTTGTTGTTGGTTTAACAGCGGAAGATTATTTCGAACTGATTCTCTTAAAGCATCGAAATCGTACATATTTTCGCGTTGCAACCCTTGATTAAAAGCTTTATGCATCGGGCGATTGGGTGCGGCCATGCCTAATTCAGATAATACTTTGTTTGACATCATCAAGCACATGTTCTCAATTGATATCAACGCCTCGTTGTACATGTCTTCACTGATTTGTAAATGTGGATTTTCTGTTGTAATGCACATTTGATGCAAGATATCGTCACACATATCATTTGTATTTTATCCATAAATCAATTGGTTTTGATGGGAAGCATGTTGATATAATAATTATAGAGAACAATGTTCGTATATGAAGAGACAGCATCATTGAGAGTTTGATCCCAATGAGCGCCATTTTCTAACAGTTGCGAACGTAGACAGACTTCTCTGTAAGAACCACACAATTCACAGTTCGTAAATTTTGGAATGATGTTGGTACTCGTACATTCACTAATAGCAATCGCACCTTAGACTCTGCCCGTGGCGATCTGTTGGCAAACTGTGCTACTGCCGCCACACCAGTAACAATAGGAACGCATTGTTAGGCACTGAAAAATGGGATTTTTAAGTTCCCTGGGCAATTTCACCAATTTTTCTCTCCATAAAAACCTTTTACGGACTTGAACGAATATTTGAAGAAAAAAAAAAATTAGCTGAATTGGTCCAGCCGTTCGAGTTTTGCGCTAAGTTTAGCTATTCATTTTTAGCCTACTTTCGATTTTTGCAAAAAATGAAAGTAGACTTAAGGGATCAACACAGAGCCAAAAATTGTGTGTCTGTGAGTGTGTATGTGTGTGTGGGATTTGGTATGTCTGTCCCCCCCTATCAATTCAAACACTGTGAAACCGAATTGAGCGAAATTTGGTACAGAGGTAGCACTAGCAAAGGGCACCTCAGTGTCATGTTTTATATCACTGTCATCTTGAGGGAAACGTAATGGCGGCCACCCAAATGTTAAAAGCTTAAATCAAATTACGACCAACCTAATCATCTGATTTCTTCCAAATTATGCAACAACATACCTTTATGTGGGGAGCATCTTTTGACCAAACTACAAGGTCATCAGCCCAATAGTTTGCAGATGGCAGCCATGTATGTGTGCAAATCGAATCCCCTTATCAATTCAAACTCGGTGAAACCGAACTGAGCGAAATTTGGTACAGAGGTGGCACTAGCGAAGGGCACCCCAGTGTCATGTCTTATATCGCCGCCATCTTGACGGTAACGTAAGAGCGGCCACCCAAATGTTAAAAGCTTAAATCAAATTACGACCAACCTAATCATCTGATCTCTACCAAATTTTGCAACAATATACCTTAATGTGGGAAGCATCTTTTACCCAAACTACAAGGTCATCAGCCCAATAGATTCAAGGTGGTGGATATATGAATCATGCAAGTATTATAGCCTAACCGTAACTTACGATTAAACAAGGCCTGGCCACAACAATTCAGCTTATCGTACATAGGGAGGTTTAATCTGTCCCAAAGAGGTGATCGGTGGGATAGTAGCATATTATAATAGAATATGTAACCGTAGAAGTGACTAACAACTCAGGCTTACCGTGCCATATCGTGGTGGGCCCGTGCAGTCCCGTTGTCAACATGGCCGCTATTTTTGCTCATATATTTCCGTAACTTCCTAAGTATATATATACTTTCAGGAATGTACTGAACAAAATAATACATATTTAGTATCAAATGGTTTATAGAAATACCAGAAAACGCTAATGAAATCGTTGATTTCAACACAAAATATGATACTGTTATACTAAACCAGTTGTTTATCAAATATTATCGTAGGGCATCCGTGGCATAAAGGTAGCGACTTGGGTTCATAGTCTGGGGGTTCGTGGATCAAATCACGGCACGTTCAAATTTCTTTACTTCGTTCATTTTGGTATTTAATGATTTATAACTACTCACAGGTTATAATGTTAACCATATGAGTCGTCTAGTATCAAAACCGGCCAAGTCACAAAATTTACGAAAATGAGTTAAGGTTATCAATTTGAAGTAGGAGTATAGCTCTATCAGTCGAAACAAGAATATGCTTCAAAATCAACCATGTCTTCATGTTACAGAGCACTGAATTCTTGGTCGTGCAACAAAATGGGCCAAGTCATGCAGGCAGTGCTTTCATAACCGGCCATGTCAAAGAACGAGTAGCAATCTTCATGTCGCAGCATTATTGTTTGGAATCTTGCGTTGTTAGATTATGCAAGAACGTGATAATATCAGTAGTCAACATTGTTCCTTATATTGTATACTCTTCGAAGTCATAATAATTTGTATTTTGTTCGTTTGCAACACTGACTTCCGAATTCGCGGGCTTCTTACCGCATTGGCGCGAAAGCAATCGTATATCCTGTGTGCTCGTATTTTGTCATTATTGTGTAGTGTAACGTGTATATTGTTCTTATTTTAATAAGTGACTCATTTTCTTTTACTGTGTTCAAGATCTAGTCAACTACTAACTTTTAATGATATAATACCTATTTTGTATTCTCCTCAGCTTTCTGATGTTCATCTTCATATATTACTATCCAATTTAAGCAGAATGCTTTCGTTTTTATTGCAATAAAGACAGGTAATTACAATGTCAATTTATTTTAATTTCATTACCTTTTTCACAGGAGTTAGGAATTTTAAAAGAAAAGTTTTACCAAAAAAAGACTAAAATTATACCAAATTGCAACAAAAAGGGCCAAGTCAAAATTAATATTAGCAAAAAAGATGGGTTCATTATGAATCAGATTTCTCAAAATAGCAGAACTTAAATATTAAACCATTACGGATATAACTATGCAATAAAATCTTTTGTGACCACCATTCCATTGTCTCTAGAGGTTTTTCATCCATACTGAAATATATGCCTTCAGTGACTTGGCCGGTTTTGATACTAGACGACTCATATATACTGTAGTGCGTATTTGCAATAGAAAATATTACTTATATACTTATAATACCACATATTTCAACACTCTAATACAGCAATTACTATTCGTTAACCTTGATCCGCGGTAGAGACTATTGTTGTTGATTCTTTAGGGGTTTTGCGGCATCATGGTATTGTAGCCCCGTTTACTTGAGTGTGTGCAGAAGTTGTCTGATAACCTGTATCACTGATGTCTTTAGGCTTACTAGTGTGTGCATTTTCATACGAGGAAGGATTTGGTTAGGAAGCTGTTGTAGTTGTTGTTGTTTCATTTGAGATGAATGGACATCATGGTCATTTAGCCCCATGTACTTGGGTGAGTGATGAAGTTTGTCTGATAACCTGTGTTATTGTGATGGCTGTATTAGTAGGAGTATATATAATTCAGGTGAGGATTCAATCAATCAACATTTAATATCCATATAGCACGTTGTATTTGAGGTGTCTAGAATCAAAACCCGCCAAATCCATTCCTTCACTTTTTCGGCAAAGTGGCAAAAACTGTCACAAACGAACCAATACCCAAAAAGAAATACTTTTTTCACTAAAAATGAATGAATTATTTTAAAAAACAGTGACGAAGTACGAAGCTGATCCCCGATATAGTTTAAAATGTATGTAGAAAAATATAAAGCAATTATTCGGATTTGTCGGGGTTTGTTACTAAGATTTGGATTTGGCAGGTTTTGATACCAAAGAGCCCTAATACATTTGAAGTTGCGAAGAGATTGTAGAAACTGCGTAAGCTTTATTCAGAAATTAATATTTGAATGAAAGTTAACTAAATATGGGTTATAAAATTAAAAAATCGTATAATTTTTGTGTTTTGTTGTTATTGTTGTTTTAAGGGGCGTTTTTTGTTTTATTAGAATAAACAGAAAAAGAATAAAACTCATATTACCCATTCAAGATTTGATGGCCGCTGTGCCAGCGTTTGTTTATTGTAGCATGAGCTCTGCGGGGCGAAGCGGAGAAAACAGCGATGACAGAGTGCAATCTGCACATAGGTCACGCTGCATTGCGTCAGATAAGCGTCACAGGAGCTCATGTCACCATGGACAGTTAAATGATGACTGGGGGTACTGGAGCTGAGTCATATCCTACACGAGCAACTGTACCTGTCAACCAAGCAAGCTGACGTGTGACACAATTACATAAAGAGTAGTTCCCATCTCCACCGCCGGCAATCAATTCCTGAAAGGGTAATAATACTGTACAGTAAATATCCCCTGGCACTACAGCCCGTGAAGGGCCTAATCCCCAGCCATTTGGCCTGCAGATATTGGGGTGCCGCATGACCAGCGCATCGGGTCCGGCCGTTAATCTTGGTTTTCGTGATCGGGGCGCTGCCTCACTGTCAGTTACTCAATTGTCCTCACGAGGCTGAGTGCACCCCGTTCCAGCCCTCACGTCAGTTTCCAAAATCCCTGACGGAGCCGGGAATCGAACCCGGGGCCTCCGGGTGAGAGGCAGGCGTGCTACCCCAACACCACGGGGCCGGCACTACTGTAGTCTACAGTACTGAACAATGATAATAATAAGGAAAAGCGTCAAATTAAATTAATATTCAATTACTATGGTCCAGGCCTTTAGAGACAAAACTATCGTCATTCAACTATTAAATCACATTCTTTACTGGAATTTATAGCTACACAATTTCTGTTTCTACCTCATCCTCAATAGTAGTTTCTCAATCATCATCATTCTCTTCATGTTCGCCACGACTTTCCAGATTGCAATAAAACTGCAGCTCTACATTTTGCCTCCATCTTTCTCCAAAATGCTTCGAAAGCAGTCTCGAAACATCTTTCACTTCTTGTGCCTGAAGGACAATCCCTCTGTTTATGGCTTCTGGCTTTACGTGAGTCATATCAAAATCAGGTTTCGTGACACGTTTGTGTTCGCAAATGTCAGTTCTCTGGAAAACATCACCCAGACCAAAATGTTATTGTTCTTCTTGTTCTTTGTCAAAATTATCCAAAACAAATTATTATCAGAAAGTACAACAACATAAACCATTCTAATCACGTCAGGCAGAGGTACATTCTCTGACTAATGCACGTAGGTAAAGAGTACACACTTCGCAAAGCATCATGGAAGGTAAGATGGCGGAACTGGGTGCTCCTATTGGCTGATGTGGATGTGGGGGGTTTTGTGACCAAAAATGGCGAAACTGTTGTTGGACTTGGCGGATATTGCAACTAAGCCTCAACTTTGACTTCGTTTTACAGTAGGATGTAGCGGGTTTTGTAACAAAATAATAGTTTTAATGAATTCAGCGCAGCAAAAGCTATTTGAAACAATGCTTATCTCAATTTTCATAAAATATGGATTTGGCGGGTTTTGATTCTAGGCGCCTCATTTCAACAAGCTACTAAAACCAATATTCAATTATACTCCTTGAAAAGGACAAAGAGTTATAACTATATCCATGCATGTAGGAGAAAGTAGGCTATATGTTCTTTACTGAACATCTTGTTACACTGAAGAAAATGGAAATTGCAACACCCAGAAGGAGTGGTGCTACATTGCTGCAATTGAACATGCAGGACGAGTGTTCGGTTGTGATTCGATGATTACACTTTCAGGTCCCTCTGACCGCAAGTTTGGACAACAATCAATACAGGATGTGCCCACCACGAGCTGCAATACATTGATGAATTCGTCGAGGCATGAAGTCAATGAGGCATGAAGTCAATAAGGCCCTGGATCGCTTCCTGAGGAATTGTGGCCCATGCTTGCTGCACTGCACGGGTCAGTTGTTCCAGAGTTGTGGGTGGCTGTGGACGGTTGGCCAGTTGTCGACCCATCATGTCCCACACATGCTCAATAGGACTGAGGTTCGGGGATCTGGTGGGCCATTCTAAGGTTGTGATGTCGTGGAGAGCTTCTCTGGAGATGCGTGCAGTGTGAACCCGGGCTTTGTCCTGCTGAAACATCCCATTAGCAATGTTCGCCATCATAGGGACAACCACTGGATTGAGTACCCTATCAACGTACTGTCGAGCAGTCATAGTGCCCTCAACAAGCACTAATTGTGATTTCACATTAAAGCCAAGAGCTCTCCAGACCATACTGCTTGGTGTTGGCCCTGTGTGCCTCTCGACAATAAGGTCTGGGCGGCCCCTCTCCCCGGTACGTCGGCGCACACGATTCCAGCGATCACTGCGGGCAAGACAGAAGCGCGATTCATCACTAAAGACGACCCTATGCCATTCGTCGACCCACGGCGATCTTTCTCGACACCAGGCCAGCCTTACACGTCGCTGTTGTGGGGTCAATGGAACACCTTCTGCAGGGACACGGGATCGTAAGCCAGCTGCACGCACGCGATTACCAACTGTTTGTTGTGTAACGTGGGGTGCCACAGCTGCTCAAATTTGCGCTGCTGTTGCATGGGGTTCCATCCGGGCCATCCGAATGATGCGGCGATTCTCTCTCACAGTTGTCTGTCGCGCTGGGCCTGTGCCAGGTCTACGAGTGTGGGTACCTTCATTTGACCACTGCTGCCATACACGTTGTACCGTAGATGCCTGTCGGCCAACGGGTGCAGCGACAGTCCTTAGCGATAATCCAGCCTCACACAGCCCAATTATCCGAGCCCTCTCAAACGGCGACAGTTGTTGATAGCGTGCTCTTCTCTGTCGTCGAGGCATGTTTGACGGGGAACACTTCACTGCACAGACTGCAAGTCAACTACGCTACACCAGTGTCCGTATACTGGAGGTGATTCCTCCGCGACCAATCACGTGGGAAGACCTGTAGCAACAATCCAATGGGTCTGAAACTTTGATCATTTACATACCTACATGGCATCGTTCCATATCTTGAAAATCAACACAAACGACCAATGCCTTCATGGTGTTGCAATTTCCATTTTCTTCAGTGTATTATATAGACTACATGACCCGACAGACGTCGTTCAGTCAAAATAAATGACAACGTATTGAATTTCAATTCAGTCTGAACTGCCCGCAAAGATCAGAATAATGCAAATCACTACATCATCAACATGAAATGAGTTCATTATCTACTGTTACCAAAAGTTACTTAAGAAACTATGTGTTTTCTGTAGCTGCAATATTGATATCTTCATAGTGACTAAGGAAATGCTTGAAAAGATATCAGCATATCACTACCCAGAAATAAAGAAGAAGAAGGAAGATTGTAGTTTTACGTGACCGTTAATCTCACGATCATGAGCCCAGGGACCTCCTCTTTACGTGGAATCTGAACCAAAGGACATGGCATTTCACTTTGATAATCTCACATGCAATGATCGGGAATCGAACCCTGTCCACCGTGGTGAGAGGCCAACAGCGTGACCGCTGCACCACCACGCCCCCCCCCCCCCCCCCAATAACCCTGGCTGACTGTTGCATAGATGGAAACCGTTTGGCAGGTCTTCAAATCCCTCACTAAGCCATAATTATTCCCCGTTGCAAAACGAGTAATTTGAAAAGTTGATGCCATAAAGATAATGTGCCAAATCGTAATCTTCTTTCTTCGGGGCAAATTATTATCATAGAAAACACCGATTGAAATCAACCCTATGAAGATAAAATTCTGTCAAAAATACTGCTGTTTTCATTGGCATATGAGTGTTCCTCACATGATCACAATTCTTGGGTGTGGCTAATAATTTACTGCCACATAATGAAATACTGTACTTCCTGCACATGTAATAATACTGGCCAGTTCCAAAGAAAATTCTTCTGCTAAATGATATTTTCATTGTAATGCATTATGGTAGGCTAAACAATATCTTTAGTTTGATTACCTGGCGAGTAAACAAACAAAGTTGATGGTTTTTCAACAAGGGTACAGCCAACATACAATTGGCCATGCGAGAAGCATGGGTTTTCGATATCAATGCCGCGAACAATCAATGAATGCCCCTGGGATTTATTTATGGTCATAGCTAAAGCATGCCGCACTGGTAACTGCAGTAGTTTAAATTCAAATGGTATGTCAGTGGGAATCATTGGGATGCGTGGTATCAAAACTTCTTCTCCTTTGTACTTTCCCTTTAGAATGGTTGCTTCGATCACGTTGTTCATTAATTTGTTCACCGCTAGCCGTGTGGTGTTACAAAGACGTGGTTGGTATTTCGCAATATTATGAACACCGATCCGAACTTTAATTGAAGTTTGTGAGGCGGCAAGCCTGTCAAATCCAGCGAGTTCAAAAATTTGTGTGGATAGTTGACGACATCATCTTCGTTGGTAACGGAATCAACTGATTTGTATGTCCTCAAGTCGCCGGGAATTTCATTTTGAATTTTGAAATTTAATTCATTTACATCCATGATTTAGGCAGCGAAAATAGCTTGTTCTTTCAACCAAATATGATCTCTGTAATTTTGAGCAACGTTTGGTAACATCTTTTGAATGAGTTCGTCATTTGAATCAGTAAACAGATAAGAATTGTCAGTAAAGTAATGCAGCCAGTCAAAACGTCTGAAGGGAATTTTCCATTTTCCAATGTCAATGAGTTTTTTTTGAAAATATTTTTTCAGGTGGATCATTTTGCAACTCAACATGCATATTCTTGCTTAAATTTAGTGTCTTGATCTGTTTCCACAAAATGGAGGACTTTAAACCCGCATCGAGTTCATCAGCTGATTTGTAAATATGGACTTCTTGTTGTAATGCGCATTTGATGCAATATATCGTTATTTTATCCATAAATCAATTGGGAAGCATGTTGATATAATTATAAAATTATAATTCCTACAGTAAATGTTGGAATGATGTTGGTCCTCGAACATTCACTAATAACAATCTCAACTTAGTCTCTGCCCGTTGCGGTATCTGTTGGCAAACTGTGCTACTGCCGCTACACTCAGACTCTGCCATTGGCGGTATCTGTTGGCAAACTGTGTTATTGCCACCATACCAGTAACAATAGCAACTCATTGTTAGGCACTGAAAAATGAGATTTTTAACCCTTTGGGGTCCACTTGATTTCCCGCCTGCATCCTGCACAGGTCCAATTTAACATTAGGCAAGTATGGGAAGGAAATACTCACATAAGTAAAAAGCTGAACTTTTACATTAAAAATATGAACAGCAAATGTATTTATTATCAGTCAAGTTAACTAAATTATCAGCGATATTTTTTCAAAGTATGGTACCTCCGGAAGCATTTGTTTGGGTGTAGTCCTGGGTTCCCTGGACAGGTGAAATGAAAATCCACAGCCTGCTTCCAGTCTCCGACCGGGTCAGGAATGGAATGAATGAAGCCCCTATCTAGCGGCGAGGATATGAACTGTGCCGGCTGCCGAGGCCTGACGCACTCCTCTGGGGCAATGATTAAATGAATGACAGATGAAATGAAATGATAGTGGAGAGTGTTGCTGGAATGAAATTTTGACAGGGAAAACCGGAGTACCCGGAGAAAAACCTGTCTGCCTCCGTTCTGTCCAGCACAGATCTCACATGGAGTGACCGGGATTTGCACCACGGACTCAGCGGTGAGAGGCCGGCGTGCTGCCGCCTAAGCCACGGAGGCTCGTTCCCTGGACAGGTCTCACAATAAAATTATGCCTCCTTTCTGCCACCTTTCACCTTCCTGCCGGAACACACGGCACAGTCCTTGGTTTTCTTGTCCTCACGAGCATCTATGATGTGTAGCTTTCCGTTCAGTCGAATTTCTTCGTCACAGCTGCTCCGTCGGCCACGTTTACGGGCATTTTGTTCTTAATGTCCCCTTAACGTTCACTTCGGGCTTATTTTCTGCCTTTCGTTGCAAATTATATAGGTGAAAACTGTTCAACAAAGCAACCTCTAACACCCAGAAATACAATTTCCTCCACCACTTCAGGCTTTTCACTACAAAACCGGTCACCTTCTTCATAAACTTTCCATTCATCACATCCTACATTGCCGCTTTCATCACTAACTTGCGCCTCAATTTCCTCCTCCTCTCTCAATATATCATTATCACATTCGGGAATACTAATGTCACTATCGGAATCCGTAAACAAATCATCATCATCAATATCGCCACTGTCACATAACTGTTCGTAAATATCATCGGGCTCCATGCGGCTTGTGGACGCCATGTTATTAACAAAAGTAAACACTGCTGTGGCAGTGAGTAAGTATCTCCAAGGAAATACAATTCAGCTTCAAGAAATTAAACAGCAGATGGCAGTAGGTACCAGAGAAAGGCCTAGGCTGTATACTGTGTAAAGCTCGGCGCCATTTTTGCTCCAGCATACGAAATATATAACCTTAAAGTTGTGTCGGACTAGGTCCGACATAGGACCGGAACTGAAAATTAACGATGTCGGACTGAGTCCGACATTGGACCTCAAAGGGTTAAGTCTTCTGGGCAATTTTTAAAATTTTTCTCTTCATAAAAACCTTCTTCGGACTTGAACGAATAGTGGGGGGAAAAAATTAACCCAATTGGTCCAGCTGTTCTCAAGTTTTGCTCTTACAAGGGAAGGATACGATGCATGGGTCACCTATTCGAACCATCTTTAGTTCACGTGTAGGACATGAAAAGGTGCAAGTAGGAAGGTGCGCTTCTCAGCAGTTTCCGAGAAATTAATTATTCGCTATAGCTGTGCAGCGTCCATGTGCGTTGTACGCAAAGAAGAATCCAACGAGGGCGTGGTGCAGTGGTAAGAGCCCTGCTTCGTAAGCGCAGGATCGAAACCCACTGGTGAGCCGTTGCAGTGTGTTGTGATTTTTTTTCTTTCTTTTTTTTGGTAACCATTGGCAATTATCAACCAATACGCATAGCATGAGTCACTGCTTGCAGGGTACGGGGTGGTCTGATGGTTCACAGACCTGCAATGAATGGAACAGACTGGTCCTTAAATGTATAAATGTACACCTATAATAGAATCTGCAATGCAGATACTGTACATTATGTAATGTCACAAATGTTGACCCCATACAATGATTTCAGAATCCCTTTTCCCGCTCACATAACACGTTATTACAATTGACTGCAAAATAAACATAGTTCACGGCACCTACATTTGTACGAATTGCCAATGTTTACATCAACAACAACAATAACAACACACTACAAATGCTCACACGTGGGATTCGATCCAGCGATCCCGCACTTACGAAGCAGGGCTCTTACTGTTGCACAATGCGCTCGTTGGATTCTTGCTAGCGTACAACGCACATAGACGCCGCTCTGCAATTGCAATCAATTAATTAATTTCTCAGAAACGGCTGAGAAGCGCACCTTACTACTTGCACCTGGTATACGCCTGGTCATGTCCTACACGTGTACTGAAGATGGTTCGAATCGGTGACCCATACATCGTATCTTCTCCTTGTTAGCAACACATATATTCATTTTTATTATATAGATAAGTATAGTGCAGTTTACAGTTATTTTTTTTCCAAAATGTCTGCCTACCCTGGGAACCCACGAGTGGAGACAAAATCTGCAGGCCAATTGGCTGCGCAGCGGTCGCTTGGTAGGTCTGGGCCCTCCATGGGCTGAAGGTCCAGGGGTTATTTTTATATCAAGTGGGAATAAATATGTCTAAATCTGAACCACAATCTCCTAAGGCACTTTGTGAAGAGTTAAAAAACTTCAATATTACATCACATAGAAACTGAATACTGAGTCACTATGTACGAAAGCAATACATGTAGCAATACAGATACGCAGTCTGAGTTCCGTGAATCATGTGTGGATGAGTCACAGGACAACTAAAGATGAACAGGCCGTTAGTGGAAGGTTTCAAGCTGGAGAAATAGTGCAATAATACCCGAGTGTGTGCTGCCATCCTACTGTGTCTGACAGCGGCAAAGAACATCACTGTAGGAACTACTATAATAATAATAATAATAATAATTAAATACTAATGACATGGCTTCAGAGCAGGAAGGTCCACAGTGGATTTGATTTTTGCTGTAAGGCAGTTACAAGAACAGCACTATGAGTATGGAACAGATCTACTGATGGGCCTTCCTGGACATGAGAAAGCATACGACAGTGTATGCAGAAACAAAGTATGGAAGTCCCTGGAGGATAGCGGAGTAGAGAAATGGACTATAAAGAGGATAAAGGAGATGTACAAGGGAAGCGAGAGCTGTGTGAAAGTGGGAGGAAAGAGATAGGACTGGTTGGAACAGAGAAACGGCCTGAAACAAGGAAGTGCACTGTCACCGTTACTTTTCATTGTGGTGATGCAAGGCTTCATAACTTAACATAACGAAAATGGTTGTTTGGGTAGATTATGTAACAAAATGGGTCTTGGTCACATTGTGGTCGTTACGTTTCATATCCGGAAGTCATTTGTATCGCATGATAACGTTATTGGGCCATATAAAGTTATTCTGATATTGGTTATCGTAGAAACGAAATAGTATTGTCTGACAGAAATAACGTTATATGAATAAGTCTCTCGAAAAATATCCCCTAATACCGTTATTCGGACTAATAACGTTCTTCGGATATCGGTTATCGTAGAAACGAAATACTAGTGCCCACCTGAAATAACGTTATCAGAATACATTACTCGAAAAAAATCTCCTAATATCGTTATTTGGACTGATAACGTTATTCGAATATCAGTTAACTAAGGAACGAAATGGTAGTGCCCGCCTGAAATAACGTTATCGGAATACATATCTCGAAAAACATTCCTCCAATACCGTTATTAGGATTAATAACGTTATTCGGATATTGGTTATCTCAGGAACGAAATGGTAGTGCTCACTAGAAATAACGTTATTTGAATAGATCTCTCCAAAAAAAAAACCAATACCGTTATTCGGACTAATAACGTTATTCGGATATCGGTTATCGCGGGAACGAAATGGTAGTGCTCACTATAAATAACGTTATTTGAATACATCTCTCGAACATTATTCCCCCAATACCGTTATTCGGACTAATAACGTTATTCGGATACCGGTTATCGCAGGAACGAAATGGTAGTGCTCACTAGAAATAACGTTATTTGAATATATCTATCGAAAAATATTCCCTCAATACCGTTATTCGGACTAATAACGTTATTCGCATATAGTTTATATATTACAAACGGCATCATCGATTGAGAATGGCACCATTTTGATACATTTTGCGTTGGAGAACTCCATAGAGTAGAAAGAGTGGAAGTGTCACTTTGCGACCTACGTCGTGTTAGGTTCTGAGTTTAGCCGCGAGGTTAATAAATACTCAGAAGTGCTTACCGTGATAGGGTATTGTAATTTTAGCCTACTTTTCACATTTTGCAAAAATGAAGAAAAAGTAGACTAATGAAACCGATCTGGGCAAATGTCTGTCTGTCTGTCTGTGCATGTCCCCCCCCCCCCCTTATCAACTCCTAAACGGCTGAAGCAATCAAAACCAAATTTGGTATGAGTAAAGATCTATATCTGAATATCTCAAGGCCATGAAAATGAAGTCAGTGCTACCAACTGCTGAAAAACCGCAATTGAAATTTGAGCTCCATGTTGGATATCTTGAAGGTATGCATGGGAGCTATTCCAAAATTGGCACATAATTACACTGACCGGCAAATAAAGTGGAACAGTAATTTAAAAAGTATAAAATTAGCCATGAAAAAGATGTAATCACATTTTAAATGCTTTTCACGCATTAGGACACACATCTGAAACATCCGTGAATAGAAATTGACATTTCTTAGGGTGGTTTATTACCACCAATTACCCCCAATCTTCGATGAGCCTAACAAGCTGTCATGGACGCTAAGGGTGGAAACACTCGTTTTTAGTGACCAGTGTTCCGGTACAGTGCAGTGCAAAAATTAACACTGCTTTGTTTGGCATAAAAATAACAGCCCAAAGGAACATTAGTAAAAAATAGAAAACTGTTAGATTTGTGAAATGTAACGAAATTTGTGAGTTAAAGCGTGTTGTATAACATGTTTCAGTATTTTCTGTAGCCAACCATCGAACATTTACATGAATAATGCAAATATTGGAAAACCGATACATGTTAGTGGAATAAATTAAGAAATTACATAAAAAATTGAAGTGTTCCACTTTTTTTTGCCGGTCAGTGTATATAGACAATAATATTTCAGTTTAATTTACAGGAGGCCATACATGACAGTGTTGGCAAAATGATTCTAAGCATGCTGATAGGTCAAATTTTTAAATTAATAGAACTTCTACACTATCAATTGGATTTCAACCAAATTTCGTATGTAGTCTACTATGTGTACATAACCAGATATCACTATGCGTATTCCTAAGAGCAACCAGCTGCTGACAACTGTTGATAATTGCTGTCTCTACTTTTTTACCCTTATATTAATATATCAGAATGCATGCAAGCCAACAACTCTAAACTTTGCACACGTATAGTACCTGACATTCTAGATTAATTTGGAGTAACTAATATTATGCCAATGCCGCTAACATGATTCTAAGCCTGATGATAAGTTTAATTCTAAAATGCATGTAACTTCTATACATACAAATGGATTTCGTCCAAAATTGGCACAACAATAGATCATAATATGGCAGATTATTTCTGACCAAGACATGCATGACATTGCTGCCAACATGATTTTACGCGCACTGATAGATCCAATATATAACTGCATGTAACGTCCACGTTATCCATTGAACTTCAATCAAATTTTGTATTCTGTACCTTAAGAGATGGAACTAAGAATATATTAAGTCACCAGGGCTTCCAACTGTAGTGCAGGTATATTTCGAATTAATTAGAAATTTTGATATTACCAACTTAATTTCGTCATTAACTTAGATAGTTCCATATAGATTAAACATTGGCTTGAATCTTTAAGTTTAAGAAAAATAGGCTCCTTAGTTTGTCACGGAACTGCTTGTTGAACTTGCGAAAGTGTCGAATGTCCGGAAAACACTCTTAAATGCGCTTTTGAAGAAAGGAACAACAGACCGACACCACTTGAAATACATAGGCCTAGGTGGATAGCAAACGACCTGAAGCTTAATAGAGATCAAGTACTAGCGAATCAACTAGACAACGGGGAAAATTCAGTGTACATTAAATTAGTGTACACCTTACTTTATGAAAACATATTATCTCGACATGAAGGTGTGAAATCCTTCCGGCTAGCTAGCGGTAACACCACAAAGATAACTATCACTGCTTCAGACTCTTTAACAAAACGTGTGCGTGTCTGTTTAATCTCCTCCCGAAGTCAACAATGAAAGGCTCTCCCGCGTGCTTCCTACGCATGGAGTTCTCAAGGACATACGGAACGAGTGCTGTAATGAAGTATACGAGTTTTATGCTGTAAGTAATGGCATACGTATTGTAACAATTGAACTTAAATACCCCATTCCATCATATTTGACGGTCAATGATTGTAAAGTTCTGTTAACATATGAAGGACAAGCTAAGTATTGCTTTTATTGTAAAGAAACCTCCCACTTACAAATAGACCGTCCGAACAGAAGGAATCGCCCGGTATTCATGTCAGACAACAAACCTACAGCACGGTGCTGGGCGAGTCAGATGGGAGTAGTAAGCTAAGCAACACTACCGACATGGAAACTGCAGTACCTTCCCCTGAATATCCAGCCATATCAGAGGCCTTTCATAACAGGCCCCATTCTACAAACACATATAGCATTGCGGAAGTAACTCAACCATCAGATAACGTAGCTGAAACATCCCTGACTACTTTACATAGCAATGAAGAGGGAACTGTGACGTCACGATCGGACAGCACGGGGAAGGGTCACACTAGCAGGCAACACAGAAGTCTGTGCAGCAGCCAGATACTATTAAGACTAAATGTCCAGATTTTTAGTTTGTAATTCTGACACCACGTAGCAGCACCAAAGTGAGGCAATTTCTCTTGAATGGAAGCTCGTATTTGCGATGTCAAAACCACTATGTATACTAGAGTGCAATAGAATTGATATCAATTCAATGCATTTTCCAAAATGTGAAAAACAAAGACGTTACTAGCAGTTTTTTATATTTCTGCTTAAAAATGAAAAAAACTGGTAATACGGAAACGGAGATTTATTTCCTGATTCCAATGCATTTTTCATAAATAAAATCGGGTGAATGGAATCGTCGGCATTAGTTTGGGAATTGTTTAGAAAAGGGTGGTAGGAGTAGCGGCGCGGCTATACAAGATCTCTAGCGCAAGGAAAATTATGAACACGCCGAGTTGACGAATATTGTAGTTCGGCGAGTTACATGTACAAGTGCCTAGGCGTGGAACAATATCTGAGCAATAAAATTATAGTAATGTCACGCTTATGTAACGTTGACACAATGTGCTTATACAGATACTTTCTTACTTCCTCAAACATTCTTGTTCTTGTTGATAATAATACATTGTAGGGGCTTGGGACATCTTGGTCATCAGTCCCATGTAGTTGACTATGTGTGTTACTGTATTAGAGCCAGGGATGGGGCAGGTGCCCTGAGTCTTCAAGTAAGGTACTATCTCGGCATTTACCTGGAGGGAGTGTGGAAAACCCTGCGAAACACAAGACACAACTGAACTTCAGGTGCAACCACAATGGTAGGATGATTGACAGGTGAACTAGTCAATGAGAGATGTTGGACTGATGACAGTTTCCTAGGAAAAAAATCATAAAATAAGAAGGCATTTCTGAATGGCAATAAACATCTGCTGTAAGAAACATTGTTTCAGTTCCTTACCTTTTATTTCGTTCAATACGCCAATACACAAGCTCTGCTGGGACTTTCCTTCGTGTTCTGTGAGCGTACTAAGGAAGTGGATATTTATGCAGGACGCTTGCGCCTAGAGAACATGCGCTTGACTGTCGTCAGTATCTATGGAGACCAATTTTCCATTTTCACAATGGCTACGTCTTACTTTTCCACACAACGCATTGTTTCCGTTTGAATACGAACTCTCTTCTCTGAAAAAAGTTGTCACTGAATAGTTCGTGGTCATGTACTCTTACAATTATATATTAGACGTTCAAAAAAAGACTAAACCCGTGGCGCGACAGCCGTTGAAGGGCCTAGTTCTACCAAGCAACCGCTGTTCAGCCATGTAGCTTGCAGATTGTGGGGTGACGTTTAGTCATCCAACTTGTACAAATAAATTTAAAGTGAAATCAAAACTGCTCAGTACTTTTCACATTCTCTAATGCAAGCAGAATTTCAAATATAAACTAGGGAAAAAATCTTATGTAGGCCTATGTGTAGAGGTTTTTCTTAGGGCCTGGCTTCCTTTTCTTGGTACAGTACTTACTGTCGACCAAAATATTATGTGCACTCGAGTTTGAAGGTTGTTTGTGAAGTAACCAATAGACCTATATAAAATCCACTAACATAATCATTTTCGTCGTTCTATTTTACGTTAGTTCATGTAGGTTTGGAATTTTTTATTTAGCCTATATTTTAATTTTTTATCGCAGTTGAAACACAAAAGGTGACCGTTTTTAAGCGTGTTTCAACCATGCGTCACATTTAATAATTATTATCTCACAAACCCGTCATCAGATCGAATCCAAATTTTAGCACAATATACAGTGGAATGTTGTATAACAGGTTTATTAATTTCAACATTTTGTGTGTTCAAGAACGAATTTTGTTATCATTTTTGTAAGGTAACTATTTCTAGGCTCGGGGTCGTAAAATGTAGTTCTTGGTTGCGTTGTAATCCTTATACATCAAAAAGTTATGTTGTATGACTGTGAAATACGTAAATTAATTCACTTATTTTATATCGGTTTGTATTTATACGGGGAACTAAGACATGGTTCACCAGCTAGACGCTCCGGGATATTCTGTACAGCATTGCTGATATGGAGCCCATTACTTCCGAGCGAAGCGTGCCTAGACGCGTGATGGAGCCCATCTTGGCAACGCTGTACAGCTTTTACAGGAGCGGCCAACTGGTGAACCATGTCTTAATTTCCCATACAAATACAAACCGATATAAAATAAGTGTAGATGGACTCTGTAATGAACATTTGAAGATTTCGCTACACTTCGTGGAAAACGTATGGGCAGAGTTAGTGAATAAGTGCTTAGAGATTGGAACCATCCCCAGTACTTTGCGTAAGTCCATAATCAAACTGTTATACAAGGGTAAAGGCGATTTCAGTAAACCTGAATCATATAGGGGTGTGGCATTGGAATCGGTTGCATGCAAATTGCTTACCAAGCTTCTGACTCGGAGAATAGATGCATGTGTAGACCACCTGCTTCCAGAAGAACAATTTGGATTTCGGAAGGGCAGATCTACTCTATTGGCTGCAGAATGTCTCTTAAAGGACATACAGGACACGCTTAAAGCTCACGGGAAGAAATATGTAATTTTTATCGACTACACCAAAGCCTTCGACACAGTCAATAGAAGGAAACCTGTCATAAAATTAGAAAACTTACTAGGATGTTCTGACATGACAAGACTGATATCGAACATTCTGGCGGACAATCAAGTTCAGATCCATGATGGTATCGCACACTCGGACTGGATTGACCAGACAATCGGAGTACTGCAAGGAGACCCGCTAAGTCCGTTACTCTTCAATATCATGACCCACGATGTGGTCTTCAAATTAAAGGAGGTAACACAGAAAGTAAATATATATATTTATGCAGATGACATGGCCCTGGCCTCCGATAATATAGAGGAACTACAGAAGGGAATAGATCTTGTTGAGAAATGGGCGGAGGAGAATGAACTAAGGATGAATGCTCGGAAGACTGAATTAATGATATTCAGAAATGGAGGAAGGCTGAGGAAGGATGACTACATTGTTTGCGGGGAACACATACTAACACCGAAAAAACAATTTAAGTACCTTGGAATTACTATGCAAGTCACAGGGACTTCCTTTATGGTTCATATAAAGGAGAGACTTGCAGCAGCACTTAGAAATATAAGCGACATTAGACATTTACAAAGAATGTCAGTGAATTCAGCTATGGAACTTTTCAGAGTCAAAGTACTCCCATCACTCACGTACGGGCTAGAGGTCATATGGACTTATCTATCAATCAGACAATTAAAAGACATTGAAAGTTTGAAATCAAGGTATTTGAAAAGGGTATTGGGGGTATCAAAATTCGCTCTTTCACGATATGTGTATGCTTTAGCCAGAGAAACATTTCTGGTAGAAGACCTTCGACTGCTAATGCACCTACCATCCACACACGCATGCGTAGACCTGTTAAGCGAACTTTGCAGGAAGAGAGACTCCATCCCAGAAAGATTCTTCGTAACAGATGCAATGTTATATAAAGAATGGATGCGACCAGAGTATGAGCTGAGGCACCTAGTGACCAGATTTGCGATCCATGGCTTCCACCATCGCATCTGCACTAGGAAGTCCTTCCATCAGCCCAGCCAGGAGTGTGTTTGCCGATTATGCAACAATCAGTGCGATATATATCACGCCATGGAATGCAGAAGAAGACTAGTATCACTCATTCAGTTTTGTTTAGACGAGGACTGATTATGTTGTCTTGATCAAAGTGTAGTGCAGTGGAATGGGTGAACGGACTCGATGAGCACAAGTCTCTGGTGTTACCTAGGTATACGATTGATTCATTATTGTTCACAATGTTATAATGTTGTTCCTATCTATGGCCATTGGCCGCAATAAATATTTTATTAATAAGTGAATTAATTTACGTATTTCACAATTATACAGCATACCTTTTTGATGTATTAGGATTACAACGCGACCAAGAACTACATTTTCAAACCAACCCGAGCCGAGAAAAAGTTACCTTACCAAAATGATAACAACTTTGTTTCTTGGCCATACAAAATTTTAAAATTAATGAACCTGTTATACAACATTCCAATGTATATTGTGTTAAAATTTGGATTCGATCTGTTGACGGGTTTGTGAGAGAATAATTCTTAAATGTGACGCATGGTTGAAACACGCTTAAAAACGGGCACTTTTTGTGTTCCAACTGCGATAAGAAATATTAAAATAAATTTTAAAAAATCCAAACCAACATGAACTAACGTAAAACAGAACGACGAAAATGATGATGTTATTGGATTTTATGTAGGTCTATTGGTTACTTCACAAACAACCTTCAAACTCGAGTACACATAATATTTTGGTCAATGGTAGTCGCAATTCCCCCTGGGATTTAGTGGTATGCCCTTGAATCAGGGCTGGCATGCGAAACGAAATGTATGGCTGTGGGGGCGAATATATTTGAATTTCGACGTGAGCGCGATACTCGGGAGCGAAATGACAATGATTGTCGGCGGGAAATTAAATCAAAGCGAAACTTAATTAGAAGCGAAATGACATAGCGAAATCAACGCGAAAGTTAATAGCAACGCGATATTACATTGTACAATTGAATAAAATTTCACTCACGGCGCGAAAATAAAATCGTTACAATCTTTTAATTTCGCTCCCGGCGCGAAATACAATTCATTACAGAATTTAATTTCTCTCGCGACGCAAAATAAAATTCGATACAGACTTTTAATTTCGCTTCCGGTGCGAAATAAAATTCGTTGCAGTCTTTTAATTTCACTCCCGGCACGAAATACAATTCATTACAGACTTTTAATTTTACTCGCGGTGCAAAATAAAATTCAATACAGACTTTTAAATTCGCTTCCGGTGCGAAATGAAATTCGTTACAGACTTTTAATTTCGCTCCCGGCGCGAAATAAAACTCGGTTACAGACTTTTAATTTCGCTCCCTGCGCGAAATAAAATTCGTTACAGACTTTTAATTTCGCACCCGGCGTGAAATAAAATTCCCAAATGGTATTTAGTTTCGCCCTCCGATGTGAATTTAAAATGAATGGAACATTTCATTTCGTTGTTGAAATTAAAATGTATTCGTTTCGAGAATGAAATTATGTTCGGAGCGATGTTCAAAGTCCTGACGTTGGCAGCAGTAGCAGTCTTATTACCGTTCACCGCCTGCCCAATCTGCAGGGTTGCAACAGCAACGTGAGTCATTCAATGGTCATCACTCCAGTAGAGGAGAAAGTCAGTGCTATGGCATCAACATCACCATCGTCGTTGACTGCACCTCGGACTCGTGGCTGGCCCTCCCTGACGTTCATAACGCAATGGGGCAACAAGTACCTTTACTTGTTCTATAGCGAACAAGAAGACGAATGTGCTGTGTGGACAGACATTCAAGATAAGTGACGAACTCCAATTACAATACAAATTGTCAGTTGTAACTCTTCAGTCAGTCAACACTAATTTGCCCAATAACTGGGAGGGGTACAATGTATATACAGTAATATGTAAATAACATTATATGTATTAGTTTATGGTCACGATTATAATGCAGCAATTTTAGTGATCTTAAATCTAATTCATGTTTTTTTTTTCAGGAGTGTTACTTACATCTTATATACGTTGTACCCACCCAGTTATCGGGTAAATTAATGTTGACTGACTGAAGATTTACAAATAACAGAAAATCGTCTGTGGTAGTACCGCAGCGTATATGGAGTTCTGTTTCGGAGGCGGGTTACTCGAACAACAGGGTTGAGGGGTCATTCCTCTCATTTCTACATTCTTTATTCTTACACTTCCGGAAATTTCGGGGGGGGGGGCTTGGCATTCCTTACTACTTCCTTCTTACCCTCAGCTCATTTATACTGACCATGGCACGAAAGTCAAACCCCTGTGCCACGTACAGGATTTAGTTTCGCACTGCAATTAGTTTTGCTTCGCCTTTCACTATGTTATTGTGCTTAGAATTACATTGTGTTTCCATTTTAATTTTCGCGCTTACAATCAATATCATTTCGCCCCCGAATATCACGCTCATGGCGAAATTAAAGTGTTAACGCGTCCACAACCATTTTGTTTCGCATGCCAGACCAGATTTAATTTCAGACATGAAATGATATATTCCATGCATTTTAAAATCATGCCGGGGGCGAAACTAAATGCTGTTTGGGAATTTTGTGTCATTAAAATAAACCGTGGCACTACATCCCATGAAAAGCCTAGGCCTACCAAGCGACCGCTGCCCAGGCATCTGCAGATATTGGTCAGCGCATCGGGTTCCCTCGGCCGTTAATCTTGGTTTTCGCGACTTTCAGACAGCTACTCTCGAGGCTGAGTGCACCCCGTTCCAACCCACACGTCCGTTTCTAAAATCACTAACGGAGCCGGGAATCGAACCCGGGGCCTCCAGGTGAGAAGCAGGCACGCTATCCCCAACACCATGGGGCTAGCAATTTTTGTCATACCAGGAGCAAAATTAACAGTCGTTAAAAATATTATTTCGCGCCTTGAGCAAAATTAAGAGACTGAAGCGGTTTTCATTTCGTGCCAGGAGCGAAATGAAAAGTCTTGTATCGAATTTTATTTCAGGCCAGGAGCAAAATTAAAAGTCTGTAATGAATTTTATTTCGAGCCGGGAGCGAAATTGGAAGTCTGTAACGAATTTTATTTCGTGCCCGGAGTGAAATTGAAAGTCTGTATTTTTTTTTATTTCGCGCCGGAAGCGAATTTAAAAGACTAACGGTTTTTATTTCACGCCAAGGGCGAAATGAAAAGTCTTTAATGATTTTTATTTCTCCTCAGGAGCAATGTTAAAAGTCTGTTAAGAATTCTGTTTGTAGCCGGGAGCGAAATTAAAAGTCAGTAACGGATTTTATTTCACGCTGGGAGCGAAATTTAAAGTCTGGTACGAATTTTATTTCGCACCGGGAGCGAAATTTAAAGTCAGTAATGCATTTTATTTCGCGCCGGAAGCGAAATTAAAAGACTAATGAATTTATTTCGCCTCTGCAGCGAAATTAAAATTCTGTTACCAATTTTATTTTGCGCCAGGAGTGAAATTTTATTCCATTGAACAATTTAATTTCGCGACGCTAATTTAAATTGATGATACATTTCGTTTTGCATGCCAGTCCTGCCTTGAATCGGTTTTGGTGGTGGCTCCATTTTTCACCTAAAATGTAAAACTAACTGCATTTGATGACCTTAATGCTCTCCATCACTCGTACCTGTATGTACATCGTTCATGTATATGATCTACCAGAGATACTGTCCAAAAATAAATTGCCGAAAATAGAACACCTAACGAACACTAAAAATAATGGTGTTTCAGGTAAAATAAACTAAGTAAATACACACATCAAAAAAAGTTTTGCATCACCTCGGTTCCAAGAGTTCCGGAACCTTTAAATACAAAGGGAATAGAGATCAACACAAACAACATTTCAGCTCGTTTTATTGCTCATGAGACCCACACATTGCATGTTGTACCATCATACAGCTAGACTTTCAGCATTTGTGGTCCAGATTGCAGTACACACCACTACCTCTAATACCCAGTAGCACGTCCTCTTGCATTGATGCATGCCTGTATTCGTCGTGGCATACTATCCACAAGTTCATCAAGACACTGTTGGTCCAAATTGTCCCACTCCTCAACGACAATTCGGCGTAAATCTCTCAGAGTGGTTGGTGGGTCAAGACGTCCATAAACAGCCCTTTTCAACATATCCCAGGCATGTTCGATAGGGTTCATGTCTGGCGAACATGCTGGCCACTGTAGTCGAGCGATGTCGTTATCTTGAAGGAACGCATTCACAAGATGTGCACGATGAGGTCGAGAATTGTCGTCCATGAAGACAAATGCCTCTCCAATATTCTGCCGATATGGTTGCACTATGGGTCGGAGGATGTCATTCAGGTATCGTAAAGCCGTTTCGGAGCCTTCCATGACCACCAGTGGCGTACGTCGGCCCCACATAATGCCACCCCAAAACATCAGGGAACCACCACCTTGCTGCACTCGCTGGACAGTGTGTCTAAGACGTTCAGCCTGACCAGGGTGCCTCCAAACACGTCTCCGACGATTGTCTGGTTGAAGGCATATGCGACACTCATCGGTGAAGAGAACGTGATGCCAATTCCGTGGGGTCCATTCAGCATGTTGTTGGGCCCATCTGTACCGCGCTGCATGGTGTCGGGGTTGCAAAGCTGGACCTCGCCATGGACGTCGGGAGTGAAGTTGCGCATCATGCAGCCTATTGCGCACAGTTTGAGTTGAAACACGACGTCCTGTGGCTGAACGAAACGCATTATTCAACATGGTGGCATTGCTGTCAGGGTTCCTCCGAGCGGCAATCCGTAAGTAGCGGTCATCCACTACAGTAGTAGCCCTTGGGCGGCCTGAGCGAGGCCTGTCATCGACAGTTCCTGTATCTCTGTACCTCCTCCATGTCCGAACAACATCGCTTTGGTTCACTCTGAGACGCCTGGAAACTTCCCTTGTTGAGAGCCCTTCTTGATACAAAGTAACAATGCGGACGCGATCGAACTGCGGTATTGACCTTCTAGGCATGGTAGAACTACAGACAACATGAGCAGCGTACCTTCGTCCTGGTGGAATGACTGGAACTGATCGGCTGTCGTACCCCCTCCGTCTAATAGGCCCTGCTCATGCATGGTTGTTTACATCTTTGAGCAGTTTTAGTGACATCTATGAACAGTCAAAGGGACTGTATCTTGGATACAATATACACAGTCAACGTCTATATGCCGGAGATCTGGGAACCGAGGTGATGCAAAACTTTTTTTGATGTGTGTAGTAATTAAAGGGATCGATGAACTAAAAACAGGAAAAACAACATGGAAAATTAGAAGTCGTAAGTACAAACTGGTAAAATTTCAAAGGATCACTCAGAAATATCCAGAACTGAACAATAATTCAGAACTAGCCATCACAGTCACAGTCAATCGCAACATCGGACTAGATGCTCAGGAATCCCATACCGTCAGGTAAGGGGTAAGGTCATCACTCTCTCACTTTACTTTCGCTCCCCTTTCCTGCTGCTGCGGTGGCTTTGGTCGAGCTTGTGGCGCGCCGTGGCCGCCTGCTTTAAGCGTGTGTACAATCCTGTATGAAATATTACCTTATAAAAGATGCTGGAAGTGTCGTCCTTCCTGGGTTATACAGGCATTGTATCCGGTAACCACAGTTTGGCTCACGCGAATGACTTCTGCCACTGTAATGTTTCTGATTTTGTATTTATGTTCTTTAATGAGCACTGAGTCAGTAGGCCTAGTGTAAAACTTATTTACAATTACGTGAATCTGTGCTAGTGAAGGTGACACTTCATCAGGAAATTGCTGAACTTACCCACCGGGCCGACTCGTACTTAAAATAAGTTTTACATGCAAAAATACGATGTTGCAATTTTTTTTTAGCGTATGGCTTTTAGTGCCGGGAGTGTCCGAGGACATGTTCGGCTCGCCAGTTTTGTAGCTGCTTCGAGACGGACACCCAATGGGTGAGCTACAAGTACCGTTGGGGAGGGAAGGAGGGAAGTTGGAATGTAAGGACGAGGAGTTGGAAGGTAGCGGCTGTGGCCTATAGTTAGGGACCAACCCCGGCATTTGCCTGGAAGGAAGATGGGAAACCACAGAAGACCATCTTCATGGTTGCCGGCGGGGGGATTCGAACCTCCTCGCCTCCCGGATGTGAGCGATTGCCATCAGTCATGCCGTAACCAAGGTTAGTAGAAGAGAGGTTGGCTCGTAACTTGCCTTCCGCTGGCAGTAGGGTGGGGGTAACGCGTCATCGGGCCTGCGAGATGTACCCCAGTCTCTATTTACAGAGTGGACAGAGGAAACTACGTGTGTTATTTACTTGTTTGTTAATACAGTATTTATTTTGTTCAAGATATGAATTGTGTTACGTGCTGTATTATACATTAGTGAACAGGTGAATATTATCTAAATTAATTACATCAGATCACTATGGAATATATCTTTGCATATTCTAGCCCATGGGTAAGTTGTTTCTTTACGTTGGGTTTTCTTTTCTTTCAGTTGTTTAAGATGCCGTGAAAAAATTGCAGTGTTGCAATCTGCAAAAGTAATTCTAAAATTGTTAAGAAAACGGGAGTAAAAATATCTTTCTTCAGATTTCCAAAGGATGCTAATCGTAGGAAAACGTGGGTGCAGAAATGCCATAGGAAAGATAAATTCGATCCGAATAACAAACGGATTTGCAACAAACATTTCATACCAAGTAATTTTGAAGACGAAATTTGAGCTCGACTGACACATACTCACCCTAGAATATTAAAAAATACATCACGTGGCTCAGCGGTAACGTTCTCGCTTGCTGAACCCAAGGTTGCAGGTTCGTATCCTGGCACAGTCAGCTGGCATTTGAGGGTGCGCAAGTGCGAGGGAGCCGTGTCAGTAGATTTACTGGCATGTTAAAGATCCCCTTCGGGGCAAAATTCCGGCACCCCGGCGTCTCTTAAAGCCAGAGTAGTTAAAAGGGACGTAAAACCAATAACATTATATTATAATTTAAAAAAAAAGACGTCAATACCTTCTTTATATTTACTGTCTCAAACACAGAGCCAAGACAACTTCACGTACAGAACGCTCCCAGAAAAAAGAAAAACAATTACTGAACGAAATATTGGATTCGACATTTTCCAGTGGCAATGATGCCGTCGTCAATGACGTCAATGTCAATGATACTGACACAAAATATGATTATCTTCTCATTAAATACAACGCATTACTTCAAGGGACCAAAAAACTGAAGGAAAACATGCAGCACTTAGAGACTAGAGCAAACTGTTTGCAAATCAAGGAACGTGGAATTAGAGAATTCAACTCAACAGTATGAATGTGATTTTGACAAGAAAATTAAAGATACGTTTAGTTTAAAGATTTATTGACACCAACTCAAGTCGACATTGTTAGGAAACAGAAAACAAAGGCAAGATGGACAAACGATATTTAAGATATTTAAGCTTCCGAGCATACAAGTATACCAGAGTCACACTGAAATATCCATTACCTGGCTTATCAACTTTGAAGCGCAGGGCAGGCAATGTTGAATTACGAAACGGTTTATTGAAAAACGCAATAGAAGTAATGAAAATTAGTGGACGAAAGAAGAATGGTCGAGAGAGAGTCACTGTTCTTTCTTTCGACGAAATGAAAGTGTCATCACTGTATGAATATGATGCTAAAGCAGACGAAGTCGTTGGTCCACATACATACATGCAAGGGTTATTTCAGAACTGGAAGCAACCTGTGTACATTAATTTCGACACGAAAATGTCGAAAGATATTATAAATGAAGCGGTTATGTCACTACATAATATTGAATACGATGTAGTTTCGGACTGTGGCGGGAGGAATATGGCACTGTGGAAAGAACTCGGCATTACCATTGAAACTACACACTACGTGCATCCGATGACAGAGGAAAAAAACTACTTTCTCGCAGACGCAGCTCACCTGCTTCAATTAATTCGTAATGTGGTTGGCGAAAGTGAGAATGACATTCCGCGGGGTCACCAACATCGTGGTGCTGTTATCAGTGACAGTTTTGCTGACTCCGAGAGTGGCGGAAATGAAGACGAACGTGCAGGCAGCAATGGACAGCAATGGCAGAATTATAAATAATAATGCAGTGCTTAGTGAAGCAATGGCGATAGGTGTATCTGTGCCTGTTGGAGATATAGTCGGCTGTGAGTATGTTTGTATATATCAGTTTTATTATGTTGAAGGAGGTGTATAATTAAATTAGTCATGTAATTAAGCGTTCAGCATCATCTATTATTCACAACAATTCATTAATTGACACTTTGAAATGGCTGATGCCCTTAAAAATATTATTTACTGAGCTCGTAATGGGCTACGGACTAACGACTGATTCAAACGCAGCAGGCCCGTGACGTATTCCCGCGCTCTCTCCCATTGGCCGAGAGTTATGAGCCAACCTGTATTCTACTAACCTTGTGCCGTAACCACCACGGCTAACTCACCCGGTGATGTTGCAATGATAACTGTCTGAACATGTTACCATCTGAGGTTCAGACTGGCGACTGACAACACCTGCACGCTTATTGCAAGGTCAAGTTTGTACTATGCGCGCGCTTTCAATACTACAGCAGGGGGCCGTGGGGCGCCAGAAACTCGGCCAAGTCCGCTGCGGTAGTGAATAACAAAACCGCCGCTCGTCGTTCTTACTTAATATGAAAGACCCTATATGTACTATTAGATGACTATTATTGCGTAGGTTCATTATCCAAACGTTGACTTCTATCGCATGATTGGGACACAAGAAATAAAAAAATAATTTAAAAATTTTGCACAGCTGCCATCTTGAGTGTATGTAAACAATTTAACAAAATTAGATATCAGTTCATTACACTGTATATAAACAATTGCTGTACCAAATTTCACTGCGTTCGGATGGTTAAATCGCCAGAAAAGTCTATTTAAATGTTCAAATTCACTTGGCCGCCATGTTCGTTTTGTAGTTAACAGGTTTATGAAAGTCACTTAAGTGACTTTTATCACCGTACAAAATTTCAGGGTGATATCGGTGACAGTTTCGGAGATATAGAATGCCAGAGATATTTCGCACAGCCACCATGTTGAATTGGTGAAACATAATAAGCTTTGAAGGGCACGATCGGGGTCGGCCAAAATAGTAGGCCTACTATGACCTTACCGAATTTCATTGAAATCGCTCCAGCCGCTTAGATTTTATTAGGTGGGGTGTGGAGGAAGAGGGGGAGGGGTGGGGATGCACACCAAGGCCTGGCGTAGGTGCGTGACGTCATGTCATGTCATGTCATGTCAGTAGGTAATCTGTGTCCTTGACTCTCCCCGCCTGCCGCTAGCTACGTGTGCGAGTGAGCTTTGTATAGTATGTCGTGGTACCCTGCAAGACTTGACGTTACAGACAGTTAGGAACGGGGCTCCGAGTGAAAGCCGAAGTTAAACGATTGACTTCGCGTCACCACATGGTAGCTTTACGATTGGTTACAAAGTGAGAAGCTTATTATCCTCTCTGTTTCAAAATAAATCATGTGATTGTGCCAGAACTTATCTATATTTACGACACTTTACTAAATGTAAAATACTGTAGTGTAATATTCAACATATCATATTCTCAGAATACATTACATAGTACCTCCATTTTCTGCACAATGAACATCGCTCTGTTGGTCTAGGGGTATGATTCCTGCATTGAGTACGAAAGATCCCGGGTTCAAACCCCGGAAGATCCTAGCATTTTTATTACTTTTGTTTTTATCTCTTGAAAAGATTCAAAAAGTGTGTAAAAGAACCTTAGGAACGTTCTTTTTTTCGGGCGCGACTTCCGGTAATTTAAATACATAGGTTGAGGTAAACGCTTCTTTTCTCCCCGTCGGTTTACCCTCCAGGTTGGCTTTTCCCTCGGACTTAGGTTGGTTGGTTGGTTGCTTCCTCAGTTTAGGGGCTGTGACAACGCGGTCATGTAGCCCCGTGTACTTTGGGTGGGTGTAGAATCTGTCTGATAAACGGTGTTAATTGCGATGGCTGTATAAGTGTGTGTTATCTGTTTTTAATTCAAGTAAGGACTGCAGACATTGATTTTTTGAAGTTGTTCCTACTTTTGCCGCCAAACGCCACCATCAACAACTAGTTCAGAACTTGGTTACTAGACGCCACCGCAGTCGGCTCCTGGCAACGAACGTTCTTCGTTAAAGAACGAAGGTTCCTTAACATGCCATAAATCTATGACATGGGACTGCCGGCTTTACTTCCCCTCTGAAGAAAGGCATACTGAGGGATTTTAACGACGGCTTTGGCCGGGTTTGAACCCGCGATCTTGGGCATAGAAGAACAGCATGTACCAACTACGCCACCAAAGCCACTACCCTTCCTTGGACTCAGCGAGGGATCCCACCATAACCACCGTAAGGGCAGTGTCCTGGAGCTTGAAACACCTGGTTGGGGGATACCACTGGGGAGGTGGGGCCACCCTCCTTGCCTCTTCCTTGCCTATCCCTCCCAATCTTCCCCTCACTTTTCATCCCTCATGAGGCCCATGTTCGCTTTACAGGTGAGGCCGCCTCTGCGAGGTGCTGGTCCCACCTCCCCAGTTTTATCCTTCGTCCAGGTGTTTCAAGCTCCAGGACACCGCCCTGGTGGCGGTAATGGTGGGATCCCCGCAGAATCCGAGGGAAAAGCCAACCTGTAGGGTAAAGCGACTAAAATAAAAAATTGCGTTTTACCTCAAACTATGTATTTATATTACTGGCACACAATAAGTACAAGTCTCGCACGAAAAAAAAAAAAGTTCGTAAGGTTCTTGTATATACTTTTTGAATATTTTCAAGAGATAAAACAATAGTAAAAATGCTGGGCACTTCCAGGATTTGAACCCGGGACCTCCGGCACTCAAACCAGGAATCATACCCCTAGACCAACAGAGCGATGTGAATTCTGCAGAAAATGGAGGTACTTCAATGTACTGTATTCTGAGAATATGATATGTTGAGTATTCCACTACAGTATTTTACATTTAGTAAAGTGTCGTAAATATAGATAAGTTCTGGCACAATCACATGATTTATTTTGAAACAGAGAGGATAATAAGCTTCTCACTTTGTAACCAATCGTAAAGCTACCATGTGGTGACGCGAAGTCAATCGTTTAACTTCGGCTTTCACTCGAAGCCCCGTTCCTAACTGTCTGTAACGTCAAGTCCCTGCAAGCCAGGCTAGTGCTTTTAGGGCCATATGACCCAGACGCACACTGTCTACGCTGGAACTCTCAGTTCAGGGGCGCGTGGCCGGCCTGTCGCGGCTGGATTTCTCGAAGTCGTTCTTCTCTTCTCTTCATATTATTATTATTATTATTATTATTAGACTATTATTATTGGCAATAAAATGTTATTGGATACCAATAGACTACGTCTCATACTGTTCCCGAGTACATTGTAGATCAATTCTCTATTATTGAATGGATTCATATGATAGCAAAATTATGCCATTTACACTTAAGTTAGGCATACCCAAACACGATAAGTTATTAAAAAATGTTGATGTTGTTTCTTTCCCTTATTCGAAACGTACCACAAGCTTTCAATTCTCTTTGAAGCCTATCGTTAGCTCTAAACGACCTGTCTTGTTATGCCGATGGTTACTTCACATCTGATGGTGGGGTCCAGCATAAATCTTGTATCCTTCTTACGGCCAATAACAATTATTATTCTATTGTACTTTTGCTTTTAACACGAGGAAGACACGAAAACATGGATCGCGTAACATGTCTGAAATGTTACAGATGCATCTTAAATCTATGTCGGTGATTCCCTTCTTAATTTTGGTGTTTGAACGGAGCTAGGTTATCAGACACTCTAGAGTGGTTGCAGCATACAGTCTCACACAAGAGCAACCTTTGACTCCACCTATTTGTGCTTGACTACTCCCTTTCATGTGTACTTCTGGATAAGTTGTTCATAAAATATGGTGATTAGACACTTTCGCAATCAACCAGCAAGTTCATTTTGTTTTTTCCATACATCCGCTTCAGGCTCAATTCTCAAGTATTCCTTTGGTTCCTAACTAGTAAATCACCGTCTTCATCGTTACCACCATCTTCATCATCATCACCGTAATGAAAACCTCATTCGTTGTACAAACACAAATTACGCACCAAGTCACATTGCCTTCAAGCAATCCTTGCACTCTCTATATATATGTGGCACGGTGTCCCTACATGATGATTACTATACTTTGGATGTTCATTCACTGAAAATTGCGAAATTAGCTTCGAGGTTTTCCTATGCCCAGAACATAGAATGCTCTGAAAATCAAATGTTCTTAAATACGATGTGTGGATTACATATAAATATGCAATTGGATTAACTCACGACAGCTACTTGTAGCATTGGCCTTTGAGAATATTTTACGGAAGCTATTGTAACAACTCTACGAGGTGAGTTTCTCTCCGTGTTCCCATATGAATGATCGAATTGCAGAATAAGAATGTAGAAAAAAAAAGGAAAACTTGTGCTCACTGACCTGGTGCAAGTCCTCAAAATGAACACCCCTTTGGTGACTTAGGTATCATCGATACCATTTCAGTACCTCAAACCGAAATTAAATTTCTTGGCAGGCCAGGGAATCAAACCCTGACTTTGTTAGCCGCTACACCACAAGGTGATATCTTTCATTGTCAGCGCAATCTATTGCACGATGCCATGTAATTTCAGCACGAACTATAATAGTACACCTTTCTTCGTATTTTTAGCATTACAGTGCCCCTGGTAAGTTAGAGAGATGGTTCGCATACCATAACCAAAGAGCCGAATAGTTCCAAAAACCAACAAACAACCGAAAGAAATACCGACAAGCTGGTAGAAAGACAGACAACAGATTTTGTAATTTTCAGAGCAAAATTGTTTTACGATGAAGAGCACTCTTGGTCTCCATACTGTTGAAATAATGAAAATTGTCCTAAAACTTCAAAAGTTAGAAGGATTTCATGTCAACTTGCTTATTTTGCCGTATACCTTATGTGTAGATAAATTCCATGAGTTATTGTTTCAGGCGATGTTGAAAATACGAATAAAAGACATAAATTACCTCAGATTGCGACGGAATATTGTTCAGTTTAAAAACCTGATAAATTTACTAACGCACGTTTCTCGAATTCACATATCCCTGAACAGCACCAATCTAATCAGTTGGTGAATTCAGAATCTTGTTATTGAAATACTGTAGACCATAGCTTTATAGTCCTAATGTAGTTTTTTGTTCTACCCGTAATTATTTAGGTTGCTATGAGGAAGGGGATATGGTGAGACAGTTTCCTTGTGGGAATGATATTACGGATAGATGCCCTTCATGACATCAATCTAATGAGAGGATTTAATGACAAATGAAATTAATGAGGCAAGGTATGAAATGGTTGTGTGTGGTATTTCGAGTTCGGTGTAGTCTGACCATGCACGTTAGCGTGTGTAGCTACGTCGGCTGGTTTGTGACAGTATGTCAACAAATTAAAAAAAAATATTTTAACACTCCTGATTCCATACCGGCCCCTGTTACTGTCACATGCATGATTACCAATATGCTTGATTCTATTTTTAGGATTATTATATCTCGCTGCACCTGCTACATCACCCAAAAAGTAGGGGCAGATGACCTCGTAGTTCCGCTCCATAAAACAACAATAACTAACCCAACAAGTAATTCCGCGAAGAATTATACAGCCTATTTTCATATATCCTACATATGTTAATTGCCTCTATCAACATACAAAAGTTCAGTTTGATTGCTGTAATAGATTCGCAGATATTGAGAACCGGCTAAATATTGCGCATGTTCGCCATGTTGGATTTTTTATCTGTAGGTCTTAGAGTTATGTACTGTTACGTGAAGTGTATTGTGTACGTGTAGTATTCAAACTTCAATCGCATGATTAGGACACAAGAAGTAAAAAAGAGATTTTAAAATTTCGCACAGCTGCCATCTTGTGGTTATGGAAACAAATGAAAAAATTAAATGCCAGTGGATCAACATTTGTAGAAGGATTTACTGTACCAAGTGTCACTGCACTCGGATGGTCAAATTGCGAGAAACGACCATGTGAATATGTATACTTCGCGTCGCCGCCATGTTGGATTTGTGATCACCAGGTTATTGAAAGTCCTATAGGTGAACGTTTGCTCTCAGCCCCAATGAAGATTAAAAAATTTAGTTTGATTGCTGTAATAGATTCGTAGATATTGAGATCCATCTAAATATTTCGGATGGTCGCCATGTTGGATTGTTATATGACAGGCCATAGAGTCACGTACCATTAAAGGAAAATTATTTCAAGGGTTCATTACTCAAATTCTCACTTCGATCGCATGATTACGACACAAGAAATAAAAACTTAATTTTAAAATTCGCACATTCGCCATCTTGAGGTTATGTAAACAATTGAACTAATATAGATACCAGTGCATTACAATGTGTATAAACATATACTGTACCAAGTTGCATTGCGTTTGGTTGGTTAAATCGTGAGAAACGTCTATTTAAAAGTCGCAACTTTGCTTGGCCGCCATGTTGGTTCTGTAGTTATCAGGTTTTCAAAAATCACATTGGTGAACTTCTAATAGTTCCCTTTATCACCATGAAATATTCCAGGGTGATATCGGTAATAGTTTCGTAGATATCGAATGCTGGTAAAATATTTCGCACAGCCGCCATGTTGGATTGGTGGGATGTAACAAAATTTGAAGGGCACGGTCGGGGTGGTGTGGAATAGTGCTATGAACTTACCGAGTTTCATTGCAATCGTTCCAGCGGTTTAGAAATTATTAGGCGGGGGCACACACCATATCACACACACGCGCACACACAGACAGACACACTGACAAAAGGTGATCTCATAAGCTTATTTTTTCATAAATGAAAATAGGCTAAAAAGTATGCAACTTGTTGTATCCTTGTTGCAGATCTGGTTCATGTACGTCCAAATATCATGTTTCATACGTCTTCGGTGTGTTTCTTTAAGGAGTGACTTTCCCACTATGGTATATTTGTGCTCCCCAGGCACAAAAGACGTTATGAGCACGGCAGACCACAAGCATAAGACAAAATGTTGGCTCCAGTGCGCCTAGTGTCCAGGCTCTGCGTTCAGTACTAAACGTACTGCAGCACCCCGTCAAATGGACAGTGCTTGTGCGACTAAGCGCTGCAGTGCTAGTGTGATGTCATGCTGCACTGCTCAGAAATAGGCAGAATAGGGCTGCGCTTCACCTGCTAGCACTGCTTCACCTTGCCAATTGCACGGCCCTGGTGCACACACACGGACAAAAGGTGATCTCATAAGCCTATTTTTTCATAAATGGAAATAGGCTTAATACGAGATTTTAAAATTTCGCACAGGCGCCATCTTGTGGTTATGAAAACAATTTAGTTTGATTGCTGTCATTGATTAGTTGACATTGAGAATCGTCTAAATATTTCTAAATATATGTAGACCATTGAGCTATGTACTATTAGATGACGATTATTGCGTACGGTAGGTTCATTTTTCAAACGTTGGCTACGATCGCATGATTAGGACACAAGAAATTAAAACGTAATTTTTAAATTTCACACAGGCACCATCTTGCGATTATGTAAACAATTGAGTTGAATAAGATATCAGTGCATTACAAGGTGTATAACATTTCCTATACCATTTGAAGGTCGCTCGAATGGTTATTCGCGAAAAAAAAGATCTATTTTAATGTATCTACTTCGCTTGGCCCCCATGTTCGTTTGTTACTTAACAGGAATATTGAGAGTCCCATCTAGTAGTTCATTTTATCACCGTACAAAACGTCAGGGTGATATCTGTAATAGTTTCGGAGATATGGAATGCCAGTGAAATATTTCTCACAGTCGCCATGTTGGATTGGTGAGCTGTAATAAAATTTGAAGATCACGGTCGGGGTGGGACAAAATAGTACTATGACTTTACCGAGTTTCATTGAAATCGCTCCAGCCGTTTATATTTTATTAGGGGACACACACACATACGCACACACACGGACTAAATGTGATGTCATAAGCCTATTTTTTCATAAATTAAAATAATAAAGAAAGCATTTCATTCGGTGGACGCGAATTTCGTGTTGACCGACTGAATAGCTTTCTTCATTAGAAATAACCATCACTGGAAAATGGCTTCTATCACTACTAAATGAAAATAGGATACCAAGTAAACGAAAAGCAAGAACGGGAGGTTTCATTTAGGAAAGAAATACTCTTTTTGGTCACAAAGGAGTGAAAGTTTGGTGTGTAGGTTACACTTTGCCTTATATGGCAACACTGCGAGAAGGTGAGTTCGATTCCCATCTTAGCTATCTTAGAGTGTTTTTCTGGGGTTTCCCACTTCCACTCCAGGAAAATGCGTGGATAGTTCCTAAGTCAAGGCCATTGCCAACTCCAAAAATAACAAAGTTTATCAGACTTCAACTACATGGGACTGATGAACAATAGGCTATGTTCCAAACCCCTATATGAAGCAACAAGAAATATTTCGAATCAATGGGATCCATCGTATTGATTTTAGGAAACATGTTTCTAACGTAGGCTACAATATGACCGCGATCGAAACGAGCCAGGTGCCTTGCCCTGTCTGATGGGGCACGCGCTCAGATTGAAATCATTATGTTGATTATTATTGATATTTCAAGAAGTAATTATACTATGTTTGAATAAATAATTGGCCTGGAATTACATATGGCCCAGCATCGTCAGTTCACGGTCACCTTCCATGCTTGTCCGGGAAGCGGGCAAATAGACACTTCCATAACGTTATTGACGAGATTCTTTTCTGAAATAACGGAATCAATTTCTCCGCTTAGAATAATGTTACTAATAGCGCTTATCTGGTAAAAATCGCATGGATACCGTTATTAGACTTATAACGTTGTTGGTGGGTTCGCATTTCAAAATAACTGAATTAATTTTTCTGCCCTGAATAACGTTATTGATAGCGTATGGCTGGTAAAATTCGCTCGTATACCGTTACTATACTTATAACGTTATTGGTGGGTTTGCATTTCTAAATAACGGAATTAATTTCTCCGCTTAGAATAATGTTACTGATAGCGCATAGCTGGTAAAAATCGCCTGTATACCGTTACTAGACTTATAACGTTATTGGTGGGTTTGCATTTCTAAATCACGGAATTATTTTTCTGCCATGAATAACGTTATTGACAGCGCAAAGCTCGTAAATATCGCTCGTATACCGTTTCAAAGCTTATAACGTTATTGGTGGGTTCACATTTCTAAATAACGGAATTAATTTTTCTGCCCTGAATAACGTTATTGATAGCGTATAACAGGTTAAAATCTCTCGTATACCGTTACTGGGCTTATAACGTTATTAGTAGGTTTGCATTTTGAAATAACTGAATCGATCACTCTGCCTGAATAACGTTATTGATGGCGCGCAGCGGGTGAAAATCGCGGTCATACCGTTACTAGACTTATAACGTTAATAACGGGAGCGCATCTTAAAATAACGGAATCTTTTCCTCTGCTGGTTATAAAGTTAATAGCACAAACCAGGGAAAATTATAACCCCTTATTTCGTTGCCGCACTAAAAACGTTATTCATATACCATTTGTTTTGGGTACGGAAGCAGTAACGTAACAAAAATTAATTCGTTATTTCTGACAATTCTGTTACGTTATGAAGCCTTGGTGATGGATGACATAACATCCCGAGTGGCACAAGTAATTGGGGAAGGAAAGATGAAAGCAATGGTATTTGCAGATGATTTGATGATTTGGGGAAACAAGGAGGAGGAGGTACAGGAACAGTTGGACGTGTGGGAAGGAATAATACAAGGATCATCATCATCATCTTGAGCAGTTTCCAACCGCTGGTCGGGTCTGCTTAATACAAGGATATGGGATGAAATTTAGCATAAATAAGAGTGAGATGGTGATCACAACAAGGAAGAAGGAAAGAACCACAACGGGAATAACAATTGGTGGGGAACAGCTGAAGAAAGTGGAGAGTTTCTAGTATCTGGGAAGCCTGATACAAGATAATGGAAGAAACGATAGAGAAATAAATGAGCGGGGGAGGCAGGCAGAAGCATTTCGGAGGAGTGTGAGAAGCATGTTATGGAGCAAGGATGTCCCTCAGAACAGCAAAAAGATCATATATTGGACGTACTATGTCCCTATCCTGACTTATGCCTCGGAGACCTGGGTTATGAAAGGAAGGGAGAAGAGCAAAATACAGGCCAGTGAGATGAGGTTCTTGAGAAGCAGTATTGGAGCTACAAAGATGGACAGAATAAGATATGCGAGGATCAGAGAATTAATGGAGGAACCATCACAGGACGGTATAGAGAAATCTAGACTTAGATGGTATGGACATGTAAAACGAATGGAGAAGAGGATACCCAGGAGGGTACACGAGACGAAGTGGGAAGGAAAGAGACCGAGGGGAAGACCGAGACAGGTGGCTGAAGGGGGTGGAAGAAAGCGTGAAGAAGAGAGGAGAAGACTGGACAAGGGTGGAAGCCGAGAGATGGTGGGAAGACAGAAGACGTTGGAGAGGCTTGTGTTCCAAACAGACCCGGCCAGTGGCTGGAAACTGTGCAAGATGATGATGAAATACTAATGACAGTGTCAGGAAACGTTTTGGTGTTGCACCAATCCAAGACAAAATAAGCGAGGGCCGTCTGCGCTGGTTTGGACATGTTTTACGGGCAGGAGGTGAAACGATTGCCAAGGCGGGATACACACTTGAAGTCGTCGGCAGAAGGCCAAAAGGACGACCTCTTCAACGTTGGTGTGACGCGCTACATAAAGACCTCAAAAGCATGAATCTCCATCCTGATGCGGCCTCAGACAGAGCAAAATGAAGACAACGGATCCATGTAGCAGACCCTGCAGCCATGCAGGACAAACGCTGAAGAAGAAGAATAACAAAAGACATATTCAGTTGGTGGCTCTAAATAATACCTACCTTGCCAGGTTACTGAACGTATGGTCTCCACTGTTCTCCACTAGAGCTTACACACACAGTAGAGCAAAACCGTCTTCAGTTAAGCCACGAGAAATGGCAAATTTTGAAAAATAATATCTCTGGAACACAGATGTTTATTCCAGTGCTGCAAAGCATATTCTTGTTCTAGTTCACATATCTACAAGACTCCTGAGAGCTAGGACCATGACAATTACACAAATGGTAGTGTAAAAAAATTGCAATTATTTCAACAACAATGCTTGGACGAACCTCATGATTACAGATTTACAGTAGACTAGAATGTTTTCACAGGACACATCCTGATAATGCAGTACCACATTACTGAGCACCCCATATAATTAAAACAAAATGTTCAGTAAAGAACATGCAACTTACTTTCTCTTAAATGTATGGGTATTGTTATAACTCTTATCAAGAATAGATAGATCTATTTATCATCAACAAGACCGAGTACCCAATTACAGATGGTGTAATGAAACATAATAAACATTTGTTAAAACAACTGCTCTAAATAACTTAAAAGAAGCCAGTAAATTTAACTTATAAACTAAACATTCTACTGTACTTAAAATAGCAATATTTACAGAGAATATGTCTACAACAAACGTTTAAGATCTAAAATTCTACAAGAACCTACAAATTTTGGTGGGCTTGGAGTAAAATATATCTATAGAGCTATCACGCTGGTTCAGAGTGCGCAGCACGATTAATAATAAGGAATTTGCATAGGCTACTGTTCTACACTTTTGTATCCGAAAAGGGAATCTTTGCCTGGTATTGCGATCTGGAACATGAAGTGGAATCAATCGTAAAAGGGACGCACAGTCAACTCCATCGGTCAGACACCAGAAACTAGACATTTCCACACTTGTGGCATGACCTCAAAGACCTCATACCCATGGTTCCACAGAAGGTCTCATAGTCCACTGTAAAGAGTCGGATGCCCACTGATCCACTTCATGAATCTCACCAGCACTCTTCCTAAACGTTGAATAGCATATTGCTGAGAAGGCAGCCAAACCTTGCAACAGTATTCAAGAGCCGACCTTATATAGACCTATGTTAAATATAAAATTTTAAGAGAGCCTATGTTGGCAAATTCCCTATAATTTCTCTTCAGAAAACCAAGCATTCTGAACCCTTTTCTTGTCACCTTATCTATATGTTTTAGAAATGAAAGCCCGTCAATGTTGGCAATTGTGACACAATTTCTCATAACAGGTGCCAACTTCCGAGAAAAAGTTATCACACTTCAGTTTAATATATTAAGGTCAAGTAATCACTTTGTACACCATCTTTTAGTAGATATAGGTCAGATTGCTGCAAATCACAGTCTGACTCATAGCCTATTACTTGGAAGGGTTTCAAACCATCAGCGTATAGAAGGCAGTTACTGTCCTAGAAGTCCTTAAATTAATCATTAACAAAGATCACAAATAATAGAGGTCCCAAGATGGCATCTAGAGGAACACCAGAAGTTGGAAAATAGGCTATGGATTAGAAGTTTGACCATCAGATTTAACAATACAAATTCTTTCGGTAAGATAGCTTCTAATCCACTCTAAAACACTGCAGCTTATTCCATACACAGACAATTTGATTAATAATGCCTCATGTACTGAATCAAAGGCTTTGGAAAAATCAGTGTACGGTATATGACATCTACTTGTTGGTTCCTGTCCAAGGCACTCGATATGAAGTTGAAGTACACAGCCAGTTTCGAAACAGTCGAGCGTTTCTGCACGAAGCTGTGTTGATCGGTATTAATATACTGGCCATCTGACCTGTAAAATCTATTGAACACAATTTACTCCACCACCTTCGATAAAAGGGATTGTGACAACTGGCCTATAGTAATCTAATACCATTCTTTCACCCTTTTCAAATACTGGAATTATGTATCCCTTCTTCCACTCACTCAGAAAGCATCCTGATTTAAATGATATATTTAAAATTGCACTGATAGGTATCGCCAACTGAGGAACACACTCTCTGAGCACAAGACCAGGTATCTCATCAGACCCAAATGATTTTGAAGTATCCAAGGATGATTATTACACACTTCTGAGGTCCAGATCAACATCAATCACAGACCACACATGATTGGGACAGACGAATGACACGGTCTTGAGTGAAAGTGATATGTTTTGAAGCCCTCAGCATAATTTATTAAAAATTGTTTTCTTGTCCTGGATTTCAATTCCATTCTGTATCATGGTGGATGGCAAACTTGAAGATTTTCTCTTACTGTTCACAAAATTCCAAATATGCTTTGGATTAGTGGTTAATATTGATTCAACTGAGGTCACCAAAACCAAACCCCGTGGCACTATAGCCCATGAAGGGCTTAGGCCTACCAAGCGACCGCTATCCAGCCATCTGGCCTGCGGATTATAGAGTGATGCGTGGCCAGTGCGTCAGGTCCCCTCGGCCATTAATCATGGTCTCCGTGACTGGAGCACTGCCTCACTGTCAGACAGCTACTCAATTGTCCTCATGAGGCTGAGTGCGCCCCGTTCCAGTCCTCACATCAGTTTCAAAAATGCCTGACGGAACCAGAAATCGAACCCGGGGCCTCCAGGTGCAAGGCAGGCGCGCTACCCCAATACCACGGAGAACTGAGGTCACATAGTCCCCATATTTGCTGCACTGGAGTTACTTATACACCCCCCCGTAACACTGAAAATTGCACATAATCACACCACAGGGCTTCCAGAAAATTTGTCTGGCTCTCTCTATTTCTTTTAACTTGTTAATTACCTCTGTATCGTACCAAACTGGATACTTCCATGTATTGATTATGTGAGTGGGCACTGAATCCTTGATTACTGCATTGAAGAGATTGTAAAACAGACTTATAGGCTCATCAACATAGGAAGAATTTTCTATCAAATTCCACGGACACTTCAATAAAAGGTCTCTCATGAGGGGAATATGAGCTTTAGTCCAAGTATACACTAGTATTATCCTTAGGGATTGTGGATGGATAATTCATGGCAAGGATAGTGAAAATTCCATGGCATTTGTTCTGATTTAACTACCGGGATGTGGGGCTAGACCGATCACGTATGGTAAAACCGATTATCGTTACAATGTTTTAAATTTCGTGCCCCACTATCTAATACAAACTCATGGGAAAACGTTCATTAATATATTTCTGGCACGCAGAGTCACATTAACAATGCTCGGGCAACAACTGTATTCCGATAGCAAGTAGTAAGCAGACAGAAGCATTATTATTAAGTCAATAATATCACCTAAACAGTGACAATCGCTAAAGAAACGTCTCGTCCTTTTAACCAAGTGCACAAGGATTGTTTTGGACATCAGTATTCGTAAGTAGAAGCCTTTTAACAAGAGTTATGAAGAATATCTGAATCTATACTAATATAATACAGCTGAAGAGTTTGTTTGTGTGTTTATACGCGCTAATCTCTGGAACTACCAGTCGGATTCGAAAAATTCTCTTTGTATATGATAGCCAGATTCAAGAGGAATAGTTTAGGCTATGCAGCATTAGGCTACACCTCACAGGTAAGCTTAATGATTGATTTTTGTACAGTAAGTCGGAAGAACAGTAAGCCTCCGTGGCTTAGGCGGCAGCACGCCGGCCTCTCACCGCTGAGTCCGTGGTTCAAATCCCGGTCACTCCATGTGAGATCTGTGCTGGACAGAACGGAGGCAGACAGGTTTTTCTCCGGGTACTCCGGTTTTCCCTGTCAAAAATTTCATTCCAGCAACACTCTCCACTATCATTTCATTTCATCTGTCATTCATTTAATCATTGCCCCAGAGGAGTGCGTCAGGCCTCGGCAGCCGGCACAGTTCATATCCTCGCCGCTAGATAGGGGCTTCATTCATTCCATTCCTGACCCGGTCGGAGACTGGAAGCAGGCTGTGGATTTTCATTTTCAAGTCGGAAGAACAAGCGCTCCAGAAAAGCTTTATCCGCGTGCCCTGGCGTTATGGTTAGTGATACGTACACCGTTTTACCGATCTGAACCAACATTTGTATACTTACCCTTTGGAACCCTGCGAGTAACACTGTCTGCATGAAATTTCAGACAGACCACTCCATTCCCTGCATTTAGGCCCTTTGGCACAAATCTACACCGTTTCACCAATCTGAACCAAATTTCACATACTTACCCTTTGGAACCCGACGAGTAACAACTGTCTGCTTGAAATTTCGGACAGACCACTCCATTCCCTGCATTTAGGTCCTTTGCAACAAATCTACACCGTTTCACCGATCTGAACCAAATTTTGTATACTTACCCTTTGGAATCCTGCGAGCAACACGGTCCACTTTAAATTTCGGACAGACCACTCCATTCCCTGCATTTAGGCCCTTTATCACAAATCTACACCGTTCCTCCTAATTGCACCAAATTTTACATACACTTTGAAACCCTGCTGGTAACACTGTCAACTTGATATTTTTTACAACGCTCTCCATTCCCTACATTTAGAATAACAAACAAAATTAACTTGAAAACCACGTATTAAGGTCCTAGAACCATTCATGTCCGTAGTAGTGTAACTGTAAGAGTATTTTAATAAGTCAATTGTTGATTGGCAATTCGGGCCGCATCACGTCGCCCCTACCAGTGTTTTAGTGCAGAATTGCGAAAACAGTTAAATCTTGCGCTGCTTATAAATTGCAGTCACGGGGAGTAATTAGTGCAAAAAGATTTCTTGGCCCCTTAAAATAGTTATCATCATGAAAATATTATGCCTCTGTGCCTAGGTATAAGTGCAATGGTGTTGGTGCATTACATTGAGGTTATCAGATGCAATAAACGTGGGTGCTTTCAAATTTACCTTCATTTATTCCAAAACTTATAGTTGAGCGCTATGTGGCGATAAATGATACTATTGCTACCTCAGGAGCTCGGGACAGCCGAAGCTTTCCAAAGTTTTCCAAAGTGTTCCGTTTATTTTCGTATGGTGCTATGCGACAAAAGATGACACTATTGGTCTCTACATTTCTAACAGACAATGAGATATAGGCCCTAGGGCCTAGCCGTTTCCCTAGTCATTATCATTACGGGAAAATGACCTGAATGTTACGTCCATTATACTGTACTACTTATCACCACCACCACCACCACCACCACAAAAAGTTATATTTTTAAAATATATTTTTTCTGTTAGTTTAAGTATCATGGGCCAGTTCAGTAGAAGTATTCATTATCATCCATAAAACAAATAAATCCACAGGGCGAAGCCGGGCACTACTGCTAGTTTTTAATATCTGGAGATTACAGAGGTAAAAATGCCATTACTTAATTTTCTATGGTAAAACCCATCATGCCGCGGGTGTACAAGAGGAAGTTGGGTCTGGGTGGAAAGAAGAGGTACAATCCAATTTATCTAGAAAATGCTGTCCGTGAAGTGAAATCAGGCAGGTGCAGCATACGGGCAGCTTCCGAGAAATATTCTGTACCATACAAACTCTAAATGACGCATTACACGGGATATACAAGCACAAAATAGGAAGGCAGCCAGTATTATCACAAGATGAAAAACAGCTGGTGGAGTGTTTAGTCTAGTACGCTACCTGGGGTTTCCCATTAACAAATGGGGACATTCGGCGCTTGGTCCAAGATTATTTCAACCGCTTGGGGGAGGTTGAGCCCCGGTTCAAAGATAACTGTCCAGGGCCAGAGTGGCTCAAAAAAAATCCTCATTCGGCATCAAGAACTATCTGTGAGACTGGGACAAAATATCAAGGAGAGCCAAGCTACTATGACGCATGACACAATCAGTGTGGTTTAGTAACCTACTTGTTTCAATTGAAGGCGCCCCACCATCGAATATTGTGAACTATAATGAAACAAATTTCACTGATGATCCGGGCCAGGTCAAGCAGGCAGAAAGGATAATGGACACGTCCAAATCCAGTGTTAGTGTAAAAGTTGCATGTGCTGCAGATGGAACAATGCAGTCACCTTACACTGTATCCCACGTGGACTGAAGGAGTTACAACAGGAACTGGATACAACCGAAATTCCAGTGGGTGGTTCGATCTTGCCATTTTTGAGGAGTGGTTTATAACCATATTGCTTCCCTACATGAAGAAACTCGAAGAAAATAAGGTTAAGATTGGAGATAACCTGTCCAGTCATCTTTCTTTAAATGTGATAAAACTGTGTCAGGAGCATGATCATCATCATCATCATCATCATCTTGTACAGTTTCCAGCCCCAGGCTGGGTCTGTTTGGAACATAAGCCTCGCCACTTAGTCCTTTCTTCCCACCACCTCTCCGCTGTCACTCTGGTCCAGTCCTCGCCTCTCTTCTTGACACATTCCTCCACGCCTTTCAGCCATCTATCTCTTGGTCTTCCCCTTGGTCGTTTCGTCTGCATCTGCATCTCATGTATCCTCTTGGGAATCTTCTTCTCATCCATTCTCTTTAAGTGTCCATACCACCTCAGTCTTGATGTCTCAATCCTACCTTGCAAGGGCTCCTCTTTCACCATTTCCCTGACCTTTTCATTCCTCACCCTGTCTCTTCTTGTTACTCCGATCCTACTACGCAGGAACTTCATTTCACCTGCCTGTATTCTGCTTATGTCTCTTTTCTTCATTGTCCACGTTTCTGAAGCATAGGTCAGTATCGGGATATAGTAGCTTCTGTATAACACTTCCTTGCTTTTTTGTGGGACTTCTTTATTCCACACTAAGCTCCTAATGCTTCTCAGAAATGCTTCTGCCTGTCTGCCACGTTCCGTAATCTCTTTGTCATTTCTCCCATTTTCCTCCACTATACTTCCCAAGTACTTGAGACTTTCCACCTTCTTCAGCTGTCCACCTCCAAGTGTTATCCCACTCATTGGTCTGTCCTTTTTCCTGGTCGTTAACAGGATCCCACATTTACTGATGTTGAACTTCCATCCGTACTCTCCCACTGTTTCTTCCCAAGCCTTCAGTTGCTCCTGAATTTCCTCCTCCTTGTTTCCCCAGACCATGAGATCATCTGCAAACACCATTGCTTTCATCTTATCTTCTCCTATCTTTCCTGCTATCCGTGTCATTACCTCGTCCATAACCACAATAAAGAGAAGGGGTGACAGCGCACTACCCTGTTTCAGGCCACTTATTTGTCTGAACCAGTCTGTTCTTTCCCCTCCAACTTTCATACAACTCACACTTCCACAATACATCTCCTTCACTCTGCCTACAGTCCCTTTTTCCACTCCCACGTTTTCCATTGCTTTCCAAACCTTCTCCCTACACACACTATCATATGCCTTTTCGATGTCCAGAAAGGCCATCAACAGATCCTCTCCAAATTCGTAGTGGTGTTCCTGGAGCTGTCTCACTGAAAATATGAGATCCACTGTTGATCTCCCAGGTCTGAATCCATACTGCTCCTCTCTCAATTTTCTCTCCACTTTGGCTCGTATTGTACTTTCTAATATCTTTTCATATATCTTGGCACAGTGAGGTATGAGTGTGACTCCCCTGTAATTTCTGCACTCCTTTCTTAAATATTGGGACAATTAATCCTTTCTTCCAATCTTCTGGGGTCTTTTTCTCCTTCCATATCACCCTCATCACACGGTACAGCCACCGTTTCCCAACCTCCCCTGCTGCCTTCACCATTTCAACACTCACTTCATCCACACCCGGTGCCCTTCCTCCTTTCATCTTGTCTATAGCCATTTCCAGTTCTCTCCAAGTCAGGTCCTTTTCCATTCCTGTGTTGTCTTCTCCATCTTCCAATACATTGTCATCCGCCCTATGACCATTTGGATTCAGCAAATCCTCAAAGTACTCTTTCCACATTGTCTTAAGTGTCTCTTTGTTGTGTACCTCATTTCCGTTTTTGTCCATCATTACAACATCCTCTCGCACACCTCTTCTCTTACTTTTGACCATCCCATAAAGTACTTTCTTATTTCCTCTGCTGTCTTCCTCCATCATCTCTGTCCACTTTACCATCCACTTCTTCCTCTCCTCTGCGACAATCTTGTTTGCTTCTTTCTTCTTTATCTTATAATCTTTCCTTGCCAGATCAGTTCTTTCCTGGAACCACACTCTGAAAGTCTTGTTCTTCCTTCCCACAGCTTCTTTTACTCTCTCATTCCACCATGGTGTCTCTTTACACTGCTTTCTGTTGCTTGTTCTTCCACATACTGCCACTGCAGCTTCCACCATTGTGTTTTTGAAATGCTTCCATTCCTCTTCCCCTGTTTTAGGATTGTCTGTTGGCATCGTTTCCCTTATTATCTCCTGGAATTCTTCCTTGACTTCCTTTTCCTTGAGTTTCCATACTTTGATTCTCCTTTCCTGGTACTCTGTCCTCTTGCTATCCTTAACAACTCCCAGGTTCATTACAAGTATTCTGTGGTCGCTATCTAAGGCCTCTGATGGTATTACCTTTATATCTCTGACACTTCTCTTCATTTCCCAGTCGTACAGCATGTAATCTACCAAAGATTTCTTTGTTAAATCACTGCTGTACCACGTTACCTTGTGGCTTTCTTTCTTCCGGAACCAGGAGTTGCCTACCACTAAACCGTTTCTCTTGCAAAAATCCAGCAACTTTCTCCCTTCTTCATTCCTGCTGCCCAATCCTTCTGCTACCAATACATTTTCATATCCTTGCCTTTCACTTCCTACATGTGCATTCAAATCTCCCATGACAATGATACTCTGACCATTCAAATGCTGTTGTAGCTCCTCCTCAAAGTCTTCCTTCTCTTGAGCTGTACATCCAACTTGAGGGGCATATACCTGGGCTATCTCCAGGCTTCTTCCCTTTACAGTTACTCTGATCTTCATGATCCTGTCACTTATTCCCTTTACCTCTTCCTTCATTCCATCTCTCACAACTACTCCTACTCCGCTGCTCCTTCCTTCACTGTTCCCACTCCAGTACAACAGGTACCCTTTCCTCAGTTCTCTGCGACCTTCTCCTTTCCATCTTGTTTCTGCCAAGCCCAGTACATCCAATTTTCTTCTCTCCATCACATCTACAATCTCCTCCACCTTTCCTGTCAGTGTTTGAATGTTTAACGTGCCAACTTGTAGTCCATTAACATATCCGGGTCGTCGTCGTTTGCATCCGTCCTTTCCGAGGTCTGTTCCTGTTTTGAAAGCAAATATAATATCCACTACTGGCTTGCTAGGCCTATCGTAGCTTCACCAGAGCCCCGTCAGCCATCACTTTTCAGGGTTCCTATAGGGCCTTCACAGCTACCGTAGCGGTCCCGGGGCACACGAAGTCCCCACTGTACTTCACCCCTACAGGCAATCCCCTACTTCATGCCGTTGCCCGTCTCCCACCACGTGGAGGAGGGGTTGGACTTGTGGGAGCATGATATTAAGTTTATTTTAATGCCAGCAAATTCAACTCGCTTGTGCCAGCCCCTTGATTTGGCTTTTCTTCCGCCCCTTGAAATCATCGTGGAGGCAAGTGCTCGAAGTATGGAAAAAATGTAACCATGGCGTCCTGCCTGAGGCCGTATTTCCAAGTCATCTGAAATCAGCCTTCGAAAAGGTTGGCCTATCATCTTCCGCTAATGTCATCAGTGGATTTCGAAAAGCTGGAATCGTGTCACTAATTCCTGATAAAGTTTTAGAACAGATCCCAGAAAGTGATGCGAATGCCGATAGTTCCTTAAGCGAGACAGCCTGGACTGCTTCAATTGTACATTATCTCAAGAAGGCACGATTCGGTGAAACAACAGCAACTGTTGTGCGGAAGAGAGGAAAGCAGCTGAACGTAACCCCAGGAAGAATTGTGTTGTAGTGAGCGACATTCAGCTGGTCGAAGATGGAGATAGGAATCATGTTGAGGAAGACGGCAGCGATATGAGCGAGAGAAGCTGCATCCTGGATGACCATAACGATGTACTGGTTGCAATTCCCGAGTGTCCTCTACGAGAAGAAATTGAAGTGAACAATTTCGGGCTAGTTCAATTCCCGACAAACAAACGGCCACGATATTATATTGGCAGAGTTGAGAAGAAGATTCGTGGACAGAACTATGAAGTGAGCTTCATGAGAAAGAAACTCAAATCGAAGGACAACTACCATTTCCTTTCCCACTCATATTGATGTGCAAAGAATAACAACAGGTCTAATTGTTAAGAAATTGAACGGTAGGGATATTAGGCGTTGTGAACCCTTTATCCTCTGTTGGATAAATGATTCTATGTTTTATTTCTTCAATTAATAAATATTTCCACCAGCATCATGAAAGTAGCCAGACGGAGATGAGGAAATTTCAAGCATTTGCTGGAGACAGCGGGGACATACCTGAAGCAGATTGACAAAAGGCTAAATACTTAAGCTGTGAAAGGAAATAGCCTAGCGATGTGTCAGAAGGACAGGTGTTGGCCACCTCAAAATAGAAGCGACGCGCAGTGAGACATGCTGCTGGTATGTTCATTGTAATATTCGCGCCTAGAAGAAATATGATGCAGTAACGTGAGTGGCTGATGAAGAAAATAGACACTCCTACGACGCCAAGATCTGCTAAAAAACCGCCAAATTACAGAAAATGCGGGAACCAATGAGAGAAGAATGCCTATTTAGCGTGGCAGGTCTAGCGTGGGCACGCTCGGCTAGCATTCACGCGGGAGATCGCCTAGACAACATCTCTACGATCGATTCTAGGATTAATGGGCATATTCTTGACCTGAGCTATTTTTCGAGTTCAGTGATATTTATTTCATTCCTGTACCACCGTTATTTCGAGAAATTTTTGTATAAATTCCCCCCCCCCCCCATCAAGACCTAGGGCCAGTTCATTTATAAGTGGTGTGAAGAGCCAAGACATTGCTTATTATTCTGTGCGTCTACGGACGGAGGCTGTTATTTTGTGTGTCGTGGACACAGGCTTTTATACTTTGCGCGTCTAAGGACGTTGACAGTTATACTTTGCGTGTCATGAAGGACACAGGAATTATTAATAAAAGTGTTAAATTCAGTGTTAGATAGTCACAGTACTATATTTGTAGGGGCAGTATCTTCGATAATTCGCCAACATACAGTTTTGGGGAAAGTAGTACCCGAACGGCGAATTTAGTAGTCAGACATCAAGTGTATAATAATTTAATTTTTGAATCAGCACGAGAGATGACATCATTGACCATGGAGGAAGCCTGGAAATATCAAGACTCCGTCAAGATGGTTGAGATGAGATAAGAAGGATCCAGTTGGGAGATGGCGGCGGATGTTCTTTGACGGGTGGCTGGCTGAGGATGAGTACTGAATAATATTTATTATTATCTGATAAATTAACTTATGGTGTATGGGACATATTTTGTTTTGTAAATAATTTGCTTGTGTGATTAACGTAGTCTATTTAGTTTTGGTCTGACACACCTTTTGCATGGAAACAGCTCGCATATATTATTAGTGGAAGGTTCTTTTCTTGTTTGTTGTTTTAACTAACGTAGCTATGTGGACGACCGTGTTTGCATATGTTACGCGATGCGGTTAAAAACGTCTCTCGGAGATATGTTGTGTTTCAGAAGTAGGACTGAAGTAAAATATTTATACAGTAGATTGGAGGGTAATTAATTTCTTTTGTTTTATTATTGATCAGATTCAGCGAGATTATTGCCTTTGGAGCAATGTGATTTGTGACGAAGAGCAGTCAGCTCTATCGTAGGTTTTTAATATTTTTTAATTGTTGGCGAGCATCCATTCAGCCGATCTGTGTGAAAAAACGTATTGTCATTCCCAATATGTGTGTGTATTTGTGTCATTACAAGCGGGAATTTCAGCGTAGACTGATTTCTGGCAGCTTGATGACAAATCCATATTGTGACCTCGCGAGGGCAATTCTGGATATTTTGATTAATGTCTGACCATATGTTGAAGTGGTTGAGTTTGTTGCTGTTGATTCCTTGAGATAACGGCACAGCTGGTCAGGTATTTATACACACTGGAGTGGGACGATGACAGGTAATTGAGGAAGAGGGGAGATGTTGCACAAGACGGACTGAAGGTTGCAAGCCAGGTCATTAGTGGAGAGTGCCTGTGTGGCTCAGTAATAACTTTAAATACAGAATTAAGAACTGATCAATGATAAAAATTGTTTAAATAAATGGGAGTTGCCTACGAATCACGATAATCTCCGAAGCGTTAGCTTAACATGCAGTTTTGTTCATATAAAGTAATGTCAGCCAATCAGGCTTTTGTTGTTGTTGGTTTATTCCATGTTTATATTTCATTCAGTGACCCGTGAGTCACGTGCTTTGCTGTATTTCCTTGTTCATGTTGAGCAGTTTGGCCAGTGTTGGCAGCTCATAGTCAAGTGCGTCTTCGCGCTAATGAGGGTCCCGAGAGAGATTCCTGTAAATAGTAGATTTAGTGCGTGTGTCAGCATTACTTTTTAAGGGTTTTTATTAATGTCATGTTCCATATCCATAAACGTTGATTTACGAGATGATTGTTCGTAAGCATCGTGGCTGTTAACCCGTTGTAAACGAACAGTCATCCAAAGTACTCATTCCTCGTAGTTAGTCATTACGCGCACATAAAACCCTAATTGCAAGGTAGTGGAACCAGGATCCACATTTTAAATAAAAGGGGAGATCCGTCTGACTCCTCAAATTTATAGATATTCCTATCATGGAAAATTCAGGGAGGATTTGTTTTTATTTTATTGTTGTTTATTTCTTTTTATGCACTATTAGTCATTAATCCATGTTATTATTTTACATCTTGTCACCTTTCTTTCTTGATTTATAGTTTATATCCTATGACCCTTACCTCAGTAGAGCATGTTGTTTGGCGAACGTAAACATCACATAGGAACTGAGCGCGACCCCTTGATTAAGATTTCTTACATTAAACACTGCTTTTCTGAAGGGTTCAATTGGCAGAGTTGAGAAGAAGATTCGTGGACAGAACTATGAAGTGAGCTTCATGAGAAAGAAACTCAAATCGAAGGACAACTACCATTTCTTTCCCACTCATATTGATGTGCAAAGAATAACAACAGGTCTAATTGTTAAGAAATTGAACGGTAGGGATATTAGGCGTGGAAGGTACGTTTTTACTGGTTCTAGTTAGCTGAAATTATTATTAATTAGATTTTACTATAGATTCATTGTTGTTCATTATGTATTTTAGTAGGTAATCTATGGTCTCTAATGCACATTTTATTATAATACTGGGAATCATGAATGTCATGACCCTGACAGGCAAGGTGGAGGAGGTGGTAGACTTCATGGAGAGGGAGAATGTTGGATTGATGGGGCTGAGTGAAGTGAAATGGAAAGGTAAAGGAAGGAAGAAATTGAGGAAAGGATATACATTATACTGGAGTGGTGGTCAAGAGGCAAAAAATGGCGTGGGAATGATAACCTCGAAACAACTGGAGGAGTATGTTGAAGTGGTAGAGTGTGTGAGTGACAAAATAATGAAAATTAGAATGAAGATGAAGAATGACGTGATGGACAAGTGTATGCACCACAGACTGGAAACAAAGAAGAAGATATTGAAGTATTCCTGGAGGATGTAGAAAGAGTAATCTCAGATGTAGAAGTGGTGATCATGGGAGATATGAATGCACAAGTCGGAAATGAGAGACAAGGAAAGGAAGAAGTCGTTGGACCATATGGATATGGGAAAAAGAACCGGGAAGGAGAGGAACTTTTAAACTTTTGTGAAAGGAATGGACTGATAGTGGGTAATTCATGGTTTCGGAAGAAAAACAGCAGGAAAATTACGAGATATGGGTGGGGTGATAGAAGAACATAATCAGTAATTGACTACATCCTGGTGGAAAGGACAAATCGCAGAAAGCTGATGGATGTGATAGCTTTACCAGGAGAAGCATCTGATGGGGACCATAGAGCTGAGGTGGCAAAATTTAGATGGGGAAAATTGAAAAACCTAAAGGAGATCAGAGAAAGTAAAATAAAAAGTATGGAAATTGAAAGACAAAGCTGTACAGGAAGATTTTCAGGAGAGATTGAAGCAACAAATCCCAGTTACTGAAGTGGAAAATGTAGAAGAGGAATGGTCCCACTTTAAAAAGGCATTTGCTGGTGCAGCAGAGAGTGCTTGTGGTAGGACATCAACAAGAGTGAAAGAGAAGGAGACACCATGGTGGAATGAGGAAGTGAGGAAAGCAGTGAAAGAAAAGAAGTCTGCATGGAAAGAATGGAACCGAGATCAAACAGAAGAAAGCAAAAGGAAGTATCACGACAGCAAACGGAGGTGTAAGAAAGTGGTAGGAGAAGAAAAGAAGAAAAGTTGGGAAGAATTTACACGAAGAATGGAAACAGATGTAAGTGGCAGTAAAAGGATGCTGTATGGGCTTCTAAGAAGTAAGAGGAAAGAAAGAGTTGCTACAAAGCTGGTGAAAAAGGAAGATGGAGAGTTGTTAACACACCCAGAAGAGATAAAGGGACGATGGAAGGAGTATTTCGATAAGCTATTGAATGTGAGCAATTGTACTGGTGAGATCGAATTGACACAGCCTGACGACTCTATAACAGAAGATGATATAACAATGCTGGAGGTGGAATTAGCAGTACAGAAAATGAAGATGGGAAAAGCAACAGGGGTGGATGAAATCAGTGTAGAAATGATAAAGGCTGCTGGACCTGTAGGTATGCAATGGTTGTATCGATTGCTAAAGTGTGTGTGGAAATGGAAATGTGTACCAGAAGACTGGGAGAAAGGGCTAATAAACCCAGTGTTTAAGAAAGGGGACAAGAAAGTGTGTGATAACTATAGAGGGATCACCCTCATATCACAGATAGTAAAAAATACTGGAAAGGATATTAGAAAGAAGAATGAGAAGAAAGGTGGAAGGAGAGTTGCAAGAGGAACAGTATGGCTTCAGGAGTGGAAGATCCACAGTGGACCCAATCTTTAGCTTGAGGCAGGTGATGGAAAAGAACTGGGAATATGGAGAGGATTTGATCATGACTTTCATAGATCTAGAAAAGGCATATGATAGTGTCCCCAGAGAGAAGGTATGGGAAACCATGGTTAAGAAGAGACTGGGAAGAGAAATGTTGGAAATGGTGCAAAAAATGTACCACAACTGTGTTAGCAGGGTACTGACCCCAGTTGGAAAGACAGATTGGTTTAGGAACAAGACTGGACTAAGACAGGGGAGTGTGCTGTCACCTCTTTTATTCATAATGGTAATGGATGAAATTGTAAAGGAAACAAAGGAAGCATATGGACATAAAGAAATGAAGTTACTATTATTTGCAGACGATATTGTGGTCTGGGGAAGGAACACCGAAGAAGTGCAAAAACAACTAGATGCACTGAACGAAAATATTCAGAAGTATGGCCTGAAAATCAGTATAGAGAAAAGCAAGACCATGGTGATGACAAGAGGGGAAAGACAAGGAAAGGGCACTGTGAAAATTGGAAGTCAGAGTTTGGAAATTGTGGACACGTTCAAATACCTAGGAAGTGAATTGATGCAAACTGGTAGGTTGGACATGGAGATTGGCAGGAGGGTACAGCAGAGCAATGCATTCTATCGAAGTGTAAGAAAACTCGTTTGGGATAAGGAAGTACCAAGGAAAAGCAAGGAGGTAATGTATAAAATGTACTATGTACCCATATTAACCTATGCAGCTGAGACTTGGACCCTGACGAGCAGGCAAGAGAGTAGAATCCAAGCCAGTAAAATGAAATTCCTAAGAAGTATGATAGGTAAGACAAGGACAGACAGAGTGAGGAATGAAGATGTTAGGAAGGAAGTTGGGATGGGAAAACTAAATGAGAGAATTGAGAAGAATAAACTAAGGTGGTTTGGACATGTAAAGAGGATGGAGGAAAATAGAATACCAAGACAGATGCTGGAGGCCAAGTGCAAGGGTAAGAGAGCAAGAGGAAGACCTAGAACAAGGTGGATTGATTCAGTGAAGAACAGCATAAGAAAAAGAAATCTGGACTGGGACAAGATCGTGGAAGAAGAATTGTGGAAGGAAAGAGGAAAGTGGAGAAGTGCCATAAATACCCCGACCCGGCAGGAGCTGGATAAGGGGAAATGATGATGATGATGATGATGAACCCTAAATAATTTTAGTGTAAGTTTGCTGCCTCTAATTTGTAAAACAACACGCCCATTAATTGTAAATTAAGATATTAGCTTATAAATTAAAATAGTTTAATATCAAGTTCTTTATTGATGTGTAACATCTTTCCTCTCGGTTGCTGGATTTTTTTGTGGGAGTGATTTTGGAAAAGGGACGGAAATGTGTTACAGGAAACAATGAGCGCACGCAGTGGCGGAGATCGGTACCACGACGTACTGTCGACCAACATACAAGAAACAATGAGTGCGCATGGTGGCAGAGATTGGTACCACGACGTACTGTTGGCCAACATAAGTGTTGCCTCTTGGTTGCTGGATATTTTTTGTGGGAGTGATTTTGGAAAAGGGACGGAAATGTGTAACAGGAAACTGGGCAAGCGCGCGCTATTTGATTTGACCAATGAGCGTGCGCGGTGGCGGAGAGATGGCTGCGAGATGGTGCCAACCCATTTTCCTATAGCCCCCATAATTTAACCAAAGGACCCAAAACTAATAGGTCATTGGCTTTTAAATATTTCGCGAACCAATAATGCTAGGGACTTGTATGAGGTGTAGTAGGACTCGGGGTGATGCCCCTTTTTTTTTCATGATTTTGTGATTTGCAGAGATAGGTAAATCCAGAGCAGAATATATGCGAAATTATCGACAAAAGAAATGTGAGAAAAAATTTAAAACTGGAGGAGTACAGCCGAAAGAAATTGACTTCACAAATATTTCATCTCAATTTCATAGTAGGATAACATGTCAGCACATCATATGCCACTACTGTAAGGCTCATAATATTTTTTTTTACAATCCTTTATAAGTATTCAAAGTAACACAATTACTGATCAGATTTAGAATGAGCATGGACAAAACCATTTTAAAGTTAAGATTCGTGAATGATCAGTTTTACCCCACATTGAGGGGTAAAACCGATCGAAGTTCAAAAGTCGATAGTTGGCGGAGTTTAAAACTTAAATGCTGTGTAGTTCTTTGGCTATGTTGGGAAAATGTCAGTAATAATAAATATAAATTTTCAGGAAAATCAATGAAAATTTAAACGGGAGAATCCACCACAAACTTCGAAAATCGATCAGTTTTACCCCGTTTACCGGCACCTTCTCTGCCTGAATAGTGTATAGGTGCAAAGAATTGTTCTGAGACTGGCACCAAGTCCAAGAAAATATTGCTACGTATAGGGAAATAACACATTTGTCATAGATTGAACTCACTGATAGTCTCTAGAAACAATACGACTTCCTCACATCTCTGCTTTATAAAAGGTTCCAGAGTCCAAGCTAACTGTCTGATGTTAAAATCCCCGCACACTACAACTATGTCCTAAGAGTTTTAAAACGGCAGTGACATTGGCCAATGTCTGACGCAGGTCACTCAACCTGTCACCTCATCCGTTGGTAGATAGCAACACACGATGAAAACCACCCGTCCTGGTATGGGCGTGACCCTGATCACAGGACACTCCCAGCTCCCTGCCAGCTCAGTCCTCAACACAGGTCTCAGGACATTCTTCACTGCCACAAAAATACCATCCGCTTTAGTTTTTGGGCTGAATAAATGTTGCCCGTCTTGTCGAAATAAACTGTACTCGCTAGACAGTATCTCATTCGCCTCTACTGCATCATTTAACCATGACTCTATTTCTGAATCACTAAAGTTCAGATTGAATTCCCTTACTGAAGTACACATACCCACTACATTTTAATAGAAGAAAGTCATGTCATTGCAATGACCAGGTCCCGGGTTCAGTTGCACATCGCCAAACAATGCCAAGAGTAGCATGACTATCACCTGGCCGGACAATTTAGAGTAAGCAGACCTCCGACAACCACAGACTGGCCGACCACAGGTACTGTGTTCCATTTAAACCACGCGCAGGCATGATACGAGCTCACAATGATAGCCACGAATACTTTCATTACATAAGCTTGCGTGAACTGATTTTAAGCAACATTTCATATCCACAAATAAACAAAAGAGACAGAGCGCTGCCGACGCACCACTACAACCGAACACCATCCTATTCGCTGAATTGTAAACAGTGGTGAACTTTTCCTCTGAAATCATCACTGGTCTCTTGAATGCTTCCGGTCTGACTTTACATGCTTTTGTACTATCGACGCAGGTATATGCTAATGCATATTTGGATGTTCTTGTGATGAACGTTAAGAGTTGTGCCCTATATAAGACACCCCGGTTACTAAGTTTCATTGTAATTCCGCTTTTTCATCCAGAGCAATTGACTGGAATATTAGAAATGTACGCCCATCCACCATCTTGAATGTGTCGATAGTAATGTCATATTGAACCATATTCATGGAGTTGAATCCAAGTAATCATATTAATTATCAAGGGCCGGATTTTGATGACCTAAAAATGTTTAAAAAATGACCTATAAAATGACTGCAAAAATCCCATAAAATGACCTAAGTTTGAATGAAACTGACATAATTTTATCACACAAAAAATGCAAACAGACTACGTATTTGTGTGTAGAAATGATTTTAATAGGCACCTAATATAATTTATTAATAATTGAGAAATACGAATTTTGCACACAAATACTGGTTATTATTTCAGTCTATTGTTTGGCACTCCAAGTTCTGTGTTCTTATTTTTCAAGGAAAATAACACTTCATGGTATGTGGAACTTAAAGGCTGCAACATCTGAAGAACAAAAAAAGAGAAAATTTCGTTGTTAGGTTTTATCGGATAAGAGGTAATAAGAAAAATGTGTACTTAAAATACATGATAGACTATACAGGCTTGACTCAGTCCGCGTTACAGTAGATGATTGACCATTTGTAGTTTCTCACAGGAAAAAGGACGACGATTGCAGTAGAAGATAGCGCAGTGATGACTCTGACTGTTAAAATTCTACGGATGTACATGTAGCTTCCTGAGAATTAAACATGATGTAATGCGCCATCAGTTATCAGCAACCCAGTGATCGTGTTCATAACAATTGAGTTAAAATGTACTCCATAGGGTAAATAAATGATGAAGATACCGCCAAATATATGTATAACTAGATAAAGAAAACCAGGTTTAAAATAGGAACAGATTTTTCAGAACTAATCGAACTTTTAAATGTGTTTACCTCACAACTATCATTTTGGACTTAGTGCCTTTTCCTTGTATGCTCACAATGGTGGGGGTGTATTTTTACCTTCGGCATACAAAGCCCTTACACAGTTCTGCATTAATGCTAATCTGAGATATTGTATCTCTAATATATATATTAGAGATAATATATATATACCACCGCACCCGGGAAACTGGATCCGGTTCATGATGATGATGATGAATATATATATATATAAATATGCCGGAGGTAAAGGGCACTATGTCCATTTGTTTAAAAATTATAAGGAAATTAATCTTACAAAATACAGTATTTTAATTTCAAAGACAATAATCTAAAGAATAAAACAGACCAGGGTTTCTTCAATAATATATATTAACAAGAATGCTGCACCCTAAGAAACATTTAAAAAATAATTAAATGCCTCTCCTATAAATTTTTAATTTTGTGACATAGTGCCCTTTACCTCTGGCATACAGATTTATAGAGTTACTTGTTTGTGTATTTTATGGCCACTGCATGATATATTTAGAGGGATATTGCGATGAAAAATGGCAGCGAGATCTTTTATAAGGTACTACTCTCTCACTAAATTTCACGATAATTGTGCGATTATATCGCGAGTTAAATATATTCAAGTCTTAGGAATACACCCAGCCACCATCGTGAACCTATCGAGTTGCTGTCCTTTTGACTTGGTAATAGGAAGCCACTTACATAGTTCTACATTACTGCTAATTTTCGTTGTTGTATCTTAAAAATACTTTGAGTTATTCATTATCACATTTTCTATTTTCACGATAACCGCCACACGTTGTATTCAGTGAGTTTCAGTCCCTTATATGGTACTTCTTTCTTATCAAGTTTTGTTTTAATTGCCCAATTATAATCTGAATGATTCACCATTACATTTAAATATTATGCCGAGCAGCCATTTTAAGAATTTAAAGTCGCTGTTATTTTGCTTTGGGCGTACATACAATATTCCATACACAGGATGCCAGGAAATGTTCCCTGCAGCGGCTACGTGCAGCTGTGAGAGGTAGTGTCATCAGTTTAGTTGGCAGCACGGCGTGCTTGATAGGGTGAAGGCCACGTGTGGGCTGTGGGCTGTCAAAATCGTCAGTGTGTATAGTTAGATTATTGGAAGAGTGCAACAGTATGTTATGAATGGCTGTGGCGAGTACAAAGTTAACTGTTTGTTTCGATACAAGCGACAGCCGTGCTGCCTACGTAACTGGTGACGCTATCTCTCGCAGAAGCATGTAGGCACTGCGGAGAACATTCCCTGGCGCCCTGTAGATTTCTTCCTACCACTCATTTTCGTTATTGTAGTTCTAAAACATAGTAATTTATTGTTAAATTATGAAATTTCAGGATTGCCACTGCATACTTATACTCTCCTACCACATTTCACCCAAATTGTGCAATTACATCCTGAGTTAAAAATTTGTATATCTTAACACAAGTGAGAGCTCTTACATGATACTCACCTCATGGCAAGATTTGTCTTAATTTCATTTCGAGCTGTGGATTCTAAGGTTTTAACAGTTTGTGGAGCCGCCATCTAGAATGTATGGAGGGTCCATTACTGTAGCTCTTTAGTGTTGAGAGTTATTTAATTTCATATTTTATAATTTCAAGATGACGTCTGCACTCTCATATACTCATAACGTTGGTAACAGATAGACCTCATATAAAACTATCAGAATGCCATGTATTCGTACTGTGAACATTGATTCATTGGATCATAAGTTATGCATTATAATGCTTGCATGATTCACGTAGTCATCTTATAATTATTTGGATGATGACCTAGTAGTTTGGGCCCTGGATGCTTCTTGCATGAAGGTTTGTTCTTCAAAAATTTGGTAGAGATCTGGTGATTAGTTTAATCGTAATTCGACTTAAGCTTTGAACACTAAGGTGGCCACCATTTCGTTTCCACAAAGATATGAAAAAATGACACTAAGGCGCCCTTTACCAATGCTACCTCTGTACCACATTTGGTTCAATTTGGTTTTGTGGTGTTCGAATAGACAGGGGGCGGAGAGACATTCACACACCCACACGGTCATTTGGCCCATGTAGATCTCATAAGTCTACTTTCATTTTTTACAGAAATCGAAAGTAGGCTAAAAATACTATAAATAGCAAAGGGGTGAGCACACTGCTCTACAGTACACCAGATTAAACAATACAACAAATAGATTTGATCAATCTGTCTGTCCAGCTGTCCATTGATTGCTTTATTTACTTACTTTTAAAACTCCATACAGCTCAATTATTCCATTGGAAATTCCAGAAATAATAAATTCTTCAACTCAAAGCAATATTTAGAGAATTTTTGAACCTTTACTTGCATATCAGAACCATTCTTGTGAATACAGAACAAAGCAATGCCTATGATCCATTTAGTGAGAGTTAAAAGTGGTATTCAAAATGTTCACCACCTCGCAGAAGTTATCATAAATTATGAATTAAACTGGTAATAAGATGTAAGTGTTCTACAAACCATCACATTGTGCTAAATTTCGTGACCGTTCTGCCTGAGCCAACTTTGTCTCTAGTTGGGCAATTTCTTCAGCATTGGACTTCTTAGCAGCTTTCTGGAGATCTTTCCTTACTTTACTTTCCCTTTGATCACATGATTGTACTATATTTCTTGCTTGGTCCACATGTTGTTCTCCTTCTAGTATCAGTTCAAAATGGTGGATGAACTCCTTCAAATTCTCTGTCAGTGAAACAGAAAAATACAGTGATATGGGATAACAGACAAACAAACAAACAAACAAAAAAAAAAACATTGTACTATACAATATACCCACACATATATACCACTTAATAAGGATTAATCACCAAGCAAGACAAGAAAGACATGCACCTTACATTATTATGGCATGAACCCAATTTGAATATTCAAATATTGCACACACTACAAAATTAACAATACTGCAGTAGCAATTTTAATTAGAGAGAATCAAACTTCTTTAGTAGCATTATTAGAAAGTCTTCAGAAAAATAGAAGAAAACTCTAGGGTAAAATAAATATAAATTATATTTACTAATATGCACTCATATCCTCATCATTAGGTCCAGATCACCTTGCTGTTCCACCTTAAAAAACAACAATACTACCGTCACCACTCCATTGAAAAATGCAAAAACATACTTTTTAGAATTTTTGCTGGAATATCAGATTTCTATGAATAGCATCGGGTTTGTTAACAAAAGGTTTATTTTGTTGAAACAAATGACAATTTTTGATAAAAATTCAAGAAATTGCAAATTATACTGGGATCAAAATCAGAGCACAAGAAAAGAAAAGGTGGCATTATGCTCCTTCATAGCTTAAAAGGAAAAATTCTTGGATATCCTCCATCTGATCAGAAAATTTGAGATTATTCCTAAATGTATAATAAAATTCACGGTTACAGATAAATTGAGAGCAACAAATAATGAGATTATTGACAGAATGGCCTATAAAGTATGTCCTTAGAAGTTTGATCCTCTTTCTACAGTGAGGGCCCTCCCTATAGAACGAGGCTTTCCAAAGGCCATGCCGCCGACAGGTCGCAATGACTCACCGTCAGATTTATAGCATGTACCGATTACAACAGCGGGTCGTGAAGCCCTGGATGCTGTTATAGCATTCACAGCTGGCAAGATACCTTAGTTGTGATAATTAAGCCTTGCTGTGACATACTATAGCCTGCCTCGTATCCCGTGAACATGGTTAGGTATAGAACAAAACACCGAATTTTCCTAGTGGAAATTTATCTTCTCAGGAAGAAGTATGCAGTAATTTGTTCGTAAGTTTCAGCACCATGCAATTTTTACTTGTGGGGTAATCTCAAACAAAAGGTATACAGAAACAATCCACGTACTCTGGAGGTTCTCGAGAACAAAATAACTGCACTGATACAAAATATCATTGAGAATGAATTACAGCGAGTGTACCAAAACTTCCTATGTCGGTGCAACGTGTGTTTAGAAATTGAAGGACTACTCTGAAATTAAATACGGGGAGCGTGATAGTGCAGTGGCTTAGCTGCTCGTCTTTCACCCGGAAGGCTGGGGTTGGAATCCCGGTGACAGTGGGGTGGAATTTTCACCTGAAAAATCACGTAGCGTCAGGAAGGGCATCCGGCCTTAAATCCCCGGCCAAAACAAAAATGAGCCTGGTTGACTCCAGAGACCCCAATTAATTGGGAAAAGCCAAAGAAAGAAAGAAAGAAAGAAAGAAAGAAAGAAAGATTATTAAATACGTTAAGAAGTGTAAATGTGTTAAACTAGTTGGGAACTACGCTGCTCCTAGCGCCAGCGCCTTGCTCGACACACGGCTAGCCACAGTGCCCCGGCCGCCACGCGGCCTACGTGAGTCTCCGCTCTATAGGGAGGGTCCTCATTGTACTTTGTTTTTTCTTTTTACAGATATATTCATAGCATTCCATTGTGAAACATTGCTGTGAGAACCAAGATCTCTCACAGCTTTTCTCCTCGCTATAAAGATTTGCAAAGAGACGGTATATTGGCTTTCATAGGCATTAATTACTCCAGCAGTCTTTTAGGTTTTTGGCATATCTGTTGCAGGATTTTGTCTAGGTGCACCAAGTCAGGCTCTTCAGTGGGTCCTTGGTGACCTCCCCGGACCACCACTGGGATAGCGCTTCTTGCCCTATGTCCCATATTTATAGCACACCACCGTGCTACTTTGCTATGAGAACCAAGAGCTCTCACTCAAAATGAAGAGATAATAATAATATCGTATGGCCTCGGGTGCCAGGTGCAAGCTTTGTAATTTGACACCCAGAGGGTAGCTTGCATCTCTAATTTCGTTGTTCCTTGAATCACTATGAAAGTCAAGGAGGTTAGATAGCTAAGCTCCTTGAACACTATAGCGCTTTTTAGTAGAGAAATGAGGAACTTTGTGTTGGCGGAAACTCCCGAGATTAATTTTGCCACTATGAACACTGCCTACTGAATTCAAATGGGTTCTTTGACATGCCAACATCGTATGACATGCGTGTCGTATTTTTGCCACCTTTCAAAAATCACTTACCACGGCCAGGAGCGAACCTGCAATCTTGGGGTTAGTAGACCGACACGCTATCCACTCACCCACCGTGGCAAACTAATGAAGAGATAAAAGGCTAAGTTAGAAATGAACACACTGACGAGCCAACTCAGATAGTGGGGTCATGTGATGAGAATGGGGGAGGAGAGAATATCTAGGAGGTTAATGAGTATGGCTGTAGAGGGTAAGAGAAGCAGAGGTAGACCTAGGAGGTGATGGGTATATTCAGTGTTGAACGATTTTAAAGTGAGAGGTGTAAAAGCAGAGGAGGTTACAGTGCTAACTGCTAATGATCATGGACTTGTTCGCAAACAGAGGCACTAAACTGGACACTAAAATACAAAATGGTCTCAAGATGAATATGTATATATGCAGTGCTTTTTTTCTAAAAATAATTTAAGGGGTACTCTTAGTTGTAGTCAATAAAACATCGGCAATTTGCGAGTCTGGTATTACTTTTCGGGCTGACATGTTAAATGAGAGGTTGCGTTGGGTTAATTTATTTGTGGTCAACATGTCAATGTGGTAACTGCACTCAGAATTTCTAATCATATTACCACCAACCATTCGTACTTGCTGCAAAATTCCTACTTCTTCTCCAAATCCCAGCATTCGGGAATGTCTTTCGTCCCACTGTTACACGCGGTTGAAAGCTCTTTCTTGTGACGTTCCTTTGCATCACCACACGACACTGTTGGCGTTTCTCCATCATTGTTTATGTTGTAATCATTAAATTTCAGCTTTTTCGATGTCTGGGTGGATGTTAAATAGTTTTTTATTTTCTTCATCCTTCAAAACTAACCACACGCACAAAATAACAACCTACCCCCGCCTCCAAACCCTAGCCTGCGTGCTTATAAGAACGGAGTGCCGAGTTGCCGACCAAAAGAAACTGATTCGATAGAGCGATTTAATTATCAATTAATACGATAAAATTGGTCCGGCCAGATCAAACATAAAATGCCAGCGTTTCGCCCCAGTGTGCCGTTGGGCTCGTCAGTTGGTACAGACACACCTCACCAATACGCATGGCTAGCACATACTGAGAAGGCCATCACAAGACACAAAATACAAGCAGCATTGACGTCACGAGTGATGCCAATGTGCTACGGAAGTCAGGCTCCCTTCCATAAAACAAAAACCTTACCTTGGCAATCCAAATAGGTTATGAACATTCCCAAATGGGAATATGATGTTAATTTCCGTTTGATCAGATAAATTATCAATTAATATGATAAAATTGGTCCGGCCAGATCAAACATAAAATGCCAGCGTTTCGCCCCAGTGTGCCGTTGGGCTCGTCAGTTGGTACAGACACACCTCACCAATACGCATGGCTAGCACATACTGAGAAGGCCATCACAAGACACAAAATACAAGCAGCATTGACGTCACGAGTGATGCCAATGTGCTACGGAAGTCAGGCTCCCTTCCATAAAACAAAAACCTTACCTTGGCAATCCAAATAGGTTATGAACATTCCCAAATGGGAATATGATGTTAATTTCCGTTTGATCAGATAAATTATCAATTAATATGATAAAATTGGTCCGGCCAGATCAAACATAAAATGCCAGCGTTTCGCCCCAGTGTGCCGTTGGGCTCGTCAGTTGGTACAGACACACCTCACCAATACGCATGGCTAGCACATACTGAGAAGGCCATCACAAGACACAAAATACAAGCAGCATTGACGTCACGAGTGATGCCAATGTGCTACGGAAGTCAGGCTCCCTTCCATAAAACAAAAACCTTACCTTGGCAATCCAAATAGGTTATGAACATTCCCAAATGGGAATATGATGTTAATTTCCGTTTGATCAGATAAATTATCAATTAATATGATAAAATTGGTCCGGCCAGATCGAACATAAAATGCCAGCGTTTCGCCCCAGTGTGCCGTTGGGCTCGTCAGTTGGTACAGACACACCTCACCAATACGCATGGCTAGCACATACTGAGAAGGCCATCACAAGACACAAAATACAAGCAGCATTGACGTCACGAGTGATGCCAATGTGCTACGGAAGTCAGGCTCCCTTCCATAAAACAAAAACCTTACCTTGGCAATCCAAATAGGTTATGAACATTCCCAAATGGGAATATGATGTTAATTTCCGTTTGATCAGATAAATTATCAATTAATATGATAAAATTGGTCCGGCCAGATCAAACATAAAATGCCAGCGTTTCGCCCCAGTGTGCCGTTGGGCTCGTCAGTTGGTACAGACACACCTCACCAATACGCATGGCTAGCACATACTGAGAAGGCCATCACAAGACACAAAATACAAGCAGCATTGACGTCACGAGTGATGCCAATGTGCTACGGAAGTCAGGCTCCCTTCCATAAAACAAAAACCTTACCTTGGCAATCCAAATAGGTTATGAACATTCCCAAATGGGAATATGATGTTAATTTCCGTTTGATCAGATAAATTATCAATTAATATGATAAAATTGGTCCGGCCAGATCAAACATAAAATGCCAGCGTTTCGCCCCAGTGTGCCGTTGGGCTCGTCAGTTGGTACAGACACACCTCACCAATACGCATGGCTAGCACATACTGAGAAGGCCATCACAAGACACAAAATACAAGCAGCATTGACGTCACGAGTGATGCCAATGTGCTACGGAAGTCAGGCTCCCTTCCATAAAACAAAAACCTTACCTTGGCAATCCAAATAGGTTATGAACATTCCCAAATGGGAATATGATGTTAATTTCCGTTTGATCAGATAAATTATCAATTAATATGATAAAATTGGTCCGGCCAGATCAAACATAAAATGCCAGCGTTTCGCCCCAGTGTGCCGTTGGGCTCGTCAGTTGGTACAGACACACCTCACCAATACGCATGGCTAGCACATACTGAGAAGGCCATCACAAGACACAAAATACAAGCAGCATTGACGTCACGAGTGATGCCAATGTGCTACGGAAGTCAGGCTCCCTTCCATAAAACAAAAACCTTACCTTGGCAATCCAAATAGGTTATGAACATTCCCAAATGGGAATATGATGTTAATTTCCGTTTGATCAGATAAATTATCAATTAATATGATAAAATTGGTCCGGCCAGATCAAACATAAAATGCCAGCGTTTCGCCCCAGTGTGCCGTTGGGCTCGTCAGTTGGTACAGACACACCTCACCAATACGCATGGCTAGCACATACTGAGAAGGCCATCACAAGATCTGGCCGGACCAATTTTATCATATTAATTGATAATTTATCTGATCAAACGGAAATTAACATCATATTCCCATTTGGGAATGTTCATAACCTATTTGGATTGCCAAGGTAAGGTTTTTGTTTTATGGAAGGGAGCCTGACTTCCGTAGCACATTGGCATCACTCGTGACGTCAATGCTGCTTGTATTTTGTGTCTTGTGATGGCCTTCTCAGTATGTGCTAGCCATGCGTATTGGTGAGGTGTGTCTGTACCAACTGACGAGCCCAACGGCACACTGGGGCGAAACGCTGGCATTTTATGTTTGATCTGGCCGGACCAATTTTATCATATTAATTGATAATTTATCTGATCAAACGGAAATTAACATCATATTCCCATTTGGGAATGTTCATAACCTATTTGGATTGCCAAGGTAAGGTTTTTGTTTTATGGAAGGGAGCCTGACTTCCGTAGCACATTGGCATCACTCGTGACGTCAATGCTGCTTGTATTTTGTGTCTTGTGATGGCCTTCTCAGTATGTGCTAGCCATGCGTATTGGTGAGGTGTGTCTGTACCAACTGACGAGCCCAACGGCACACTGGGGCGAAACGCTGGCATTTTATGTTTGATCTGGCCGGACCAATTTTATCATATTAATTGATAATTTATCTGATCAAACGGAAATTAACATCATATTCCCATTTGGGAATGTTCATAACCTATTTGGATTGCCAAGGTAAGGTTTTTGTTTTATGGAAGGGAGCCTGACTTCCGTAGCACATTGGCATCACTCGTGACGTCAATGCTGCTTGTATTTTGTGTCTTGTGATGGCCTTCTCAGTATGTGCTAGCCATGCGTATTGGTGAGGTGTGTCTGTACCAACTGACGAGCCCAACGGCACACTGGGGCGAAACGCTGGCATTTTATGTTTGATCTGGCCGGACCAATTTTATCATATTAATTGATAATTTATCTGATCAAACGGAAATTAACATCATATTCCCATTTGGGAATGTTCATAACCTATTTGGATTGCCAAGGTAAGGTTTTTGTTTTATGGAAGGGAGCCTGACTTCCGTAGCACATTGGCATCACTCGTGACGTCAATGCTGCTTGTATTTTGTGTCTTGTGATGGCCTTCTCAGTATGTGCTAGCCATGCGTATTGGTGAGGTGTGTCTGTACCAACTGACGAGCCCAACGGCACACTGGGGCGAAACGCTGGCATTTTATGTTTGATCTGGCCGGACCAATTTTATCATATTAATTGATAATTTATCTGATCAAACGGAAATTAACATCATATTCCCATTTGGGAATGTTCATAACCTATTTGGATTGCCAAGGTAAGGTTTTTGTTTTATGGAAGGGAGCCTGACTTCCGTAGCACATTGGCATCACTCGTGACGTCAATGCTGCTTGTATTTTGTGTCTTGTGATGGCCTTCTCAGTATGTGCTAGCCATGCGTATTGGTGAGGTGTGTCTGTACCAACTGACGAGCCCAACGGCACACTGGGGCGAAACGCTGGCATTTTATGTTTGATCTGGCCGGACCAATTTTATCATATTAATTGATAATTTATCTGATCAAACGGAAATTAACATCATATTCCCATTTGGGAATGTTCATAACCTATTTGGATTGCCAAGGTAAGGTTTTTTGTTTTATGGAAGGGAGCCTGACTTCCGTAGCACATTGGCATCACTCGTGACGTCAATGCTGCTTGTATTTTGTGTCTTGTGATGGCCTTCTCAGTATGTGCTAGCCATGCGTATTGGTGAGGTGTGTCTGTACCAACTGACGAGCCCAACGGCACACTGGGGCGAAACGCTGGCATTTTATGTTTGATCTGGCCGGACCAATTTTATCATATTAATTGATAATTTATCTGATCAAACGGAAATTAACATCATATTCCCATTTGGGAATGTTCATAACCTATTTGGATTGCCAAGGTAAGGTTTTTGTTTTATGGAAGGGAGCCTGACTTCCGTAGCACATTGGCATCACTCGTGACGTCAATGCTGCTTGTATTTTGTGTCTTGTGATGGCCTTCTCAGTATGTGCTAGCCATGCGTATTGGTGAGGTGTGTCTGTACCAACTGACGAGCCCAACGGCACACTGGGGCGAAACGCTGGCATTTTATGTTTGATCTGGCCGGACCAATTTTATCATATTAATTGATAATTTATCTGATCAAACGGAAATTAACATCATATTCCCATTTGGGAATGTTCATAACCTATTTGGATTGCCAAGGTAAGGTTTTTGTTTTATGGAAGGGAGCCTGACTTCCGTAGCACATTGGCATCACTCGTGACGTCAATGCTGCTTGTATTTTGTGTCTTGTGATGGCCTTCTCAGTATGTGCTAGCCATGCGTATTGGTGAGGTGTGTCTGTACCAACTGACGAGCCCAACGGCACACTGGGGCGAAACGCTGGCATTTTATGTTTGATCTGGCCGGACCAATTTTATCATATTAATTGATAATTTATCTGATCAAACGGAAATTAACATCATATTCCCATTTGGGAATGTTCATAACCTATTTGGATTGCCAAGGTAAGGTTTTTGTTTTATGGAAGGGAGCCTGACTTCCGTAGCACATTGGCATCACTCGTGACGTCAATGCTGCTTGTATTTTGTGTCTTGTGATGGCCTTCTCAGTATGTGCTAGCCATGCGTATTGGTGAGGTGTGTCTGTACCAACTGACGAGCCCAACGGCACACTGGGGCGAAACGCTGGCATTTTATGTTTGATCTGGCCGGACCAATTTTATCATATTAATTGATAATTTATCTGATCAAACGGAAATTAACATCATATTCCCATTTGGGAATGTTCATAACCTATTTGGATTGCCAAGGTAAGGTTTTTGTTTTATGGAAGGGAGCCTGACTTCCGTAGCACATTGGCATCACTCGTGACGTCAATGCTGCTTGTATTTTGTGTCTTGTGATGGCCTTCTCAGTATGTGCTAGCCATGCGTATTGGTGAGGTGTGTCTGTACCAACTGACGAGCCCAACGGCACACTGGGGCGAAACGCTGGCATTTTATGTTTGATCTGGCCGGACCAATTTTATCATATTAATTGATAATTTATCTGATCAAACGGAAATTAACATCATATTCCCATTTGGGAATGTTCATAACCTATTTGGATTGCCAAGGTAAGGTTTTTGTTTTATGGAAGGGAGCCTGACTTCCGTAGCACATTGGCATCACTCGTGACGTCAATGCTGCTTGTATTTTGTGTCTTGTGATGGCCTTCTCAGTATGTGCTAGCCATGCGTATTGGTGAGGTGTGTCTGTACCAACTGACGAGCCCAACGGCACACTGGGGCGAAACGCTGGCATTTTATGTTTGATCTGGCCGGACCAATTTTATCATATTAATTGATAATTTATCTGATCAAACGGAAATTAACATCATATTCCCATTTGGGAATGTTCATAACCTATTTGGATTGCCAAGGTAAGGTTTTTGTTTTATGGAAGGGAGCCTGACTTCCGTAGCACATTGGCATCACTCGTGACGTCAATGCTGCTTGTATTTTGTGTCTTGTGATGGCCTTCTCAGTATGTGCTAGCCATGCGTATTGGTGAGGTGTGTCTGTACCAACTGACGAGCCCAACGGCACACTGGGGCGAAACGCTGGCATTTTATGTTTGATCTGGCCGGACCAATTTTATCATATTAATTGATAATTTATCTGATCAAACGGAAATTAACATCATATTCCCATTTGGGAATGTTCATAACCTATTTGGATTGCCAAGGTAAGGTTTTTGTTTTATGGAAGGGAGCCTGACTTCCGTAGCACATTGGCATCACTCGTGACGTCAATGCTGCTTGTATTTTGTGTCTTGTGATGGCCTTCTCAGTATGTGCTAGCCATGCGTATTGGTGAGGTGTGTCTGTACCAACTGACGAGCCCAACGGCACACTGGGGCGAAACGCTGGCATTTTATGTTCGATCTGGCCGGACCAATTTTATCATATTAATTGATAATTTATCTGATCAAACGGAAATTAACATCATATTCCCATTTGGGAATGTTCATAACCTATTTGGATTGCCAAGGTAAGGTTTTTGTTTTATGGAAGGGAGCCTGACTTCCGTAGCACATTGGCATCACTCGTGACGTCAATGCTGCTTGTATTTTGTGTCTTGTGATGGCCTTCTCAGTATGTGCTAGCCATGCGTATTGGTGAGGTGTGTCTGTACCAACTGACGAGCCCAACGGCACACTGGGGCGAAACGCTGGCATTTTATGTTTGATCTGGCCGGACCAATTTTATCATATTAATTGATAATTTATCTGATCAAACGGAAATTAACATCATATTCCCATTTGGGAATGTTCATAACCTATTTGGATTGCCAAGGTAAGGTTTTTGTTTTATGGAAGGGAGCCTGACTTCCGTAGCACATTGGCATCACTCGTGACGTCAATGCTGCTTGTATTTTGTGTCTTGTGATGGCCTTCTCAGTATGTGCTAGCCATGCGTATTGGTGAGGTGTGTCTGTACCAACTGACGAGCCCAACGGCACACTGGGGCGAAACGCTGGCATTTTATGTTTGATCTGGCCGGACCAATTTTATCATATTAATTGATAATTTATCTGATCAAACGGAAATTAACATCATATTCCCATTTGGGAATGTTCATAACCTAGAGCGATTTAAATCGACGATTACTAGAAATCTCCTCCAGCTGTTGTGAACGGAGCGTTGACGCCAGCTGATCGATGAACTTTCAAGTCGGAATTTATATTTGCCGGACTAGATACCCATGTACCAATACCTTTTCTTTAACAGTTTTCAAATATTTAAGGGGTACGCGTACCCCCGCGTTCCCCCTGAAAAAAAAAAACACTGTATATATGTATGTGTGTGTATTTGCAATTAAAAATTATGATAGTGAATGATAAAAACACATGCACCAATTGCAATTTTTTCTCAAGATTTTTTCAATTTGAATTTGCTTAATTTTTCACTTTTAATATAAGAGTTGAACTATGTCACTCTTATGAAATTAAGAGGATTTAAGTTCCTTATGAGTCAGTAAAATAGGCTGGGGGACAGGTGTAAACTTAAATTTGAATAGTGTAATAAATGAATTAATAAAGGCTTTATTCTATACGGAACCCAATACGAGTTTTGTTGCCAGTCAGGATGGGTAACGGAATAGTTGATGTTCAGTAGGCTATCAACGCTACCAATCTTGAGAAGTTGGAGAAGATATTTTTAGGGAATTTGTTACAGGGAAAAGCAAGGTTGCCTGTTTTTAAAGACATGTCATAAACATAACAATTTTGTCAAAAGCGATGAACGCTACAGATAAGGGACACAGCATTTGTCAATCGTCCCGACAAGATACATTATGTGACCACAAGTATCCAGACAACACCAAAATATGAATTTCCCCTACTAGGTAATCTATTGCGTGGAACATATGACTGCATGCAGCACATAAAGCAGAACTAACAGACTGTCAACATGGTGAGGCGATTAGATGCCACAGATGTAAGAAACCTGTGCATGAGAATTCCACTCTATTAAATATCCCTAGGTCCACAGAGTCTGATGTGATAGTGAAGAAGAAAGATGATGGGACATGTACAGCCCAACAAAATGCAGGATGACTACCCATGTTGACCCCCAGGAACCATCGAGTGTGAAAGAGCCGTAAGGCAAACTCAACAAACATCCATAACCATCATTCCACAAGAATTCTGCACTGCTTCCAAGCCTACTCCCAGCATCACAATTGTTTGGTGTGAAGCATTGTGTATTTCAACATGGGCGAGCACTCGTCCATTTTGACGAATTGTGAGGCCGTGGTTAACCAGCAATAGCATCCCATTGTGTGACGTTTTGAAAACATCTTTACAGTGTTACCTGTAAAAACTAAAAATTGATACTTTTCAGTTAGTCAACATGCTTTGGCCCAATTAGATTAGGCGGGGTAACTACAGTATATACAGGGTCATTATCAAATTGGCCGAGCACTCGTCCATTTTGACGAATTGTGAGGCCGTGGTTAACCAGCAATAGCATCCCATTAATGTGTGACGTTTTGAAGCCATCTTTACAGTGTTGCCTGTAAAAACTATCAATTGATACTTTTCAGTTAGTCAACATGCTTTGGCCCAATTAGATTAGGCGGGGTAACTACAGTGTATATACAGGGTCATTTTCTATGTGCGCCCCCATAAACACGGCAAGCTAATCCGGCTGTGACTGGCGCAGATCGCGGTCACGCGTGCTCAGTTCAGCTGGCGGTTGGCGCGCACTTTCACACTTTTACCAAACATGTTCAATAATGTGTACTCACAGTGCTCATAGGCGATGCTGAAAATGTCCTCCCTCTCTTGTAACACACACCTGACATCTTCTGATGAAAGACTGTCTGTCAACTATTATTATTTACGGAGCCTGTTTCCTTGAATCGTTTAGCGGGCCTCCTAATTGTACTGGCATTAGGCACAGGTCTTCCTGGAAACTTGATTCGAAATTTCCGTCTTGTTTCAGAACAAGATTTTCTGCTTTTCATACACGAATTATGGATACACACGTTCGCGCAATTCACGAGATATGACTCCGCATATTTTCAGAGTCACCAAGGCTAACAGCTGTTGTTAAATCCTATCCATAATACATTAATAGCAACCTAATGAAGAGAAACCCACATGCAAAGTCAGGTGTTTATTTATTCTCATGCCAAGAAAAGGGATGTAAGGCCAACTATGTTGGACAGAACGGAAGAAGGTTCGAAACACGTTATAAAGAACACAGGACTCCAATCAAACACAACAAACACTCAGCTATATGTAAACACACGTATAACAATAACCATCGCTTTACCAATATAGAAACAGACCTTAAGATGCTACACAACGAGGTAAATGGAAAAACTCCCGAGTCCACAGAAATATGCCTGGCCAAGAAAAATAATCCGGGCAACTTGAACGAACACATGTTTCTAGAAGGATCCCCACTATTCGTGTTACAAAACGAAGTCCATAAACTATTAGACAAGGAGATGGACGCATATGAGAAGGAATAATCAGGGAACATTATTTGAGGAGGATGCACTATGTGCCTATTCTCAATGAACCGAGGCCTCAGGCAGGCAGTATTGTAGGGTCATATACCACTTTTAAGAGTGGTTGCAAGCATATATGAACATTTGTCTATGCTGTGGCAAGCGACTTAAATGGCCAAAAATAGTGATGAGGAAGTTCCAGAATTGATAACACACACCACTTGGTCAAATCATTTCTGCCTCAGAATATCGTCAACATTATCATCTAAGTTAGGAGTAGTTACAAATTTTGCCAACAGGGACTGGATATCACGTGCAGGTAAGGACAGGAAGACGTGCTGATTAGTCAGGTGCAAGCTAGTCAAGTGTGCACACTTGTGCTACGAGTGTGCCCTAACAGGATATTCTTAACGGTTAAATACTCATATCCTTGAGTAGAAAGCAGTATGCATGCCCTAATTTTATAATTTTGTTGTGTAGCTTAACTACTTATACGTACATAATATTCTTACATAGATTGTGAACATGTAATACATCATAGAAAATAATATCCTCTTCAAATAACGAGATTCACTGCGAATCATAAATACTAACATTAACAAGACAAGCTATACAACGTACAGTAAAAACATATTTCTAAATGTTGGCATAATTTTAAACTTCAACCCTAGTGATCAAGATTTGATGATGACCGTGTGATGGTCGAAATGCGTAATCCTAAAATTGCCCGTTCATCACTGAACAATATTAATACAGTAAAACTTGGCTTCAACAAAATCAAACGGGACTCGTAAATGTTTCCATTAAAGATAGGTTTCCAGTTGCTATAATAATTAAACCATGGAAATGCATATAATGGACATACTGAGAAAATAAAAATGTGTATGTACCTTATTCAATGTTGTATTTGCAAATTTCTGCTACGAAATTAATACAATACTGTATCACTTGAACTCTTGTTTTAAGATCAAGCACAACTGTTACTTTCAAAGGCATAATGGCTACGGCCGACCTATGTCAGAAATGTAAGTTAAGAAATGCTCAGTTAAAAGCCAAATTCTAAGCTGATTGGCAAGTACAGAGACAAAAACAAGTATTTGTTGATTAACAGCGCATTAAAGCGAGCATTGGGAAAGGTTTGGGGTTTTAGAATTCGAACGATTCATTTTTGCTCTGTATTGACTATTAAGTTTATAGGGATTATACCTATGACTAGGCAGACTTTTTCATAGGTACATTATAATCCCTGTAAAAGCTTGGGGAACAGGAAACAGGCAACTAGCCATACACTTTGACAGCTGTGACGCCTGCAAAGTTGGAACGTGCAGACACCCTTATTCGAGGTGATCAATGGATCACAGTCAAACACCTCGCTGCTGAACTTGACGTCTCTGTTAGTAGTGATGACACATTTATACACCAGTCGGAGTATTGAACTGTTCCCGCTGGGTTCCTCGACACCTAACAGAAGACCATAAAGAGCAAAGAGGAAACATCTGTGCGGAATAGCTTGCTCATTATGAGGCTGAAGGTGACAATTTCTTGTCGAACATTGCCACAGGTGATGAAACATGGATTCATCACTTCGAACCAGAAACAAAACGGCAACCCATGGAGTGGCGCCATACCAACTCTCCCACGAAGAAAAAGTTCAAAACTGTACCCTCAGCTGGTAAAGTGATGGCTACGGTCTTCTGGGAATCTGAAGGGGTTATTCTGTTCGATGTTCTGCCCCGTGGTGAAACTATCAACTCTGAAGTGTATTGTGCTACTCTAAGGAAATTGAAGAAGCGACTTTAGCTGGTTCGTAGCCATAAAAATGCAAACAAATTCTCCTTCTCCACGACAACACAAGACCTCACACAAGTCTGCGCACCCACCAGGAGCTCACAAAACTTCAGTGGACTGTTCTTCCTCATCCACCCTACAGCCCGAATCTCGCACCTTCTGACTTCCATATGTTTGGCCCAATGAAGGATGCACTCCGCGGCAAGCACTATGTGGATGATGGGGAGGTTATCGATGCAGCACGACATTGGCTCCGACATCGACCAGTTGAGTGGTACCGTGCAGGCATACAGGCACTCACATTATGGTGGCGTAAGGCCATAGCATTGAACGGAGACTATGTTGAAAAATAGGGTATAGTACCAAAGGATTGGGGAATCTTCTTCTTCATCTTGCACAGTTTCCAGCCACTGGCCGGGTCTGTTTGGAACACAAGCCTCTCCAACGTCTTCTGTCTTCCCACCATCTCTCAGCCTCCACCCTTGTCCAGTCTTCTCCCCTCTTCTTCACGCTTTCTTCCACCCCCTTCAGCCACCTGTCTCTCGGTCTCTTTCCTTCCCACTTCGTCTCGTGTACTCTCCTGGGTATCCTCTTCTCCTCCATTCGTTTTACATGTCCATACCATCTAAGTCTAGATTTCTCTATACCATCCTGTAATGGTTCCTCCTTCATTAATTCTCTGGTCCTCTCATTTCTTATTCTGTCCATCTTTGTAGCTCCAATACTGCTTCTCAAGAACTTCATCTCACTGGCCTGTATTTTGCTCTTCTCCCTTCCTTTCATAACCCAGGTCTCCGAGGCATACGTCAGGATAGGGACATAGTACGTCCGATATATGATCTTTTTGCTGTTCTGAGGGACATCCTTGCTCCATAACATGCTTCTCACACTCCTCCGAAATGCTTCTGCCTGCCTCCCCCTCTCATTTAATTCTCTATCGTTTCTTCCATTATCTTGTATCAGGCTTCCCAGATACTAGAAACTCTCCACTTTCTTCAGCTGTTCCCCACCAATTGTTATTCCCGTTGTGGTTCTTTCCTTCTTCCTTGTTGTGATCACCATCTCACTCTTATTTATGCTAAATTTCATCCCATATCCTTGTATTATTCCTTCCCACACGTCCAACTGTTCCTGTACCTCCTCCTCCTCCTCCTCCTCTTTTCCCCAAATCACCAAATCATCTGCAAACACCATTGCTTTCATCTTTCCTTCCCCAATTACTTGTGCCACTCGGGTCATTATGTCATCCATCACCACAATGAAAAGTAACGGTGACAGTGCACTTCCTTGTTTTAGGCCGTTTCTCTGTTCCAACCAGTCTGATCTCTCTCCTCCCACTTTCACACAGCTCACGCTTCCCTTGTACATCTCCTTTATCCTCTTTATAGTCCATTTCTCTACTCCTCTATCCTCCAGGGACTTCCATACTTTGTTTCGGCATACACTTGTCATATGCTTTCTCAATGTCCAGGAAGGCCATCAGTAGATCTGTTCCATACTCAGAGTGCTGTTCTTGTAACTGCCTTACAGCAAAAATCAAATCCACAGTGGACCTTCCTGCTCTGAAGCCATGTTGTTCTTCCCTCATCCCTCCTTCTATCCTTGTCCTAATTCTCTTTTCCAAAACTTTCTCGAAGATCTTTGCACAATGACTCATCAGTGTTATTCCCTGATAGTTTCTGCAATCTGTTCAACTACCTTTCTTGAAGATCGGGACAATTATTCCTTTTTCCCAGTCCTCTGGGGTCTTCCTTTCCTTCCATGCTGTCCTCATCACTCTGTACAACCACTGTATCCCCACCTCTCCTGCTGCTCTCACCATCTCCACACTCAACTCATCCACACCCGGTGCCTTCCCTCCTTTCATCTTGTTCACTGCATCTTCCACTTCTTTCCATGTTAAGTCCTTTTCTGTTTGCAGTTCATCTTCCTCTTCCCCGATTTCTTCCTCCTCACCATCTTTTCCATTTGGGTTCAGAAGTTCTTCAAAATATTCTTTCCACATTTTCTTCAGTTCTTCCCTATTTTCTCTCTCTTGTCCCCTTTTGTTCACCATTCTAACATTATCCGTAGGATCCTTCCGCCTCTCATTTTTTACCATCCCATACAGGACCTTTATTGTACCTTCACTATCCTCCTTCATCATCTTTGTCCACTCTTCCATCCACTTTCTTCTCTCCTCAGCCACTACTCTCTTTGCCTCCTTCTTTCTTTCCTGGTACCCTTCTCTTGTCTCTACCGTCCTATTTTGATACCAGCTCCTAAAGGCTCTATTCTTTTCCCTTACTATATCTTTTGTCTTCTCATTCCACCATGGTGTTTCCTTCCACCTCTTCTTACTACTTGTCCTCCCACATACTGCTTCTGCTGCACCTACTAGTGTCTTCTTAAATCTAGCCCATTCCTCTTCCACCCCTCTTTCTTCATCTGTTGGAATTCCTTCCTTTACCATTTTGAGGTACTCGACCCTTCTATCCCCTTCTTTCAGTTTCCGTATCCTTATACGTCTTTCCTGGTTCTCAGTCCCTTTCTTCTCCTTACTCCCTCTCAGGTTCATTACCAGCAATCGATGGTCGCTATCCAGGTTCTCCGATGGTATAACCTTGATGTCCGTGATGTTCTTATTTAGTTCTTTCTCATACAGTATATAGTCGAACACCGACTTCCTGGTCAAGTCATCACTGTACCATGTGATTGTGTGGCTCTCTCTTTTCTTAAACCAGGAGTTCCCAACTAGCAGGCTGTTCCTCTGGCAGAAGTCCAACAGTCTCTTTCCTTCCTCATTTCTTCCGCCCCAACCCTCTGGTCCTAGAACACTCTGATAACCTCGTCTTTCTCTTCCTACATGTGCATTCAGGTCCCCCATAACAATCATATTTCTTCCTACCAGCTGCTTCTGCAATTCCTCTTCAAACTCCTCCTTCTCTTCAGAGGTGCAGCCTACTTGTGGAGCATACACTTGCACTATTTCTACGGTCTCTCCCCTCAGTGCTACTTTCACTTTCATCATCCTATCACTTATTCTCCTCACTTCTTCTTTTAAACCTCCTCGTACTACTACTCCCACCCATTCCTCTTTCCCTCTACGTTCCCACTCCAGTACAGTCTATAGCCTTTTCTCAGTTCTCTCCTTCCTTCCCCTTTCCACTTTGTTCCTGCCAATCCCAATAAATCCAACTTCCTTCTTTCCATCATATCCACTATCTCCTCCACCTTCCCCGTCAGCGTTCTTAGGTTTAAAGTTCCAAATCTTAGTCCGTGTGTACAGCCGTGTCGTCTATTAAATCCATCATGTCCGAGGCTCGTTCCATTTTTGAAAGCATTTGGTTTCATCCACTACTGGCTTGCTGGGCCTATCGTAGCTTCACCAGAGCCCCGTTAGCAGTCACTTTTCAGGGTTCCTGTAGGACCTTCACAGCTACCGTAACGGTCCCTGGGCACACGAAGTCCCCACTGTACTTCGCCCCGACAGGCGATCCCCTACTTTGTGCCGTTGCCCGTCTCCCACGACGTGGACGAGGGGTTGGACTTATGGGAGACGATTGGGGAATAACAGGGTGTATTTGAATCCTCAATAAAACCAACCTGATTTTCAGGGTGTCTACTGTAAGGATGAAGTAAAAATTAGTTACTTTTTAGCTACCTTTTAGTTACCTGTTAGTTAATTTTAGTTACCTTTGATTTCAAGATACGTCTGCAGTCTGCAAGCAAAGGGGCTCATCACGCGGTGAAGAAAAACAACAATGAACTGTGTTTTAAGCGGTAAATACAATTCACTTAGGGAGTTATAAAAAAAATTAAAATAATAAATAAATACTGTAGTAGGTATTACTACTAGTGGAGTGTTACAGTGTGGTGCAATAGCACATAGTGTAGTGTTATACAGTGTAGGTATTGCTGCTAGTGGAGTGACAAAGTGTGGTGCAATAGCACATAGTGTAATGTTATACAGTGTAGGTATTACTACTAGTGGAGTGACACAGTGTGGTGCAATGGCACATAGTGTAATGTTATACAGTGTAGGTATTACTACTAGTGGAGTGTTACAGTGTGGTGCAGTAGCGCATGGTGTAGTGTTATACAGTGTAGGTATTACTACTAGTGGAGTGTTACAGTGTGGTGCGATAGCACCTAGTGTAGTGTTATTCAGTGTAGGTATTACTACTATTGGAGTGACACAGTGTGGTGCAATAGCACATAGTGTAGTGTTATACAGTGTAGGTGTGGTGCAATAGCACCTAGTGTAGTGTTATACAGTGTAGGTATTACTACTAGTGGAGTGTTACAGTGTGGTGCGATAGCACATAGTGTAGTGTTATACAGTGTAGGTGTGGTGCAATAGCACCTAGTGTAGTGTTATACAGTGTAGGTATTACTACTAGTGGAGTGTTACAGTGTGGTGCGATAGCACCTAGTGTAGTGTTATTCAGTGTAGGTATTACTACTATTGGAGTGACACAGTGTGGTGCAATAGCACATAGTGTAGTGTTATACAGTGTAGGTATTACTGCTAGTGGAGTGTTACAGTGTGGTGCAATAGCACATAGTGTAGTGTTATACAGTGTAGGTATTACTACTAGTGGAGTGTTACAGCGTGGTGCAATAGCACCTAGTGTAGTGTTATACAGTGTTGGTATTACTACTAGTGGAGTGTTACAGTGTGGTGCAATAGCACATAGTGTAGTGTTATACAGTGTTGGTATTACTACTAGTGGAGTGTTACAGTGTGGTGCAATAGCACATAGTGTAGTGTTATACAGTGTTGGTATTACTACTAGTGGAGTGTTACAGTGTGGTGCAATAGCACATAGTGTAATGTTATACAGTGTAGGTATTACTACTAGTGGAGTGTTACAGTGTGGTGCAATAGCACATAGTGTAGTGTTATACAGTGTTGGTATTACTACTAGTGGAGTGTTACAGTGTGGTGCAATAGCACATAGTGTAGTGTTATACAGTGTAGGTATTACTACTAGTGGAGTGTTACAGTGTGGTGCAATAGCACCTAGTGTAATGTTATACAGTGTTGGTATTACTACTAGTGGAGTGTTACAGTGTGGTGCAATAGCACATAGTGTAGTGTTATACAGTGTAGGTATTACTACTAGTGGAGTGTTACAGTGTGGTGCAATAGCACATAGTGTAGTGTTATACAGTGTAGGTATTACTACTAGTGGAGTGTTACAGTGTGGTGCAATAGCACCTAGTGTAGTGTTATAAAGTGTTACAGTATATATATTTAGTATGATCAAGTAGGGAGTGATAGAGGAGTAACACCTCTTTAAAAAACCCTGGTCCAGCTGGCCCGGCTGGTAGTACCTTGTTAGGGTCCCTTGCCAGGGTTACGGTGAAGTCCTCAACGGTACCTGCAGTGAAAGAGGTGAACTCTGGCACAGTGTGGTTGGCGGAAGGGGCAGCCTATTGCTCAGGTTTAATAGGGCAAACTATTGTCCATAGTTATGATGGGCAGGTTTTGGTCCAACGGCAAAATGAGCGGATGAGGAGCCAATCACTCTCATGGCTCCCAACGGTCATAGAGGCGGAAGAGGCCACGCCAGACGGACTGGCTGTAAAGGCGCACCTCAGTAGTACTTGAGTATGCGGCAGTTCGTTGCAGTCTCTGTGTTCGGTCCTGCATGTCTCATTCTTTATGAGCCGCAGGATAAGGCTCAGAGATCATAGTGTGTGGGTCTCGTCCTGGCAAGCTGAGATATACCCTAAACAAATTCACGCCAGTGGCTCTTCTTCCGAACGTCACTTTTCAAAGTCCAACGGCGATGGGATATGGACGGTGGGGGCAGGTTATGGGTGTAACTGGAAGCCCCTAGTTCGGACCTGCACGTTGGCAGCAGATGTGTGATGGTCGTCTTCCGGAGACTCTATGACTACTCAGGAATTCGGTCCTGCATCTGTGTTTGGGCAGGCCTCTTTAGGATCACCGCTGCCCACCCTACATGGGGAAGGCCCTAGAAAAGGTGGGCTAAACATCGGAAGTCACAATCTTGGTCCGGCTGGGCAACCGCACTCAGCAGGTCACCCCTCATGCGGTCGAAACTCAAAAACAGTAAAGAATCACAATTTGATTATTGGATCATGGAACATCAGAACCTTGCTTGATTTGGACAATAACATTAGACCTGAGAGAAGGTCAGCTCTCGTAACCCATGAGTTATCAAGACTCAACTTTGACATTGCTGCTCTCAGTGAAACTAGGCTGTCTGCTGAAGGCAAGATTACTGAATCTGGAACAGGATATACCATCTTCTGGAAAGGAAAGGAGGAGGGTGAATGTCGTATTCATGGTGTGGGCTTCGCTGTGAAGACCAAACTGGTAAATTATCACCAACTTACGCCCATTGCAATCAGCGAAAGGCTCATGACTCTCCGCATACCACTCTCAGGAGGTTCCTTTATGACACTCATCTCTGCCTATGCTCCTACCTTAGATTCTGATGATGAAGTAAAGGCTCAGTTCTATAATCAGCTAAGTGAAATCATCTCCAAGGTACCATCTGCAGATAAACTCTTGCTCCTCGGTGACTTCAATGCCAGAGTTGGGAAAGATCACAGGCTATGGAATAATGTGATGGGCAAACAGGGACTTGGAAAATGTAATCCCAATGGACTGTTGCTTCTTGGTCTTTGTGCAGAACACGAACTTTTCATTACCAACACGCAGTTCCGGCTACCTGACCGCTTCAAAACCACGTGATGCATCCTCGTTCCAAACATTGGCACATTCTTGATTATATCATTACCCGGCAATGTGATAAGAAGGACACTCTTATTACCAGAACAGCAAGGAATATAGACGATTGTTGGACAGATCATAAACTTCTTATATGTAAACTCAGGATATCCATCAGACCTAAACGACCTAGGAACATCAAAAATTTGCCAAGAAAGAAGTTTAATACATCCAAACTTCAGGATGAATCCATGTACAAACATTTTGGAAACAGGATCGTCACCCAGTTATCAGAAAACCCAGTAACAAATGATATTCAGCAAGAATGGGCCACATTACAGAAGATTATCACACAGTCAGCTGAGGAAACCATTGGTTTTATAGTGCAGAAAAGACAAGACTGGTTTGATGACAACAATGAGGAAATTCTGTCTCTCATCAATGCCAAAAGGAATGCCTATCTTGCCCATCTTCAAGACCCAACTTCCAACACAAAGAGAGATAAACTACTGGAACTCAAGGGTAAATGCCAGACGCAGATAAGGCAGATTAAAAATACTTGGTGGCAACAGAAGGCTCAGGAACTGCAGAGACTATCGGATGCTCGAGACTTGAGGAACTTCTATGCCGTACTCAAGGAAATATATGGACCATATCGCTCATCATCAGGTACACTGAAAAGCGCTGATAATTCTACTACCTTTACTGATAGTCAAGAAATCTTGGAACGCTGGAAGGAGCACTTCTCCAATCTCCTAAATCGTCCATCAGAAGCTGCTGAAGACTTCCTGTGTGATGTGCCGCAACAACCTGAACAACTGTGGTTGGCAGTACCTCCTACTTATCATGAATTCAGTGCAGCTCTCACCCAATTGAAACCCAGAAAAGCACCTGGCCCAGATAACATCCCTCTGGAACTAATTTAAGCCGGAGGTCATTCCCTCAAAACAAGAATTTTCATCCTTATCCTCAGAATATGGGAATCAAGAAAGGTACCTGGAGACCTAAAGAATGCCACTATCGTCACTATCTTTAAAAAGGGTGATCGCAGTGTTTGTGGCAACTACCGTGGTATATCACTGCTATCAATTGTGGGGAAGATTCTTGCAAGAATTCTACTTAACCGCCTCAAGGTTATCTCTGAGAGGATCCTCCCAGAGTCACAATGCGGATTTAGAACTTCCAGAAGCACAATTGACTTGATTTTCTGTGTGAGACAGCTACAAGAAAAATGTAGAGAACAACAGAATCCACTCTTCTTAGTCTTTTATGACTTGGAAAAGGCATTTGATTCGGTTCCAAGACGAGCCATGTGGGCAGTGCTGAAACGGTTTGGTTGCCCTCAGCGTTTTGTAGATCTAATCAAAGCTCTCCATGATGGCATGACAGGTCAGGTTTGCCATCAGAATAAGATGTCCGATGAATTTCCCATTACCCATGGACTGAAACAAGGATGTGTACTGGCTCCAACGATATTTGCGCTGTACTTGGCTGCAATGCTTTATGATTCACCCACAAACATCCCGGGTGTGGAGATCAAGTATCGTTTTGATGGAGGGCTTTTCAACCTAACTCGTCTCCGCTCCTTGAGGAAAACTCAGGTTACTAAGGTTACTAACATGTTGTATGCAGATGATGCTGCGTCACCAACTCTCACACCAGAAGAGCTGCAAGAGTCAGTTAACTGTTACAAAAGTGCATGTGATCACTTTGGTCTTACCATAAATGTCAATAAGACTAAAGTCTTGGCACAACCTTCACCAGGCACACCTCTTCCTCAGTTCAATATCTCCATTTCAAATTTGCCATTAGAACAGGATGACCACTTCTCGTACCTGGGCAGTACCATTTCTGTGAGCTGTACCAGTGAGCAGGATGTGGATAAGAGAATTGGTGCAGCCCATGCAGCATATGGACGATTAGCGCACCGGGTCTTCATGAATAAAGATCTGTCCATGAGTACAAAGCTTATGGTGTACAAAGCAGTAGTCATTTCTACATTGTTGTATGGCTGTGAAACGTGGACCCTTTATCGACGTGATCTTAGGAAGCTTGAGCGTTTCCACCTACAAAAACTTCGATCAATCCTGAGGATTAAATGGGAAGACGGCATTACCAATATTGCTGTTCTGGAAAAGGCTCAAATCAACAGCATAGAATCATCCATAATAGGTCACCAATTTAGATGGATTGGTCATGTCCATCGGATGGATGTTGTGAGATTACCTCGTCAAATGCTATATGGTGAGTTATGCTATGGCACCAGACCTCATGGTGGTCCTAAGAGGCACTACAAGGACCAATTTAAGCAGACCCTGAAATTGACAGGTCTTGATTCACAAACCTGGGACATGCTGGCTGAAGACCGCTCAACTTGGCGCCGTACCATCTCGGATACTGTAAAGACGTTTGAAAGGGATCGACGCATACATGAAGAGGCCAAGCGTCAAGCTAGGAAACTTCGAGCAGCCCAACCACGTCCTCCTCCAGCAATACTATGCGACTTGTGTGGTCGCTTGTTCCATGCCAGGATTGGACTCTTTAGTCACCGTAAACACATCCACAAACTGGACTGAAGGAAGAAGATTTATACTCGGATTCGAGTTAAAGCCGATGATGATGAGATATTTATTATCAAATGAGTTGTTTCAGATAATATATCGTCTTGTGCACAAGGCGTTTTTATAATTGCCCAGAGGTTGCTCTGCTCTTGACCGTTTGGCGGGATTTCATTTGTCCCCGCGGTAGATCACGAAGATATTTATAGGACGTTACGTGATTGTAACCGAATTTTGTCTTCGCAGTAAAGTACGGAGAAATTTCGAGATGTTACACGATCGGCGCTGGTCTCACCCGTTTGTCGGGATTCCCGTAGTTTTCGCAATAGAACACGGATAAATATCGCGATTTAGATGATCGGTGTCACTTTTAGTCGTTCGACGAGATTTCCATTGTCCTTGAGGTCTGGTACGAGAAAATATAGCATTATTACGCAATCGGCGTCACTTGCTGTCCGTTTGACAAGAATCCAGTTGTCCTCGTCATTGAATGAGGAGAAATATCGCGATGTATCACAATCGCTGCCACTCTCGGCCGTTTTACGAGATTTTTTTTTATTTATTTATTTATTTATTTATTTACATAGGTCCCAATGAGCCTGAGCTCGTGTTAGGGACAATCAAGTAACATAGTTACAGCATGGCATATATATAATTTTTGTAACATTATTGTTTAGATTAATAGTAGGCTAACTTATATTAGATTGCTAGTGACTAACTTTACAGAGATAATTCGGTATGATACATTGCATTGCTTAAGGCTATTGTACATGGGCTATTCATTCCTTAATAGGAAGTCTTTTGTTTTCCTCTTAAATGTTTTTATAGAGAAACTTTCCCTTATGCCTAATGGTAGCGAGTTGTATTCTTTTATTATAGAGGACATAATTCCTTTAGTTCCAAATTTAATGGATTGGGAATGGCTGGTGAATATTTGATTTACTCCTCTTGTTGCATAATGATGAATGTCATTTGCATGGGTAAAATGGATGTATGTGTGTGTGTATCAATTTGTTTTCTAATTTGTATACAAATACTGTTGCTGACATAGCTATTTGTTTTTGCAGTGGCATAATTTTAGTTCTTGAGTATAATTCATTTGAGGGTGTTAGCCAAGGAAATCCAAAGATAGATTTTATAGCACGTTTCTGGAGTATCTCAAGTTCTTTTATCAGCTCCTTCTTACAATATCCCCATATGAAATTCATGTACATTAGATGTGAATGTATCAGAGCAAAGTATATATTTTTCAATTGTTGGCTAGTAAGACAGCTATATCTTAATCTGAAAATAATACCAATTATAGGGCTGATTTTATGTTTCACATTTTCTACATGATTTTCCCAGGTTAGTGTACTATCTAGTGTGATACCTAAGTAAGTTGCCGATTTAACCCTTTCTATTTCTTTGTTGGCTATGTTGACTATGTTTGTGGTCTCAATCTTGTATGATGGTTTATGGAAGAATAAATATTTTGTTTTAGTGATATTGATAACCATTTTGTGTGCTCTCAACCAATCCACCAGCTTATTGAGATCATAATTAATATTTAGCATAATTTCCTGTTCAGATGTTCCCAGATAGAGTATAAAAATATCATCTGCAAATAGTTTAAGCTTGCCTTTCAATTCTAATAATACTATATGATTAATATAGGCCAAGAAAAGAATTGGTCCTAAGACAGAACCTTGAGGTACTCCTGTGTCAATTCTCATTTGAGATCCTTTTACATTATCGATTGCAACATATTGTTTTCTGTTAGTAAGGTAGTTCTTGAACCAATCATGTGCCACTCCTCTGATGCCTGCAAATTCTAGTTTATTAAGGAGAATCTTATGGTTAACCAGATCGAAGGCTTTTTGAAGGTCAATTAGTACACCAGCAGCTAGTTTGTTTTCATCTAATGCCTTTTCTACATCAGTTACTACTTCAAATATAGCACTATCCGCTCCTCTATTTGGAATAAATCCATATTGGCAGTTTGCAAAGTAATCATTTTTCATGAAGAAATTCATAAGTCTTCGTTTAACAACGCTTTCTAGAACCTTGCTGATGGCAGATATAATATTAATGGGTCTGTAATTTGATGGGTGGGTTTTGTCTCCTTTTTTGTAGATCGGGACCACCCTAGAGACTTTACAGGCATCGGGGAATATACCAGTCATCAGTGAAAGATTTATTATTTTGACAAGATATGGTGTAATGCCCTCAAGACACAATTGTAGCATGACATTAGTAGTGTTGTCCTCACTTATATTGTTTTTGTGTTTTAGGGAGTTTATAATTGATTGTATTTCATTAGCATCAGTAGGTAACATAAAGATTGTCTTAGTGCTAGTAGTATTTTTATAGCTTGTAATGTCCGAGGTAGAACCGTTTCCTTGATTTTCCCATATACTGTTAGCAATATTGACATAATATTTATTAATTTCATCACATATATTTTCCTTTTTTTCGACATTTGTGCCGTCGACTATAAGTTTGACAATTTCATTTTTCCCTTTCTTTGGCCTATTTAACATCTCATTAACAACACTCCACACTTCCCTCTGATTATTTGCATTTTGAATTTTTTGGTCAAAGTAGTCTCTTTGTAGGTTTCTCTTAAGTTTTGTTACTTGGTTGCTAATAATTTTATATTCTTCTAAAATTTCTGCAGATGGATTTTTAACTTTGGTTTTTGTATATATCTTATCTTTCCTGTGTATTAGTGCTAAAATATCTTGTGTGATCCAGGGTTTTATTGGTGGGGCACTTGGCTGCTTATTCGTATATTTCATAGTACAGGCTTCTATTCCTTTATTAATAAAATCACAGAATTTATTGTAGTAGTCATTGATGTTAGTTTCATTGCATACAAATTCTTGAGTTATTAAATATTCATTAAGTTTTTTGTAGTTTATTTTATCCTTTTCTATTGGCCTATCATCACATATTGAGTTCCTGTTTATCTTTTTGTTTCTCATTTCACAGATTAGTAAATGGTGATCACTCAAATCATTATCAATATTATAGACATTACATATTTTGTCACAGTCGTTCACTAATACATGATCAATTAGAGTAGAGCTAGTTTGTGTTACACGAGTTGGATATTTTGTATTACATAAGACTAGACCATATGATTTGACTAGGTTAATATAACTACTAGTATATCTGTCCCCAAATAATAGATCGATATTCATATCACCTAGTATTATAACAGGATTCGTTGAGTAAGAACTAATAATTACTTCGAGATCAGTTAGAAAGTGTGGAATGTTGCTTTTATGAGGGTTATAAGCAGTGATTATATTGTATTCTTGATGGCCTTTTCTCACAGTAATGTGCAGTATGCTGTGGGTGGAATTTATTTCCTTTACAAGGGTACTGCTACATTTGTTTGAAATATACAAAGATACACCCCCTCCAGTTTGCTTTCTAACTATGTGATATGCAACATATTTCTTAATATTGAAAAACATTTTTGTTTGTTCTGTTAACCAATTTTCTGAGATTGCTAGGACATCTACACCTTTGATTCTGTCTAACACTATTTGGATATCATCGAACTTGTTTTTTATGCTATGTGCATTTATGTGTACGCATTTTAGTGTACTGGTATCGGTTATTATCTGTTTACTGTCCTTAATTTTATAATAATCGCAAAGTGTATTACAGTTACACTCGGTTAATTCTAGTGTATTATTATTTGCATCACCTAAAAAATTTAATTTCTGTAATTCTAGTTCCATATGGGATAATACTTAGTAGATATCTTACTATTACATAGATTTTAGTTTGAGAGGGCGAGTTCATCCAGTATTGCAGCACTTGATATAAGCTTTGAGGGTCCATTTTGATTTTTCCGAATGTATATTTTGCAGTCTCTGACCCAAGTTGCAAAGATTTTTCCCTTTTGTCTCAATTCACGGCACTTTTTGGCGATGGTTTCATTTCTTGGGGTCAGGTGTTCATTGATATATATATTACCACCATCACTGTAACCAATTTCACTAGTCTTCAGGGTCTTCTTTTGTCTTCTGCTACTGAGAATCTCTTCCTTCTTCCACCTATTATTTAATTTCACAATTATCGGTTGAGGCCCAGGCTTTGTTGACGGGAGGCGGTGAGCTGCGTCTATGTTTGCCCTGGTGATTTCAACTCCTAACGTCTTGCCAATGTCCGAGATTTTGTGAAATACATCCTCCTCTCTTTCAGTGGGTATTCCATACACTATCAAGTTGTTCTTGCGCTGGTACTGTTTTAGTTCCTCCAATTCGTTGATAGCTCTAGATGCAGCCATTTCTGCGTCCTTGACGGTTTTTCTCTCTTTCTTCAGAATTTCAATTTCCCGGTGGAGTTCATCATACTTTTCTTATACTTTGTCCTCGCGATATTATGCATACCGCGCCGCACCCGGCCGTTGAACGATTGTCCTGACAGAATGGTAGAGGCAAGCTCAAGGTTGGGCATGGTTAAAATTCACGAGTAGTTATGGACAAGTTGTATGGCCGGCGCCGTGATTCCCGCTGTCCCTATGCTGTGGTTGGGAGTTCATCAGTTCAGGGTGGATCACGAGGAGGAATTAGTATCGCGACGCTACGTAGGCTGTCATTTCTAAGTGGGTTGATGCACTTCTCGCTCCCCGTACGCTTTTAAGTATACGGTCATGGGAAAAGTAGAGAGTAGGTTTCGGAATGTTTCGTGATTGGTGCCCAATCACTTCTGACAGGATTTCCGCAGTCCTCGTGTCACAAGTTCATGATAGAGGACAGGTTTTATGATTTGACGAAACTGGCGTCGATCTCGGTCCATTTGACGAGATTCCCGCAGGCAAGTCGGTCAGCCGGTCGTCTTGAGCATGAATGTTCGAAGTAGGTATCAAATATTAAGAATTATTCTGAGAGGGTTGCACAAATAATACGACTAGAGGACACGTTTTCTTTCGAATGCGAATCACGAATTATACAAGTTTTCGAAATAACCGGTTAGATTATAATAAGTATATCCGATGAAACCGAAGTTCGAAGGAAAAATCGACATATAACGGAATTTCGAAGTAACCATACTGGATGTCGCAAATTTACGAGACAGATTTTTAAAATAAGTTATAGCCTACGTATTTCGAAGCTTTATCATTAGCCTGCGTATTTCGAAGCTCTATCATAATTCTTTTTCGAAACGGTAACATTTCGCAAGATTGCGACATTAAATAATTTCGCGTTATTTCAGGACTTCAATTTGACATAGTCTCCAAATAAATGCGAGAAATGCGAAGCTTCTGATTAGTTTCAGAAGTTTCGCGAATAAACGTCTCGTGAAAAGTCAGGTTTCCTAATAACACAGATAAATATTTCACACAAAACTAAAGTCATCTTGATGCCGAAAATATACGCTGAACGATATATACCACTCAGGGTATCCTCAGTATGCATTTTCTCGAGGTCGGGTGCGGGGAAATATAGCTTATGCAATCGGCGCCGCTTGCATGAAACTCGATCCATCGCAATCTTTGAGCCTAGAGGCGCGAGTTTTAAATGATTCAATCCGCCTTCAGAAAATTTTCGTTACCCGTATGTAAAATTCGTTACTTTTTCGTTACTTTCGTTACCCGTTTGAAAAATTCGTTACTTTTTCGTTACTTTCGTTACCGGTAGACACCCTGATTATAGAAACAAATGTGTTGCACTATATATTGAACGCCCCTCTTATTTATAGTTACCCCACCTAATTGGGCAAAGGCATGTTGACAGACCGAAAAGTATAAATTGATAGATCCCACAAATGGACTGCGCTGTGCAGTCCTGATTTATATCCCAAAGAACATCTCTGGAATGTCTTGGAATGCCGACTCCATACCAGGCCGCAATGGTCCACATCCTAATATTTCCCCCATTCGACACTCAGCAAGGAATGGGCTGCCATTCTCCAGGAGAACTTCTTCCACTTGATTGCAAGTAAGCCTGCTAGAGTGGAGGCCATCATCAAGGCGGAGGGTAGGCCAACACCATATCGATGGCCTAGCTAGCACTGGAGGCCAGCCCAAACCTCAACATTTTCAAGAGAGCATCACGATACTTCTGATCACATAGTGTATATCCATGTGTTCATTCCTTAGCAATAGGCACCTTCCACCCTGTTTACAATAAGGTCTAATATACTTAGGCCAAACTAAGCTGCTAGCTTGATTAAGCGAAATGAGTTAAAATCTATCATGGCCTTCAAATCCATATTTTAGCAAGACAACAGAACAGCCAAGAAATACAATTTGCTGAAAGGAAAGATAATATTCAACCTCATTGCACTGTAAAATACACACAAAAAAAAAAGATCATACACATTTTAGTGCTTGCTATGGAGAAATGTGTACTCCAATGCATCCCTTTAACAGATTGTAATTAAACAAAATCAGTGCCCTTGGAGCACAAAATAGGGCCACAGTTCAACAATACATTTCCTGGCATCATGATTTCATTTGCTATTGCTGGGTTATGATAAGACGATTGTCTAATTTCTTTATGTCTTCAATTTCATTGAAACATCGACAAGAGTTTATCAGCATCGAGAACGATTTGTTTGTTGTTATTTCATTTGAGGGGCTTGGACATCGTGGTCATTTAGCCCCGTGTACTTGGGAGAGTTTTGAATTTTGTCTGATAACCTGTGTTGTTGTGATGGCTGTATTAGTGAGTGTATTTGTAATTCAGTTATGTATTGGGAAGGAAACGGCCGTGGCCTTAAGTTAGGAACCATTCCCGGCATTCGCCTGGAGTAGAAGTGGGAAACCACTTCCAGGATGACTGAGGTGAGAATCAAACCCACCTCTCCTGTTTTGCCTCACGAGGCTGAGTGCACCCCATTCCAGCCCTCAAACCCGAACTAAATTTCTTGGCAGAGCCAGAAGGATAACTATTCGTAGTTACAGTAATAATGTGCATCAAATTCAAAATTGCTTCACTTTCATTCGTAGTATCTGGCATTCCTTCTTCAGATTAATTGAAACCACAACGGACAAAGTTCTGTTTTGTAAAGAGAATACTTCATGCATCAGAAGATCCCCCTCACTGAGTAGTTGTTCCTGTTGATTTGTTAGGGGCTTTGCAACAATGCACTCATGTAGCTCCATATACTTGGGTATGTATAGATGTCTGATAGCTTCTATCATTGTGATGTTTGTACTAGTGTGAATAATTGTAAATGAGGTAGGATTTGGGTAGGAAGTAGCCGTAGCCTTCAGTTAGGGATCATCTCGGCATTTGCCTGGAGTAGAAGTGGGAAACCATGGGAAACTAGTTCCAGGATGACCTAGGTAGGAATCAAACCTGCTTCTTCTCAGCTTTGCCTTATGAGACTGAGTATACCCCATTCCAGCCTTTACACCAGAATTAAATTTCTTGGCAGAGCCTGGAATCGAACCCGGGCTTCTGCCGTGACAGCCAAGAATGCCAGCCAGTACGCAATGAAGCAGACCCCCACTGATTGGCTTCTCTGGCAAAGAAAATTAACATTCTGATGTTGCCTTCTGAGGTCACAGTAATCTCAATGATATCCAGAAAGTTGTTGCCAATGCCTTTTTTCATCTATAAAGACTTGGAAATGAGTCCTGGTCGTGGCAATGTCTGAGGTGGCGTAAGATGTTAAGCAATCCTGCCCGGAATGCAGTAAATCACAAAATTCTGAACTGACTGAATTAGTGCATTATACACTCAAGTGACATAGTCATTCTGTCAACATTTTCCATTCATTCTGAAATTCTTTGAGACTTCTCTGTAAAAAGATGTTTCTTGATATTTCCATGTTTTCCACAATGCTTAACACTTGTCAATATTTGCAGCAAACAGTTTCACACTAAAGCTTCCAACAGGTTTGAAAGACTGACAAAACTAAGAAAATTATGAGAATGCTCGCAAGTCCATGAAAGCAGATGTGTAACTGATTCGGATGTTGATATGTCATCAGTAGAGATAGAATTTCGATTTAAAATATACGAACCAACATGCCAAAAATATGAAATATATTTTTAATGACATAAACATGAAATAATAGGGTCATAAACAACATGGAAAATTATATTTACATTCTCTTAGACAATTTGGATGCTGATACTTTGAACATGAACCATACAGATGTTTCAAGAAATGTGGTACCGTTACCACCTTTTCAGGGTGTGCCAACACACAAGCGTGAGGATGTTACAAGTTTCATGCACAATGATCCCAGTTTCTACTCAGCGTAAATTTTATTGCTTTCTTAACCAAAACGACGCACCGTGAAGGCGTTGTCCGATTGTAATGAAATTACGTATGCAAAGACATTCGGACCGAACATGCAACTGATTCAAGCTTTGTGTCTAATGAATGAATAGCGGGAGCTCCCACGCATCCGAACTGCACATGCATCAGGTGTATATAAGGCGCGATTCTGAAGCGTATGCTCAAAGTAGCTGTTGCATTTGACTGCGATATCTGAATGTCGGCTGTAAGAATGCCACGCCGAAGGATTCGTGTTCATTACAAGCAGATGTCAGAGTTTGAAAGAGGTCGTGCGATCGGATTGAAAGAAGCTGGTTCGTCGAATCGAGCTGTCGCTTGACATTTGGGTTGAAGTGATGCGGCGATCAGACGATGCTGGCAAGCGTGGGTCAGCAACGGCAGGCATCAGCGTCAGGACGGCAGTGGTCGACCGAAGGCCACAACAGCATGGGCAGACAGAGCTATTGTCAGAACACCTGTCACAGCACCGGAGTCGTCATCAACAATCCAGCGTGTGACCCGCACACGTGTCCACCTTGACCATCAACAGATGCCCGAGCGACAGGAATTTGCGCTGGCGCTGGCCGTTTACCACTCAAGCCTGTTCACCATCTAGTCAAATTACGGTGGTCCCGCACTCTAGCAACGTGGAACTGAGCTGACTGGGGACGTATAGTCTTTAGTGACGAGTCCCATTTCCAACGGTGCCCTGACGACAACCGCAGACATGTTTGGAGACGTCCAGGCCAGAGTGGGGATCCTGCCTTGACTATCGCATGCCACACAGCCCCACCACAGGGGGTGATGATCTGGGGTGCCATCTCCTTTGATAGCCGGACCCCTCTGGTAGTCATTCCTGGCACACTGACAGCACAGCGGTATATTGATGACAGTCTGCGGCCGGTTGTGTTACCGTTCCTTCAGCAACATCCAGGCCTTACTTTCCAACAGGATAATGCCCGGCCGCACACAGCACGTGTTGCTATGGACTGTCTTCAAGCTTGCCCTATCCTTCCTTGGCCAGCTTGGTCGCCTGATATCTGTCTCATAGAGCACATTTGGGATGTCACGGGAAGGCGATTGCGAACATCCCGGAATGTCGCCGATTTAGCCCAACAGTTGGAGACAATTTGGCACGAAATTCCGCAGGACAACATCCGGGAACTTTATCAGTCCATGCCACGTAGAGTGACAGCTTGCATCCTGGCCAGGGGTGTACCAACACCTTATTGACGTCCTCACTTTGTAACTCTCTAACTCTGCAATAAATCATTCGATTGTTGTTCTGCACTTTTGATTGTTTGTTTTTCTATGTCTGTTCCTTACATCCACAGATTTTTATCGCCATCGGGCAATTCCTTCCTGGTGTGTCTTTTTTGTTATATGGTGTATTATTGATATAAGCCCACTATGGAACGCTTATGACTAGTTCTTCTTCGATGCTCTCTTCCATTCCTAATATCTCTTGAGCCCGGCTGCTAGTTTTTCCTTTCTCTCCTGTGAGAGGGGCTTCGTCTACTTAGACACTTTGGGAGGCGGGGACCAATTGTTAACCATATCAGCAAATTTGGAACGTTGTTGAACATCAAGGTCAGAAATCCCAGCAGAATCCAAGTCTTTTTGGACTTCATAGAGCCATAAGCTTCTAGCCTTGTAGCTTTTAATCAAGAAGATCCGCTTGGTAAGCCTGCCGTTGTCCATTCGCAGAAGGTGCTCGTAGAACTTCAGCCCCCTATGTCACAAGCTGCTATTGGCCGTTTCCAACCGCCGATCCAGTTCGGAGTTTGCTTTCAGTCGGTAGGTTCCAGCTGGAAGCAATATCTGCCCATGAATTTTCCTGAGGATACATCTTTCGACCTTCTCCGGATCTTCCATGGTACCTTTCCTGTTCATCAGGAGAGTCTCTGCAGCGTACAAAAACTGTGGCCTGACAACAGTTTGGTAATAAATGACAGACCTTGGCATTCTTCGAAATGCACTTGTCGTAACGGTTGCGAGACAGTTGGTAGGCTGAGTTGAGTCTGTTACGTCTTTCTAAGATGTTATATGGTGTTATACACCATTGGGATGGTCCCATTCACCAAGATAACGGAAGCGATCTACTATCTCAATCGTTCCATGTATCGTCGTCAAAGGGACTTTTCCGCGGTGCTGATTCTCAAAGTACTTTGTCTTGTCATACGATATCTCCAATTCTGACTTCATCGCTATCTTGTGCAGGGCTTGGACAGCAATGACAGCATCCTTAGGGTTGTTCATTAAGATTGCGATGTCATCTGCGAAAGCTAGGCACCTGATCTCTAGCTTACGGGTACCGGCTCCAACGGTAACAGGTTTGATTCTGAGAATCCCGTGTACATTTCCAGGTCTTGACGACTTTATCAAGCACCAGATTAAACAGAATGGATGAGAGACCATCTCCCTGTCGCACTCTGGTTTTGATCTTGAAACTCCCGAGACATTCTTCCTCTGAACTTCATTTTGGAGGTGGTGTCCGTGAGAGTCTGTTTGATGAGAGTGCGTGTGTTGTACTCCACACCTCGTTCCTGCAGTACGGAGAAGAGTGTCTGGCGGTCAATCAAGTCATAAGCTTTTTTAAGTCTACGAAAACCACTAATGTTCCCACTCCTCACTTGTTTCAGTTGAAGGGTTTTCAGGTTGAAAATCTGCTCGGTACAGGAGTGACCTCGTCGAAATCCTCCTTGATATTCACCAATCGTTTCATCACATTGACTCTCCACTTTGTCCAGTAAAATCCTGGAGAGCACTTTGTATGCTACTGGCAACAGAGATAGCCCTCGGTAGTTGTTGACATCACTGTGATCACCTTTCTTGTGTAAAGGGTGTACGAGAGCTTACTTCCAGTCATTAGGGATCCTGCAGTCTCCCAGGATCTCATAGAGGGCTTCTGTGATCGTATTTCCACCTGCTTTCAGAGCTTCCGCAATGATGCCATCTTCCCCGGGTGCCGTGTAGTTCTCAAGGCGTTTGATGGCATTAGCAAGTTACTGTATAGTTGGTGGTTTAGATGGGAGGTTATCTCTGGGGGAACTTTAACAGGTAATCTTTCCTTGGGCTCTTCGCAATTGAGCAACTGCTTGAAGTAGTTTGCCAAAAGTTCTACGTTCTCACGGTCACAGGTGTTCTTGAAGTGCAGGCATTGTGGCTTATACCCAGAGAGTTCCTCTTTGAAGGCCTCATAGAACACCATTGTACATTCTGAATTCTTCATCCAACTTTTTCAGTCTTGACCGATCGCAAGATCTCTTTACTTGCCTGATGGTCTTGCTTGATTGTTTCCGCACCATTCTGAGATTCTCCCAGTCTTCTTGTCGATAAGTAGAGTTCCACTTCGTCTAGGCTGTGGCACGCTCGTCAACCGCAGGGTCACATTCATTAGTCCACCATCTATGACATCGTTCCGTCGAGGTTGTCCGAGGATATTTATTGTCTCGCATACAGTGGACTTAAGTTTGTTCCAGTCTTTGATATCTTTTTGCAAGATGTCAGATCTTACACCATATTAGGTAGGCAGTCATAATGCAATGGTTCATCAGTGAGAATGAATACACAGTATACAAATGTCTGGTAATGAAAAGGTGTTAAGTTCTAAAAATGGGTACATTCCTCACATGCAGTTAGTAATTATTTTAAGGGGCAGAACAGAGAGGTTATCTGGCCCTTTCCTCACATGCAGAGCATGAAAATATATTGCATGAACATGGGCCCATAAATGCGTTATTTCCTTGTTGGAGCATCGTACCCGATTATGACCGCCTGTATTACTCCAGGGATACATCAGTGCATCCAGATTTTATTGTGACACAATGGCAGGTTGATACATGTATAAGACTGGTTATAACATTTGTTTTCATGCATGCTGCTGCTCGCTCTGTATCGTCACGTGACGTGCACGCTTGCCCCCTAGCGACGGGCAGTGACCCACACCTCGTTACACACGCCACGATTAGCCGATGTCATCACCGGTTTGCGCATTCCAGCCTCCGGCTCGTTACTTTTTGAACGCACCTTATAATTTCATTACATTATATGGCAACAAATATTATCCTCATTGCCATCATAGTCATCATTATTATTGCATTTCCATTGTTTAATGTCTTCACAATTGCATATACCAACAACTTTGAAAATATACATAAAAACATAGTCTACTGTATTACCATACATCATAATCCTACCGGTAAATTCCTTCTGAACTTCAGTCCATAGTACATTAAGTTCAGCAAGTTGAGTAAATGTACTCTGAATCATTTGGTTTTCATTATTCATAGACCACTTCACTAAATCTCGTGCAGCAGTATTCTGGGCCAACATGAAATTCTTTGCTGAAGATCTTGTTTCTTGGAGTTGTGAAATAACCATGTTCAAATCTCTGTGGCCACTACCCATTGATTTAAGGCGCACACTGCTTCTGGAAAAAAAAAAAATCATCATTTGTATTACAGTTTATAAATATGCTGAATCTTTCATAGTAGTATGATTAAGCCGTATTGACAGCTACCAAGTTCAAGAATTCAGCCAATACAATAATAGCACATAGGAACCTACATTTAGACAAGGAATCATCATCAACATCAACAATTTCCGTTTCCCAGCCTGGGCCGGGTCGGAGCAAATATGACACCCCTCCACTTTTCTAACCACCATCCTTCCTCAACCACTGAACTCCACTCCAGGTTCCGCTCTCTCACACTGTCCTTCACCAAATCCATCCACTGTACTCTAGGTCTTCTTCGTCCTCTCATTCCAGTCACTCCATCACTTGTTTCGGCATTCTTTCACCTTCATAGTTTTCACATGTCCATGCCATCTCAATCTGTTCTGCTCAAGTTCTGCTCCAGCTTATCATTCAGCTTCTGGACATTCACTTCCTTTCGAATGTCTTCATTTCTCACTCCCTCTCTCCTAGTCTTCTGTACCAAACTCCTAACGAATTTCATTTCGGCTGCCTGTATTCTACTTTCATCTCTCCTTAACATCGGCCAAGTTTCTGCTCCATACGTCATTATTGGTAAGTAATAGGTCCTGTACATCACATATTTAGCTTTCAGTGGTATGTCTTTATCCAAAATTAAACTCCGAACCTGATGGTAGAAAACAAATAATGCGATTTGTTTTATGTCCCTTTTAACATCTGCGGCTTTCAGAGATGGCGTGGTGCCGGAATTTTGCCCCGAAAGGGATCTTTAACGTGCCAGTAAATCTACTCACATTTGCACACCCTCAAATACCAGCTGACTGCACCAGGATTCGATCCTGCAACCTTGGGAACAGCAAGCGAGAATGTTACCGATGAGCCACGCAGCCAGACAATGGTAGAAAACACTCCCACATTGTATTCTTTTGTTGATCTCCAAATTCAATCTTGCATTTTCCATCAATTCACTTCCTAAGTAATTTACTTATGCATAATAGTATGGTTTGTTCTCAAAGGGAGAGCATCTCAAATCAATGCTTCTTTGGGTGAATATTTACTGAAATTAGGCAAATGCATTGGCTTTCTTCCCCACAGACCCTAATTCACATTGAAAATGATTATTATTATCTAAGTGACCAGGGTAATTGCATATGCTGAGGAACAAGGCCATGGGGCCAGGGTATCTCCAACTCGGAAGACAGAACAAATTTAAACCCCATCGTCAGCCATCCTAGAATTTTCTTTTTGTAGTATCCCATTTCGAGCTACAGGCAAATGTTGGGATGGTACATCCTTCCTTTCAACCCCTTACCCAATTTCATTTATCTTCACTCATCTCATCTTTGATTAACTTCTCTGAAACAAAATATATTGCACAAAGGAAGGCACTTACACAAATTTCGGCATCATATCAAACAGACCTAGTAGTGAGAACAAACGGGATGAGACTGTACACTAAATAATTTATTTAATATAAGAACTCACAGCGAGCATTAAAATCTATGTACAGGCCCGGGCTTGTAGACATACAGGCCCGGGCTTGTAGACATAACTAACTAAGGAATAAATACACATTGTAAACAGATGTTTGCAATGAATGTTTGGGTTTAGTTTGTACATAATAAAACACTACACTCGCTTTTTGTGTGCGTTGTTCAGATTGCTTCCTGTCGTTAGTCCTGTAGGCTACACTGACCTCATTTGATGTTAGCATTGAGACTCTCATACCATCGCCTTTCAATGCATATTTTGGATTTCATGTGCTATATCATGTCATAACACATCACTGCCAATACAGGAAGCATGAATAATCATTGACAGTGTCGATTGTGTCAACGTTTATCACTTAACGCCAATATGGGATATACGATGGCAAAATGCTTCTTCAGTTTTGGAATGAGATCAAAGTCTCATGAACTGAGATCTGATGTATATGGTGGATGTTCTAGATACTTCCCATCCCCATTGCTGTAAAGATCCCTGTGAGAGCTGCAGAATGGACTGAAGCAATATCACGGAGTATGGTGGTGTCTCCAGACGGTCCTGCAGAAATGTGCTGTAGGAATAGGCATCGATGGTATATCTCTCACGAACAGGACTATAAAGAACAAGACCTTTTTTGGACAATGAATTCTTTCACAACTTGAGCCATCAGGGTGAGACTGGATGACATCGTTCAGCTGATCAACACTTTTGGCCAGCTCGTTTGCCAGCACCCAGGTTTTAAATTACTGTGATTGATAATGTTGTTCCTCTTGCATAGAAATTGTCCTAGCTGGATACATCAGGTCTCGTATGGCTTCAATTTCTGCACTTCTATGAACTGATGTGGCACCCACTATGAACACTTTTTACACACCAGCAAGTCTTGTTGTAAAATACAGAACACTATCGACACATAGACACTTTATGTGTGTTTGAATGATGTTTTAAAATAAAGCTAAATCAAAAATTAGAAACCTATTTTTATGTTTGGAAAGTTAAGAAACCTTGTTAAAAGTCATAATAATGATTGATGGCATGTTAGGTAATAAAATTGTTTTTAATAATAGTACATACATTTTCATTTGAGAATGTTTTGCCTTTCAGTGTCCAGTCTAGTCTGCAAGCCTTTGCTTGCGAACAAGTCGCCTCCATGATCATCTATTAGCAGTTAGCACTGCGGCCCCATCTGCTTCTATACCTCTCACTTTCAAATAGTTCAACACTGAATCTAACCATAGCCTCCTAGGTCTACCTCTGCTTCTCTTACCATCTACAGCCAAACTCATTAACTTCTTACGATCTCTCCTCCTCCATTCCCTTCACATGACCCCACCATCTGTGTCGGCTCTTATGAAAAGCTTCAAGTAGCGAGTTCATTTCTAACTTAGCCATAATCTCTTCATGCCATTGCTCCCATCTATTTGTCCCAGCAATCATTGGAGCTACCCCTAGCTTATGTATAAGATATCCTGCATCTACCCAGTTCTCACTTCCATACAGCAAGGTTGGTCTAAATCAAGCGTTCTCAACCTTTTTGAGAACGTGAACTCCACCCTCATGCCATACCAAGTACTTGAGCACCATTAAATTAAATATAATAATAACTGGGGGACCTGCCCAAGAAATCTTGCATGTGCATAAACCATTCACCCGGCTTTACTGTTATGCGAGTTTCTTGTTTACTTGTTTAAACGCACTTTTAAACAAATTTTCAGTATTTATAAAATCAGAGTCCAATTCGTCACTGCCGTTCTTACTTTTGAAGTTAGGTAATATATACACCCCTGGTTTTTGTCATGCATAGTGGCGGTAATCACGCATCAATAATCTTTATCCATGCCAATGGTTTTGCCAATTGATGCCTTTTCACATAATTACAATATTACTTGTGTCGACTTATCCGACATGTTGGCAACAGTGATATGACGTCAATGTGTGTGCCTGAGTAACAGTTGAATAGATCACATGAGCCTTGGAAATATGGCTGCCATTGTTGAATGAGCAAGAAATTAAAGCATTTATTTACGTAATATAACAAACATTTCCGGTGCACCAGTGATAATTGACAGTAATTTCAATTGCTAATGACTCCCATAAAGGTATGAAAATCATATAATATCAATAACAAGCCAGGGAGAAGTGTAAAATCCCGGATTTAATTTCTTCCAGAATTAATGACGACGATTATGATAATAATAATGCAACAAGCATGCACTTCTCTTTCCTTTTCCTATCTCTCTCCTACTCAGAAGTGCTAAAATATCATTAATGCTTGACAATAGCTACTTTTGGCTTTTACACTTTTACATGGCAGATTATTGAAAATATATGATTCATGCTTCACATACCTTTCTGGGAGTCATTAGAAATTGAAATTACTGTCAATTGTCACTGCTGCACCGGAAATATTTGTTTTATTACATAAATAAATGTTTTTATTTCTTGCTCATTCAACTATGGCAGCCATGTTTGAGACGCGCACATTGACGTCATATAACGTCCTATCATTGTTGCCAACATGTCTGGTACAAAATACACCAGAAATAAAATGGGTATATACAAAATACACCAGAAGTAAAATGGGTGTCTAGAATAAACCATTGGTCGCTACTTGGTTAGATGACTGTCTGGACGAAAATTACTGATTGCACTACAAGCAAGAGGGTCTGGGGCGCAAGCCCCAGGTTCGGTTTGTTTTGTACGTAGAACAGTATTCACCATTGTATTGAAACTTGGCGCACTTTCACACTAACTTGACGGTGCTCTTTTGTTTTACGACACCGGACGCGAAATAGCACCGAATGCGTAGGGTTGCCAATACTGTACATGTTGCTAAAAATGGCCGAGTCAGCTAGAATTTAATCTTTAAAAGTTGTGATCATATTTGGGATGGCGGGTGGGTAGTAGACAGCGGAGGAGTAAACATCTATTACTACATCATCTCCCGATTTTTCCCCCCGACTATTAATTCAGGTATTTTGGCTAATTTCAGTACTTTAAGAATTTTTTCCCATAAGTACTGTAACTGTTGTCAAGTTGTGCCAAAATATCAAGGGATTCACCGCTCACCAGGCACGTTTCAACTGTTTGCACGACTCATGCAGATAACATACATTTACGTGTGGACAGTCGAGTCACATCAGCATCTTTCATGTTAATCATAAAACAGACATGTCCAATTACTGTACATTAAAAATACTAGCCTATTTCACAAAACTATACAATTTCCGGCTGTCAAAACTTGTAATGAAAAAATTATCTCAGGGAAGCTTGTGCTCACGAGCCCTTGGTCGCTCGTATGACAAGAGCACCAAATTTCATTTCAAGAGTACCATGGTGCTCACGAGCACCAGTTTGAGAATGCCAGGTCTAAATACTGAGTGATGTAGGGAGAGTTTCAAAGCCACACAAACTTCTATTTTGCAGAATACTGTAGATCGCAACACAGAACTCGCTGCATTGGCATTTCTGCACATAGACTATTTCACTAATTCTGCACACCGTGAGAACATGCCTTATTTCACTTTTAACACCTTAGCTTGTTGAAAATATATCATTTATGATATAGGCCTACATACCTTTCGGGGAGTTGTTGGGAGTCGTTTCACAATCTCTTCATACTCAATAGCCACTGCTGCACCGCAATAATTGTGATTTCACGGAAATCATGCATTTTCGTTCACTTACGGACGCCATCTTCGACAGTCATGTGACACCCGAAAGACGATCATGTGACTACGTTACCAACTTCAATAAAGATATTCACCACATGCCTTCGCTACTAAGTTAGGCACTGTCTTGCGGAAAATTACTGCTAGTACCACAAGCAAGGAGGTCTGGGGCGTAAGCCCCAGGTTAGGTTTGTTTTTGTATGTAAAACATTAATAAGATAGAATTAATGTCCGCTACTAGGTTAGGTACTGCCTGGCCAAAAATTACTGCTAGTACCATAAGCAAGGGGGTCTGGGGCATAAGCCCCAGGTTAGGTTTGTTTTTGAATGTAAAACATTATAAATACATAAATAAACACTGTAATCGAGTTCACTTTCCACCGAGTATAGTGATTTCATAAATCTCGTGCGAAATAGTACCAAACGCGTGGGGTTGGCATTACTGACTCAGTGAGAAAAATGGAAGTCAGAACTTCGATTTCAACTATATAAGTAGGCCTAGTGTTGCTATTTGGGATGGCTGGGTGGGTCTATGACAGTGGACGAGTCAACATCTATTAATTTATCATCTCCAGATACCATTACTACAGGTGCTTTGGCTAATTTCATTACTCAATTTTTTTATGGTAGCACTACAGAACAGGAGACCAAAGGTATAAAAAAATTTAGGTAATGAAATTTGCCGAAGTACCTTTAGTAATGGTATCCGGAGATGTTAAAATAATAGATGTTGACTCGTCCGCTGCCATAAACCCACCCAACCATCCCAAATAGATACACGACTTATATAGCAGAAATGAAGTCTTTTGTAGCCATCTTGCTTACTAAGTAAGGAATGCCAACCCCACGCATTTGGTACTATTTCACATCGGGTATAGAACGAGTAAACAAAAGAGCGTCGATAAAGTAATGTAATGAAAAATTGCGCCAATTTTCAGTGTTTATTTATAATGTTTTACATACAAAAACAGACCTAACCTGGGGCTTACGCCCCAGACCCCGTTGCTTGTGGTACTAGCAGTAATTTTCGACCAGGCAGTACCTAACCTAGTAGCGGACATAAATTCTATCTTATTAATGTTTTACATACAAAAACAAACCTAACCTGGGGCTTACGCCCCAGACCCCCTTGCTTGTGGTACTAGCAGTAATTTTCCGCAAGACAGTGCTTAACTTAGAGGAAATTTGTAACAATTTCAAACTTTACGTGTCATATGGTGAATTTTGTATTGGACATGTTGGTAACGTACTCAGATGTTCGTTTTTCGGGTGTCACATGACGTATGACGTAGTGTCCAAGATGGCGTCCATAGTGAAATGAAGACTATGCTAAAAGCATTATTTTCGTAAATAATCAATTAAAAGGAATTATTCCGGTGCAGCAGTGGCAATTGAGAAAGTAAAACGACTCCCAACATCTCCGAGAAAGGTTTGTCAATCATAAATACTATATTTTCAGTAATATACATTGTTGAAAGTTACGACGGCTTGGTCTCCTGTTCTGTAGTTTTAATCAATTTAGTTCCTCCTATCTGGCAAGTACATTTACCACGTCATAGGTGACGTCATTGAGATCACCAAAAGCTCACTAAAAACCCCGGGACTCGGGATATATACTACAACCACAATAATAATGGACCACACAATTCGTGCATTTACAAGTGAGAATAACTTGAAGTTCGTACAGTAGTCAATTATTGGTTTCGATCGCTTATTGCACTCAATATAAGAGATCATAGCCTTAATCACAAAGTTCACATACACAGGTTTCATTTGGATCGCAAAAGGACTTTCTCTTTAACAGATGTTATGATGGTATCCATATACGGAAGAAGGGGCCTATAATTGTTCATACGGCATAAAATCGACTCAGGGCGAGATTTTTATGTCAACCCATACATACCCGTACATGAGGATTATTCCAACGCCGGTAATATGTTTAAACAATGTTCAATAATTCCCATGAACATGCTTGTATGAGCGGACATGAGACATCAACCACACACTTGATTTTATTCAAGCATAACCAACAGTCATTACGAAACTAACATGACGTGTATTCACAGCATTTCCACTGAATTGTATGTACGAAGAATTTTGGAAAAGAGTGGAAGACTTAGTGGAGAAGACTATTTAGCCCTAATCTGATGTATTGACATTTAATTTCATTCAGAGTCATAGTATTTTCATCATCTGCACTGTCCGAATCTGCCTACAGTTTTACGGGCATCATTTTTGATGGATCTGTAAACAAATACTGAATACTGTGCCACAGAAAATGTCACAGAGCATTGAGGGTACCAAGAACAACAAAGGTCCAATTGCCAAATCCTGTAAAAACCCCAGGTAACCACTGCATTCAATGACTTAGGTCCCACCAACATAACACACTGTATCTGACCCACCAGGATTGAAGTCACCACGCCATAAACTTTACTTTCAATGCCATACTTATTAAGTTTTAGCAGGATCCTTTCATGACACACGTGCTCACTCCCTTATGCAACTCCAGAGCCACTAAGTCTACTTGGGAGTCCAAGCAATGCATGCTAGCGACAAACACTTCAGTGAGTTATAAAGGATTTCCCTGGAATAAAACATGTAGACTTAGACTTTAACAATTTCCTTTGCTAAAGAATTCCAATATATTGTGTTGACATATCATTATGTCTTGCAACTCTATTCTTAACTTGTTCTATAATGTGGTCAAAACTGGTATGGTTACATTCTTGCGGAAATCATGTAGGCCTATCATCATTAGAAAACCAGAGTAGGCTATAAGTAACAATTTAATGAATATTGAATTTCATTGCAAATTAGAAATAGTTTTTGTCTATAGCCAAATTTAGGTATAAAAACAGTATGCAAGCCTGTAGTTTTATTTGGCAAGAACACAACAAGAAAAACTACATTTTAAATCGATTCCCATTATTTACAATATCATAAAGCAGTTTTCCTTAAGCCTTACGGTGTAAGGTTTATAGTATAACACAAAAGTTGAATAACACATTCCCTATAATTCTTTCCTAATATTATTGTAAGCAAGTGATAAATGTAGCCTGTATTTCTCATGCAAACTTGTGCGAATTTATTAAATTAATTATATATCTCTAATGAGCTTCAATGAACCCGCCTAACCTGACTCAACGAAGATATCAGCAATTTAACTGACCGAAAAAAAATTATAAATACCTAAAATATTATTGTAGGCTAGTGATGAATGCAAATAACTTAACCTTAGAGGTTCATTTTTAATTCTGGCGGACCTAGCAAGACAAAAATAAATCTAGGGAGAAAAATAACTGATACAATCTACGAAATCTGTGAACACAACTTAAGTGTACCTCCTTATTGCTTTGCTGGCTTTATCCATAGTTGTTCACCGCTCCAAATACGAACTCTTCATTATTCACTCTTACTTTTTGGAAATGATAAAGATCGGAATCAGGACGAATATATTCCCCACCGAATTCCCTATCGATCCAGTATTCTTTTGTAGATCTTGGCCGTGTTCTTCGTGTAGTTTCCTATTGATCCTTTAGTTTTCACCATTTCTGTATGATTATTAGTATTCCTTTCTTCCTTCAACAATCATTGATTGATTGATTCCGCACGTAGCCTAAATGGATTGAGGTTAATGTCACTCAGTTACGATCATTATCAGGTATTGTTGTTGTTGTTATTTTGGTAAGATTGCTGGACACAGTCGCCCAATAGCTTATGTACAGATTGCACCACAGTAGCACATACCCGTCACACGTCATCATCTTGCACAGTTTCCAGCCACTGGCCGGGTCTGTTTGGAACACAAGCCTCTCCAACGTCTTCTGTCTTCCCACCATCTCTCAGCCTCCACCCTTGTCCAGTCTTCTCCTCTCTTCTTCACGCTTTCTTCCATCCCCTTCAGCCACCTGTCTCTCGGTCTTCCCCTCGGTCTCTTTCCTTCCCACTTCGTCTCATGTACTCTCCTGGGTATCCTCTTCTCCTCCATTCGTTTTACATGTCCATACCATCTAAGTCTAGATTTCTCTATACCATCCTGTAATGGTTCCTCCTTCATTAATTCTCTGGTCCTCTCATTTCTTATTCTGTCCATCTTTGTAGCTCCAATACTGCTTCTCAAGAACCTCATCTCACTGGCCTGTATTTTGCTCTTCTCCCTTCCTTTCATAACCCAGGTCTCCGAGGCATACGTCAGGATAGGGACATAGTACGTCCGATATATGATCTTTTTGCTGTTCTGAGGGACATCCTTGCTCCATAACATGCTTCTCACACTCCTCCGAAATGCTTCTGCCTGCCTCCCCCGCTCATTTATTTCTCTATCGTTTCTTCCATTATCTTGTATCAGGCTTCCCAGATACTTAAAACTCTCCACTTTCTTCAGCTGTTCCCCACCAATTGTTATTCCCGTTGTGGTTCTTTCCTTCTTCCTTGTTGTGATCACCATCTCACTCTTATTTATGCTAAATTTCATCCCATATCCTTGTATTATTCCTTCCCACACGTCCAACTGTTCCTGTACCTCCTCCTCCTTGTTTCCCCAAATCATCAAATCATCTGCAAACACCATTGCTTTCATCTTTCCGTCCCCAATTACTTGTGCCACTCGGGTCATTATGTCATCCATCACCACAATGAAAAGTAACGGTGACAGTGCACTTCCTTGTTTCAGGCCGTTTCTTTGTTCCAACCAGTCAGATCTCTCTCCTCCCACTTTCACACAGCTCACGCTTCCCTTGTACATCTCCTTTATCCTCTTTATAGTAAATTTCTCTACTCCTCTATCCTCCAGGGACTTCCATACTTTGTTTCTGCATACACTGTCATATGCTTTCTCAATGTCCAGGAAGGCCATCAGTAGATCTGTTCCATACTCATAGTGCTGTTCTTGTAACTGCCTTACAGCAAAAATCAAATCCACTGTGGACCTTCCTGCTCTGAAGCCATGTTGTTCTTCCCTCATCCCTCCTTCTATCCTTGTCCTAATTCTCTTTTCCAAAACTTTCTCGAAGATCTTTGCACAATGACTCATCAGTGTTATTCCCCGATAGTTTCTGCAATCTATTCTACTACCTTTCTTGAAGATCGGGACAATGATTCCTTTTTTCCAGTCCTCTGGGGTCTTCCTTTCCTTCCATGCTGTCCTCATCACTCGGTACAGCCACTGTATCTCCACCTCTCCTGCTGCCCTCACCATCTCCACACTCAACTCATCCACACCCGGTGCCTTCCCTCCTTTCATCTTGTTCACTGCATCTTCCACTTCTTTCCATGTTAAGTCCTTTTCTGTTTGCAGTTCATCTTCCTCTTCCCCGATTTCTTCCTCCTCACCATCTTTTCCATTTGGGTTCAGAAGTTCTTCAAAATATTCTTTCCACATTTTCTTCAGTTCTTCCCTATTTTCTATCTCTTGTCCCCTTTTGTTCACCATTCTAACATAATCCGTAGGATCCTTCCGCCTCTTATTTTTTACCATCCCATACAGGACCTTTTTTGTACCTTCACTATCTTCCTCCATCATCTTTGTCCACTCTTCCATCCACTTCCTTCTCTCCTCAGCCACCACTCTCTTCGCCTCCTTCTTTCTTTCCTGGTACTCTTCCCTTGTCTCTACCGTCCTATTTTGATACCACCTCCTAAAGGCTCTATTCTTTTCCCTTACTATATCTTTTGTCTTCTCATTCCTCCATGGTGTTTCCTTCCACCTCTTCTTACTACTTGTCCTCCCACATACTGCTTCTGCTGCACCCACTAGTGTCTTCTTAAATCTAGCCCATTCCTCTTCCACCCCTCTTTCTTCATCTGTTGGAATTCCTTCCTTTACCATTTTGAGGTACTCGACCCTTCTATCCCCTTCTTTCAGTTTCCATATCCTTATACGTCTTTCCTGGTTCTCAGTCCCTTTCTTCTCCTTACTCCCTCTCAGGTTCATTACCAGTAATCGATGGTCGCTATCCAGGTTCTCCGATGGTATAACCTTGATGTCCGTGATGTTCTTATTTAGTTCTTTCTCATACAGTATATAGTCGACCACCGACTTCCTGGTCAAGTCATCACTGTACCATGTGATTGTGTGGCTCTCTCTTTTCTTAAACCAGGAGTTCCCAACTAGCAGGCTGTTCCTCTGGCAGAAGTCCAACAGTCTCTTTCCTTCCTCATTTCTTCCACCCCAACCCTCTGGTCTTAGAACACTCTCATAACCTTGTCTTTCTCTTCCTACATGGGCATTGAGGTCCCCCATAACAATCATATTTCTTCCTACCAGCTGCTTCTGCAATTCCTCTTCAAACTCCTCCTTCTCTTCAGAAGCGCAGCCTACTTGTGGAGCATATACTTGCACTATTTCTACGGTCTCTCCCCTCAGTGCTACTTTCACTTTCATCATCCTATCACTTATTCTCCTCACTTCTTCTTTTAAACCATCTCGTACTACTACTCCCACTCCATTCCTCTTTCCCTCTTCGTTCCCACTCCAGTACAGTCTATAGCCTTTTCTCAGTACTCTCCTTCCTTCCCCTTTCCACTTTGTTTCTGCCAATCCCAATAAATCCAACTTCCTTCTTTCCATCATATCCACTATCTCCTCCACCTTCCCCGTCAGCGTTCTTAGGTTTAAAGTTCCAAATCTTAGTCCGTGTGTACAGCCGTGTCGTCGTCTATTAAATCCATCCTGTCCGAGGCTCGTTCCATTTTTTAAAGCATTTGGTTTTATCCACTACTGGCTTGCTGGGCCTATCGTAGCTTCACCAGAGCCCCGTTAGCCGTCACTTTTCAGGGTTCCTGTAGGACCTTCACAGCTACCGTAACGGTCCCGGGGCACACGAAATCCCCACTGTACTTCGCCCCTACAGGCAATCCCCTACTTTGTGCCGTTGCCCGTCTCCCACGACGTGGACGAGGGGTTGGACTTATGGGATGTTTGTAAACACAGAAATTTGCTAACCTAACCATTCGCCTACAAAATCTATCCATATGGTCCGTAGCACAAAGGTATGCACGATACTCTAAGAAGGGATAAGGAAAACTCAAAACACACATACGTCGTGTCAAATCGTAAAACGTAGAAAAATACAGCAAACTAAATAATAAATTTTTATTAAAGCACAAAATATGCAGTATGAAATTACAACAAGTTTGAACAGAACTGAGACAGAGATAACCTCCTCTGCCCACACCACATCACGTGGTATCGATCACATCTTCTACCACATAGGGCACATACACAATTTAAGTCTGGCTGATGAAATCTTCTGTTATTACACACTTTGAAGTGGAAACCATGTACCGAGAATCTCGTTACCAGGTGCCTCAGCTCGTAGGAGCTCTCTGTCCAGTCCCGTGATGTCATCGCATCAGTCGCGTAAAATTCTTGCCAGATGCTATCTTTCTTAGACTTCATTTCCTGAACTAGTGTCTCAAAACCATGTGTTGTTGGCAAAAGCATCTGCAGTCTCAGTTCTTCAACAAAGGGAAGCTCACTTGAGAGTTCATAAACCAAACGAGAAAGAGTAAATCGGGAGAGGCATAAGACTTTCTTTAGGTAGACAGCCTTGACCTTCTCTATCTCCACTAGATGCTTGTACTTTACGTGGGACCAAATGTTTTCCAGACCATATGTAATTATCGGGGCGATTTTCAGCCAGAAGAGTTTCATTGCAGTCCTTAAGGAGAGTGTTCTGAGATGCCGTATGTCACTCATGGCTTTTATAGCCGCGTTTGATCTGTTCTTGATATGGATTGAGAAAACGTTGCCATGCATCTGAAAAGTCACCCCAAGATAGTTGAAGTGTGTCACATACGCCAGTGGTTTATCTCCGTAAAGAATTGTTGCTCCTCTTCCTCCTTTTCGAAAAGACATGGAAACTGTCTTCTTCTCATTCAACTGAAGTTCATTTGATTTCGCCCACTCCGTCACTTTATTAAAAGCCTGTTGCAGCGCCACTTCACTGGTTGCCGTTAGAACCATGTCATCTGCGTAAATATATAACTTCACGTTTGAGGGTAATACTTGTACAACATCTGCAGTAGCAATAATAAAAAGAATAGGGCTGAGGGGATCCCCTTGCACAACTCCTATTGTCTGTCGTATTTCCTTCGATTTCGCGATTTCATCCGAAATGACAATGAAATTTTCATTCAGTAACGACCGAACAAACCTCACCAAATAGTTTTCTGTACCTATTAAGTTTTCTAACTTCCTCACTAGTAATTGCCTATTGATTGTATCGAAGGCCTTGGCATAATCCAGGAATACTGCATGTAGTTTACCCCTTTTCCGTGACAAGGCTTCCTCTATGTTAGTTTGTAGACAGGCTATGGCTTGCGTGGCAGATCTTCCCTTTCTGAAGCCAAATTGCTCCTCCGGTAATTGAGCGTCAATGATTTTAGACAGACGATTACATAAGAGTTTCAAAAGAACTGATTCCAGGGCAATGCCTCTGTATGAATTGGGATCGCCACAGTCTCCCTTACCTTTATAGAGCATTTTTACTAACGAAGTCCTCCACCTGGCCGGTATGGACCCCTTCATTAGACACTCATTAAACAGTGCAGCTAGGCAGCCGCTTAGTTCCGCCGATGCAATCTTCAAGTGCTCGTTGTAAATAAGATCAAGACCTCACGCCTTATGATTCTTCAAATCCCTTATCGTGGTCATCACCTCCTGTTCAGTGATCCTTTCAGAGTTTATTAGGAAAACTGGTTTTGGTGGGGACTGAACAGTTGGCCGAGTATCCCTGTCTTGCAAAATGGCAGTCAGATGCTCTTCCCATCTCTCAATAGGAATATTCCTAGAGTACTTCGGTTTCCTTGGGTTCAGAGTCTTGTAGGGGTTTTCTTCCGCTTCGGATATTAGTTTCTTCTCTTCTTCTTTATTGTAGGAGTCTCTGGTCGTTCGTAGAATGTCCTTATACCATTTCCTCTTGAGCCTATAAACCTGCAGGTTATGTTCTGATGGATCCACACGGGCTGATTGAAGGGTATCTAATACATCCTTCCTGGCCACGTAACATCTAAACTAAAGAGGGGACCAGAAATTATAATGTAAAAGGGAGATGGTCCAAATACTCCATTATGGCCTCGACCAATGGAATTACAGGATTATGCAACATAGTGGACATATTTAAGGGCAATGTATAAAGACGCGTCTAGCGAGCGGAAGGTCTTGCTCCAGTGCGCATGCGTCAGTCGTGAACAACCACAAAGCTTTTTTCTCCTTGGTCAATGTAACCGGAAGCTGCTTTACAATTTTTTGCTGCTTTATAAAATCAAATAAGGCGCGGTAAATAATGTTTGGCGATGTGAAGCAATCTGGAAGCCTCATTCGCAAACTTTTCCAGGATGAAAATGGTGATAGAGACTGGCATTTATAGCAATCTATAAACTGCATTGTCAGGGAATAAAACTTCTTTAATGTAACGGTTCATGTTTTCCACAATGATGTAGGCTACTGTGTAATAAAATTGTGGCGAGGAAGCCTTCTGTGATATTTTACTGTGTAAAATAATTATACTTTCGATGGAAATGTAATTTTGGTCAGACAATATATGATTAAACTGCACTTGTGCATACTGTATCTAATGAATCGGTAGCGATATTTTTTTTGACAAAGAAATTCGATCATGGAGGTTATGTATGGTATTGCTCAGTTACGGATTCAATAAAACTGATCACTTTAAAGTATTTGCTGCTATATATACTACAGATATTATGTATGACACTTTTTTAGTGTTTTAGTTTAGTAGTCTTCGATGCCACTGTTTAGAACAATTTTATACTGTGATACCGTACCTGATTGAGATGGGTTAGGTTTTGTTTAAGATGTGGTTTTAAGGAACGTAACAAGTAGCTCATCTGTCCTTAAATGTCGGAGATGACTGAAATGCTAGATACACGTGTAACCGGTACTTAAAAGTTTTGAGATAGACCTACAAAATGGTCGGTGATTATTTTATATGACCTATCTTTCTTGATATTTTATTTGAAGAAGCTCACTGGCATCAGAAAGCAAATCCTAGATTTTGGGCTGGAAAATGGTTTGCTATGGCGACATTTGCAAAGGAGCTGGGCCAGTAGATTACGGTAGTTCCTGTAATAAGACAGTTATGAAAAGAGTGATATGTTGTATAGGCCTACAATGTAGTTGCAAGTGGAGTCCTGTTGTTAATTCTGACCAATTTTGCTTGTGCATTGAAAGTATTAAGAAACAAGGTATCTCAAGGTTACTCTCGAGCCATTCATTTCATCAGTACAGTGCAGCATTGTGTGTGGAAATGGACAAACATGCAAGAAAGAATATAATGACCCAATAAAGAAACCCTTATTCCATTCTTCATTTCACACCATGTCCCCTACTGTACCGTTCCGATAGTTCTGTCTTACAGAAAGTCACCAAATACCATGTTTATTTAAAAAATGCTGCATTTGTATATTTCGCAAAAGTTAAAATAGTAATTGTATACACCATGACATACTTTATCTGAAGAATTATGGTAATTAACATTGGCTTATTGGAATCAGTGAAGGTCTGGCTGCGTGGCTCAGGGGTAACGTTCACGCTTGCTTGCTGAGCCCAAGGTTGCAGGTTCGAAACCTGGCGCAGTCAGCTGGCATTTGAGGGTGCGCAAATGCGAGGGAGCCGTGTCAGTACATTTGCTGGCACGTTAAAGATCCCCTTCGGGGCAAAATTCCGGCACCCCGGCATCTCTAAAAGCCAGGGTAGTTAAAAGGGACGTAAAACCAATAACATTATTTATTATTTTGAATCAGTGAAGTACAGCTATTTCATTTTGTTGGTGAAATCCACCTTGTGGCGTAGTGATTAGAATTTTTGGCTGTCACCTTGAAGGTCTAGGTTTGATTCCTGGCTCTGACAAGGAATTTAATTCTGCCTTGCGCAGCAGAACTGAGGCAACACCACACGTACACAAGGCCACATGACCACAAAGTCAAAAACCTCTAAATGAATCAACAATAATTAATTAACTGTAAAACCACTGCTTTTAACAGCAATGCAAATGCTTGTTAATTTTTCATGATGGAACAAATTGGGAATTATCCCGGAAGCAAGAAACAGGCAGAGAGTGAACATAATACTGTATTTCCTTGACAGAACAGTAATCCGTAACCCTTAAGCAAAGTTAGCCCAAGTGATTCTTCTTTGCTTCATTTAGAAACCCCTGGATTCTTGAATATATGTGGAATCTATCTGATAACCTGGGTTATTGTACTGACGATACTAGAGCTTGGAGGAATGCTAGGCAGGGAAATGTAGCCAGCGATAACATTGTGATATGTCTTCTCAAAAACATTGTGCCATAACTTCCGAAGAATGTCCATTCGTCCTGAGTGTACAACGGACAGATATACCGGGTCTTTATATTTGCTTGGCAAGGACATTCTCGCTCACGCGCTCCGCCAGTGACGGCTCAGTTCCCAGCGACAGTGTGCGCATATGTACGGCAGAATACATTGCTAAAAATCAGTATCATGCATTTTTACTCACCATGTGTACAGTAGATGCTGAAAATTTTTCCTACCCGCTGCCAAACATAATTGGCATCTCCTTATGAAGTTCCCGGTTACTCCAGTTAATTTACAGTAGCTTCAGTAAGGAAATAACGACATCTATTTTTATTGTTTACCGAACCTGTACGTTTGAATCTCTTAGCCAGTTGATTTATTGTCCGATTTATAGGAATGGGTCTCCCTGGAAATTTCACTCAAAACTTTTGCCTTGTTCTAGCGCATGATTTCCTGCACTTTGTATACGTATTGTGCAGATATACATGTTCACGCAACGAATATTTCACATAGGGCATTACAGCACTAAACACAATCACAATAAGACACTATACAATGCTATATACAGTGCGTCAGGCCTCGGCAGCCGGCACAGTTCATATCCTCGCCGCTAGATGGGGGCTTCATTCATTCCATTCCTGACCCGGTCGGAGACTGGAAGCAGGCTGTGGATTTTCATTTCACAATGCTATATACAGTACACAGTAGCTTTATAAAACACCCAATTAGCTTGGATCTCACACATCTACCGCAGCAAGAGCGTGGGAATACGGCCGGGCACCGCACGCGCCAACCTGTAACAGCCAGCGACGGTCGCCTTGCCAAGCATAAATAAAGACCCTGTATATTCTGCTGAGAAGGAAGCAGGTTGCCATAGCAACGAATGACTGTAGGCTATGTAGGGTACGCCCCTCCCCTTGTCCTCCACCTCACTCCACGTTCGCATTCTTCTGAGCTCCGTACAGTACTTGTAACTAGAAACTAAGTTGGGAAGGAATTAGCTGCGATCTGAATTTACTTTGGGAATCAGAGGAAAACCACTTCTACAATGGCCGAGAGTAGGATATGAATCCACTACTCACCTCTGAACTGTCCTCTGGATGCTTGCAAACCTCATAATAGGTGTAAAATTCATGACAGAGCTTGGAATTAAACCTATGCAACCGTCGTAGAAATCTATTAGTCATTGCCAATTCATCGTTTTGCCAGATTACTGGAATTCACTATTCCATTCAAATTAAGCAAACTATAGTCATATTGCCCTCAACAATCCCTAATTGAGATTTTACATTATAGCCGAAAGCTCCCCAGACCATAATGCCCAGAGTTGGTCCTGTGCCTCTCGACAATAATGTCTAGGCACCTCTCTCTCCATATGTTGTCGCACACGATATGGCAATCAGTGCGAGAAAGACAGAGGAACAATTCATCACTAAAGATGACACTATGCCTTTTGTCAACACACACTGGTTTTCTCAACAGTACATGAGTCTTCCACGTCGATTTTGTGGAGTCAATGGAACACCTGCAGGAACACTGGCCTGTAATCTAGTGTAGGTTTCATCAACCATGAATTTATTTTTATTTATATATTATACAAAGGAGTAGTTTACCAAATGTGGTAGCTATGCAGTGTAAGGCAACCTCCAGACTCAGTAGATGAGCGAGCCTGAAGTTCACTGTTGACCGTCCTTGAACTGGTCTTTCATAGTCTCCCATTATCAATTTATGCTTTTCAGTCGGCCAATATGGGTTTGCCCATTTAGATTAGGCGGGATAACTACATATATAAAACACGCCTTCATGGAAAAGTTACCTACACCGTATTAATATTAATCACTGATAAAGTGTAATTTTATGATTAGCCGTTTCGACCGTCATGTGGTCATCTGATCACTAGGGTTGAAGTTTAAGATTAGCCTATACAAATATTTAGAAATATGTTTTGCCATACTTTGTATAGCTTTTCTAGTTAATGTTGTTGTTGTTTGAGTCTTCAGTCTTTTGACTGGATTGATGCAAATCTCCATGTCTCCCTGTCCTGAGCTAATCGTTTCATCTCTACATAGCTACCATACCCTACATCCGAAGTAATCTGTTTAACATATTCCAACCTTGATCTACCCCTACAGTTCTTGTCCTCGACCCTTCCTTCTATAACTAAGCTTGCTATTCCTGGGTGTCTTTGTGACGCAGTGGGCGTACTTTGCGTATTAAGTGAGAATTTCCTTAGTTTCTAACCCCTGATTTAATTCTAGTTTGGACACCCTCTTTAACTGGCTTAGTACGGAGATTCTTTGTCGAATTCTTTCCCAGCCAGCCTGCAGGAAACATATTAATTTTTATTGCTAACATCTGGTTACTCTCGCTAGACTCTAATCTAATATGTTGTAGCGTGTGACCAAATATTAATGTGTCAGCTTATAGCCTCGTTATTGGGAAGAAATGTGTGTGACCCGCTTGGTCAGACCACATTGATTCTTAATGACTTTAAGGCATGTTAATGGGCTAACGTGGGAATATTTTTCATGCGTTTCTTTCTCAGCATTTACCCCCACCCTTTGCTCGAAAATACTTGCTGTAAGTGTAGACTCGACCAATCAGATCGAGAGGAAACTGTAGCCAGTGGGTGGAAATTTAAAGAGTGGGAGACGCAAGTAGAGTGTTTAAAATAGCATGTCAAGGGCTGTTCAGGGCCTGTATTCCATTGAAGATCTGACGGTGTGTGTGCTGTGCACTCTCCGTAAGATGCAGGACCATCGCCTCGCGTTGCTCGGCCTAGCAGATTGAGGTAAGAAGCTTCATTAACACCCAATAATTCAACACTTAGGCTTCGCTGCTAGGTTCGCTGAAACAAAGATTGTTCTGACATGTAAGTTAATTATTGTTATTTTACTAACCCATGTAGTTTAGAATATGTAGCATCCATGCTATAATTGTTTGTATTTGTCAGAATGAAACAGCACTTTGTAGAACGAAGTTTATTGCATGCTTTTGCCTAACCATCCTCCCATATTCCCAATATAGACTATAAGTTACAGGTAACGGCTTTCTCAGCTCTGAGAGACCTTTATTAATTTTCACGATTATCTGTTCGTGAAAACGATTGAAATTTGGCTCTTGGTTTTAAGTGGTTTGCCGGGTATTTAACAAAGTTCTTATCCATGAATAGAGTGAGACAGATTGGTAACAGAAAGACACCTGGCGAGGCACTGATCTAGAGGGTCGTGGCTTCGTTACAGATTGGTGGTAGTAAAATTACCTGGCAGGGCACTGGTATTGAGGGCCGACGTTCAAACGAAAGCGCCGGCAGCGTAACAGATTGGTGACAGCGATCGGTGGGATGATTTCTTGTAAAGTAATATTATCGGATTACTTGTAAGTCGATTGTATAGCTTCAGTCATCCCCTTACCTACATCTCAGAGAGTCTCAGAGCAGTATTGTTGTTGTCTTGTTATCTTATGGATATTTTTATAACCAACTTAACGTAGTCCAGTGGCATACTAATATATATCTCTTTAATACTGTCTAACATTGTTTTTGATTCACTTTCTTGCATGTAATGTCTAAATACTTGTCTCCGTTTGTTCTAAATAACCGTGTCAACAACCGTGTGAATTTAATTAGTGATATCATAGGAATTGTGTTCAGTGTACAATTACGTCGTGTGTTAGGATTGTATAGCTTCATTGTAAACGTTCGTTTGAGTGATTGTTTTGATATAATGTATTTAATTTGATTTGATATAATTTGATTTAATTGTACCATGGCTACTAACGTAAGTATAGATGGACAGGAAGCCGCCTTACAGGAAGCTATTGACATGTTGATAGACCGCGTAAATATTGGTAATGAAAGTAGATCCAGGTTGAATGACACGATCCCGGTAGAATTACCTTCAGATCGCCTAAATTTAATAGGAACAATCCCGGTATTTGATCCTAGTTTACCTAACAGCCGAATAACAGACTTGCTAGATGCCATACAAGAGGTAGGAGATTTGAATGGGTGGCGTGATGTGGATAAAATTCGTCTCGCTAAGCGGAAGCTCACAGGTTCGGCCCTCACATACGTAAAAGTGTGTCTTAAGCACACAGTATTTAATTCCTATCGAGAATTTCGTAATAAATTACATGAAAGATTCGCAGAGAGGACAGATACTAGGTCTTACTTTGAGAAATTAGCCAGTGCAGAACAGAAAGCAGGAGAACCGATACTAGATTACTCAGAACGACTTCGGGCATTAGGTCAGGGTATTTTATCTGGAATGAATTATGATTCGCCCGGAGCAGCTGAATTAGTAGATGCTCAAGTACTGACAGCTTTTCTTAAAGGACTGTCCGGTCAGGTAGGATTCTACACCCGTCTTCATTTACCCCCTCCCACATGTTTGAGCGACGCAGTCTTAATCGCCCTTTCTCGCGAACGACACCTAGGTTCGATCCCTGTCCCTGCTAAGAATGAACGCAAAGTGTTCGTTACCCATGAAGATCGCCCAAGATCAATTACTTGTTATAGATGCGGTAACCATGGTCATATCGCACGAGAATGCATGGCTAAGGAACTAGCTCGCGCAAGGGATGTGAACCAGCGACATTTCATAAGAGATGTAGATTGTTTTTCTTGTCATAAAAAGGGGCATACAAGTCGTGAATGTAAAAACAGAACTAACAATGTAGAGACACGTAATCAGAATCACCCAAATGGTCAAGAGGTCTCGAAGAAGACCGCGGTTCGAGAACCTCACGAGTAAATAACGAAGAAATTAAACTGACACGGGAATGCGATAACACAGCACCCCCAGTCGTAGCGGTTGGATTCCAAATTGATAACAATAAAATAGATGAGTATACGAACGAATTAGTGTGCATTGGAACTATAGAACATGTCACAGGACCTATTGTAATTGATACTGGTGCACAAATTTCTCTACTACAGAGAGGAGTTTCCAAAATGCCTATATTAGAGAATCGCTTAAAAATTAAAGGAATTTCAGGAGCATTACTAGAAGTCTACGGTGAACAACATGTTTTAGTGGATTTAGGTCCAAAACTTAGCGTCTTGATGGCAAAATTTTTAGTAGTCGACCTTCCGGCAAGTTACCTAGCGGTTATAGGCGTTGATATGCTTAGCAACTGGGATGCTGTCATTGATGTGGCTCTCCGCCAGGTACACCTTAAAGGAAGAGGTTCGATAGAGATAACGCGTAGGATGAATTCTGGTGTCATACCTTGTGTAGTAACAATGGAAAGCGATCCCCCTCAGGAAGCGCCTCATTGTTGTGTAGTAGGAGGTGGATCAGCGCTAGCTCCGGATTCCACGGGAGTAGCTAACTTTTCGTATCCTGGTAAATCCACGAGGGTGCTTGTAGCTGGAAAATCTGAACAGACACAAGTCATGCCTAGTGCATGCCATCCTCTCTCAAAGGATGTCGCAGTTTCACCCAGAAAACTGAACATACAAGGTTTCAGCGGGTCATCCTCTAAGGAATTACAACTGGCCATCCTTAGCTCCTTTTCGAAGGTTGCGCAAGTCTCCATCACGAAATGCGTGAATTTGCCACCAAGAAGCGAAGTGATAGTGTCTGTTAGAGCCTCTGATTCAGTACCAAAAACAGATACTGAAGTAATTTTGGAACCCATCGAGGTGAGCATACATGGCGTACGAGTAGCACGAGTGCTTTGTACACTCAAAGATAAGAAATGTATTGCACAATTAATTAACATCAGTCAGGAAGAACTGACTATTCCTAGCGGTACACCTATTGCCTATGTGGAGGAGTTTAGTACTAATGTCAATGAGTTAAGTGGTGTAGCGAGGGAGCTAACCACTTCAGGAGATGATGAGTGTGATTTTGGTGGTGAAGCGAGAGGACTTGCCACGTCGGGTCTTACCCAGTGCACGGGGGAGCCCAAGTATTTTGAGTATGAGAGGCTGGACCTCTCCAAAGGTGATCGTTGCCCAGGGGGTAGCAAGAGGGATTGTTGGATTACAATACCCTGTGACTCTGAGATGATTGACAAGCTATGGCTAAAGCTTTCTCATCTTGGGGAAGCGAACAGACGTTTAGTACTAAACACTCTATTAGAATATCAAGACCTTTATTATAACGAAGACAAAGGGATATTGGGAAGTACCACCAAAATTACTCACAAGATTGAAACAGGCTCAGCTCAACCAATTTTCAAGAGGCCGTACCGAGTGCCTCATGCTCAAAAAGAACTAGTACAGGAATTCATAGATGACCAATTAAAGAAGGGAATTATCGTTCCAAGCGTTTCGCCCTGGTCAGCTCCTATAGTAATTGTACCCAAAAAGTCGGCTGACGGCACACCTAAATATAGATTTTGTGTAGATTTTAGGGCTCTAAACAGTGTGACAACCCCTGCTCATTACCTCCTCCCATTGATAAATGAAACTATAGACATGTTAGGTGGTGCTACATTTTTCACGATAATAGACCTCGCCAGCGGATTTCACCAAATTGAAGTGGACCCAGATAGTCAGGAAAAGACAGGCTTCAGTGTACCAACGGGTCATTATCACTATTTGCGCCTCCCATTTGGCCTCATTAATGCACCTGCCACTTTCCAGAAGGTTATGGACAGTGTACTTTCGGGCTTGATAAGCACCCAATGTCTTGTTTATCTAGATGATGTAATAATTTTCAGTAAAACTCTCGAAGAACATATCGAACGAATCAGAAATGTTTTTGAAAAACTAAGAGAGGCAAATTTGACTATCTAGTTGGAAAAATGTAACTTCGCAGCCCATCAGGTAGATTACCTAGGCCATGTAATAAGTGCGGATGGTGTCCGCCCGGATTCGAAGAAAATCAAAGCCGTATCTGAGTTTCCAAAACCCAAATCAGTGCGTGATGTAAGAGGATTTATTGGTTTATCTGGGTATTATAGACGATTTATACCAGATTTTGCGGAAATTGCAAAACCCTTCACCCAACTTACAAAAAAGGAAATTCCTTTTAAATGGAGTGATGAATGTCACGAAGCATTCGAGACGTTGAAATCTAAACTAATTTCAAATCCAGTTTTAGTGTTCCCAGATTTTTCTCTGCCGTTTATGTTAAGCACGGACGCAAGTGCTTTGGCAATTGGCGCTGTATTGGCACAGGTCATTCATGGCCAAGAGCACGCGATAGCTTATGCATCTCGTCAGTTGAATACAGCCGAATCTAACTATTCCACTACGGAACGTGAATTGCTTGCCGTAATATGGGCAACTAAGTACTTTCGATGTTACCTGTTAGGTAGAAAATTCACAGTTGTAACGGACCATTCAGCATTGCGATGGATGCTTAACCTCGAGGACCCTAGCAGCAGACTAACTCGCTGGGCCTTGAGACTGTCTGAATTTGATTACGAGGTGGTGCATAAACCCGGAAAGAAGCACTCAAACGCTGATGCACTTAGCCGCCATGTACTCAAAACACAGGTAGAGTACCTCCCAGTGTTAGATTTAGATCTCATTAGGCATCACCAGAGAGGTGACGAAGAATGCCAGAAATTGCGATCGCGCAAGAGATATAAAATGAGCCCAGAACAGGTAATCTATTACCAATTTAAGGATACGAGATTAATACTCGTACCACAATCCCTGAGAGATCGAGTGTTAGCCCTGAACCATGACCTCCCTACTGCTGGTCATATGGGTCCAAAGAAAAGGCTCCTAAGAATCAAGCATAAATTCTTTTGGCCTAACATGGAAAGTGATGTTGATAATTATGTGCGTGCGTGTCGAGAATGTTGTGCTAGGTCGAGCTACGGACAAACTAAAGCTCCACTCGGAAATTTTAAAGAACCCCAGAAACCTTTCGAACGCATTGCTTGTGACATTGTTGGAAAATTGCCAACTACATGATCCGGAAACAGGTACATTTTGAGTGTAATTGATCATTTTTCCAGGTACGCAGAATTTATCCCCGTACCAGATCAAACCACTGAAACTATTGCTAGAGGATTAATGCATAGAATTATCACGAAATTTGGCGTCCCTAAAGAGTTGCTTACAGACCAAGGCGCAAATTTCACTTCTGCCCTAATGCAGGAAATGTGTAAACTTTTGAAAATACGTAAACTTCAAACTACAGCTTATCATCCCGCATCTAACGGTCGAGTAGAAAGAGTACATCGAACCGTAGCTAATATGCTCAGTCATTATGTCAATAAGAGTCAAACCGATTGGGATGAATATTTGCCGTATGTAACGATGGCAATAAATTCCCAGATTCATGAAAGTACAGGGTACTCACCCTATGAAATTGTTTTTGGTAGACCTATGTCAGTACCCATGGAGGCTGATTTAACTATCACGCCTGATACAGAGATTTATAGTGATCATGTCGAAGACATGCGAAGTAAACTCACAGAAGTATGGACCACAGCCCAATCTAACGCTTGTAGAGCAAGGAAGAAGCAAAAAACTCAGTATGACAAGAAGTCCAAAGTTGTGACTTACCATGTAGGTCAGATGGTATTCCTTCATACTCTATGTATAGGTAGAAATAGAGTGAAGAAGCTATCAAAGCAATGGAAAGGCCCTTACGAAATCATACAAGTTGTTTCCCCACTGAATGTAAAACTTAAAGTGCGTTCACGTGCAGTATTGGTTCACGTGAATAGAATTAAACCCTGTCCCACTAGAACAGTTAGAAGGCAAATCAGAAATCTGATCCCACTCGCTAGGGAGCCAAGTGTTCATTCGGAAACCGAGAGTCCCCGGTTCGATTTAGAAAGTTTTCCAGTAACCGAGAGTCCCCGGTTCGATTTGGAGAATGTTCCAGTAAGTGAAACTCGGAATCCTCAATTCAATTTAGAAGAACAGAAACAGTGTAATGAAAACACGGTCAAATCAAGATTGACACCGAGCCGACCCAAAATGAATCTCACACTGAAAACAAAATATAAGATCGCTACAAGATACAGACACCGTGGCGACCGAAAATCACTTCAGTTACGTGGAGGTAGAACAGTAACCTATGTATAATGAATTATTTAGCTCAGTTTAATTGTCATAATGTTTTATTGTAGTGTTAGTCAATATTGTAAACATAATAAATAAGAATTATAATGACGGTAGGGTCCCCTAATTCATTGAATACTAAACAAAAAAAGGGGCACTCACTATTGACTGCAGAGCGCGCGTTTGTAATGGATAACCTAACATAGGGTTAGCGCGCGAGCAGTTAAGACAGATGGCAATATACAACCAGGCCTCTCTTAAAGCTGACAACTTTATAGTGGTCAGGAACTTAATTACATAAAGCAAACTATGGAGCGCAAGTCGAGCGGGGCTCCCAATTTTCTGAGATAGGTCCCCACGAAATAATAATAATAATTTTAATGACAAATATTTTTTTTTCTCTTTCCTTCTTGTTCCACTATCCTAGGAAAACGACCTCAGAGAGAATACGTGAAATAGCACCCAGAAATTGCTGTTCTGTATATTACATTAGCATTGTAACTTTCAGTGGTATAATTTTACAGATCAGCGGAATTATAAATTACTATAGACCATTAATTGATTTGTGCAGTGAAGCAAATATTTTAGTAACGCGAATAGCTAATGACAGATGGTAGATGTATGTTGAAAAGAATCCTTTTTCCCACCCTTATCCTTGCAGGCAATAGCATGCATAATTTTCACTCGAATTTTTATTTAAAATTAAAATCAAATTCTCAAAATGCCCAGTCATCAGTGGGTGATTGAGTATAGTAATTCTAAGCGATTCGAATATTAACCCATATTTACAAGTTTGTTTCAAAGACAAGAGTGAACTGCTTAACTTCTGAATGCGTGAAGAAGACTTCAACCAACCTTATCCAGTTAACCACCAAATTACATCCAGGTCTTCACCAATGCAGACCCCAAGACGAAACGCAGGACCACTCCTTCGATACAGAAGAGAATGGATGACGTAAAGTAAACGATTTAATTTAATTTATAAACTCTACAATAACTAACAATAGATATAGTACAAATAAGCCCTTTGCAATATTCATAAATTAATTAACATTTATCCCATGAGGAAAGCCCTTGAAAATAAACAAAGATTCATTGGATAATAATTTATCCCTTGCATTACATTTTTAAGTAAATGGAAAAACATTTTGTTGCAGTAAATTTTGGATATAGGAAGTCCCTAGATCAATGTAATCTTGAAACCCCTCCTATTTTCTTGTATATGGCTAGTGCTCATACTTTATTTTGTATGTAAAATACAGGTAGAGAACAAGGCGCGGAGTGAACGAGGCATACGTGCAGAGGAAAATGAAGAGATTAGCCGTCATACTGCTGAATTGAAGGCGTCAGGAAGAAGATCGTTGAAAAGAAACCAAGATTGCGAATCGCGTCCAACCAAATAAATGCAACAATCCAAGTGATATGTGTTTAGTTGTAGTTTACAAAATGAAAAGACACTGATAAGAAGAACACATGCAATTTCATTCTATATAAGTAAATATTGTAATCCTGTAAAAATATGTCCATTGGAGGACACAATCATGTTAAACCAAATTTAGTAAGTCTTATGATACGCAAAGCAGTGAAGTCTAAACGAACTATGGGTTGAGATATAAGCATTTTCATATAGAAATTCTGACCCACTCGTTACAGTAATGTTTTTTTTTGTATAGTACGGTAAGTACTTTTGAATGATATCAAAATTTTCCTCCTAAGTAAGTTGATACGAAACCTTTATATTTCTGCGTGTCAAGTTTATGCTGAAACTACTAAGAGTACTTGTGATTTTAAGTGATGCAGTAAGAATTTGGGACCTTCCGTCCGCAATTACCCACTCTGTAGAACAAACCCCTACTAGGATAGAAACAAATAGTTGTTTTCTTCTGAGTTTAAGCGCTTTGCTCAAGTGTTTGTTAATTAGACGAGAGAGAGCTGAGTGAATGTGTGTGTTAATTATGAGGGCGTTAGACACTGGCATGACGATAGTAGTCTGTAAACTTAATGCACCTCTAGCCGATTGGTTCGGCCGAGTGATAGAATCAGGGCACCACTAAGAGTGGAGCGATACTGCTCTCGTTGCCTCGCTAATAGACAGACCTTACAAAGAGCATCATAGAACTTTAATCAATCTAAAAGTGTCGGCAATTATGCCATCACTTTTGAAAAGTGGCGGGTATTGTGACGCAGCGGCGTACTTTGCGTATTAAGTGAGAATTTCCTTAGTTTCTAACCCCTGATTTAATTCTAGTTTGGACACCCTCTTTAACTGGCTTAGTACGGAGATTCTTTGTCGAATTCTTTCCCAGCCAGCCTGCAGGAAACATATTAATTTTTATTGCTAACATCTGGTTACTCTCGCTAGACTCTAATCTAATTTGTTGTAGCGTGTGACCAAATATTAATGTGTCAGCTTATAGCCTCGTTATTGGGAAGAAATGTGTGTGACCCGCTTGGTCAGACCACATTGATTCATAATGACTTTAAGGCATGTTAATGGGCTGACGTGGGAATATTTTTCATGCGTCTCTTTCTCAGCATTTACCCCCACCCTTTGCTCGAAAATACTTGCTGTAAGTGTAGACTCGACCAATCAGATCGAGAGGAAACTGTAGCCAGTGGGTGGAAATTTAAAGAGTGGGAGACGCAAGTAGAGTGTTTAAAATAGCATGTCAAGGGCTGTTCAGGGCCTGTATTCCATTGAAGACCTGACGGTGTGTGTGCTGTGCACTCTCCGTAAGATGCAGGACCAACGCCTCGCGTTGCTCGGCCTAGCAGATTGAGGTAAGAAGCTTCATTAACACCCAATAATTCAACACTTAGGCTTCGCTGCTAGGTCCGCTGAAACAAAGATTGTTCTGACATGTAAGTTAATTATTGTTATTTTACTAACCCATGTAGTTTAGAATATGTAGCATCCATGCTATAATTGTTTGTATTTGCCAGAATGAAACAGCACTTTATAGAACGAAGTTTATTGCATGCTTTTGCCTAACCATCCTCCCATATTCCCAATATAGACTATAAGTTACAGGTAACGGCTTTCTCAGCTCTGAGAGACCTTTATTAATTTTCACGATTATCTGTTCGTGAAAACGATTGAAATTCGGCTCTTGGTTTTAAGTGGTTTGCCGGGTATTTAACAAAGTTCTTATCCATGAATAGAGTGAGACAGATTGGTAACAGAAAGACACCTGGCGAGGCACTGATCTAGAGGGTCGTGGCTTCGTTACAGATTGGTGGTAGTAAAATTACCTGGCAGGGCACTGGTATTGAGGGCCGACGTTCAAACGAAAGCGCCGGAAGCGTAACAGATTGGTGACAGCGATCGGTGGGATGATTTCTTGTAAAGTAATATTATCGGATTACTTGTAAGTCGATTTTATAGCTTCAGTCATCCCCTTACCTACATCTCAGAGAGTCTCAGAGCAGTATTGTTGTTGTCTTGTTATCTTATGGATATTTTTATAACCAACTTAACGTAGTCCAGTGGCATACTAATATATATCTCTTTAATACTGTCTAACATTGTTTTTGATTCACTTTCTTGCATGTAATGTCTAAATACTTGTCTCCGTTTGTTCTAAATAACCGTGTCAACAACCGTGTGAATTTAATTAGTGATATCATAGGAATTGTGTTCAGTGTAATTACGTCGTGTGTTAGGATTGTATAGCTTCATTGTAAACGTTCGTTTGAGTGATTGTTTTGATATAATGTATTTAATTTGATTTGATATAATTTGATTTAATTGTACCATGGCTCTTAACGTAAGTATAGATGGACAGGAAGCCGCCTTACAGGAAGCTATTGACATGTTGATAGACCGCGTAAATATTGGTAATGAAAGTAGATCCAGGTTGAATGACACGATCCCGGTAGAATTACCTTCAGATCGCCTAAATTTAATAGGAACAATCCCGGTATTTGATCCTAGTTTACCTAACAGCCGAATAACAGACTTGCTAGATGCCATACAAGAGGTAGGAGATTTGAATGGGTGGCGTGATGTGGATAAAATTCGTCTCGCTAAGCGGAAGCTCACAGGTTCGGCCCTCACATACGTAAAAGTGTGTCTTAAGCACACAGTATTTAATTCCTATCGAGAATTTCGTAATAAATTACATGAAAGATTCGCAGAGAGGACAGATACTAGGTCTTACTTTGAGAAATTAGCCAGTGCAGAACAGAAAGCAGGAGAACCGATACTAGATTACTCAGAACGACTTCAGGCATTAGGTCAGGGTATTTTATCTGGAATGAATTATGATTCGCCCGGAGCAGCTGAATTAGTAGATGCTCAAGTACTGACAGCTTTTCTTAAAGGACTGTCCGGTCAGGTAGGATTCTACACACGTCTTTATTTACCCCCTCCCACATGTTTGAGCGACGCACTCTTAATCGCCCTTTCTCGCGAACGACACCTAGGTTCGACCCCTGTCCCTGCTAAGAATGAACGCAAAGTGTTCGTTACCCATGAAGATCGCCCAAGATCAATTACTTGTTATAGATGCGGTAAACATGGTCATATCGCACGAGAATGCATGGCTAAGGAACTAGCTCGCGCAAGGGATGTGAACCAGCGACATTTCATGAGAGATGTAGTGTAACGTGTTTTTCGAGGGTTTTTTATGCAACTGGCATAAGTCAGTAGGAAGCCATTCTATATTTATTTACGCGGCAAATTGTTCAGCCAAGATAATTTTTCATGTTAATTTATTATTATTATTAATTTATTATAATTATTATTAAGATATTTTCGGAGCATTTTATAAAAATTATAAGCATACAGATAGGTTTTCTATGTCTTAGAAAACGCTAACAAGCAAATTATTACGAACGACGATATCATAGAAAATTATCTGATTACGGAATTTTACGGAGTTTTGTCAGTTAGGGTATTTGAGAGACATGACTCACTGGGAATTCTAATACAAGCTGATTCCTGTCGAGGAGCATGACGCAATCTTGGGTCGCATCGTCAAGAAGAGGCGAATTGTTGAAACGGAACCCTGTCGCCGAGTGTAATGACCCGGAGGAGGAGAAGATCGCGTGGTGGTTCAGCCAATCAGGGGAGACGACGTAAGCTAGTTGGGACTGAAGAGTGGGGAGCCGGCATGTGGATATATCGTTCGACGCGCCGTGAAACGCGAACAATCTGTGAAATAATTGACGAGTATGGGTGCGCGTGCGAGTGGCTCCGATGTTCGATGGAGTTAAGGACAATCTGTGTAGAACTTGCAGTGTACGGTCGCAAGTGCGTGTCGCTCCGATGTTCAGTGGAGTTAGCGACGAACTTTTGTAAAACGTAACCAGTGCGGTTTTACGAGAGTTTGGGTCCGATGTACGGACCATAGAATTATCTAATCTACCAGAATATCATCAAATTTCGACGGAGATGACGACGTCCAGGAGACTGTGGGAAGCACACAGCATCATCAAGAACGAGGGAAATGCATTGGCAATTTCCAGGGGTAAGCGCTAATGACGCAGAAATACGCAATCTCTCATTTTTCTTTGTTTTATATTTCATAATTCAGTAACTTCATAGCTTGGAAATACGAGTAAAATCAATTTATCAGACTCCGTTTTCACGTAATTTTCTATCGGTAATATTCAAATCACAACGCTCCAATTTAAATTTTAAACTTATTATTATTATTAATTTTGCTATACTTGTTTTTTATAATAAATTCATTTCTTTTACAATGCAATCTTTGCTTTCAGTAGGTAGCATTAGATATAGACCAATTCCTTCTCCTGATACAATTGTTTGTTGGGTTAATGATCAAATCATACCACGATCTGAGTGAATAGAGTCTTGAATGTGTTCTGCCAGAGCTAGACGTTGTTAAATACAAATTTAGATTTCAACATTGCATTGAGGTCTTGGCGCCCATTAAAACAACATAGCTTAGGCAAAGGTAAACAGTTACAATTATCTCCCAACAGTGTGGGCTAGCGAAACCATTACATTTGTCGCTACCAACATGGGGCACTAATTACCAGTACATTTGTACGCTCAACGTGGAGCAAAGTAAATACCGTTTCACTTGTCATCCCAGCCTAAGCAAGACCATTACATTTGGCGCCCAACGTGGGGCACTAACTAATAAACGTTACATTTGGCGCCGACAACTTGGGGTTGAAAACCTAATAACATTTGTGGAAGGAGAAGGGTATATATTTCTGTGCCTGTATTTTGGGGGTTATTTGTCTTTATCAGTGTATATCATTATGGGGGATGAGAAAGAAAGACAGAGGAGGTTACGTAGTGGTCATCAACTGGAGAATGATGATACGAGCAGTATATCGAGTGATGGTAGTACCGGGGTAGCGGAGGTAAATCCCGATACTGAAACAGGGAGTGTAGGCGGCCAACCAGAATTAAAAACTTTACTTCTCGAGTTCATGTATCAGAACAAAGTTAGTAGTGATGCTTTAAATGCAAAATTAGAACAGAATAATGCAAAATTAGAACAAAACAGTAGGGAAAATAAAGAAAGTACAGAAGCTTTAAATGCAAAATTAGAACAGAATAATGCAAAATTAGAACAAAACAGTAGGGAAAATAAAGAAAGTACAGAAGCATTAAATGCAAAATTAGAACAGAATAATGCAAGATTAGAACAAAACAGTAAGGAAAATAGAGAGAGTACTGAAACTTTAAATGCTAAATTAGAACAAAACAGTAGGGAAATGAGTGACAAATTCGAACTGATTAGAGGTGAGATCAGGGGGGTGATGGAAGAAAAGGCTAAAGAGATTATTGCAGAGGTAGACAGAAAATTAGGAAAAGTACAGGAGGAGTTGGAAATTAGAATCAGTACACAGGCTGAAAATTTAAAAGAACTAGTGCAACTGGAAACACAGCAGGTCAAAAAGCAATTGGGGGGAGAAATTGACAAAATTCAGGTAGCTACTAAAGAGGTTAAGGAACAGCTGGGGGGTAGAATTGAGAAAGTCCACTCACAAATAGTTGCAGAAGTAAATGATTTAAGAGAGAGTAATAGGGAAAGCATTAGCAAGATTGAGGAGAAACAAGCAAAGCTATATGATAAAGTAGAAGAATCAGAAGGAAACATTAAATTAACAGTAAACAGTATTGAGAGGAAGGCTGAGGAGAAAATCGCAGAATTAGAGTTAAAATTAAAAGCTAGGATCAGGCAAGAAAATAGTCAGAATAGGCCAGCTTTTGTGAATAGCACACACAGGGAGGTAGAACTGGGTAAGTTCAGCAATCGACAGGGGTGCCCAATGGAGTTCATGAACACTATAGAAAATAAATTCGGGGAAAGGTTGGAAAATGGTAGTATTGAGTGGTGCCAGGTAGTTGAAATTTTAGAACAAGTGTTTGTGGGGGAAACGAGGAATTGGTTTGCTGTCTACAGAGACAAGTTTACTGATATGAATGATTTTAAAATGAAATTCTGTGAAAAGTTCTGGAATGAGGTTATTCAGTCGCAGCATCGTGAGGGAGTAGTGTGTGGTAAATATAACCCTAAAGGAAGCTCCACCATGACCGAATACTTTTTAGGGCAGGTATTAGTGTGTAAATATCTGGATGGCTTGAAGGAGGAAAGTGATGTGGTAAGGTTGCTACTTAGGCACTTTCCCTATAGGATCAAGGAGGCTGCTTGTATCCAGAATGTAAAGACTATATCACAAGTAGAAAATTTGTTAAGCACATTTGATGCACTAGGGAGAGGGGGTTATGATGACAATTTCAATCGGAACCAGGGTAATAATAATAATAGACCTAATGAAGCCAGGCATCAAGAAGTTCAAGGGAACGGTGGCGAAGGGGCCAACGCTCAAAATAGAAATAATAATAATCAGCTAAATCAGAACAGAGGAAATGGCTATGGTAATCAGTATCAAGGGAGGAACAATGATTTCAGGGGAAATCAAGGGAGGAACAATGATTACAGGGGAAATCAAGGGAGAAACAATGATTTCAGGGGAAATCAAGGGAGAAATTATAATGACAATAATTACAACCAGAATAGGGGTCAAGGAAGAGGACAGCCTAGTGGTAGTAATATACAGCCAAACAATGACAACACAGCCCAGAACAACCAGACTAGTTCAGTAGTTAGTAGTACTACGGCCAGCTGTAGCGGTTCTTTAAACGCGAACCAGGCTGCGAAGTAAGGTCAGAATCTCAGTCTGTAGCATGCCCTGTCCATACAATTATACAGGAACCCTATGACCTAAATGTAAGAAATGAATCATTACATGAACTAAATGATGAAGGTATTATTCAGGAAGTGGTTAGTAAGAGCCCCATAGTTAAATTTAACGTGTCCGAGGCGTACACAGATGTTTTAATAGATAGTGGTTGTATGAAGAGTTGCATAAGTAGTGCATTTTATGATACAATGAAAGGAACTGGAGTAAATTTTGAGGAGATGCCAATTAAAAGTACTTTTGTTATCACAGCTGTTGGGAAGAGGTCTAAAGTAATTTCTAAGCAAGTTTTAGTAGACATTAAAATTAATAATCATGTAGAGAAGCAGATTTGCCTTGTAATTCCAAATTTAGTATTCAGTGTTATCTTGGGTTCAGAGTGGCTAAGTAGAGTGTCTGGTAACTTATGTTATGATGTAGGGAGTTTGAAATTTAAATGGGGAGATTCTGAAGTAGAAGTAGCGTTCAATGACCATATTCAGAGGAGTAGTATTGTAGGTGTGATTTGTACTTTAAATGAGATATCGCCAGCCGTAGAGCGGGGTTCTCCATGTTTTGTGGGCAGTGTGATTACGAACGGAAGTCTAGAGGACTCGTTACGTGATGCTGCATTTCAGGGAGATATAGAGGTGGAACAATGTGTTCGGCTCTATGATGTGTTATGGTGTAATAGGAGAGTGTTTGAGGATCGCATTGGTATGGCCAATTGCTATACACATTCATTGAACGTTATTGATAGGTCAGTATTCACAGGACATAGATATCCTGTACCTTTCGCTTATCAGAGTGCAGTTGAGGCACAAATTAATCAGATGCTTGAAGATGGGATTATTTAGCACTCGAACAGTCAATATGTTAATTCTTTGATCACGGTACCCAAGACCGACGGCACTGTTCGTATTTGTTTAGACGCTCGTTTGGTTAACAGTAGAATTAGTTCAGATCAGCTGAAATCTATGTCAATAGAGGAATTAATGCAAACATTTGAGGGGAAGAAGTATTTCACTTGTGTAGATTTGAGTTCCAGTTTTTGGCAAGTGCCACTTATGTACGAAGATAGACCATTTACAGCTTTTAGTCATAAATATAACCTTTATCAATTTTGTAGAACACCTAATGGGTTAAAGAGTAGTTCAGCAGCTTTAATTAGGGCTTTAAACATCGCATTAGGGGATGACACAGGAGAGTTTGTAACCATTTACATTGATGATATGGTAATTAGTTCACGCAGTTTTGAGGAGCATCTATGTCATTTAAATATAGTTTTTCAGAAGTTAGATCAGGCAGGGTTCACTTTGAAGCTGTCTAAGTCGTCATTCTGTCAGTCAGAAGTGACATTTTTAGGTCATAGAGTGTCGAGTAGAGGTGTAACACCAGAAGAAAGTAGGGTTAATAAGATACTTAACGCAGAGGTGCCACAGAATGTTAAACAGTTAAAAACTTACCTGGGAATTTGCAACTTTTTCAGGAGGTTCGTTCTTAAATACTCAGGGTTGGTAGAACCATTCAGGGAATTGCTTAAAAGTGGGACTCGGTGGAGATGGGAGTCCAAGCATGAACAGGCTTTTAGAGCGCTGAAGGAAGGTTTTGAGAAAGCTGTAGTGCTGAAATATCCGTTAAAAGATAAGGAATATGTGGTTATGACAGATGCTTCACATATAGGCATTGCTGGAGTATTATGTCAGAAAGATGATGAGGGTAATCTGTGCATTGTATCTTTAGCCTCGCGAGGACTGACTGCAGCAGAGAAAAGATACACGATTACTGAGTTAGAGCTTTTAGGTATTGTTTTCAGTTTAGGGAAATTTAGAATGTATTTAGTAGGGGGGAAATTTGAGATCCACACAGATCACCATGCATTACTGTATATGAGGACTTGTAAACTCTGTTCTAACAGAGTTAGTAGGTGGATTCTTGCTCTGCAGGAATACGAATTCACAGTAAAATATATTAAAGGTAAAGATAACATTCTTGCAGACATGCTATCGAGGGACACTAATTTATGTAGGGATTATCCTGTGGTTAAAGCAGAGGACGGTATTTTAATATGTGCATGTGTGGACAGTAGCAACAGGGCATCGTTACAGACACTGAGAAAAATAGGTAGGTAGTGCAACGTGATGACGTTCATTAAAGGGAGCCACTTGCAAGGTTGGAAGCAGGTGACGCAGTACCATTAATAGTTTCCAAACGTATTGGGAAAACAGCATATGTGCTGGAGAATAGTGAGGGAAACTGATTATACGGGACGTATAATATAAATAGTCTACGAAAATATGTGTCATAAAGTGAGGATGTTTAGCTGGCGAGCCAACCTATCAAATGAGTAAGTGTGGTATTTGGTGCGTGGGAGGATCTGGTCTTAAGGCAGGCGTATCGGAAGTCACACAGGGGGGTAGTATGTAAGTAAATGAGAGTTTTTAAGGTACAGGGAAATATGACGGGATTGTCGGATGCTGTTGAGCACTAAATTGTCTCGATGCACCAAGGCCATTTTGGCAGCGCTGATGGGTTCCCATTTATCTCCAAGAGATGGGGGAGCGCTTGAATAGGGCTTGTTAGCTTAAGGCGTCCACGAGATAAAAGATGGGCCATCAGAATGCGAGACAGTCCTTCATGAAACTCATACATATCAGCACACGTGATTTCTGTTTACGGCCTCGCCATGTAAGATTTGTAAGTGTGTAATTTAAGATAATTTGTACAATGGTATTATTTGTGTGAGGAGAAATGGTCTGTGTTGAGAACTAGTATTAAGTAGAATATGGTGTACGGGAACTTAACAAGACAGGGCGATTACGGCACAGAAATATTTGGTGTTATATGTAATGCGCATTTACTGTTTTTTTTTTCAGAAGTCAATATTAATTTAATCTACTTCAAAGAGAGATTAAGTATTATGGTCACGAGGCGCTGCCACAATCGTGTGCTCAGTGATAAGTGAGATTAAATTTCACCATAAGGAAGGGACCTCCAGTGAAATTAGGAAGTTCAATGATGATATAAATATATCAGAACACCTTCAATGCGTGTGATATGACATCATAAATACATAGTGCTCACACATTAATTATGTCTATTTCTCCAACATAGAGCAATTTGAGAGGCGGAAATATCCATGGAACACTATTCTATATGTAAAACATTGGACTGGTTGCAAAGTGCAATCCATAGTGACAACAAACTTTGACGCAAAGTGCGTGAAGAAAAATTATGAGTGTATATATCTGTAATTTAGGGTGATTTCATTTATGTAATATGTATTTTGGATGGGGTTTATTAACGTGTCTGGGATAATCGGATAATGGACCGTCGTCACGGTAAATCATCCGATGATCCGAGGCGAATATGTAACGTGTTTTTCGAGGGTTTTTTATGCAACTGGCATAAGTCAGTAGGAAGCCATTCTATATTTATTTACGCGGCAAATTGTTCAGCCAAGATAATTTTTCATGTTAATTTATTATTATTATTAATTTATTATAATTATTATTAAGATATTTTCGGAGCATTTTATAAAAATTATAAGCATACAGATAGGTTTTCTATGTCTTAGAAAACGCTAACAAGCAAATTATTACGAACGACGATATCATAGAAAATTATCTGATTACGGAATTTTACGGAGTTTTGTCAGTTAGGGTATTTGAGAGACATGACTCACTGGGAATTCTAATACAAGCTGATTCCTGTCGAGGAGCATGACGCAATCTTGGGTCGCATCGTCAAGAAGAGGCGAATTGTTGAAACGGAACCCTGTCGCCGAGTGTAATGACCCGGAGGAGGAGAAGATCGCGTGGTGGTTCAGCCAATCAGGGGAGACGACGTAAGCTAGTTGGGACTGAAGAGTGGGGAGCCGGCATGTGGATATATCGTTCGACGCGCCGTGAAACGCGAACAATCTGTGAAATAATTGACGAGTATGGGTGCGCGTGCGAGTGGCTCCGATGTTCGATGGAGTTAAGGACAATCTGTGTAGAACTTGCAGTGTACGGTCGCAAGTGCGTGTCGCTCCGATGTTCAGTGGAGTTAGCGACGAACTTTTGTAAAACGTAACCAGTGCGGTTTTACGAGAGTTTGGGTCCGATGTACGGACCATAGAATTATCTAATCTACCAGAATATCATCAAATTTCGACGGAGATGACGACGTCCAGGAGACTGTGGGAAGCACACAGCATCATCAAGAACGAGGGAAATGCATTGGCAATTTCCAGGGGTAAGCGCTAATGACGCAGAAATACGCAATCTCTCATTTTTCTTTGTTTTATATTTCATAATTCAGTAACTTCATAGCTTGGAAATAAGAGTAAAATCAATTTATCAGACTCCGTTTTCACGTAATTTTCTATCGGTAATATTCAAATCACAACGCTCCAATTTAAATTTTAAACTTATTATTATTATTAATTTTGCTATACTTGTTTTATATAATAAATTCATTTCTTTTACAATGCAATCTTTGCTTTCAGTAGGTAGCATTAGATATAGACCAATTCCTTCTCCTGATACAATTGTTTGTTGGGTTAATGATCAAATCATACCACGATCTGAGTGAATAGAGTCTTGAATGTGTTCTGCCAGAGCTAGACGTTGTTAAATACAAATTTAGATTTCAACATTGCATTGAGGTCTTGGCGCCCATTAAAACAACATAGCTTAGGCAAAGGTAAACAGTTACAATTATCTCCCAACAGTGTGGGCTAGCGAAACCATTACATTTGTCGCTACCAACATGGGGCACTAATTACCAGTACATTTGTACGCTCAACGTGGAGCAAAGTAAATACCGTTTCACTTGTCATCCCAGCCTAAGCAAGACCATTACAGTAGAATGTTTTTCTTGTCATAAAAAGGGGCATACAAGTCGTGAATGTAAAAACAGAACTAACAATGTAGAGACACGTAATCAGAATCACCCAAATGGTCAAGAGGTCTCGAAGAAGACCGCGGTTCGAGAACCTCACGAGTAAATAACGAAGAAATTAAACTGACACGGGAATGCGATAACACAGCACCCCCAGTCGTAGCGGTTGGATTCCAAATTGATAACAATAAAATAGATGAGTATACGAACGAATTAGTGTGCATTGGAACTATAGTACATGTCACAGGACCTATTGTAATTGATACTGGTGCACAAATTTCTCTACTACAGAGAGGAGTTTCCAAAATGCCTATATTAGAGAATCGCTTAAAAATTAAAGGAATTTCAGGAGCATTACTAGAAGTCTACGGTGAACAACATGTTTTAGTGGATTTAGGTCCAAAACTTAGCGTCTTGATGGCAAAATTTTTAGTAGTCGACCTTCCGGCAAGTTACCTAGCGGTTATAGGCGTTGATATGCTTAGCAACTGGGATGCTGTCATTGATGTGGCTCTCCGCCTGGTACACCTTAAAGGAAGGGGTTCGATAGAGATAACGCGTAGGATGAATTCTGGTGTCATACCTTGTGTAGTAACAATGGAAAGCGATCCCCCTCAGGAAGCGCCTCATTGTTGTGTAGTAGGAAGTGGATCAGCGCTAGCTCCGGATTCCACGGGAGTAGCTAACTTTTCGTATCCTGGTAAATCCACGAGGGTGCTTGTAGCTGGACAATCTGAACAGACACAAGTCATGCCTAGTGCATGCCATCCTCTCTCAAAGGATGTCGCAGTTTCACCCAGAAAACTGAACATACAAGGTTTCAGCGGGTCATCCTCTAAGGAATTACAACTGGCTATCCTTAGCTCCTTTTCGAAGGTTGCGCAAGTCTCCATCACGAAATGAGTGAATTTGCCACCAAGAAGCGAAGTGATAGTGTCTGTTAGAGCCTCTGGTTCAGTACCAAAAACAGATACTGAAGTAATTTTGGAACCCATCGAGGTGAGCATACATGGCGTACGAGTAGCACGAGTGCTTTGTACACTCAAAGATAAGAAATGTATTGCACAATTAATTAACATCAGTCAGGAAGAACTGACTATTCCTAGCGGTACACCTATTGCCTATGTGGAGGAGTTTAGTACTAATGTCAATGAGTTAAGTGGTGTAGCGAGGGAGCTAACCACTTCAGGAGATGATGAGTGTGATTTTGGTGGTGAAGCGAGAGGACTTGCCACGTCGGGTCTTACCCAGTGCACGGGGGAGCCCAAGTATTTTGAGTATGAGAGGCTGGACCTCTCCAAAGGTGATCGTTGCCCAGGGGGTAGCAAGAGGGATTGTTGGATTACAATACCCTGTGACTCTGAGATGATTGACAAGCTATGGCTAAAGCTTTCTCATCTTGGGGAAGCGAACAGACTTTTAGTACTAAACACTCTATTAGAATATCAAGACTTTTATTATAACGAAGACAAAGGGATATTGGGAAGTACCACCAAAATTACTCACAAGATTGAAACAGGCTCAGCTCAACCAATTTTCAAGAGGCCGTACCGAGTGCCTCATGCTCAAAAAGAACTAGTACAGGAATTCATAGATGACCAATTAAAGAAGGGAATTATCGTTCCGAGCGTTTCGCCCTGGTCAGCTCCTATAGTAATTGTACCCAAAAAGTCGGCTGACGGCACACCTAAATATAGATTTTGTGTAGATTTTAGGGCTCTAAACAGTGTGACAACCCCTGCTCATTACCCCCTCCCATTGATAAATGAAACTATAGACATGTTAGGCGGTGCTACATTTTTCACGATAATAGACCTCGCCAGCGGATTTCACCAAATTGAAGTGGACCCAGATAGTCAGGAAAAGACAGGCTTCAGTGTACCAACGGGTCATTATCACTATTTGCGCCTCCCATTTGGCCTCATTAATGCACCTGCCACTTTCCAGAAGGTTATGGACAGTGTACTTTCGGGCTTGATAAGCACCCAATGTCTTGTTTATCTAGATGATGTAATAATTTTCAGTAAAACTCTCGAAGAACATATCGAACGAATCAGAAATGTTTTTGAAAAACTAAGAGAGGCAAATTTGACTATCCAGTTGGAAAAATGTAACTTCGCAGCCCATCAGGTAGATTACCTAGGCCATGTAATAAGTGCGGATGGTGTCCGCCCGGATTCGAAGAAAATCAAAGCCGTATCTGAGTTTCCAAAACCCAAATCAGTGCGTGATGTAAGAGGATTTATTGGTTTATCTGGGTATTACAGACGATTTATCCCAGATTTTGCGGAAATTGCAAAACCCTTCATCCAACTTACAAAAAAGGAAATTCCTTTTAAATGGAGTGATGAATGTCACGAAGCATTCGAGACGTTGAAATCTAAACTAATTTCAAATCCAGTTTTAGTGTTCCCAGATTTTTCTCTGCCGTTTATGTTAAGCACGGACGCAAGTGCTTTGGCAATTGGCGCTGTATTGGCACAGGTCATTCATGGCCAAGAGCACGCGATAGCTTATGCATCTCGTCAGTTGAATACAGCCGAATCTAACTATTCCACTACGGAACGTGAATTGCTTGCCGTAATATTGGCAACTAAGTACATTCGATGTTACCTGTTAGGTAGAAAATTCACAGTTGTAACGGACCATTCAGCATTGCGATGGATGCTTAACCTCGAGGACCCTAGCAGCAGACTAACTCGCTGGGCCTTGAGACTGTCTGAATTTGATTACGAGGTGGTGCATAAACCCGGAAAGAAGCACTCAAACGCTGATGCACTTAGCCGCCATGTACTCAAAACACAGGTAGAGTACCTCCCAGTGTTAGATTTAGATCTCATTAGGCATCACCAGAGAGGTGACGAAGAATGCCAGAAATTGCGATCGCGCAAGAGATATAAAATGAGCCCAGAACAGGTAATCTATTACCAATTTAAGGATACGAGATTAATACTCGTACCACAATCCCTGAGAGATCGAGTGTTAGCCCTGAACCATGACCTCCCTACTGCTGGTCATATGGGTCCAAAGAAAATGCTCCTAAGAATCAAGCATAAATTCTTTTGGCCTAACATGGAAAGTGATGTTGATAATTATGTGCGTGCGTGTCGAGAATATTGTGCTAGGTCGAACTGCGGACAAACTAAAGCTCCACTCGGAAATTTTAAAGAACCCCAGAAACCTTTCGAACGCATTGCTTGTGACATTGTTGGAAAATTGCCAACTACAAGATCCGGAAACAGGTACATTTTGAGTGTAATTGATCATTTTTCCAGGTACGCAGAATTTATCCCCGTACCAGATCAAACCACTGAAACTATTGCTAGAGGATTAATGCATAGAATTATCACGAAATTTGGCGTCCCTAAAGAGTTGCTTACAGACCAAGGCGCAAATTTCACTTCTGCCCTAATGCAGGAAATGTGTAAACTTTTGAAAATACGCAAACTTCAAACTACAGCTTATCATCCCGCATCTAACGGTCGAGTAGGAAGAGTACATCGAACCGTAGCTAATATGCTCAGTCATTATGTCAATAAGAGTCAAACCGATTGGGATGAATATTTGCCGTATGTAACGATGGCAATAAATTCCCAGATTCATGAAAGTACAGGGTACTCACCCTATGAAATTGTTTTTGGTAGACCTATGTCAGTACCCATGGAGGCTGATTTAACTATCACGCCTGATACAGAGATTTATAGTGATCATGTCGAAGACTTGCGAAGTAAACTCACAGAAGTATGGACCACAGCCCAATCTAACGCTTGTAGAGCAAGGAAGAAGCAAAAAACTCAGTATGACAAGAAGTCCAAAGTTGTGACTTACCATGTAGGTCAGATGGTATTCCTTCATACTCCATGTATAGGTAGAAATAGAGTGAAGGAGCTATCAAAGCAATGGAAAGGCCCTTACAAAATCATACAAGTTGTTTCCCCACTGAATGTAAAACTTAAAGTGCGTTCACTTGCAGTATTGGTTCACGTGAATAGAATTAAACCCTGTCCCACTAGAACAGTTAGAAGGCAAATCAGAAATCTGATCCCACTCGCTAGGGAGCCAAGTGTTCATTCGGAAACCGAGAGTCCCCGGTTCGATTTAGAAAGTTTTCCAGCAACCGAGAGTCCCCGGTTCGATTTGGAGAATGTTCCAGTAAGTGAAACTCGGAATCCTCAATTCAATTTAGAAGAACAGAAACAATGTAATGAAAACACGGTCAAATCAAGATTGACACCGAGCCGACCCAAAATGAATATCACACTGAAAACAAAATATAAGATCGCTACAAGATACAGACACCGTGGCGACCGCAAATCACTTCAGTTACGTGGAGGTAGAACAGTAACCTATGTATAATGAATTATTTAGCTCAGTTTAATTGTCATAATGTTTTATTGTAGTGTTAGTCAATATTGTAAACATAATAAATAAGAATTATAATGACGGTAGGGTCCCCTAATTCATTGAATACTAAACAAAAAAAGGGGCACTCACTATTGACTGCAGAGCGCGCGTTTGTAATGGATAACCTAACTTAGGGTTAGCGCGCGAGCAGTTAAGACAGATGGCAATATACAACCAGGCCTCTCTTAAAGCTGACAACTTTATAGTGGCCAGGAACTTAATTACATAAAGCAAACTATGGAGCGCAAGTCGAGCGGGGCTCCCAATTTTCTGAGATAGGTCCCCACGAAATAATAATAATAATTTTAATGACAAATATATTTTTTTTCTCTTTCCTTCTTGTTCCACTATCCTAGGAAAACGACCTCAGAGAGAATACGTGAAATAGCACCCAGAAATTGCTGTTCTGTATATTACATTAGCATTGTAACTTTCAGTGGTATAATTTTACAGATCAGCGGAATTATAAATTACTATAGACCATTAATTGATTTGTGCAGTGAAGCAAATATTTTAGTAACGCGAATAGCTAATGACAGATGGTAGATGTATGTTGAAAAGAATCCTTTTTCCCACCCTTATCCTTGCAGGCAATAGCATGCATAATTTTCACTCGAATTTTTATTTAAAATTAAAATCAAATTCTCAAAATGCCCGGTCATCAGTGGGTGATTGAGTATAGTAATTCTAAGCGATTCGAATATTAACCCATATTTACAAGTTTGTTTCAAAGACAAGAGTGAACTGCTTAACTTCTGAATGCGTGAAGAAGACTTCAACCAACCTTATCCAGTTAACCACCAAATTACATCCAGGTCTTCACCAATGCAGACCCCAAGACGAAACGCAGGACCACTCCTTCGATACAGAAGAGAATGGATGACGTAAAGTAAACGATTTAATTTAATTTATAAACTCTACAATAACTAACAATAGATATAGTACAAATAAGCCCTTTGCAATATTCATAAATTAATTAACATTTATCCCATGAGGAAAACCCTTGAAAGTAAACAAAGATTCATTGGATAATAATTTATCCCTTGCATTACATTTTTAAGTAAATGGAAAAACATTTTGTTGCAGTAAATTTTGGATATAGGAAGTCCCTAGATCAATGTAATCTTGAAACCCCTCCTATTTTCTTGTATATGGCTAGTGCTCATACTTTATTTTGTATGTAAAATACAGGTAGAGAACAAGGCGCGGAGTGAACGAGGCATACGTGCAGAGGAAAATGAAGAGATTAGCCGTCATACTGCTGAATTGAAGGCGTCAGGAAGAAGATCGTTGAATAGAAACCAAGATTGCGAATCGCGTCCAACCAAATAAATGCAACAATCCAAGTGATATGTGTTTAGTTGTAGTTTACAAAATGAAAAGACACTGATAAGAAGAACACATGCAATTTCATTCTATATAAGTAAATATTGTAATCCTGTAAAAATATGTCCATTGGAGGACACAATCATGTTAAACCAAATTTAGTAAGTCTTATGATACGCAAAGCAGTGAAGTCTAAACGAACTATGGGTTGAGATATAAGCATTTTCATATAGAAATTCTGACCCACTCGTTACAGTAATGTTTTTTTTGTATAGTACGGTAAGTACTTTTGAATGATATCAAAATTTTCCTCCTAAGTAAGTTGATACGAAACCTTTATATTTCTGCGTGTCAAGTTTATGCTGAAACTACTAAAAGTACTTGTGATTTTAAGTGATGCAGTAAGAATTTGGGACCTTCCGTCCGCAATTACGCACTCTGTAGAACAAACCCCTACTAGGATAGAAACAAATAGTTGTTTTCTTCTGCGTTTAAGCGCTTTGCTCAAGTGTTTGTTAATTAGACGAGAGAGAGCTGAGTGAATGTGTGTGTTAATTATGAGGGCGTTAGTCACTGGCATGACGATAGTAGTCTGTAAACTTAATGCACCTCTAGCCGATTGGTTCGGCCGAGTGATAGAATCAGGGCACCACTAAGAGTGGAGCGATACTGCTCTCGTTGCCTCGCTAATAGACAGACCTTACAAAGAGCATCATAGAACTTTTATCAATCTAAAAGTGTCGGCAATTATGCCATCACTTTTGAAATGTGGCGGGTATTGTGACGCAGTGGGCGTACTTTGCGTATTAAGTGAGAATTTCCTTAGTTTCTAACCCCTGATTTAATTCTAGTTTGGACACCCTCTTTAACTGGCTTAGTACGGAGATTCTTTGTCGAATTCTTTCCCAGCCAGCCTGCAGGAAACATATTAATTTTTATTGCTAACATCTGGTTACTCTCGCTAGACTCTAATCTAATTTGTTGTAGCGTGTGACCAAATATTAATGTGTCAGCTTATAGCCTCGTTATTGGGAAGAAATGTGTGTGACCCGCTTGGTCAGACCACATTGATTCTTAATGACTTTAAGGCATGTTAATGGGCTGACGTGGGAATATTTTTCATGCGTTTCTTTCTCAGCATTTACCCCCACCCTTTTGCTCGAAAATACTTGCTGTAAGTGTAGACTCGACCAATCAGATCGAGAGGAAACTGTAGCCAGTGGGTGGAAATTTAAAGAGTGGGAGACGCAAGTAGAGTGTTTAAAATAGCATGTCAGGGCTGTTCAGGGCCTGTATTCCATTGAAGATCTGACGGTGTGTGTGCTGTGCACTCTCCGTAAGATGCAGGACCAACGCCTCGCGTTGCTCGGCCTAGCAGATTGAGGTAAGAAGCTTCATTAACACCCAATAATTCAACACTTAGGCTTCGCTGCTAGGTCCGCTGAAACAAAGATTGTTCTGACATGTAAGTTAATTATTGTTATTTTACTAACCCATGTAGTTTAGAATATGTAGCATCCATGCTATAATTGTTTGTATTTGTCAGAATGAAACAGCACTTTATAGAACGAAGTTTATTGCATGCTTTTGCCTAACCATCCTCCCATATTCCCAATATAGACTATAAGTTACAGGTAACGGCTTTCTCAGCTCTGAGAGACCTTTATTAATTTTCACGATTATCTGTTCGTGAAAACGATTGAAATTCGGCTCTTGGTTTTAAGTGGTTTGCCGGGTATTTAACAAAGTTCTTATCCATGAATAGAGTGAGACAGATTGGTAACAGAAAGACACCTGGCGAGGCACTGATCTAGAGGGTCGTGGCTTCGTTACAGATTGGTGGTAGTAAAATTTCCTGGCAGGGCACTGATATTGAGGGCCGACGTTCAAACGAAAGTGCCGGCAGCGTAACATCTTAGTATGTGTCCTACCAACCTGTCCCTTCTCTTCATTAGCCGTCGCCAGAAACATCTCTCCTCCCCCACTCGTCTTAATACCTCTTCATTTGTTTCCCTATCTACCCATCTGTTCTTCATCATTCTCCTGTAACACCACATTTCAAATGCTTCAATTCTCCTTTTCTTTGCTGCACCAATAGTCCAAGTTTCACTTCCATAGAGCGCCACGCTCCAGACAATGGCTTTCAAAAATGACTTCCATATACCTAAATCTATATTCGATGTCAACAGATTCCTTTTCTGTGGAAATGCTTTCCTTGCCTGAGCCAGCCTACTTTTTATATCCTCTCTGCTTCGTCCATCACTGGTTATTTTGCTTCCAAAGTAACAGAAGTCTCCTACTTCCTTTAGCTTTTTATCTGCCAATTTGATGTACATAGAGGCTTCTGATTTATTTCGGCTGCATTCCAATATTTTTGTTTTACATTTATTGATTTTCATCATCAATTATTTCCTCAAGACGGATTCCATACCATTCAAAAACTCATTCAAATCCTCTGGCGTGTCGGCCAAAATAATGATGTCATCAGCAAATCTCAGAGTTGAAATTATTTCTCCTAGAATCTTCACTCCCACTTTAAATTTTTCTCCAATTTCCTTCATTGCTTGTTCAATATATAGATTAAAAAGTATGGGTGATAAGTTGCAGCCTTGCCTTACACCTTTCTGAATACCAGCTTCTCTCTCATGTGCTTCAGCTCAAATGACTGCTGTCTGGTTTCTGTATAGATTGTAAGAGCACCCTCCTTTCCCTGTACTTTATTCCAATCGTTTTTAATATTTCAAACAACTTACACCAATCAACGTTATCAAAAGCCTTTTCTAAGTCTACAAATACCATGAACGTTCTCTTATCTTTCCTTATTCTACCTTAAAAAATCAGCCTAAGACTCAGTATAGCTTCCCTTGTTCCTACATTTCTCCTGAAACCAAACTGGTCTTCACCCAACTCCGTTTCTATCTGGCTTTCCATCCTCTTGTAAATTATTCTAGACGGGGTCTTTGAAGCATGAGTAATCAAGCTGATTGTATGGTAATCTTCACATCTGTCAGCTCCTACTTTCTTCGGTTTAGGGATGATAACATTTTTCTTGAAATCAGAGGGTACCTCAGCTGTCTCATAAATCCTACACACCAAGTGAAATAACCTGACCAGACCATCATCACTTATACAGCATAACAACTCAATCGGTATTGTATCATCTATGCCCGGTGCTTTGTTCCTGCTTAAGTCTTCCAATGCTCTGTCAAATTCTGATCTCAATATTAAATCTCCTTTCGCATCCTCATCAATTTCCTCTTCCCTTTCCATTACATGATTCTCAATCTCCTTTCCTTTATACAAGCACTCTATGTAAGCTTTCCATCTCCGAACCTTTTCTTCCCTATCTGTGCCTTCCATCTGTGTCTTTAATATTACAGCACTTAATCTTCTTTTCCCTTAAAGTATTCCTAATCCTTCGATAAGCTGTATCTACTTTCCCTAATTTCAGACAATTTTCTATACCTGCACATTCCTCTTTCAACCATTCTTCTTTTGCTTCCTTGCACTTCTTGTTAACCTCATTTCTCAGACGTCTGTATTCTGTTTTCCCCTTTTCATCTCTTACATTCTTGTGTTTCCGTCTTTCATCCATTAATTCTATTATTATCCTGAGTGATCCACGGTTTTCTACCTATTATTTCTTTCCTACCAATGTTTTCCTCTGCGGATTTTGTAATTTCATTCTTCAAAAGTGCCCATTCACCTGCAATTGAAGTTTGTTTAGGGTGTTTCATTAGTCCTTCCTTTATACTCTTCCTGAATCTTTCGTTTAATGTTGTTATTTATGATTTGCAGAGTATCACATTATCTGAAAAAGTTAGTTTATTCTATGATGTGCAAGTTAGTCAAGTGTGAACACCTATGTGACAACATTGCTTTTCCTTCCAGCACTTCAGAAAATATTATAAATACATAAAGAATACCAATCACTAGATATCCTAAAAAAAAAGGCTATTCAGCCAAGTGTATACAAGTGGAATGATCTCTTCTGACTGGTTGACGTCAACTTTTAATCCCATTCAAAAGAAAGCAGCTGCAAAACCTCGTGGGGATTATAGAATCATAAGCTTCATGAGTCATGTCCTCAAGATCTTCCTCAAGATTACCAGCATATACAGCAAATGTGAAGCATACACAGGAAATACCCAGTTAGGATTCCGCAGTGGATTTGACACCAGAGAGGCATTACTGGTGATGCAGGTTTTGGTTTAACCCTCTTAGTGCCAGAGTCGCTCTGAGCGATCCTCATAAAATGAACGAAGCTTGCCAGCGTCGCTCTGAGGGACGCTTCGTTTTTGTATTCTTAGAGGGGTTTATAGACCGAAAATGGCGTCTAAACTTGACGTGACCATTAAAGAGAGTTCTAGCTACCATTTTCTGGCAACCATCTTTTGTTTTCTGTCTATCGATACTCTCGAGCGATATTTGAAGTTCCTTGACTTGTTTACGCGCGACTCGTAAAAGCATGGCGTCCATGGGAAGGATGGATTGAGAGAGGAAGATATTGAAGAATTAATGATTGATGAGTCAAGTAGTGGACTCTTGGAATTCGTGGACATTGATTGCGATCTTGTGTGTGACGAATCAAGTGCCGATTCCGCTTCGGACAATGAATTACCTGCGCTGAATGCGATCGTACATAACCAAACAAGTGATAGTGATGGTAATGATGTTGATAGTAATAGTGACTGGGAAGAAAGGAATGTTGACCAGGACAATCCTCCATAGGCTACACAACCACAAATGTGAAAGGTAAAACTATGGGGTCCCCTCCTGTTTATTTATTTTCACTGGGATTATTTTTATTTTATTTATATCAACAATGCCATTGTAGCTGTACGGTATTTTATAAATATGCTAGATTTTATCATTTTGGATTTTTGACACCCCTGCTGATATTTTTTAAACTAAAAAACTGCATTTCCTGGTTCTTTCGTTATGTATGTGTGCTCTCCAGTGTTCATTTTTACTCCATTTATAAGTGTGTAGTAATAGGAATAATCCAACTTTCTAATTTCTATTTTACAGAAGAAATTATTTTAATTAATTAATTAATAAAGAACGAAATAAGTTTCATAATGATCTGAAAATTTCCCTGATTTTAGATAGCTATGTTTTGTACTCCCTAACTAAATTTTGCTTTCATATCTTTCAAAATAGGGGATATACATTTTTTTTTCTGAAAGCCTACATTTTCCATTAAAGCAGCCTGGCACTTTTAGACTTCACCTTTACCTTTTCGCCTGGCACTAAGAGGGTTAATATAGATATATCTGTAGATGTTTATGCTTGTTTTATCAACTATGATTTGATTGTGTGAAACATGATATTAGTCTAGATGAGCAAGACATACACATTTTTGTCTACTTGTACTGGATACATAAGAAGACCTGGCGTTCGCCTGTCGGGAATACTTTAAATGAAATTGATTACTGTACGTTTGTATAAATAGTCGATGGAAGTCATCTTTGCGAGATACAAGAAGCTATCGTGCTGCGGATGTTGGGTCGGATCATTTCTTGGTCCGAGCGGACTTGAAAGTTAAGTTTAAATCGCAGCAATGCCAGCAACCTAAGCGACCGTTCAATGTGGCAAAGCTAAAAGACAAGGAAGTAGAAAATTCATTCATAATCAGTCTTAAATATAGATTACAGGCACTTCAAAATCTACATGATGATGTTAAAACACAATGGTTTAAATTCAAGGATTCTGTGAGTGCAGGTGCTGAAGAGACTGTTGGACGACAGAGAGGTGCTGAAGAGACTGTCGGACGACGGAGAGGAACACAGAAAGAGCGATGGATTGAAGATCGAACTTGGCATCTGATAGATGAAAGATAGATGGCAAAGCAACAGCGTGAACAAGCTAAAGATCAAGAAGAGCTTCAAGTAACTAGACGAAAATATGCTGAGTTAGACCGCCGAGTAAAAAGCAGTTGTAGAGCTGACAAAAAAGAGTGGTTTGAACGGAAAGGTAAAGAGGCTCAAAATGCTGCCTCTCGAAATGACACCAGAACATTGTTCCGTATTGTCCGAGAACTTACTGGAGCCCATAGTTGTTCAAACAGCCCCATAAGGATAAAAATGGCAAACTTCTGCTCACAAGAGATGAAAAAAATCTGCCCTATGGGTTGAGTAATTCAAAGAAACCTTAAACCAGCCCAACCTACTTAATGCTTACAACTTCAAAAATGAGCCAAAAATGCAAGGGCTAATGGTAAAAACAGGTGATATTACAGAAGCAGAGGTGTGCGCAGCAATCAAAATACTTAAAAACAACAAAGCAGCTGGTTTGAATGAAATCTCAGCAGAGATTCTAAAATATGGAGGTCCAGCATTAATTCATCACCTTACTAAACTCTGCAATATCTGTTGGCAAACAAGACAAGTTCCAGAAGACTGGAGACGTGGCATCATCGTGAAACTACCAAAGAAAGGAAATCAAACTGAATGTACAAATTGGAGAGGTATCACGCTTCTCTCGGTGCCAGGCAAAGCCTTCTGCCTCATTCTTCTAAAACAGATACAAGAAGCAGCAGATTGTCGACTGCGAGAAGAACAGGCTGGCTTTCGAAGAGGAAGATCCTGCTCTGAACAAATATTTATTCTACAAAATGTAATAGAACAATGCATAGAATTTAACTGTCCGTTGCCCCTAAACTTCGTTGATTTAAGATAAGCTTTTGACAGTCTACACCGAGAATCATTGTGGAATATTGTGAGCCTATATGCAATTCCCTACCATCTAATCGATATTTTCAAAAAACTCTATCTAGACTCGAGCTGTTGTATAAGAACAGAAGATGGGAACACCCCTTTCTTTAGCATTCTCACAGGCGTCAGACAAGGATGCATTTTGTCACTATTCCTATTCATATTGGTCATAGATTTTGTAATGAGAAAAGCTATGGACAATCCCAATATGAGGATACGTTGGAATGAGCAATCTAGGCTAACGGATCGGGATTTTGCTGATGACATCGTCCTTATGGCAGAAACACCACAAAGTTTACAATTAATGACAACCAAGCTGGATGGAATGGCCAGTTCTGCTGGACTACAGATAAATGGTGACAAGACAAATATAATGTGCATAAAAAATGGGAATGTATCTACACAAATTATAGTGCAACAGAAGATTCTATAAGATGTTGACCGATTTTCATATCTTGGCAGCCTTATCTGTAGTAATGGGGACATAGATACAGACATCAGCAGCAGAATTGGGAAAGCTTCGGCAGTCTTTCAACGAATGCGGTCCATATGGCAATTAGACTCTATAAGTATGTTCACAACACGTTCAAATACCTAGGAAGTGAATTGATGCAAACTGGTAGGTTGGACATGGAGATTGGCAGGAGGGTACAGCAGAGCAATGCATTCTATCAAAGTGTAAGAAAACTTGTTTGGGATAAGGAAGTACCAAGGAAAAGCAAGGACGTAATGTATAAAATGTACTATGTACCCATATTAACTTATGCAGTTGAGACTTGGACCCTGACGAGCAGGCAAGAGATTAGAATCCAAGCCAGTGAAATGAAATTCCTAAGAAGTATGATAGGAAAAACAGAGTGAGGAATGAAGATGTTAGGAAGGAAGTTGGGATGGGAAAACTAAATGAGAGAACTGAGAAGAATAAACTAAGATGGTTTGGACATGTAAAGAGGATGGAGGAAAATAGAATACCAAGACAGATGCTGGAGGCCAAGTGCAAGGGTAAGAGAGCAAGGGGAAAACCTAGAACAAGGTGGATCGATTCAGTGAAGAACAGCGTGAGAAAAAGAAATCTGGAATGGGACAAGATCGTGGAAGAAGAATTGTGGAAGGAAAGAGGATAGTGGAGAAGTGCCATAAATACCCCGACCCGGCAGGAGCTGGATAAGGGGAAATGATGATGATGATGAAGTATGTCCACAAAGATTTGGCTATATTCTTCTATCATCTTACCTGAAAATATCAGTTAAATCAGCACACAAGCTCAACGTTTTTCACCAACGATGCTTGAGGGGAATTTTGAAAATCAGTAATCGTGACCACATAACAAATAATGAAGTACTGAGAAGAAGTGGTCTACGCAGCTTGCACAAAATCATTGCTCAAAGAAGAATGAAGTTCGCGGGACCTGTTCTACGTATGAATGATAGAAGGATACCCAAATCAACAATGTTGTGGAAACTAATGGAAGGATACCAAAGTAGAGGAAGACCTCGTAACACCTGCAAACAAACTTTTGCAAAGGATCTTGAATGCATGGATATGAACTGGGAGGAAGCTGAAAACTTGGCAGCTGATCGAGTTCGCTGGAGGAAACTTGTTGCCCGATATGCTACCTAGCATTGTAGGAACTAAGTCTAAGTAAGTACTGGAATCAGACGGCTTCAGTAAAAGTAGATTGCACCAACACCGGTAGTGTAGAAAATATACAGTAAAACAAGGAGTGAGACAAGTCTTATGCTCTATCTCCACATTTTTTCTATATCTACTCTGAGGAAATATTTTCTGAAGCACTGGAAGGAAAACAGGAAGGTATTGTTAATGGATAAAACATAAATGATTTGCAGTATGCCGATGATACAGCTCTGCTTGCAACAAGTGCTGAAGATCTACAAACCTTACTAAACTCTGTAGTACAACACAGTGCATGAGCAGGTCTGAATTTGAATACAAAAAGGACAAAGATAATGGTTTTGAGCAAACATGTAATTCCACCTGTTAATCTTACTGTAGCTGGGACAACACTGGAACAAGCTCAACACGTGAAATACCTTGGATGCATACTTGATCATTATTGGAATAGTGCTATCCCGCATTGAATTGGCTAGAGCTGCATTCATGAAAATGAAAGAATTACTGTGCAACAGAGACTTTAATATTGCTCTTCGTCTCCATTTACTATGGTGTTACATTTTCTCTATCCTGCTGTATGGCGCTGAAGCCTGGACCCTCACGGAGAACACCTTTAAAAAACTTTGAAGCCTTCGAGATGTCGCGCTATTGGCGCCTGTTCAGAATGTCATGGATTGATAGAGACGTAACATGGAAGTGCTGGAACGCCTGCATAAAGAACTGAAGGATTTGCATAACACCAAACAGAAAAAACTTGAATACTTTGACCATATCATTTGCAATGATAAATATAAACTCCTTCAGATCATAATTGAAGGTAGGAGAGGTCGAGGAAGGAGGAGAATATTTTGGCTGAAGAACCTATGTGAATGGTATGGAATCAACACTCCTGCACTATTCCAAGCTGGTAAAAGAAATCACCCTGATGACAACCAACATCCAATGAGATTGGCAGATGACCTCGTTGTTTCACCCCTTAAAACATCAATAACTAACATCCAATGAGGGTATGGCACAGGAAGAAGAAGACGTGTACTATACCAACTAATAAGCTCAATGGTGCACTGGGGTGAAACACTGGTAAAATAGATTGAGAAACATGGATTATAGTTTCTTTGTAAATTGTATCAATATACATACCTATGTAATATATTCACAATCCAGGACAGTTACCCAAATAATTACAGATACCGTTGAGAAGTAGAGAGGGTGGTAAATAAACTACAATGTGACAAAGCAGCAGGGGTAGATGCAATTCGGTCAGAAATGGTGAAGTATAGTGGGAAAGCATGGCTGAAATGGTTGCATAGGATAATCGAAATGGCATGGGTTTTAGGAAATGTACCCTCTGACTGGACAAAAGCAGTAATCGCCCCAACTTATAAACAAGGTAACAGAAAAGATTGCAATAATTATTGTGACAAACAGACCCAGCCTGGGGCTGGAAACTGTACAAGATGATGATGATGAATTATTGTGGCATTTCTTTGATAAGTGTCCCAGGCATTGTAGAAAGGAGAGTTCGATCATTGGCTGAGAGTAAGATGGATGAAAACCAGCGTGGCTTTAGATCGCAACCGGCCGCGGTTTACGAGAGCGCTACGTCGTGTCTCGCTGGCATCGGGAGAGCATGGGTTCAAATCCCATTCGTGGCTTCCCATTTTCACTACCAGGCAAATGCCGGGACGGTTCCTTTCAATAGGTCCACAGCCGATTTCCTTTCATAATCCCTTCACTGACCCATCCTGAAAAGGAAAATACATGGCCGTTGGCTGCATTAATAAAATTATAATTATTTAGATCGCAAGAAATATCAAATCCTGCAGCTCTTCGCCTCTATTACCTCTCAATAATCCAGCCCATTGCAAACTACTACTCTCCCATTTGGACAACTTCTTGCCCGTCAAACATAGCAAAATTTTACAGAATTCAATCCTTATTTGCTGCCATTGTAAGGAATAGAATGCCAAGGTTTAGACAATTCACCACTCAGCAGGTACTTTCGGCCATAAACATCCCTCCCCTCAGCACGACACGCCAGGTGAGTGACCTGTCGTTCCTACATTCAATTTTAAATGGCCATTACCGTTCGGACCACGTGCTGTCACTCTTCAAACTAAGAGCCCCCTCCCGTTCTACAAGGCTCAAAGATATCATGCACATTCCACACTCTAAACATTCCTTAATCCAAAGATCCTTCCAAAACCGCATATCATCCCTGTACAATAGAATAGCAAGTAAACGCGAGTTGGACATATCAACAAACAAGAGGACGTTCCTGAAGCAGGTGAAGGAGAACATAAACTGTATTTAGAACTGTCATCTCGGCCATTGACGACACAGCTGCGAGCAAGGACATTCTACCGGCTCTTGATATGGACTTGTTTTGTTTGGTGATTTGTTAAATTTATTTTATATGTTATCTTAAACTGTTATTTTGTTGTTATTTGTACAAGCGTGAAGGGCTAGCATAGCTGTAGTTTGTGCTTTGATTAATAAATAAAAAAAACAAGGATGTCAAGATCAAATATTTAGTATGCACCAAGTTATTGAGGAATGTTACAAGAGGAATAGACATTTGTGTTTTGTAGATCTAGTAAGAGAAGGCATACGATGGAGTACCCAGGGCGAAGATGCTGAGCATCCTGAGGGAATATGGTATCGAGGGAAGGCTGCTACAGACAATCAACATAATTTATGTTGATAATCAGGCTGCAGTGAGAGTTGATGGTAGGATTAGTTCTTGGTTCAACGTTGTTACAGGAGTGAGGCAGGGCTGTAATCTCTCACCACTACAACTACTGTTTATTTTTTACATGGACTATTTGCTGAAGGGCATAAAATGGTTGGTTTTGATTCAATTGAATGGAAACCAGCATTCTGGCCTATGCCGATGACTTGGTTGTGATGACAGACTCAGTCAAAAGCTTCCAAGTCAAAATGTTAGAACTTGAACATAAATGTAGGAAATAAGGTAGGAATGAAAATCAGATTTCAAAAATGAAGGTTATGCCGGCAAGGAAGAAGCACAAGAAGCATGTCAAATAGGAGGAACTAAATTGGAGCAGGTGGAACATATTAAGTACCGGTACTTAGTCTGTGTATTCTCTCAGGATGGTAGTATGAGAAAGGAGAGTCAAGATGCAGAAAAGCCAATGCAGTGAGTACTTAGTTGCAATCTACAGTATTCTGCAAGAAGGAAGTTGGTGTAGCAATGAAATGCTCCCTATATCGCTCAGTATTAAGTTCGACCTTGCTGTATGGAAGTGAGAGCTGGGTAGATTCATGATATCTGTTACATAAGCTAGAGGTAACTGACATGAGGGTAGCTTGAATGATTGTTGGGACAAACAGATTGAAGCATTGGCAGGAAGGTACTCATAATTAAGAGATAAGGGCTACGTTAAAAATTAGCACGCGAGATGAAGCTGTTTGTATGAGCCAACTCAGATGGTGGGGTCATGTGAAAAGAATGCAGGAAGAGATATTACCAAAGAATTTAATAATTTCAGCTGTAGAGTGAAAGAGAAGCACAGGTAGACCTAGGAGGCAATTTCAAAGTGAGAGGTGTAGAAGAAGAGGAAGCCACAGTGCTGACTGCTAATACGGGATCATGGATCTAACTTGTTCGCAAACAGAGGCTTGCAGACTAGACTGGATACTGATGGGCAAAACAGTCTCAAATGAAAATGAATGTATGTACTTTTATTTTTTAAACTTTATTGATCACATTGGACCACTTGAACTGTTTTACGCACTTTTCTTAGAAGGTTGTACTGTTTGCTTCTTGCGATGCATCCAGCAACTCTTCATTCGGCCCAATCACAATTTTCTCATTTCATCTGAAATCTTACCTTAATACAGACATCACAATAATATGTTTTTATTCTGGTATCATACAAAAGTACACAATCACAATATTCTAGCTCCTAAAACATGCCAACTGCAGTGGCTACGCTCGCTAAAGCGCAGCGTTAGGCCATGGGCCCAAGCTCTCTGCTGACTGGGTAGATGCGTGGGTTCGAGCCCCACTGTCAACCGTCCTTGAAATGGTTTTCCATGGTTTCCCCAATTTCAATACCAGGCAAATGCTGGGACGGTACCTTCTGACAGACCACGGCTGCTTCCCTCCACATCCTTGTCCAGTTTCATTATCTTCATCGTTCCATCTCTCATCCAGTCGCGCAGGTCGCCCACGGGGGTCGACTAGAGAGACCTGCACTCTGCCTCTCAGGAGGCCACACAACAACAAAAAAAGGCCCTGAAATCAACCAAAGGCAGCAAATTACTGAATTTGAGATAGCTTTGGTCCTGTTACTGTTTTACCAAGCCCTCAGCCTGTCCCGACTAGACTATGATTTTGCAGCGTACAGTTCAGCAAAGTCAGAAACTTTGAACATGCTGGACAGTATAGCAGAATTAGGCTGACAACCAATGCTTTCCGGACCAGTCCGATTTCCAGCCCACTCACCAAATCAGGTGTTCCACCTCTTTGTGTCAGACTCCAAGATATGCTTTCATCATATGCTGCCAATCTGCATCAAATGATGCATTATCCTAGCTATCAATCTCTATTCAATACCTGATCCCACCAAGGGTACACCAACCAGGTTGTTGGTATTAGGCTTGATAGCTCGTGTAATGAAATAGGAGTGGCTGCAGGTCCCTTTATGATCCAGACACCTAACGAAGTATCGTATGTCCGGAAGTTTGGTTAGATCTACATCGAGGTCTTAAGGTGAACAACACAGTTTACCAATTTCTGGATGCTTGCGGATGGTTCGAAGGTGGACAAGAAAGTGGGTTGAGCTTAAATCATTGATGGTGCAAATATGAAGATCTCTTTGGGACAAACTTATATCCTCTTGACTGCGGAGCTCGTTGCTATCTATGAAGCTCTGCAGTTTGCCCTACAGACTGCACGATTCCACTTTCTTGTGTGTACTGACTCTTTGAATTTATTGCAGTCAATTACTTCATGTTTCTCACAACACCCATTAGTGCAACAAACCAATGACCTTCTAGCCAGCTTCACACTGCTGTTTGGTATTCCGTATATTTTTGTTTCTTCTTCCTTCTTTCTTTCTTTCTTTCTTTCTTTCTTTCTTTCTTTCTTTGAATCTGGCCTACTGTGGGTCACGGGAAACAATTGATGTGCTGGTTAGTTCCTTTTCCTTCACCCAGAATTTCTTCATCCTTTTGCTGTGGTTCCTCCTCCTTTCCTCTGACCAGGTGTTCTTGGTTGTTCTACTGGGTCTTTCCTTGAACCCCTTCAAGTTATAGATTTTTTGCTCGAAACACAGCCCTATTCCACTGTCTTTAGTATGTACACCAACTTACTCCATGTCTTTTCTTGTTTCTTCTACCCACATTGTAGTCACCTTTTGCTTGCTGATGTAATTAAAGATTCTTTTCGTTATTCGATTCTCATCCATTCTCATGAGGTGCCCATAAAACTTCAGTCTCCTGTAACGTATGGTGTCCGTGATCTTCTCTGCCTGTCTATATAGATCCTAATTTCTCCACGTACCATCGTTTCGTTTCTCAGGCCCTAGTATCTTTTTGGTTTAACTATATTTTTGTTTGATATTATAGTTTTTGTTTTATTAATAATGGACTGTTTTCATTTTTAGGATTCCATCTCTAAATGTTAACTAAACAAAATGTATATTTTAAAACTGTGTTATGAGGGGCATATGACCTTGCTGTCCTTCCTCAACAACCCTCATAATGGAGATAGAATTGCCGCAGTGCAAGGCTGTGCACGGTTTGTTCAGCTTAGGGGGCTTGTCCTTGACATTCATCATTTGGGTTTCAGTTTTTTCGTATTGATATCAATATTATAAATTTAGTTGTCCACTTTTCAATACAATTTTCAGTTTGTCCCTATCGGTACATGTTTCAGCACATATGCCGTGCCTTCTTCAGCCTATTACAATATTATCACACAACTACAGTACTACAGCATTAGCATCAATTTTCATCACACATTCCTTAAAAAAAACTAATTTTGATTTATATGACATTGTTTTATTTACATAGATTTAAAATTCTTAAAATGTCACTTGAAATAAAATTTATTCCAGAAATCCTTCCTTTGTCAACAATTTAAGATATTGAATATTGAATATATGCCAAAACATGTACCAATAGAGACAAACTGAAAATTGTATTGAAAAGTGGACAGTTAAATTTATGATACAGCTTAGGGGGGCCAGGGGGAGACTGCTGCGCCAACACTAGGTCAGCATTTGCTTGGTTCCTAACTTGAATATTGGCAATCGTGTCTCCAACAGATAATACAAAGGGGGCGAGCAAAAGAAATGGAAAGTTCTACAAGTAAAAAAGGTAAACACTAACTCAACATTTCATTTAGTCTATTCCAGAAACAACTGAATTCTGTACTGTGTGATGATCTTTTATAAATCAGCAACTACTTTTTAATCAATATATTCCTGCGTGTATATCTACCCAGTATTATTCCCATATCACCTGGGTTGGAGATGTAATGTGGAGGGGGAGGTTTACTGCCGGATCCCCTTCTCGACACCAACCTCAAGAGAGGAAGTGAATGAAACTGGGCAAAGAGTTGGAAGGTAGAGGCAGTTGTTTACTGGAAGGCAACTTTTGCATGGAGTCGAAAGTGGGGAAACGGTGTGAAGTTTTGAAGCCATTTTTCAGTGTTGCCTGTATAATCAATTAATACTTTTCAGTCGGTCAAAATGCTTTCACCCTATTAGATTAGGCGGGGTAAATTTATCACACTTTTCTGAAAAAATTGATGATGATGACGATCAGGTGCCATCAAGTTGCAACTGCATAGATGGACTGTCTCCATCTGATTCGGTCTTCAGCCATATACAGTACCGGTACTTCAGATCCTTCACTGACATATTCATGTTGGATTTGATGGAGTCGATCCATCTCAATGCTGGCCGCCCTCATCTCCAAGACCCTTCCAAGCATAGAGGTCAAGCTGTATGCCTCTCACCAAGGCGGACCCGGTTCGATTTTCGGTCAATGCATGTGAGATTTTTGAAAATGCCATGTCCTGTGGTTCGGATTCCACGTAAAACGGAGGTCCCGTGGCTTATGATCGCGAGATTAATGGTCACGTAAAACTACAAACTTCCTTCCTTTCTTTCCAAGTAAAATTGTCTTTTCCAACGAATCAGAACGTCTCATAATGTGTCCAAAATATGACAGCTGTAATCTTGTTATCAAGCTTCAAGAGACAGATCTGGTTTGATTTTTTGAATTACCCATACATTTGTCTTCTTGGCTGTCCAAGGAATACACAGTATCCTTCACCACCACAGCTCCAACAGAGCTCAAAAGCATCAATATACTTCCTATCTGAAAAAAATATTGCATGTACCTTAATCTTATTTACTGATCAAGGGGGATTTTATGATAACATTTTTCGACCGTCACACGGTCATCATCATATCCTCATCACAAGGGTTGGATTAAAATTACACAAGGGGCATACTGGAAGTCATGAACATTTCTTTAGAGAAATATGTTTATTAATATTGCGATACAATGAATACAGCATTTCAAACTATAAACTTTTGTTTATTTTTCAACATAGTCTTCATTCTTTTGGACACATTTTTCCCCACCGTTGTGGAAGTTTGAAAATACCTTGATGCTAGAAGTAGACTGTAGAAACATCTATAAGTTTGTTATTATGTTATTGCATGTCCTTTTTAGTGGTGTTGTACTGTTTTAATCAATGTTTCTAGTAATGTAATGTACTAACAATTTTAACACTATGGCTGAGGAAGGGAGCATTTATAGCCCCCAAAACACGTACCGAAATGTATTATAATTGATCTTGGAATACTAAGGTATTGAATAAGCGGATACTCAAAATCTTTGTCAATTTTTTAACTTGTCAAAACGGACCCAAAAAGATGAATTCAAAATTTCCGGAGACAAGTGAAGGTACATAGACCTGGCACAGGCTCAAATTGACAAACAACTGTGGGGGAGGATCGGTGCATCATTTGGATGGTCCGGATCGATTCCCATACAACAGCAGCGCAAAGTTGAGGAATAATAGCACCCTACATTACATAACAAACAGTGCTCTATCTTAATTTGTTGGGCCAATCTTATATAAGCTGATGAAGGGATCAGGATAAATGGGATCCCGAAACATGTCCTGTTATGTATAAATAGATGTGATCTTTGATTACATTATAATTAAAGGTATTGACTGGGCGGACCCATATTTACAAGAATAATTATTTTATTCTAGTTATATAATCTCGTCAATACGGAACAATGTCAAACGTCAACAACCTTGATGTTAACATGTCTGTTAGCTCCTAGTTACAAGTACTGTACCATGGCCGGCTCTACGGAAGGCCGCGGCGTTCGACCTTGCAACGCTGCACTTCTCTGAACTGGGATGGCCATAGCAGCCGGTCAGCTGTTGATGCGTGTGCTTCGCCACGAAAACAAATTGAAATAACGAAATAATATTTGTTCTTTTCAACATTAAAGTAAAAGGATTGTCAAGAGTGAGTAGGGCTTGCTTCGAGTAACAAATCCAATTTGTTTTCAATATGTATTTGACATTTACAAAATATACAACAGGTTGGCCTCTAACAAAGAATAGCAAGTTTTCTGTGATTACTATGGCAATTTACCCGTTCATTCCTCAACTTCCTGTAATTATTTAACAAAATGTTACTCATTGTTAAGACAATACTTGTGACTATTGTCATAACATTACATCCACAGGTACAAGCTTTCTCGGCAGTTTCTGACAATTCAATATCTGATAAAATACCGAGTAGACTAAGATTTTGCATTACTTGGCGTTGATTGTTACATTTACATTTTAAAAATTGTTCCTCAAACTTATCAGAAATTAGTGCCTGCGTTATTCCAACAACATGTTTACACACTGATCAAATAAAATCAGCAGGAACTGAAAGTCCGCCCCTATTTATTTCATTGAAGTAGCTGTCATTTATCTTTTCTTTATTTCTAAGCAAAGCCAAACATTCTTCACATTTTATTCTTGAACATTGCTTGAACGATATGTAACCACAGGCATATATAAAACCCGACTCATCGAATTGTATGTTTTCAGTGTACTTGTCTTCTAAAATACTGTAAAAGATATCGTCAACAGTAGCTGACGAAAGGCTGCTTGTTGTACTTTCTCCTGAATTTGTATCGGAAGAGGACATTATAATTTCTTTCGAAAAAGTAACTGCTCCATACCTGGCTGAATGAAGGCCAAGTACGCTTTTCAACCTTATTTTCAATTCGGCCTCCATTACCTGAGTAACTGTTATATTATAGTTGCCACCTGTTAGTTGGCGGTACTGCCCAAACCTGGATTCTAATTGGTCACTCTGAAATTTGCCAGTTAACACATAAGAGGGGTTCACATTCTGCAGAGCATAAATAATAATCTCACGTAATACATAGGTTGTTACATACAAAGCGTTGTAAGTTTCATTGGTTAAACAACTCTTTTTTGAGGAATCATTTTCAGCGTTCTTTTTCCACGTGGACAACCATTGGAAGAATGCCTTTAGGAAAGCCAACCTTTTGTCTTCGGGATTTTTGAAAGGCATTTGAAGACTATTACGTTTAACAACATGGGTGAGAGGCCGCTTAATATTAACAATGGACCACCACATTAGGATTACTCTGACAAAAAAAAGCAGTACCTTTATAACAATACTTGTTTAGAGCAGAAACTGTAGATTCGTGAAACACGTTTGTAACCAAAGAAACCCTTTGGCGTTCAAGTGAATTTGGATAAACACTTTTAAATGTTAACTTTGGTGCAGACTTAATCAGTAAATCGGATTCCTTTTTGTAGATCGCTCTTATGTCACTAAATGATGCTTGAGTTACCTCTTTAAAATCAGGGTTACAGTCATCTGAACTTAAAACATTTGAAAATGAGTCTAAATCTTCCCATACAGGAATAATAAATGACTTATCAATGCCACTTAAATTCAGCCAATTATTTCGTATATTTTTAATACATGGACACTGTCATATAAAACAAAAGTTTTTAGGGGGTTTCCATCAATATGGAACCAGTAATTACTATCAGAATGTTTGGTTAGTTCTTTGAACATAGCACGATTCACACCATTATTATCAGCTATGATACACAGAATATTTAGGCCACAATCCGGTATTTGCCTGATAACACCTTTTGCAATATCAGCTAGTTGCAAACCCGTTAATTGTTTCACTGGAACTAATTTAACAATCTCTTTCAAATTTCCAAAAGCAGAACTAACGAGAAAGGCCAGAACTGTCTTAGCTAAATCGACAGATTCATTTGTAGCAACACCAAATAATTGCCCATTTTTAAAATCTAAAGTTTGTTTGACATGTATTTCATCAATCTGTAAATTTACAACCCTTTCTAAATTTGATAAATCTTTCACAATGTGACTTAGAAAGTTACCGTTCTCTTCATCAGCTTTCGGGGATATGGCGAAGGAAGTTGTTAATTTTTGTAAAACTCGGGGATGAGGTAGGGATAAAAAATATGGTTAAATCTAATTGCGTTATAACACTTTGTAGACTGCATATAAACGAGGAATGCATTTAGAGTTGTAGTGACGTTATATCTAGGTTTCTTTAAAAAAGTAAGTGTAAACTGATCTTGCAGAAACATTAACTTTTTTAACAGAATCTCTGAAGTTTCGTCTCCCTGGTTTTCAAGGTCAATTTTTAGGTTATCTATTAAACTATTAATCTGGACGACTAGTGAACTTCCAGAACTTCCAGGTAAGAAAAAGTCGTGGCAAAATTCTATTGCTTGGAACAACTGACTCCACTTACTTAATAATGAATTTCGAAATATTACAGAGCCAGAATGAAGAACAACAGCGTTAGGAATTACGCCTCCATTGATATGAATTTCGACCGTAAAATCATTGTTTATACTTATACTTGACCTTATTTTAGGTATGTTTGACACATCTAATTTATACAAAATACAATAATTTTCACTAGTACTTACAGACCAGTCTGTTTTATGCTCCACCGATTTATTTTGTATATCACAAACAAAGGACTCGAAAGTCGTAATTTTGTTGGCTTCCTCAGCAAGGGTCTTCTCACATTCCTCTGCAGACCTTTTCCGTTCTTTTTCTTCTTCTCTTCTTTCTTCTGGAGACTTCCTTTTCTTGGAGGAGCACTTACTCAAATACGATGGTAAGTTTGGGAATACCTTTGGAACCGCACGAGGTAACAATACAGGCTTCTTCCGTGTAAATTCCTTATTATTCCCATCACCATCCTTGTATTTTTCAACATAACTTACGTCTTCAGGAAGAAAGTGTTTAATACATACGAAGGAATATTTCGTAGGTACCCAATTGGCTCGAGGAATAGCACGTTCCCATATGGCTTTCAATTGTGGATTTTTAGGAAACCCAATCACTGTCACAAATCCTTCAGTTTTTATCGATGGACGATAATTAGACTTGCGATTCGGCACAACACAAGTCTTTGGCATTGTAGCTAGCCACTAGACAGTAATAATCAATGGTATAATTTCATTTACATAGAGTATTTTGAAGAAAACACGAGCGCGTGACACATTTTCCATGTAACTCAGTGGGCTAGGCAGAGCAGACTGGCCATTCACGGCGAGGTTGCCAATTTTCGCTCGCCGCGGCCTTCCGTAGAGCCGGCCATGACTGTACAGAGCTCAGAAGAATGCGAGCGTGGGGTGAGGTGGAGGACAAGGGGAGGGGCGTTCCCTACATTGCCTACAGTCATTCGTTGCTATGGCAACCTGCTTCCTTCTCAGCAGAATATATATTGGTCCGGTGTGCACTCAGAAGGACGAGTGGACATTGTTCGGAAGTTATGGCACAATGTTTTTGGGAAGACATATCACAATGTTATCGCTGGCTACATTCCCTTGCCTAGCATTCTTCTGAGCTCTAGTATCGTCAGTACAATAACCCAGGTTATCAGATAGATTCCACACACATTCAAGAATCCAGGGGTTTCTAAATGAAGCAAAGAAAATTCACTTGGGCTGGCTTTGTTTAAAGGTTACTCTTTACTGTTCTAAAAGAAATACAGTACCGGTATATGTTCACTCTATGCCTGTTTCATGAATCTGGGATAATTCCCAAATTGTTCCATCATGAAAAACTAACAAGCATTTGCATTACTGTTAAAAGCAGTGGTTTTACAGTAAATTAATTACGTAGTTTCTGCATATAGTGATGGTTACATACTCCCCAACCCCGATAAACATAGCCTCCTTTCCATTAACCCGGGAGAGGTTGCATTGCGGTCTCTTAGACCAGGTTCGTATTGTTCACGTCACCATTGTTGTTTGCTGCATGCCCCCACCACGATACTTCATGTAATTGTCACGGAGAGCAACAGCAACAGTTTCCTCCTGTCCGCTAATCCAATTTTGCGTGGTAAGTTGAACTATTCACCAATCATTCCAGACCTGGTCTTGTCCACCACACGCGACCTGTTGAGTTTTGCATTTTATGATGGACTCCGAAGATTAAGATGGAATTAGGACGCTCTTAGAGAGTGTGGAGAAAGAAGAATGGAACAGAAACGAAGTACTCAGAGTGCAACAAGACAGAGTACGAAGGGAACTGTTTGGCGTTTAACAACAGAGAGCAGGGAAGTTTGAAGAAGATGATGATGGAAGTGCAGAGGACAACTTGGCTTGTAGTGAACACAACACTGAGTCAGAGGAATCTATGGATGAACAATATTGTGGTATCCTGTTGCATAATTCAAATACGATACAACACACAGAAAACGCACCATTTTTTGCCTCAACCGGAAGAAGTACTAGTAATGCTTGACCAGCGTACATGGCTAATGAAGGTGTTACAACATAGCAAGTACATTCCTCTTAACAAAGGGGAAGGACACGCAGACACAATCTAATTTCTCACCTACCTGGACCCAAGGGTGATGCTCGCAATGCTCGCTCTCCGATAGAAGTTTGGAGTATTTATTTTCCAGACTCCGAAATCGAAAAGATTGTGGGATTTACAAATATGTGGATTGAACAAAGACGAGCGAACTTCACACGAAAATGTGATGTTCTTTCTACAGATGTAAAGATGTTCGAAAATTGAAAGCTGTGTTTGGGCTGCTTTACCTTGCTGGCGTTTCGTTCATTGCATCAAAATCTTGAAGACATGTCGGCAACAGATGGGACATGGGTAGAAATATTCGGAACGACAATGAATCTGCGTCACTTCAAATTTTTGCCTGGAGCTATGATATTCGATAACGTTCATGACAGAGATAAGAGAATTTTCTAAAATCCGTGAGATATTTCAGGCTTTTGATGATCGATGCTCGCAGGCATATTCACCAGGTAAATATTGTACAGTGGACGAAATGGTCGAGTCGTTTCAAGGGAAATTCGATTTTTTTTAAACCAAGCAAACCAGCCAAGTATGGCATAAACAAGTTTTGCCTTAGTTTGTGCCAGAACATATTACACAGTTCATATGGAAATTTATCCTGGTCAACAACTAGAAGGACCCTTTAGAAGTGAAAATTCACCACGAGCCATTGTTGAGAGAATAGTACAGCCAATGTCAGGCAGTGGGAGGAATGTGACAATTGATATGTCCTTCCCCCTGGCCATCTCTCTTCTTGAAAACCACCATCTAAAAATATTGTCGGAACACTCCAAAAAAGTAAGAAAGAGATTCCTCCAATATTATTGCACCAAAAATGCCAGTCAACAGCAGTAGTTTTGGATTTAGGGTTGCTCTCTTATGCTTCCAAGAAAAATAAGGCCATCCTATTGATTTCCACTTTCCACGATCCTGACACAATCGATGCGAGTTCTACCATCTACAACATGATAAAGGGAGGCGGGATACTGTCGATGAACTGAAAGGGACCTATTCAGTTTCAAGGGCTAGCTGTCGATGGCCACTCACTGTGTTCTATGGGTCATTGAATGTTGCTGGGAGCAACACATTCGTTGTCCCAAGGAAAAATACACAGTAAATCATAATTCGACGACAATTTCTCAAGTAGCTCTCCTGGGAACTGTGTCTAGAATATTTACAATATCGAGAAACAATTTATTGCCTATCTGGGGAGATGAAGATGAGAATAGGCAGCATTCTAAAAGAGCTTAGTGAACCAACTGAAGTGGAATGTGAACAGTCTGCAGTATCAAGGCGGGAAACTGGTCCTGGTCGTTGTGCCAACTGTGATTGGTGCAAACCCAGTGCAGCACATGTCTGTCATGAAGCACATAGTTTCAACATGTGTCGCATGCACAACAGAATGCGGTGACGACGAATGTGGAACTGAAGTGCCCATACTGTAGCCTATTACAAAGTTTTTTGTTGTATCGTTATTGCAGATATTGATTTTTCATTATTATTAGAAATAGTTGTTTAGTTTACAGTTTTAATGAATATGATTGTATTATGATTTTCAGCAAATTTTGTTACGTGTTTTTTAATTAGCAAAAATCCAGAAGATTCCCTGTAAAATAAATTTAAAACTATAAAATGAATCTAACAAACAAAAATCATAAAAAATAAATACAAAACTAGGAAATAATCATCACAATAAAGTAATGTGTCATTTGGAACAACCTGGTCTAAATGACTGAGCGCGACCTCTCATTTCCGGAGAGTCAACGCGACCCCTCCCGGGTTGAGAGAACAATAGCAACCTTTTGGAAATGAATAGCTGACACCCTTCATTTCAGTAGTAAAGTTCAGGCATTGCCAGAGCCATCAGAGATCATTACTACCTCGGATGAGGCTTGGAGTCGAATGCAGCAGGTATGGGATGTAATTGCAAATAAGAGGACAGTTCAACAACACCTCAGAGAACAAAGTATTCAATCAAGGTGAACTGGTATGGGACCTGATCTGACGGAGAATACAGTCACACCCAACTTCAGTTTGCTTGTCAGCACGCTCAATGGAACTGTGTACTGTTTTTGAAGAGCTCAGGTTCTTCCTGAAATCTCCAGATGATAGGGAGAGAGTCCGGAGAGTGATATACCGAGTGCACAGTATCCATAAAGGCTCCATGATTTTGTGGGGCGGCTTTGCCATGTAGGCTCGGACAGACTGGTTTCCATTGCAAATGGCAGGCTCAGTGAGATTCTCATCGATAACACCACTTATTGGAGATGGAATCATGTCCATGCATGAAAATACTTGTCCACTGCAGTACAATATGTATTACAGTGCTTAGCCAGCTCACAGTTCCAACTAAAACCCTCATAGAGGATCTTTGGGATAAGTTTGGGAATATGGGACAGAGTTCAAAATGTGCTCCAGAGGCATTATGTGATCTGCAGGCAACATTTCAAGAGGATTGGGACTAACTTGAGCAGAGAAATATCGAAGCCCTAACTGAAATGATGGCCCAGAGAATGGTGGCTGGAGGCTTCAGTGGCATAGTTGGTAGCATGCTGAGCTTCTATGCCCAAGGTTGCGGGTTCAAATCCGGCCGAAGTCGTCGGATTTTTAAAGAGTGTTAAAAATCCCTCAGTATGCCTTCCTTTGGAGGGGAAGTAAAGCTGACGGACCCATGTCAAAGATTTATGGCATGTAAAGGAACCTTCCACTAATTACACTTGTGTGAAGCTAAATTATAGGTTTCATTTGTTTAACGCTCTTAAGTTCCAACGTTCGTCACCAGGAGCCGACTGCAGTGGCATCCAGTAACCAAGCTCACAACTAGTTGCCAATGATGGTAACATTTGGTAGCAAAAGTAGGAACTACTTGAAAATTGAATGTCTGCAGTCCTTACCTGAATTACAGTTAACACATACTAATACAGCCATCACAATAAAAACCGGTTATCAGACAGATTTTACAAACACCCAAAGTTCACGGGGCTACATGGCCACGTTGTCGCAACCCCTAAACTGAGGAACCAACCAGAATGGTGGCTGTGATTACGATAAGAGGTGGACACAAGATATTGAGTGTTTAGTTTGTTGCATTGGACGCAAGTGTCAGCATAATCATGATATTTTTTCACATTGGTGATATTTAGAAGTGAGTGAAAAATAAGCAACAAAATTGATAAAACAACAATAAAAAGTGTGCATTTTGTATTTTATTTTGAGACTATTGATTTTTGTACATGACATGTGAACTTTTAGTACTCAGTTCATTAATCTTTAAAATGAAAACAGTTCCCAAGTATTATTATTTGTGAAACCACTACTAAATTTGCCATTCAAGCTCATTATTAGCAAATTTTTATAAGAACTGGTGTTTTTTTTTTTTTTTTTGTGAGTTGATATGCATCCTCTAGAACAAGAAACACATAATTGTAGTCCATGCTACTCGAGTTTTATGTCGTAACTGCCAATAAAGGAAAGACCATGGCCAATTGAAACACATTATTTAAAGTAGATTTCATCTCTTCAATTACTTGCTGATGAATCCGTACAGTGTAACTGAACAAAACTACTAGAGATCATGACAAGCATGTGACCATTTACTTAATTGACAACCATTTAAGAGTATTTCGACTTGACAACATAGAGATATATGGGAAGGAACGAACACTGCAATTATTACTTGATAGCACATTGGCGCACAATGAGCTTAGTATGTAGGAGAGCCCATGTGATGCAGCACAATTGTGAGGTGGAGGAACATTCACTTTGCTTGTTACACAAATGTTCACACCAGTTCCTACTGTAACTGTACTCCACGTTAATCTCTCTCCCTGGAGTACAGCAGTACCTTTTCCTCCTCCTTTAACCTCAAAGCCAAGAATCAATCCTAGATCTTCAAGGTGACAGCCAAAAATTCTAGTCACTATGCAACAAAATGAAATAACTTAGCTGTACTTCACTGATTCCGATAAGCCTATGTTAATTACCATAATTCTTCAGATAAAGAATGTCATGGTGTACACAATTACTATTTTAACTTTTGCAAAATATACAAATGCAGCAATTTTTAATAAACCTGGTATTTGGTGACATTCAGCAAGACAGAACTATTGGAAATGTACTGTTGAGGACATGGTGTGAAATGAAGAAGGGAATAAGGGTTTCTTTATTGGGGCATTATATTCGTTGTTGCATGTTTGTCTATTTCCACACACAATGCTGCACTGTACTGATGAAATTAATGGCTAGAGAGTACCTTCTTTTAATACTTTCAATGCACGAGCAAAACTGGTCAGAATTTACAACTCTACTCCACTTGCAACTACATTGTAGGCCTATACAACATATCACTCTTTTCATAACTTTCTTATTACAGGAACTACCGTACTCTACTGGCCCTGCTCCAGCCCAAAATCTAGGATTTGATCTCTGATGCCCGTGAGCCTACCATTTTGTAGGCTTAATACTTAGGCCTATCTCAAAAGTTTTAAGTACCGGTTAGACGTGTATCTAGCATTTCAGTCATCTCCGACATTTAAGGACAGATGAGCTACTTGTTACGTTCCTTAAAACATCTTAAACAAAACCTAACCTTCTCAATCAGGTACGGTATCACAGTATAAAATGGTTCTAAACAGTGGCGTCGAAGATTACAAAACTAAACCACTAATTAATTGTCATACATAATATCTACAGTATATATAGCAGCAAATACGTACAAGTGTAGTATAATCATAAATTGTCTGACCCAAATTGCATTTCCATCGAAAGTATAATTATTTTACACAGTAAAATATCACAGAAGGCTTCCTCGCCACAATTTTATTACACAGTAGCCTACATCATTGTGGAAAACGTGAACCGTTACATTAAAGACGTTTCATTCCGTGACTTAATGCAGTTTATAGATTGCTATAAATGCCAGTCGCTATCACAGTTTCCATTCTGGAAAAAATTGCGAATGCTTTATTGCTTCATATCGCCAACTATTATTTATCGCGCCATATTTGATTTGATAAAGCAGCTTCCGGTTACTTTGGCCACGGAGAAAAAAGCTTTGGTTGTTCAACACTGAAGCATGCGTATTGGAGCAAGACCTTCCGCTGGCTAGACGCGTCTAATGTATAACCATAACGAATAGAAAAAGAAGTGATATCACTAGCCTAGTACGCCTGGTCCGCCGCAGCGCAGCGCTGGCTCCGATCTGTGATGTAAGTTAGCATTGGCACTTACGAGACTTTTAAAACCTTGCGACCTGTTTTACATGTTAAAACACCACAAGATATCCTCATAGGCACTAATAAGTTCGACATCTCAACTTACTTTACTGTGCCCAATTATAATTTAATAAGTCGTCTACTGTAATAGTCCAGTTTCGACAATAAGCGAAGACAGAGAGCAAGTTCAAAATGCAATTAGTTTTGCCAGCTATCGGGAAATTAAAAAAAAAAAAAAAGAACGGAAAAATTAACCTCGCTATCAGAAAGGATTTCTTCACATTGTTACACATTTTACATTCCCTTAACAGTCTTGCAACACAGCAAAAATATAAAAAAAACGTACGAACGCAACTTTCAACTTTACCGTAGATTATTATAAAATTGAATAATGACCATAAATTTCACTCCACAAACACCAAAATCAGTAAACTACCATCATTTCAGAAGAACTTAACATTAAACAGGCATAGAAGACATAGTCTTGACCCCTTCATAGAGTAGGATATTGCCTAAACCCGATCACGGCTCCTTCCACTTTACCTTAGAATATTACAGAAATCAATTATACCCATACATTTCACTCCACAAACACCAAACTCAATAATCTACCATCATTTCAGTAGCACTTAACATTTAACAGACATAGAAGGCACCCTCATGACCCCTTCTTAGAGTAGGCTATTGCCTAAAACTGATCACGCCTCCTTCAGCATTACGGTATGTTTTGAAACTCATTGTCATTTTATTCTCATCCCTTTCTTCACAGAGGTAGTCTTTAATGGCATCAGGAGCATTTTTATTTACACCATATTGGACAAACAGTTGGGCAAATTAGGAAATATATGTGGAACAGAATAGTCTTTCAATCGCCAGTTGGTTCTTGGGAGAAGTACAGTACTACTTCCTATCACAAATTTGTCAAATTTAACAATTAAATATTCTGAAAAGTGAGCATCACAGATGTAGGACTTTTCAGTAAGTTCCCTATCCTTCCCTGGTATGGCCCCTTTGCACTTGATAAAACGTTCCTTATCTTTGTTTGAAAAACCGTCTGACCTCTTTACAGTCCCCATAGCCAGATCAGCATCCTGGTACAAAACAGCAAGGCATCTTCACTACTCACATTAAGCACTCATGAAAATGTAAGGGCTAAACTGCTGTTTACCTACATTAAATAACAATAAAATTAACATACGAAGATAACGTCAACACACGACAAGAAATTAAATTCCATTTCAGTTAATGTTTCCTACAATAGGATTTCAGGTATTAATACTATGAAGTAATAGTGTAAGCACTTGCATATCAATAAACGTTTGCACAGAACACCACCAAAACACTCCGACCGATTAAATACATAATATATCGCACATAAACACATAAAAATATGTGGAAATCAACAATCTCAAATCAACTGTAGCGCTGTGTAGCGGCGAGTGTCAACCAGATCCGTATTCATTACATGCTATTGAGGGAGAAGAGATCACACTTTATATTCTATTCGTTATGGTATAACCTAACGATCTTAACTTTCTGAGCATCACTATCCTCGGTTCATTGAAAACGCCACACTGAAACATAAGATGGCTAAGTGTAACCCTCATTCGACCACACACACATCTAGCATTCTCGCGAAGGTTCATGCGTGCCATATACACCGGCTTCAGAGCATGCTGAAAACGCAAACGTATTATAGTAATATTGTGCCGTCTCGTATATCTGCCTACCCGAAACCACGGTGTTGTTCGGATAGTGGGTTGTACCAGAAAATAATTACGAGTCTTAATTGGCGCAATATTAGACCATTCAGTTTGCCATACATTGAGGAGCTGGGAATAAATAACAGGGAAGAAGTCCGTAAAAGGTACAGCGATATTATAAACGACTCCATATCCCTGTGCTGCCCACTTTGCCATGCGGTCCACATCCTCGTTTCCTTGGATACCCGAATGCCCCGGGATCCCAGTGAGCATAACCTCCTGCGCCATGGTCTGAAAATCAGACAACATTTGCGCAACTTGATACACATACCAATTGTCAGAGCTACTCGGATTCGCTAAAGCCTGGATGACACTCATTGAATCCGTGCAAATCATTGCCGGGGAAACTCTGTGTGTACGTATATACTGACAAGTTTGACGAATGGCAAATACTTCAGCTGTAAAAATCGTTAGATATTTTGGCAAACTATATGTGCGTATAATCTGTCGATCCGGAGCATAAAAAGCCGCCCCCACTCCATCTGGTGACAACATTCTTGAGCCATATGTATAAAAAATAGTATAATGGGAATAGCAATTGACAATATCCCGAAAGCATCGTGAAATTACTTGCGGAAAACGCTGATACATCCGGAATAGCGCCGGTAAGGAAGTGTGCAATATATTTGGCTGGGATTGTAGGACCCTATATGAAACCGTGTATGGTAAAGGTTTGAGCGTTTGCAGTATATCTGACCGAAATGCCAATACCAAAGCCGGCTTATGCGGACGTGCAAAGCGATTTTGCGCATAATACTCCACAAGCAGCTGTACTTTACTGAGAATCGGTGACGCCGACAATGACATTTTAGAAGCCAGGTACTTACTGGCCAAAAATCTCCGTCGTAAGTGTAAAGGTAATTCCCCAGATTCAGCTAGTAATGCACAAGTGGGACTGGACGGAAGCGCCCCCAAAATAATACGTAAAGCCCGATACTGCAACCTGTCAAAAGTGACCAACCGACTACTCGCCATCATATCGTAGAAAAAGCAACCATAATCCATCTGGGAAAGAATAATATTCTTATATACCGTAAGTAATAAATGAGGATCAGCCCCCCAACCCCGGCGTGCTAGTGGTCGGAGAACGTGTAGTCTTTTTTCAATTCGAACAGTGAGTGTTTGACCCTGGCGCGACCACAGTAATTGGTCATCAATATGTAATCCCAAATATTTGATGCTACGAACCACCTCTATGGCTCCCTGTCTAAATAAAATAGGAGTGCGATCAACCTGCCTTTGATGAGTAATAATTATGGCAGAAATTTTCCTCGGCGACGTGTCAAATCCGTGATTATGGAACCATGTATGAGCAGCAGTCAATGCATCATATATATCCTGACGACATAGCTGGATAGTATCACGCGAACAATAAATAAGAAAATCATCTGCGTATTGAATGATTCGTGCATAAGGAAGGATGACCGATTCTAATGTCTGAGTATAAATTGAAAAAAGAATACCGCTTAAAATATCACCTTGAGGCAATCCACGAGAAGTCTGACGGTTATCAAGTACACCAGTGGGAGTGTGTAGAAATAGTCGACGATGGTGTAAAAAATTCCGTATTAAACGTATGAAAGATAATGGGAAAAGCAGCTCCCCTAGTCGATGTTGTAATATGACTGGATCCACCGCATCATAGGCCTCCTGAATATCCACACATACGGCAACCGAGTGTTGTTTGCGGGCTTTCACTGATAAGATATCCGTCAAAAAATCGTAAGAGCTTCGATTGTGCCTAGCCGTTTACGGAATGCAACTTGTGACCTCGAAAATAAATTATAGTACTCCAAACACCATTGCAATCTACGTAATAACAATTTTTGAAATAATTTTCTTAGACACGAACCAAGATTGATGCCACGATAGCTTAGGGGGTCTCTGGCATCTTTCATTGGTTTTAATATCGGCAGAATTTCAAAATTATTCCATTCCACAGGATACGTACCATTTGACAGAACCGTATTGTAAAGCGCAATCAAGACCGTCAATGCTGGGTCAGGGAAATGGGCAACCATCCCATAAGTAATGTAATCCATACCCGGACTCGTGGATTTAGTGTGACGCAACGCAGTCGAGATATCATTGCGCGTGATTGGTTGTTGTAAAATCTGAAACTTATCCGAAGTCCAATAAGGTGGTACAAATGCGTGTCCGGAAACTGAATCTGGCGTGAGGGAATGATAAAACATTTGAAAACCTGTCTGCGTGAGTCCCGTACTAGGACGTGTACGACGAGTATTCGATAATTGTTTTATCAAAGACCATAAGGTGCTCAAAGAAGTATGGGAATTGAATGTACTAATATGAGATTGCCACGCCATCCGTCGTTTTTCATTAAATGTCTTCTGAAGCTGGGCAGTGAGACTTTTGTAACGTAGATAATGATCAACAGTCCCATGAACGCGATATCTTTTTAAACATGCCTTTCTCCGACGAACAAGCAAAGCACACTCTGCGTCCCACCAATGGACCGCACCCGGATGCTGTGACGAATACGATGATATCGCGCGCTGGGGGTGATAACAATCAAGAAATCGTTGTATCAGCTGTAATAAAGAATAATACCGTTGATACGGAGGTGTTCGCGAAGTCCCCAATCCATCATTTATATAGTGTTGAAAAATTTCATAGTCGAAATGCCGTAAATTCCTTTTGATGGTAAAATGACATGGACGCTCAAGCTTCTCACCCGGTTTCGCATAATATATAAGAATCGGAAAATGATCGCTCTGATGAGTGTCCCCAAGTGTTCGCCATTCCAATTGATGGGCAATATCCGCTGTTGTAATAGTCAAATCTACCGCACTCTTTGGACGTCCCGGTGGTGTTATGCGCGTAGGCGACCCGTCATTAAGAATATTCAAAGCATAAGTTTGAAGTGCATGCACAATATGGCGATCTTTAGGGTTGACACGCTCACTGCCCCAGAGTCCATGGTGGGCATTAAAATCCCCGAGAACTATATGTTTAGGAAATTGTGCAATATATTTGAAATACATCAACCATTGGCGTTGCGATCCCTGAACTTGGGGAGGGCAATATAAATTACTAAAAATAGTATTGCCGATCTGAAAACACTTATGAAAACTACGTGGTAGAAGGTAAGAAATGGGGATCACTGAAAAAGGGATATCATTTCGAATAAGGGTGCTTATACCGCCATAACCTGAACCATCCTCTCTAACAACATTATACATTGGGATCGTAAAACGATATTGGGGCGATAGCCAAGTTTCTTGTAAAAAAAATAACATCCGGATGGAAGTCATCGATTAATTTAAGTAATTCATGCCGCTTGTTGACTATACTCCTGCAATTCCATTGGAGGAGCCACACGTCTCTTCAAAAACGGAAAGAGAAAATCAGTGAAACTAGTGACCCAGGGTCTGGTTGTCATGCTGTGTTGATTTTTCCAACGGGGGTAGCAAAGGTAATACCCTATCTAACAAATTTTTAACGCAATGCGCCCATTGCGCATTATGCCCTAACAACTCCATAAGTTTAGTAAATTCTGCCAAAATAATTTTTGTTGGCTCCGATCCAGGCGACCCTGAACCAGGCCCGGGACTGTGTAGATTACTCGTCTCCGACGTCTTGGCTGAGAAGACCGGTGGGGCCTTTTCCAGTCTCGGTTGGTTAAAAAGCTGGCAATGAGCACTCCTATCTTAACCCAGAGGTTGTACCACTTTGGGGGCCGTATGAACGATTTCCGTAAACTTGCGCTTTCGGGCCGGCTCAATCTGCCTGACACTTGGAGCTGAACTTAAAGGCGGAAATTGTTGGGGTAAAGTTAATGGATTGAATGTGGGACCCATTTGACTTTTCATGATCTCATTATACGATTTATTTTCCACACACATCCGTCTTTTAATTTCAACTTGCTGTTGATGTATTTCGCAACGAATGGCACCTGCCGGGTGATTCTCTGCACAATTGGCACATTTAGATAAAACTTCCTTACATCCCGAGGTGAGGTGTTCAGCGGCATAATTGCCACAGCGAGGGGCTCGAGCCCGGCAATGTAACTGCACATGTCCATAACGTTGACACTTGGTGCATCGTAGAGGCGAGAAAATATACAAGTTAACTTCTAGCATAACATTAAAAATGCTGACATAAGGTGGTAAGTTCTGCGTCTCAAAAAAGATTTTCACAGTCCCCGTAGCTATGCGTTTCGTTTGGCCATCAACAGTTCTGTTTCGAAAGAAGCGCTGTACCCGTAAAATGGGGACAGGAGCCTCTATATACTTGAGTAGTTCCTCATTCGTAAGAGAAGTGTCAACTCCTCGCACAAGTCCAACCCGTTGGACATTAGAGGAGGGGATAAAAGCTGTCAAATTCCTCTCACGTAGTATAGGATTTTCCAAAAAAGTATTTGCATCGCGATAATTTGTGAATTGTATTTGTACTCTATTTCGTCCCTTTTTCTGAATTTCTCGTATGCCCGGGATTTTTCTTTCATAGAAAAGCCGACCCAAGGCCATCGGATGTAAATTTCCAATCGCCTGAGCCCCTTCTCCCTGCACAAAAATGATATATGGTCCAGTATGATGGCTAGGATAACGATAGTCCGTGGCCGGGGTTCGTACTGGGTCAGTTGAGGATCCCATCATGGGTTTCGTTGTCTCGTGAGTTGAAATAATCGGTTGCTCATGAACGATTCACATATCCTCCATAGGGATAATACCATCCACAACAACATTCCCTGCACTGTCTGAGTTTTGGCCCATTAACGTCCCATCGCTCTGAGCCGCCATCGCGACCACACGCAACTAGTATATAAAACTTATTAACAGCTATTAACAATGGCACAAAACACCAACACCAAGCACTAACGAAACACAAAACCAAAAGTACACTCCAACGGATCACACACACACGCAAGCCGCAAGCTTTTGAGGTGTTGCTGTGAACACAGCTGTCGTGGAACTGTCGATCAGGTATTGGCTTCGCATCATTGGTCACAGCCTAGAGCAAGCCTACAGCACAGATCAAAGAATATTCGCACAGATGCCAATAGCCTTAAATTCCTCGTTTGCAAGTAGGATCCCCAATTAATAAGGCTCCAATCCTGATTTAAGTTGGGATGTGTAATCAACGGAACAGAACTTCATTCTTCTTCTTATGGGCCGTTAGATATATAGATTTTTATTAATTCCATTTGATCAAATACATGCAATCAATACATTTTGATATAGGACACGTCAGAATTTACATGCATAAAATAAAAGAACTAACAGGTATATATTACTGAGATTATAACTATTTATAACTTATTATAATAGCAAATCTTAATAGATACAATCTTATTGCACAACTATTTACACCTCACTCTATTATCATAATATGAAAACTTAATTCTATAAATACAACATCATACAGCTAGGTATTAAAATTAAATTAAAAAAGTAAAATATAGTTATAGATTCCATCACTCCTATACGCTAAAATATTCAACTACTGAGTAAAAACAATGGCACTGCAGATAAGCTTTCAACAATCTATCAAAGGTTTTTATTTTTGGGGCCAGTTTTATATACTGGGGTAGTTTATTGTATAATTTAACTCCAGTGTGAAAAGTTCCTTTTTGATATATGCTTGTGTGTGTGTGTGAAATATGGATGTTTTGATTTTGTCTTCTGTTATGCCTATGAACATCATTGTTTGAAGAAAAACATCTTTATTCATTAAATTCTTTTTAAAAAACATAATACTTTCAAAGATATATATGCAGGGCAGTGGGAGAATGTTTAAATCTTTAAACAGAGGTCTACATGATTCTCTAGAGTTTACATTTGCCATAATTCTAATCGCCCTCTTTTGTATCCTAAACGTGCTTAGTACATCTGGCGACATACCGCAAAATATGATCCCATATCTTAAGTATGAATGGAAATAAGCAAAATAAGTATTTCTTAATGTGTGCATGCTAGTGCAGGTTTTCAAAATACGTAACGCAAAGCACATCGAGTTCAGTTTAGTATTCAGATATTGTATATATTTATTCCATTTCAAGTCTTGTTGTATCCATAGTCCTAAAAACTTTGTTTCTGATTTATTTTCTATTTGATGACCATTTAATATTATATTGGGCATCGCAGGATTCCTATTCTGTATAGTGTGGAAATTTAGACATACTGTCTTTATATAGTTTATTATGAGGCGATTATCTTGTGACCATTTGGTTAACTCTCCTGTAACGGAGTCAGCAGACTGCTGTATGACCTGTTTAGTTTCACCTTTTATTACGAGTGTTGTATCGTCCGCAAACAAAATTTCCTTATGTGAATGAACGTTCTGTGTTATATCGTTGATATATAGAAAAAAGAGTAGTGGGCCCAAAACCGATCCCTGAGGTACTCCAAATTCAATAATTCCCTCATTGGACAATGTTTCATTAAGTAATTTGGTTCCATCATCCTTGTGTCTCAAGCTTACTATTTGTTTACGCCTTGTTAAGTAAGACTCTATCCATTTATTAGCTAGACCTCTAACACCATATTGATTTAGTTTGGTAAGGAGGATTTTATGGTCAACAACATCAAATGCTTTCGATAAATCCAAGAATAGGCCAGTTACATGTTCCTTATTGTCAATTAATTTCAGTATACTATTACTACATTCGTAAATTGCTGTCTGTGTAGATTTTTCCGTTCTAAATCCATGTTGTGAGTTTGATAATATTTTATTTTTTTCTATGAAACTTATCAGTCTCTTATACATAATTTTTTCCACAATTTTTGCAATACCAGTTGGTAAGGTAATAGGACGATAGTTATCTAATTCATCTTTCAAACCGTTTTTGTGCACTGGAATTACTTTTGATAACTTCAAAATATCCGGGTAAGTTCCTGAGAGAATTGAACTGTTTATTAAGTGCGTAAGTGGATTTATTATATTTTCTGCACATTTCTTTAAAATTGCATCAGGGATGCCATCAATGCCAGCACAGAATTTATTTTTTAGGTCTTTTATAACTATTCTTACCTCTTCACTTGTGACATGATTTATAAATAAAGAATCACTGCATATATTTATTTTATTATTAGAATTTAGTGAATTTACCTGTGATTTATTTATTAATTTTTGTGGAATTTCCAGAAAATAGTCATTAAAAGTGTTTGCTATTTCCTCTGGATTATTAATCACTTTATTATTTCTGGTCAGTGTAATGTTCCTTTGTATTTTAGCAGATTTTCCAGTTTCTTTCTTTATCACGGACCACATAGCCCTGTTTTTATTAGATGATTGGGAAATAAAATTATCATTATGCATTTTCTTTGCTAGTCTTATTACCTTATTTAATATGCTAGTGTATTTTTTGTAGTATAAATTGAATTCAGGTGTTGTGTGGTATTGTTTATATAATTTGTGTAGAAATTTCTTTCTTTGACATGAATTTATAATCCCTGTTGTTATCCAATTGCTAGTTTTGTTATTTTGAACAGTTCTTCGTTTAAAGGAGAATGCTATTTCAAAATAGTGTTTTAGGGTACTGTTAAATGCATTAAATTTATCATTTACATTTTCTAGTTCATAAATTTCTGACCATGTTTCCTTATTTAATAAGTCATTGAAATATGTAACATTTGATTCAGTGAATGACCTGCACTTTGATTTTACTCCATTATCATTATTATTGATTACTTCGGATACTTCAAAACTCAGTATTTGTCCATGGTGGTCACTAAAACCAGGGAAATAGACTTCTATTGAATGGTGATATTTATCTGTATTTATAAAAATTTGATCAGGAGTGGTTTTACTAAATTTTGTTATTCTTGTTGGTGTATTTACTGTAGGTTTCAGTCAATAGGAAATTAGTAACTGTGTTAATAATTCACAATTTCTATCAAGTTTTAAGAAATCCACATTTACATCCCCACAAATTATTATATCGAAATTTACTTTGCTCATGTTATTGAGTAACAATTCTAATTTATCTATAAATAGAGGAAACTTTCCTGACGGAGAACGGTATACGCATACAATTATTAACTTAAACTGCTGAATTTTTACGGCAGAGAATTCAAAATCCTGTTCCATAATTAGATAATCATAAGCTGTGATCTGTTCATGATCTAAATTATTTCTTAAGAAGATGCAAGTACCACCATGGCTAATATTAGATCTAGAGTATTTACTAGCTTGTATAAACCCTGGGAATTGAATTAATTCAAGTTGTTCCTCTTTCAGCCAATGTTCTGAAATACATAGTGCTGAGATGTCTTTAAGTTCATTTTTAAGCATTAGATTTATGTAATCAATTTTATTATAAAGAGACTGGACATTCTGGTGGTAAATTTTAAATTTGTTACTTTTGCAAGCTTGTGTTGGTGATTTATTTACATTATTATTATCATAATTGTTATTATTATTATTGTTGCTAGACAAATCCGAAATACCATTGTTGCACTCCGTTAAATTTGACTTCAAAAGATGTGAATGCCAAACCTCACGTTTGGCTTCTTCTACCAGTTTCCCTGCTTCCACTCTAATGATATTACTGTTGAATTATTCTTACCATTTGAATTTACAATTTTGCAGATTTCATCACTAAGATACTCTTTTCCTAATCTATTTAAGTGTAGGCCATGCCGAGTGTGGAACTTCCTGTCTAATTTACTTACATCTACAATTTGGACATTTGGAAAACTCTTACAAATTTTATGAATTTTTCCATTTGTAGCCTCTATTTCTACATTTACACATGATTTGGGAATTAAATCGTATCTCTGCGGAATGTTTACAATAATGACATTTGTTTTTTGCATGGATGGCAATGTACCCTTTAAATCTTTGATTACCTTTTTACTCTCATTTCTATAGACGTCGTTTGCTCCAGCGATGATCACTGCGTAGTCCTTTGCAGTAAGGGACGCACACTCTCCTATCATCCCGTTCGTGACTTCTGCAATTTGAGCTCCTGGCTTCACTGTCGAAGTGATCTCCATTTCTCGGCTTCTCTCCAATACGCTTGCTGCTACTTCTCGCCCGTGGCTATCCGCAAATATCCGCATCTTCTTGGATTTTCTCTTTATCACTTTCTTCTTTTCTTCTTGAGGAAAGTCATCATTTTCTTCGACAAGCACTCCAAATGAATTTGAGACGGGAATTTCAGTTACATGTACTCCATTTATAGGCCTAGGCTTATTCAATCTTACCTTACCAGCAATCACTGTCGACCAAGTTTCCTTGCTTTCCTCTCTGTTTCCTTTTAATTTATTCAACTCTTCCATTAACTTAGCAGCTTTATAATTTCGTCTTTTGAGGACAGTTCGTTTCTCAGGTTATGACATTCGCATGACGGTAGCGGTAGGCCTACATTACGACAATCGGTTTCACTTTTCTCCTCATTCAATTTTACCTGAGATCTTGTGATGATTTTATTTGCATTTTTTACTTTTATTTTGCACGACGAGCATAAATCCGTTACGGTTACACAACCTGACGAGACACTAACACTGTTTACTGTCGTCATACTAGAGATCTAAGTTAGCCTAGATGTTTACACCAAATTACACTAAATTTAATTTAATTATTACTACCTAATAGAATTAATCTAATTACCTACCAATAAAGAAGAATGTGAAATGCGTATATCTTCCAATCGGGTGAAGTCTCGTAAAAGCACCACTGCTCTACTTGGTTCAAACAGTGATTGAAGAAGTCACCGAATCTTTGGATACACGTTCCCACAACTTAGTTTAAGTTTATTAAATTATCAACAAGAATTTCTAAATACTATCAATATTCCGTATTACACTTGATCTAAGGAAAGTAACTTTATAGATTTTAAGCCTCTGTTATAATATTTTACCACTTTTATCAAATATTTACACTAGCTGCTATTTCACTACACTTTCACTGTGACGCCATCTTGGAGTCACTGGGCACAGTAGCAAATTTCGCCCAATAGCTTCTGTATTTGTTGATTATAATAAATTAATTTAATAGATTTATTACAGCCAATGGGCAATATATACAGTATATAAATGAAAAGACTTTACTTTGCATATCAAATGATGGAACCCATGTACAGCGAAACGAGTCACCGTGTGCCTGAGTGTGTAGTTGGTTTGAGTCCATTCCCTATTTACCATTGCGTCAGTGCTGTAGAATTCTTCCCAGATATTTTCCCGTTTCTCCTACCTATCAATTAAGTGTTTTTCTGATGCTGGTGTTGTTGGTAGTTAAAATTTTATTTTAAGTTCCTCAATGAAGAAGGTTTCCTTTGTAAGTTCATATACTAATCGTGTGGGAGTGAATTTTGAAACAGCAAGTGTCCTTTTCAAGAAACTTGCTTTTACACGATCTAATACTTCAAGGTCTCTGCCTTTAAGATGTGTCCATATTAAATGTAGTCCATATGTTGCGATCGGTGCAATTTTTGCGTGAAATAAGAACATAGCTGTTTTAATATCCAATAGTTCTGGTTTGGTGATATCTTAAATACTACGAATAGCTGCTCTTGCTCTTTCCTTTATATGTAATCTAAATGACGTTCTGGTGGATTGTAGACTTATTCCTAAATATTTGAAGTGGTTGACAATTTCCAATTTTTCTTTTCCAATAAGTATGTTATCTGATTTGGCTAGTCTTCCTCCCTTTCTAAAAACCATCTGTACAGTCTTGTTATTGTTCATAGTAAAATCATTTTCTGTTGCCCATTCCTCCAATTTATTTACTGTTGATTGTAATTCTTCTTTATTACTAGCTCCTAGAACTATGTCATCAGCATATATGTATAGTACTACTGGGGAGTTCCGAGGTATTATTTCAACAATATCTGAAGTGATTACATTAAAGAGTACGGTAGTGGGCTTAATGGATCTCCTTGCAAGGCTCCATTGGTTTGAGTGATGTAATCTGATCTGGTTGTCCCATCATCTATCATAATTCTGTTTGATGTCAGAATATTATGTACAATAGTCACCATTTTGTTGTTTCTTCCGATCATCAGTTCCAGTTTGCGAATTATAATTTCCCTGTTTATTAAGTCGAAAGCTTTATTATAGTCAATTAAGACTGCATAGAATTTCTGTTTAGGTTGCCGTAGTGTCTCATCTATGTTATGCAGCAAGATTGCGACTGCGTGTAGTGTTGGTCTTCCTTTCCGGAAGCCAAATTGTTCATCCGGAATCTTATCATTGATTTCTTCCTCCAGTCTGTTTTTCAGTAACCTGGTGAATATTTTCAACAGATTATTCTCTAGCGCTATACCTCTGTAGCAATCTGGGGAACCTGTATCACCCTTTCCTTTATAAAGAACTTTAATGTTAGAGTCTCTCCACTCGTAGGGAATGTTTCCTTTATCCATACAGGTGTTGAATAATGACACCCATATTCCAATAAACGCATTTATAGACAGTTTTATATGTTCGTTTAGGATACCATTTGGACTTGCTGCCTTTTGGTTTGCCATTTGTGATATGGTTTCTCTAAATTCCTCTTCCGTAAAATCCTGAAACACAACGTGTTTATCCGTGTTTTCTTTCATTTCCATAGCCACCGACCGGTTATCTTTGTTTAGTGTGTGTGAGAAGTGTTCTGTCCAAATTTCCATTGGAATATCATTTGGGAAGTGAGGTCTTTTTGCGGTTTGTGAAATGAATGGGTTTTTATAGGCTGGTTCAGAGATTATCACTGCTTCTCTATCAATGAATGCCTTTTTCTTCTCTTTCAAAGGCTGTTTGTACTTTCTCCTTTCTACTGCAAATAGGTTTATGTCCATTGTGTTATTTGTCTCTCTTGCTTTATATAGGAACTCGAGGACCGACTTCCTTAACATGTAGCACTCTTGATCAAACCAACTTTGAGCTCTCCTGGTGTTTTTCCTGGATGGTATAAGAGCTTGTTTGAGTTTTTCTTCTATTTCTTTAGTAGCTTCATCTAACGAATTCTGACGTATCTTCTGTATGAGGGTCTGTTGTTCTTCTAACGTTGGAAGCTTCTCTAATTCAATTTTCCTAGAGAAATTTCCTGGTTGTTTCTGTTTGGGAGGCTTGTATTTGATTAGTGTTGTAAACGTAGCTGTTACTGGGCGGTGTTTCCTTACTAAGCATCTGTCCTCTACTTTCCACTTTCTACTGATTATAATAAATAAATCTTAATTGCAGCCAAACAGCCAAAGATTGAAATTGAAATTTTACATGTTTGCCCAATCACATATTGACTTTGTCCTTTTTGTGCATATTTGGATGTGATAGGGACCATGTGCCGTTTCACATAGCCTACATTCACAGTCTATATTTGGTTCGTGGAAGTTTGTGTTCTTGCATATCAGGTGGTGCATTGCCGTCTATATTTCTCAAACCGTGTTGTTGGTAGATTTGGCAACGGTTAGTTGAGTTCGTAAATTCTATAAACACGTAAGACCACATGCTAAGTTTTATTCATAAATATCGTTTATTTTGATATGACACCATCTAAAAGCAGTTCGTACTATTTCAACACCCGTGAAATTCCTCGTGGTAAATCAGACCTTCTGAAAGTTGTAGAAGTGAGTATTTCTCGAATTAAGTTGTTTGTGTAACTAACGCCTTGTAATGAATTTAACCAACAAATTCTTCACTAATATTTCATTAAACTATTTCTGGTGCGTAGGAAGTGTTGTGTGCCTGGCTGTAAGTCAAATTATGGCAGCACTATTAAAATAACTGGTTATATTACAACGTTTTGATCACTACAGCGAGGTGGGCTTTCTGTATCTAGTAAGCCTAATTTAGTTTCTTACTTACTTAAGTTACTTATTTACTTACTTATTTCCTTTCGCTCCGTGCGGAGCATAGGGCATCCAAGAATGATTTCCATCGGGCTCTGTTTGTTGCCAAGTTCTTCACTTCCCTCCAAGTCTTTACCGCTTTTCTGTCCTCCTCTTCAATGGTGCGTTTCCAGGTGTTCCTTGGTCTTCCCCGTCTCCGAGCCCCTTGAGGATTCCAGTCCAGAGCTCCCCTTTCTACTGCATCATTCTGTTTCCGCAGAGTATGCCCAATCCAGCCCCATTTCCTCCGTTTAATTTGGACTTATATAGGTTGTTGGTTAGCCCATTGCCACAGTTCATCGTTTGGGATTATATCTGGCCATCGTATACCCAGAATTCGACGCAGACAACGATTGATGAATACTTGAAGTTGGTGGCTGATAGGATTGGTAACTTTCCATGTTTCACATGCATACAATAGGACAGTTTTCACATTGGTATTAAAAAGTCTGAATTTCGTCTTCCTGGATATGTTACGGTTTCTCCATACTTGATAGAGCTGCACAAAATCCCCATTTGCCTTTCTTATTCTGCTCTTGAGGTCCTCCTCAGCCCCTCCACTTCTCGATACCACGCTTCCCAAGTAAACAAATGTATCCACCTGTTCTACATCTACTCCTCCCACAGTGAGACCAGCCTGTACTGGGGAGTTCACTGTCAGCTCCTTTGTCTTCTTTGGGTTTATCTTAAGTCCAACCTTAGCAGCTTCAAGTTCTAAGTTTGCCAGTTTTCCCTCTATGTCTCTGAAGCTCTGTGCTAGCATACAGATGTCATCAGCAAAATCAAGATCCTCCAACCTGTCTCGAAGTCCCCACTGTATCCCTCTCTTCCTTCCTGTCCCCACCTTCCTAAGAGTATTATCAAGAACAATCAGGAACAAAGTGGGAGAAAGTATAGAGCCTTGTCGTACTCCAGTCTGGATGGTCAATGGCTGGGATAGCTGACCCTCATGCAGGACTTGACATTCATAACCAGAATACATCTCTCGTATGATGTTAACTATTTTACTTGGTATACCATATTCCTTTAAGGTCTCCCACATGACCTTCCTATTAATGGAATCAAAGGCCTTCTCAAAATCTATAAACGTGATGTACAGTGCTGCTTGCTATTCGTTACTCTGTTCCACAATAATCCGTAAAGTGTTAATTAAGTCCACACAACTGCGGTGTTCCCTAAATCCAGCTTGCTTTTTCCTCAACTTCGACTCGATAGACTTATTCACGTGATTCAAGATTATCCTGAGAAATACTTTGCTTGGTACGGATAGTAAGGTAATACCTCTCCAGTTGTTACAATTCGTCAAGTCACCCTTCTTTGGGATTTTAACAATCACACCTTTCTTCCATTCCGCAGGCAGCTTCTCTTCAAACCAGATCTTTTCCATCAATGGCTTCAGGATATTAGCTGTGGTGTCCATGTCTATCTTGAGGACATCTGGCGAAATTTTGTCGACACCGGGGGCTTTTCCATTATTCAGCTGTAGCAAGGCTTCTTTGATTTCAGCACAAGTTGGACTGTGCAAAAGAATATTTGGATCAGAATTTTCAGGGTCATCATTCCTCTCTTCGTTGTATTCATTAATCCCTCGATCAACATTAAAAACTTCGATGAGGTATTCCCTCCACCGTTCTTGTTGTTCTTCTTGAGTTGTGAGTAAATTTCCCTGTTTGTCTTTTATGGGTCGGCTCTTTCGGAAACTTTTCTTGGACAGCACTTTTGTGATGCGGTACATTTCTTTGCTGTCACCCTTTGATGCAGCATCTTCTGCCTTCTTCGCCATCTCATCGATCCAATTACTCTTATCTCTCTTCACACTCTTTTTTGACTTTTTTGTCAACGACCGTGTATTCTGCTTGAACTTTTGCTTTCTGATGTCGAGTCTTACACATATTCAACCACTCCTTAATCAATTTCCTACGACTTAATGCCTCCCAAGTTTGTTCTGACATCCAATCCTTCTTGAGAGGATTGCTCTTTCCCAAGACTATTTTATTTGTATCAAGGATGATTTTCTTTACATTACTCCAGGAAGATTCAATATCAGTTTCTGCTGTATCAGATTGGAGTACGTGAAAACGATTTCTTAGCTCCAATTTAAATTCTTCTCTGACGTTCTCCTCCTTCAACTTCCTCACATCAAATCTCTTGCTCTGCTTTTCAAACCTCTTCTTTGCCACCATGATCTTCATCTTGAACTCAGCCAGCATAAGGTGGTGATCACTGCTAGCATCAGCTCCTCTCTTATTCCGAACATCGGTGAGTGATCTTCTGAATCTCCTACTCACTGCGATATGGTCAATTTGGTTCTCAGTGTCATGATCAGGGGAAATCCACGTGATCTTATGACACCTCTTATGAGGAAACAAGTACCTCCAATAACAAGGTCATGGCTAGCACAGAAGTTTGTGAACTTTTCCCCATTTCCATTCCTATCCCCAAGGCCATATTAACCCATCACATGTTCTAGTCCCTCGTTGTTCTCTGCTACCTTAGCATTAAGGTCTCCCATTATTATAATCACATCTCTCTTACTGCGTTTCTTTACTGTCTCATGTAGAAGGGAGTAGAATGCTTCCTTAAGTTCTTCTTCTGATGGTTCCGTGGGTGCATAGCATTGTATAATAGTAACATTGCGAATGCGAGTCTTAAATCGAGCTGATAATATTCGCTCGGAAATGGGTTGCCAACTTATAAGGCTTTTCTTTGCATGTTCAGTAAGCAAAAGACCAACTACATCTCTGCGTTCCGCATTCTCCTCGCTCCTCCCAGAGTATATGAGGGTAAGTCCTTCATAAGTTTTTATCTCACCAAAATCTGGCCACCTTATCTCACTGAGCCCAAGTATATCAAGTTTATACGAGATCATTTCTCTGGTCACCTGCCTCAGCCTATTACTCTCACCCAGAGTCCTCACATTCCAGAAACCTATTCGTGTCTTCCTTTTCGTGCCGAAAGTTGTCAACATGAGATCCGTCCGGTTTTCATTCTTTTCAGTTTCATTAAATATAAACAATTTCGGAGAGTGCGAGTTATTAGCCCACAGCTTCCTAGTTTTCTGGTAGGGCTGCCACCTTAAGGACTGAAAACGAGCCCCCGCAGTTTTCCAACCGTACCACTGAATTACAGCTCCGCCTGGAAATATTCATCCGTAAATCAGATAGTGACAGGGCTGTCAGGATCAGTTCACCAGAAGACATTGAAACGCTAGTAAAAGACTCTTCCATCAACAAGGCTCAGCCATCCCATTCACAGAAATAATAAAGAATCAAGACATGGACCTACTAGTTGATGTTGACTTACACACATCAATTGATAAGCGTAAATATGACTATATCCACGACTACATAGCAGACACTAAAAATGAGGTTAGCCAAATCAAATGTCTTTGCCTAAATAGCAGAAGTATAAAAATAAACTAGAAGATATCGAGATACTAATACATATTGTGGAACATCTAGATGTCATAGTGGAACAGAATTTTGAATTCTCTGCCGTAAAAATACAACCGTTTAAGTTAATAATTGTATGCGTATACCGTTCTCCGTCAGGAAATTTTCGTTTATTTATAGATAAATTAGAATTGTTACTCAATAACATGGGCAAAGTAAATTTCGATATAATAATTTGTGGGGATGTAAATGTAGATTTCTTAAAATGTGTTAGAAATTGTGAATTATTAACACAGTTACTAATTTCCTATGGACTGCAACCTACAATCAACACCCCAACAAGAATAACTAAAATTAGAAAAAACCACTCCTGATCAAATTTTTATGAATACAGATAAATATCACCATTCAATAGAAGTCTATTGGCCGGGTTTTAGAGATCACCATGGACAAATACTGAGTTTTGAAGTACCCGAAAAAATCAATAATAATGAAATAAAATCAAAGTGCAGGTCATTCACTGAAACAAATGTTACATATTTCCATGACTTATTAAATAAGGAAACATGGTCAGAAATTTATAAACTAGAAAATGTAAATGATAAATTTAATGCATTTAACAGTACCCTAAAACACTATTTTGAAATAGCATTCCCCTTTAAACAAAGAACTATTCAAAATAACAAAGCTAGCAATTGGATAACAACAGGGATTATATATTCATGTGAAAGAAAGAAATTTCTACACAAATTATATAAACACCACACAACACCTGAATTCAATATATACTACAAAAAATACACTAGAATATTAAATAAGGTAATAATACTAGCAAAGAAAATGAATTGTGATAATTTAATTTCCCAATCATCTAATAAAAACAGGGCTATGTGGTCCGTGATAAAGAAAGAAACTGGAAAATCTGCTAAAACACAAAGGAACATTACACTGATCTGCAATAATAAAGTGATTAATAATCCAGAGGAAATAGCAAACACTTTTAATGACTATTTTCTGGAAATTCCACAAAAATTATTAAATAAATCACAGATAAATACACTAAATTCTAATAATAAAATAAATATATGCAGTGATTCTTTATTTATAAATCATGTCACAAGTGAAGAGGTAAGAATAGTTATAAAAGAGGTAAAAAATCTGTGCTGGTATTGATGGTATCCCTGATGCAATTTTAAAAAAATGTGCAGAAAATATAATAAATCCACTTACGCACTTAATAAACAGTTCAATTCTCTCAGTAACTTACCCGGATATTTTAAAGTTATCAAAAGTAATTCCAGTGCACAAAAACGGTTCTAAAGATGAATTAGACAACTATCGTCCTATTACCTTACCAATTGGTATTGTAAAAATTGTGGGAAAAAATCATGTATAAGTGACTGATAAGTTTAATAGTAAAACATAAAATACTATCAAACTCACAACATGGATTCAGAACGGAAAAATCTACACATACAGAAATTTATGAATGCATTAATAGTATACTGATATTAATTGACAATAAGGAACATGTAACTGGCCTATTCTTGGATTTATCGAAAACATTTGACGTTGTTGACCATAAAATTCTCCTTATAAAACTAAATCAATATGGTATTAGAGGTCTAGCTAATAAATGAATAGAGTCTTACTTAACAAGGCGTAAACAAATAGTAAGCTTGCGACACAAGGATGATGAAACCAGATTACTTAATGAAACATTGTCCAATGAGGGTATTATTAAATTTGGAATAACCCAGGGATCGGTTTTGGGCCCACTACTCTTTCTTCTATATATCAATGATGTAACTCAGAACGTTGATTCTCATAAGGAAATTTTGTTTGCAGACGACACAACACTCGTAATAAAAGGTGAAACTAAACAGAAGAGTTAACCAAATGGTCACAAGATAATCGCCTCATAATAAACTATAAAAAACAGTATGTCTAAATTTCCACACTCTTCAGAATGGGAATCCTGCGACGCCCAATATAACATTAAATGGTCATCAAATAGAAAATAAATCAGAAACAAAGTTTTTAGGACTATGGATACATCATGACTTGAAATGGAATAAACATATACAATGTCTGAATACTAAACTGAACTCGATGTGCTTTGCGTTACGTAATTTGAAAACTTGCACTAGCATGCACACATTAAGAAATACTTATTTTGCTTATTTCCATTCATACTTAAGATATGGGGTCATATTTTGGGGTATGTCACCAGATGTACTAAGCACGTTTAGGATACAAAAGAGGGCGATTAGAATTATGGCAAATGTAAACACTAGAGAATCATGTAGACCTCTGTTTAAAGATTTAAACATTCTCCCACTGCCCTGCATATATATCTTTGAAAGTATTATGTTTTAAGAAGAATTTAATGAATATAGAAATTTTTCTTAAAACAAACAATGATGTTCATAGACATAACACAAGACAAAATCAAAACATTCATATTTCACACACACACACACACACACAAGCATATATCAAACAGGAACTTTTCACACAGGAGTTAAATTATACAATAAACTACCCCAGTATATAAAATTTGCCACAAAAATAAAAACCTTTGAAAGAACGTTGAAAGCTTATCTGCAGTACCATTGTTTTTACTCTGTAGTTGAATACCTTAGCATATAGGAGCGATAATTATAATTATATTTTAATTGTAATACCTAGCTGTAAGTTGTTGTTTATATAGAATTAAGTTTTCATATTGTGATAATAGAGTAAGATGTAAATAGTTGTCCAATAAGATTGTATGTCTTAAGATCTGTTATTATAATAAGTTATAGTTATAGTATTAGTAATATATACCTGTCAGTTCTTTTATATTCTATGTAAATTCTGACGTGTCCTATATCAAAAATGTATTGTATACATGTAATGAATCAAATGGATAAATAAAAATCTAATCTAATCTAATCTAATCAAACCGAGACTTGGGTAAAAAGTAATGAAGCTAAATACTGCAATCTAAACAACAATTCTTTTGCATTTGTAAACAGAGACAAGCAGGATGGTGGAGGCGGGGAGTTTATGTCCACAAAAAATTGAATGTAATATGTCTTAACCTAGTTGAGAGTAACCATAGCCTGATCCAGTTAGAGCTTAGAAGAAGTGATACTTTTCGTTTCAATAACATGCATACTATTAGTATAATTGCAGTATATAATCCTAACATAAATAACGCAACACATTTCATGCAATCTCTAGAGCACATTATCTCGACAAAAAATGCCAATCTTTGCTTATGCATTGGTGATACAAATATTAACTTACTAAACAAAAATAATGTACCCAAATCAGACCACGATCTACTATCAAGCTATGGTTTCACACAAGGCAATACTCACTATCCAACAAGAATATTGTTGTGTATTTACTTGAGTTAACATGAACATTCTAGAAAGTGTTGTGTATGTACTTGAGTTAACATGAACATTCTAGTTGCTTTGTCCAGAACATTCTAATCTGGAATATTCCAATCGGGAACCTTCCATATACTATGTATATATGCACCCGCAGGCTGTAGACGTCTGTTCCGCGCCAGTTCCGCACTGGAACGCTCAAGTTACGTCTATCTTGTGTATCTACTAGTGTTAAATAAACCGTTGTTTTATATTAACAAGTGTGTGCTATTTATCTTGTATCTCCCACGATTTAACAAATATGTGAATCAACAAGTACACTCCTTAATCAGGTAGCCACTAATAACTGTAAATATGCCTATAGAATAAGCAATATAATTAGTAATATTAGTGATCCTAATATTCTTGTAACTGAAATTTTCTGGTCAAATTACTATCCAGGCAAAAGCTCAATCTCGTACATGGCATTTAAATACCCCCAACAAGCAAAGGTCTAGTTTAAAAAACGTAAATAAAAATTACCGGTACGTGAACAAAACAAATCCTCTAATGGTCTCAATCAAACAGACTGCTTAAATGATGTAAACGAAACGTACACCGCCATGAAACACAAAATCTTGATACAGACACCCAACAAAGGAAACACTGACACACCTTTGCAGAAATTCACCAGAACCACAAAAACCCATGGATAACAACAGGATTAATTAAGCTAACTATTATGTATCTAGTTTCTGTCCTCTATGGAACTTGGTCGGAGTGTATATATGCTTTTACTCTGTGACGATGTTAGTTGTAATTTGTTCATTGTGTTAAGATGTAGATTGAGATGTGTGTGCATATTAAAGTGCTATGATATCCTCTATTCAAAACATAATAGTTATAATGTGTTGATTGCCTATCCCGAGCCCCTGTTGCATCTACCTCGCCAAACATTGAAACATCAATAAATGCAGAAGTTTCACAACTCCGTGCTGAAACGATTCTTCAAGTGTCAAGTGAAGCCATTACCTACGAAACTGTCCGTGATGAGACTATGTTAGACCCAGAACTTAGTGCCACCCTGCAACGTCTTCAAACTCAATCCTTGGATGAACCATATACAGTTGAAAATGGAATTCTATTCCGTCAAGACCGAATTGTTATCCCAAAGAAACTACAAAGAAAAATTTTGGAAGAGTTACATTTAACACACCTCGGCATTGTGAAAACAAAACAGTTAGCAAGACGATATGTCTACTGGCCGCAATTAGACAAAGACATTGAGAAGCTTATCAAATCTTGTGAAGAGTGCGCGCAGACTCGTTCAAATCCACCAAAAGCTCCAATACACCCCTGGGATGAACCAGAAGAAAATTGGGAACGCATACACATTGACTATGCGGGGCCATTTGATAACCACCATTTCTTATGTGTGTTGACGCGAAATCCAAGTGGGTCGAAGTACGAATGGTGAAAGACGCTCCATCCACTGCAACTACTATCAGTCTGCTTGACAATATCTTTACCGTACATGGGTACCCGAATGTCCTTGTGTCAGATAATGCCACAATCTTCACGAGTGATGTATTCAGATCCTATTGCAAGGAGAGAGGGATTTTTCAGAAATATATTGCACCAGGGCACCCAGCAACCAATGGGCTAGCCGAGAGAAACATCCAAACTTTGAAGAGGCGACTTCGTGCTGCTGTAAATGACCCGGCACCATTATCGACTAAGTTACAGAATATCTTGTTTCAATACAGAGCATCGCCATTGGCATGTGGACAGTCTCCAGCTGAACTATATTTGAAACGTCGGCTACGTATCCGGTTGGATGCTCTACTTCCAAACCAAAAGAGCTTGACTACATCCAGTTTCTCACACCCCTGTTCGCTCTTTCAAAGTGGGAGAGAGAGTGCAAGTCCGGATTCACCAGAAAAACCGTGATATTTGGCAGTTTGGTGTTATACAAACTAAACTCGGCCAGCGACACTATGATGTGAAATTGGATTCGGGACGAATTTAAAAGCGGCGTATTGACCAGTTATTATCGACTCTCGTGCCAAAGAAAGATAAGCATGTCACTTTTGCTCCAACAAATCCTCCAGTGCGTGGTGTTCCAAATATACCAACCCAGTCAAGACTAGAAAATGATGATATTCCTCCTGCAACCCACACTTCAGATGATACAAGGCAGACCATCCTGCAACCAGATGAACGCCCTGATCGAAACAGCCTTCCACCACCTGCTGATAATTATTTAAGAAGATCAGCCAGAGACAGGCGACCTCCTCAGTATCTGCAAGACTATGTGCCCAAATGAATATGAATAGTTCCTTTTATTGGTGTTTATATAAGTGGGGAAGACTATTATGTATCTAGTTTATGTCCTCTATGGAACTTGGTCGGAGTGTATATATGCTTTTACTCTGTGACGATATTAGTTGTAATTTGTTCATTGTGTTAAGATGTAGATTGAGATGTGTGTGCATATTAAAGTGCTATGATATCCTTTATTCAAAACGTAATAGTTATAATGTGCTTTATTCAAAACATAATACTACATGCTAAACTTAAAACTAGCATTCACAGAAACAACAACCTCTTAAAGGAAGAGCACATGATATCTAGGAACAAAGAGACAGCTTTAAAGCGGAAACTGAAATCCTCATACTATGAACATAAATTAAAAGTAATCAATGAAATTATCTACAACTGCACAACTGAAGACAAAGAAGGTCCCAGTAAGATAATAATTGACGGTAAATCTTTCACAGCAAAATAAAATATTTGCAATGCTCTAAACACTCACGTTATGAACATAGCACACAAGTTAGCCAAAGACATCCTCCCAGGGAAGAAAGTTAATGAAATTAATGTCAACACAGATTCCATATTTATGACCCCGACTAATGAGATGGCAATTCGCAATATTATATTAAGCCTTAAAATGAAAAGTAGCCAAGACAAAGATAGTATGTCAGTAAAATTGTTAAAAAACTCCATTGACATGCTAAGTAGCCCACTAACTACTTTAATAAACTTATCGTTTGAGATTGGCCTGGTGCCTGATGATCTAAAAATATCACGAGTCATACCAGTCTATACGGGAGGTGACAAAAACAATCCAGAAAATTACAGATCCATTTCCATCCTCCCACCCACATCCAAGGTACTCGAACTAGTAGTAAAACAGAATTGTTAATTTCTTAAATAAAAATGATTTCTTCTACAAAGGGCAGTATGGATTCCGAGAAAACTCAAGCACAGAAATAGCCACAATTGATATTATCTCTAACTTGCAGGATGTCATAGACAATACGATGACAGCGAGTGGCCTTTTCATAGACCTGAGAAAGGCGTTTGATACGTGTCCTATATCTAAATTGTATTGTATACATGTAATTGATCAACTGAATAAATAAAAATCTAATCTAATCTACTGTAGACCATAAAATTCTTTAAGGGATACTTGATAAAGCAGGTATCCGAGGAGTAGCTTGGACACGGTTTAAAAATTACCTAACCAATCGTAAGCAGTATATTGATATAAATGGCTACAGAAGTGAGGAAGTAAATATCACCTACAGTATGCCCCAAGGATCAATATTGGGTCCTTCCCTCTTCTTAGTATATATTAATGACATATCAACACTTCGTTTGCATGGTAATATAACGTAGTTTGCAGACGACTTAAGCATCTTTTACCATGCGTACACCACCAACACGCTGGTTACACACATTCAGGAGGACATTAATACAATACTTTTTTTTTCTGGAATAATACCGTTTGACATTTATTTAAACCAAATCTACTTGTTAATTGTCACTTTAACTCAGAGAGTCATATCGTGACATACAGACAATAAACGCATAGATAACATAAATTTACAGTATGGCGTTAGATAATTAAACCAAATGTTCATTCGGCATTTCATAGCTTCCTAGTTATTTCAAAACTTAATAATGCTTTGCAGTAGTTATCTTCATTCACAATATCACTGGGCAACTTTTCTGATGAAGACTGCACAAAGTTTTTTCTTAATCATAAATGTGGACACAATGTTCTTCATTTTTTGACCGTTCTCCATGGGAGACACATCACAGAAAGAATTACTTTTATTTCCCTATCGAGTCCTTACTGGCTGTAAGAGTCTGATACGTTTTGTAGTAAGGAAAAAAAAACCCACCAAACTCACAGGAAAAATCTACAGACAGCAATATGTGGCTGTACTGTAGTAATCATGTACCTAGTTAATACAGATAGGCTCTCCTAGGCTTTAACAAGATTTATAGCTTAGGAAGCCATCTCCTGTACTTGAATGCTTAATTTACATGCATCTTTGTTCTGAATCTCATCCGACGCTTTCTTATTCCACATTGCCCTGATGGTATTAAAATATTTTGCTAATTGACCTGCTTTTCCCCATTCCCTTTTTAGTAATTTAATTAAAGTGTGATACTTATTTTCATTTTCTATTCTGTTTAGATCTGCTTTGCCTACAAACTTTGCTCTTATCATTTTAATTTCCTTGCATTCCCTGATCAGGTGCGCTGCACCCATAACCTTCCCACAAAACAGGCAAATGTCCTCTTTTCCTACTTCTCTCAACGCTTTGTTCTTATACACCCCCATTAACCACCAAATTATCCCTCTCATTTCTCTTTTCATTAAGCATTGAGGCTTTATGCTCATCAAGTTCCTTATTTCGCAGAACTCCGTTAGGGTTCTCCTACTGGTGCACTCTTCTCTTAGCACCTGCAACTCTACGTCATTAACCCTTCTACAAACTTTTTTACACACCCTACCTTCCTCTCTTTGTAAGTCCCTATCCCATAGATAACCCATTCCTAATCTTTCCAGTACACTTCTTATCCCGTCCACCCAGTAGCACTCTTGCTGATGCTTCATTTGGTGCAGGTAGGCTACCTTAAGCATTTCCCCCCCCTCCACCTGCTTTTAAACGAATCCATGAATTTATGACCCTTTTTATGATATGTTGTCTAATGCTTACATCCTCACACAACATTCTCGCTCCACAATTCGCCGTGCAACTAGGTAGCCCCAAAATTATCTTGGCGAGCCTACTTACGATACTGCCCAGGGTTTTCGTTCCTTCCTCTAAACCCCATACTGCCACTCCATAAAGTGCTCTTGAAACGATGAGTGCGTTAAACACATTCCTATACACTTTGTAGTCAAGATTCGGTAACCTACCGCTAGCCCTTTCCATTTTGCCCTTTTAATTTGTTCGGTCCATTTACCATTACTCGCCATTATCGTCCCTAGATACTCAAGTTTTTTCACCGTCTCTAACTGTGACCCATACATGACCCACTTTTCATTCTTAGCCAGTTTAACTCCCGTTTTGCAGACCATAACTTTGGTCTTATTCGGGTTAATTTTTAAGTTCCAGTCTTCACAGTATCTCACAATCTCGTCAATACTATATTGCATATTATAGGGTGTTAGAGCAAGCAGAAGGATGTCATCAGCAAAAGCTAGGCCCGGGATATCATAATTGTCCAAGCAAGGGTTGGACCGTTGCTCAAAGCCCTTTGAATCGAAAATATCGTTCATAAATAGCAAAAAAAAAAAAAAAGCACCGGGGATAATTTGCATCCCTGTTTTAATCCTATATTAGACGTTATCTCTCCTACAATTACATCATCTTTAGTTTTAATTGCACATTTCACTTCGGAATACACATTCTCAATTGCTCTTATCATTTTATGTGACACCCCGATTTTTCCCAATTTAGCCATGACAGCTCCCCTGCTCACTGAATCAAACGCCTTCTCCAAATCAATAGCCGTGATATACAACTTACCTCTTTTCCTTCTTATGTACTTGTCCATCACGGTTTTGACCACCATTATATTGTCAGTGGTCCTCATCCCTTTTCTGAAGCCTGTCTGGAGTCTCGAGAACACCGAACAGCCCTCTGCCCATGCTATTAAACGCTTGGATAAAACCCCGGTGTACATTTTGCTCAAGCAAAGTTATGCCTCTATAGTTGCCTGGGTCTAGTTTGTCCCCACGCTTCTTATATATTGGACAAATTATCCCCTCCTGCCACGCCCTCGGAAATCGACCTCCTTCAAAGATTTTGTTAAAGATCTTTACCAAGCTGTCCATCATGAACCTATTGTTACTCAACTCTTGCCAAAATTCATTTGTTATCCCAGAAATAGCACCTGACTTCCCTCCTTCACTTTTTGCTATTACTTCCTTAATTTCCTCTATCGATATGACTTGGTCCAGCATAGACAGAGCGGCCTCCAGCCCCCTCGGGACGCCAAACTCATCCCTCTTCCTCCAATTATCTTCAGCATTTAACAGATTCCCATAATATGCAATCCATACTTCATCACTAATAGAGCTCCCCCCACCACTTCTGCGCCCCTTACAGTAAGAATTTATCCTGCTCCACACTTTGCTACAGTCGTTAGCTTTAGAATCCTTATTTAGTGCTGTTGCTTCCTTACCCTGCCATCCATCTTTCATTTTGCTGAGCAGTTCCCTATATTCTTTCCTTAGACGACAAAATTCTACTCTCATCGTATCATCCCCTCCTCTCTTGTATAACTTCAGTGCCCTAATAACTTCGGTTTTCTTCCTTCTACAAGATTCATCGTACCATCCTTTAATTCTCCCTACTTTTCCCCTAGACTTCACGCGCATTTTCCGCCCGGCCATCATAATTGCATTCTCAATCATACGTATTACCCCTTCAATTTCATCATTACTGATCATTAAACTTAACCCTACCTTTATCAGTTCAAAATTCTCTCCCTGGAAGTAGTTCTGGAACTCTCTGTAATTTTCCTCCCTCCATCTGAATCTATTTACTTTTCTCTCTATAGCTTTAACTTGTGGGTTCCCTTTTGATTTTGATTTTGTCACCGCTCCCTGCATGTTGACGACAATTGGTAGGTGGTGTGATTCCCCCCATTCTTAAACAGTGAACCTCTTAATTAGGGCTAGTGCTCCTCTGGAACATATTGTTAAATCTATTACACTTCCTCCAATCTCTGTTATATACGTCAGGTTACCTCCTTCATCCCCCACACAGACACCATTTAATATATATAGCTCTTCTGCACCACATAGTTCCAAAATCTTTTCTCCGTTCTTGTTACATTCCTTGTCTTTGCTGTGCCTATCCCCACATACGGCCTCGGCAACCCCCTTGCTGTAAAGGGGCTTTCTGTCTGCAACCCTCGCATTGAAGTCCCCTAAAAGCACAATCTCTGCCTCTTCATATATATTTTGAATTCTGTTTATTTCAATAGCTAACTCATCGAAAAAGCTTTCTCTTGCATACGGGGAATTCTCCGAAGGGTTGTAGACAAAGCCGAAACATACCGTTCCTTTCCCCCTCCCCCTAATATCTGCTTTTACCCACACTACTTCTTCCAGTTCTGAACTAATAAATTCTAATAATTCCCTCACCTCTTCTTTAATTAAAACAACAATTCCCCCCGGAAACCTACCGGTATGAGCTTTCCTAATCTTAGGTTTTGTATATATATTGAAGCCATCTATTTCAACCTCGCAACCTACAGGGAGCCAACTCTCAACAAATCCTACAATCTGCATATCTTATATTAGGGTCAAAACTACATCGTTCCCTCTCTTATTAAAAAAAACCCTCTATATTTACGCTAGCAATATTCCAGTTTAGTTATTTTTTACCCCTACCCTCTTCGCTGGCGCTGGCTTTACTTCTAGTAACTCTAGCTTTCTCTAGCTCTAGTATACTGCCACCTGGGGAAGAAATTACCTCCTTCTCCACATTAAACTGCTCTGTCAAGGTTTTCTTGCCCCAAAGTTCTTTTAGACTAGTAACTCGTTGTTTGCCAGTCTCACCTTTCTGCAAACCACGCACTTGTCCGGTGTTCCTGGCGCTGACGTTAGTCGTTCCGCTCGCGCCACTTCCGTGTTGGATTTGGAGGTCGATGCTCTCTGTTGAATCATCACCGCACTTCCCTCTGAACCGACAGCTGCTTCCACTTGGTTGCTAGGGCTAACTGTCTCCTGTTGCTGTTGTTTCTCCATATCCTGGAGTTGTGCCACTGTCCAAACCCGATCCCAGTTGTTGCCGCTAACCGCCAGTCTATTTCCCTTTACATAAGCCTTGACACCCGAGTTTCTTGCCTTCCTTAAATGAAACTGCAAGGTCCGTTGCTCGCTTGCCTCTTCTTTACTCATTTCTCTCCTTACCCATATCCTCTCCCCTTTCAGGTTCTTTGTGTTCGCCAGAATTCTGTGAGCCATCAGCGAAGAAACTAATGACACTTTCACGGGCCTCGTGCCCTTTCTCCGCCCTATCCTGGTCACATTGTCAATCTCTGAAACTCCAATGTTTATCCGCATGCCTTCACTAAACACTCGGAGCACCTTGGATGTTAGATCCTCGGTGCTTTCCTTGGCATCTTCCTTTATTCCGTAAATGAAGACGTTTTTCTTTCTCTCATCCAGCTTGGTCTTCCTTAATTCATTTACCTCCACCTCTAATATCTTCACCTTTTTTCTTAGGTCTTTTATCTCTCTACTATTCTCGGTCAGCCTTTCTGTCACTATTCCCATCTCTTCTCTTATACATGTCTTCATCTCCTTGAATTTCTTACATTGCTCACGGAGAATGTCCCGGATCTGGTCATTTTGTGACACTTCCTTTACAATTTCCCTTATTTTTTCCATTTCTTGCCATCCCAGCTGACCAGGCCCTGGGTTTGACTCCACTCCTCCAATTAATAGTAGCGTCGCCACAACCAGCGCTGCCATCCCCATCGCCAAAACCCCCATCTGTTCAGTGACGTTGCCCACTATCAGCTTCCCGACACCGAAATCGCACTTCACTCTAGCCTGCCAACGGCCGATGACCGCCCGGTACTGCTGAATAGCGATTCCCATTCTTCCTTACACTTCACTGCACGTCTATTCACCTTGCTTGCTTGGTTGAAACTGAAATACAATACTTGGCTGGACCCAGTCAAATAAATTAACAATAAATGAAGATAAAACAAATTATTTAATAATATCTAAGCGTAGAACAAAGTTAGACATCACTCATAATATAATGCTGAATGGAAAGGCAGTTAAAAGGGTCTCATCTGTCAAATACCTAGACCTAATAATAGATGAAAATCTCTCCTGGCAAAAGCAAATTGATGCATTAGTAAAAAAAATATCACCTGCCGCTGCGATGATAACAACATTGAGCTACTATATCCTAAAATATCTACTCAGGAAAGTGTATTTTTCCTTAATCCATAGCCACTTACAAAATTTGAATACAATTTGGATACAATTCTTAAATTACCTAAAAAACGGAAATTGAGGTAATTCAGATTAGAGCCATAAGAAATATTTATAACTACCCTTTTTTTAACACCAACCAAACACATTTATATTACGAGTGAAGTTCATCCTGTAGCCCTAAATGCAGATGTCCTGATGTACCAAATCCTAAACAAAAGTATCCACACAAACTTAAACTTCACCAAACAATCTGATTTACACGCTTACAAAACTAGACATGCAGATGACATATCACTTTACGATATCAATTCCAAACAATATGGCAGTAATAGCATTAAGTATAGTGCCTTTGTAAAGTTCAATAGACTACCAGAAAATAAAAAAATTTGCACCTAGCCTACCAATCTTTAAAAGGAGGCTAAAACAGTTTATGTGGAATGATTATAAAATGTCAGTTTGAAGAAATTCCAAAATCTGAGAAGACAAAAGAAGACAACATTGTGTACTAAAACTTATGAAAGCTACAAAATGTTGTATATATTTTCATACTGAAAACTTTGTAAACTAAACATTGAATTGTAATTTGTCTCCAACAAGATAAAACTGTACGATTCCTTTGTATATGAGTCCTTGACTCTTTGACGGATTAATAAAATGCATTATTATTATTATTATTATTATTATTATTATTATTATTATTATTATTATTATTATTATTATTATAGCAGCAGGAAAATAAAACTTCAGACATTGGGACATTGAGGTATAGTACAGCCTTTTATTATTACCTTAGAGGGAATAGTACATAGCATGATAATATGTATCCTTTATTTGTGATAAGTGTGTGTAGACTCAGCGGACGTTATGTTCTATTGTATTTTCGGTAACATTTTGCGTCAAAATCTATGTGTTAACGCAGTGTTAACAATTACCATGTGCTTGCGCTAGGCCTCCCAGATGAGAGATGGGCGGTGTTGCCAAACCTTATGATTAGATTAGTATTACTGTATGTACCTATTAGTACTTTTATTTTATAGATGTAAATTCTGACGTGTCCTATACCAAAAATGTATTGTATACATGTATTTGATCAAATGGAATTAATAAAACTATCTATCTATCTATCTATTAGATTAGATTTTTTATTAATCCATTTGATCAATTACATTTATACAATACATTTTTGATATAGGACACGTCAGCAATTACATCTATAAAATAAAAGAACTTACAGGTATATATTACTAATACAATAGCTATTTATAACTTATTTTACTAACAGATCTTAAGTGATACAATCTTATTGGACAACTATTTACATCTTATTCTATTATCACAACATGAAAACAATTATATTTATTCAACAACTTACAGCTAGGTATGACAATTAAAATAGAAAAGTAAAATATAATTATAGATTTCATCGTTTCTATATTCTATATTCTGTATTCAACCACAGAGTTAAAACAATGGCACTGCAGATAAGCTTTCAACATTCTTTCAAAGGTTTTTATTTTTGGGGAAAATTTTATATACTGGGGTCGTTTATTGTATAATTTAACTCCGGTATGAAAAGTTCCTTTTTGATATATGCCTGTGTGTGTGTGTGTGTGAAATATGAATGTTTTGATTTTGTCTTGTATTATGCCTATGAACATCATTGTTTGTTTTAAGAAATACGTCTTGATTCATTGAACTCTTTTAAAAACATAATACTTTCAAAGATATGAATGCAGGGCAGTGGGAGAATGTTGAACTCTATAAACAGAGGTCTGCATGATTCTCTAGTGTTTACATTTGCCATAATTCTAATCGCCCTTTTTTTGTATCCTAAACGTGCTTAGTACATCTGGTGACATACCCCAAAATATGACCCCATATCTTAAGTATGAATGGAAACAAGCAAAATAAGTATTTCTTAATGTGTGCATGCTTGTGCAAGTTTTCAAAATACGTAACGCAAAGAACATCGAGTTCAGTTTAGTATTCAGACATTGTATATGTTTATTCCATTTCAAGTCTTGTTGTATCCATAGTCCTAAAATCTTTATTTCTGATTTATTTTCAATTATTTGATGAACATTTAATGTTATATTGGGCTTCGCAGGATTCCTATTCTGTATAGTGTGGACATTTAGAGATAGTGTTTTTTTATAGTTTATTATGAGCCGATTATCTTGTGACCATTTGGTTAACTCTTCTGTAACGGAGTCAGCAGACTGCAGTACGAGTGTTGTATCTTCCGCAAACAAAATTTCCTTATGAGAACGAAGTTCTGTGTTATATCATTGCTATATATAGAAGAAAGAGTAGTGGGCCCAAAACCGATCCCTGGGGTACTCCAAATTTAATAATTCCATCATTGGAAATGTTTCATTAAGTAATTTGGTATCATCATCCTTCTGTCTCAAGCTTACTATTTGTTTACGCCTTGTTAAGTAAGACTCTATCCATTTATTAGCTAGACCTCTAATACCATATTGATTTAGTTTTGTAAGGAGGATTCTATAGTCAACAACAGTAGCGTAGCCAGGATTTTAGTTGGGGGGGGGGGGCATTAGGCCCTCATCTATTACAGCAGAAGTACATATATTTTTCTGATTATAAGTTAAATCAATGCAAGAGTGAACTGTTAGTGTAATCTTGGAACTACAGTATTGTAGTATAAACTATGTGATTTTGGTTCAAAATTACTAAAAAAAAAAAAGCGAAGAAGCAAACTAGGTGTTTAAAGTGATTGCAGATCTTGTAACCATAAGTCATAAAACCTACAGTTAAAGAATATAAAAATAAAAAATAACCCGTGGCACTACAGCCCTATAGGGCCTAAGCCTACCAAGCGACCGCTGCTCAGCCATTTGCCTTGCAGATTATGGGGCAACGGGGTCTGCGCGTCTGATCCCTCAGCCGTTAATCTTGGTTTTCGTCACCGGGCCGCTGCCTCTTTGATCAGGCAGCTACTCAATTGCCCTCACGAGGCTGAGTGAACCCCTTCCAATCCTCACGTCAGTTTCTAAAATCCCAGATGGAGCCGGGAATAGAACCCAGAGCCTCCGGGTGAGAGAGAGCCGCGCTACCCCAACACCACCTACAGTTTTAAGCAGGGCCGCAACTATAGTGAGGGGGGAAAAGGGGTCAAGTGCCAGGGCGCTGGGCCTGTGAGGCGCGCCTAAAGAAGTTGAGGAATGTTGGTAAGACAGGTGGGGGGCAGAAACCGCTAATACCGAGATGTTTAACCCGAAGCGGGCACAAAGAAGAAGTAAAAGCTGCTGTCGTTGCAAAAGCAATTGAAGCAAGGCGGCATCATTGTTGTCGGCATCGGCAACATTCTAATCTGGCCATGTCTCTCGGCGACGTGGTATGACAAAGTTGAAGGAACACTTGTCTCAATTGCGATTGTTACGAAGTTCTTTAGGGTTCATTTTTAGCTTAGGCAAAACTCTTCAGTCTGTTCATGACTGTCTGAATTCCGCCCTTTGTTGCTTTCTGTTTTGAAGTAGCTCACAGCTGTATCAGTATTTACATTTGTCTCTGTCGCTCAGATTTTCAATTATCAGTTATCAGAATACTGCTATTATGGCAAATTCACACGTTTCAGTTCAAAATGTTCTTTATATTAATACCGTAGCCTACTATGTCTTGGTGTTTTTAAATAGTTTATTTACCAGAAATGATTTTAGCCAATTGAATAAATCTGTCCCCCCCCCCAAAAAAAAGCCATCAGGAGTAAATAACAGGTAGAATGCACGATAAAAAATTATGTCATCAATAGTTGCAGAACAGAGAATATACCCATAAAGAAGGTATGTTGCAACACTTTTAGGTCTATTATTGTTAGTCTAAGTTAAACAGCACTGTTTTAAGGTTAGCCAAACGATCGCTGTGGACCTCATTCTTGTTTATTATTATTATTCAGAGGAAACTGTAATACACTTTAAATGAAATGAAAATCCACAGCCTGCTTCCAGTCGACCGCCCGGGTCAGGGAATGGAATGAATGAAGTCCCCATCTAGCGGCGAGGATATGATCTGTGCCGGGTGCCGAAGCCTGTTGCACTCCCCTGGAGCAACGATTAAATGAATGACAAATGAAATGATAGTGGAGAGTGTTGCTGGAATGAAATTGTGACCGGGAAAACCAGAGCACCCGGAGAAAAACCTGTCTGTCTCCGCTTTGTCCAGTAAAAATCTCACATGGAGTGACCGGGATTTGAACCACGGACCCAGCGGTGGGAGACCGGCGTGCTGCCGCCTAAGCCATGGAGGCTCTAATACACTTTAAATAATAATAATTTAATACGAACCTTTTAAAACAAATCGAATAACTTTACATTCTATCAGTAAGCGATGCGTCTTTCTCGTGCAGAGAAAATTATTTGTAAAAGCTGTACCTATATAATGAAATGCGGCCCTGAGTTTGCTACACATAACAATAAAAACTTGCATTAACTTACCAAAGATTTATCCAGTTTTGGCTTCTTTATGACAAAGCGGTCCATTTTTAATCACTCGCTAATGTGACAAAAAGAAAAAGCAACTATCAAAGAACTTGCGACTCTTCCTCAACACTACCACTAACAGACTGTATATCGCCTCTCGCATAGACACAAAACCGCCGTAAATCCAGACAGTGTCGACAATCGACCACGCAGCGTCAGTATTGTAGCCTTTATTGAACACTGCTATTTCTAGGAAATGGTAATTAAGAGCTGACAAAAGAGTGTGAGCAGCCAAGCTATAACTGGCCCCCTGCAGAGAGGTCTTTTGCTAATTGGTAATCCTAATCTCTTGGTAGACTTTTGTCTCAATCACCTGGTTGTATCCCAAGTACTGAGGCCCGGAAAATCCCCTCACGTCACAATCCTAATTCCTACCCTGTTATTTCAGCTCTTTCAAGCAGTGCAGGCACGGAAAATGATGTCTCGCCGTGCTGAGAGTGTTAGTACCGGTACATTCTTTGTCATTGCATTTACTGTACGGTATTTAACATTTCGTTGTAGGTTCAAAATTAGTTCGAGCCGTTGGAAAATATAAAGGCTCATGCCCTCCCCGATTTCTGGATTTATTTTTTTTTGGGGGGGGGGGGGACGGCCCCTCTGGACCCCCCTGGATACGCCACTGGTCAACAACATCAAATGCTTTCGATAAATCCAAGAATAGGCCAGTTACATGTTCCTTATTGTCAGTTAATTTCGTCATACTATTACTACATTCATAAATTGCTGTCTGTGTAGATCTTTCCGTTCTGAATCCATGTTGTGAGTTTGATAGTATTTCATTTTTTCTTTAAAACTTATCAGTCTCTTATACATGATTTTTTCCATATTTTTTGCAATACCAGTTGGTAAGGTAATAGGACGATAGTTATCTAAATCATCTTTTAAACCGTTTTTGTGCACTCGAATTACTTTTGTTAACTTCAAAATATCCGGGTATGTTCCTGATAGGTTTGAACTTTATAGTAAGTGCGTAATAAGTGGATTTAATATATATTCTGCACATTTCTTTAAAATTGCATCAGGGATGCCATCAATACCAGCACAGAATTTAAGTTTTAGCTCTTTTATAACTATTCTTACCTCTTCACTTGTGACATGATTTATAAATAAAGAATCACTGCATATATTTATTTTATTATTAGAATTTAGTGTATTTACCTGTGATTTATTTAATATTTTTGGTGGAATTTCCAGAAATTAGTTATTAAAAGTGTTTGCTATTTCCTTTGGATTATAAATCACTTTACTATTGCTGGTCAGTGTAATGTTCCATTGTATTTTAACAGATTTTCCAGTTTCTTTCTTTATCACGGACCACATAGCCCTGTTTTTATTAGATGATTGGGAAATAAAATTATCATTATGCATTTTCTTTGCTAGTCGTATTATCTATTTAATATGCTAGTGCATTTTTGCAGTATATTGAATTCAGGTGTTGTGTGGTATTGTTTATATACTGTAATTTGTGTAGACATTTATTTCTTTGACATGAATTTATAATCCCTGTTGTTATCCAATTGCTAGTTTTGTTATTTTTAATAGTTGTTTGTTTAAAGGGGAATGCTGTTTCAAAATAGTGTTTTAGGGTACTGTTAAATGCATTAAATTTATCATTTACATTTTCTAGTTTATAAATTTCTGACCATGTTTCCTTATTTAATAAGTCATTGAAATATGTAACATTTGTTTCAGTGAATGACCTGCACTTTGATTTTATTCCATTATCATTATTATTGATTGTTTCGGGTACTTCAAAACTCAGTATTTGTCCATGGTGGTCACTAAAACCCGGACAATAGACGTCTATTGAATGGATATATTTATCTGTATTTATAAAATTTTGATCAGGAGAGGCTTTACTAAATTTTGTTATTCTTGTTGGGCATTTACTGTAGGTTTCAGTCCATAGGAAATTGGTAACTGTGTTAATAATTCACAATTTCTATCACATTTTAAGAAATCCACATTTATATCCCCACAAATTATTATATCGAAATTTACTTTGCTCATTCTAATTTGTCTATAAATAAACGAAAATTTCCTGACGGAGAACGGTATACGCATACAATTATTAACTTAAACTGCTGTATTTTTATGGCAGAGAATTCAAAATCCTGTTCCATAATTAGATAATCATAAGCTGTTAACTGTTCATGATCTAAATTATTTCTTAAGAAGATACAAGTACCACCATGGCTAATATTAGTTCTAGAGTATTTACTAGCTGGTATAAACCCTGGGAATTGAATTAATTCAAGCTGTTCCTCTTTCAGCCAATGTTCTGAAATACATAGTGCAGCGATGTCTTTAAGTTCATTTTTAAGCATTAGATTTGTGTAATCAATTTTATTATAGAGAGACTGAACATTCTGGTGCTAAATTTTAAATTTGTTACTTTTGCAAGCTTGTGTTGGTGATTTATTTACATTATTATTATCATAATTGTTATTATTATTGTTGCTAGATAAATCCGAAATACCATTGTTGCACTCAGTTAAATTTGACATCAAAAATCTGAATGCCAAACCTCACGTTTGGCTTCTTTTACCAGTTTCCCTGCTTCCACTCTAAATATATTACTGTTGAACTATTCTTACCATTTGAATTTATAATGTTGCATATTTCATCACTAAGATACTCTTTTCCTAACCTATTTAAGTGTAGACCATGTCGAGTGTGGAACTCCCTGTATAATTTACTTACATCTACATTTGGAATACTCTTACAAATGTTATGAATTTTTCCATTTGTAGCCTCTATTTCTACATTTACACATGATTTGGGAATTAAGTCATATCTCGGCGGGATGTTTATAATAATGATATTTGTGTTATGCATGGATGGCAATGTACCCTTTAAATCTTTGATTTAGTGACACAGCTTTAGAATTGTAGGCGGCGATGTGTGATGGAATCCATGATGGACTGCCATCCTAGTTATGAAGTGTCTGATTTTGACGTTTTCCTTTGTTCACGCACAATCTACCGTGGGCGTATTTGGAAAAGCTAGAAGCCACAGAGCGGGCGTTTCATACGCCCTTCCCATTGGTTAGATTGTGTAGCCGTGCAGTTCTCGAACGAATGTTCAGCAGGCTTGTCTTCGTCCGTATTCTTTGATCTTATCTGGTTCCAGCACTTGCGAGCTAAGAATTCTTTGTAATGGCATGGAGTATTTATGTTCAACGGAACTAGTCATTTGAAAAATGTGATATACAGCTGATGGTAAAATGACAATTACAGTGAAGCAGTGAAGGAAAACTGGACGAAAATCCAACTACGTTGCTGAGGAGCATATAAAATTTGTAAAAGTTCTAGGACGAGCGATGTGTATATCAAATAGCTGAATTTTGAAAACAACGCCTTAATGGAAGTGCGCGAGCGTAAATTGAGGGTTATGTTGCGTTCGATAATTTTTGTTTTTGGAGATACTTGTGGAATATATATATAAATAATTTCTGGAATTCCTTATAAAAAAAGAATGTAATGTTTATAAAGCTCGTGTGAACGAACAGTTCCCAGAGGTCTAGCGATTGCTGTGCTGTCAACGAACCTTGAGCCAGGTTTAAAATATTGGTCGTGCTTCTCTTCTGCGAACCTTGAGTCAGGTTTTCTATTAATTCTGAATGAAAGTAGAACGCGGCTTATACACTTGCACCAGACATGAATGCGATTTTTACATACCTGTGTCCTTGTTTCATCTTCTGGGCGATATTACCTGTAGAAATTAGGAACCCTGGTCATTATTGCGCCTGATATATGTGCTAAAGCACGTAAATATGCGTAAATACACACCGAGGCACACACATTGTTGCCAACTTGTGGGATACAAAATTACTGTAAAAAAATAAAATACCTGGGACGCGTTATAAATAGGCTGTAACCATTGTCAAAACCACTGATCTGGACGCGTTAGGCTGTAACCATTGGATCTTGGATAAAACATAGGTTAGAATGTTTGGGTGTCGGTGCGGCCAAAATGTGCAGCTATCAGAGCACGGTTGACTCAAAACCATTGATCTGGGCGCGATAGGTTGTAACCTTTGTCAAAAACCATTGGACTGGACAAAATGAAGGTTAGAATGGTTGGGTGTAGGTGTGGCCTTGGTCCCGCACAGCTAGTGGGGCACGGTAGACACAAAACCATTGATCTGTGAGCGTTAGGCTGTAACCATTGTCAAAAACCATTGGATCGGACAAGAATGGTCAGGTGTAGGTGCGGCCTTGACGTCCGGGTATCCTCTTGTTGCAGGTTATAGATAGGTTATGTTTTATCCTCCTAACTTCCACTTCACGATGGCACGTGAATGATGCGCACTCGAGAAAGAACTGGGCGCTTCTTTGTTTTATATACACACATCAAAAAAAGTTTTGCATCACCTCGGTTCCAAGAGTTCCGGAACCGTTAAATACAAAGGGAATAGAGATCAACACAAACAACATTTCAGCTCGTTTTATTGCTCATGAGACCCACACATTGCATGTTGTACCATCATACAGCTAGACTTTCAGCATTTGTGGTCCAGATTGCAGTACACACCACTACCTCTAATACCCAGTAGCACGTCCTCTTGCATTGATGCATGCCTGTATTCGCCGTGGCATACTATCCACAAGTTCATCAAGACACTGTTGGTCCAAATTGTCCCACTCCTCAACGACAATTCGGCGTAAATCTCTCAGAGTGGTTGGTGGGTCAAGACGTCCATAAACAGCCCTTTTCAACATATCCCAGGCATGTTCGATAGGGTTCATGTCTGGCGAACATGCTGGCCACTGTAGTCGAGCGATGTCGTTATCTTGAAGGAACGCATTCACAAGATGTGCACGATGAGGTCGAGAATTGTCGTCCATGAAGACAAATGCCTCTCCAATATTCTGCCGATATGGTTGCACTATGGGTCGGAGGATGTCATTCAGGTATCGTAAAGCCGTTTCGGAGCCTTCCATGACCACCAGTGGCGTACGTCGGCCCCACATAATGCCACCCCAAAACATCAGGGAACCACCACCTTGCTGCACTCGCTGGACAGTGTGTCTAAGACGTTCAGCCTGACCAGGGTGCCTCCAAACACGTCTCCGACGATTGTCTGGTTGAAGGCATATGCGACACTCATCGGTGAAGAGAACGTGATGCCAATTCCGTGGGGTCCATTCAGCATGTTGTTGGGCCCATCTGTACCGCGCTGCATGGTGTCGGGGTTGCAAAGCTGGACCTCGCCATGGACGTCGGGAGTGAAGTTGCGCATCATGCAGCCTATTGCGCACAGTTTGAGTTGAAACACGACGTCCTGTGGCTGAACGAAACGCATTATTCAACATGGTGGCATTGCTGTCAGGGTTCCTCCGAGCGGCAATCCGTAAGTAGCGGTCATCCACTACAGTAGTAGCCCTTGGGCGGCCTGAGCGAGGCCTGTCATCGACAGTTCCTGTATCTCTGTACCTCCTCCATGTCCGAACAACATCGCTTTGGTTCACTCTGAGACGCCTGGAAACTTCCCTTGTTGAGAGCCCTTCTTGACACAAAGTAACAATGCGGACGCGATCGAACTGCGGTATTGACCTTCTAGGCATGGTAGAACTACAGACAACATGAGCAGCGTACCTTCCTCCTGGTGGAATGACTGGAACTGATCGGCTGTCGTACCCCCTCCGTCTAATAGGCCCTGCTCATGCATGGTTGTTTACATCTTTGAGCAGTTTTTGTGACATCTATGAACAGTCAAAGGGACTGTATCTTGGATACAATATACACAGTCAACGTCTATATGCCGAAGATCTGGGAACCGAGGTGATGCAAAACTTTTTTTGATGTGTGTAGTACCTTAAGGGCGAGGTTGGCAGTACCGTTTTAATGATACTAGTGCTTAGAGACAGACCAGCGGGGCTAACGAAGCAACCCGAATACTCACGACCGCAACTGATGATGATTCATTTGGACTAATGGCGACCACAGCTGTAATTTTGGCAATATAAGTGGTGATCCTATTTTGGATGGGTGGGTGGGTCACAGACGGTAGACGAGGAAACATCTTTTAAAATATCATTCCCTGATTTATTTCTCGTCGTTTGATAAGGTATTTTGGCTAATTCATGTACTATAGAGAAAGTTATCGCTCGTTCTACTTTCATTCAGTGCTACCGTTTGTTAGAATACGTACAAGAAGAGATTGCTGCGCAGATCTTCGGCAATGTTCGGGTGGGCTCGGTAGTGGCAGAACACGCCCCTCCCACTTCGCTCAGTAGCTCGCTGGCAGCCTTTGTAAACGGATGGCTGCCCTGGCTTGGCTGAACTGTGACTGGGGTTCAAGTGAGATCTCAGTGCGTGTATGTAATACCTTACACAGTAGTTATAACCTGAGCCAGGACACAGTAGTCTATTGTTGAAGATGAAGGAAACAACAAAGTGATTAAGATGGTAAATTGGCTTTCACGGCCCGTAAATCAAAACTCGGTAATTTTTCTAGGTTTGTGCTGTGTCTTGTGTGGGGTTTCGCCCAGGACACCAAGCTGGCTGTCCGTTGGTTTGTTTGTAATTAAGGCATAATCTCGAGTATCCATAATAAAAAAATCCGATAGTAGTCCACGTCTTCTGAAAGAGGTTGAAAGCCACTCCTATCACCTTCACTGTCATCCGTGCTATTGGTGTTGACGCTACTAACACACTCTCTGTCACTGTCGCTATCGTCCCACAGTCTAATGATTATGCGGTCTGATAGCCTACTTCATCCATTATGCGATCGCTATCAATGTACTTCTTCTCAATGTCTATTACGTAACTACAACGACTCGACCATTCTTCTGCTCCAGTTGACGCAATTATTTGCATAGGTAATGTTCTTGCGTCATCAAGTTTGAAAGTAACATTCTTTTCTGCTACATAATTTTTAGCACGAGCCCAAATCATTTCGATAGGGTTTCAAGTCAGGGTGGTACGGTGGTAGACGCAATATCGTGTGTCCATAGTTAGCAAGTAGTCTGTCGATTTCATACGTCTTATAACGTGGTTTATGGGATTTAATCAAAGCATACAGTTGAGGTTTTATCATCTCTGTAGAAAATGGAATACCCCTATCGGTCAACCTATCCTGCGTAACTGTTTTTCGGGAAGACTATGTGAGTGCGCGTTCACATTGGACATTATGGTACGAGGCATTGACAATCATGACTACAGAGTTGGGTGGCAAATTAAGAAATAAGTTATCTGTCAGATATTTTTCGTAATTTCTATAGTCTATCTCATCGTGTTGTTTGGTTGGATTTGAAAACCTACAAAGCATTTGGAATGAAACCTGGATCTGAACCGGCATGTACCACAATTAATCTTTTCCCTTTCGAGATAAGTGAATTCAGTCCATGAAGAGAACCGTCACTCCTAGTGATGTGGGCCGGGCAAATGCCCAGTTGGCATGACATCTATAAATGGGGATTTGCCCAAAGCAGTTTTAAGCGCCCTAAATGTGGGCATTAAAAAAAACTTTTTTTAAACTTTTTACTACTTGTGATTGTTACTAGAGCTTCTAAAACATAATAAAGACCATTAATCAAAGGTACATTTCATGGATAAACTAGTAATGCCCGAATATTGCTAATAATAATTTAATTATCCTGTGTCAATGTTGTCAATAACATCTAAATGGGAATTATGTATATCTGGTTTCAATAAAACATTGTATTACTGAGTTAGGCCTGCAGGCCTACTCATTTATATTTAGGACAATTATGTAGGAGTTTGATTATGGTGTGAATAGTGGCTTTGGGAGGGGGTGGATGGGCTATGCCCTGGGCTGCCATCGTGCTATGATCTTGGAGTGAGGGTAGGGTGGTTGTGGCCTATTGGCGAGGCATTCTACCACCAGCAGCCCAGCCCAGATAGTTGTGAAGTAGAGCTGTCTGTTGAGTGGTTGAGTCTGAGATAACCTCACTTCTTTCTTAGGCTATTTATATTTTTAAGTGTTAGATTAAATCATTATAAATGCTTAGGAACTTTTTTAATTTGATAGGGAAAGGAGTATCTTGTAAATATTGTAATAAGGACTATTAACAGTCACATTGAAACAAAATGGAAAAGCACATAAGAAAGTGTTTTAAGTGCCCTCAGGATCTAAAAGAAAGTGCTTCAGTTAGGTACAGTTACAGTGGTTGAAAAACCTTTTCGAAAGAAAACCCCTTATGAACCTTTACTAATTGAAGTGAATGATTTCAACAACAAATCTGCAGTACCAAGCACAAACTCAGCCTCAGAATCAAAATCAGGTTCTTTCAGTGAATTCCTACAAGAATTTCTGCAGCCTATTTTTGCCTCAACTCCTGTTTTTATGGATAAATATATAGAATACATATCTGGCTAAAACAATATTTATATAAGCGTTGCATTATGAATATGTTTATAAAAGAGATCATCATCATCATCATCATTTCCCCTTATCCAGCTCCTGCCGGGTCGTTGTATTTATGGCACTTCTCCACTTTCCTCTTTCCTTCCACCATTCTTCTTCCTCGATCATGTCCCAATCCAGATTTCTTTTTCTCACGCTGTTCTTCACTGATTCGATCCACCTTGTTCTAGGTCTTCCCCTTGCTCTCTTACCCTTGCACTTGGCCTCCAGCATCTGTCTTGGTATTCTATTTTCCTTCATCCTCTTTATATGTCCAAACCACCTTAGTTTATTCTTCTCAATTCTCTCATTTAGTGTTCCCATCCCAACTTCCTTCCTAACATCTTCATTCCTCACTCTGTCTTTCCTTGCCTTTCCTATCGTACTTCTTAGGAATGTCATTTCACTGGCCTGGATTCTACTCTCTTGCCTGCTTGTCAGGGTCCAATTCTCAGCAGCATAGGTCAATATGGGTACATAGTACACTTTATACATGACCTCTTTGCTTTTCCTTGGTACTTCCTTATCCCAAACAAGTTTTCTCACACTTTGATAGAATGCATTGCTCTGCTGTACCCTCTTGCCAATCTCCATGTCCAACCTACCAGTTTGCATCAATTCACTTCCTAGGTATTTGAACGTGTCCACAATTTCCAAACTCTGACTTCCAATTTTCACAGTGCCCTTTCCTTGTCTTTCCCCTCTTGTCATCACCATAGTCTGGCTTTTCTCTATACTGATTTTCAGGCCGTACTTCTGAATATTTTCGTTCAGTGCATCTAGTTGTTTTTGCACTTCTTCGGTGTTCCTTCCCCAGACCACAATATCGTCTGCAAATAATAGTAACTTCATTTCTTTATGTCCATATGCTTCCTTTGTTTCCTTTACAATTTCATCCATTAGCATTATGAACAAAAGAGGTGACAGCACACTCCCCTGTCTTAGTCCAGTCTTGTTCCTAAACCAATCTGTCTTTCCAACTGGGGTCAGTACCCTGCTAACACAGTTGTTGTACATTGCTTGCACCATTTCCAACATTTCTTTTCCCAGTCCCTTCTTAACCATGGTTTCCCATACCTTCTCTCTGGGGACACTATCATATGCCTTTTCTAGATCTATGAAAGTCATGACCAAATCCTCTCCATATTCCCAGTTCTTTGGAGTGAGCCGCATTGTTGAAGAATTGAGTGAGCCCGGTAGTCAGCATTCGGGGGACACGCAGGAACCCCGCAATGGGCATTCAGATACGCCAATTGATATCGATCTCTGCGCATCGTTGAGTTTCGGCAAGCCCTTCTTGCGGGTACTCGACTGCAGGAAACAATTGTTAACCTCTCAGTCATAGACCTGTGCAATTGCATTTCTGTGTCAGTCCAGTCAATGGGTCAGAAAAGAATGCAATTTTCATGTTGCTTACCTCCAGGCAACGACTTCTGTAAATAATAATGTAAATAATAACTGCTATAATATCACACCAGGGAGCCAAATTTTACCAATGAGGGATTCTTTGTTATACAAGCAAATTTGCAGATTTTTTTTTTCATTTAACATCCACGATTGCATCCAGAGGTCCTTAGCATTCTACGCTTTGATTCCTGACCTGGCTGTGGGGATTATCTCCAGTGTTCAACCCCTGATTCGGGGACTGGGTATTTTTGACACGTTTATGATAATTTTATCCTTATGATATGCATGCTATTCTTTCGCTGAGCCAACTCACGAGCAAACTATATTACAAATCGTAAAATACTCGACTGCACATACGCACAGGATACGCACTGCGCATGCATCCCAGATGCAACATTTCAGAGAGTATCAACAATATCTCATAGCCCTCGACAGACTGCAATTAAGCGCTTCACCGCACTCCCCTGTAGTGAGGTTAGACGACAGTCTGGGCGAAAATTACTGCTTCCAGGCGTACTGCAAGCAATGGGGTCTGGGGTGTAAGCCCCGGATTAGGTTTGTGTTTGTATGTGAAGCCATAGTCCATGTTCTCCACTTGTGAGAGAAGCGGCAAAATAAAATGCAACACCCTCTAGAGATAAAATGTTGATCTCCTGAATCTGGGTCACGTTATCTTATTATTATTCATTTAATCGAATAGCACTATTACAGAGCATATAAAATCAATACTTCAAATCTTGCCACATGTCTTTTTTCTCTCTGCCCACATTCGCTTCATCCTCTTTGATCTCTGCTTTCGGAGCTGTTCAATGTTCCGTGGCTGCTTTCGTTGTCTTTCTTATTCCTCCCTGAAGATCACTTTTTGAATTTTGTCCCGAAATGAATTCCTATTATTTGTATCTGTAATGTCAATGTCGGCTTCCTTAAGATCCTTTAATGTCTGTGTAAACCACGCTGGTTGAACTTTGAGTTTAAAATTTTTATTAAAAATTTGTTTTGTTAGCCTGTCATTATTCATTCTATTTAAATGCCCAAAAAATGACAGCCGTCGTTTGCCCATGGTGTGAATTGTTCTCCACATGGGTGTATATTTCCTTGTTAGGTCGTGGTCTGTTATAGTCTGTTTCTGTTTTCCTTGGGCCAAGGATGCATCGAACCAATCTTCTTTCCATGATCTTGTTTATGTCACCTTCCTGCATTAACTTTAATGTTTCAGCTCCAAAGAGTGCTTCAGATCTTACCACAGAATTGTAATGTTCACATTATCTATTACATAATAGAAAATTATTCGGATTTTGTTTACTCGCTCTAACGTATTTTCTGCTCTCGCAACGTAAATAGCTCAGCTCTCAACAGAAAATTGTTGTGTTTTGGTAACTTCTCATCCCATCTCCTAGGGAGTGTAACACCTAGCGCATGCGCATTGGCAATGTACGGACTTAGTCTAAATCCTGCCGTCAGTTCTGAAGGTGAGTATAGGGGGTTATGACTGCACTAAAGTCAGCAGTTATGCCAGTTATTATCCTCGTACATGTGAAATTGACACTGGACTGCAACCATTATAACAGCTTAGGCTTTCACGGCCGGCGTCATAATTAGTTGCAAGTTGTTCGAGCTTGTAGGACGTGGTCCAGACAGGATATCTCCCGACGTTTCACCGGAAACTGCGTCCGGCATTTTCAAGGGTACCGCTCCTTTCCTTGGTCAGCAGTATAATCGAATGTTCTCGAAAGAGAATCAAAATTAATATTGTCCGTTGAGCTATTATAATTAACACATAAAGTGATAAAAATTTCCTGCATAACTCAACAAATTGCTAGCGTTTCGCCGCAGTGTGCTAATTAGGGTCTTCAGTTGATAAAGACACACCCACCAAGATGCGTAGCAGGCACAGACTGAGAAGGCTATGCGAGACGCTTTGCTACATATGCAGCCACGTCAAGAGCATGCCAGTGGCTTGGTGATAATAATTCTTCGGGTAGAATAAGGTATGGTACATTACGTGTTTTTTGTCATTTGCAGAATCAAGGAACTTTTTCTGTGTATGCCTCTGGAATGATTTTCTGCCTCATTTCTCTGGACAGTTGAAAGTTCGGTAATATGAGATATATTCTACAGAGCTGTACGTAAATCAACATCCTTACTCTGCAAAGCCTCGGACAGGTTGTAAGTTATAGCCAACAATTTACATAATACGAAAGTAGCTACAATAAACTACTAACTTGTACCAGTAACGGGCCCTCATTGCTTATGGGCCCCTATGCATTTGGCCTCCCCCTTCTTGATGGCGGGGCAGATGACCTCGTAGTTCCGCCCCTTAAAACAACAATAACTAACTTACTTCTTGGTGGCCCTGTGCCTTGGTAAGTAGCGGCTAAGCTGCTGTATCATCGTTGGTACCTGAATGTGAATCCGGTGAAACTCTAGTTAATTATTGATGTTGTAAGGGGTGGAACTACGATCTTTTTTTTTTTTGCGTGTGACTACGTGAGAGGCAGAGTGCAGATCTTTCTAGTCGACGTCTGTGAGCGACCTGCACACCAGCATGAGAGATGGTATGATGAAGATGAATGAAACTGAGCAAGGATGTGGAAGGAAGCGGCCGTGGCTGCCAGAAGGTTCTGTCCCAACATGTGCCTGGTGTTGAAAATGGAAAACCATTTCAAGGACAGCCACCGGTGGGGCTTGAACACACGCGTCAACCGAGTCAGCAGAGAGCTTGGACCCATGACCAAACGCTGTACTTTAGCCAGCGTAACCACTGCTGTCTGTTTTACTACGAGGTCATCTGCCCCTAAAACTGTATAGGGGGTTTTGAAGCCAACTCTAGCTTGGCTCTAGTGGTTGCAACAGGCATCGTTCAAAGCGCTAGGAATCATTTCAGGCCACCAATTATTTATGTTTGTAACCAATAGATGGTGGGATAATCTTCGATTTTAATGAAACCTGTAGTGTATCCATCAGGGGCACATATACAATTTCTTTCGGGGGGGGGGGGGGGCTAGCTATTCTGGAAAATTGTGAATGTTTTTAGGGGAATGTCACCGCAAAATACCCAGAAATATCAACCAGTATCTTAGAGCATATAACTTTGTGTAATTATTTTAAATAAGATTCAAAGTTTATATAGCCTACAATACAGGCAATACCAAAAAAAGTCGTAAAATACCACACACAAATAAATATTTATACTTCATGAATTTTCTATTATGATCTATGCAGTGTGAATGGCAAATATCTAAATATTTGTCAATTTACTAAGCAGAAAGGTAAACTTTTTTTTTACAAGTCAATAATATATTTCTCAAAAGTACCGTACTGTCGAATTAACAGTTTTACCCCACAAAGCTCAGTGTACCCTGTTCCAGCCCTCAGACTAGAATTAAAATTTCTTGGCAGAGAGCCGGGAATCTAATTCGGACTTCCAGGGCAGCAGCCAAGAATGCTAAGAATGCTAGCCACTACACCACGAGTTAGTCTAATTTCAATCTTAATATTGTTTATAACTTAGCCAATAAGTTAAGATTAGGGTACAACGAAATTTACAATTATTTTATGCTCTTACCAAAGCAACACTTTCTTAATTTTTATTGGCGTTTTTCGGGGTGGTCTGGAGCCCCCTCAGCACCCCCTTATATATATACCCCTTGTATCCATCTAATTCAACATGTATTCCTATTTTGTAAGTAATATGACCGTTTCTGATCATGGGAATGCAAGGAGAACGTCTTGTTTTCTTTTTATTATTTGAGGAACGCCGGACTAACAGTGGTGGCTAGGCTCGCTAAAGCGCAGCGTTAGGTCATGGGGCCAAGCTCTCTGCTGACTTCGGTAGACGCGTGGGTTCTAGCCCCACCGTCGGCCGTCCTTCAAATCTTTTTCCATTTTCAACTCCAGGCAAATGCTTGGACGGCACCTTCTGACAGGCCACGGCCGCTTCCTTCCATATCCTTGCCCAGTTTCATTCACCATCATTCTTTTCATCTCTCATTAACTCCCCTCATGATGTTGGCGTCAGGAAGGGCATCCGGCCATAAAAACCATCGCCACAAATACTTCCATCGCATCTCATCCCCGACCCCGTTGGAAAAACGGGAATAATAAGGGGTAGATACACACATTTGAGAAACGCCGGATGCGTGATGATCGATACTCTCCGATTCAGGCCTATCGATAGTATCGATACAAGCGAATTCTATCGATTCTGAACGTATTGTATTTAAATGTTTGACCGTTTATTTACATTCGTTCGGAATGTTTATTTCTATTCTTTGATCTCTAGTGTTAATGCAGTGCATTATTGTTCCATGATGCAGTGGCTCTCATCCGTAGAATTTTTTAAAACGTAATCTATCACGTCCATGACTGGTGACTGCTGTAGAGTGCAGTAGAGTGTGCTGATTGAAATTTGCGTAATGTATGCGTTGCATATTTCGAAAAAAAATCTGCCCTTTTAACCAGCGACGTTATTATACTTGCGTACCGTGAATAGTGACGATTTCTGGTTCTAATTATTATTCAAATCAGTGACAAGTATTTGGAGTGTTATTTGACAATGTTAAACTAGTAGGTTATGTGGCCTATGACAAGCGAAGCAACGTATCTAGGCAATACATATTTGGATTTTCTGGCAACTAGTTTCCACGAAACTGTTACAAGTGACCAAGGATATACATGTTGATGTAATATTGTAGTCTTTATCACACACATACTTTTCAGTGGTAGGTTTACAATTCAGTGCTTTGTAATAAATAAATTTGTGTTTTCACTTAACAAGCAACTGTCCACAATTATGGAACATCAAAGACTAATGTGGTGGAGATATTCGGCTTGTTATTTCTTTATGTTCGCCAAATTATGAATTAGTATAGCAGAACATAACCTTATGACTAACTTGTTGGTGAATACCGAATTTTTAGATATTAAATAAAGCTCCTTCACAGCAATTTGCTCCTTTATTTCTACTATGTTTCCCTAGACTGTACCTTCTGATCCAAGAATAATTCTGACATCTTGAGCTGTAGGCTAACATAAATTGGGTGCTTGTGATTATACTCAGATTTACAAAAGGTGACGGATGGCATCCGCTTGTTGGGTGAAGTGAGGAGTGGAGACGAGAGAGTTAACGGTCTCCATGGCAACAGCGAGCAGTGTTTCAATGTATGCAGACACATAATGAAGAACACATGGTTTGACGCAGTGTTCTACTTTGCTTTGACTCGTTGCTGTCATTAGACGGACAGGCTGGGGGTCTAACTTCCCCAGGATTTGTCTCTTCCTGCAAGCCTCTTGGAATGTTATGAGTCATGATTTTTTCTCCCTCAGGAGTGTTGGTTGTTTCTGAAAAGTGATAGATCCAAGCTAATGCAGCTAGATGAAGTTGGTATTGTCAGAAAAACATTGAAACAAAATGCTTACCTATGAAATGTTGATGCTCTTCAGTCGGTCAACAAGAGTTTTTCCCAAAAGAGCTGGGTTATTCCCTAACATTTAAGTTGATAGCTTCCAGATTATCTACAGTTTCTAAAATAACAAGTATATCTGAATAGGCCTAGCTTTGCTTATAATCAGGCCATTCAACAGTATGCATGTGACTTTCTGGAAATAACCTACTCACCATTCACACATCCTCATCCATAACCTAATTTCACTTTGTGAAGTTATGTTTTGAAACCATGTTTTTTTTTGTCTGAGCATTATAGGCTACTCTTACTCGTATTAACTTAGTGATGATACCATAGTAAAAATAATTATAATATTTCAATGATATTGAATATTGCAGCGTGAAGGGTAGCCAATATCAAATATCAAGTGCCATTTTTTAAGAAGCCATGTGATGTTCCTCAAAATTATCATCAGTTAACTTAGTTGTTATTGCATGGACAAGGTAGGGAGAAAACAATACAAATTAAAAAGGGATAAAGTCACTGCCCTTATTAAGTTCCAGTGCATTGTTATGAAGCCGAATCTCAGTGTGTAGGATTGAACCGATGTTTTGCGCCTTAAAACTCCAATAACTAACCAACACAATAACTCATATATTTTCCAATAGTACTTGGAGCTTGTTGCACGTCTTAATCCATGTGTTTTCAAAATATTTTTTTACATTACAATAGCCTAATGAGTTATTGTGACTGCTTTGAATTGATAATGCCATAAGAGCAAAATATAGCCTACGATATGTTGTGTACTTTTCTCAACCTGTATGGGATGCTATTCCCCCCTCGATTGTCAATGGTGTAACATTTGCACTGGTAAGTTATCTGACAAAATTTATCAGGTGTAATTCTCAATGTTACTTCATTTTAAGTACAGTAGGCGTATGTGGATATCAATATCCTGACGACTTCATTATTTTACAATAGCCTAATGAGGTATTGTGTCATTAAATGCAACATTCTTATCAGCTGATATCACAGAGAGAGAAAAAAATATCACTATTATTAATATACTGGAAGAGTATAATTACTAAATCATGACCGTAGGCCTAATAAGGAAGGGGAGAGAAAGGAAGGAATAAAAAAGTAGTGGGTGGGATGGAAAAGGGGTGAGGGAGGGTGGGTCGTGGATGGATCGCGCTCGGAAGTGCTTGCCACGCCATCCCACGCTATCTGTTGGAATTACATGCGCCGAGTAATAGGTTGGCGTCAAGATTTAACATTTGAGATGCATCTCTTATATCCTCTTTGATGTGTACCCTACACCGAAGCAGTACCAATTCTAAGTAGAATGTTCCCAGATGTGAAATGCAAGTGGTAGGTCACCAGCATCTTCAGTTTTGTAAGAGTAACATATACCGTACTTTAAAAATTACAATAGAAAATCCTGTTGTTTTGAGTCTTCATTCTTTTGACTGGTGTGGTGCAGGTCTCCATATCCTGAGCTAATCGTTTCATATCTACATAGCTACCCCACCCTACATCCGAGGCAATCTGTTAAACATATTCTAACCTTGGTCTACCCCTACAGTTCTTGTCATTGACCCTTTCTTCCATAACTATGCTTGCTATTCTTGGGTGTCTTAGTATGTGTCCTACCAACCTATCTCTTCTCTTCATTAGCAGTCGCCAGAAACATCTCTCCTCTCCCACTCGTCTTAATACCTCTTCGTTTGTAACCCTATCTACCCATCTGATCTTCATCAGTCTCCTGTAACACCACATTTCAAACGCTTCAATTCTCCTCTTTTCTGCTGCACCAATAGTCCAAGTTTCACTTCCATAGAGTGCCATGCTCCAGACAAAGGCTTTCAAAAATGACTTCCTATTACCTAAATCTATATTCGAAGTCAACAGATTCCTTTTTTGTAGAAATGCTTTCCTTGCCTGGGCCAACCTACATTTTATATCCTTTGCTTCGTCCATCACTGGTTATTTTGCTACCTGAGTAACAGTTTGATGTCCATAGAGGTTTCTGATGTATTTCGGTGCATTCCAATATTTTTGTTTTACTTTCATTAACTTTCATCATGAATTATTTCCTCAAGACAGAGTCCATACCATTCAAAAACTCATTCAAATCCTCAGGCGTGTCGGCCAAGATGACTATGTCATCAGCAAATCTCAGAGTTGAAAATATTTCTCCTTGAATCTTCACTCCGACTGTAATTTTTTCTCGAATTTCCTTCATTGCTTGTTCAATGCAATGATTGAAAAGTATGGGTGATAAGTTGCAGCCTTGCCTTACACCTTTCTGAATACCATCTTCTCTCTCATGTCCTTCAGCTCGAATGACTGCTGTCTGGTTTCTGTCTAGATTGTAGATCACCCTCCTACCCCTGTACTTTATTCCAATCGTTTTCAAAATGTCAAACAATTTAGTCCAATCAACGTTATCAAAAGCTTTTTCTAAGTCTACAAATGCCATGAACGTTCCATTATCTTTCCTTATTCTACCTTACAAAATCAGCCTAAGACTTATTACAGCTTCCCTTGTTCCTACATTTCTCCTGAAACCAAACTGGTCTTCACCCAACTCCATTCCTATCTGGCTTTCCATCCTCTTGTAAATTATTCTAGACATGATCTTTGAAGCATGAGTAATCAAGCTGATTGTACGGTAATCTTCACATCTGTCAGCTACCACTTTCTTTGGTATAGGGATGATAACATTCTTTTTGAAACCAGAGGGTACCTCACCTGTCTCATAAATTCTACACACCAAGTGAAATAACCTGATCAGACCATCATCTCCTATGCAGCGTAGCAACTCAATCGGTATATCATCTATGCCTGGTGCTTTGTTCCTGCTTAAGCCTTCCAATGTTCTGTCAAATTCTGATCTCATTATTAAATCCCCTTTTGCATCCTCATAAATTTCCTCTTCCCTTTCCATTACATGATTCTCAAACTCATTTCCCTTATACAAACACTCTATGTAAGCTTTCCATCTCTCACCCTTTTCTTCCCTATCTGTTAGAGGCTTTCCATCTGTGTCCTTAATATTACAGCACTTAGTCTTCTTTTCTCCAAAAGTATTCTTAATCCTTCGATAAGCTGTGCCAACTTTTCCTAATTTCAGACAATTTTCTATACCTGCACATTTCTCTTTCAACCATTCTTCTTTCGCTTTCTCGCACTTCTTGTTAATCTCATTTCTCAGACGTCTGTATTCTGCTTTCCCCTTTTCATCTCTTACGTTCTTGTGTTTCTGCCTTTCATTCATCAATTCTAGTATATCCTGAGTGGTTCACGATTTTCTACCTATTCTCTCTTTCCTACCAATGTTTTCTTCTGCGGATTTTGTTATTTCATTCTTCAAAAGTGCCCATTCGTCTGCAATTGAAGTTCGTTTAGGGTTTTTCTTTAGTCCTTCCTGTATACTCTTCTTGAATCTTTCGTTTACATCCTTCTCTTTCAGTCTGTCTGTTGCCCGTCTTTTTGGCTTTTGATTTTCTTCAGTTTCTTCAACTTAAATCTGCATTTCATAACAACCAGATTGTGGTCGGAGTTTATGTCAGCACCGGGATATGTTTTACAATCCAAAATCTGGTTTCGATTGAGAATCATGTAATGGAAAGGGAAGAGGAAATTGATGAGGATGAGAAGGAGATTTAATATTGAGATCAGAATTTGACAGAGCATTGGAAGACTCAAACAGGATGAACCGTAAGGGTAGACCAAGGTTAGAATGTGTTAAACAGTTTGCCTCGGATGTAGGGTGTGCTAGCTCTATAGAGATGAAACGATTTGCTCAGGACAGGGAAACATGGAGATCTTCATCACACCTGTCAAAAGACTGAAGACTCAAACAACAACATAACATAACAGAAAATACAACCCAGTGAAATGAAACTTAACCCTGCTGAAAGAAAAGTAAATAACAGCTCACAAAGCTAAGCACATTTCACAAGCACAAAACCAACACACCTCGTGCATAATGTGCCCTTGCGTACAAGAAATATGCAAATCACTGTCCAACTGCTCAGTCTTATATATTCGGGGCATAGAACGTCTTCCCACTGAGTGATTCACACATTATAGGATCAAGCTTAGAATAACACTTCAATAAAATAATATTCATAATCCTACTATAAAACTATTTAATTAATCAAAATTAGGCACTACAAACCAACATAATAAACTGAATCAGCTTCACACTTGTTCTAATGAACAAGGAACAAATACAACATTAATCTATAAAAATCATTATTTACTGAACCTAATAAAAATATCAAAACTGCTCTCACTTCCATTTAGCATCAATACACAAATTATTACAAACGAGCTCTAAAAGTCTCGGTAAAATCATTACATAAAATTATCTATTCAAAACACACTAAATATTCTTAACTTGAATATTATTATAAATTTGAGTTAATGTTTAAAAATGGTGTCAACAATTACCATCTATTGGGTACCACATGATATTCACACTGTATCATTTCTCTTTCCAAACTAGCAAACTGTATTTGTCCTAGGGAAAACTCGTGTACCACAAGTTAAGGAAATTACTGATAAAATCAAATCAAGACAGACTCCCAGCTGTCCGAATATTTCCATAAATACTTGGGAACAATAACATATACAATGTACCAATACCAAAGGATTTCCATTATTGTCTCAAATGACAATTCAATTATTCATGAAATGCAGATCTAAACTGCAATAGTAAGGATAAATAGTCATAGCAAAACTCTGTACAGATTACCGGTCCATTAAAAGGTTTATATAACGACAGACCGAAGACAGTGTCTGGCACTGTTACTGGCCTATCTCAACAGTGGTCTTCATTAAAGTCAAGACCCTTGAGGCTTTGATTTATGACGAGCGAGGGAGAGTCAATACCCGCCTCCCTCCTAGACGGGACACTACAACTGCTTTCAAACAAGCGTGACTTCTTAAGACTTGGAAAGGCACAAGTCACTTTCATTTAACAAAACATATGAGGTTCTAAAGACCTATTTCCTTGGCTCAGGTATAATTATAATTGCGGAGGTTTATCACTGGCAGGTAAGAACTCAATAAAACCAATAATAATTAAGGGGCTTCGACGTAAGAGAACACGGGTTCGATTCTCTGGCCTGCCTCTAGTACATCTCCATTCTCGAGGACTTAGGGCTAACACATGGAGCGATGGTATCTGACCACTCGTCCGAATAATAATAACGGCTTTTGGGGAGGTATTCGCACTCATCCCCTCGCTTAACAACAGTAAACTTAGCACCCTTCAAAGTTTGTCATGGCAAACACACACATAATCATTTACTCTGTCCAGCTGATCCCCACAATCATAATCTCCTGGCATTATTTCACCGCATTTATTAGCGTGACAATTAATAATATAACCGCTCATTGGCGACAATCAATACATTCGTGATGCCTTTCAAAGCCAAATATTTGTTCTAACATAATTAATTTCTCCGTCCAAAAATAATAGTTTTGCCTTTAACGCAATCTTGACTTTTCATTTACAAGAACACAACTGGTTTAATAATTATCATTATTATACAGCACATAACGGCTCATATTTGAATATTAATCCAACATCTTATCCATTCATTTCCTTATTATTATTATTATTATTATTATTATTATTATTATTATTATTATTTCAGCACATAACGGCTCATACATGAATATTAATTCAACAATTTGTTCTTTCATCATATTATTATTATTCTGCTTGCCTTTAAATAACATTATTCCTTTCCATTTACTGGTATTCCACTGAATACTATTTCTTTGATTACACATTTTTCATTTAAGTATTTATTACTTTAATTATTAGATCCTGCATTTCTCATTATTACACAGTTTTACATCCCTGATTTTCAATGTTGGAGAATACTTTCTCCATGGTTACTATTGTTACACGAGCTTCCCGAGTCCAAAACACATAATAAAATTTGGTTCTACTTACATGATTTATCCGGAAAAACTGTCCGGATCCCACTGGAGCGACATTTTGCCTACGCAAATTTCTCACACCATGTTGACACTCATATTATCACTAATTAAATTTCCCTCTAGTTTACACATATTTAACACACTTAAATAGATTTGAGGGATTACACACATTATTTCACATACACTAAAAAGAATCACTAAAATATAAATTTCACTAATAATTATATTTACACAATGAATTTCACTTTGTGGCATATAGCACTGCCTTACACACGTGAATTCTTTCGATCCAGATCCTAGGTGTGCAAGTTTCAACCGCTGCCTCCTAATTCCTATTTGGATAATGACAGTCTCGTTCAAATTTTCCCCTCCTTGGCTACGAAGATTCTCCTACTTCTGGTGTTGAATTTATCAGCACTTATAGTTACTGCACGATAATAATATCTCTTTCGGTATGCAATTGTTTGTATGGTAAACGGTCTATGGTTTAACGTTTACCCCTGGAGTCGCGGTACTCACTTTACTGCGCTCTACATTTGTCTTTAGTACTTCGCGTCTGAACTGAATTCTGACGACTATTGTCTTTACTTGGTGGACTACTTCCCTGTAATTCCACGTGGCTACTGATGCCTATTTTGTAGACTTCTAACTCTTTCGCCACTTATCACGCTAACCTCCTCAATTCAGGAAAAATAGGTGCTTGCTATATTCGACCCTACCGTGGTTATTTAACGCACTGGATAAAATGTTCAGAGTATCACTTCTCTAATGATGTCTCGTATACTTTCGAGATACTACGATGTAACTTCAAATAATGGTGTCTGGGCTTCGAATACCCTCGCCGGCTAACGACTTTTGCTCAAAGTATAAAACTTGGCCTAAGTCCGTAGGCTATTAACTGTTTGAAGTTTGACGATACTATTCCTTTTGTCAAGGACTTCGATGTTTTAACGCACGGCGCCACTGATGAATGCAGGAACAGTACTTCTCTCAAGAGTACTTCCCTGTCGTGATACAGATTCAAGTCCCACCGGGTTGAATAAGACTGCCTGTGCTATGAAGCAGCACGACCGTACGTGGTCTGATGGATGATTACTGCATGTACTGTTGAATACTTGTTGCACAGTATGACCTCCCCTGAGGTTCATACGTCTGAACACTTCGCGATGCAGCAACTCCCCTTAGGAGTGCTCTGAAGACTGTATGTTGGTGAAACAGCGTGCAGCGCCTCTGCGCTCACTGATACTGAATGTATTCGTTGAAACAGCAATACGCCCTTCTCGGACGCTGAAGACTGAATGAATTTCCTGGCGCTTCCAGGGTTTATATAAAATCTGCCAAAAATAAATCAATTTCTCTTCTTCTCCACCACCATTCCAAAATAATCGTCATAAGATGTTATAAAAAATATCTCTGAAAAGCTGAGGTTTTAAATGTCTCAAAAATATGTAAGTTTCCAAAAATCGATTGTACAAATCTTTAATATTAATTAAAATGAGCTTGTCAATTACGTGGGTGGTGTCTTTGTTTTGTCTCCTACCACAAGCTCCTGATTCGGGAATTCACCGACTACGTAATGCTGATTTGACACTTCTTTCTTGTACAATTACTATTAACTTTTTCCACTCAAAAAATCTCTTTCCCTGGATAATTAACATTGACGGAGTCCTTTCTTTAGTTTAATGCCCGAAAATGGCTAAATTATAATTATTTTTCTGATTTCATGACTCCTCCCTTGCTGCGGCGTTGCCATTTTAGTGTCGACTAAGGGCTTTACCCGAGAACTTCTTCTCTCTCTAAAGAACGGAAAATTTCCAATGCAATTTTAATCCGTTGTGTCACTTGGTTTCCGCCGAGTCGTCAGTGACATCATCTTGCAGCTGTGGTCCTGCTTCGTTGAGTTGCACAACTTATCCATGCGTCACGCAATATGATGCTGTATTACTCCTCAACTAACTTCAGAACTCCGTTCTAAAACCTGCATTAATTCTTTCTTTTTGAAATAAAAGGATATGGGTTCGATACTGTACCTCTCACATGGGTAAAATAATAAAGTATCATATCCTGATCACACAAAACCCAAAATAACAACAATTTTCTAAAACATACACCCAGATGGTATCAAATAAAAAGCATGACATTGTTCTGCTTGCCCTGCCATGTGGCAAGTGAAATAATTTATTTCCCGAAGAGTTTACGTATTAATGTTGATTGTTCCAAAACAAAGAAACACACACACTCAGACATTTATGCGATGATTAGTCCTTTCATGATTTAAATGATTTCACACTCGGTTTTATATTTAATTACAGGTCGAAACATTGCCTTGTATTGTCCAACACTACACCTCTGGAGTCCGAGGTCTCGGGAGAGATTTCAGGTGATAGCTGTACCCTCGTGATCAGTCAAGTGCGGGCGAGTTATGCTTGCACTCCACTCACATAAGATCCGCCAAGCAGGAAGCAGAGACAGTCCTGCCAACTTAAATTTTGTGATGTTCTGATGTCGCTTGCATTTGCCAAATTGCAGTGTCAACACTCTATTGTCGTGGGTTGGCACTTGTGAATTTGCACTTAGAGTAACACACATATATTTAATTAATTTAATTCGAAATCCGATAGTTTTTATTCTTCATAAAACACGGTTGATAGACATTTTTTAAGTTATTAAATTTGAATGTCACATTTTTGGGTTCTTCTTTTGTCGAAACTGCTGCTGACTTGGGGGTTTCTTGTTTTCTCTGCTGACGTCATTGGGAAATTTACCGTTGGGCAACGGGACCAAGGCGCCAGGCTGCCGGTGGTAACTAAAGCGGAGCTCATTGCTACAGTTTGTTCAACAAGTTGGTTCGCCATCACGTCTTTGTTGGGGGGGGGGGGGGGGGGGGTGGAGAGACAATACGGCAATGATGTTCCCCAAATGTTGATGTTGGAATAGAGGAAGAAATGTGAAGGATATTGGCAAATCTCTTTGAGAAGACATAAAGTCTTCAAATGATTTAGCCAGCTGGCATTTTGTGGGGGGAGGGGGTGATATTTCAATATTGTAACGCCAACATCACTGATAGAATGGCAGAGCACAGTTCAAGCTACCTCAGTTTGTTGTGAATGAGAATAACTTGCCAGGATTCCAGTGTCTCCATTAGCTAGTTACATCATTCAACAATGAGAATGTAAATTGAGGAAAGTAGGCATTTTGTATCAGATTAGCTGTAATTTTCTTTTTACGTACACTGTTGAATATTAGGGAAATTTGAATGAATTTGGGAATAGTGTTTATCCTAGACTAGCAACGGTGTTCATGTTTCAACCTTAAGCTATTTTTTAACTCCAATCTCTATCAGTGGTTAACAAATTTGGCTCCCACTCTGGAGGCCCAGCTTTGATTCCTGGCTCTGCCAGTTTTACATGACCATTAATCTTGCTATCATGAGCCATGAGACCTCCGTTTTACGTAGAATCTGAACCACAGGACTTGACATTTCATGTGCATTAACCGGGAAGCAGTTTGACCACTGTGCCATTACGCCCCAATTCTGGTTTGAGTTACTGGAATGGTGTTGTCGACATGCTTATCACCCAAGGGGGATCAGATTTGCACCAGACTAGTGGACTAAATGAGTTTAAATTGTGTTTTGTGATGCTTGTATAGTACTTCAACTTCCATGCCTAATAACCAACCACATCAGTAGCATGCATTTGACAAAGGAAATTAGCAAATGCAATGCATTAGTTTGCCAATTTAACTATGGGTACTGTAATTACAGTTAGAGTCTTTCCTATAGAACGGAACCTTGCAGGCACCGTGTGATGGCTGGAGCACTGTGTGTAAAAGCATGTCGAGCAAGGCATTGGTGCTAGCAACAGCACTGATACAGATTGTAGTTAAAATAGCTTAAGGTTGAAACATGAACTCCGTTGCCACTCTAGAATAAACACTATTCCCGAATTCATTCAAATTTCCCTAATATTCAACAGTGTGTGTAGAAAGAAAATTACAGCTAAAATCCAATTTTCATTTTCATATTTGTCATCAGCACAACAAAACTGATACAAAATGGCTACTTTCCTCACTTTACAGAGTAGTTGCTGGAAATGCTGTCCATCTTCTAAACACACATTGCACCGATGTAGGAAGTTTTGGTACACTCGCTATATGATATTTCTTATCGGTGCAGTTATTTAGTTCTCGAGAGCCTCCAGAGTACGCGGATTGTTTCTGTATACCTTTTGTTTGAGGTTCCCTCACAATTAAAAATTGCACGGTGGTGAAACTTATGAACACATTTACTGGAAGACTTCTTCTTGAGAAGAAGTGGTGTAAGTTACCACTAGGAATATTCAATGTTTTGTTCTATAACTAACCATGTTCGTGGGATATGAGAGACTACAGTACTTCACAACACATCTTAATTATATCAAATAAGGTATCTTGCCATCTGCATATGTAATAATTGCCATGACAGCATCCGGAGCTTCCCGACCCCTGTTGTAATCGGTGCATTCTATAAATGTGGCAGTGACTCGTTGCGACCGGTGCGAGGGCAAGGGCCCTCACTGTATAATCAATATTGTTTGTGGACATTCAGTAGCCAAAACGCTTTCTAGGTGTTATAATGCATCTGTCCCTCTATATGTGTAGGCTATAACTTACCTGTGCTTATAATAATAATAATAATGTTGAAAGGTATTTTTGGTAGACAGGGTTACAGTTTTAGCAACTTCAGTAGATTTTATTCTTCTTTCCCTAAGATCTCTGAAATCCCAGAAACCCTGAGGGATGCCAGGAAGAAACACTATGCTTGTACAGCATAGTGCCAGTAGTGGAAATATACAGAGTGAACAAACTCTGAGGATGTTCAGAGATGCCCTCGGAGTGTTTAGTGTGGGGGAGTGGTCTCCAGTGGCTCATTACAGAGTAATAATGTAATTATGATTTATTCGGTTTGTTGCCCCAGTCATCCTTGTTTCCGTGAAAATAATCTTTACAACAGTGAAAAAGCCTGTAATATGCAATAACCAAAACATACATTACAAAAAATGGAGTACTGTAACAACCCTCCGACAAAATCCAAGAATGTTCCCTTATAGGTACAGAAACAAGGATAACAGGGGCAACAAACTGAATAATTCATTATTACATTATTACTCTGTAACGAGCCACCGAAAACCACGGGTCTCCCACAACAAAACACTTGAAGGGCATCCCTGGGCATCCTCCGAGAGTTTGTCGGTGGAGTTCTGGTTATAATGCATCTGTCCTTCTATATGTGTATAACTTACCTGTGCTTATAATATACCGATTACAACAGGGGTCGGGAAGCTCCGGATGCTGTCATGGCAATTATTACATATGCACCAAAACAAAACAAGTTCTGGGAGTCATTGTATAGCCCACCATAACTGAAAATGAGGATCATGTTCCATCTTTCTGGGAAAATTTAAACTATTTGGAGGTAATTTTTCACAGGACTTGTTTTATCTTGTTATCAACGGTGTTTCAAATCACACAATACAACAAATATGTGAAGTTGAAAAACATGTTGCTTGGCCATTTTTTTTCTTTTCCACTTTTCAATTGATAATGTTTTGGTAAAAGGTTTTGTGAATATGCAGAACATCTTGAGCGGAAATTGTGACACCTTTGAGTGATCGTCATTCTGGTATTTCAAAGATTTCAAGTCCCAGTTCCCTTGTGACTAATGAGGATTTGTATTATGTGCCCAGGTTCGCAAACAGCGCAACAAGGAGAAGCCATTCATTCGAAAGAAGTCGGAGCTGTCTCATGATACCTACACGATACCTGAGCGACCACAAGCGAGCGGATGAGTTCCTTCCTACCCCACCAGATGTCAACAAATGCTAATGAATGGGTTGGCATTGCATGAAGGCTCATCTAGAAGAACATAGATATGAGTTTGCATAGAAATGAGTTTGCTTCAGCTGACTGATATTAACTGCTGGTTCAGTCTTGTCTCAACCGCGTTACGAAACACTTCATTCAGCAGTGGAAGTACTCGCCTGTGTGTTGGGTTCAGACATTAGTGGTGTTGGGAGGTAGTAGTAGTAAGTGTGATTAGATTTCCCACAGACTACAGGTTAGTGTCCATTTGTTTCTTCTTGTGTCGCCAACATGGATGAGGCCAGTGGTGGCCCACCACCCTTGTTAAATGTGAGTATCCCTGAAAATGTCATTATAGATAACGAGGTCTCTATGGAGCACATGTTTGTCGTGGATAACCCTGAGATCATTACGTCGGTAGTCTCGCCGACTACGCCCGTAGTGAATACCACTGTGCCTAAAACCAATCTAGCAGCACAACATCGTTATAATGACCGTCATCGCGGTCCTTACATAGTTTTTGTACAGTCCGTGGATCAGAATGTGGGCAATCTGCACCCCATGGCCTTGGGACGTTTATTTTTTGAGAAACAAATTCCAGGCATCAAGGGAATACAAAAAAGGGTCGCAACCGCGTGCAGGTACAATTTGCAACTTCGGCCATGGCCAACTCATTTTTAACACACCCCCTTCTCATTGAACGAAATTTATCTGCCTTTATTCCATCCGCAAATGTGCAACGTGTAGGTCTTATACGTGGAGTCGAACTGTCGCTTACCCACGAGGAAATCATACGCTACATGGACTCCCCCGCCCCTGTGGCACGGGTCCAACGCCTTAACAGAAAAAAATGATTGATGATAAGCTAGAAACATTACCTACAGGTACGGTGAAAATCTTTTTTGATACACAAGATTTGCCCACCTATGTATGCATTTTTAATGTCATGTAGGAAGTAACCTTATTTATATTTAATCCCATCCGTTGCCAAAAATGCCAACGGTACGGCCATGTTCAATTACATTGTCGCGCAAGGGAACCTCGATGTGGCAAATGCGCCCTGGGCCATCTCACATCCGACTGCAAGGCAGTTATATTCAAATGCTCCAACTGTCAAGACAACCACCCGGCAGGGGCAGCGAGATGCGAAACACACATTCAGCAAGTAGCTATCAAACGTCAAATGTGCATTGACAATAAATCATATAGTGAAATCGTCAACCAACATCCGAAAGAGTTTAACCCGTTAACGTTACCGCATCAATACCCCCCACTAGCGCCCCCAACTGAATCACGACCAATTGATCCCCCACGAAAGAGAAAATTCACCGAAACGGTTCATAAACCACCCAGGTCTATCACCCCCCTTGGGTATGATCGACAGGGGTACCTTAATATTGTTGCCACACCATCCACTTCCAGCATGAGTTTTCCCCCATCGGCCCCTATTGAAGAAGTGGCTGGTAGCGTCTCACACCCTCCAGCGGCTCCGAACTCGAATGACACCACCCGCATCGTCCTCGCCGAATTCCGGCAATTAATGGACCTTTTAGGTCACAATGTACAATGGAGCCATTGTGTAAAAAATTTATTCGAAAAAATAATCCCGTTGTTACCTCCTCTTGCCCCCGTTGATCGTCCGTCGTCTGATACTCGTTAACATGATGTATTTTTTTTGTCCTGTATGAGGGTACTCCAGTGGAATTGCCGGAGTATTGTCAACAAACGTCATGAATTATTGCTTTTAATAGAAGAATTTCATCCTGATATAATTTTCCTCCAGGAAACGTGGCTATATTCTCATACGCGTTTTAACATTAATGACTATCATGCCATACGTCACGATGGCCCAGGTTATCGTGGCATATGTACTTTAATTAAACAACATCTCCCCTTCGCGCAGCTACAATGTGATTTTATTCTGCCTTCTATGGATATTCAAATGTTACAAATAAACAATCGTCTATTCACACACTTATATTGCCCACCGAATATTCAAGGTACTCAACGACAATGGTATCTATTTTTTCGCTATGCCGGCCAGTTAAAACACCACACTATTCTAGGAGATTTTAATGCACATCACCCGGCTTGGGGCAGTGGAAGAGTTAATCCAAAAGGCCGCCATGTACATCACGCAGTCACTTCACATCAACTCCTACTTTTAAATGATGGTTCTCCAACCCGCTTAACCCCGCCGAATAGTCCACCTAGTGCGGTTGATTTAACTATCACCACGTTAGACCAGGCACACCACCTGACATGGCAAACGATTCCCGATTTGCATCAAAGTGACCATTATCCCATTGTGATATATTATGGCTCTAGTACTTCCATCCCACACGCACCCAAAACGTGCTCACTCAAACGACCGACCCCTGGTTTTGATTCTGTCTTATTTTCTAATTATTTACAAGAGCATCTCATGCTGAAACATCGTACCCCTTTGTCTGCTTATGCTATCTTGACCAATGTCATTGATGCATATATAACTATTTATCATTCTAGGGCGACACCCACCCCTCATACTAACAAACGCACCCATCGCCCGCCTTGGTGGGATCAGGAATGTATCCTGTGGGTTAAGAAACGCAACGCAGCACTCAAACGGCTTCGAAAGAATTTTAATCCCTCTAATTACTTCAGTTATAAAAGAATATGTGCGTCCATTCAACAACATTTTAATCTCAAACGACGTGCTGCATGGCGTACGTTTATTTCTACTTTTAGCAGTCATACCACGCTCCGCACCCTATGGTCAACGATAAAAAAATGTCGAATGTAGTCACGGGGCCCCCCATGCGATTCCTTAACACGCAGGGTTATGAAACCTTTTATCGGAACCTCACCCCTGATTCCGTCGCTCCATGTTTTTCACCCAACCCTTATTGCGAATCCCCGAAATTCTTGACGTTGTTACTACCCATCTCGTCCACAGAGATCTGGCAAGTTACACATGGGAAGAAATCTACACGGCCAGGTCTTGATGCGGTGACATATCGCATGATTGAGGCTTTTTCCCCTCGAGTCCTGACAATCGTTTTGAATCTATACAATTCCATTCTGCTATCAGGTATAATCCCCGAAGACTGGAATCAATTCGAAGTACTCCCAATACTCAAGCCTAAAGCCGATGCGAAGGACCCCCATAATTATCGCGGCATAATGTTGAGTTCTTGCCTTCGAAAAGTGCTTCAAAAATTCTACTTCGACGTCTACAATGGTGTTTAGAATATTACGATGCTCTCCCCAAAACTCAATATGCCTTTGTTAAAAAACGTAGTACTAATGACGCACTGAATATTTTTCTCACTGACTTATTACTGGCGAAAGGACGAAAACAACATACTATAGCCATATTTCTGGACATTAAGGGAGCTTACGATTCGGTAGACCCCTACATTTTATTACAAATATTATATTCCCATCGTTACCCATTAATCTTTCTCAGCATTATCCATAATTTCCTAGTACGTAGACGTATATATTTATGCACAGGTAATGCGGTACTTAACAATAGATATATGTCACAGGGTCCTCCCCAGGGCGATATTTTAAGTGGTATGTTATACTCCCTTTATACTGGATCCCTGGAAACTGTCATACTTCCGCATGCCAGATTGATTCAATTTGCCGATGACATATTAATATATGCCACTAGATCCAATCTCAATACTTGCAGGGAAGATTTACATTCGGCACTATCGCATGCACATCAGTGGTTCACAGACCACGGCTTAGTAACGTCACAAACGAAAAACGCGGCTATGATTTTTACCCATAAACGCCTATATGACACGTCGCCGGTAGTATATCAACAAGGCCAAATTGAAGTTGTTCGGGTCGTCAAATATTTAGGTCTGTACTTTGATGATAAGCTTAATGGGCAACATCATCTAAGTCACATTATGCAAAAATTAGAACCTAAATTCCCAGTGTTCAAGGCTCTTACCCAACGCTCATGGGGCGCCGCGCCGTTGGTTTTATTGACGGTATATAAAAATATTTTCCGCTCGGTATTAGACTATGGGAGCGCCTTTTTTGACATTATGACACCTACTCGCTTAATCCAGATGGACCGGTTACAATACCGAGCCCTGGGCTTCATCATCGGAGCTCTCCCATCCACACCCACACAGGCTTTATTGGTGGAGACTGGCGAAATACCACTTGCTTTACGACGTCAGTACTCGTGTGCTAAATATATATTACAGAAAATGTCACTGTCCCACAAACCTCTATTAAACAAATTACGCTTATTAGATGAATATTACCAACGCCATCTCTTATCTCAAGATCGTATTCCCGCGCTTTTAACTATGTATCGCCGTCTCTGTCCGTATCGACAGATGATCGTACAAACACGTCTCAACCCAGTGTACACCATCGCATATCAGGTTCACAGCCATCACCCACACATCCTCCAGACTAGTCTCCCCCAAATCACGAAAACGTTTAAATCACACCCCCATATCATTTCCCGTACTTTCCATGATATTATTAGTCACTATCCTCAACATACCCTGTTTTATACAGATGGTTCAAAACTTGCCCACCCACCTCGCGTGGGTGCAGCTTTTTTCGCCCTGTCATTACAAGTTGAGCGTAAATATGCATTACCCTCTCACACTACAATCTTTACGGCTGAAATCTTTGCCCTTCGTCAGGCTTGTATTTATATCAAACAACAGGGTCTGTCTCATGTACTCATATGTACTGATTCGCAAAGTGTCCTCCTCGCCATTCAAAACATTATCGAATCTGATAATTGGTTTTTACTTAATTTAGCCCAACAATTGTATGAAATAGAAATGGCAGGAACTAACATCATCTTAACTTGGATCCCAGGACATTCTCATATCTATGGCAATGTTCAGGTTGATATTTTAGCTAAAGAAGCTGCAATGGGCCAGGGGACACGTATTGATATGGCTCTCCCATATACTGAACTTCTGCCTCATGTATATGAACTCATCATCCAAGAATGGCACCAGCAGTGGAGGGAATATGTACGTAAACACTCAACACCTTATACATATATTCAATCCTCGATACCGGTTCAACCGTGGTTGATGAAAGGGTCCTATACACGACGTCACATCACTACTATCATTAGAATGCGATTCAATCATGCTGTCACCCCTGCTTATCTCCATCTCATTAATGCTCGTGCTTCTCCTGTTTGTGATGCCTGCGGTCACTACCAAGGAGATCTTCCTCACATACTTTTTCAATGTAATCTGTGGTCCACAGTATGATACACAACGCTTTAAAATGTACGTTTCTCTTTTCTCCTTGGGTTTTCAATTACCGCTCAATTTGACGACTTTGTTGCATACTCCGGCGGTCCCGCTGGTTGATATCCTCACTAAGTTTTTATGTGACATTCGAGTAATTTTATAAATTTCACCTTTTTTTGTGATCCGGTCTTTGTTTGTGTACATGTAATTGCCAGTCACCAAGATGGATCACTTCGGTGTGAAGATTTGTACCTTTGTGTCCCCTGTGTTTCCTGGTATTTTTGTAGTTAGAAATTGCCAGATGATGTTACCCCGTGTTTTCCTCACTATCACAGATCCTCAATTTATCCTTGATGTTTTGTACTTGGCTTTATTGGTCTTTTACTGCCCAACACACGGGCAGTACCTGTCTTGCCATTGGGCGAAGCTCATGTGTGCCCAGTAAAAAGAAGAAGAAATGCTGGTTGCTTCAAACTGATTGTGCTTAGGTCATGAAGCATGTTGTGGTATTGCATTCCCACTGGGTGCAGGCGCCGGACACTGTTATGGGCGATTCGAATCAAAACAAAGACCGCCATGTGCGTTTTGTTTACTGTTTGGGCCCGCATGCCGACAGCTGTTGCAGTATACTCCATTTTTAGTGCTCCAGAACAGAAGGTTCTATGTTACACTTCAATGGAATAAAAGTCGATGGAGGAACCAGAAAAACGGGTTACCTCAAGGCAGTGTGTTATCCCCATTACTATTCAACATTTATACAAATGACCAGCCAGAATATTTAGAGGCCAGGCGATTTATTTATGCGGATGACACCGCTATTGCTGTACAGGGTAAGAGCTTTGAGGAGGTGGAGGGAAAACTGTCCAATGCTCTTGAGAGATTAGACAATTATTACACCCAGAATCACCTGAAACCTAACCCTGGAAAGACACAAGTATGCGCATTTCATCTTCGCAACAAAGAGGCCCGGAGAAAGTTGAATGTTGTCTGGAAAGGAGTGACACTCGAAAGCTGTGAAACGCCTCGATATTTGGGAATCAAGCTTGATCGTACCCTCAGCTTCAGGAAACATTGTAGAGAATTGAAGTGCAAGATCAGCTCAAGAAATAGCATAATGTGGAAGTTGATAGGTTCAACATGGGGAGCGAACCCTCAGGTTCTACGTTCAACAGCATTGGGACTTTGCTTTGCAGCAGGAGAGTACGGATCATCAGTGTGGGGAGCATCTGCCCATACTAAGCAAGTGGACATAGCTCTTAACGAGTCCACACGTATTGTCACTGGATGTCTGAGACCTACTCCAGTGCAGAAGATCTACCCTCTCGCTGGCATTGCACCTCCAGTTATTCGACGCAGGGTGGCAGCAGAGAAAGAGAGACAAAAGCTTGAAACAGATCCCAGACATTCTATGTTCAACCACAAGGTGACCACTCCTCGCCTAAGATCCAGGAGGAGTTTTATTAAGAGAACAGTACCCCTCCATACCAAGCCAGACGTCCGGCGTGTGTCACTCTGGAAACAAATAGTACCAGAGGGGTTTACCCCTAAAGAAGAACTGAGCAGTGGTAGTCATTTGCCTTATACCACCTGGAGGTCCTTAAACCGGATGAGAACAGGAGTGCCTAAGTGTCGTAGCAACCTTGTGAAGTGGGGTTATGCAGAAGATCCACGATGTGCCTGTGGAGAAATCCAGACTCCACAACACCTGCTCACGTGCAAAGATCTTAATGAAACCTGCAGCCAGGAAGACCTTATGTTGGCCACAGACCGAGGGATAAGAGCTGCAGAGTTCTGGAAAGGAAGAATTTAGTGTATCTCCCGGACACGGAAAGTAAGTAAGTGACTTAATCTGTATTACTAAATTGAATAACAAGTGACTAGCGGTGTTATTAGAAATGGCGACAGCTACGTTCGCTCTAAACGTGGGGCAACATAATTGATATGTAGGGTAGGTTTTAATTGCTAAGATGTAAACCTTTGTCATAGTTTCTGTCGGTATAATTATACTGACTAATCAGAATTTATGGATTTACTTTTATTTGTCTGTTTTTCGCGTACCGTAAAAATCCGAATATAGGTAGGATGGTCTTGTACATATTGGACAATATGTAATTTATTCCTGCCAAATGTACCAAACAATTGTTTTCATCTTGCTGAAGACTTCTGTCTAGTCTTTGTGCAGGATCAGCTTTAGTTTAGTTAACGGTAGGCTATTTAAGTAGTTTGATATGCGGTTGGGCCTAGCCATGTTCATAATTTTCCTATCTATGCTAATACTTGCATGCATGCAGCTGTCTTAATCAAATACTACAAGTACAGTATTAAAGATACAAAGTGACTTGTGATGGAAGCCCCCAGGTTTGGACCCTGGTCCTATTTTGACATAAACTCTGCATGGCTGTGACTTCTGGTGTCCTATGCACCAGGGAATAAGGCAAGGATTGATACAATCCTAGGCATGGGCGATGAAGTCGACAAAGAATGTTTGTTGGCTCTAGAAATATATGTTAATATTGTTTGTTTGTGTACTTGCTAGAAGATATTAATAGAGATACCCTCCAGCAAAATAATAGTAGGCTTTATTGGCTACTTTGTTATCTTCCCTCTGGTCCTCTATTATACTTAGCCTAGAGCCTGCAAGGTGTAGGCCTATGCTTAGCCTAGAGCCTGCAAGGTGTAGGCCTACTACATTGTTGGATGTAAAAGCCTATGAGTACAGTAGGGCTTCATTCAGTAGTGTATGTTAGCCCGTAGCTCCTTTTGAGTGCTGCTTCATTGTAGGTTTCAGTCTTACTGTGTTAGTAATCATCATTTTATGTATGCAGAATGTCAAATTGTACCTCCCTATTTGATGGTGGAGCCTGCTAACATGCATTTTATAGCTGAGAGAACAAGGGTTGTTCTGGCATCGTAGGGACATTTTTTCTTACACTGAGGGTTAAAGTTCTCTTAGCTTGATCACTCAAAATATTAAGAAAGTTAGCATTGTATTCCTGTGCATGACAATGGAGTTCAGTACCTAGTATTTGTTCTAGGTGCTGAATAGCACCCAAATATGTAATGGGTTCTTTACAGTCTAGCTGGAAACTGTTCTCAATGAGTGAATGACAGTTTGTAGTTCCAGGAAGAAAGGCTACCATGTTTTCAGCTCCCCTATACCTTGTAGACACACAACTCCCTAGTCTTACCCATTAGGCCTAGATACATGCCTGGACACAATTCTTGTTTGACCACCTCGTGTAGTGGCTAGCATTCTCGGTTCTTTCCCCAGAGGTCTGGGCTCGTTTCCTGGCCCTGCCCATAAAAGTAATTCTGATCTGAGGTCTGAAACGGGGTATGCTAAGCCTCATGTGGCAATCCTGAGGCGAGGTGGATTCGATTCCCAACTAGGTCATCTTGGAAGTGATTTACCACATCTACTGCAGGCAAATGCCAAGATGGTTCCTTATTTATGGCCACGGCTGCCTCCCTCCCAATCCTCACCTTAAGTACAAAGACACACTAATACAGTCACCATATCGAGAACTATTGCGAGAGCAACATCAGAAGAAAGCAGAGATTTGGAGCGATTTTTACTCTACTGACGCTATGATAAACAGTGGTCAGTTGCCAATTACGAATTGCGTCTTCTTGTTACCCGATATGCGGTACAAGGTTTTCACCACAGAGTTTGCCGCACATTACAGTTTCACACACCTGATATAAACTGTGTTGTTCTCTCTGCGAGAAAACATGTGAGCATTGATCACCTTGCTACTTGCATGAAGAGGAATAAGTCCTTGAAGGAAATTTGTTGTGACTAGTTATGTAGTTATATTTCTTATTTTGTTTGCTTTGGCCATTGGCTGTAATAAATATATTATTAATACAGTCACCATATTACAACATGTTATCGTAAAAAAATACACACACCTAAGTACATGGGTCTCAATGACCACCATGTCCAAGCCCCTCGAATGATAAAAGCAACAACAAAACAACTTGTGTTAAAAGTGGTCGTGCTACAGTGTTGAAAACTTCTGAACTATACGAGACCCCTGGCCAAACTTTTCTGTTCACAAATCTGTTACAGCTTTATCACATTCGTCATTTGAGACCTTCTCTAGCTTCGTGAAGATAAGGGGTAATAAATGAAAGAAGTATCAGGCGCCCAGCCTACAATAGGACTGGGCAGAAGAGCAACTCACGTGTGCTGCTCCTCTTCACAGTCCTACTGCAAACAAACATTCCCCCACTCTGCCTCTGCTATATTGAAAGGCAGATTACCGACCATTTGCATATATGTGGTGTTGATTTGCAATAATACTACTACATGCATTGCATTTATCTGAGTAGGCCTACATTGAAATTTAATTTTTGCTTCGGCTTGTGTTTTGGACATTTGCAGTTTATCTTCCACCCGGGGTTGGTCCAGTTTTCCAAAGAGGGTTTCCGAGGCTGGAGTTGGCGGTTGGGTGGCTTAAAACAGTGTGCCATCAACCATCCAAGTAGCCTACTGACCACGTTCAAGATCTCATGTGTTCTCAACAAGCTTAACCATTGGTATTCACATCTCTGAAGATTGTTTTCAGCTGCACAATCAAATGTAAAAGACAAAATGTAAACATGCAGAAAGCGGTATTCAAATAAATGAAATCTGTCTTTCACAAAGTAATTATCATTCCTCGAAACCTACTCCTCATCCTGAATCCACATTACTGTATAGAATATTGAGGTTATATTGATCTCATGCGGTCGAGGAGGGTGGGGGGTAGAATTTATGGGAAAATGAAATATATGAACATAGCATTTCATTGCAGCTACATTACTGGTGAATAAACAGCATGGTTGGGGATGAGGAGGGGTTACGAATGTTTTGAGGTTATGATGGTGTAATGAAGCAAACTCTAATTACTCGCGATTATATCATTTGTAACAGCTTTTAGTCATTATTAAGAACATTTATATTGTATTAAAAGCACCGGTAGGCTTTCAAATCGGCAAATAAATGGAAAAATAGTTCTCGTAGATTTGGAAATCATACCAACATGTCACACCAAAACTCATCATTGGTATTTCATTTTTGGAACGATATCACCTCCTGAGGTGCAATAACGAATGCTTTTGATTCAATATCAGACACTAAAAATCGGTTCCGAACGTAGTAATGTGCGTTCGTAATGATCACAGTCAATCGTAGTTACTTTATATGCGAGATTGGTAGCCATTGTAGCCCAAACATTGCCACGTGGACCAGAAATTCTACGAAATTCTAGCCAATATAAGCGTCCAGAAAATTAGCATTGAGTGTCGTCTCTCTTATTATATGCTCCTTGACTGGGTGTGTTGTTGGACACACTAGCAAAGTTGCAGCAAGTGCATCTTAAGCATTGGATTTGAGAAAAGTTGCAACAACTGCATCATGATGATTGTTTTAATGGACGGAACATTGTGGTCATCTGCCCCTGCTTGCATCATGATGATAGAGTTAGAGTTAGGTCGAGAATTCACTGGTTTGTATATTTTTCAGACATTTAGTCTTGTACGTTACAGAGAGAGAGCCTGTCGTGTGTTTCAGACCATTTCTCTCATCTTCTCCCGAGCAGGTGCTATAATAATGTGATGATGAATTTTTGTGTATTAAAAATTGAATTTCTTTACTTGTATATATGAACAGTATTCAAAGATACAAACAAATTATTGAGAAAAGCTCCTCGAGTCAGTCTGGATTGTAAGAAACACTTTCACAGCCCGGAATACTGACATGGTATTATGTATATTGTAGGCTTTCGCGGCCGGTGTCTAGTTTATAATCTCGGCTTACAGGATGGAGCCGCATCGTGTATTGGTGATTGTTTCGCGATGTTTCGGCTGTCATTGCAGCAGCTTGAGTTTAAGTACGGACACCAACTCGTACCTACTCATGATTAAGGCTGCTGCAATGACAGCCGAAACGTCGGAAAACAATCACCGATACAAGACGCATTTCCATCCTGTAAGCCTAGATGATAAAATGGTATTATTTGTTTAGGGTATATCCCAAAAGTATACCATGTCTAATTTTACTATGAATTTATTTGTCTTATACCTCATTATGTGCAGCCATTTCATTCCTGCCTTCCCAATATACTTCATCACATTTGGCAAAATTTCATCTAGCCAACTAAATAAATTATTCATTTAGGCATTTAAGTAAATAGATTAAAATTTAATTTCTGAAAATGTTTTCCATGGAATATTGTAGCCCAAATTACTGCAAGATGACTTAAGTTTGAAACCAAAATCAATACAGACAAAAGGATAAAATGTCATAAGAACCAAAGAAACCTGTTTGCTCAAAATTAGATCATGTTTGCTTAATATAAATTTTCTCAAAACTGTGATATGTAATATTTTCCATGCTGTTATTCTCATTCGTATAATGTTTAATTATTTTAAACAAGCTTAACCAGTAAGATTTCTATTTAAGTTGCTACCAATTCTTTCATTCCATCACTCACCAGAGGCTCTGGCCTTGATAATTAGTTTTATAGCACATTCTGCTGACTACCCTATCAGAACTCATTTCATTGTCATAATTACAGGAGGGTAAATTCAAGTATAGGGGGGGGGGGGGGGGAGAGAAGTTATGAAACACTATATGTAGTTTGCCTGCATTGTTTTTATGTGACACAAGAACAGAAGTTTTTTTTCTTTTTTGTCGTGTGGCCTCCTCAGAGTCCGAGTGCAGGTCTTTCTATTCGACGCCCGTGGGCGACCTGCGCGTCGGGATGGAAGGGATGAAGATGGATGAAACTGGGCAAGGATGTGGAAGGAATCGTCCGTGGCCTATCAGAAGGTACCGTCCCAGCATTTGCCTGGTGTTGAAAATGGGACACCACGGAAAACCATTTCAAGGACAGCCGACGGTGGGGCTCGAACGCACGCGTCTACCGAGTCAGCAGTGAGCTTGGTCCCATGACCTAACGCTGCGCTTTAGCCAGCTGAGCCTCGGCTGTCGGTTAGAACAGAAGATGTATGTATGAATATACTGTAATTCTCCCCAACAATTGCTATGATTATTATGTGAGTATTATATTCACTGATGAGTGAATGATGACATGAACTGGGAATATTCATTGTTGTACCACTAGTATTGGTTCCAAATAGCACCACAGTAACATTGATGATAATTGTTGTTTTTAAGGAGTCGAACTTCTCGGTTATCTGGCTCCGTGGTGTTGTGGTAGCGTGCCTGCCTCTCACCCGGAGGACCCAGGTTCGATTCCCGGCTCCGTCAAAGATTTTAGAAACTGACGTGAGGGCTGGAACGGGGTGCACTCAGCCTCCTGAAGATAATTGAGTAGCTGTCTGACAGTGAGGCAGCGCCCCGATCACGAAAACCTACATTAACGGCCGAGGGGACCCGATGCGCTGATCACGCGTCACCCCATTATCTACAAGCCAAATGGCTGGGCAGTGGTCTCTTAGTAGGCCTAGGCCCTTCACGGGCTGTAGTGCCAGAGGTTATTATTATATAACTTCTCAGTTATAAAGGAAATGAGAGTAAATGCCAAAATTGAAGAAAGGTTGATTGTGGCAGGAGAAGAGATTGAGGAGGTTAAAACATTTCCTTATTTGGGAAGTGTAGTGACAAGAGAAGGAGGAGCAGTAGAAGATGTGAAAGCGAGAATAAGGAAAGCAAATGGAGCATTTATGCAGCTGTATGCGGTGTGGAAGAATAAAAACATTGCTAGGAAGACGAAAATTAAAATTTTCAATACAAATGTTAAGTCAGTCCTTCTATATGCTTGAGGAACTTGGAAGGTTACACGAACTATCCTAATCTTCTGCAAACATTTATAAACCGTTGTTTACGATGCATCATAAACATCAGATGGCCTGAAATAATATCCAACGTAGAGCTATGGAGAGTAACAAATCAAGTTCCAGTTGAAGTGGAAATCAAGAGGAGAAAATGGAAATGGATAGGTCGTACCTTGAGGAAGCAAGTGGGATCTGTAGAAAGAAAAGCATCTGAATGGAATTCGCAAGGTGCACGGAGGAGAGGTCGTCCTAGGAAGACCTGGAGGAAGGAGGACTGTAGAGGAGGAGGCGCTTGAAATTGGGAAGACGTGGAAGGAAGTTAAAGCATTGGCAAGTCGACGACCGCAATGGAGACATTTCACGGATGCCCTATGTTCCAGTGGGAACAAGAGGAATTAAGTCAAGTCAAGTAAGTCTCGGTTATAGACTTCTCGCAGTGCAAGCCGGAGCGAGATTTATTTTTCTTATGATCAACAGCTAGTGCATTCTCAATGTGCTGTAGGTAGCCTATATGAATTCTGTCCCATACGCAGGGCTTCAAATATCAGCATCTGTAAGCACATGAATGTCTTATGGGTCCAAAACGAAGGCCATTATTGTCTCAGATTTAATTGTAAAATTACTATTAGGAATATTTAGCTTTAGTGACATTTTAAACGTTAAGGACATATTGTTCCAGGGAATTTTTGTTATGTTTTTGTCGCAGTGCCTGTCTTCCGCCTCCTCATTTTCAGATTTTATTTTGTGAGCGAGTATTGGCTGTTGTGTCAGTGTATGACAGGATGTACTGTTTGAGTTTGGATGTTTAGAAAAATTGTGTTACTGGAGGCATCAGTAAAATGAATTGTGTCTTAAGCTCAGTAATTGTTGTATTTCCAGAAAGTATAATTTTGTAAGTTCATATATATTTGCTTGAATCTGAGCGTGTGAGATTCTGTTCACTGATATCATACCTTCTATCAATGTACAGCTTTGTGAAGAAATTCTTTTTATGAGTGAATGGTTGCATGCGGCATGCAGAGGAAGAATGCTGAGAATACTTTTGATAAGTGTTACCTACTGGAGTATAATATTGAGCTTTAGTCTGTAGTATATTAATGATGATTGTTGGCTAGGGATATCCGTGAAGGTAATGGAATTACTGCAACGATAGCAGCTAGGTTCTCTCTCAAAAATAAATGTCTGACAGATAACATAGCCTTTATGAAACAAAGTGTATAAAGAAGAACAGTTCCAGTAAATATAACTATCATTATGACATTGATCATGTGCTTGTAATAATCCTTTGTATATAATTAATGCATGTAGGGTTAGCTCTACCCTCAAGACTGGAAAACAGTGAAGTAATTAATGTACACATGAGCCAAGAGGTTTTGTTATTACATTTGTGTGTTACATCTTTTTGAAGGTTGCTGATTGTTCGTTCAGTCTGACTTGCAGTGATATAGAGTCACTTTGTTTTGGATTTGGCATGAAAATAAGAAACAAGTGTCCTCATGGAAACTAAACAGCCATTAGACTGCCTTATATGGTTTGTTTCTGCTGTATAGTACAATAAAAAGCATTATTTAGGCCTATTCCCATGTAAAAAGAAAATCATATTTTGTACTCATCAGTTATATGGTTTATTTACTTGTATGTTATCCTATCCACAAGACGCTGCTTTGTAGTATGGCTTATTTGCTGTACTTGTTAGTGCCTGAGCAGGAACTCAAGCATTCTAGAATAATTGTTTTTGTTCATAATTAGGACATTTATATTGAAGATTGAAAAACAGTCAGTTACCATATAGATTTCTTAGTAAAATGTATATACACTATTAGTTTTCTTGCATAGAAGCTATAATTTACATCCATTGCTCAATATTTTTGTGAACCATACTCCTGAGCAGTGTTCATGTTTGTTTATTTGGTTAAGAGTATCTTTTATATAATTCTTCCATTTATGTATGAAAATAATGTAGAAATTCCATTCATTTCTTCTGAGTTCTTGTTTACTTAAAGAGACTTTATTTTGAAGATAAGCTTCATTATAAAATTCAAGTCTTTTTAATTTTGCTGAGAAAATTGCAATTTTGTCAGAAGCTCGTAAATACACTGTTTTATTGTTTCTTGTGTTTTTTTTATATGCTGAAATAGTTTTTTCCTTTACTGATCTTGTTTACATATGCATACAAATACTCCCTTATAAGGGGAATTTTTCTCTCAGATTGCAGTCTGGCTCTCATATTTCAGCAACAAGCTGTCTCTCTCATCCAGTTTTACTTGTAGTCATGTGCAGGACCAACTAATCCTGTTCACTTGTGTTTTTTTTAATATTGGTCGCCAGCAGACATTCTTTTCTATTTTCGTGTCAGAAGTACCAACTCTCAAACATCTATAGGTTAATGCAGAGGTCCTCATGGTGTGGGGGCTCAGAGAGTGATAAAGGGGGCACCAACTCTGATTGAAATATTTATGTTTCATATTCTGTAACAAATATTGCTATCCTCATATCCATGAACCTATCATAGGCAGGAAGCTCCCACGACCATTCAAGACTAATAAACACTCGTACTTTTGCTGTCTTTTTCACAAGAACTGACCAGTAGATCCTGCCAGCAGGAATTCTAAGAAGTAGAAGGTGTAGAGTAACATTTCCCACACAGCACCCTTTCATCCGTCACTCCCAAACAACCACTAATGACAATAAGCCGCTTGATAATGTGACCGTCACTTCCTTGCAAAAATACAGTAGATTCTTCTATTTCTGCCATTGTTGACTCGAAATAGCCAGGTCTTTGCAGTCCGTTCAAAGACAGTGAGTGAACAGGTGAATTCTAGTGCATGTTTAGTGGAAGTGGTTAGCCTGATTTACAGTAAACTGATACAAGTAACGCCATTACCCATGGATAAGTGGCTTATTAGCAGCGGTAAAAAGAGACCCCATGAAAGTGATAGTGCTTGCCCTCCTAGGGAATTATTCAGTCCTAATAAAGAACAAGAAGAATAGGACGGGCACTAGATATTTTATGTTTCAGAAGGGGGGCACGTGACAGGAAAATTTGAGAACCCCTGGGTTAATGTACTGAGTTAGTTCTACAGGATTGTGAACACCACACCAAGCAAACAGGAGATCATGAGCATAAAGGTTGAGTATAAACCAAAATAAAATGTGGAGTTATAAACAAAAACAGAGTTGAACAAAACTATTTACAGACACAACTTGGAATTAAGTATGTAGATAGAATATAAATGAAAAAATTAAACCAAGATAACATTTAATGATTTGTGTACATCTAACAAGGGAACTGTCCATACGGTCATCTCGAAACCGACAATGATATTTCGTAGAGATGAAGAGGAAACCATAAATTAGCGATGTACAAAAAATTAGCTGCCATTTCGAAATGGAAGGTCCTGAAATCGGCATGGAGATTTTGAATAGGATTGCACGCGCTAGCATATAGCTCGACGTGGACAGCCCTGGGGACCAGCTGAAGCGTGCGTGTAACCTTGAGTGCTCTGTGCTAGGCCTTTAACACATGTTCCTTTGAGAGAGCAGTCATGAATCTGGCTAATGTTCTAGAGTGTGCATTACGTTATTTCCGTGGAAAAGGTTTCTCTTCTTCCCATAAAATAACTTCGGAAGAAAGGGAGATGGGTCGACATGTGATCAAACTAATTGAAAATCATCACATGGGTGCCGAGTCGTGTCTGGAGAGAAATAGTGACAGTGAAAGTGATAATGGAAGCAATGACACCTCATCTGCATTATACACACATCAAAAAAAGTTTTGCATCACCTCGGTTCCAAGAGTTCCGGAACCTTTAAATACAAAGGGAATAGAGATCAACACAAACAACATTTCAGCTCGTTTTATTGCTCATGAGACCCACACATTGCATGTTGTACCATCATACAGCTAGACTTTCAGCATTTGTGGTCCAGATTGCAGTACACACCACTACCTCTAATACCCAGTAGCACGTCCTCTTGCATTGATGCATGCCTGTATTCGTCGTGGCATACTATCCACAAGTTCATCAAGACACTGTTGGTCCAAATTGTCCCACTCCTCAACGACAATTCGGCGTAAATCTCTCAGAGTGGTTGGTGGGTCAAGACGTCCATAAACAGCCCTTTTCAACATATCCCAGGCATGTTCGATAGGGTTCATGTCTGGCGAACATGCTGGCCACTGTAGTCGAGCGATGTCGTTATCTTGAAGGAACGCATTCACAAGATGTGCACGATGAGGTCGAGAATTGTCGTCCATGAAGACAAATGCCTCTCCAATATTCTGCCGATATGGGTGCACTATGGGTCGGAGGATGTCATTCAGGTATCGTAAAGCCGTTTCGGAGCCTTCCATGACCACCAGTGGCGTACGTCGGCCCCACATAATGCCACCCCAAAACATCAGGGAACCACCACCTTGCTGCACTCGCTGGACAGTGTGTCTAAGACGTTCAGCCTGACCAGGTTGCCTCCAAACACGTCTCCGACGATTGTCTGGTTGAAGGCATATGCGACACTCATCGGTGAAGAGAACGTGATGCCAATTCTGTGGGGTCCATTCAGCATGTTGTTGGGCCCATCTGTACCGCGCTGCATGGTTTCGGGGTTGCAAAGCTGGACCTCGCCATGGACGTCGGGAGTGAAGTTGCGCATCATGCAGCCTATTGCGCACAGTTTGAGTTGAAACACGACGTCCTGTGGCTGAACGAAACGCATTATTCAACATGGTGGCATTGCTGTCAGGGTTCCTCCGAGCGGCAATCCGTAAGTAGCGGTCATCCACTACAGTAGTAGCCCTTGGGCGGCCTGAGCGAGGCCTGTCATCGACAGTTCCTGTATCTCTGTACCTCCTCCATGTCCGAACAACATCGCTTTGGTTCACTCTGAGACGCCTGGAAACTTCCCTTGTTGAGAGCCCTTCTTGACACAAAGTAACAATGCGGACGCGATCGAACTGCGGTATTGACCTTCTAGGCATGGTAGAACTACAGACAACATGAGCAGCGTACCTTCGTCCTGGTGGAATGACTGGAACTGATCGGCTGTCGTACCCCCTCCGTCTAATAGGCCCTGCTCATGCATGGTTGTTTACATCTTTGAGCAGTTTTAGTGACATCTATGAACAGTCAAAGGGACTGTATCTTTGATACAATATACACAGTCAACGTCTATATGCCGGAGATCTGGGAACCGAGGTGATGCAAAACTTTTTTTGATGTGTGTATATAAAAAATTACGAGCCTTACAGTAGTCGCATATGATGTGTAACATCTGACATAAAAGAAACCTCACGTGAAATTGTTGATACACCGGTATTTTATACTATTATTGGCACAAATATTAATCTATTGTAAAAGGGAGTGTTTTACAGATATTGTAGTTTATAATACGATATGGATCAACTAGATTAATAGACGCGACACCGCTCATAACCTTAAATTCCTTACAAACAGGTCCTCTTGATTCACAGACCAACACGTAATTTCATATGGTTTCTGTTAAAATGAGTCATATTGATATGATAAATATTGTTTAAAATGATAATCTGGTAGCAAAAATATCTACCCCGTCTGGGATTCGAACCCAAGATCTCTAGATTCACAGTCATAAGCACTAACCCCACGTCTATTTCAACTACGCAAATTTTGTGCACAAGATGGTGACTTATTTCCACGTTCCAATAATACTGCATTACGGAATTAAGTTTCATTTATATTTTGCTTGTTTCGATAATGTTCCTGTGTGAAATTGAGTTTAAAATGCCTTATGAATAGGCCCTCTTGTGAGTAAAGAGAATGTATACAGTAATAGTTCTCGTATAACCACAATGAGTATTTTATATTGATGACTGCATTACCGTTATGTGGGTTAATATTTGAATAGCCATTGTGCAGAAACATAATACCGGCAATGCCGACTACTTACAATGTTTGATATTAAGGCATTTTACCATTTAAATACTGATACAAAGACTTCGAACATGTACCATGTCATCTGTTTCAATCACTTGACACCAGAGTTTGTAACGTGTTTTTCGAGGGGTTTTCATGCCACTGGCATAAGTCAGTAGGAAGCCATTCTCTATTTATTTACGCGGCGAATTGTTCAGCCAAGAGAATTTTTCATGTTAATTTATTATTATTATTAATTTATTATAATTATTATTAAGATATTTTCGGAGCATTTTATAAAAATTATAAGCACACAGATAGGTTTTCTATGTCTTAGAAAACGGCTATCAAGCAAATTATTACGAACGACAATAACATAGAAAGTTATGTGATTACGGAATTGAACGGAGTTTCGTCAGTTAGGATATTTTGAGAGACATGAGTCACTGGAAATTCATATACAGGATTAATCTTGTCGGAAAGCATGACGCAATCCTGGGTCGCAGCGTCAAGAAAAGGCGAATGTATGGAACGGAAAACGACTTCTCGCTCTCGCGCGCCGTGCGTAATGAGCCAGAGGAGGGGCAGGAGCGGGATGCTCAGCCAATCAGTGGAGACCACGTAAGCTGGAAGTTGGGACTGGAGTGGGGATGCGACGTGTGCATATATCGTTCGGCGCGGCGTGGAACGAGGACAATCTGTGTAGAACTTGCCGAGTATGGTGCACGCGGGAGTCGCTCCGATGTTCCGTGGAGTGGAGGACTAACGTTTGTAAAACCTAACCAGTGTGGTTGTACGAGTGTTTGGGTCCGATGTACGGACCATAGAATTATCTAATCTACCATAATATCATCATATATCGACGGAGATGTCGACGTCCAGGAGACTGTGGGAAGCACACAGCATCATCCAGTACGAGGGAAAGGCTTCGGCCATTTCCAGTGGTAAGCGCGAATGACGCAGAAACACGCAATCTCTCGTTTCTCTTCGTTTTATATTCAATCTTTCAGTAACTTCATAGCTTGGGAATAAGAGTAAAATCAATAATTTATCAGACTCCGTTTTCACGTAATTTTCTATCGGTAATATTAAAATCGCAACGCTCCAATTTAAATTTTAAACTTATTATTATTATTATTAATTTTGCTATACTTGTTTTATATAATAAATTCAATTCTTTTACAATGCAATCTTTGCTTTCAGTAGGTAGCATTAGATATAGACCAATTCCTTCTCCTGATACAATTGTTTGTTGGGTTAATGATCAAATCATACCACGATCTGAGTGAATAGATTCTTGAAGGTGTTCTACCAGAGCTAGACGTTGTTAAATACAAATTTAGATTTCAGCATTGCGTTGAGGTCTTGGCGCCCATTAAAGCAACATAGCTTAGGCAAAGGAAAACAGTTACATTTGTCGCTACCAACATGGGGCACTAATTAACGTTACACTTGTTACGCTCAACGTGGAGCAAATTAAATAACGTTACAATTGTCGCTCAACGCGTGGGCTAGCAAACCATTACAATTGTCATCCCAACGTGGGGGCGAAACTGCTACATTTGTCGCTTAACGTGAGGGTCAAACTGCTACATTTGTCGCCGACAACTTGGGGCTGAAAACCTAATAACATTTGTGGAAGGAGAAGGGTATATATTTCTGTGCCTGTATTTTGGGGGTTATTTGTCTTTATCAGTGTATATCATTATGGGGGATGAGAAAGAAAAACAGATGAGGTTACGTAGTGGTCATCAACTGGAGGGTGATGATACGAGCAGTATGTCGAGTGGATGGTAGTACCGGGGTAGCGGAGGTAAATCCCGATACTGAAACAGGGAGTGTAGGCGACCAACCAGAATTAAAAACTTTACTTCTCGAGTTCATGTATCAGAACAAAGTTAGTAGTGATGCCTTAAATGCTAAACTGGAACAACACAACGCTAAATTAGAACAAAACAGTAGGGAAAATAAAGAGAGTAATAGGGAATTGAGCGATAGTTTAAACGCCAAATTAGAACAAAACAGTAGGGAAAATAAAGAAAGTACAGATGCCTTAAATGCTAAATTAGAACAAAACAGTAGGGAAAATAGAGAGAGTAATGAAACTTTAAACGCCAGATTAGAACAAAACAGTAAGGAAAATAGAGAGAGTACTGAAACTTTAAATGCTAAATTAGAACAAAACAGTAGGGAAATGAGTGACAAATTCGAACTGCTTAGAGGTGAGATCAGGGGGGTGATGGAAGAAAAGGCTAAAGAGATTATTGCAGATGTAGACAGAAAATTAGGAAAAGTACAGGAGGAGTTGGAAATTAGAATCAGTACACAGGCTGAAAATTTAAAAGAACTAGTGCAACTGGAAACACAGCAGGTCAAAAAGCAATTGGGGGGAGAAATTGACAAAATTCAGGAAGTTACTAAAGAGGTTAAGGAACAGCTGGGGGGTAGAATTGAGAAAGTCCACTCACAAATAGTTGCAGAAGTAAATGGTTTAAGAGAGAGTAATAGAGAGAGCATTAGCAAGATTGAGGAGAAACAAGCAAAGCTATATGATAAAGTAGAAGAATCAGAAGGAAACATTAAATTAACAGTAAACAGTATTGAGAGGAAGGCTGAGGAGAAAATCGCAGAATTAGAGTTAAAATTAAAAGCTAGGATCAGGCAAGAAAATAGTCAGAATAGGCCAGTTTTTGTGAATAGCACACACAGGGAGGTAGAACTGGGTAAGTTCAACAATCGACAGGGGTGCCCAATGGAGTTCATGAACACTATAGAAAATAAATTCGGGGAGAGGTTGGAAAATGGTAGTATTGAGTGGTGCCAGGTAGTTGAAATTTTAGAACAAGTGTTTGTGGGGGAAACGAGGAATTGGTTTGCTGTCTACAGAGACAAGTTTACTGATATCAATGATTTTAAAATGAAATTCTGTGAAAAGTTCTGGAATGAGGTTATTCAGTCGCAGCATCGTGAGGGAGTAGTGTGTGGTAAATATAACCCTAAAGGAAGCTCCACCATGACCGAATACTTTTTAGGGCAGGTATTAGTGTGTAAATATCTTGATGGGTTGAAGGAGGAAAGTGATGTGGTGAGGTTGCTACTTAGGCACTTTCCCTATAGGATCAAGGAGGCTGCTTGTATCCAGAATATAAAGACAATATCACAAGTAGAAAATTTGTTAAGCACATTTGATGCACTAGGGAGAGGGGGTTATGAGGACAATTTCAATCGGAACCAGGGTAATAATAATAATAATAGACCTAATGAAGCCAGGCATCAAGAAGTTCAAGGGAACGGTGGTGAAGGGGCCAACGCTCAAAATAGAAATAACAATAATCAGCTAAATCAGAACAGAGGAAATGGCTATGGTAATCAGTATCAAGGGAGGAACAATGATTTCAGGGGAAATCAAGGAAGGAACAATGATTACAGGGGAAATCAAGGGAGAAACAATGATTTCAGGGGAAATCAAGGGAGAAATTATAATGACAATAATTACAACCAGAATAGGGGTCAAGGAAGAGGACAGCCTAGTGGTAGTAATATACAGCCAAACCATGACAACACAGCCCAGAACAACCAGACCAGTTCAGTAGTTAGTAGTACTACGGCCAGCTGTAGCGGTTCTTTAAACGCGAACCAGGCTGCGAAGTAAGGTCAGAATCTCAGTCTGTAGCATGCCCTGTCCATACAATTATACAGGAACCCTATGACCTAAATGTAAGAAATGAATTATTACATGAACTAAATGATGAAGGTATTATTCAGGAAGTGGTTAGTAAGAGCCCCATAGTTAAATTTAACGTGTCCGAGGCGTACACAGATGTTTTAATTGATAGTGGTTGTATGAAGAGTTGCATAAGTAGTGCATTTTATGATAAAATGAAAGGAACTGGAGTAAATTTTGAGGAGATGCCAATTAAAAGCACTTTGTTATCACAGCTGTTGGGAAGAGGTCTAAAGTAATTTCTAAGCCAGTTTTAGTAGACATTAAAATTAATAATCATGTAGAGAAGCAGATTTGCCTTGTAATTCCAAATTTAGTATTCAGTGTTATCTTGGGTTCAGAGTGGCTAAGTAGAGTGTTTGGTAACTTATGCCATGATGTAGGGAGTTTGAAATTTAAATGGGGAGATTCTGAAGTAGAAGTAGCGTTCAATGACCAAATTCAGAGAAGTAGTATTGTAGGTGTGATTTGTACTTTAAATGAGATATCGCCAGCCGTAGAGCGGGGTTCTCCATGTTTTGTGGCCAGTGTGATTACGAACGGTAGTCTAAAGGACTCGTTACGTGATGCTGCATTTCAGGGAAATATAGAGGATGAACAGCGTGTTCGGCTCTATGATGTGTTATTGTGTAATAGGATAGTTTTTGAGGATCGCATTGGTATGGCCAATCGCTATACACATTCATTGAACGTTATTGATAGGTCAGTATTCACAGGACATAGATATCCTGTACCTTTCGCTTATCAGAGTGCAGTTGAGGCACAAATTAACCAGATGCTTGAAGATGGGATTATTGAGCACTCTAACAGCCCGTATGTTAATTCTTTGATCACAGTACCAAGACCGACGGCACAGTTCGTATTTGTTTAGACGCTCGTTTGGTTAACAGTAGAATTAGTTCAGATCAGCTGAAATCTATGTCAATAGAGGAATTAATGCAAACGTTTGAGGGGAAGAAGTATTTCACTTGTGTAGATTTGAGTTCCAGTTTTTGGCAAGTGCCACTTATGTACGAAGATAGACCATTTACAGCTTTTAGTCATAAATATAACCTTTATCAATTTTGTAGAACACCTTATGGATTAAAGAGTAGTTCAGCAGCTTTAATTAGGGCTTTAAACATCGCATTAGGGGATGACACAGGAGAGTTTGTAACCATTTACATTGATGATATGGTAATTAGTTCACGCAGTTTTGAGGAGCATGTACGTCATTTAGATATAGTTTTTCAGAAGTTAGATCAGGCAGGGTTCACTTTGAAGCTGTCTAAGTCGTCATTCTGTCAGTCAGAAGTGACATTTTTAGGTCATAGAGTGTCGAGTAGAGGTGTTACACCAGAAGAAAGTAGGGTTAGCATGTGTGGACAGTAGCAACAGGGCATCGTTACAGATACTGGGAAATAGGTAGGTAGAGCAACGTGATGACGTTCATTTAAGGGAGCCACTTGCAAGGTTGGAAGCAGGTGACGCAGTAACATTTATAGTTTCCAAACGTATTGGAAAAACAGCATATGTGCTGGAGAATAGTGAGGGAAACAGATTATACGGGACGTATAATATACATAGTCTCCGAAAGTATGTGTCATAAAGTGAGGATGTTTAGCTGGCGAGCCAGCCTATCAAATGAGTAAGTGTGATATTTGGTGCGTGGGAGAAGATGGTCATCCAGGCAGGCGTATCAGAAGTCACACAGGGGGGTAGTATGTAAGTAAATGAGAGTTTTTAAGGTACAGGGAAATATGACGGGATTGTCGGATGCTCTTGAGCACTAAAATGTCTCGATACACCAAGGCCAGAATTTGGTAGCGCTGGTGAATTCCCATTTGCCTCCAAGAGATGAGTGAGCGCTTGAACAGGGTATTTTTGCTTAAGGCGTCCACGAGGCAAAAGATGGGCCATCAGAATGCGAGACAGTCCTTCATGAAACTCATACATAACAGCACACGTGATTTCTGTTTACGGCCTCGCCATGTAAGATTAGTAAGTGTGTAATTTAGGTAATTTGTACAAAGGTATTATTTGTGTCAGGAGAACTGGTCTGCGTTGAGAACTAGTATTAAGTAGAATATGGTCTGCGGGAACTTAACATTACGGCACAGAAATATTTGGTGTTATATGTAATGCGCATTTACTGTTTTTTTTTAGAAGTCAATATTAATTTAATCTACTTTAAAGAGAGATTAAGTATTATGGTCACGAGGCGCTACCACAATAGTGTGATCGTGTGCTCAGTGATAAGTGAGATTAAATTTCACCATAAGGAAGGGACCTCCAGTGAAATTAGGAAGTTCTATGGAGATACAAATATATCAGAACACCTTCAATGCGTGTGATATGACATCATAAATACATAGTGCTCACACATTAATTATGTCTATTTCTCCAACATAGAGAAATTTGAGAGGCAGAAATATCCGTGGAACACTATTCTATATGTAAAACAATGGACTGGTTGCAAAGTGCAATCCATAGTGACAACAAACTTTGACGCAAAGTGCGTGAAGAAAAATTATGAGTGTATATATCTGTAATTTAGGGTGATTTAATTTATGTAATATGTATTTTGGATGGGGTTTATTAACGTGTCTGGGATAATCGGATAATGGACCGTCGTCACGGCAAATCATCCGATGATCCGAGGCGAATATGTAACGTGTTTTTCGAGGGGTTTTCATGCCACTGGCATAAGTCAGTAGGAAGCCATTCTCTATTTATTTACGCGGCAAATTGTTCAGCCAAGAGAATTTTTCATGTTAATTTATTATTATTATTATTAATTTATTATAATTATTATTAAGATATTTTCGGAGCATTTTATAAAAATTATAAGCATACAGATAGGTTTTCTATGTCTTAGAAAACGCTATCAAGCAAATTATTACGAACGACAATAACATAGAAAGTTATGTGATTACGGAATTGAACGGAGTTTCGTCAGTTAGGATATTTTGAGAGACATGAGTCACTGGAAATTCATATACAGGATTAATCTTGTCGGAAAGCATGACGCAATCCTGGGTCGCAGCGTCAAGAAAAGGCGAATGTATGGAACGGAAAACGACTTCTCCCTCTCGCGCGCCGTGTGTAATGAGCCAGAGGAGGGGAAGGAGCGGGATGCTCAGCCAATCAGTGGAGACCACGTAAGCTGGAAGTTGGGACTGGAGTGGGGATGCGACGTGTGCATATATCGTTCGGCGCGGCGTGGAACGAGGACAATCTGTGTAGAACTTGCCGAGTATGGTGCACGCGGGAGTCGCTCCGATGTTCCGTGGAGTGGAGGACTAACTTTTGTAAAACCTAACCAGTGTGGTTGTACGAGTGTTTGGGTCCGATGTACGGACCATAGAATTATCTAATCTACCAGAATATCATCATATATCGACGGAGATGTCGACGTCCACGAGACTGTGGGAAGCACACAGCATCATCCAGTACGAGGGAAAGGCTTCGGCCATTTCCAGTGGTAAGCGCGAATGACGCAGAAATACGCAATCTCTCGTTTCTCTTTGTTTTATATTCAATATTTCAGTAACTTCATAGCTTGGGAATAAGAGTAAAATCAATAATTTATCAGACTCCGTTTTCACGTAATGTTCTATCGGTAATATTAAAATCGCAACTCTCCAATTTAAATTTTAAACTTATTATTATTATTAATTTTGCTATACTTGTTTTATATAATAAATTCAATTCTTTTACAATGCAATCTTTGCTTTCAGTAGGTAGCATTAGATATAGACCAATTCCTTCTCCTGATACAATTGTTTGTTGGGTTAATGATCAAATCATACCACGATCTGAGTGAATAGATTCTTGAAGGTGTTCTACCAGAGCTAGACGTTGGTAAATACAAATTTAGATTTCAGCATTGCGTTGAGGTCTTGGCGCCCATTAAAACAACATAGCTTAGGCAAAGGAAAACAGTTACATTTGTCGCTACCAACATGGGGCACTAATTAACGTTACACTTGTTACGCTCAACGTGGAGCAAATTAAATAACGTTACAATTGTCGCTCAACGTGTTGGCTAGCAAACCATTACAATTGTCATCCCAACGTGAGGGCGAAACTGCTACAAGTTCGCATGAGCGTTTTCCGTTCAGTATGTCATATACATTCCACATGGCCGAGAGTACGTCGTGGTATCAAATTCCGACACCGCGCGCTCATTGTTTCTCGTACCACTGCCAGCTGGGTCTCACCACTGCCCGCTGGATCGATCGATCGAGTGGGCAGTGCATACTTCTATTTTCCACCACTGCCAGCTAGTACGCTTCCGTTCGATCGATCGGGCAGTGCATCCTTCCGTTTTCCACCACTGCCAGCTAGTACATTTACGTTCGATTGATCGAGCGGGCAGTGGATACTTCCGTTTTCCACCACTGCCAGCTAGTACACTTCTATTCGATTGAGCGGGCAGTGCATACTTCCGTTCGATCCACCACTGCCAGCTCGATCGTTCCGATCCACTTCCGTTCACAATTTTCAAAATCACTCCCATAAAACTATCCAGCAACCGAGCGGAAAGATGTTATACATCAATAACCCCTGGCACTACAGCCCATGAAGGGCCTAGGCCTACCAAGCGACCGCTGCCCAGCCATTTGGCCTGCAGATATTGGGGTGACGAGTGATCAGCGCATTGGGTCCCCTCGGCCGTTAATCTTGGTTTTCGTGATCGGGTTGCTGCCTCACTGCCAGACAGCTACTCAATTGTCCTCACGAGGCTGAGTGCACCCCATTCCAGCCCTCACAACAGTTTCTAAAATCCCTGACGGAGCCGGGAATCGAACCCGGGGCCTCCGCGTGAGAGGCAGGCGCGCTACCTCAACACCACGGGGCCAGCTTCATCTGCATTAGCCTACCACAAATAGAAGGCAGCCCACCATTGCCAGGTACAAGAGGAGTTACGGATCCGAGTTTGAGCCCCGAGTCTGATTCCCGTCAATCCAGTGAAGAGACACCGCAGTCACCTGACAAATCTTCCAGTTCAAGCTATGCTTCCAGTCCACAGATGGAAGTGAAACAAACTGTAGATCTTGCGTACAAGAAGAAAGCTGTAAATTTGTGGTTAAATAAGGAGGGTAAGAAGCGGCTTTCATTCACAACTGTTCACAAAACTTGTCGTAAGGTGACGTCACTACGACAAGTGTACAAGTGCAAGAACCAATTAGAATCTGAATCAGTAAGTCCCATTGAACACAGGAAATTGATGCTACAAAATTATTTTCTCGCTTTGCAGAAGCAAGAAGGCTGAGCGGAATGTATGCGATGAAGACCTGCGACTGTGGGCCTTGGAAATTTCACGAGAGATTTCATTGGGGTGAACTAATTTCAGCGTATGTACTAGTTGGTTGAGTCGTCTTAAGAAAAAGTGCAGAATAAAAAGTAGAAAAATCACAAAATTTGTATCCCGTGCGTATCTGCAAGAAGACAAAAAAGATCAAGTCCCAAAGAAATTTGTAGACGCAGCTACAGAGCGATGTTTAGAATACACCCCTTCTTCAATATACAATACAGACCAGAGTGGTTTCGTGCGTGAAATGAAAGTGAGAAGGACTCTGTCGTTTGTTGGTGAGAAACATACAGAAACAGTTGCTCAATCAGTTCATGCACTCACCCATTCGTACACAATTATGCCTACAATTAGTATGGCCGATACACTTTTCCCAAAATTATTCATTATACTACAGGAGGCAACTGGAACTTACGGTCCGAGAGTTTCCAAAGAAATGTTTCATGCCAGAAATATAACAGCAGCCACAAAATCAGGCAAATGGGCAAAAAGGAATTAAATGATTGGTTTAAAGAATACCGTACTTTTTCCCATTTGCGGAAGAGAAGTGTTTGCTACTGTTAGATTCCTGATTCCTCCCGGCACTACAAGGAAAATACAGCCCTTGGATAAGTTTTTCTTCCGGCAATGGAAAGCTTTGTATCGCCGTTTAACAGATATTGCGTCGGCTTGTGAAGACGTTCAATTTGATGTACAGTATATCAGAGAAACAGCATACTGAAAATGCAATCCTTTATTCATTTTCAATTTTCTTCCCCATGGTTCAAGGACATGATTAAATATTCGTGGTTCACAACCAAATACACAACGGAGAGACCTTCCGAGTTCAAAGAGCCTGCGAAATATTGCCTTCAAATAAGTAAGGAAAACTGAACAACAATGTGGCCTCAAGTGCATATTCGTTGTGCATGGTGCCAAAAATATTTCTGTTTTTATCATGCGATTAACGAACCTCATTTATGTTTCACATTCGTTCCCTAACAATGAACTGTCCTTGGCACGTGATAGCCTGCCAGTTCGTTCTCTCTCTCTCTCTCTCTCTCCAGCACAACTGCAACTCCACTGTGCGCCGCACGAGCCAGCAAGATGCAAGGGTTGTCCAGTAGTTGGATTGTCACACGAATTTTGTATCAAGATTTCGATACCTTCCAGTTCGAAATGGCACCTAATTTTTTGTACATCGCCAATTTATGGTTTCCTCATCATCTCTACGAAATATCATTGTCGGTTTTGATATGATCATATGGACAGTTCCCTTGTAAGAGGCAGATAAAAGATAGGTTGTTGCCCAGTAGCGAGCTTTGTCAACAGCATTAGGGGAGGCTAAAATTAGATCTTCCATTGTGCATGTTGATGGGCACAAGATACATTGGCAAACTGCCTGCTGCTGGGGATGAATCAGTTGAAAACCCCATTTCTGTATATTCAGCTTAGGTCTTTCCACTCCTGTTAGAAGTCGATTCAGTGGCTTCCATGTAACCCATTCCTCCTTGTGATGAGAGGGGAGCCCTTTGGAACCATCAAGCTTAAGAGATAGTCAATTCTTCCTCATGTTGATGCTGGCAGTGTCTGCTTTCCCTTCAAGGTCGACTATATTTCAAAAGAAGAATTTCCTAGATTTAAGTCTGGGTGGGGCAGGGAGGTATCTTCTTCTGATGCAGACACGTTAAATCTTCCTTTGTTTGCTGCTATCTCCCTACAGATGTCACCAGGGGCAATACCAGCTAAACAATTGATCTTCTCATTGGGAGTAGGTTCCAGGCAGCCAGTGATGATTTTGTTAAGAGCAATGCCAACCTGCTTTGTATGTGCTGATTTATACCAGACTGGATTGACATATTTGCCCGCAGAGTAGCACAGTGCCAATCTTGATGTTCTAAGAGTTAGTGGCTGTATTTCCTAACTGGTACCTGATAATAATTTGCGGAGAGTATTATTTCGTGCGGATACCATTTGCCAGATGTTTTGGCAATGCCTCTTGTAGGTTAGTGTATGATCTTGAATAGTTCCTAGATATGAAGTTTCTGAGATGTAGTGGTTAATATTAAAAGTTTGTTGCAGTCTGGTTGGGGTATGGTCAAGGGTAGCCTACACCACTGCATTATTATTAATTAACTCTCCCTATTCTAGATGATACTGTTTGTATTTTATGTTAATAATGCTACTCGAGTTCAATTTCTTTGTCTTAATACATTAATTACAGTAGTAGACAACATTAATAAGCCAGAAAAGGAAACATACAAAGAAAGAAGGAATTACAAAAACAAGCACATGGTAGATGTATACACTTAAGACAGATGGACTTAAATAATATGAATTAAAAAAATAAAATCCATCAGCAGGGGAAGTGATCAAGGTACTACACGCAAATCATGAGGGAACTTGGCATAAGGGTAGTTGAGATACCTTATATTACTGAGGTGAAAAACACATCAAATAAAACTCAAGACCATTTTATAACATGAAGCCAGAGAAAATTTGGCATATTCAGTGAGAGCACAGCAGGAAGTGGACACAGGCAGTTGGCTAGAATTAGACTCTGATTGTGTTGGACCTGGGAATCTGTGGTAAGGTCAGTTGGGGTATCTGGGCCATGGTTTTACAATGTGGGTGTGTAGGTTATAACTTTGTACTTGCCTGGGAACCACCAATAAATTATATTAATATCAAAAATATGTTTTATTTATAATTCAATATGTAGTCTTCAAATATTTATTGTCAAATTCAAAGTTGGACCCAGTTGCCCCTCGAAATTGGGGCAACTGGACCATAAGGGCCTTGGTTTCATACAAACTATTGTTATTTTAATTGGGGTAATTGGGCCTGTTGGCAAACATGTAAACCCCATAAAAATATTACATCAAGTCATTAGAACCACCCCATAGTCGAGTTATGCACGATGTAAGAGAACTCCGACATTAACATTGGGGCTGAAAATAAGTCAAATTTTGGAATCACACAAATTATATTAAGGAACAAGAGGTAAAATACAGAAGAAGAATCCTATGAAGTCATAGGAAGAATAAGTAGTTATTCATATATATTATTTCAGTAGTATAGATCCCTCCTGTTGCACTCACAAGCGACCGATCGTGAAGAATGGGCATTCAATTGAAAGAGAATATACATTACCAGTGACGCATTGCACCCTAATTTCTTAAATCTCTATAATCACTTTAAAAAATGACTTTTAAAAACTGTATGATGAAGTGTGCGATTTGCAAATACTGTAGCTGTCTGAAAACACGCGACACCATTGCTGGTCAGTTCGTATTTTGGCGTAAGGGATGCCTGAAACGTAAATAGTGTGCTATAATCATTCGGTTCAAATAAAAGCACAACAACCTTTGTCCTTATAAACCCATTGAGGAAAGTGTGGCTCATGAATATACGGGATTTCTTGCACGGGTCCGCTAGTAAAATCTTAATAAATGTTCGATAAGTCACTCAATTCATCAGTAAAGCTGATCATATCTTTAAATCTAGCAGAGCTGCTTTTAAGGGTCTTTGACAGCTTTATAACTACATCTTTTTTTTGGCGGCATAGGAGTCTTCTTCTGTTTCCATAAACTTCATTGTTTAAAATACACAACATCATATCCAGCGTTCAAATGGTTTGTCACTTTTGCAATGTACAACTGGACATTTTGTTTTGATTTCCCATAAACTTTAACAACACAATATTCCCCCACTTGTATTGTGTTCACATCATGTTCATCTATTTCTTCGTCAGAAGAACACACAAAATCCAAATCGTCATCACTGTCACGTATGGGTAACTGATCACTTTCTTCACTTGTCTCATCAGTATTAATATGTTTCTTCTTTTTTCTGGCATCGATCTTAGAAATGTTCACCTTTTCCATCTCTTTCTTCTTTTCTTTTGCTGCCTGGTTGAGTTTCTTCCTGTTTGCTTCCTCAGTTTTTCTTTGATTTCATTTTCTTTCATTGCCAGATAGTCTTTGGATGTAATAATCTCACAATTAGTCACAAGTCTCTTATGCTTTTTGTCAACTGTTTGATGTGTTTTTCCTTTCTTAACCATGTCCAATAAGAGTTCTTCAAAACTCTTGCTACATAAGGTGCTGCCTACTCCCAGTGGGCTTGCAACTGTTGATGTACTAGGTTGCTCATCTGAGGGAACAGCTAGTTCTGGTAGTACTGCATCTGTTAAGGAAGAGACTTCTTGTGATGCTGTGTCTGAAGGGTTAACAGCCATTTCCGAAGGCACCGTGTCTGTTGAGTGTGAGCTAATTTCATGTGGTACCATGACTACTTCTGGTGGCACAGCTTTAGGGTTTGGGCAATTTTTTTGTACCTCTCCAGGTCAGTTGTCTTAAATACTGAAGTTGGGATTGCTTCTTTGTTGACCCCCTGTACTTCCAAATCATAAATTCCTGTTGTCTTAAATCCATTGATAATATTTGTTCTGGGCACGTCTTGGACAAGCCTGGTTAGAAGTGAGACAAATTCCTGTTTAGGGATTTTTTTGTGTGGATTTGCTCTTTGCCATTTACACAATTCACTGTCCCATTTGGTCTTGAGGCTTTTGAAAACAGCCACATCCAAAGGTTGTAAAAGGTGTGTGGTATGGGGTGGTAGCTTCATAATTGTGACTTGATTTTCCTGGGCTAATCTAATCAGTTGAGTAGAAATATGACTAGTATGACCATCATAGATTAACAGCACTGGCCTTTCTTCACCTATATTTGGTAAAAACAGATCACAAAACCAATTGAAAAATAATGTGGTTTCCATCCATCCCCGTGAACTTACTGAAACCGCAGTTTGTGATGTAGCATCTTGATTGATCCAATTCTCCATGACATATTTCCCTTTAAATACACACAGTAGTGGAAGCATTTGTCCTGCTGCAGAACAGCATAACAGCACTGATGTGTTTTCACACCCAGATGTACTTGTTTTGCGCTTGCTTTTTGCACCAATGGCTCCAACAACTCTGGTTTTTGACGGATCATGACAGAATGAGGTCTCGTCACAATTGAAGATTCTTTCTGGTTTTCCATCGAGATTAAGCTCTTTTAAAGTTTTTTCTAAAACTTCAAAGAAGTTGTACATTACCCACGGGTTGATTTGATCGCACCGTACATGTTCAATGCTTTGTGCTTTCTTGATTGACCAGCGATGCCTACTTCTAAAAGCAATAAACCAATCTACACCTGGCCTCTGGTCTTTGAATCTGCATGTACTGTTGTTTTGTCTGATGTAAAGTTGAACAAGATCCAAAACTTCTTGCCGTGATAAGCCAAACCCATTTTTATCCATTACTTTCAAACAGTTCACTATCTCTTCTTCTTCAGCAGCAGATAAGAATGATTCAACACCTCCACTGCCCTTACCATTTCTGGAAGTGAATCCTTTACCACGTGTGCCTAGAATACGGTGTTTTAGCGTAGACCTAGGAATATTGTAGAATGTGGCTGCACCCCTGGCTATTGCCATTCCTAACATCATCGATGGCTTTTTCCATGTCCTCATCTGAGTAACTTACGCCAGCTCCTCTCTGAGGTTTTCTGATGTATGTCCTCACCATTTTCTGGGGGAAAAATAATTTAACATAGTAAATCACAAGGGAAATATAAACAAAATTAAAAAAGATTTTGGGGGTAACTGGGCCACCCACTTTAGCTCATAACCTAAAAGTGAACACTTGCTGGCAGTAACATCTCAATATTCTATTATGTTTCTAATTTATGCTAAAGTAACTATAATATTGATAATACTTACAGTGAACCTGTAGATAATTCATAAACTCAGGATGACACCACGTTGTTATGGAAACCATTCACTAAAAAATTCACAAAATTCTTACATGCAAGCCACAACACAGAGAGACATGAGGCAGGTTGCTGAAGGGAGACGCCATTGCCCTTCAGTACTGCCAACCGTTTGAAGTTAAATTCTCCTCACAAGTTTTATGAAAAAAAAAAACATGGCCAAGTTACCCCCTGGGTCCAGATACCCCAACTCACCTGACTTTGCACGACTGACTAATGGCAGCCCGTAGGTTACTATTGTATGGGGTGCAGTTTTATTATAAACTAGTGACAGAGCAATATAAGGTTAATGGTCGTAAAGTTGAGATACAGTGAGAAGGTAAGGGAAAAGGATAAATAAGAGTGTAGTTAATGGATCAGTAATGAGGTCACTCAAACAGTAATACCTTTGAAAGTGAGGCTAGTTTCCCAATAGGTCTCTGAAACGGCAACTAAAATTGTCAGTTGTAATGTAACGTGAAGCCTCAGTGGCTTAGGCGGCAGCATGCCAGCCTCTCACCGCTGGGTCCATGGTTCAAATCCCGGTCACCCCATGTGAGATTTTTACTGGACAAAGCGGCGGCAGACAGGTTTTTCTCCGGGTACTCCGGTTTTCCCTGTCACAATTTCATTCCAGCAACACTCTCCACTCTCATTTCATTTCATCTGTCATTCATTTAATAATTGTCCCAGGGGAGTGCGACAGGTTTCGGCAGCCGGCACAGTTTATATCCTCGCCGCTAGATGGGGGCTCCATTCATTCCATTCCCTCACCCCCTTGGTCAACTGGAAGCAGGCTGTGAATTTTCATTTTCAATGTAACGTGAGCGAGATGATACCTGTCCCAAACCAAAGCTAGAATTAATTAGCTAGAAAAAGAAGAAAGCTTGTAGTTTTATGTGACCATTAATCTCGCAATCATGAGCCCCGCGTTCTCCATATTTATGTGGAATCTGAACCACAGGACGTGATATTTCACTTCAAATATCTCGCATGCATTGACCGGGAATGGAACCCGGTCTACCTTGGTGAGAGGCAAGCAGTTACAATCAATGACCTGGAAGGCAACCAAGTCTACTCACAAACTATTGAGAGTATTATAGTTGACAGCCAGTTATGGTGAGGTTTTCATTTCATTATAACCATTGATACTTGTTAAATGATCTTATATAGGGTGTTTCAGGAGGAATAGTAAATATTTTAGGACGTGGTAGTAAAAATGAATGGCAATAAAAATTTCCATATGACATGCCCCATTTGTATTGCGTACAGAGATACAGCTGGTAGTGTTTAACCCAAATAAATGTAAAGCCAAGGCAAATGAGGACGCTCAAAGTTAATTTTCAAAAATTCCACCACCAACTTCAATGCATTTTGCACCTCTCTTGATAACACCCCGTGTAGCTCTTCAGAGGGCATCTTGGCGTTCTTTGACGAGGGCTGCACTATGCATAATCCGAACGACCATCTCGGCTCTTGTGTTAAGGTTTTCCTTGTAGACTTCGCCTTTCAACCATCCCCACAGGCCAAAATCCAAAGGGGTAAGGTCCGGGGTCCTTGGTGGCCAAGAAACGTGCCCATAGCAACTGGTGCGCCAACACAAGAAACAACAACTGCCTGGTTACATACCAACACATGTATCTCGGTATCCAATACAAATGGGACACATGTTATATGGATTTCTTTATTGCAATTCATCTATACTACCACCTCCTAAAATATTTACTATTCCTTCCGAAACACCCTGCATATTAAAACAGTCAGGTAGAAATTTAACCTTTTGCAAAAACTGAAATATCTTGAGAAGTTGGTATATTGGCTTTCACGGCCAGTGAATTAAAACTCAGCAACTTTTCTAGGTATGTGCCGTGTCTTGTGTGGGGTTACACCTAGGACACCAAGTTGGCTCATCAGCGGGCTCTTGGTGTCCCCGCCCGGACTCCCCACAGGAGTAGCGAACTGCGCGCTACCTCCCATCTTTTTGAAAGCCTTCATAGGGAGGTTGAGGCTGCTTGAGCTTTTAGTTCTCGCAGTAAAGTGGTGCAGTTGCACTCTATATAACGGATACTTCTGCTAGTATATATATCACTTAATGGCTTGAATATTGAATTATTCATTCATGATGGACTAAGGTAGGTACAAAACAATATATTTTCGATTCTTCAAGTTTTTTCAATTAGTTTTCTTTGACAATTAAGGTAAATATCTTACATAATATGAAAAATGTCATCCTATGTTATGTTACGCATATTTTTCTTTCAAGATGCCGTACGTACAGTAAGAGATTTAACGATTTATATTTACTGGAAAAGGAACTTCAGTGCTATTTTGACTGCTTTGGAACGAATTAGCTCTAATTTTAACTGTAGAATTCAAATCATTTTTGTGGCAGCTTAAGTAGTCAGTGGGAATAGTCACGCATCAATTATCTTTCTCTAGACCAATGGGTTTTGCCTAGCGGGGTAGCGGGGCAGCATTAGCCATATATGCACCCCTGGTTTTGTCACGCATATGACGACCTTATGTGGTAGTGTATTTTGTGTCTTAGCTGCTGGCAACAGTAATTTGACATCAATGTGTGCGCCTAGGTAACAGTTGAAGAGACCTCATGTGCCTGGCAAACATGGCAGCTGTAATTGAATGAGCAAGAAACAAGAACACATATTTATGTAATTTATCACATGCTTCCAGTGAGTACTGATAATGGACAGTAATTTCAATTGATTATGTTGCCCAGAATATGAAACAAGGTATGAAAATCATCTATTGTCCATTTTAACCAAGTTGTGAATGTCAAAGGCAGGTTCTCTTCTCATGCAGTTTTTATGACGCGGGTTTGATTTCCACCTCAGCTGTCCTAGAAGTGTATATTTGTGTTTTCCTACTTTTACTCCAGGTTCCTAACTTAAAGCCATGGCTGCTACCTTCCAAATCCCAGTCTTGATTACTAATACACACACTACTGTACCATAGCCATCATGATGACACATGTAATATGACAATGTCCATTGCTGCCTGCCATAGAGGAGGTGAATATTTTCAGCTTTGTCTTTTTTCTGCTCCTGCTGCTAATATTCTTTGGGTATTTGCACAGTGTGGGTGGGCTAATTTTGAGTTACTGTGTTGGCTTCATCAATACAGTTTACACCCCTGATTTTGGCCGGTCAGCCCCTGTTGCTTAGTCGTACAGAGGACAGCCTGCCAGCCTCAGTCATGTGCAATTGATATGCGAGTTGTCAGTAGCGTGATAAGCCGGACTGTTATACTGGTGATCGTGCTGTGTGCTCTGTGGATGAATAAATGAAATACAGTAGTAGACTGATATTTATCGTAGTTACTTCTAGTTCATTGTGTTTGTGTTGTGTTACTTATAGTCGAGATTGTGTTAGTATGCTGAGCGAAAACTTTGTGACGAACCTCTAAACAGCCAAACTTGTGAGGTTATAAATAATGTGCATTTGTTTATGAAAAGTGAAGGAGCGTTAGGTGAGGTCTTAATTTCTCTGGAAAAAGTAGTGCAGGATAGAGAGGCAGCTGCAACACAAGTGCCTGAGAGGACCGTTAGGAGGATTATTAAAGAACAAAGTACACTGTGAGGAACAGGGTAGATCGTTTGGAACACCAGGTAAGGCCCATCGGGTACCCAGTCGCATCACTGATATGGATGATTTTGATAAATGTGTTATTCGTCCACAAATGCATCAGTGTAATTAAAGTGATTGTCATCTTTAACTTCAATTCCTTCTACTAACGGCCACAAGAGATGCTGAGGAATGGAGAGTTATCATATTCCAACAATCTAAAAATGCCAATGATTAAAGTCTCGCTCGAACCTACTATCTCCTGGTGTGGAAACTGTCTGGAATATGTGTCATATCACATGCAATAACATCATTCACTGACGAAGTAATCAGTGATGAATTGATCTATACAAGAGGCATGAAAAAGTCAGCTGTTGGCTCACGTCAACTGCTGATTGCTCTGGCTGTCAAACTCCGGTCTAACTAGTGAAATATGAGGATCATTTTGAGGGTTTCGTTATGCAGGTCAATCGAATTAACATACACTTGTATAATTTGCTGAGTATGGTAACTTTATTTTATTTTTAGTTGTGATCGAACTGATTGACTGAAGATAAAATTCCGATCAGCCGGCGAGACTGCAGACTACCAGTGGAGCACGTGCTCTAAGCATAGCCTGTCAGCTGCTATTACTAAACTTTCTTCAATGAGCAAACTCTGACAGCTATAAATGGTGGCATAAACTGCAATGATGTGTGCAGCATAAGTAGGCCTACTTCAGGGTTATTTGCCTAAGCTGGGTAATAAATGAGATTATTAATCATTGAACTGAAGATGGTTCATACTTTGCATAATATGAGGTTAAGCTTTCCATAGTGTGGTATCCATTTCTGACAGTAGGGTCTGATAAGTGATAACATTAATTGGTTCTTCTCAGTGGTATAAAAAGTTGGCAGTTTTCTCATTATTTCCCCATTTCTTGAGAGAATTTCTAGGCTCTTCCCAGCGTAGATATTTTCCAAAACGCCTAAAGACTGCTCTTCAAAAAAAAATCTTCTTCTTGTTTTCTCTATAGGATGTAGCCGGTTTAAATTATTTTGTTATACTATCGTGGCCAACTGATGCCTAAGAATGTAGCGTAGCACAAAAATGTGTAGGCTACGTGAGCACATTTCCAGGTCATGATACAAGAATAAATCTAGAAATCTTCTCCCTCCTGTGTAGAATTTTGAAGGAACACTTGACTTATTGTGAATATTACATGTGCTCTCCTCCACAATTGCCCTGTGTACATCATCATCATCTTGCACAGTTTCCAGCCACTGGCCGGGTCTGTTTGGAACACAAGCCTCTCCAACGTCTTCTGTCTTCCCATCATCTCTCAGCCTCCACCCTTGTCCAGTCTTCTCCTCTCTTCTTCACGCTTTCTTCCACCCCCTTCAGCCACCTGTCTCTCGGTCTTCCTCTCAGTCTCTTTCCTTCCCACTTCGTCTCGTGTATCCTCCTGGGTATCCTCTTCTCCTCCATTCGCTTTACATGTCCATACCATCTAAGTCTAGATTTCTCTATACCATCCTGTAATGGTTCCTCCTTCATTAATTCTCTGGTCCTCTCATTTCTTATTCCGTCCATCTTTGTAGCTCCAATACTGCTTCTCAAGAACCTCATCTCACTGGCCTGTATTTTGCCCTTCTCCCTTCCTTTCATAACCCAGGTCTCCGAGGTATATGTCAGGATAGGGACATAGTACGTCCGATATATGATCTTTTTGCTGTTCTGAGGGACATCCTTGCTCCATAACATGTATCTCACACTCCTCCGGAATGCTTCTGCCTGTCTCCCCCGCTCATTTATTTCTCTATCGTTTCTTCCATTATCTTGTATCAGGCTTCCCAGATACTTTCCACTTTCTTCAGCTGTTCCCCACCAATTGTTATTCCCGTTGTGGTTCTTTCCTTCTTCCTTGTTGTGATCACCATCTCACTCTTATTTATGCTAAATTTCATCCCATATCCTTGTATTATTCCTTCCCACATGTCCAACTGTTCCTGTACCTCCTCCTCCTTGTTTCCCCAAATCATCAAATCATCTGCAAACACCATTGCTTTCATCTTTCCTTCCCCAATTACTTGTGCCACTCGGGTCATTATGTCATCCATCACCACAATGAAAAGTAGCGGTGACAGTGCACTTCCTTGTTTCAGGCCGTTTCTCTGTTCCAACCAGTCCGATCTCTCTCCTCCCACTTTCACACAGCTCACGCTTCCCTTGTACATCTCCTTTATCCTCCTTATAGTCCATTTTCTACTCCTCTATCCTCCTTATAGTCCATTTTTCTACTCCTCTATCCTCCAGGGACTTCGATACTTTGTTTCTGCACACACTGTCATATGCTTTCTCAATGTCCAGGAAGGCCATCAGTATATCTGTTCCATACTCATAGTGCTGTTCTTGTAACTGCCTTACAGAAAAAATCAAATCCACTGTGAACCTTCCTGCTCTGAAGCCATATTGTTCTTCCCTCATCCCTCCTTCTATCCTTATCCTAATTCTCCTTTCCAAAACTTTCACAAACATCTTTGCACAATGACCCCGATAGTTTCTGCATTCTGTTCTACTACCTTTCTTGAAGATCGGGACAATTATTCCCTTTTTCTAGTCCTCTGAGGTCTTCCTTTCCTTCCATGCTGTCTTCATCACTCGGTACAACCATTGTATCCCCACCTCTCCTGCTGCTCTCACCATCTCCACACTCAACTCATCCACACCCGGTGGCCTCCCTCCTTTCATCTTCCTCACTGCATCCTCCACTTCCTTCCATGTATAGAGCCAAAAGAAGAAGGGATTTTGCTAGGTAGATTTTTTATTCTTTTTATAGGCTAATAAATCACTTAATCTGCAAAAAGAAATGCAATACATTCCATTAAGTGGTAAATATTGCTAAAATATAGAATGTAGTTCTGTTCTAGGATAAGGATTTGGAAGTATGTCAATGGCCTTGTGATACTTCCTTTCTACTAATGTGCAAACTTGTGACTTAACATGTAGGCCTATGTTTGCTAATAGTTCTCCTAGACTTAGAATTGACAATCGTAAGAGATTGTGTGGGTGGTTCCAGTGGCATAAGCTCTTTATCATTCCAGGCACAACAGATCCACATAATGCACTCAGACACACTTCTTTCTGCTCTGAATTTTTAATGTTACAATTATGAATGGCCTAGTGGGCACTTGCTCTGGTTTCTTATAGATAACATTGTGATGGATCATTAAAGCTCCACTCTTTGACTTTCTTCACTGCAGCCAGAGGTGGTGTTCTGGCTAGAACACTAGGTGCTTTCATATTAATAAAACTACAGTATGAAGAAAAACTGGAAAACTAGATTGGATCCATCACCACAAAAACTTCTGCTGTGTTACTGCCCAAAGAGTAGGCCTACATACACTAACCCCATCCTTGGAGATTTTTCCTATATTTTATACACCTATTTTCCTAACAATATAAATATTTTCGTGTGATTACCTCCTCTCAGTATTCAATTAAATATAGAAACTAAGTCAAACAAGAAAACCAATGCATTACGGGCAGGTGCCTAATAGTTTAGGCCACTGGCTTTATACATTTATCTTAACTTAAGTTCTGATACAGTTCACGTCGTCGTACTGGTTGCGTGACTCAGCGGTAACGTTCTCGCCTGCTGATCCAAGATAGCAGGATCGAATCCCGGCGCAGTCACTTTTACATTTGAGGGTGTTCTTCTTCTTTTCAGGGATTTTTTTGGGCCTAAGATAACCCTTCACCCAGTCACCAGGTAAAAAGAAAAACCACACACTTCAACGCAAGATACAAACAACGGTGTGGTTGAAAGCATGAAGGAAAATAACAAACCTGACGGGCTACACTAGGGGCGGGATGTAGGCAATGTGTTAGCGACGACAAAATGAAACGGGGGAAAAGGAAAACAAACACAAGGTACAATAGCTTCACGCCTAGTGATCCACCAAGGCGACTAAGATACTAACGGGGATAGACCGGGTCAACATATAAAGGAAACATAGAGTAAGTTATGATTGCAATTTACAATCATCTAAAAAGGAAATTATTGCACTAACAGTGGGAACTGTCGGAGCGTGAATCAAACACGCGGCATGTAAGGGAAGAAAGGAGCGAGTTTAAATAACTGGCGATAGAAAGTTAGTCTAGTGCAATCGTATTGAGGACATTGGAAGAATAAATGGTGAATAGTACCGACTGCCTGACCACAATCGCAACGATCAGTGGCGCAAATTTTAAATTTGAACAATCGAGACGGAGTGAGGGAATGATAAAATCGGAGGCGAATGATTGTCGTGATATGACGGCGCGTGTAATGACCAGCAGAAAACCAGGGTGAGGAAGGGATGCGGGATCGAAGGCGATGATAAAAACTACCCTTGGTCCTAGAGGAGATATCCCATTGAGCCTGCCAAGATTGACGGAAATGCTGTTTTGCTTTGCAAAGTTGATCGCTCAAAGGTATAGAAATGTGATAGGAGTACCTCGTCCGAGAGTGGCGGATTTAGCGAGAGTCGGCTGCTTCGTTACCCGGAATAGAAACGTGTCCGGGAATCCAAACAAAGTGGACGTCGAAGTTATGTTGGGATAAGTCGTAACACAAGTTTTGAATGGCATGAACATACCAATGATGGGAGGAATAGAAAGTGAGGTGCCAATAAAACACTGCGAATCAGGTAAAATTATAACATTTTTAAGGGATCACTGCCGAATGAGCAATAATGCATGTCTAATGGCGAAAGCTTCAGCAGTGAAAATAGAGATGTCAGTCGGTAAGGGAAATGACAACGATCAATGCAGTGTAGGGACGTAGATGGAAGCTCCCGTTAAAGGGGCCCGAGATCGTTTAGAGCCGTCAGTATAGACGGAAACATGGTGGGGGAAATGATGTAAAAATCTTGAAGGTGTTTAGCATAAAAGCTGGCGTGACTGCGGGCAGGGGTAGTGAAGGATTGAAAAACATTGAGGAGAACGGAAGGGGTGAACGATTGAGCGGAAAGGGAACAGTTATGAAGCAAATAGGTACGGGTTTGTAAGACATGGTGTTTAAAGGGCAAATGGAATTGGTAAGCAAGAAGCAACGCAGGCGAATGAACGGGATGAAAAAGATGACTAGTGCGATATTCGTGCAAAAGTTGGGAATAAGTGGGTGATTGGACAGCTAGAGAATTTTCAATAGAGGAGAGGAATGACTTGCGCACTGAGAGGGGAAACTCGCCTGTCTCAACTAACAAAGCATTGGTGGGAGAAGAGGATAAAGCTCCTATGATAATGCGAAGGGCTTGATATTGAAGGGTATCCAGTTGTTGCAACGAACGACTCGGGGCCAAATCAAAAAAATGACTGCCACAATCTAAAACCGAGCGAATAATATGTTGAAAGACAAGGAGAAGGACAACAGAGTCGGCGGGTAAGAACCGGAGAATATTGAGTTTTGGTTGAAACCTGGTGTGTAAGGCAGTAAAGGGAATTGAGGGTGTTGAAATGCGAGGGAGCCATGTCAGTACAATTACTGGCATGTTAAAGATTCCCTCGAGGCAAAATTACTGCACCCCGGCGTCTCTATAAGCCTCAGTAGTTAACAGGGACGTAAAACCAATAACATTAGTTATTAGTTCATGTTGTAATGAACCAGAGAAAACTTTATTTCATTCCTACAATAGTCAACAACAATAAATATAGTTCTTTTGTGAAAGAGTTTAGGTGTATAAAGTTAACTTAATGCGATCCGCAGGAATATTCGTTGAATACTATGAATAAAATATACCATAAGAGAAAGTATGAATTAAGTCAATAGGGAACATTATGTATATAGCTAAAAACGGATATTATTCATGAGGGCAGGCAGGGTAAATTATTTCGCAAGTGGGGTTAGGTGTACCAAGTAAAATCTTCCCGCAAGAATTCTCGTTGCCATAATGGGACAAAGTATGAATTAAGGCAATACGGAACATAGGAATCATCTAAAAATATCTCAATTGATATTAATATTCATGTGGTCAGCCAGAGTAAATTATTTTGCAAGTGAGGTTAGGTGTATCATGTTGACGCAGGAATGTTCGTTGAATGCAATGGATAAAATATACGAAAATAAGAGTATGAATTAAGGCAGTAGGGAACATAAGAAATAGTTAAAAGAAAGCAATAAAACACATTTTGGTACAGAATGGTGTGAAATTAAGCAACAATCGATTTGCCCTCCATCGGGAGGTTGTTATGGATCATGGAGTGAATTTACAGAATCGGGCTGTTAAGCAGCCTTAAAATGCCAACTGACTGCACCAGGATTTGATCCTGCCACCTCGAGTTCAGTAGGCGAGAACGTTCAGTGTTTTATTTTGCTTTTTAACTTCAAACTCCCATCTCAGGATTCAGATTTAGGATATGAGTAAGACTACAAATGGGTTTCCATCTTATTATTATCATCAAGTCGACTTAAATGCATTCGACATCTCACTTTATCCACTGTATATCACAGCTTAGTCTTCGAGATCGCAGATGAAAATTTTGTTTCATTACCTTCAATGCCACTGAAATGAGAGGAAAATTGAGGGTACTATATTAAGATGTTATTTATACAACTCGTACGCATAATTCATTGTGAACTTTCAATGGTATTATTAATCCTAATTTACAAAATTAACTCACTACCAATTAGTTAGGTAGGAGAGCCATCTATGATGATTTATTGTCACTACAGAACGCTCTTCTTCTTTTCTTTTCCTTTCCTTGTTGGAAATTGTTGGGCGCAGCTGTTGCACTTTACCCAATAACGCATAATATGGATCATATTTCGCGTGTTGGGAGGCTACAATTCGTGATTTGCACCGACGGTGTTGCCGTTATCTACCGTAGTAGTGATGGAAACATAATCCAACAGATGCTGTGACATGTGATTTGAGTTGATGGGTGTGCCCTTCTCTCGTTATTCAGTTATTTTCATAATAATTGAGGCTAAAAATGAGTAATATAATTGCTTAGTTTCGCTGTGCTCTTCAAAGTCAACAATTGCCATATCAATGCTTTACTTCCACAGAAGAAAGCTTTTAAGAAGGAATGGAGTTGATTACTTCGCGTCGCAAGGCCGATTTCGAAGTATATGATCGTATGTGGCTGGCATTTTACAAAGGAGAATTATTTATTATAAATACTAACGAATTTCTTACAATAACCAGTACCCCACATTCTACCCTGCACTACAAACTAGGCGGCTTAGCAAGGACGATTTGACAGCTGTTCTTCCCACGTGGCAAAAATTACTTTTCCCCCAATATTTTTCTAACAGGAACCATTAATCGACTAATGAAACAGACAAAGATCATTGGTATCTTGAAACCATGTAAACCCAACGACGAAGCCCGAAGTTATCGTCCTATCTCTCTTTGAGCATGATGTACAAACTACTTGAGAGGCTGCAACAGAATACGTGATGAATTACTTGAAAAGATTCCTGTTGAACAGGCTGGATTTCGCCCAAACCGAAGCTGTGTGGATCAAGTTATCATATTGACATCTTAAATAATGTTTGTTTTCCAGAAACAGCAAAAGACTTCTGCTGTATTTATTGATCTGTCCTCCGCTTATGATACTGTGTGGAGACAGGGCATTGTTCATGCGTTTCTCCGTCTCATACCCTGCTGAAGAACCGCAAACTCCTGAACAATATGCTGACTGATAGACTTCTCCAGGTAACCATACTGTAAGCAATGCCATTAGTGACCAGAAAACTCTTAACAACGGACTACCCCAAGCTCAGTCCTAGCCCCGCTATTATTCAGTCTCTATATAGCAGATATGCTAAATACCCAGTCCAGGAAAGTTTGGCTAGGCTGATGACTGGGTGTTAGCAACTCAGCACAAACAAATCGAGGTCACCGAAGAAATATTAATGAAGGACTTAAGTGCAATACTTCCGTAAATGGGGACTTCAACTGAACCCTAACAAAACTGAATCCACATGCTTTCATCTGAGCAAAATCCTAGACAACCATGAAATAAACATACTAGTATATTTTGAAAGTAAACGTCTGTTCCATAAGAAATCCCCAAAGTACCTTGGAGTTACACTTGACAGAACACTGTCATTTAAACAGCATTTCACAAAGACTTCAGCCAACCTGAGATCAAGAAATAACATCCTACAAAAGCTGTGTGGCGCAACATGGGGTTCGACTGCTTTTACCCTTCGTTCAACTGCCATAGGTCTTGTATACTCAGCAGCAGAATATTGCAGCCTTGTTTGGTTAAACAGTAGCCACACGAAGCTAGTAGATGTACAGCTAAGCCAAACTATGTGGATTATTACTGGTACAATCAGGTCCACACCTGTTTTCTGGTTACCTGTTCTGGGGCGTATTCCATCTCCTACGCTGAGAAGAAGGAATATCCTCCTGAGAGAATATAACAAATTCAGCAACAACCAACAATTGCAAACCCATGAGGACATACCTACCATCCAAATTAACAGACTCCGTTCCAGACATCCTACAATCAGAACAGCAATCAACCTGGCAGACCATAACTTCAATCTTCATGAAGCCTGGGTACAATAATGGTATAATAACACTCCACCAGAGCTAATTTTCTCCAAAGCAACAACAAATTATGGGAACTTGATTTGCCACGTAGGACATGGTGTACTCTGTATAGGATACGTACCGATACCAACCATGGGAGATGTGGTGATCTTTTTCACAAATGGGGAAAGATCGCCTCTCCTGAGTGCACATGTGGATACCCGCGTCAGACATTCAGACATATAGTCGAAGGGTGCCCTCAGAATTTATTTTGTTTATACCAATTGGACTTTTTGCATGTTACATCAAATACGATTGACTACCTGGCTACCTGCTCTGGGGCGTAAATTTGTAAATCTTGTATATATTTTTCTTTGTGTTCCAAAAGTGATGTGTAAATGCTATACGATAAATAATAATATAGGGTTCACTTTATCGTAGGCCTACATGTGGTTGCCTTTCTTTAACTTAACCCATTGCTGCTTCAAATCTGTGAAGTCCAGGTGCTCTAAGTTTATAATAACATGCCTATAAAAATTTTAAAATTCTTTATAGTCAACTTGTAGGCTACAGTCGTTAATTTATCGACTTCAACAGAATTAGGCTATATCTTCCAAATTTAAATGTATATACTTACTGAAGTACCGTATATAAAACAATGTACCGACTACACGCTTATTACATATTCATGAACTAATTATTTTTTCTCGGCAACTGGTGACCGAATTTAATTTTTAATCTGACGAGTTACTCCTTTCAAATTACTAGTTTGTAAGCATAAAGCTTCCAGTCTCATAAAAGCATCTGTTTCTAACACTTTTCGCACATATGTGTTTGGCTTCTAAAAATGCATGTCTTTCAACAAGAGCCCGCCTAGAATCAGGGGCGCCGAATCTATGGTCGAGGTCTAGCGACTGCTAGACCTGACGAGGGGGTGGGTCTCCCGGTCCCCTTTGGGGGTGGGATCCGTTGGGGGGTTACGGATAGAGGAGGAAAGGGAAGGAGAAGGAAAAGAGGAAAGGAAAGAAGGGAGAGAGAAGATAAGAGAAGAGAAGAGAAGAGAAGGGGAGAACTGTGCGAAATAAACAGTAAAAACGTAATTATTGGGGTAGGGGTCTGGTTTAACACGGGGGGGGGGGGGGGTCCCGCAGAACGAGAGTGGTGGGTGTCTGCTAGACCTGAAAAAAATAGATTCGGCGCCACTGCCTAGAATTGTCAACAACATTCAACACATATATGAAGTCAATCACCCTTGCGTCCACCATGTTATCGCAACCGACCTGCCATCTACATTCGATTGAGTTCGCGAATACGGGTATTAAAACAAAATATATTGCCATTACGTATGTGGGATGAACAAGTGGATTGGAATACTGGTATCATAACTTATACAGGGTGATTCTTATTAACGTTTAAAACTCTCTGTGGTGACGTAGATGGCATTGAGACAAGTAATTTGATATAGGACACTTAGGGTCACAAGTGTCCACAAATACCTTAAAAGTGAACCACAACTGTTAAACATATGACGCCATCAGGTGACGGCTCAGCTCGAGCGGTCAGGCCCGTGCACTCGTACGCACACCAAAGCATCCAAAGTAAATGTTGAATGTCATATCACTCTGGCTCCGTGTCTGCGTGTGTAACTCTGGCGCGTGGGGTTGGAGGTTCGTTTCCGGGCCCTATCCATCAGCTTTTTTTCTCTCTCTCTTCGCCTTTCAAGTGGAAGCACGCTTTTTTTTGTGCATGTATCACCGAACTTTCTTGATGTTAAACATTACAACCCACAAACGGCTGTGGGCAGAAAAAGGAAAACACGTGTTGTCCTTATTTTGCCTAATTTAAATCACGTATCGTCACTATTGCCACCGTGCTGTTAAGCAGATGTACGCAATGTTCAGCAATTACTACTTTTTTCGGTCATCTTATTTCATTGTAAAATTTGAAGAGACAAGAGGAAAATTAAACAAGGAAAACGTGCGTTTTGTGCCATAAAACGGAATTGTAATCGTGCGCAGTCTAACACTGTTCTGTTACAGAAAAACAGAAAAATAACATATGAGTTGTTCTTTTAAGTAGATTTCATTAGAAAGCTAACTATTTTTTAAAATAAAAACTATGAATTACGAACTGGACAGCTTCATTCTGTAGATTCACTCTAAGTTACATTACGTACGTTTTATTTTCGCGTAGTGTTTTATTTTGTGGGAAAAAGAACAAGAGCCGCCTCAGTAGCGTAGTGGTCAGCATGGTTAGCTGCCGCCCCGGAGGTCCTGGGTTCGATTCCCGGCTCTGCCACGATATTTGAAAAGTGGTATGAGGACTGGAACGGGGTCTACTCAGCCTCGGTTGGCCCAAATTAGTAGAGGGGGTTCGATTCCCACCTCAGCCATCCTCGAAGTGGTTTTCTGTGGTTTCCCACTTCGTCTTTGGGCAAATGCCGGGATGGTGCCTACTGTAAGGCCACGGGCGCCTCCTTCCCCCTTCCTTGCCTATCTGTCCTAATTTTCCCCTCCACCCTTCCTTCATGAGCCCCTGTTCGCTTTGCAGGTGAGGCCACCTGGGTGAGGTGCTGATCACACCTCACTAGTTGTATTCCCTCCGACCAGATGTTCCCAGCTCTAGGACACTGCCTGGAAAGGCGGTAGAGGTGCGTTCCCTCGCTGAGTCCGTGGGAGCCACCAACCTGGAGGGTAAAATTGACTAAATAAAATAAATAAATCGTCACTTTTGCCGCCGTGCATGTACGCAATGTTCAGCAATTACGACTTTTTTTCGTCATCTTATTTCATTGTAAAATTTGAAGAGACAAGAGGAAAATTAAACAAGGATAACGTGCGTTTTGTGCCATAAAACGGAATCGTAATCGTGCGCAGTCTAACACTGTTCTGTTTGATATGAATATAGGGCAGATGGCGTAGCTTAGATATGAATAAAGTTGATAAAACTTAATGACACAAATTTTACTTTCAACATGGTGTAAATCGATACAGGAAGTGACATAGTATGCACAAACAAAACACATACAGTAAATACAAAAAGGGAACATATGACCAACCTAATAAAGATAAATGTCTTTAAATTATAGAAATTGTCATTCTAACACTGTTAACAGCAAAATAAGACATCAGTTGACGTTTTAAGTAGATTTCATTAGAGAGTTAACTCATTTTTTAAAATAAAAACTATGAATTACGAACTGGGCAGCTTCATTCTGTAGATTAACGCTAAGTTACATTACGTACTGCACCCTTATACCTGCAATGATCCAACAAAATCCGCAGCTGTAAAATGGATTGTAGCATCTTGAAGTTCCCGGCTAAAAACCACATAATGCTACTTGGAGAAAAATCTCAGGATAAGGAACAGGGATTTACAACTGAATGTGCTATAGTAACTAACTACATCACACAAGGGTATCTATACTACTCAGGAGTACGAGAATCAAAGAAAATCTCGGGCGTAAAGACATGGATCAAGTCCCTGGGAATACCTCCACCCTATAGCACATTCCACTACCATTAAACTATAAAATGCCAACTTTCTATAAAAAGATCAGGAAAACGTAAGCACGTGTCTGTCATTTATTAACGGCATATAAAAGCGCACACAAAATTTAAACATAAAATATTTAAATAACTTACATCCATAAAACATTTAACATTATATAATCGTGTTAAAACTGAAATAATTCCTCCAGTGTTTCATAAAGACACCATGAACAACTATAAACGGTGCTTTTATAAGCTCAAATAAGTTTAAATAAATTAAGTAAAGATAAACAGCTGCTGTTCCCTGGATAACGGGAGTTTAACAACAACAAAATAAATTAATGTTATTAAATTTACAAAATCCCCACAAAATAAAGTTAATCTACCCATGACGTGGATCTCCGTCATTACAAATACTCTTCGTTACTCTATACATTCCAACTCCCGCCTATCTTCTAAAAATACTTCCGTAGAAGCGATAAAGATCCTACTCTGAGTTTAACTAAAATTACGCACAAAATCTGACTCTGAACAATTTTCCTAAAAATATTATACACGGTTTATATACAGAAATGATGGAGTTCGTCAACTAACATCTTCAAGAAAATATATACATTTGGCAAAATGCCTATTTTCAACATGAAATAATGATACTAACTGTCTTATAACTGCTTCTTTCAATTACATTTCTTTAGAATCAAGCAAATCCTGCACCTAACTATGTCTTCATCGATAATAATGACGCAATCTGGGATTCTATAATCCGTACAATAAATTATAGGCATAGTTTATCTTTTCCTCCACTCTGGTCTATCATAAAAATAAAAATACTTAATAAAAATACATTTTCTCCACGATGAATAATTACCTTAAATATCAGTGTCTACTTAGAACCATTTAAATAGATTTCTGCTTACTCTCAGCTTCAACAAAGATCCATTGTTCCTATAATTTCTTTCAGAATCAATTTCAACAAGGATCCGCTGTCCTGTTAATTTTAAGGAATTTTAGCTGCTTCACCTATGTCGATAACTTCAAATAATCCTTTTTCAAAGATAGTACTGCTTCTCAACAATACTTTCCTTCACTTACAAAAATCTTATACGCGTTTGTCTCAACAGACTTTCCTTCATAAATGACACACTTCCATTGCTGTGCTCATTGTCATAAATTCAACATGTGACTCCGTCAATACGGGAATAATAATGAATATCTTGCTTAAATATACTTCGTAGTTACTTCTCCACATAAATTGTGTTATCCACAATACATTCCTTTCTCAATACAAAATTCTTATAGTAGTTTCAACTTATTTAATAAAAATACTAGTTCTTTCGATAACTTAATTTAACAGGTAATGCAATAAAATACTATTACCTCGATAACAATTACCTTCTGCATGTTAATAGCACTCAGCTAATGTACTTCTCACAAATATTTCTTAAACATTTCGACCTTATTACTATCATGCCGTAGCTTGCATTAACCTCTATTCATCTTACAATATTGTTTCCATTCTTTCTCTGCTTTAATTCTTATACATTTTCATATCTTAATATTCGCAAACAATGTGAATACACATTTCCATTAGATTTTCATCATTATTAAAATTATCCAATTTAAAATATAATATACTTCAAACTATATAATTCGTGTTGTACAATAAATTCGATCGAAACGATAAAGTTTGATCTCGATAATACAATTCTGACTAAACTATATAATTCGAGCTAAACCATAATATCTCCATCAAATGAATTCGAAATCGCATAAAGTTCTACATTCCAACTAGCGTTTCTAAATTGTCACACAAAATTTCGCTTAAAATTCAAAAATCGATCAAAATCGAGAATGAAAATTCTACCAGTCATAGCGTTGAAAATATCAAATCAAAATTAAAATGTAACAATTCGTTGATCTAGAAAAATGGCATTAAAATACAAAGTTGTCAGATATTCTCAAAGGTTTCTACAATTCTACAAAATGGGATACTTCGTTGGTCTTAGACTACCTGGTGCTGCGTAGATCTTACTGGAAGTTGCTTTCCCGCGTTGCTCATCAGAAAACAGATAGTTTATGAGAGATCGTCCCTCAAGATGTCGTGTGGAATTCTGTTCGGTCTCCTTCGGAAGACTGCAAACTGCCAGGAACAGGATGCGAACTCTAACATCATCGTGCAGTCATCCTTTCAGCTTGGCTATCTTCTTTGTGAGATGGGAAAGCCCTTTCTCTCTTGACAGCGCCGGGTCCACCCTGGCCACTCTCGTTCGAGAAAAACTTCTTTCTTCTGCACAGCAGTTCTGGTAAAATGTATTCATCATTGAAGTCGGTGAAATGACTTTGTAGTTGTAGAATTATTTGGCGTAGGAGAGATGAGATGTTTATCTCCCCCACGGTATTTATATCATGCCATTTCAAATATTCTCGTTATCATCGTAGCTATGTTCCCTTAAGCATTTTAATAGTATATCTTCATCATTGTAGATTTAACTGTTTCTTCCACTCTCAACTTCAGAATGTCTGACATGGTGATAATTGTAGAATATAGTTTTCTATCACTTTGAAACGTCGCTCTCAATATTTCCACGTAGTTTTCTTCAATAGTTTGATCGTAGTTACTGTTACAATTGTAGATATTAATTACTGAGAGTCCGGGTTCGATTCCCGGTCAATGCATGTGAGATTTTCGAAGTGAAATGCCATGTCCTGTGGTTCGGATTCCACGTAAAAAGGAGGTCCCGTGGCTCATGATCTCAAGATTAACGGTCACGTTAAACTACAAGCTTCCTTTTTTAATTACTGAGATTAATATTCTGTATATCTCGCCATAAATTCTTCTGCGAAGTCATTTTTAACTATCAGGCTTTGTTCTCTAATAATGTAGCAGAGTTTTGTAGACACCTCCACTCTCGTCGAAGTCTAGATTGATAAGAAGCCTCGATCCCTCTGGCTTGTCTTCCACATTGACAAAAAGTTGGCGTCACCTCATAAAAAATCTTAATGGTGAATATAATATTATTCCTTAATTGAACATTCAATTAGCTGCAATTATTTATAAATGTTCATTAATTATTAATTAACAACTTTTCTTAAAGTGTTACAATCTTACTGGTAATTAGAAATTCTAATTGCGCTCATTACTTTCTTCTTTATAACGCCTCTTTTGATTGGCTATTATCGCCACGCGTCTGACGTGCGATCCCCTTCTACTTGTCTGCAGTCGCGATCCGCTCGTGGGTGTCTCTTTGCCAATCGGAAGTCCTCGGCTACCTTCGTGACATCCGTTGTGCCGTGCTTTCATTGTGCCATGCACGTGGCTAGGAATATCCTGATTGGTCGGCTGGATTAATTAGTTAACTTTCTAGGTGTATAAACCTGCTTTGTGGCTTGTTTCCAGAGTCAGATTTATATAGCATTGACTAACTTAGAAAACTTTCTGAAGATAGAATATTCTCGACCATGAATACGCGTACAGTACGTTTTATTTTCGCTTATAGTGTTATTTTGTGAAAAAAAAAAACAAAGAGTCGCCTCCGTAGCGTAGCGGTCAGCATGATTAGCTGCTGGCTGGGAAGTCTTGGGTTCGATTTCTGGCTCTGCTACGAAATTTGAAAAGTGCTGTGAGGACTGGAACGGGGTCTACTCAGACTCGGGTGGCCAAAATGAGTAGAGGGAGTTCGATTCCCGCCTCAGCCATCCTCGAAGTGGTTCTCCGTGGTTTCCCACTTCGTCTTCGGGCAAATGCCGGGATGGTACTGTACCCGTAAATCCGGAAAGTAGCCTGTTGGAATATCCATAGCCCCAGATGTATTGCCTATTTCTAACAGCACCGGCAAATTACTTCATTAGAAATCGCTCCAACATGGTCTTTAGGGATTTACATACAGCAGTTATAAGAATATTGTGGAAAAACAACAAACTACACGGGGCACACTTACCTTCACTTACGTGTCTCGGGGAATGGGAACTCAGCTTCGCCTACACTGCATCCACAATACTCTAATCCTAATATTTATAATGAATCACACGTCAAAGACGAAAGACAACGAACTGTGTAAATTTATTAACAAGTGTAAACTAATCTAATATAAACAAAAATAACAATAAACTATTCTAAATAACAAAAAATAACCTTACAATCTTACACACTTCTCTTTCACTACACATCTTACTGCAATTACTGTGTATAAATTACAAGCATAAAAGTTTTGAAAGAACTAGGCCTACTGTACGTGAAGAAAACGTTTAACAGAAGCTCCTGCATTCATAACATTCCTTACAACTGGTTACCTCTTCCACCACGCGTCTAGAAATGCACCTGCATTGGCCTGATTCATCAGTGAACGCTAGCAAATTGCTGCGCTATGAAACTGTTCCTTTTACAAGGCAGTGGCTGATCATCTGGCTACACATTATATAATAACATGACCTCGACTGCTAACGGTTCATCTTTCTGTCCACATTTGCTTGTATCATTGCTGTCTGGCTCACGTCAAAAGCCTCGAATAAAAGTTACATTCTGCCATTATAAAAATGTTCATAACTTACACAAGTCTCTACCAATCATACTGAAATTTTAATACACATTTTCATTCATACTCCGTAATCGTTCTAGACCGACTAGGTTGAACAGTCACTCTTAACAGGTGGTAATCATCCATAGAAAAACATTCGCTCACAAAAACACTCTATTCCAAAAACATTCTGTTAATTTAAACCTAGTAAAAATTATTCAAATAATTAAATCATTACGGAAAATATTTACACGTAATTTGTTCATAATAATAGACAGTATTTAACGTTGCTAACACGTTACCTTCGAGATTCTGGATTCTCTGTTACTATACAACTTGCAAGTAGTTATTTACAATGTTTCTCCACATAAACATTTTCTAACACTCTTTAGTTTTCATATACTGCTCACACATCATCTTATATAGGTTTCTTTACATTGTCGATCTAATACAGTCGACTGACAAAGGTTAACTGTACGTATTTATACTATTCCTGGTTTAATAAAGTTTAATAATAGTATAAATGACATGAGTAGACAATGGTCCTCTAATTGCTTTCCGCTTACACCCTTCTGTCATCACAGCTAAAACGTTACTTCACATGAACTGGACTCCTTGTATACAACGATTCCTATCATGATCCATGCATTTTCTTATCAAAGAACAATATTTTCAATGACTTCCCTTAAAATGTGGAACCTCCTTCGCACGAACTCACCATGGTTCTACAAATCCTCATATAACAGTATATATGGCATAAACAATTATCATCCACTATGTTAAACAATAACCAAAAACGGATTAATTGTTATTAACATTTCTTCTGTAGGAACTTCTCTCAAATAACGGCATGACCCTCAGTGTCGTTACACATGACTACTGATCTACTATTATACATCCTTTAATTCTTCAAATGAAACTTCCAATAATAATGAACGATATTAGACTGCCGTGATTGACTTCCTAAAGTTTACTACACAAAAGGATAATTAACTGTTAACTTGTCTGTCACAAATACATGTAATAAAATAAAAAACTCTGTCTCACCTCACTTATCAAGCTTTAAATTGCATATCGTTGCAATATCAGGTCTACATTATGACGTAATATTACACAAATAGTGTAAAATAACACACATGTTATTTATAGTGTCAAATAGAATTCAATCTTGACCGGGATAAACTAGCTTTAAATTCCTAGCCAAAGATTTGAATAATCTTCTATCAAAAGATATTTCCTCCAACAATTAAATGAACAAAGCTTTCAGCTTTACAAATAATGAAAAGGTTTGTCAATTTCATAGTGTCTTTCCACTCTACACAAAGAATGTATATAGGGATTAAGACTTCGGACTTATCAAACGACTAGTATTTCCTAGATCGCCGAAAGTTTATGTACAATAATGATATGACAATATCATTCGATGTTTCTTCTGCTCTTGAGGTTGAAGTTGTTACATTAAAGTGCTCAAATTAAATTTAAAAGAATTTAATTTGCAACTATGATACAATGTCTGAATTCTTGGTTCAAATAAAATTATTAAAATTTGATAGTCGAAACGACTCGTATTCTATGAGGCAATATGATTCATCAAACAAACAAAAATTAAATGTCAGTTCAATAACTGATCCGTAGAATAAAATTGAAAAATAGATGAAAGGCAATCATCTCTAATAAACTTGAAGCATAAAAACTTAACACACATCTGAAGTATAAAATACACGAGAACACTGAAATACATAAAATGTGAAATATGGAGTAAGAACGTCGGCTCAGAATGTCACTAATCAAGCTCTATACCATAAGTAAATGACACTGCTACCTAATTTGGACGATATCTTGAAGATGTGAGTAAGTATTTACACAATGCATTAGGTGTTTCCTCAGTTCAAGATACTGAGATGGATCTCCATTCGAACCTCGGACCTGCGACCTCAGAGATAGGAAAACGTTCCCTCTCCGGTATTCACTAACCTCCGTTTGGGCCCCAACGACATCCTTCTGTCAAATTCTTCTGTTGTTGCTGGGATACCCTAGCATCTTGACAATCATCTTCTGTAGGATCTTCATTCTCCGTCGCAAATATATCAGCATCATCGTTGAATAATAATGTATATAAATATTCATTTAGGAGGTGAATGAATTATTTCTATTGCTAATTGATGTTACATTAGTGTTCGTAGACTGACGAAAATGTACAAGGTGGAACGTACACTACGTCTGTATTCTGCAATACGTTGTCTATCGAAGCTCCATTGTTGTAACTTAACTCTGCATTAAATATGTCTCTGGCGCATGACTATTTAGGTCATCATTTCTACAATGTTAACAATATCGAATGAAACTAATCGAAGAATAATAATAGTCATTATGATACTGTTTGTTTGTTGCGCCAATGTTTAAAGTTCTCCGCTACTGTTCACTTGAACTGCGTTCGCCAACTTCACGTTGCAACTAAAATGATATTCAGCTTATATTTCCAACACTTTTGAAAAACTGTCTTAACAGGCTTATTTCGTCGAAAAGGTGTTACTTAGAACGCTCGACTTTCAATAAAATACAGTATTCGATCTGTACATTCTATATATTCACTTGGCTGAAGTCTAGTCTCAAATATATATGAGATATTCTACTTAGAATATTCCTCTCAACTTCGCTTATAATGCTAGTGCGGTAATCTCCAATGTTCTAACCTGCTAACCTAGCGTCTCCACGAGTCGACAATCGCCCACTCGAACAAAGCTTTGGGATCTCCGTTAACCCAATAAAAACACTTCCTCACTCTTCAAAGACTGCTGGAATAAGAACCTCGATCCTTGGATCTGCCTCTCCAAGTGGAAATTTTGGCGGCCATATCAATCTCCCACCATAAATTTAACGCGTAGATTACTAATGCTTATTACTGCGTAGATTAACCGATCTGCGGTTTTTAATGTATCAGATGTATTTTATTTTAATTTTCTCTTCATTACCAACTAAGAAAATCTTCTTCTAAGAGCCTAAATGCATAATTTCACCAAATTATATAGTTGAAGTTAATCCCGTCTTCAATAAGACCTCTTCTCTAATCGAAGAATAATAATAGTCATTATGATAATGTTTGTTTGCTGCACCAATGTTTAAAGTTCTCCGCTACTGTTCACTTGAACTGCGTTCGCCAACTTCACGTTGCAACTAAAATGATATTCAGCTTATATTTCCAACACTTTTGAAAAACTGTCTTAACAGGCTTATTTCGTCGAAAAGGTGTTACTTGGAACGCTCGACTTTCAATCAAATACAGTATTCGATCTCCGTTAACCCAATAAAAACACTTCCTCACTCTTCAAAGACTGCTGGAATATGAACCTCGATCCTTGTATCTCCCTCTCCAAGTCGAAATTTTGGCGGCCATATCAATCTCTCACCATAATTTTAGCGCGTAGATTACTAATGCTTATTACTGCGTAGATTAAACGATCTGCGGTTTTTAAAGTATCAGATGTATTTTCTTTTAATTTTCTCTTCATTACCGATTAAGAAAATCTTCTTCTAAGGGCCTAAATGCATAATTTCACCAAATTATTTAGTTGAAGTTAATCCCGTCTTCAATAAGACCTCTTCTCTAATCGAAGAATAATAATAGTCATTATGATAATGTTTGTTTGCTGCGCCAATGTTTAATGTTCTCCGCTACTGTTCACTTGAACTGCGTTCGCCAACTTCACGTTGCAACTAAAATGATATTCAGCTTATATTTCCAACACTTTTGAAAAACTGTCTTAACAGGCTTATTTCGTCGAAAAGGTGTTACTTGGAACGCTCGACTTTCAATCAAATACAGTATTCGATCTCCGTTAACCCAATAAAAACACTTCCTCACTCTTCAAAGACTGCTGGAATATGAACCTCGATCCTTGTATCTCCCTCTCCAAGTCGAAATTTTGGCGGCCATATCAATCTCCCACGATAATTTTAGCGCGTAGATTACTAATGCTTATTACTGCGTAGATTAAACGATCTGCGGTTTTTAAAGTATCAGATGTATTTTCTTTTAATTTTCTCTTCATTACCGATTAAGAAAATCTTCTTCTAAGGGCCTAAATTCATAATTTCACCAAATTATATAGTTGAAGTTAATCCCGTCTTCAATAAGACATCTTCTCATTGGCTCTGGGCTGGGATCCAATAGCATAATTTATAACAATATTTATTATATTTCATGGCTAAATCACTGTTGCTATGCCGATTTCAACCTTCTAGAAGCGTCTATTGTGCAATATATCACGTGATCGGGCTCTCCCACTGCCTCGAGCTTGTAACACGACTCTCTTGTGTCACACTTCCAGGATTTATATTTGCTGGTTAAATTTCATCATGGGAACGGAAAATACTCTCATTTTGTCCCAAAATAATTCAATTTTCGGGGGCAGTACTGAGCCCGGATTAGAAATTATTTCGGGTGAATTTTATGATATATTTTGGAGCCTATGATAAGTTAATTGCATGTTAAATAAGATACTGAAAATACACACAGGGCCGGTTTTAACGACGAGTTGGAAGTCAGGCACGGGTTTCTGTGAGCGAATCTGGGAGTTCTACCAAGGTCATTTCAACTGGAAATAAGAGATTGCCGCAGATCCGAGAGCTGAATTGATATAAATAATTCTATTGGTTATTGCTACCTGGATGGATTGATCATCCCAGGCTAATTAATATAATTAGAATATGATAATTAGAGCCCATGTATGCCTTTATTTAATATGAGAAGATGCTGAAATTAAGAAGAACATTTTATCATGACATTGGAAGTCTATATAGATCCGCAGTACGCTGTATTATGTTTCATACAGGTAGCCGCGTAAATTTACCACGGATTTCTGAATGGCGGCAATTATAGATGTGGAGCAGGATTGCAGACTCGAAAAAGTGTCTTATTCTACTGGAAATTTGTCGGGGACAGACGTGCTGCAGGAGCTCGATTCCCAGCCAACCCAAAACGAAGTGCGGCGATAGCTGACTGCCAAATGTCCAGCCATCACGGGCGCGATTAATGTACATCAGACTCTGTAGCAAGTCAAATATAGTTTTACAATTCAGTGCCGATACGAGTTCGCGTCTTATAAACTATTATACAAGCATAATTGTATTGAAATAAGAATTGCATATCATAGTGAGCAGCTACGGACATATCCTTTGAACATTTAAGAAGCTGATAGTAATTTTATACGAGTGCGTAAAAATTATTCGAATCCAGACGTGGGACATTAACATCGTATTGTACAGTGAAGTGAATGAACATTTTAAACTTGAGTTGAGGTCTGTGTTTCTACAAAAGCAACGCGAGTTGACGAACGTTAAGGTGATCTACATGAACATTGAAATCTTTGATAATTCGAATTTTACAATGAAGGCTATCATTAAATTAGTAGAAATGCTGTATTACGCTATGATAGAAGGTGTCGTTATGGAGTATTTTAACCATGTGACTGGAACACATCTAAACTGGGAATTTGGTGGACGACAGAGAGCGACTATGACAATAGTTTCGACTTTGAAATCATGAACAACTTCATCATGTACATCCACAAATAACCATGTACATCTACGTAATAACTACGAGCTATGCCGATGTTTCACTTAACATCTATGTGAACGTTTCATTGTATTCTACAAGAATCGTAATTATCTGCCATTATGGATAATCAACACCAATATTGCTCATTAATGATTTTGAACTTCAAACGAAGGCATCGAAAAGAAGAATTATCATCTCTGAAAGCACGAAGTAGATACAGTTATCCCATCTAGCACATGACGCTTGGTAGATGTCGAGGAACTACAGGGGAGCAGAGCCGTTCGTATCCCGGAGGAGTCGGAGAAGAATGCTGTTCGCATCCCAGGATTGCAGTTCGCTTGAAGCGAGGAGACCAAGGTTCATGATTTTCATCAGGGATCTGGAACATCGGGGTATTCCATATACCTTATTGAGTCGACGCAAGGTAGACCAGTAAGATTTATTACTGTAGTTTTGAGTAGTTGACAACATATTTGAGCACCTATTTCTCCATGTTTTATGTGATTGTATTTTCCACTTTGAAATTCATCGACATTTATTCTTCGAATTTATGTTGGAGGCTTGTATCCTTCTTTTCTACATAAATTAGGATTCTACATTTTCTACTTTGATATTTTAAATTTTATGGAACTTAGTTTTCCCATATTTAAGGATTTTCCTTAGATTTTATTTACATCGATTTTTGGATTTCTATTTCATCAATGTTAAATATTAAATTCATTAGATGTAAATGAATTGGGCATCTTAAATGTGAGAAATTATTTAGATAGGAAGAAGATTACAGCGTTTGACAGTATTTCAAATATCATTAAGTTATTATAATGACTTTACGGTTATCTAGCAAGAAATATTCCTCGAATCATACATTGTAATGAAAACATAGGAATGGAACTATATTCACGTTATGTTGAGACTATTTTAATTTTGGAAATTAATCTTCTTGAAAGATAATATTTTTAACTACTGAGATTTAGGGAAATGCTAAATCCAATCTTAAACGAGATTAACTGGACACATGATAAATACTTTGAGTATTTAAAACAATTTGCTATGTGACGTATTATTGTTATCGTGATTTTGCAATATTGTTATTCTGAAGATGGATCAGTGTGGTGAAACGAACAATTGTATTATTATTAAATAATTAATAGCAATGTTGAACGACATAGTAGTTTTAGAAGTAAACCAATAGAAGGTCTATCAACATAAACTTCAATAATCGTTAATATAAGGAAACGCTGGTATGAATAACAAGTTATGTGGTAATAATAAACAGCTGTTTTGACTAGTAAGTTCAATGGTAATAAAGAGGTAATACAAATATTACGTAAATATGTAAAGGAAAGTCTGCCATGATATACAATGGTTATAATGAATTGATAGCGAGGTATACGAGGCGATGTAATGCCGTATACAAGTATTTACAATATAATGGAATTCTACTATGATATAAGAAATGCAAATGCGAGGGAACTTCCGTATTTTGGAGTATTAACGTATTATTATGCTGGTATAAGGTAGTTGAAGCTTGTTGAAGCTTGTTTATGGGAAAGTGAGATGTTGAAACTCTAATGTACTTGTTTGTGAATGGTATTGAGGGATAGATAAGAGGAGATATGGGCGGAAAAGTTAGCGAAGTGGAGTTTAACCTTGTTTATTGATTCCTATTAAACTATTAAATCGGATTGTGAGTAATAATCATATGAGGTAACTTAAATGCTTAGTCATATTTTAGCCTAGAATTGACAATAAACCCTATAAAACAGATGGTAAAGTTATCTTCATAAAGTCAACAGTAATACTATTAACACATTTAATATTAATAAAAAGGGTAGTTTACAGCCAGTTAAACTACTAAATTTTGAGTAAGTCAAGCAATGTAAATGTTGCATATAATTATTTAAACATTTTTAAAGTTCGGTGTAATAATTATTATTCTAATAATAATAATTTATTTTGCGTGTATTAAATGTTTGGGAAACGTTTGAACGTGTAGTAATGTTGTGAAGAGGAATATGTACAGTATGTGAAACAGTGTGTGTATATAGAAGCTACGTGTAGTATGGCAACAATGTTTAGTTGTATTTACGTAAAGATTTTCTTAAATCAGTGAAGATTTCACTTTAGTAATGATAAATATTACTTTATAGAGAAGTTATAACTAGTGAGTGAAGACAGGCAATGCTTATTTCTGTTGAGAAATAACCTTACACTCTTTGTATGGTTGGAAGTCACGTATAGGCCAACTGTATGGTGTTGTTGAATCCAGTTATATGAATGGGGTGGAGAATTATATAACAGGTTGACGCAGTGGAGTCTAACTTGTAGGAGCAAAGTAATGCTGTTCTGTATTATGCAAATACCAGTCCCGTTCTTTTCTCCAAGACTGCGCGCTGTTTTTAAACAATCTCAAGTGTGTTTTATATCAAATTAAACGTTGATTGGTGTGAATTAGATCACAGCTGATCATTCTATTCAGCTGATGTGCATACAGGGAAGTCATGTCTGGCTTTAATTTAATCTTTTTAAGATGCAAGCTTTAATTGTTAATTGTTGTATTATTTCTTTTTATTTAATTGTTTATTTTATAAATTTTCATTTCGTTATTTTTCTACAAGGCGTTTCGTGTGGATTTATTTTAATTATAAGGAGGTTGTGTTGTGGAATTGGATCATATTTTACGCACCCTTAACCCATCCGACCCGAGAAGTGGTAAGATTCTCACTCTCCACAGGTAGTCACCATCCCAGATGGGTGTAATTGATCCATAACACAATCGCAGAGACTGTTATAGGGTCATGATGTCTTTGTCGGTAGGATTTTCAGACTTTCTAGCCGGGAATCTCAAGATTCTACGATCCACTCCATCTTAGGATTTACGACAGGTGAGCATCATGTTATGGACGGGTACAGTCGGCAAAATGGCAGGCCCGAAAACGGGGCGATCGAGGTGCATTCGAAGGCATTCGAAAGGCATTCGAAAAACGTATGAAAGTGCATTCGAAGCTCTGTTGGCCATATTTTTTAGTTAAATTAAGACCGAGCTGCACTCATGTACAGGTCAGATCCAATGAAAGCTTGAGAAAATTGAATATGGATTAGAAATTCGGAAACTGAACCATATGATTTGAATCTATTTCATTTCAGACCGGCTCATAGCCGATGTTGGCCATTTAAATTTAAATTGTAACTTATTTGATGTTGATAAAATTTAATTTAATTGAGGAAGTATAATTATTTTAAATCGCACACCCGCACGATAGATACTGGTTATTGAAGCCACAGGTACTGGGTAAGTCTAATATTAAGTTAGAATAAGGACTTATACAGACATTAAAGATGCCCAACACATGGTAGAAATTGGTCGCTCTCATAATGTTGTCACCATGCTCTGTTTTGGATGTGTTCCTCCAGCAATTTTCAGTTTATTTAGCAACGATGGCGACGTTGGTGGTGGACATGCAGAATCTTATTGAGGAGTTGAAGGAAAAGATGGATTACATCACTAAGGACATAGAAGGAGTCCGAACGTACAATATTCAAAGTATTGATGGTGTAACTAAAAGTGTTGAAAATGTTACTAAAAATGTTGATAGTGTTAAAGACACTGTCGTACTTAATGTTGTTGAGAATATCACCTATAAGGTAACTGAATGTGTCAAAGACAGTCTGAGAGAGGAAATTAGTGCTGTTCAAACCTCTTTTGATGGACTGCAAACTAGTGCCACTTCAGTAAATGATAACATGTCTCGATTGCAGGAAAGTTCTACCCAGGTGAAGGAGAAAGTTGAAGATATACAAACCGATGTTAGAAATGTACAAGTAAACGTTAAGAATATACAAACAGATGTAAATGATTTACATCGCATACCGATGTAACTAAAATACAGACTGAGGTCAATATTGTTTTCATAGATGTAAACAATACTCAAACAGAAGTAAATATGGTTAAAACGAACGTAGATAATGTACACATGGATGTTAATGGTATGCGGGTAGAACAAGGTAAGATGCAAACGGAGGCATCGAGGTTGAAAGAAAGAGTCATTTAATTACGGAATAGTTCTACCGATGTACAGAATAAACTCGAGAGTATAGAGGTGAGTAATATCAATTTCCAGATCGAAGTAAGGAATGAAATGGAAAGCACTAAAAATCAAACTAAGGGAAATTTAGATGCAATAAATGTACCATTTTTAATGATAATCTACAAACACAAACCACATTAAATGATCTTTAGAACAATGTAGAATCTTTAAGTACTCAGGTTAGATACCATAATATGATTTTATTGGATGATATCGAACTTGATATGGAGGAAATGTTGAAAGCTCGTGTAGTTGTATGGAAGGAGGAATGGGCAAAAGCTAGTAGTAGTCATATCAAGGAAATTCAAGGTGAACTTGATAAGAAATTAGCTAATACTGAATTAAAAATTAACAGAGATGTTAGTATTATAAGAGAGGATTTGTGAAAACGCATTGATTCTCTTCAGAAAACACTTGTGGACGATTCATCTCAAATAAAATTGGATTTATAAAAGGAAATGAAAAATTTAAAAGATCAGTTAAATGAAATAGTCAATGACGTGAAAACAATAGGAGAAGGAAAATCTACGAAGATAGAAGAACTTAGAAAACAAGTACAGAACTTGAATATAGGCGATACCGCAGGTTTAGAAGCTCTGAAAGAAGATTTGAAGAAACAAATGGGGGAGCGTCTTAAAGAAATCGTAGGATATTTTGAAGAAAGGGAAGAAGAAGAAGAAGAAAAAGTAGCGAGAAAACTAATAAGAAGATGTAGTGTAAAAGGCGATAGTAGAGATGACCAACCAGACTTAATGCCATTAAGGTCAGCTGAGAGACAAAACTACCGAACCCCAGAATTAGAGAGAGATGTTCGCGAATATAGGGCAAGTATACCCTCAAATTATTCTAGAAACATCACAGTTATTCGTAACTTTGAAGACAAGCCTCGTAAGTTTAGTAACCTGGACGGATTTACACCTATAGAATTCGTAAGGAATCTCCGTGACTACTTTATCGAAGCGCAAATTCCAAAAGAAGGAGAGATGAAGGTTGTAGAACGCTACCTTGATCAGGGACCGCTTGAGTGGTATAGAGCCTTCCGATACACGTTTGTAGATTTCGAGGAATTCGCAGATGCTTTAATCAAACGCTTTTGGTCTATAGAAGCGCAAAACTGTCTACGTGCTGAAGTATTTTCCAAGAAATACTCTAGCGCACTTCCCACACAGGTATAAAGGATTTAGCCAGTATGGACGAACTTTTGAGGAAACTCGACTACACTAGTCCTACTCCTAATGTAATGACACGAAACCAAAAGACATGATCATAGAGAAGTCAATACAGTGTTCATAGACCACACTCAGCAAACTGATAGCTGAAACGAATAAGAGAGAAGAAAAATAGGCCCTGACAGAAAAACCTATTTTAAAGAGCGAAGATACGAGCCTAGATACAGGAGATTTCGCGATGGACGTCCATACCAACAGAAGAATGCTAGATATAACGATAATCATAGAAGATCGGGTTATCATCATCATAATAATAACTACCGATACAACAACAGCAATAATAATCGTGAGAACAGAAATAGCCAAGGCTATAATCCATATAAAAACTATCGGGACGATGTTTTTACGAAGGAACAATATGATGAACGTGTCAAAGAAAGCAAAGAATATATTAAGGACATCAGAGAAGGTAACGTGCCAGGAAGTGGCGACAATGAAAATAAAAATGTCGATCCTAAGTCGAGTACTAGTCAACAAGGTAGACGTGAGAATGACACTCACGGACAGAAAACTCCAATACAAAACGTAACTAATAACTTTACCATCGTACCTGATAAGGACAGAAGAAGAGAATACCTGAGAGTAAAGAAAGGTTGAGTTACCTTTGGAACGGCCTTTTGTAGATTCACAGCAAACACAACGTTCCGTAGAGAGAATGCCTTTGGAAATAATTGCTACGAACTGTTTGATGAAGAAAACGGAGTAATACTGGGAAGATTTAATGCAAAGAATTTAAAAAAGTATTTTAAGAAAATAGGGTAAAACATAATTCAAATACGAATTTAGTGACATATCTTTGGTCCTGTTTCCTAATGGCTAAAAACATTTTGTGGAACTTTTAACCTGAGTTAAGAGGGGAATGAGCCCGGATTTGATTTATTTCTGGTGAATTTTATGATACACACTGAAGAAAATGGAAATTGCAACACCATGAAGGCGGTCGTTTGTGTCGATTTTCAAGATATGGAACGATGCCATTTAGGTATGTAAACGATCAGAGTTTCAGACCCATTGGATTGTCGTTACAGGTCTCCCCACGTGATTGGCCGCGGAGGAATCAACTCCAGTATACGGACTCTTGTGTAGCGTAGTTGACTTGCAGTCTGTGCAGTGAAGTGTTTCCCGTCAAACATGCCTCGACGACAGGTAAGAGCACGTTATCAACAACTGTCGACGTTTGAGAGGGCTCGGATAATTGGGCTGTGTGAGGCTGGATTATCGCTAAAGACTGTCGCTGCACGTGTTGGCCGACAGGCATCTACGGTACAACGTGTATGGCAGCAGTGGTAAAATGAAAGTACCCACACTCGTAGTCCTGGCACAGGCCCAGCGCGAGACAACTGTGAGAGAGGATCGCCGCATCATTCGGATGTTCCGGATGGAACCCCATGCAACAGCAGCGCAAATTTGAGCAGATGTGGCACCCCACGTTACACAACAAACAGTTGGTAATCGCCTGCGTGCAGCTGGCTTACGATTCCGTGTCCCTGCAGAAGGTGTTGCATTGACCCCACAACAGCGACGTGTAAGGCTGGCCTGGTGTCGAGAACGATCGACGTGGGTCGACGAATGGCATAGGGTCGTCTTTAGTGATGAATCGCCCTTCTGTCTTGCCCGCAGTGATCACCGGAATCGTGTGCGCCGACGTACCGGGGAGAGGGGCCGCCCAGACCTTATTGTCGATAGGCACACAGGGCCAACACCAAGCATTATGGTCTGGGGAACTCTTGGCTTTAATGTGAAATCACAATTAGTGCGTGTTGAGGGCACTATGACTGCTCGACAGTACTTTGATAGGGTACTCAATCCAGTGGTTGTCACTATGATGGCGAACATTGCTAATGGGATGTTTCAGCAGGACAATGCCCAGGTTCACACTGCACGCATTTCCAGAGAAGCTCTCCACGACATCACAACCTTAGAATGGCCCGTCAGATCCTCGGACCTCAGTCCTATTGAGCATGTGTGGGACATGATGGGTCGACAAATGGCCATCCGTCCTCAGCCACCCACAACTCTGGAAGAGCTGACCCATGCAGTGCAGCAAGCAGGGGCCACAATTCCTCAGGAAGCGATCCAGGGCCTTATTGACTCCATGCAGGGCCGTGGAGAGCCGCCACGGGCCCTGGGGCTGGAGTCAGCCCCCCCCCCCCCCCACGGCCCTTCCTCACTCTCTGTCCTTCATTGATAAGTCATGTTCTATTATCCTGGGTCATACTGTAATAACAATTGTAATAATAATAATGCTGATATTAATGATTATTGTTAATATTATTATTGGTATTGTTATAAAATTGCATAAAGTAATTTAATATTACCGGTACCAGACGCCTATTTTGCATAAAATAACAAAATCCTTATAATAACATTTTAAAAATCACGATCTCGTCCTTGTGCAAACAGGAGGCTTTTGCTCTTACGGGATTTCTATAGGCTAATTTTATTTATTTATTTATTTATTTATTTATTTATTTTACTATGCTCAATCTGCGCGTCGGGAATGAATTTAATGTTTAAGACGTCAGATAATTCCACTGGAGATTAAAATCTTACGAGCCTGGCCGGGAATCGATCCCAGGAATCTTCGGCCTCAGCCTAGTATGTTAACCACCGGAATAATAATACCGTATTCCACATTCACGCATGTTTTAGGATACCGTATTTGTGAGTGCGACGACCATGGAAGTAGCTGTTGATTTGACTTTAACAGGGGGCAGATCCAGAGGTGGCGCTGATAGGACTGCAGCCAATATGCTTCCTAAATTCCTAGAGAAATGAGACTAAATAAACAGTGGCAACTATTGACGTTTTGAATTTGAACTACAATTTGAAATGTGTATTAACCAGGAATCAAACTTGGTCCACCAGGGTGAGAAGCAAGCAGCTGGACAGCTGTGCTGTCTTGCCCTATGTAACATGCATAATATGAAATGTTTAAGGGTGGTAAGATTACGGTTTAATTAAGTAGTTCTCCAGTTCTGTATTTTATATGTATTGAAATAGCGAATGCTTAAAACTTGGCTACAGTTTTAATGTAATCCACCAATATTTGCATTAATATTCAGTGTCAACTTTCTATCCATTCTTTGATAGATGCATAGAAAACAGAAGCGTGTAACAAAAATAACATGGAAACAGTAATGCCCAGAACCGTAATTCTCTGGCTGTCAATCTTGATCTCCATGACCGGGGTACTACCTCACTGTCAGGCAGCTACTCAATTGTTCTCACGAGGCGGTGCACCCCGTTCCAGCCCTCAAGCCAGTTTCTTAAATCCCTGACGGAGCCGGAAATGGAACCCGGGGCGAGTGTGAGTCAGGCGCGCTGCCCAATACCATGGGGCCAGCAATAATAATAATAATAATAATAATAATAATTGTGACGTGCAAGTGCCCGTCCCAAAGTTTTCGAACATGTATTTACCTGTGGATGCAATTCTTGACATTTTTGAAACGACCGCTTCGTCGCTTGGTTCCATCTGTGAACACGAGATGGTAGCTGCTGTCGGACTTTGGAAGTCTGCACGTGGTTCCTACTTCTCCAATAGAATGCGTTGGTTGTACCTTATTAAAACTCATCCTATGCCTGTCGTGTGTGAAGGCAATTATAATTCTACATCGTAAACAAAAGAATATTTATATTTCATGATTCCGCCAAAATGGTTACTTAATTATGACATTGTTGATTGAGGTGTCAAGCCTTGATTGGACGTTGAACATTTACATGAATGCAGTTCGGCTGCTGACGCATTTTTTCTCCGCCATCTTGTGGGGTTCTTGGACTGTCTGTTTGTAAACAAGAAGCCGGCCGCTGGTGTGAAGGGATATCTCTTTGTGTGCTAGGGGGCTTACCCCCTGGCTTTTACCAAATATGAGTACAAATTCAACTAAGAAACGCCTGCGCTACATAAGAATTTAATTTCTTCCTTTCGCCTGGACGATGAAAGTGATGGAGAATCGCAACTGGATGCGAACGAGTGCTGGTCATCAAAACGACGCATGTGCCGGGTTAGCCAGTTTTGAAGCACATGTAGTGCCGTACAGAATTTAAGAATTATGTGTTAATTATTTTATTATTAGTGTGTCTCCACTGAGAAGGAAATAAGGTATGTTATCATTTTTTTATATTATTGTTATGGAGCTCCGATATCATCTTATAGTAACCTTTTAATTCTGTACCTTATTTGTTTTATAGGCCTAATTTTATTTCTGTTTTAATAACGTTACCTGATTTATTTTAATTTTGTTATCTTTTCTTCGTACCTTCTGGAGACACATTTCTAGTTTATTTTACGTTTTAATTATTATTTATTTTCTTTTGCCAATCTTGGGATTGACATAGTATTTAATTTATTCATGATCCGTTGCCCTTCAATGTTAATAGTATTTAGATATAATTGTTTTCCGCCGTTCATTTCCTTCTGCTGATGTTTAAATTTAATTTTATTAATTGTTTGCCGTAGTTTCGATCAGGCATGCGATCTCCTGTTGTTTTTAATGGCCATGGTTTTTTTTACCGTGATGCATTATGGTCTCAAGGGCAGTTTCTTGGCTTCGTCCGCGAAACTCAAACGTGTTGTGTTAACTTAAGATGTTTTTTTTATTTATCCTTGTCGGTTTAACATTGTGTTTTTAGTTATTGTTCCTGTGTTTATCTCCATCATGCAAATTAATGAATTGTTTTCTTATTCAATTTAATTTGGTTAGTTTAAATTTTATTTCTCGTTTCATCGTGACCACGGATCTACGCATGCCGGATCGCTATTGCATTCCCTTGTAAATTATCAAGCCCTTTCTCATAGTGTTATACCTGTAATTTTTATTTTAACCTTTGGGCTGTATAACTTTTTAATTTCAATTTGATTCTTGTCCTTTTGTTTGCAAGCAGGCATGTTCTGTTTCTGGTGAAGGTGCTCCTTTAAATTTTTAACATTAAATTTTTATTTTAAATTTTTAACCTACTGTTGTGGCATTATTTCGCCGACGGCAATTCTGTCGGTTATTGGGGGTGTCTGTACAATAGCCTGTGTGTGTTGTCCCCTTCTCCATCTTCCTTCCACCCGTTGGAGCTCTTCTGTTGGGACATGTCATCTGGAGGTGATTTTGTTGTTGTGGAAGCGACGCGGACCTCTGAATAAAAGGTAAGTTGCCCCCCCCCTTTCCAGGTGTCGCAGTGGTAGCAGACCGCGCTCGAGGTCACTTCCGTAACTATCCCCTCCCCAGTACCCGCAGGCTGTTTTATGGACCCCTCTAGTGCTGATGGGGCGGTTCTTGGTGGGATTTTGTCAGGCCAGGGCACTTAATATTATGTTTTGCTAATCCTTGTCATTTGTTTTATTTCATGTTTGCCTCTGGCTATCCATATGCTATATGTAAGTGATCTGTTTTGAAGCGAGGCGTTTGCTGCTGTATTTTACCCTGTTTGTGTGTAACTTTCCAACTGAAGAAGCAGCTCGGTGAGTGACTGACATGTGTTCTTGGCATGGGAAATGGGATTTCTTAATGTTCTGATAGCCTATATGCTCGAGTGAAGGCATCCTGGAGCCCCGTCTGAAGCTGTTCGCCATGTGCTTTGTGGAAAGTTTTGTAATTTAGCTTCCTGTTCTCGAGCCAAGCAAGCGATGACTTCTGCAGTCCTGGGCTACGTTGTGCATGATGTTTTTGTCGAAATTTCAGGTGTCGAGGCAGTGTTGGTGTTTAAGAAGACTGTTTTGTTCCTGTATGTTTCTTTGCATGATATTCTGTAGTGATATGCTGTCCTCGTAAATTATTTATTATGGAACTGTCACGCCTACTGGTGTTATGGCAAAGTGTAGTCCGATTAAAAGGGCTAACCTATGGAAACCTGCCCTCCCTATGACCCTAGTGTGGTGCCAAAGGCACATTTAACATGCATGTCACTATTTTTGGCTAGGAATTCTTCCCTAACTCTTTCAAGGTAAGTGTTTGTTTTGAGGTGTTTTTATCGCAGTGTGCGATTTGTAATTTTTTGTTCTTAAACTTACATTATACTGCAATCGTTCTGGGATAAGCGTATATGTTGTGCAAATCATGTCTGTATGCATGTGTTAACGTTAGATTTTGATTTAGATTTGTAGGGTGGGGTAATTTAGGGTTTGTTTTGTTTGCAAAAGTAAGGTTAGGATCGTATTTTTATTAGTTGCTTTCCTTGTAATTTTGAACTAAAGCGAATATGTAGGAGTGTTTTACGTGGAGATATCTACTGTCTGGGGTTAGCTAGGTTAGAAGTATGGGATTATTTCTTGGTTTGATCCCTGGGCAGGTTGTATATAGGACTTGCACGATCCGAACTGGCTTGGTATGGGACTGGTCTGTTCGATGAAATGCAGGTATGTGTAGTGTAATGTAATTGTAAGGGTATTGTGTTTTTAATTGTATTTGTTTGTGTTATGATATCTCTGCGACTACATAACTTGCATATTTGAGTATTAATGGGAGTTATTTTTGTGGGTGGTAAAAATTATGTATCGCTGTTATTTGAGTATGTGTGCGATGAATACGTTGTTGTGAATATGAGGTCTCAGTTCGTGAACAGCCATAATGTAATGTGCTTTCCTGCTTAATTAATATATATATAGGGTCTTCTAAATTTACTGGTGTTAAATTTCTGTTGAAAATTATGGTCATCAGCTGCTGTAAGTCAGCTTGTTTTGCATTTAAAGCCAGTAATCTGTTGTTGCTGGAAATCTGGGTCATCAGTTGCCTCATGTTAACTGTAAATTACATAGGCCTTCAGTTTTAGTTCATGCTATGGCAATTTCGGTCATCAGCCACTGTAGTTTGAGTAAAATTTTCTGCTTTTGATTAATATCCTAAATTTTTCGGCTTTATCGTTTGGAATGGTGCGTAAGTGTTCTCTGTTAGCCTCGTCTTTCGACAAGAGCGGCTTGTTTCTCATCTAACCGTATTTTTGGGCCATGTTAGGCATCCTTTGGTTGTACGTGTTCGTGTCTTTAACCTGAACGAGGAAACCTCATTGTACCTCGTGTACTGTTGAACTTAGTTCTTTTTATGTTGGATTTTTCTCACCCAGGCGGATGTCGGCTGTATTCTCATCGGGTGTCGATCCTCAATTTCGTTCCTTGTGTGAGTGTATTGGTGTTTGGTTTTCTGCGCTGCCATTTCCTCTTCGTTCTTGTCGTTACTGTAACTGCGTTTGAATTCCTCAGTGTCCCCATGCCAAGTAATGCGTGCGGTCACGAACCAACTATGTAGAGGCATACATGTCAGATTAATTAATTTTCCTTTCCAAAACCTTAAGGCCAACTAAAGAAAATTTCCAGAGTGCATCTGTCGCACATCAAACGAGGTGGAGAAGTTTCTAATGAGGAAATGCTACCGTAAATTTTGTAAAACGAATTTTGTATAATGTAGAGTATCCTTAACCTTCATTGAAGCCTTCAGGCATCTGTTCCTTCTGGAATTTTGAACTGGATATGAAAACTCTGATGGGATACAACTTGTAACTGTTGGGAAGTTCCCGTTTTAATGGTAAATTGTAAAAGTGTACCTAATTTTGATGTTTCATAGAAGATGCTAACATGTAAGTTGGACTCGGTGGGAGTCCTAACTCATGATATTTTGTATACATGTTCCCTTGGGAATTTAAGTGGTCATTCCTCTACCGTAGTTCCTTCTAAATGTATAGTCGTTTAACTCTTGTAATCTTGAAAGGTACTTCTAGTCTGTAAAAAGGTAAACTTGTTAATGAAATTTTGTAAGCACGGATCTAGGGCATGGTCTGAAATATTTTATTCATATAAATTCAACTTGTTTCTCTTTTGTAAAATGTAGTAAGATATTGTAAATTCTGTAATCCTTTTTTGAAATTAGATTAACTTCGGTTTTGTAAATGGCTGCCCACGCGTCACATAATATATTGCACATTGCTTCCACCTACTTCGTTTAAAGCGAACTAAATTGGACTTATTGAAAATGTATCTAACGTGTCTCGGACTCTGAAAGCACTGCTGGTGCTGGTGTTCTGCATTTCTGAAGATTTTTGGACACAGTGATGCTGTTGACTAAGTGGTTTGCGAGGTGATCAATTGTCCCATCACTGATAATCTGACCCTGCATTCTTCCTAACCAAAACGATGCGGTTTCATCCATCAATTGGAGTTAACTGGTGAACATTATCTTCTGGAAACATGCTTGGTGAATCGACAAGTTAAGGAGTACTGTCTATGCCTAGGCATATTCGTGAACCGTGTTCACGCTTAAGGGAGGGAGACTGTGACGTGCAAGTGCCCGTCCCAAAGTTTTCAAACATGTATTTACCTTGACATTTTTGAAACGACCGCTTCGTCGCTTGGTTCCTTCTGTGAACACGAGATGGTAGCTGCTGTCGGACTTTGGAAGTCTGCACGTGGTTCCTACTTCTCCAATAGAATGCGTTGGTTGTACCTTATTAAAACTCATCCTATGCCTGTCGTGTGTGAAGGCAATTATAATTCTACATCGTAAACAAAAGAATATTTATATTTCATGATTCCGCCAAAATGGTTACTTAATTATGACATTGTTGATTGAGGTGTCAAGCCTTGATTGGACGTTGAACATTTACATGAATGCAGTTCGGCTGCTGACGCATTTTTTCTCCGCCATCTTGTGGGGTTCTTGGACTGTCTGTTTGTAAACAAGAAGCCGGCCGCTGGTGTGAAGGGATATCTCTTTGTGTGCTAGGGGGCTTACCCCCTGGCTTTTACCAAATATGAGTACAAATTCAACTAAGAAACGCCTGCGCTACATAAGAATTTAATTTCTTCCTTTCGCCTGGACGATGAAAGTGATGGAGAATCGCAACCGGATGCGAACGAGTGCTGGTCATCAAAACGACGCATGTGCCGGGTTAGCCAGTTTTGAAGCACATGTAGTGCCGTACAGAATTTAAGAATTATGTGTTAATTATTTTATTATTAGTGTGTCTCCACTGAGAAGGAAATAAGGTATGTTATCATTTTTTTATATTATTGTTATGGAGCTCCGATATCATCTTATAGTAACCTTTTAATTCTGTACCTTATTTGTTTTATAGGCCTAATTTTATTTCTGTTTTAATAACGTTACCTGATTTATTTTAATTTTGTTATCTTTTCTTCGTACCTTCTGGAGACACATTTCTAGTTTATTTTACGTTTTAATTATTATTTATTTTCTTTTGCCAATCTTGGGATTGACATAGTATTTAATTTATTCATGATCCGTTGCCCTTCAATGTTAATAGTATTTAGATATAATTGTTTTCCGCCGTTCATTTCCTTCTGCTGATGTTTAAATTTAATTTTATTAATTGTTTGCCGTAGTTTCGATCAGGCATGCGATCTCCTGTTGTTTTTAATGGCCATGTTTTTTTTACCGTGATGCATTATGGTCTCAAGGGCAGTTTCTTGGCTTCGTCCGCGAAACTCAAACGTGTTGTGTTAACTTAAGATGTTTTTTTAATTTATCCTTGTCGGTTTAACATTGTGTTTTTAGTTATTGTTCCTGTGTTTATCTCCATCATGCAAATTAATGAATTGTTTTCTGATTCAATTTAATTTGGTTAATTTAAATTTTATTTCTCGTTTCATCGTGACCACGGATCTACGCATGCCGGATCGCTATTGCATTCCCTTGTAAATTATCAAGCCCTTTCTCATTGTGTTATACCTGTAATTTTTATTTTAACCTTTGGGCTGTATAACTTTTTAATTTCAATTTGATTCTTGTCCTTTTGTTTGCAAGCAAGCATGTTCTGTTTCTGGTGAAGGTGCTCCTTTAAATTTTTAACATTAAATTTTTATTTAAAATTTTTAACCTACTGTTGTGGCATTATTTCGCCGACGGCAATTCTGTCGGTTATTGGGGGGTGTCTGTACAATAGCTTCTCCATCTTCCTTCCACCCGTTGGAGCTCTTCTGTTGGGACATGTCATCTGGAGGTGATTTTGTTGTTGTGGAAGCGACGCGGACCTCTGAATAAAAGGTAAGTTGCCCCCCCCTTTCCAGGTGTCGCAATAATAATAATAATAATACTATTATCAATAATACTAATAACAATAATATACTCTCTAATTTCATGTCCATCAATTTTGTCAGTATGTGTTATCAGCTCTGAACATTTGGAATATTTGGCTGAAACTTTTTATTTATCCCGGATGAGGTGTTTAATGACCAAATACATCTTCAGTTTGAATGTTGGTTTGTTTTGGTGAGTCAATACTACTAGAACGAATGGCATGAACATTCGTATGTAAGTAGAATGCAGCAATAAAATAATAAAAAATACAGTCAGTCTGAAAGACTAGACGTTATATCATTTCAAATGACGCATACTACAAATGCTACACATGTTAGAAACGCTCAGGAGGGCTTCTCGCTTCGCTCGAAGCCCCAGGACTCTTTCAACAGACTCCATTACCCTTTAACTTAGGCTTCCCGCGCGGGCACCTCATTAAGGGTCACCCTGTATTTGAGTCTGGCATCTTTTACAACTCTTTAAGGGTCACCCATTATTTCAATCTGATATCTTGCAAACCTCTTTAAGGGTCACCCTGTATTTGAATTGAATTTAACATACTGTACACCTAGTTAAGTGTCACCCTGTATTTTGCTCTGACATCCTGCACACCTCTTTAGGAGGCACCATGTATTATTATCTGGCATCTTGTATGTCTCTTTAGAAGTCACCCTGTATTCTTGTGTGACATCTTGTACACCTCTTTAGGAGTCACCCTGTATTCTTGTCTGACATCTTGTGCACCTCTTTAGGAGTCACCCTGTATTCTTTTCTGCCATCTTGTACACCTCTTTAAGAGTCACCTTATATTCTTATCTGGCATCTTGTAAATCTCTTTAGGAGTCACCCTGTATTCTTATCTGGCATCTTGTACTGTATTTTTCTCTGACATCCTGCACACCTCTTTAGGAGGCACCCTGTATTCATATCTGGCATCTTGTATATCTCTTTAGAAGTCACCCTGTATTCTTGTGTGACATCTTGTACACCTCTTTAGGAGTCACCCTGTATTCTTGTCTGACATCTTGTGCACCTCTTTAGGAGTCACCCTATATTCTTCACTGCCATCTTGTACACCTCTTTAAGAGTCAACTTGTATTCTTATCTGGCATATTGTATATCTCTTTAGGAGTCACCCTGTATTCTTATCTTGCATCTTGTACAGTATTTTGCTCTGACATCCTGCACACCTCTTTAGGATGCACCCTGTATTCTTATCTGGCATCTTGTATATCTCTTTAGAAGTCACCCTGTATTCTTGTGTGACATCTTGTACACCCTTTAGGAGTCACCCTGTATTCTTGTCTGATATCTTGTGCACCTCTTTAGGAGTCACCCTGTATTCTTCTCTGCCATCTTGTACACCTCTTTAAGAGTCACCTTGTATTCTTATCTGGCATCTTGTATATCTCTTTAGGAGTCACCCTGTACTCTTATCTGGCATCTTGTACTGTATTTTGCTCTGCCATCCTGCACACCTCTGTAGGAGGCACCCTTTATTCTTATCTGGCATCTTGTATATCTCTTTAGAAGTCACCCTGTATTCTTGTCTGGCATCTTGTGCACCTCTTTAGGAGTCACCCTGTATTCTTCTCTGCCATCTTGTACACCTCTTTAAGAGTCACTTTGTATTCTTATCTGGTATCTTGTATATCTCTTTAGGAGTCTCACTGTATTCTCATCTGGCATCTTGTACACCTCTTTAGGTGTCACCCTGTATTCTTTTTGCTTCGCTCGAGGCCCCAGGTCGCTCGACGTCCCAGGACTCTTTCAACAGACTCCATTAACCATTAACTTAGGCTTCCCGCGTGGCTGCATGACGTCACACACCCGCCGTCCATTACCGATTAACTTAGGCTTCCCACGCGGCTGCATGACGTCACCTTCTCCGTCTCCGTAACGCATCCGTCTCCGTAACGCATAATTTTTGACTCAAGCATAACGATGAAGTCGACAAGATCATTTGAAATGATAAAACTAGGCTACAAATTGAATTTTTATACAGAGGGATGAGGGAGTTAATAGGAAGCCTCAATTCCCTGCAGCAAGCCAATTGCGCAATCTGTATCCTTCTCTTGACATCGCAATACTTGCTGATCTGAGAATATCACACGGTGACATGTCCTGACATGTCAGGACATAGTGTACAGTATTCTGTAAGCATAGTGGAGAGACGAAATGTTATGCTGGCATGGGCCATAATGAAAGGCAAAGGTTGGTCTTGAAACTCGAGCTCAACTGCTGGTTTGAATCCGGCCACGGGCATGGATGTGTTTATCTTCTCATTAATTTTAAGCCCATTCAATTTCTATGATATGAGATATACATTACGATCATCTTTCCTCATCATACCTAGACTGGCTGCATGGCGTAGGGGAAACGTTCTAGCCTGGCGCTGTCAGTTGACATTTGAGGATGCGCAAATGTGAGGGAGCCGTGTGATTTACTGGCACGTTGAAGATCCCCTGGCGTCTGTAAAAGCCTCAGTAGTTTAAAGGAACGCAAAACCAATAACATTATTACGTTATACAAGACTCATAATACAAGTAAATATAAATTACATTGAAGCTGGCCGTATGGCTAAAAAACTAAGGCCAAAAGCCAACAAATATTTCTAAAAAACATCCTTCTTAGGAATTTGCGTGCTGGTTGATAGCTTATTTTTCTTATGAGCTGTTTAATGTTCAATTTTGTGACTCCAAGTGTCCTCCCTTAAAACTACCTAATTCTAAGCAGAACAATGGACTGGGTACAAATTGCAAAATTACATGGGTGTTGCCCAAACAGGGTTAGATAGTTAAGCCATAACTTCACTAACTCCTGTCACCAGTCTACTTGTTTTCCTTAAGAGGCAGTCGTACTCAGATCCTATTTCACCTTTCATTTCAAAACATTGCCACTAGTTTCGTTGTAGTCGCTCTCGCCTAGTAGTTACATGGCCTGTACATAGGTATCAGCACGGACTACCCCCACCCCCTAACAGTGAGGGTGTTTCAAGGTCGCGCGTTCAAGAAAGTCCAAACTGCTTGAGTCCGAACACTGGGGAATTATTGCAGTCTCGTGGCATTGTGCCTCAGGAATAACGCGACTAGAAAGTTCGAAGTGATTGTATACTTTCAATTGAATGGCCGAAATATTTTGCTATAGATAAGCTAATACTGTTCTTAAACTACGGAATTCACAAGTGACTGAAATATGCTTAGTCTTCCTCGTGATGTACCGGCTAGTATTCATGGCTGTCGCCCCGGAGGTTCGGGTTCGATTCCCGGCGCTGACAAAAAAATCGATTCATTCTTGTCTGAGGGCTGGAATGCCCCGTGAGGCAAAACTGAAAAGGTGTGGTTTCGATTCCCATCTCAGCCATTTTGGAAGTGGTTTTCCATGGTTTCTCAATTCTACTCGGCTGACTGCGTGGATCAGAGGTAACGTTCTCGCTTGCTGTGCTCAAGGTTACAGGATCGATTCCTGACACAGCCAGCTGGCATTTGAGGGTGCGCAAATGCGAGGGAGCCGTGTCAGTGAATTTACTGGCAGGTTAAAGATCCCCTTTGTGGCAAACTTCCGGCATCCCATTGTCTCCTAAAACTACAGATGGTAAAAGGGACGTAAAACAATAACATTATTATTATTATTATTATTATTATTATTATTATTATTATTATTATTATCACTTCTACTCCAGGAAAATTCAGCTGACTCCTTCACAATCCTCATCTGAATCACAAATACACACACTAATACAGCCATCACAATAAGACGGGTAATTAGCCAAATTCCAAACACACGCCATGTACACGGGGCTAGATGACCACGATGCCGCAACAACTACTTTGAAATGCGCTAATGAGTTTCAAAAAATACGGGAACTAGTCCTCGCACGGAGAAACGTGTTTTAAAGGTGGTTATAAGGATGTGCAGTGACCGACCGCAGTAGCTACACTTGCTAAGGTCATGGATCCCAAGCGATCTCCGAACTCGGTAAACAAGTGGGTTCGAACCCGTGGGCTTTTGTTTCAATGTTGAACTCCATTCCTATTATGTAGTCTATATTTTATATTATCTTGGTAAGTCTTTATTATTAAAAAAAAAAAAATTATAATTATTATTATCATCGGGATCTTGCCCGAAGTGGACCCGTCTGTTCAGCCCTATATTATTATTAATAATATTTCTAAAATTACTATCAGTTTCTGCAAATTTAGGAGGATTATAAATGAATATTACATAATTCGGCAATAGAGGTGGGAGGGGGGTTCGGCCAGAAAACTCCAGCCCCAAGGCCCATCACCGCTCTCCAAGGCCTTGCCTCCGGGGTGACATACAAGAACGCTATACCACGATATAGTCTTTGAAACAGTATGTTATGCTTAATGTGATAACGCAGAAAGAAATTAAGATGATATTCTCTAAGCTCTACCATTTCCCTTCAGACCTCCCTTACATAAAACTGTCTATGTTGCGAAGTTCGAAACGGTAACAAAATAAGGTTTCACGCCGTCGTAGTTGTTGCTTATGCTCCATTAGATTGTGTACACACGTCAAAAAAAGTTTTGCATCACCTCGGTTCCCAGATCTCCGGCATATAGACGTTGACTGTGTATATTGTATCCAAGATACAGTCCCTTTGACTGTTCATAGATGTCACTAAAACTGCTCAAAGATGTAAACAACCATGCATGAGCAGGGCCTATTAGACGGAGGGGGTACGACAGCCGATCAGTTCCAGTCATTCCACCAGGACGAAGGTACGCTGCTCATGTTGTCTGTAGTTCTACCATGCCTAGAAGGTCAATACCGCAGTTCGATCGCGTCCGCATTGTTACTTTGTGTCAAGAAGGGCTCTCAACAAGGGAAGTTTCCAGGCGTCTCAGAGTGAACCAAAGCGATGTTGTTCGGACATGGAGGAGGTACAGAGATACAGGAACTGTCGATGACAGGCCTCGCTCAGGCCGCCCAAGGGCTACTACTGTAGTGGATGACCGCTACTTACGGATTGCCGCTCGGAGGAACCCTGACAGCAATGCCACCATGTTGAATAATGCGTTTCGTTCAGCCACAGGACGTCGTGTTTCAACTCAAACTGTGCGCAATAGGCTGCATGATGCGCAACTTCACTAACGACGTCCATGGCGAGGTCCAGCTTTGCAACCCCGACACCATGCAGCGCGGTACAGATGGGCCCAACAACATGCTGAATGGACCCCACGGAATTGGCATCACGTTCTCTTCACCGATGAGTGTCGCATATGCCTTCAACCAGACAATCGTCGGAGACGTGTTTGGAGGCACCCTGGTCAGGCTGAACGTCTTAGACACACTGTCCTGCGAGTGCAGCAAGGTGGTGGTTCCCTGATGTTTTGGGGTGGCATTATGTTGGGCCGACGTACGCCACTGGTGGTCATGGAAGGCTCCGAAACGGCTTTACGATACCTGAATGACATCCTCCGACCCATAGTGCAACCATATCGGCAGAATATTGGAGAGGCATTTGTCTTCATGGACGACAATTCTCGACCTCATCGTGCACATCTTGTGAATGCGTTCCTTCAAGATAACGACATCGCTCGACTACAGTGGCCAGCATGTTCGCCAGACATGAACCCTATCGAACATGCCTGGGATATGTTGAAAAGGGCTGTTTATGGACGTCTTGACCCACCAACCACTCTGAGAGATTTACGCCGAATTGTCGTTGAGGAGTGGGACAATTTGGACCAACAGTGTCTTGATGAACTTGTGGATAGTATGCCACGACGAATACAGGCATGCATCAATGCAAGAGGACGTGCTACTGGGTATTAGAGGTAGTGGTGTGTACTGCAATCTGGACCACAAATGCTGAAAGTCTAGCTGTATGATGGTACAACATGCAATGTGTGGGTCTCATGAGCAATAAAACGAGCTGAAATGTTGTTTGTGTTGATCTCTATTCCCTTTGTATTTAAAGGTTCCGGAACTCTTGGAACCGAGGTGATGCAAAACTTTTTTTGATGTGTGTATATTCAATCATTTACTTTCATAAACATCTTCATACTAACATTAATTGTGATTAAGAATCGCCCAGACTAAACTAATTCCTGAAAAAAGTTGAAAAATAAATTTTCAACAACTTTTTTTTAAATATTTCAAAATATAACTCAGTAGTATGTGCTTAAACAGTTTGGAAATTGCATCATCACGAGGGGATATTGCGTAATCGCGTGCTTGATGACGTCATGGTGTGCCTGATTACGTCATGGTTGCTTAGAGCGAGCACGTGCACTGCACATGTTAGCGTGGGGGAGAGGTTGACCTTTAACCGCTTGAAGCAGATAACCTTTGGCTTGTTTATGCGGTGGTGATAAAAAAAAATTGACGTATATTGATGTCAGGTCTCTTTAAAAATAGGCTATATTTCCAAAATTAGGAATGTTACAAAAAAGTTTGTTTCACATAAATGAATGGCCCTGAGCTGCTCTATCCCCATACCAAATTTCAAGTCTCTTGGACTAAACAAAAATAACTTTGAAAATAGGCTATATTTCCAAAATTAGGAATTCTACAAAACAGTTTGTTTGACATAAATGAATGGCCCTGACCTGTTCTAGCCCCATACCAAATTTCAAGTCTCTAGGACAAAATAAATTTGAAAAATGCTCACTATTTTGGAAACTAGGAATTGTACAAAAAAGTTTGTCTATCATAAATGAAAGGTCTCTATCCCCTCTACCAGTAAACCAACTCCTAGGTGTGTAGGACAAAAATGAAAAAAAAAATCAAAATTGTTTGGGTGTAGTAACATTTGAATGAGACTGTATGGGCGCGGCGTGCATGGAGAGCCAGTTGGTTATCCACACGCGTTTGCTTAGTGCGCTGCATGTGTTAGCGGCAAGAAGAGATTGACCTTTGACTGCTTGAAGCAGATAACCTTTGCCCGTGCGGCTGTTATCGTTCTTTGGCTGGCGCGAGTGAGCCGAGCGTGGGGGTCGGCTTGCTAATCACATAAATGGCATGCAGCTGTTAACATTTTTTGTGTGCAGGCATGCTTCATGTCCTCATTCTGCTTATACTGTTTTATAACACAAATCTATATATCTTTAACTGCATTAAATTAATATTGGCTTGTTTGTTTTAAATTCTTAGCCATCATTATTGAACTCTGAAATTATTTTAACGAGAGAACAAGTTCGGATGTCAGTTCACAGAGCTTCATTCATGTGATATGTTTAATGAGCTTTTTGTTTCTTTAACTTCATAGTATATAAGAGCAAGATTATTATGATGCAGTAGTTACTATTCAACATGTCTCTCCGCTACTCTTTGATTGGGAAGATGCGACATCTGAGAGAAGTTAAGGTGTTAGCAGAGAAAGCCAGGATGTTGGGTTGTAATTTTATGGTTTCCTCCTCCAAAATGGAGGAGGAAATTATTTTCAGAACGTCCACTGGGCTAGAGAAGGATCTCTTCGACGTAGAGGTTCTCGAGATAATAAGAGACCAACGCTACTGCACAGAATTTGTGCTTAACGGGCTCACGATAACCATTCTGGATGTTATTATAGGCAGAGTGGAAGCATTTAGGGCGACTCCCCCTCCTAATGGAGTATACCAAGACCAAGTGAGGCTTGAATATATATTTACTCATAGTGCTCTTGTGCAAGAAAGAGAAGAAAGAGAAGAAGATGTGGAAGAGGAAGAAGAAGAAGAAGTGCAAATAATAAACTAAATGGACAGTGAACGATGTTTTTTATTGAAATGTACATTCTTTTAAAATATATATTTATTTTAATCATTGTAGTTTACATTAATTATATAATACGAAATAGTGAAGAAAATGGTATGATCTTCGTTCTTAAAGTGGTAAGTAGTTCTTTTCCACCATGCTGCTGAGAATTGAAGATGCTGTATGCAGAGTTGAATATGCTGGTGATCTAGTGTGGGAGGTAAGTACAATCATTCTTTTCTTTCTTGAGTGTATTGGTTTTAGTGAGCTGAAAATATATAGAGACACATTAATAATAATAATAATAATAATAATTTTGCGATGAATTATAAAACAAAACTTACACTGTTGTAATTAGAATATGTTTTTGTTTCGAATCCAGGAGTTGTGAGTTGAATCAAATCCCAGCCAAGATACGAAAGCTCGGGTTCCTTTTCTACGTAGTACTTTGTCAACTCAGTAAATATTAGGATGTTTTGTTCGTTGTAAATCTGGTTCATAAAGTGCTCCAAATATCTGCAAATTTTTATTATCTTTTAAAAGATATGTTCTTGGATTAGTATTTTGAACTTTATAAATTGCAAATAATTCCGTAGTCCAATTAGCTTTGTAGCCCTTGATGTAATGTTTCTTGATTTTCGATATTCGCACAATGTCGCCAATTTTATACTTTGGTGTTTTTAAAGTTTCATTAAATTGCGTTGGCAAGCGGGTTTGATTGTTTCTTTTTACATCAATAAGTTTCATGCCAATGCTGCGATGTATTTTGTGATTATACTTTACTAATAACTCAGGCAAAATATTTACCCATCGGTATGAACCTAGTGTTGTGAATTCTTTCCACATCGATTCCTTAAGAGTTCGATTAAATCTTTCTACCACGCTAGCTTTAATGGTGCTCATAGTGGAATAATGCTTTAGATTTTGTTTCTGAGACCATGTTTTGAATTCACTGTTACACAATTCCGTTCCTCGATCAGTGTGAAAATAATTGGGCAATCTTTTACTTTGAGAATAAACAAATTTTAAACTTTTTACATTCTCACTTCCTTTTTTGGTTTTGAGAGGAATTGCCCATGCATATTTTGAGTAAACGTCAATAATGGTTAATAAATATTTAAATCCATTATTCCATTTTGCAAGTTTTGACAAGTCCACAAGATCAGCTTCATGGAGGTCATCGATTCCTTTGCTAATAACATGTCGTCTTTAAAACTTTTTTTCTAAGAGTTGCATGAAGTTCTTTGCAATTTCTCGTCTGATTTCTTTCATAGTTATTTTCTCAACAAAGATTTATAACATACTGTACATTGTTTTACAAATGTTTGAATTTTATTCAATATATCCTGCATTTCTTAGTTCTTCTTCAATTGCAAAGATTTCGCTGTCGAGTCCTGTGTGACCTGCAGCTTTCGATGCAATTAATTTTTTAAGTCTTGATACTAATTTGTTTGGTTCATTCCAATGAACAAATTCAATATTGTTTCCTCCTTCGAATTTCCAAATGGCTTGTGGTGTGATGTTTTTTTGGCCATATCCAGTATGCATCGTAGTATTTGCTTCTTCATTCTCATCTGCTGTTTTAATAATTCTATCTATGTCTTCAGTAAGAAGGGGTTCAATTATATTTTTATACTTATAAGATTGCGTTCCTCTTGGAGCTGCATTGCTTGTATAATTTCTTTTGTGCACGTTTGAAACATTTAATAATTTCAAATAAGAAATTAAATCACTCCTATCTATTAGAGTGGGGTCTGGTGCTTTCCTTTGAATCAATTCAAGCAGACCTTCTGTTATAGGAAATTTTTCACCACCAACGTTTATCCACTGTTTATCAAAGAAAACTCGTTCACGTCCCAAGTATTGCTTATCATTTCTAATCGTTATTCAAAATGTTCTATCCACGTTTTGTTTAATGAACAGATCAAAGTAGCTGTTAAGTAGTGTAATTATTTTGATGCTATCTCCATCTTCTTCGTCTGAAGTAGCAGTTGATTCAGAATCATCATTTTTTCTTTTTCGATTTCCTTTTTTTGAGTTGACGTTGTATTAGCAATAGCTACAAGCTGATTTAATGAATTTATTACTGGTTTAAACTTAGTCTCTATATCTAATTCTCTACGTCTAACATCATTTTGAAGTGAAAGATACTTGTCTTTAGCATCTCTTTTTAAGCGAGAAGTTTATCCTTTACTCGACTTTCAGCTTTAATCTTTGAGCTCTTCTCCACGACTAAACTAAAATTGTAGTTGTTTTATTATTTATAGTATATTCAAAATCAATTTGAAGAGGAAGATCATTGGTTTCATGTTTTTCAGGGTCTCTAAGTCGAAACTGTATTTCACCTTGTTCTTCAACAACAATATCACTGCCATCCAGTTCAATCTCTTGACGTATATTTAAAATTGCATACACAATTGGAGATCTTGGTGAAACAAAAATTGGTTTTAATATACCTTTATAGGGAAGTTGGTACTGTATATTATGATAATTAAGCGTGTATAGCGGTGAATGGATTGATGGTGTGTTGGAGAATTTCATAATAAATTTCGATAAGTTCTTTTTCTTTACTTCATCTTGTAATATACCATATTCTTCTTTGGATGCGGTAAAACTTTCGAGTGGTTGTTTGTTAACCAATTGCTCAATTTTTCTAGTTCAGTTTTTAACTTGTTATATTCATCTTTGGATGCAGCAGCGTAACTTTCAAGTTCTTCTTTTTTAACAATATTTAGATTGTTAGCAACACCTTCAATACGAGTTTGTAAATTGCATAAAATTTCTCTTAGTTGATTAACTTCAGTTCGTGAATCTGCATAGTGTTCTACAAACCGTTTATTTGTCACATCTTGGTCGTTAACAGGAAACTCAACATTCGTTTGTTTTTGATGTTGTAGATTGTTTACACTCTGTTTCATTTGTTCAAATTCACCTCGTGAAGCGGCATATTGTTCAACAAACGTCTTATTTGCAACATCGTTTATCGTATATGAGATTGTTTACGTGAGTAATTCGTCTACTCATCATATTTAAAGTTCCGCCATCGTCTACGTTTAAAAAGTTTTGTTTATTAAATTAAGTGATTAAGTCTTCTAGATCTTTTCGAGAAGCAGGAAAGTTTGCTAAATAATATTTGTTTAATGCATCTAACGAATCGATTGGTTGAGATATGTTTGTTATTCTTCTATTAAACATATCTACAGTTTCATCATCTTTGTTTATATGCAAAACACGTTTTTTAAATTTCATCGAGTTCTTTTGTTACATGAGTTTTAAGAAAAGAATACGATACCGCATCTTGATTTTGAATTGGATCTTTAACACTTCTTATTCTTTTGTTACCCAAGTCGAGAGTGTCATCGTCATACGGAAAGTGATCTGAAAATTCGCGCACTAAACCATGAATGAATTCTACTCGTTGTAACTCTTCGGTTATTCGGTTGTCTAGATATTTTTTATATTCGATGTATGTTGCTGCATTGCAATAAGGTTTACTGCATCATTTGCAGATGGTGGTAAAGCTAAGCCCGCGAGACGTTTGTTTTGAAAGTCAAGTTATTGTTTCTCTATTTTACAAATTGAAAAAATTAAACCTTTAAGGTCGTTAATGTTTCGTTGTATGTCTTCTTTAGACTCAATTTTATTTAGCTCATTCAATAACTTCAGTACATAACCTTTGTTGCAAGCATCTTCAACATGTATTGGTGTTCCAACATTTTTTAACCGTTTGCCGTTAATACTTAGATGTCCATCGCGTGTTGTTGTTACTTGATTTCCATATTGCACTAGGTTATCATCAACATATGATTTAGTTGCAATATCATGGCGTGAAGTTGGTGGTCTGATAGACACGTTATTGATTTTGTTAAACGATGTCATAGTTAAGTTGTTAACCACACAAAGTGTATAACGCGAATGAGTATTTAGCTCTTTTGAACTATTATTTATAACTGAAAATAAACATCAAATCCATTGCGATATCGACCATTTTGTAAATCGCTATCTTTATCGATAACCAAAAAGCCAAACTTAGAGTTTTGCCAACAATAAGAACAAATATCAAAGAACTGATCATAGCTCATATCTGTTTTACATGATCGTTATATAAATGACGCAAGTTTGTTCCGTCTTGTTTAAAAAGAATTAAAAAATAGCGTTATCTCTAATTAGATGTTTAGGTATACAAGAACATGTTTGACAAAGATAAAATACGTCAACATCGTGATGACGACCTCTACTGAAATAATCTTTCATGTGTTGATGTTTATTGCTGGCTACATCATCAAAACAAATATAGAATTTTTCTAGCCATTTCTGGAGGCATAACTTCATCATTATCAGAAAAAAATCACTTTTTATTTCTTTTATTGAGTCCAAAAACTTTTTTAATTCAACATACTTACTTTGAGCAAGTGATTTAGAATAAATATAAACGTTTTCAAATCGAACTCCATTTTTGTGACATTACAAATTTATCATTACGTTTGTTTTGCCACAGTTCGATGGACTGCAAAGATACATCGAATAGTGTTCGGTAGTAAAACACTATGCTTTCTTTTTTCACTTTTACTCTGGTTTTCACCATTAGTAAATGAAATTACTGGTAGAGTGTTTGACTGCTTAACAAACTTCACCATGTCAACGTTTACGTCTGAGAATGCACACTGCACAAAAAATCTCATCACATCAACATATATTGTTTCCACACGTATCATAACTTGTATTGTATGGAATAATAGTAGGATTTTCAGGATTTAAATCAACATTGCCGACGTAAAACTCTCTTAAATATGAAAAATATGGTGCCCATTTTGTATGATCATTTAAAGGAATATCGTTTTCTTTCCAATTTTCAATTTCAATCTTACAGAATATACATTTTACCTTATCACCATGACCAGTATAATAAAATCCTACTGATGCTAAACAAAATTCATTTGGACAGGGAAGAGGCCAATTTTGAAAAGTTTTAAGTCTTTCATATTCAGATTTTAATTCCATGCTAGGAGAAATATTGTTTACGTAAGGGCAAGAAAGAGCCCATTTCTTATGGTCTTCAAATGGATCATCATCTTCTTCCCAATAACTAAGTTGCAGATTACAGAAAGCACACCTGACCATATACTTATATCCATAATAGTAAAATCCTGCAGCTGCTAACCATGCAGTGTTCGTAAAACTGTCTGAAGACCAGTTCTTAAATGTTTTTAGCCGATCTCTTTCAGATTTTAAATTCATTTCTTTTTGACTCAATATCATTTGCATTAACTGTTTTTGGAATACTTTACACAGTTAAAATACTTCATGATGCAGCTTTACTTCACAAAAAAGATTTTCACCACACGAAGCTAAATGTGAACTGATATGAATCAACAAAACACACTGGCTGATATGCATGATTTGCGTGTGTTGGGTTGGCCGAGCGGTCTAAGGCGTTAGACTTAAGATCTAATTTTCAGAAATTGAAAGCGGGGGTTCGAATCCCTCACCTGACAATATTATTTTATATACATGTGGAGTGAGGAGGTATTTTATCATTAAAAACTTTAATATGAAGTGGTAGAAAGACCTTTTCTTCTTTATTCATTTAGAATTACAATTAATACAATTTTATTTCTCTTGTATGAGTGTTGAAGTAATCTCATTCTTTTAGTTGTCCTGATGAGTGTGTGTTGAGATGATCTTGTTCTTTTAGTTGTCCAGATGTTTATTTTCTGTAGACAAAAAAATATACACTGTGTTAAAAGAGCAAACAAAAACAAAATATGTATAGGTGTCAACAACACTAGTAGATTTAATTAATTACCTTTTATAGATAGCGATTACAGTTATCACATTTGCAGCGAAGATGAAACAGTAGAAATTTTCTTTTTAGATGATCTGGTCGATGTTCCCACTCCAGACGAATTCGTTGTGGCTCATATATAGTCAGTATGTTTATAGGAAAGTAGTTCCAATCAAACTTATTAAAACCTTGAAGTCCATTGTTTCGAAACTTGTTCATTATCGAACACACGATTTTCATGATGCCATCAGAAGAATTTAACCAATGTTGAACAGCATTGACATTAAATTTAGCACAACTATTGCGTCCCATTGCAAGAGATGGTGAATGTTTTGGACAATCTGTAGGCAAACGTTGGCTATGCTTCAACATTAGATCTGACATTCCATCAATCGTATTAAGATCGATTAATGGCCCAGGGGAAAGTGTTTTAGTGCAAACAAAGAAAATTCATGTGGCAAATTATATACAACAAAATATTCATATTTATTTTTAATAGAGTAAAAAAAGATGAAAGAGTTTTTTCACAATACGCTGCGACCCATGTGAACACCGGAATGAATGAAGGTATATTGCTGTTATTTAACATACAGTAAGCACGTTCCAAACTGCTATTTGGTAGCTTGCGAATGTCTGCAACTATTGGCTGCTTCTTATTCCACGTGTCGGCATCTGTAGAAGGAGAGTTTGTTGTTGTCGTCAATTCCATGATTGCAACTAAAGTGAGAATACTTGTTTACTTGCTTGCTTATAACTTACCAAATAATGGTTTAGATAATTACTTCATTAGTTAATGGTCTGTAAGATATTTGACGATCATGAATTAGAACACAATAAAGAGTTGTATCTTCAGGTATATTCTCACTTGTCTCGATTTCAATTCGCACATCAACTGAAGATGTCTTCACTGCTTCCACTTGCTTGAGGCAATTTATTACAATAATCGGACAATGAGACTTAAATTCATCTCGTGAAACTAGAGTCTCTGAACGAAAATCATCGATCTGATAATATACATTACGAAATTTAACAAACATGTCATACAATTCGCTGTAGTCATTTATAGCAATTTAAGAAGTTGGCATTTCATAGGGATAAAAAATTGAATTAAAAAAACTCTTATAGATTTAATGTTACAATGGTCAAAATAGGAAGAGCATGTATTTAGTACATTTCTTTTAGTTTGAAAACCTAATACAAATTGACGTGGTTTTTGAGTTTCAGAAGTTGTCATTACAGTCCAACTATATTTAGTTGTTATAGGAAGAGAAGGCAAGACATGAACATCCCATGATCGAAAACCAACCTGAATGGGAATATTTTTCTGCATTAGTTTTAATCTTTTAATTTGTTCTTCGTCCGATAATAATAAAACAGGAATTTTTAGATAAATTTAAATAACTTGACCTTAGAAAGATCATTTTCGGTTGCAGATTGCAACGCACATGCGTCACTCGACGATCGGAGAAGTATTAGCTCATGCTTGCAGTTTAAAATCGGCTTTCTATAATCCTCTGCTAAACCTAACAGGTTGCTTAAAGGAAGTATTACATGAAAACGTTTTGTGATACTATCAACAATATTTGCTTCACTTGCTCGTGTTGTTAAAGAGGGAAAATAACCAGCATTTTGTCAAGCTTTATATTCGTTTTTTGAATATGATGCAAAGGTTTTTATAGAACTTGTTATACCTAGATGGCGTGTACGATCAACTTCTTTACCATTTAACGTAACGCGAATTTCGCCAAATAGATTAGGCCCAAAATTTTGGTCAGGATGTGCTGTAGTAGAAGCAGCCTGATTTACGTTAGAAGTAATAATTTGTCCTTCTAAGTGAAGAACACCGTCTGATAAGGGGCCGATAATCTAGATGTTAGGCCCATTAAAACATCAATTATCATCATCATCAACCTTCTGATAATAAAACTATGTTTTCTTCATTTTGAATTCATATTCGAATTTCATCATTATTTTCGAATTTATTAGCTGAATAAGGTTGATAAACTCTTTCTTCTCGTCGCACAACTCTGTTGTCAACCTCTCTTTTATCCGTTATGTTAAACATGTTAAACATGTTAACAGCTTCAAATATAGATAGAAACTAAATAAGATTAGCAATTGCATATATATTTATATTGAAATTAAAGTACGCGTTAGCCTAAAGACTGTAAGAAATGTTTGTTGTTACTCGATAACTGTTTCTTAGATTTTAAGGTGCGATGGCGTTGTTTGTTTGTTTTTTTAGAAATTTTAGCTGATTGATTTATATTCCTTTTTCGAATCAGAGTTGACTTCTTTTTTTTCAAACTTTGAGTATTATATAGTATAACCATATTTGTGAATGTTTTCTAGTAAGCTTACTCAAGTAGAACGAAAATATAACAGCGTTTCATTACTTTATATAGCAAGATATCGTGCTGGACGAATAATTAATTCTACAGTTAAATCTTCAGCTTGCAAATCAATGAGCTGTTGAAGTTGATATTCAAGTTGCACAGATACATGTTGAATAACCTTGCTGTTCATAGGCAAAAAATTAATTGTTGTTGGTTGTACAACAATCGGATAACCAGCAGGAACATGAGCTTTAAAATTACATAAAGAGTGTGTTGGTTTATGGTTCAAATAAGAACTCGTACCAAGCACAAGGTTGCAACATTCTCGAATACTATTAACAGTGTTAATTTTAATCATATATTCAGAATGATGAGTTGTATTTGCCTCGAAATTTTTATGAGAAAATCCTAACAAATCTGCAATAGAATCTGCAACCCCAAAATCTATAGCAAAGTTTTTCGAATGTAGTTTACAATTAGAGAAGACTTTATCATAATTAATAAAAAAATATATGAAGGAAATTTGCCCTTTTCACCTAATAAAAGTGCTAATAAATGTGCTAGTAATAATTAATTAATCTTTGCACTTAATTGTTGAAACGTATAGCTAGCATCGGGTATTATTAAAATTGTTGTATCCACATCGTTCATCTTTATAGCTAAAACGTTATTATTTTCGCTAATTGTTACTTCACTTTCGATTCTATTTCGATCAATCTCAATTTCTTTTTTATTCTCTTTAGGGTAAACTTTCTTTTCAATACCTAAAGCCTCTGCTTCACTGTTGGGTACACCGAAATCAATATTAAACGGAGAAGACAAAACAAGACGGTTGCGTCCTTTTCCATTTATATCCTCTTCCAAATAAAGATTTGTTTTTTGTTAATGATTTGTTATAAGTTTCGACAATGAGTGATAACTAAGTAAATCATCAAAGGTTGAGGCTAGATCTTCAAATTCATGAATACCAGGTGGTACCACTAAATCAATTGATAAAAAAATTAGTAAAACGAATGCGAAATTTATTATTTCTGTTGGTAACATTTCGAATAGAATTAGATGTATACAATCCTGCAAGTCCTATTTCAAAAAACTCTGCTCCTACAAGATGAATCGGGTTCTCTAATGTAACATCAATCTTCAAGAGTTATCCGTCTTTCGAAAGCCATCTTTGAAATGTTTAAAGACGGTCTGTGTTTCCCTTATTTATACAATACAAGAAGACTAAACAAAAATGTCCACAAATCGACGAAGTAATTGATTGATATAAATGAAAATTATATTGTAGATAGCAATTTTTAAGATATGTTAAAATTTCTAATGGCGGTCTTAAATTACGGATAACATCAAAATAATGCACGTATTTACCTCGTTTACTGAAAGCCACCCAATGTGAACCAGAATTAACCATCGGTTCAAGGTTAATAATACAGTTTTCATTTTTTCGAGGTTGTCTTGGTGAAATATCTCGCATAAAGACACCTCTAAAATTTGGAATCTTTAATTGATGTGCGTATTTAGCTAAATCAGAATTACTTAATGCTTTATTTGGTATTTGGTTAATTATCTTTTGTATGCAGGAGGATTTAAATAAATGCCTTGACCTGATTTTCCTCGCATTGCTTCTATCATTCGATTGTGTCTTTTCATTTCTTTTAATTCTTCTTGTGCAGCTTTCACTTTGTTTATAGCAGACGCTACCCCGGCTGCTCCGCCTGCTAGACCCCCCAAGCCCGACAAGGCTGCAAATATCAGAAGTAGGCGTAAAATGCCACCTTGCTTTTTCGATGTTCTTTTTTTTAAATCTTATCTTGTTTTTTATTTAATTTTCGTTTACCTCCTCCAAGCTTAGACTTAGCTTTCATTATGCTACTGACTGTTAGTGCAGCCGCTCTCTATGCTAATGATGCGTCATGGGATTTTACACGAGAACAAACTTTTGATGCTAAAATTTCATCAGCCTCTCTTCTTTTGTTTGAATCTTTATGATTTGCGTAAGCAATGTCGTGCTCTTTACACGCTTTATCTAATATATTTATTCCTGGATCACCACGGCTCAATCGCTTTTCTAATTTTGTTCCTGGTCCACAATATTCATATCCCGGGATGTGTAATTCCACGGGTAAATTATCAATAGTTTTATTAAGTACACGACTAATTAATGATCCACTTCCTGATCGTTTATATTGAGTGGCAGAGTTGCTCCTCTTACAACGCACCATTACTAAATGATAAGTAATATAATGTAATTATATATATATTGTGCCCGATTGGACCGAGATCCAACGACCACATTTTGTAAAATACCGAAATCAGATCAGCACGAGAAAATATATCTCAGGGTCTATCTAGGTGAATACTTGGGTCTAATCTGGCATCCCTGATCTCGGTAATTCACAAGTAAGGTAAGGTGAGAAATTATTTTTGAACTAGCACATTCCTTAAAATTCTCAATTTATTTATAAATAAAATATATGATTCAACTGGTAAAAACCCTCAACAAAGATAAAAACACATCACACATAAGAAATCAACGGTCCCTATACTATTATTAGAATTGTCGTAGATGTGATAATCAGAAAAAATTAATAGTCCATTCTGATATCCACAAAAAAATTCAAAATTAAAAAAAAAATTACACTCGGTAATCACTGTTCATTTAAGAGTTCTTAGTGATCCCTACTATTTACACGTTCGTAGTTCACTTTACAAAGATTGCAATTTGGTTTTATCAAATGGTCGTAGCAAAAAATCTCAAAATAAATAGTCACTTGATTCATTCGGTGTAATTCCAACATTAAACTTATTTGGAAAATTATCATATCACTGATTCGTTGTTTAATAACAGTATCAATACTCGACTGACATAAAGTCGAATGTTAATAATTGTTCATAATGAATTTCTTCCCCCCCCCCCCCAAAAAAAAAAATTGTTCAAAAACTTTTCATAATATTTGATAAATTCAACTTTCTTCCTTCAGCACTTTCATTTGTTTAAATGGCATAAACGATTTTAAATTATTCTCATATGTTATTAACATTACACAAAAATTGTTGTAAACAATGTTGTTATTTCTATCCACCATCAGCGGATTAAATCATCTAACTCTTCACCAAATATTTATGTTAACAATTTTTTTATCACCAAACTTTTCGTATAATCTCACAAAATTTTTAATCATTTTTTTTATTATTATTAATTAATTAATTTCAAACTTTCCCTTCACTTTATTTATAAGAAGTTTTCTCAACCTCTCACATGATGAATATTTTATTTGCTTATTTCCAATGTTATTATTATTATTGTCATTCAAAATAAAAATCATTAATTATTTATTTTAATTCATTTGCACTTTTCATCTTATTATTTTTTTCTCCTCAGTCAGGTTCAACAAATCTAAATTCAAGTTCTTCAATTATTTATTTAGGCATTCCATTTGAATTTTGAGTTGATCCAGAAAAAAAATTATTTAATATTTGGATTAACAGAATAGTGAAATCTGACAAGAATATGGGGCGGTCCACATCGCCTAACCCTTCTTTTACAAATATAGCCCACAGGCTCCTTCAAACATCCGCACATCCTTCTGTGCCCACAACTACGGGAATAAAACCCACTTTTGGATGACCCCCTTGGCCTCCACAACTTTAAGTGTCGCCAAACGCACACTAAAATCATCACCAGAATATTCTGCACACAGCATCATATTATTACTATTATATATATTTTTTTTTACATATTATATTTTTTTCTTGTAATATTCTGTCAATTAATAGACTGTGGTTCTTCAGTACTATTTTACCAATTAAATAAATTCTGGTCAATATCTCCTTGCCTCCCATTTACATAAATTCTCCCTATTTGATACATTAAATACCTGCCGTTCCCTTCTTTTTTATCTGCATTTTTTCTTTTCTTTATTTTTTATTTTTTAAGTGCTTTTGAAAAAAATAATTCTGACCTCAAAAATCTAATACTTCATTCTCTTCATCCATAAACTCATTTAAATATTATTTAAACTTCCAAACAAAGTTATTTAATTTAATTCCTTCCAACTAATTAAATTCATCCACAAATTATTATTATCACCACAAAAATATATTTAAGCATCATCAATGTCAAATGATTATTATCGCCCTATTCTTTTAAATAAATAAATATTTAAGTCTCATCTGTGAATTATTATTATCAACGTCCCCTCTTAATTTTTATTTAATGCATTAATTATTTAATCACAATAAACAATTAACAAAATTTAATTTAATTCCTAATGTTCGGTATTATCACTCCCTAATTATTTATAACTTTAAATAACATTGTTATAATTTATAAATATTACTTATTAACATATTCACTTCACACTTGATTATTATTATTATATTATTATTAACTTATTCACTTCACACTCTATTATTATTGTTATTAAATAAATCAAATTATTTAAATAATCCAAGCCTCACTTACTTCTGATCTCACAATCAGAATTAACTAAAAATATTTATATCCCTTGGAATAATCGAAACATTTCATGTCGAAACATGAACTAATGCCTGTCCTAACAAAAATCTTAGATCGAAAAATAAATTGTCAGACAGCAGTTCCATTTGTCATCCAGACAAATACAATCGAAGATCTAGCTAATATCTAGCTATGGTGAAAAATGTGTGTTGATTTCTGATCGTGACTGTTCAATAATATGGAATTCTCTAATACTACTGGTTAGTGGATAGTACATGAAATGGTTGTCTTACTTCATTCTTGATGTAGATGACGGGCGTGTCCTGCGGTGTACACTATTCCCACAGTGTCTTCCCATGGCCATCTGCCGTATCCAAATACCTCGTTCGTCTCCATGTCCTTCCAGTCCTACGAGTAGTTTTAGCGGCGCATGATGATGTTCGCAGTCATCCTTTCGAAATAACTCCCGTTATCACTAGTACCGTATAACATGACACAAAGTTGATCAGTCATAGACTGGTACAGTACTCATGTAGATTCGAGAATAAATCTCATGTTCCAATAATGCGGTTTCGTTTGCACGCTAGGATAGGAACACCTATTAGCTGCATAAACGAACAAAATGAAATAAACATGCTCTGATGAATTCGAAGTGCCTGATGTATAGTCACCACAAGAAATACATCGTTCTGTAGGCTAACTTCTGTGAATGGTTTCGACACTACCATCACCTGACTATAGAATAAGTGACCTGAAAGTCAGTGAATATTCTAAGTCCAATTCGCTGCCAAAAGTTAAGTTCGTTCACTTGAACAAAAACTAGGTCGTGCTGACCACTGGTACGGCGACTAAGTCCTCCAACCGTCAGAATCCCGGCGTGTATACTGTCACTTTCACGTAGCGTAGATCCGAACATAAGCAAATGCTTTAGATATATGATGACTCTCTGCTCAGCAATGTGGCCTTTTATAGTTCAGCGAGACATTGTTCTAGAATATTCCATCTCGTATCTCGGCTTCTACTGGACCGATTTTAATACTTGATTGCTCAAAATCCTCCTCTTGTTATAGCCAGAAAAGTGTGCTAATTTCCTAGCGTCCATCTCTTCTCCCTGAGGTAATTCTAAAAATTATTTCTTATGACGTATTCAGGCTCTACGTCATAATCTCGCGTCACTCGCCCCTGCGATGTATGCTTCCCTCAGCATTCTCGAGTCTCCTCCGCGCGTTATTCAAATCATCCATTCCTTCAACCTCTTCAACTAACAACTCCTATTTCCAAAGTAAGAATGTCAACAATGTCACGGACGTGTGAACGATCCGGGTATATCCACCCCTCACGCCAATAAAAATATGTGACACATCATATATTTTTTTCCTCATTGTTGTCTGGCTCTTGAATGATTAATCTTCAAACTTGCCGCGTTTAATTTTCCCACGGTGTTTCCAGATTCTTCTTCAACTAATGTATAATTTCCGTTATCAAAACTTGTGTTCCTCTTCTGAGTAACAGATATCCTTTCCAAACGTTCTAAAGTTTCTTCATCTTCTTGTATCAAGGTAATAGGCATCACCTTAAAAGTCGGTTCAACTGCACGACTCAACAAGTCGGCTCCTACATTCCCTTTCCCAGGATTGTGCTCTATCATAATGTTGAATTGTTGGTCAAACGAAGCCCAACGTGTAATCCTTTCACTTGCAAAATTCGTCTTCAAAATAAACTCAAGTGCATGATGGTCTGTTCGCACAATGACAGAATGTCCTATAAGCATCTTCTTGCAAGATTCTAGAGCGTGAACAATAGCTAAAGCTTCAAGTTCAGTCGTGTAATAATTTCACTCTGAAGGTCTTAAATTTCTGCTTATAAAAGATAAATAATGCCTAGTGTGATCTTCGTCTTCTTGCAATAGGATAGCTCCTATACCCACATTTGAAGCATCTGATTCAATAATAAAATTCTTCTGAAAATCAAGATATTCTAGTTTTTCACTATTCATCAATAACTCCTTGGCTAGTCTGAAAGATTCCTCGTGCTCTTCACTTCATTTTCCATCTGTTCCCTTTCTTCAAGAGATTCTGCAAAGGCGCAACAATGTTGGTGTAGTTATGACAATGTTGAGCGAAAAAATTGGCAAGTCCCAAGAAAACTACGGACATGCTTTATCCTCGTGGGTCTTTGAAAGTTGGCAATTGCTTATATCTTGGCCTCATTTGAACGATACCCCTGTCCATCTAAGATATGCCCCAAGAATTTGATCTCTTCTTTGAAAATCTGGCATTTCTTCAGATTCACCTTGAAATTTGATTTCACTCTTCTTCTTCAGACGCTACCAGTATGTCATCAATGTAACATATAACTGAGCTCTTCATTTCTGGACTAAGATTCTTGTCTAATGCCCTAATTAGAACAGATCCGGATGTTTTCATTCCAAATGGTAATCTTTTGAAAACATATGTTTGCTGGTTAAACATGAAACCGGTGAATTTCTTCGACTCTTCGCTTAGCTTCACATGATGGTAAGATGATGTAAGATCGATAGTGGAAAACCATCTCTTGCTTTTAAATTTCCTCAACAATTCGTAATAACCGGAGGTCGGTCATATTCAGGCAAAATTTTGGAATTTAGAGATCTTGCGTCTAAACAAATTCGCAGACTCCCATCTGGTTTTGGCACAACTGCTAATGGATTCACATAAGGTGTGGTATATTTCTCTATTATGTCATTTTTTTCCAACTCTTCAATCATGACTTTCGCCTGCTCTCTATACTTCTCTGCAACAGGGTAAAGTTTACAATGATATGGTGCTTCATCGCTCACTTGGATGTGATATTCAAAATCCTTGATCTCCCCTGGTTTTGCATCAAAAATGTCCTCAAATTCACATAACAGCTTCTTCAATTCAGGTGTTTCCTCTACTTTGACTACTTCTTCTTCTTCTTCCCCTTCAATATTATGAATAACCTGTGACCATCGGATGTTTCCCTCGGTTAATTTCTCTTCGTCACCTTCTAAATCTTCTTCTTCAGTATGATGAAAACGTATGGTCTCTGACTTCATATCGATTATAGCTTTGTACTTAGTCATAAAATCATTTCCAAGGATCATATCATGGTTAATGTCCTTCATCACCACGAAAATGTGCTCAAAATAGCATCCTCCCATCTTAAGCTTTAGATATAACTGTACTTTGCATGTAGTCACCTTGTTAGGTATAATTCCTTGTATCTTATTGCATGACACAGGAATTTCCTACAAACTTTCTGTGATCTTCCATAAAGCATAGAGCTTCTCACTAATTACACACAGCATAGCTCCGGTATCTATAAGTGTATGAATCTTCGTATCATAGACTTCACTCTATATAATTGGTAATTTCGATCTTTTCTCAAGTCCAATTCTCTCTTCATTTACATCTATCAAGTCTTCATCTTCTGCTTGCCATTTAACAATCTTTGAAATGTAACTACTTATTGATTTTTCGACGTTTTTTTTATCACCTGTAGACTTCTGCAATCCGGAAGTACTAGGTTTGTTGTGTTGCTCATCTAGGTATTGCTTGCTATCCTGATGCCTTCTTTCAAGATCTTCCCTAGCCTGTTGCTTAAATTCCTCCTTCCCTCGTTGTTCTTCTCTTCTATTTTGTTGTTGATTTCCATTCTGTTGCTGTGGCCTATTGTATGGTTTTGATTGAAACCCTGGTTTTCTCCACTGTTTCCATCTATTTTGGTATTGATATGGCCTCACATATGGTCTATTCTGATATGGAGTGTCTCTCGTGTTGCTCCATTCCTTATTTTCAATCTGATTCTGAGGTTTGTTCCACTGTTGATTTGTTTGGCTGTGACGATCAGTCACTACAGTGTTTATCGTATGGTTTTCAGTTTTATTGTTTCCTCTTAAGTGAAAAAATTGTGCATTGGCATGATCTAATCTTTGTAGCACCTCATCGAACTCCTCCATGTTTCCGATGTTCGCTGCAATCAATGTTCTTTGCACCTCGATTGGAAATTGACGTATGAGCGCAGATATCATTTCAAAATCTGGCATTGGTGGTTCGAGAAATTGCAATTTTGGTAATTGTTGCGAGAAATAAGCCGAGTACTTTGTTGGGTGTGATGTTGAATATCTCTTTGCATACAATTCCGCCCTGATCTGTTGTTGAGTTTCCGGCGACCAAAATTTTCTCATCAGCCCCCTGGAAAATTCATCAACATTGTGGAAACTGTATCTAAAAGCCCTGATCCAAACCAGTGCAGGCCCATCTAAAAATCTGCTCACCACTCTTATCTCTCTCTCCTTTGAAATTTTTGAATCCCGGATGTAATCCCTGACTTCTCTCAAAAATTCGGCCAGTGGGATACTTCCTGTTCCTGAAAATTTTCCTGGTTTATCATCCTTATCCTTATATATAGCGATAGGAATAGAATTTGCCATAATTTTCTGATCCTCCATCTCTTTCGAAATGTCTCTCTTTTTGTTCTGCTCAAAAATCGGTATTTCTTCTACATTTCTTTGCTGTTTTTGAGATTCATAAAAAGTCATTTTCTCTTCTAATGTTTCCAATGTCTTCTTTAATCCAGAATCATCTGTCTTCTCTGCTATCTCTCCTCTGATCATTTCTATGGTTGTCTCAACAAATTCTTTAGTTACAGGATCGATTCCTTTCTTTCTCAAGTCTTGATTCGTGTCCTGAACATCTTTTACCAGTTTCTCAATCATAGTTTCGTGAGTCTTCATCAAATTAGTCACCGTAGACACATCTCTCTGAATTTTTCCTACATCTTCCGATATTACTTTGATATGCGTAGAAAAAGAATCCCTTACTTCCTGAACATCTTCTTTAGCCTCTTCTAGTACTGAAATTCTGACCTCAGTAAGAGCTATCTCCTTTACATTGTTACTAAGTTCCTGGATTAACTTGTCCTCTTTCAGCTGTTCTAGAATAGTCCCCTGGAAATCTGTTGCCACTTTCTGCAACACCTGCCTTGCAGTAACATTACACTCTTCCGTAATTTTAATCTCCAAGCTTACCAAATCTTCAGCCACTCTTCTAGAATGTTTATCAAAATCTTTTTTCATGTCTTTCAATTTATCATGCGATTTTTCGATTTTGTCCTTATCCTTATATAAGGACTAAGTTTTTCATAATATCATTAATTTTTGTCTCCAGTGAAACTTTGTTTTCTTCTAACCTAGTTTCTACGTTCTTGGATTTTTCAAATAATTCGCTAAGTTTTTCCTAAAAAAATTTGGACTTTTCCGCGAATTGGTTCCCCAAACTTTCTGATAAGCGATGTTCTAACTGTTTAGAATTATCAGCCAAATCTAACCTTAGTGTTTCTGAATTTCCAATGATTTTTATATCCATTATGCGGGAATTTTCAGTCAACCAATCAATAGCTTTAGAATGTTCAGCAATCTTCTCTGCCAAAGTTTCTCTCAAAGATTCTGCACTAACACTTACTTTGTCTTCAAAAAGTTTAGAATTTTCGGATAGTTTACTGTCAATATCTGACCTAAGTGAATTAGAACTTTCTAACAATTTTTCAGATAGTTGAGATTCTAATAACTGGGAATTTTCATTCATTTTATATTCTAATGATTCTTCTAATGATTTAGAATTTTCATTTATCCTACTGTCTAAATATTGCGAATTTTCTTGTATCTGCTTTTCCAACCTTTTGGAATTTTCTGCCAACATATTTTCCAATTGAGTAGCTCTCTCGATACTCTGTTTATTATTTGACTCCAGCCGAGCCAATACCTCCAAAACTTGATCCATAATTTTCCCAATAGAAATACAGGACTGGTATTCCATGGATAGAACGAAGCCTTAATACTAAACATATACTAACCTATAGCATTAGAGAATTCCGATTAAATTGAATAACCCTACGTCGATGTCTAATGGAAAAGAAAAAATCTACTAATTTAAATTGACTTTCAAACAACAACAGCAAAATTTCAAAATTCAAAAAACAAAATCCTCCATCTGGATACTATGAATGTGCTATTTCACCTAACCAAAACAAACTCCCAATTCTAACTTCTATTTAAAAAAAATAAAAAATAAAACTCCCTTTAAAGTATTACTGTACTCCCTTACGAATCAAAGTCGTTGTAACAAAACAAAATCAAAATACTTATTTCAAAATGCAAATTTGGCTATGTCCTCAAACATGGACACAACAATCTCCCTTAATTCAAAATTATCTAGATCTTTGTCAATTGTCGAAACAAGTGGCAAAATTCACAAGTCTACTCGAATACCTCTTCGAAAACAAGTCAGAAAGACCCATTCGATAGCCTCTTAGTACGGGCGACAAACTTCTCTCCCCTACCTTATGTGCCCGTTTGGACCGAGATCCAACGACCACATTTTGTAAAATACCGAAATCAGATCAGCACGAGAAAATATATCTCAGGGTCTATCTAGGTGAATACTTGGGTCTAATCTGGCATCCCTGATCTCGGCAATTCACAAGTAAGGTAAGGTGAGAAATTATTTTTGAACTAGCACATTCCTTAAAATTCTCAATTTATTTATAAATAAAATATATGATTCAACTGGTAAAAACCCTCAACAAAGATAAAAACACATCACACATAAGAAATCAACGGTCCCTATAATATTATTAGAATTGTCGTAGATGTGATAATCAGAAAAATTAATAGTCCATTCTGATATTTAAAAAAAATATTCAAAATTAAAAAAAAACACTTGGTAATCACTGTTCATTTAAGAGTTCTTAGTGATCCCTACTATTTACACGTTCGTAGTTCACTTTACAAAGATTGCAATTTGGTTTTATCAAATGGTCGTAGCAAAAATTCTCAAAATAAATAGTCACTTGATTCATTCGGTGTAATTCCAACATTAAACTTATTTGGAAAATTATCATATCACTGATTCGTTGTTTAATAACAATATCAATACTCGACTGACATAAAGTCGAATGTTAATAATTGTTCATAATGAATTTCTTTCCCCCCCCCCAAAAAAAAAAATTTGTTCAAAAACTTTTCATAATATTTGATAAATTCAACTTTCTTCCTTCATCACTTTCATTTGTTTAAATGTCATAAACGATTTTAAATTATTCTCATATGTTATTAACATTACACAAAAATTGTTGTAAACAATGTTGTTATTTCTATCCACCATCAGCGGATTAAATCATCTAACTCTTCACCAAATATTTATGTTAACAAATTTTTTTATCACCAAACTTTTCGTATAATCTCACAAAATTTTTAATCAATTTTTTATTATTATGATTAATTAATTAATTTCAAACTTTCCCCTCACTTTATTTATAAGAAGTTTTCTCAACCTCTCACATGATGAATATTTTATTTGCTTATTTCCAATGTTATTATTATTGTCATTCAAAATAAAAATCATTAATTATTTATTTTAATTCATTTGCACTTTTCATCTTATTATTTTTTTTTCTCCTCAGTCAGGTTCAACAAATCTAAATTCAAGTTCTTCAATTACTTATTTACGCATTCCATTTGAATTTGAGTTGATCCAGAAAAAAATATTTAATATTTGGATTAACAGAATAGTGAAATCTGACAAGAATATGGGGCGGTCCACATCGCCTAACCCTTCTTTTACAAATATAGCCCACAGGCTCTTTCAAACATCCGCACATCCTTCTGTGCCCATAACTACGGGAATAAAACCAATTTTGGATAACCCCGTAGGCCTCCACAACTTTAAGTGTCGCCAAACGCACACTAAAATCATCACCAGAATATTCTGCACACAGCATCATATTATTACTATTATATATATATATTTTTTACATATTATATTTTTTTCTTGTAATATTCTGTCAATTACTAGACTGTAGTTCTTCAGTATTATTTTACCAATTAAATAAATTCTGGTCAATATCTCCTTGCCTCCCATTTACATAAATTCTCCCTATTTGATACATTAAATACCTGCCGTTCCCTTCTTTTTTATCTGAATATTTTCTTTTCTTTCTTTCTTTCTTTTTTTCTTTTTTTAAGTGTTTTTGAAAAAAATAATTCTGACCTCAAAAATCTAATACTTCATTCTCTTCATCCATAAACTCATTTAAATATTATTTAAACTTCCAAACAAAGTTATTTAATTTAATTCCTTCCAACTAATTAAATTCATCCACAAATTATTATTATCACCACAAAAATATATTTAAGCATCATCAATGTCAAATGATTATTATCGCCCTATTCTTTTAAATAAATAAATATTTAAGTCTCATCTGTGAATTATTATTATCAACGTCTCCTCTTAATTTTTATTTAATGCATTAATTATTTAATCACAATAAACAATTAACAAAATTTAATTTAATTCCTAATGTTCGGTATTATCACTCCCTAATTATTTATAACTTTAAATAACATTGTTATAATTTATAAATATTATTTATTAACTTATTCACTTCACACTTGATTATTATTATTATATTATTATTAACTTATTCACTTCACACTCTATTATTATTGTTATTAAATAAATCAAATTATTTAAATAATGAGCCTCCGTGGCTTAGGCGGCAGCACGCTGGCCTCTCACCGCTGGCTCCGTGGTTCAAATCCCGGTCACTCCATGTGAGATCTGTGCTGGACAAAACGGAGGCAGACAGGTTTTTCTCCGGGTACTCCGGTTTTCCCTGTCACAATTTCATTCCAGCAACACTCTCCCCTATCATTTCATATCATCTGTCATTCATTAAATCATTGCCCCAGGGGAGTGCGACAGGCTTCGGCAGCCGGCACAGTTCATATTCTCGCCGCTAGATCGGGGCTTCATTCATTCCATTCCTGACCCGGTCGGAGACTGGAAGCAGGCTGTGGATTTTCATTTTCATTTAAATAATCCAAGCCTCACTTACTTCTGTTCTCATAATCAGAATTAACGAAAAATATTTATATCCCTTGGAATAATCGAAATATTTCATGTCGAAACATGAACTAATGCCTGTCCTAACAAAAATCTTAGATCGAAAAATAAATTTTCAGACAGCAGTTCCATTTGTCATCCAGACAAATACAATCGAAGATCTAGCTAATATCTAGCTATGGTGAAAAATGTGTGTTGATTTCTGATCGTGACTGTTCAATAATATGGAATTCTCTAATACTACTGGTTAGTGGATAGTACAAGAAATGGTTGTCTTACTTCATTCTTGATGTAGATGACGGGCGTGTCTTGCGGTGTACACTATTCCCACAGTGTCTTCCCATGGCCATCTGCCGTATCCAAATACCTCGTTCATCTCCATGTCCTTCCAGTCCTACGAGTAGTTTTAGCGGCGCATGATGATGGTCGCAGTCATCCTTTCGAAATAACTCCCGTTATCACTAGTACCGTGTAACATGAAACAAAGTTGATCAGTCATAGACTGGTACAGTACTCATGTAGATTCGAGAATAAATCTCATGTTCCAATAATGCGGTTTCGTTTGCACGCTAGGATAGGAACACCTATTAGCTGCATAAACGAACAAAATGAAATAAACATGCTCTGATGAATTCGAAGTGCCTGATGTATAGTCACCACAAGAAATACATCGTTCTGTAGGCTAACTTCTGTGAATGGTTTCGACACTACCATCACCTGACTATAGAATAAGTGACCTGAAAGTCAGTGAATATTCTAAGTCCAATTCGCTGCCAAAAGTTAAGTTCGTTCACTTGAACAAAAACTAAGTCGTGCTGACCACTGGTACGGCGACTAAGTCCTCCGACCGTCAGAATCTCGGCGTGTATACTGTCACTTTCACGTAGCGTAGATCCGAACATAAGCAACTGCATGGAGATATGATGACTCTCTGCTCAGCAATGTGGCCTTTTATAGTTCAGTGAGACATTGTTCGAGAATATTCCATCTCGTATCTCGGCTTCTACAGGACCGATTTTAATACTTGATAGCTCAAAATCCTCCCATTGTTATAGCCAGAAAAGTGTGCTAATTTGCTAGCGTCCATCTCTTCTCCTTGAGGTAATTCTAAAAAATTATTTCTTATGACGTATTCAGGCTCTACGTCATAATCTCGCGTCACTCGCCCCTGCGATGTATGCTTCCCTCAGCATTCTTGAGTCTCCTCCGCGCGTTATTCAAATCATCCATTCCTTCAACCTCTTCAGCTAACAACTCCTATTTCCAAAGTAAGAATGTCAACAATGTCACGGACGTGTGGACGATCCGGGTATATCATATATATATTTCAGGATAATGCGAATGGTCGGGGGGGGGGGGGAGGAGTTGGAAATAATACACGAAAATTTTGGTTATCGTTTATTCTTTTTTTCATAAGCCAAGGAACACACAAAAAATAGTATTATTATCAGAATAAAAGTGTGTGTGTGAAAGAAATAAAGTAAGTAAGAGAGATGAAGTACTTTAATCTCAAGTTTGTTTCTAATCATTTTTTCAGAGAAAAATGACCAAACGGTAAAGTAACAATTCCGTTTTCAGTTATGTGTCTTTTACCATCGTTTGATGAAATTGCAAACCTATTTTGCCGAACAGTAAATACAGAATGTGATTTTGAAATTATACAAACTTGAACTTTGTTGGCTTGATCTCTGTTATAAAGACACTTTCGATACTCATCAATATTCATTGTTTTACTCACACTCTTCTTAATGCCTTTAGCCTTACACAAGCTATTAATTTCATCACACAATTTTATTGCATACATTTTGGGTCTTAACCCCACAAATTCTTCAACAATCCTTCCAGCATTTTCATCTTTCATTAAACCAATTTCACCTTTTTTGTCTGACAATGCCAAAAGGATTGTTTGTTTCATAGTTTCCAGTATCAAACAAATTTGAATGCTGTTTTATGAACTCATAAATATCATAATAGAATATATACATAAAACTATCGGTGTCTGTGTATAACAACCTCACATTTGAATCCAGATTTGTTAAAAAACATTGTAATGAAAGTCATTCATTTTACATTTAGACAAATCTAATATAGATGAACCAACATATACTGGTTGATTGTGAAAAATCTTTAGTCTGCTCATCTCAATGACCATACATTGTTTATCGAATATAATTCTATGTTTAAAATTGGCCTTAGCTACTAAAGACCTAGCACCATAGGGTCCATGCCATTTGGAAACTCATTTGATGTCCCTTAACTTCCTCACATTCATCAGTGAACGACCAAAAATTGCATTATTCATCAATTTATAAAAAAAAATCAAAATCATTTTTTGCCGGTTTTCGTTTCTCTGTGTCCACATCAATATATGGTTTTAGCCATTGACTCTGATTGAATTCGATTATTCTGTGAATACATTCTAATTTCATTCCTAGTTGAATACATTGCTTTAACATTCTATAATGCAAAACATAACGTTCTTTATTATCTAGGGTAGCCATTAGCTTTGTCAACTTTTCTGGACATAGAGGGTAATCTGAATGTTTATCATGTAACTCTTGAGGATAACTCAAATCTACTTCCAAGATATATCCGATTTCTGAAGTATCATCAATATTTAAAACATTAAACCCTTCAACATTTGCAACCCATTTAAAGCCAGCTGTTGGAAGATATTCCATCATAGCATATCCATATAAATTATTAACGTCAAAGTACATTATGTAGGACTCTTGTTTTTTCTCATCATAAGTTTTCATATCCTTATTATTAGCAATCTCATGTCGTGTTATACACTGAACATTATCTCCTCGAATAGATCGTTCAAAAAAGTGTAACATATCAATATCTTGAAGCAATTCAAGTTGAACATTGGTTATCTTTTTCATTGCACACCAAGACATAGATGGAGCAGTGTAAAAATGAGCTGCATCAATGCCATAAGTTTCCATGCCATTCGCTCTAAAATTTTCAAAGACGTCCGCCAAAAGTAGTGTGTCTACTTTTAAATACAAATCGGCGCATTCTCCTAATGTTTGACAGGAAAACTTTTCCCACACCGATTGAGCAAACTCATACTCCTCGTTCGATATTGTTTGATTATAAAGACTGCTATAAAACTCCGATATTTCAGGTAATTTAGTTTCGTTAAGTACATCAATACTTGTGACGTATTCATATGGAAACACCCCTTTTCTCGCAGTAAGTCGAAACTGTGCATCATCATTAAAATAACGTCTAGGTTTTTGCTTTGAATCTTCACTTGAAGAAGATGAACATTGATCTAGTGAACAGGACAAGAAATTATATGTATCGATAAATCTTAACTGAATGAATCCATTCTTAACCCGTACATACTTTGTAAACCCTTTATAACGGTCCATATTCATTGCTAACAAACTTATATGACCAGGATTATGTAATACCTCTCCATCTTGTTTCTCACAAATGTCTTTAATTATAAAATGTCCATCATAGGCCGTTAGATTATGAAATGCTATAGGCAGGACCTTTGTTACTTTGTAATTTAAATTACATCGATTATGTGCGCTTCCTCTATATTTTCCAGTTATGTGACAATGATCGCGTACGTTGAGTTCATTATCTGCAATCAGTTTCTCGCAAATGTGACAAATTTTACTTAACAAAAATAATCTTTCTTCATTTTCTGTCATCTTTAACATTGGCTTAGCCGATAAGTAATGTGTTTGACGTTTATCCACAATGCTATAAAGTTCCTTTACAAACAATTCTATGCAATTATTTCCCTAAAGAGTTTAAAACTGCACAATTCACTATCAAAATTACAATGAAGGTATAAATAAATGCTGTAAGGAATATGTTTATATGTTAAAGTAGAGTTAGGAATGTCACTATTTGGAAAACAAGAGGAAATAGGAGACAAAACGCATTCAGTGTCTGCATAAATTATAAATGGAACTGTATCTTTAAATTTAAATTCTGTAAAATTAACAAATCTTTGTTCATCAGTTGGCATTATGCTCTTAGCTACAGGAAACTGTTTACAGTCCGGAAAGTGAACATTTAACTCATCCTCAAGAAAATAATATGACAAACAACGTCTACATATATAAATCCGTCTATGAATGGTAGTGACGCTTGAACGCACAAGGCGAGCGAGATTTCTAATCAAACAAAAGTGATAACTTTCACTGTTTCCAATCTGCAACATCAATAAGTCCACACTCCTTTCATATACTTTATCTGATACATACAAAGGTACAATAGTAAACGTTTTTTCTTTTGCTTCGTTTGTTCCCATACATACCCATTTGTTTTCATCATATTGTGCTCCATACACATTTACAGAAATATTGTTTTGATTTTCAAAATTGTTTAAATATTTCATTTGCATTGGAATTGGAATATCATCTAAATTTAAAACATCTCTGTAATTAGGATAGGAATAAAGATGATTCACGTTTCGCGTTTTTGGATACTAACCAGCAACCACACTCCACGCAAAACAAGCTTCCTTTGTATCATACAAATTTAGCACTGCATGTTTATTGACTATTACGTCAGGCAATCTACTATTATTGGACATTCCTACTTGAAATCCAACATATTTATTTATATTAATTCTCATACTATGAATTTTTTCTTAAGCCCACCCAGAACAGTTTGCTTCAAATTCGCTCATTTTTGTCAATGTACCTTCAATGATATGATTATTATAGAATTCATTTAAATCAGTATACCCGAAAACTACTTTATTTTTGACAGCAAAATATTTTGTTTCTGATATGTCGCGAAGCACATACTGTGCACACAAAACTGAATTCACCTTTAAAGCTTGTACAGTTAACGCTTTCTTAACATACTTTGTGAACCAAATATTAGCATTTGCTAAAAATTCACGAGGATCCAAAAACTCATTCTTAACATTTGAAACTGCTAGTGTGTACACTCTAGAATTGAATGCCGTTTCAATTAACTCACAGCTTAAGAAAGATTCATCCTTTATTTGAAGTGTAATTTCTTCACAATTCACAGCTTGTTGCAATATGTGATCGCTAATAACTCTCCAACATTCAATCAACTCATCACTGTTCTCAATCAAGTCGGTTTGAGTGTTTTCCCCGATTTGGTATGATATTGAAATAGCACCGTTTAGTTCACTTCTAAAATTAGAAACACTTTCAAATGCATTGTCCAATTGGTTTCTTATATTTTCACTGTTATTATGTATTACAATATCAACCTTTCTACGTTTGCTAGGTGTTGCCATTGTTGTCTAAGCAATTGTCCAATTTGCACTATTGTTAATACACCACCAACAGTTGCTGTAACATCAGCTCACCATAAACCTATAATCTTTTAAAGTATATTCAAGCCATTGAGATAAATTACTGCCTGTAATCTCTAGTGAACAATGAATGGCTTCAAAGGGAAATTCGTCCTGAAGTTTACCAAGCAAATTGTTTCTATACTCATTCAATTTTGTCACTTCAAAACAAGTAATGGAAAATTCAGTTTTGTAAACCTCATCAAATGTGTTGTATCCGAAGAAACAAATAAAATGTTCATATTCACATAATTCATGTAACAAATATCTTAGAACTGTTTCTATCACCTCTCGCTGAGTATCATCTGATTTGCTAACATTAGTAACGTAGACGGAAAATGTTGAAATTTCACTCGAAGATGTCCATTTGTTAAAACAAGCTTCTTTCTTATTATGACTCCTCATTATCATCTTCTTCTCCTTTTTCTTTGGACTGATGAAAGCATACACGATGATACACTATTACCGGGTGCGATCGATGTTCAGTTCCACTCAGAAAATTAACAGTTTTCCACTTCATGTTGCTGTTCCTTTTATTAGTTTTTAGATAATCTGAAAATAAAAATTAATAAATAATTAGCAACTAAATATATATCAATCGTTATATCAATCAATACATATAATCCATATATATGTACTCACCAAAAATTACAGTTTCAAACAACTTGATATGAGTGGTTATTCAACCCCAAATACACCAACATCAGTTTGCCTCTAAGTGAGTTTAGTTCATCGATCTCTGATGCGCTTAGTTTTGCAAATACTGCTGGTAGAAATACACTTGTCATTTCATCTTCAATGATAATGTCCACCACTATTTTTCTTCCAAATCTCGTCTCCACAGCCCGAATAATTTTGACCACATACGGTAAATCAATTATTAGTTCTGATAGTTTCTTATTAGAATACTCAACGCAAGTGGCTAAGTTATTGAACTTCGTTAGAACATCCATCACACACACAATTTGTTCCTCGTCGTTGACTTTTTTTATTTCTTTCACACACACTCTCTTCGCGCAAACGTAGAAGTTAAACTCATCCACGCACACATGCATTTATATATCCTTCACCCCCACCTACACTCAAGAAACCAAATGCTGCAAAACAAGCTTCTGACGCAATCATCTCATTAATTTTTTAATCACTATTACTTAAAGAAGTCAAAGATTATATTCTTACCCAACGACGTTAAAGGTCAACCACGTCTCACGCGAACACTGCAGACATATCACGTGATCGCTCGCACAGCTGCACATGCTCACACTCGCGTGGCTATCAGATGACGTCAACACCCATTAATTTTTTATCTCCATCGCATAAATAAGCCAAAGGTTATCTGCTTCAAGCGGTTAAAAGTCAACCTCTTCCCACGCTAACATGTGCACGTGCACATGCTCGATCTAGTGTCGGATGACGGTTATCATCCTAATAAACAACTCCTCATGACGTCAACACCCATTAGTTTTTTATCACCATCGCATAAACAAGCCAAAGGTTATCTGCTTCAAGCGGTTAAAAGTCAACCTCTCCCCTTCGCTAACATGTGCAGTGCACGTGCTTGCTCTAAGCAACCATGACGTCATCAAGCACACCATGACGTCATCAAGCACGCGATTACGCAATATCCCCTCGCGATGATGCAATATCCAAACTGTTTAAGCACATACTACTTAACTCATCGTGTTTACGATAACATCGAAGATATACGTAAGGAATCCTACTCCCTAGTATACCTGTAACTTAGTATTATGTAGAAAAACTGATGTTGATTTCCTAGAATTAAATTTACGTGTTGTTGTCACCATGAAAAGTTATTTTTTATATTCTTAACAAAGAAGACATTTAAACAAAATGTAGAATTTATTTTTTGAAATTACATTTCTCAACATAAAGGATTGACTTCAACCATGACGAATAGAAGGAGAAAGTGAGAAGACTCCTGAAGTTCAAGCGCGCCCCGCAAGGCAGCGCTAGAGTGGGCAAGTTCCACACTGCCGGGGTCAGCTGGTCTTAGGGATTGTGCTAAGGGAAACGAATTACTTTGTAACTAATACTCTTTTAAAAAGTAATTAGCGGTTACAATTAAAATAGCATGGCAGGGCACAATGGAAAATATAATTAACGGATATAAGAACTACGGTCTTCATTACATGTTACGGAACGCACAGATTCCTGGAGTATACAGTCGGAGAAAGCCCAGATCTTTCTCGTAACATCTGCAGGATTAAGGATGTGAGGTTGTAGAGAGCTTGTCTTGTCACTGACTCCTAACGAATTCCTGGCCTTTTTATTTGATTGACTACCATCACAAGTAAAGCCAGCCACCCTCGCCCCAGCCTCTTCTAACTGCAAACTCACCTATATTAGAATTTTTGCGAGAATGTCCCCTGGAGTAGCATTTCTGCTTGCATAAACAGCAACTGGTTGCACCCAATATATGCATGAAAGGTACGAACAAGAACACTAGAGCGAGATTTGCAAGTACGTTCTTCTGGAGGTCAAGTGTGTGTTCACCTAAATCAACTAATCCATCTACTTTATCAGAAAAGCTATTTAACTCGATTTCTTCTCTTAGCTTCTCTTCTTCGAAAATTACAACACCGTAACGTGAATTATCATTCTTTTCTTCCTTAAAATTGTCTGAAATAGCATTTATACGAGGCGTATTAACTCCATAAGGGCACTTAAGTTTCCTCAAGCGACTTTCTGAAGGCAGAGGCAAGAGATAATGTCGCCGACAATGACAATCCTTTCGGTGATTTTATTCTCAACAATAAACACTCTAAAATGAATTAATTGCTGTACCTCATTCCATTGGGAGATTTTTCCTGGCATTTCTTGAGCATAGTGTCTATTATCTTTTCCTTCTTGCTAAGGTGTTCGTTATCTTTGTAATTAAATGCCTGTGAATTTCGAACCTGCTTCTCCAGCAAATTAATTCTCGATTTTGCCGAGTTGAGGCAGGATCTAACGCGAATTAAATTACGGTTAGCATTCTTTAGGCGCCTTTTGAGCAATATTATAGTCTTTTCAGCATCAGTAAGTACACTAGAATGACCTAAATTCTTATCAACATTGGACTGACCTTTTAATGCCTCATTCGTTGCTCCACTCCCATCTTCAATCTTCTTTCTTCTTTTTCTGGTGGTGTCGAGATTCTTTTCTCTGTTGGGAGCTTTACGGGACTTATTCTCACTACTTCGGTAAATTAGGGAAAAATGAGGCACTGCTCCAGGACGTAACTTCCACCACACACGAGAGATTTCCACTTCTTCACCATTCACTATAAAATTACCTGATTTTACTATCAAATCATCAGAGAAATGAATTTGACCAATTCTAATTGTATGTCTACCCCTTATTATTCCCGTTTTTCCAACGGGGTCGGGGATGAGATGCGATGGAAGTCTTTGTGGCGATGGTTTTTACGGCCGGATGCCCTTCCTGACGCCAACCTCATGAGAGGAGTTAATGCAAGATTAAATGAATGATGGTGAATGAAACTGGGCAAGGATGTGGAAGGAAACGGCCGTGGCCTGTCAGAAGGTACCGTCCCAGCATTTGCCAGGTGTTGAAAATGGGAAACCACGGAAAACCATTTCAAGGACGGCCGACGGTGGGGCTCGAACCCACGCGTCTACCGAGTCAGCAGAGAGCTTGGCCCCATGACCTAATGCTGCGCGTTAGCCAGCGTAGCCACTACTGTCGGTAATTTGACAAATTCTAATACTTCGCGTTAACTCCGTATCCTTTCGTGGAATAGCTCTGGCCCATTTTTCAAATTGATTTTTATTCTTCGGTGGTGAAAAAAATCGTTTATCGTCAACTACTCTACCATACCCTGACTTACAGCCAGGCAAAAACAGTACGGCATGTTGAACTATTAAATTAACAAAGCCGCATAAGAAATATGTTTGAAGTTCACAACACAAATCGCTGATGTACACAAGCCACAATTAACTGAATTTAAGAACTGTAAGCAAAGAAAATTCAATTTAATTCACACAAATATCTCACACAGTAACTTCTCGCTCACTTTTCTAAGACCCGGCTCGACCCAACAACAGGACACGTTGTTGGACATTATCGCTTGCAGTGCTTGTAGCGGCGGGACCACAAACTACCGTGCTATAATGGCGGAGTCCTCACACTAGGTCCTTCTATTCGTCATGCTTCAACGATAAGCTATAGCATATTATTATCAGGGCTGAGTTGCTTCAGCTCTTCCATTCGCATTGCCTCTTCCTCACCAACAATCAAGACATGTGTATAAACTACAAATTCAGTTGCTCTAGGGTAAGAAAACTAAAATCTGTTTCCCACGATTATCACATCACTATTAATTAACAAGTATGGTGCAATTGTGATAATTAGGCTAACTAATACATGTATTTTTTCCAGTAGTGTTTTTATATATTTATATCTTGTACCCCGCCCAACAATCGTGTTGACCGACTGAAAAGTTACAAAAGACAAGTATAGCCTATATTAAAAAAAAACAATAGTGGTGAAAGATTTCAGCCTATTCCTGTAACAACTTAGACCAAGAACTCATCATACCATCAACTCTCACCGCAGTTTCATTATAAACACAAATACGGTACTTTTGATTGCCTGTAGCAGCCATCCCTGGATACCATAATCCCTCAGAATCCTCAGTTTCTTTTCCCTGGGTACTCTACCTTACGCCTTCTCTAGATCTACAAAACACGAAAGTATATTCCTCTCGTAGTATTCCTCAATCACTTGGTGAATACTAAAAAAAATATGATCCTGACATCCTCGTTGTAGTCTAAAGCCACACTGGTTTTCATCCATCTTACTCTCGGCCAATGATTATGCCTGAGTATACGTCAACCTGACCGCGTTGCCTCCTAAAGTAAAGAACCTCAAGACCATAACATTTGTGAGATGAAGTGTGCATTTGGGTCATACACATTTTATCCCCCAATAAATGGTCTGAATAATGAAGAATTATTTATATACCTCAAGATCAATGAGTGACATATCCACAAGGGATATACAGTAGATACCCAATTAGAGTTCCTGGCTGTATCAAGGGACAACTAACAGGCGTCCTGAGCCACAGCGACTGGCTGCGTGGCTCAGCGGTAACGTTCTCGCCTGCTGTGTGCAAGGTAGCGGGATCGAACCCCGGCTCAGTCAGTTGGCATTTGAGGGTGCGCAAATGCGAAGGAGACGTGTCAGTAGATTTACTGGCACGTTAAAGATCCTCTTCGGAGCAAAATTCCGGCACCCCGGCGTCTCTAAAAGCCACAGTTGTTAAAAGGGATGTAAAACCAACATTATAAATATGAGCCACAGCATCCGGCAGGCTCCCACTTAGCATCACGTGACTGGGAGACCCCGCACCAGACCATACCAATACTTTTAAATTCTTGGCAAAGCCGGGAATCAAACCCGGGACCTCTGAGGTAGCAGCCAACATTGCTGGCCACTGCGCTACGAGCTGGTTTATCCATAGCACAGTATGTATTAAAAACCGACAGTAGTGGCTACGCGGGCTAAAGTGCTGCGTTAGGCCATGGGGCCAAGCTCTCTGCTGACTCGGTAGACGCGTGGGTTCGAGCCCCACCGTCGGCTGTCCTTGAAATGGTTTTCCGTGGTTTCCCATTTTCAACACAGGCAAATGCTGGGACAGTACCTTCTGACAGGCCACGGCCGCTTCCTTCCACATCCTTGCCCAGTTTCATTCATCTTCATCCATTTCTCATCCCGACGCGCAGGTCGCCCACGGGCGTCGAATAGAAAAACCTGCACTCGGCCTCTCAGGAGGCCACACGACAAAAAAAATGTAATAAAAGGGGATATCAAGAAACAGTATAGCTGTAAAAATTATGCTATACGTGTCTAGACTCCACCCCCGCCCCACCAATTTCATAGACATGGAGAATGAATGAAGCTTGTAGTTTTACGTGACCGTTAATGTCGCGATCAGAGCTACGGGACCTTAATTTTTACGTGGAATCTGAACCACAGGACGTGATATTCCACTTCGAAAATCTCATTCGCCGGGAATCGAACCTTGGTGAAAGCCAAGCAGCTTGACCACTGCACCATTACGTTCCCCAAATAAATGAAGTAACGTCGGAATCGTATAGTCCCCGACTAGATACGTAGACGTTATGAACAGATAATGAATTAGAATAAACCATTTATGTTTAAAAATAATGCCGGGATAGATCTTTGGTTTCTTAATATACGTACTGTATTTGGGCCATAATATATTTTGAAATATATAACAATTTGAACTCAAGTCCTAACAATCTTCAGAAAGCAATACCACACAGAAGTGAGGAATTGATTTCGGGAGTAATAATTGTCATGCATCTTTCTATAGCATATAAACACACCACTCCGGCAGCGCCTGGAACATTACCAGTAGGCCTACTCAGTAAAATAGAGGGTGTTTAATAATGTTAACCGAGTTTCATATTGGCATACATCTACTCTGTCTTGAGTCTATAATCTCGGGAAGGATGACATGTTTGTAAGACCGGTCAAGTAACGGGGAAGAATACTCTCCCAAAATTCATCATCTCTCTGTATGAGTTCCGTTGTTATTCTTTTTGGGTTCCATACTGCAAACAGACAACATTGTCTTCTTGTAGTATGAAGCTGCCCTTGAGTCTGGTAGTAAAAATTGTGTTTGATGTCGAAGTTTCCTATTTCTCCTTTTCTCCCACTTTAATTGTATAGCCTCTTCCGGGATAAAATTGTTCGTGTATGATGGGCATTTGATTTTTTAAAAAAGTCCTCTCGGCACGCCGGAAGGCGGAGGTAGATTTCACCGGGCAAACTAGGGGATATGCTATAATAGCCAAATGTGCAGGTTTTCGTAGACGATCAGACCTCATTTAGCCTTCCTTCGGAGGGGAAATAAAGCCGGCGGTCCCATGTCATAGATTTATGGCATGTTAAAGAACCTTCCGCTAATTACACCTATGAGAGGCTAAATTAGGTTATAAATGTAAACAACGCTCAGGTTCCTACGTTCGTCGCAAGGAGCCGACTGCGGTGGCGTCTAGTAGCGAAGTTCTGAACTAGTAGTTGTTGACGGTAGCGGCAAAAGTAGGAACTACTTGAAAATTCAAAGTCTGCAGTCCTTACTTGAATTATGAAACAGAAACACACACTAATACAGTCATCACAATTAACACCGGTTATGAGACAGATTCTACACACACCCAAAGTACACGTGGCTACATGGCCGCGTTGTCTCAGCCCCTAAACTGAGGAACCAACCAACCAGACCTCATTTATTTCGAGAAAGTATTTTACAATTGGAGCTTAGTTAACTTTTTTTTTCGTCTTTCCATGCATATTTTTAACATTTTATTGTCTTACGGGGACGGTAACCTTCTTGTCATTTGGGGTCCATTTTTATACTTGTGGTCACACTGTCCTTATGCAAGGTTTCGACACTGATGTGTAACTATCTAACAGTCTGTTACTTCATCACGCAAAATGTTATCTCCCGCAGAGATGTTGGTTAGTTCCTCAGTTTAGGGGCTGCGACAACGCGGTCATGTAACCCCGTGTACTTTAGGTGTGTGTAGAATCTGACTGATAAACGGTGTTAATTGTGATGGCTGTATTAGTCTGTAATTCAGGTAAGGACAGCAGACAGTCAATTTCAAGTAGTAGTTCGCAATTTTGCTACCACTACCGTCAACGACACCTAGCTGTGAACTTGGCTACTAGATGCCACCGCAACCAGCAACGTTGGAACTTACCCTCCGAAGGAAAGCATACTGAGGGATTTTTAGCACTCTTAGAAAATCCGATGATTTCGGTCGGCTTTGAACCCGCGACCTTGGGCATAGAAGTTCAGCAAGCTACCAGTTACGTCACCTAAGCCGCTTCCACAGAGTCAGATGGAAAACTTAATGTGATCTCGTGCAATGGCGTTGTCATGGCAACCTCTGATAGCTCATCCCATATCAGTCTAGAAGCGTTGTCATGGTAACCTCTGATGGCGCTTGGCATTTTCTTATAATTCCGAAATCTTTTTTCTCATCCCTTGGCGTAATGGTGGGTCATATCAAAAATTCTTTCAAGCAAAAGTTTTAGGTAATTATTAGGGGAATATTGTCCATTTTGTACGGTTTTGATAGTGTGCCTATTAAGAGAGATATGATTAATGTTACCCGAAAAACCCACTTTTTCCCACCCGTTTGGTAAATGGTTGGTGCTATCAAAAAACTCATTAGACATACATTTTTGGCCCTTATCCGACACATAGTATGAACTTTTAATGGATTCGATATTTCACGTATTAAAAGAGTTATGGCAATATTTCACTTTTTCGAAAAAAAAAACCCCCTCATTTTCACCCCCTTCGACAGATTTTGCCCGTTAACGAACTCGACCTAGATTCTAAAGGGGTACATATTACGTAAAATATTCAAAGTGATTGGTGCAAAATTACGGCAGTTATCGTGTCCACAAAAAGCTGATATATATATACATACATATATAAATTATATATAAACTTTTGAACTGACGGTGGGTTTGGGGTCTGGGGGATGTGAAACGCGAAGATATGTCCAAATTTTCCGGAAGTCGAAACATCCATTGCAATAGTTAGCTTTCTAATGAAATCTACCTAACACCGTATTCACCAATAAGTCCAACCGGGCACATTACACAGTGTTACTATTTTTGTAAGTCACTGCACCATTAAAACATGTTGAACGGTAAAAGGTATAACGAGTACATTAAAATTCTATTAGTACAGTACAGCTGGAATGGTTTTGTTCCAAAAACTGTGCTATGGTTGGCTTTTTGTAAATCGTTAGAAAAGCACAAAAAAAGCTTAACTCTAAATTTTAGAATAATTTGCACGATCATTTTGTCGGAAAATTAAAAAAACAAACATTGAAAAGCGGTTTTCTCTGAATCGACGTATTTTAAAGAAAATATTTTTTAACAAAAAATGTAGAGGACATTGTCACCTACAATTCGTCTCATTGAGGTCATGCCATACGTTTTGAAATGCAGAAGCTAGGTGGCGCCAATGTTTCCAAAAAAGTGTTTTTTCACTTTTTGTCCTAGAAAAAATAGGTTTTTTTTTCACAAAAGAGTGAATCAGAAATGTGTTCCTCTCAAAATTGTCTGCAACATTTATTTAAACGTTTGTTTCCTCCGACTTACCGTTCCAAAGTTATAGCGCAGCAAATGCAACGCTGCGTACTCAAGGCTACTATTGTTACTGCGGAGAGAGCGGTAGGCATGATTTAGACAGGGACCGGTGTCGGACAGCTGCCTAAGGCTCGGTCAAACAGGACGAGGGCTGTGTTTGTTAATTAGCTCAAACAATCATATCTATTTCAATCGCAACGTATCAATCATAACTGTACACATATTAACCTTTGTGTCATCTGAATAGTACAATTTTCACAATTCGGCAGACTATAACTTTGGAACGGTAAGGCGGAGGGAAAAAATGTTTCAATAAATGTTGTAGACAATTTTGAGAGGAACAAATTTCTGATTCGCTCTTTTGTGAACAAAACATTCTTTCTAGGACAAAAAGAGAAAAAACATTTTTTTGGAAAATTTGGCGCCACCTAGCTTCTGCATTTCAAAACGTATGACATGACCTCAATGAGACGAATTGTAGGTGACAATGACCTCTACATTTTTTGTTTAAAAGACTTTTCTTTAAAATACGTCGATTCAGAGAAAAACGCTTTTCAATGTGTTTTTGAGTTTTCCGACAAAATGATCGTGCAAATTATTCTACAATTCAGAGTTAAGCTTTTTTTGGAGCTTTTCTAATGATTCACAAAAAGCCAACCATAGCACAGTTTTTGGAACAAAAGGTTTTTTTTTCTGTGCAGCTGTCCTGTACTCTATTGCACCTTCTAAGACAATAGCAATACCGTCGTGGAATGAGCTTGCTCGTTGTAAAAGAGAGGCGTGTGGTGATGTACCCACTGCCCTGCACGAGGGAAAGCCTGAGCTGGCCTGAGACAAACTGTCTCTGTCCCTGTCTTAATCCTGTTTCAAGGACAGGACTTGGCGACGCGACATCTGACGGAATCCGGATGAACTACCAGCACTCAACATTGGCTAGCATTAACGAGTCTATATGCAAATCTTTTAAAAAATCACGATTAAACATATACAGAGTTCTTAATTTTAAAATATGTTTCAGTAGCGTTCTAGAAAAAACTATAAGCTGTCTTGCAGTAGAGTTTGTTTCTGTTTTCAACATCATCTGAAGACATAGTAGAGTTTAGGAAAAACGCAGTTCAGAACTTTATTTTATATGGAGAATTGTGATTTTAACTACACTTTTTATAACTATCTTTGTATTCCTGTTCGACATGCTTTTGCACTGATGAACAGTGCATAAAATACTACAGTACGCTATAGAAACAAAATAATTTTACCTTGTCCCGTTACTTTATAAATCGTTTCACAAACTTTTGACCCATGTTACAACAAGAGCTGAGCTGGCGGCCGGCCGTCCCAACTCCGGCCGGCTCTTAAATCGAAAACCCGACAACGACGGGTACGAAGAGCTAGTTCAAGATAAAAACAAGAGCCAGAGTTAATTTAATATCCAAACATTTCATTAAGTTTTTCTCCTTCCGAATATTAGACAACTGGTGTTCAGATTCGTCAGCGTAATTTATTATACCTGCATTTCCATATCAAAGACTTCAAACCTATCATGGGTCACTTCTTTCAATTATTGTCTTCTTTCCCTTGTAGCCCGCATTCAATAGTTATACCCAAAAGGAACACGTAAGCTAACAATTATGGGCAGATGACCTCGTTGTTCCGCCCCCTTAAAACATCATCATCATCAACAACAACAACAATCATCAAACTAACGATGATCTTTAATAGCAATTCACACCCTGAAAATCGTACTGACTTTGAATTTGAGAATATCCTCGTTCTCATGTTAAGGCAATGGCTGTTCTTTCGACTCTTTTGCAAGCCGGAGTCATTAACAAATGCGTGCTGCGTCCACATTAGAATATGTCATATTCGCAGCGTTTATCTATTTTTGCGATGCTACTAATGCTGCCAGTTGGCTTACGAAAGCTCAGCTTGTTTCCACTAATATTGTTTAGCATACAGAATATATCGCGATAATAATAATAAATATAATAACAATACATCTAATTATAATATTAATAATAATCATAATTCTACTACTAATAATCATAATAATAGCAGCAAATGAGATTTCTCAGTTATTAGTTAATGTTGGTTACAAGACGTAGCCTAAGCCATAAAGTGATAATCAGACAGTTAAAATGTCTTGGTGCGACGTGAATTCAAACCGGGGATCTTCGGATCGATACTTTTTAAAATAGTTTCACTGCCTATAGGCTAGAGTCATTAGAAATACAGCCTCCTAACAATAATAATAATAATGTTTTCTTAGATCTTTATAGATGAATATTTTCCTTAGTCCACAACTATTTTATGTACGTTCGGCAATGGAAATACCCTTACATCACGCATCATATTTATCCGGCATTTATACAGAGCGAAAATTAATTCCAGGGTGGACGAAGATTTAAAAAAATATTTTCTTACCTAGACAATGTAAATGGAGTGAGCGCACGGCACACAAAGATCACTAGAAACAAAGCAACGTGACGCTCCAAACACAGTCACAGAGGAGACTAATCTTCAGAATTGCGTCACCTCACCTCACTTATCAAGCTTTAAATTGCATATCGTTGCAATATCAGGTATACATTATGGCGTGATATTACACAAATAGTGTAAAATAACACACATGTTATTTATAGTGTCAAATAGAATTCAGTCTTGACCGGGATAAACTAGCTTTGAATTCCTAGCCAAAGATTTGAATAATCTTCTATCAAAAGATATTTCCTCCAACAATTAAATGAACAAAGCTTTCAGCTTTGCAAATAATGAAAAGGTTTGTCAATTCCGTAATGTCTTTCCACTCTACACAAAGAATGTATATAGGGATTAAGACTTCGGTCTTATCAAACGACTAGTATTTCCTAGATCGCCGAAAGTTTATGTACAATAATGATATTACAATATCATTCGATGTTTCTTCTGCTCTTGAAGTTGTAACATTAAAGTGCTCAAATTAGATTTAAAAGAATTTAATTTGAAACTATGACACAATGTCTGAATTCTTGGTTCAAATAAAATTATTAAAATTCGATAGTCGAAACGACTCGTCTTCTATGAGGCAATATGATTCCTCAAACAAAAAATGTTTAAATGCCAGTTCAACAACTGATCCGTAGTATAAAATTGAAAAATAGATGAAAGGCAATCATCTCCAATACTCTTGAAGCATAAAAACTTAACACACATCTGAAGTGTAAAATACACGAGAACACTGAAATACATAAAATGTGAAATATGGAGTAAGAACGTCGGCTAAGAATGTCACTAATCAAGCTCTATACCATAAGTAAATGATCCTGCTACCTAATTTGGACTATATCTTGAAGATCTGGGTAAGTATTTACACAATAAATTAGATGTTTCCTCAGTTCAAGATACTGAGATGGATCTCCATTCGAACCTCGGACCTGCGACCTCAGAGATAGGAGAACTTTCCCTCTCCGGTATTCACTAACCTCCGTATGGGCTCGAACGACATCCTCCTGTCAAATTCTTCTGTTGTTGCTGGGATACCCTAGCATCTTGACAATCATCTTCTGTAGAATCTTCATTCTCCGTCGCAAATATATCAGCATCATCGTTGAATAATAATGTATAGAAATATTCATGTAGGTGGTGAATGAATTATTTCTATTGCTAATTGATGTTACATTAGTGTTCGTAGACTGACGAAAATGAACAAGGTGGAACGTACACTACGTCTGTATTCTGCAATACGTTGTCTATCGAAGCTCCATTGTTGTATCTTAACTCTGCATTAAATATGTCTCTGGCGCATGACTATCTAGTTCATCATTTCAACAATGTTAACAATGTCGAATGAAACTAATCGAAGAATAATAATAGTCATTATGATAATGTTTGTTTGCTGCGCCAATGTTTAAAGTTCTCCGCTACTGTTCACTTGAACTGCGTTCGCCAACTTCACGTTGCAACTAAAATGATATTCAGCTTATATTTCCATCACTTTTGAAAAACTGTCTTAACAGGCTTATTTCGTCGAAAAGGTGTGACTTAGAACGCTCGACTTTCAATAAAATACAGTATTCGATCTGTACTTTCTATATATTCACTTGGCTGAAGTCTAGTCTCAAATATATATGAGATATTCTACTTAGAATATTCCTCTCAACTTCGCTTATACTGCTAGTGCGGTAATCTCCAATGTTCTACCCTGCTAACCTAGCGTCTCCACGAGTCGACAATCGCCGCACTCGGACAAAGCTTTGGGATCTCCGTTAACCCAATAAAAACACTTCCTCACTCTTCAAAGACTGCTGGAATAAGAACCTCGATCCTTGGACCTCCCTCTCCAAGTGGAAATTTTGGCGGCCATATCAATCTCCCACCATAATTTTAGCGCGTAGATTACTAATGCTTATTACTGCGTAGATTAAACGATCTGCGGTTTTTAAAGTATCAGATGTATTTTCTTTTAATTTTCTCTTCATTACCAATTATGAAAATCTTCTTCTAAGGGCCTAAATGCATAATTTCACCAAATTATATAGTTGAAGTTAATCCCGTATTCAATAAGACCTCTTCTCATTGGCTCTGGTTTGGGATCCAATAGCATAATTTATAACAATATTTATTATATTTCATGGCTAAATCACTGTTGCTATGCCGATTTCAACCTTCTAGAAGCGTCTATTGTGCAATATATCACGTGATCGGGCTCTCCCACTGCCTCGAGTTTGTAACACGACTCTCTTGTGTCACAATTCCAGGAGTTATATTTGCTGGTTAAATTTCATCATGGGGACGGAAAATACTCTCATTTTGTCCCAAAATAATTCAATTTTCGGGGGCAGTACTGAGCCCGGATTAGAAATTATTTCGGGTGAATTTTATGATATATTTTGGAGCCTAAGTAAATTGCATGTTAAATAAGATACTGAAAATACACACAGGGCCGGTTTTAACGACGAGTTGGAAGTCAGGCACGGGTTTCTGTGAGCGATTCTGGGAGTTCTGCCAAGGTCATTTCGCCTGGAAATAAGAGATTGCCGCAGATCCGAGAGCTGGATTGATATAAATAATTATATTGGTTATTGCTACCTGAAAGGATTGATCATCCCAGGCTAATTAATATAATTAGTGTATGATAATTAGAGCCCATGTATGCCTTTATTTAATATGAGAAGATGCTGAAATTAAGAAGCAAATTTTATCAAGACATTGGAAGTCTCTATAGATACGCAGTACGCTGTATTATATTTCATACTGGTAGCCGCGTAAATTTACCGCGGATTTCTGAATGGTTGCAATTATAGTTGTGGAGAGAAATTGCAGATTTGAAAGAGCGTCTTATTCTACTGGAAGTTTGTCGGGCACAGACGTGCTGCAGGAGCTCGATTCCCAGCCAACCCAAAGCGAAGTGCGGCGATAGCTGACTATCAAATGTCCAGCCATCACGGGCGCGATTAATGTACAGACAGACTCTGTAGCAAGTCAAATATAGTATCACAATTCAGTGCCGATGCGAGTTCGCGTCTTATAAACTATTATACAAGCATAATTGTATTGAAATAAGAATTGCATATCATAGTGAGCAGCTACGGACATATCCTTTGAACATTTAAGGAGCTGATAGTAATTTTATACGAGTGCGGAACATTTATTCGAATCAAGACGTGGGACATTAGCATCGTATTCTACAGTGAAGCGAATGAACATTTTAAAGTTGAGTTGCGGTCTGTGATTCTACAAAAGCAACGTGAGTTGACGAACATTAAGGTGATATACATGAACAGAGAAATCTTTGATCATTCGAATCTTAAATAATAATAATATCGTATGGCCTCGGGTGCCTGGTGCAAGCTTTGTTAATTGACACCCAGAGGGTAGCTTGCATGTCGAATTTCGTCGTTCCTTTGAACGCTATGAAAGTCAAGGAGGTTAGATATCTAAACTCCTTGACACTACAGCGCTGTCAATTAGAGAATGGAGGAACTTTGTGTTGGCAGAAAATCCCGAGATTAATTTTGCCATTGAACACGGCCTACTGAATTCAAATGGGTTCTATAACATGCCAACAACGTATGACATGAGTGTCGTGATTTTTGTCGCCTTTCAAAAATCACTTACCACGGTCAGGGGCGAACCTGCAATCTTGGGGTTGGTAGTCCGACACTATAACCACTCACCCACCGTGGCATCTTACAATGAAGGCTATCATTAAATTAGTAGAAATGCTCTATTACACTATGATTGAGGGTGTCGTTATGGAGTAATTTAACCATGCGACTGGAACACATCTAAACAGGGAATTTGGTGGACGACAGAGAGCGACTATGACAATAGTTTCGACTTTGAAATCATGTATAACTTCATCATGTACATCCACAAATAACCATGTACATCTACGTAATAACTACGAGCAATTACGATGTTTCACTTAACATCTATGTGAACATTTCGACATACAACATCATCGTATTCTACAAAAATCGTAATTATCTGCCATTATGGATAATCAACAACGATATTGCTCAGTAATGATTTTGAACTTCAAACGGAGGCGTCAAAAAGAAGAATTATCATCCCTGAAAGCAAGAAGCAGATACAGTTATCCCATCTAACGCATGAAGCAGAGCCGTTTGTGTCCCGGAGGAGTCGGAGAAGAATGCTGTTCGCATCCCAGGATTGCAGTTCGCTTGAGGCGAGGAGACCAAAGTTCATGATTTTCATCAGGGATCTGGAACATCGGGGTATTCCATATACCTTATTGAGTCGACGCAAGGTAGACCAGCAAGATTTATTACTGTAGTTTTGAGTAGTTGACAACATATTTGAGCACCTATTTCTCCATGTTTTATGTGATTGTATTTTCCACTTTGAAATTCATCGACATTTATTTTTCGAATTTGAAATTCATCGACATTCTTCGAATTTATGTTGGAGGGTTGTTTCCTTCTTTTCTACATAAATTGGGCTTCTACATTTTCTACTTTGATATTTTAAATTTTATGCAACTTCGTTTTCCTATATTTAGGGATTTTCCTTAAATTTTATTTTCATCGATTTTTGGATTTTTATTTCATCGATGTCAAATATTAAATTCATTTGATGTAAATGAATTGGGCATCTTAAATGTGATAAGTTATTTATATAGGAAGAAGATTACAGCGTTTGACAGCATTTCAAACATCATTAAGTTATTATAATGACTTTACGGCGATCTAGCAAGAAATATTCCTCGTATCATATATTGTAATGAAAACATAGGACATTATGTTGAGACTATTTTAATTTGGGAAATTTATCTTCTTGAAAGATAATATTTTTAACTACTGAGATTTAGGGAAATGCTAAATCCAATCGTAAACGAGATTAACTGGACACATGATAAATACTTTGAGTATTTAAAACAATTTGCTACGTGACGTATTATTGTTATCGTGATTTTGCAACATTGTAATTCTGAAGATAAATCAGTGTGGTGAAACGAACAATTGTATTTTTATTAAATAGTTAATAGCAATGTCGAACGACATAGTAGTTTTCAAAGAAAAACAATAGAAGGTCTATCAACATAAACTTCAATAATCGTTAATATAAGGAAAAGCTGGTATAAATAACAAGTTGTGTGGTAATAATAAACAGCTGTTTTGACTAGTAAGTTCAATGGTAATAAAGAGGTAATACAAATATTACCTAAATATGTAAAGGAAAGTCTGCGATGATATACAATGGTTATAATGAATTGATTGAGAGTTATACGAAGTGATGTAATGCCGTATACGAGTATTTACAATATAATGGAATTCTACTATGATATAAGAAATGCAAATGCGAGGGAACTTCCGTATTTTGGAGTATTAACGTATTATTATGCTGGTATAAGGAAGTTGAAGCTTGTTGAATCATGTTTATGGGAAAGTGAGATGTTGAAACTCTAATATACTTATATAAATAATTCATGCTTTTGGGTTAATGCCGTGTGTATTTTTAATTTAAACCATACGTTTCGGAGAAACCTTGCCTCCTTTTTCAATGGAAATAAACAATGTACTTGTTTGTGAACGGTATTGAGGGATAGATAAGAGAAGATATTGGAGGAAAAGTTAGCGAAGTGGAGTTTAACCTTGTTTATTGATTCCTATTAAACTATTAAATCGGATTGTGAGTAATAATCATATGAGGTAACTTAAATGCTTAGTCATATTTTAGCCTAGAATTGACAATAAACCCTATAAAACCAGATGGTAAAGTTATCTTCATAAAGTCAACAGTAATAATATTAACAAATTTAATATTAATAATAAGGGTAGTTAACAGCCAGTTAAACTACTAACTTTGAGTAAGTCAATCAATATAAATGTTGTATATAATTATTTAAACATTTTTATAGTTCAGTGTAATAATTATTATTCTAATAATATTTTATTTTGCGTGTATTAAATGTTGGGAAACGTTTGAACGTGTAGTATTATTGTGAAGAGGATTATGTATGTGAAACAGTGTGTGTATATAGAAGCTGCGTGTTGTATGGCAACAATGTTTAGTTGTATTTACGTAAAGATTTCGTTAAATCAGTGAAGATTTCACTTTGGTAATGATGAATATTACGTTATAGAGAAGTTATAACTAGAGAGTGAAGACAGGCAATGCTTATTTCTGTTGAGAAATAACCTTGCACTTTTTGTATGGTTGGAAGTCACGTATAGGCCAGCTGTACGGTGTTGTTGAAACCAGTTATATGAATGGGGTGGAGAACTATATAACAGGTTGACGCAGTGGAGTCTAACTTGTAGGAGCAAAGTAATACTGTTCTGTATTATGTAAATACCAGTCCCATTCTTTTCTCCAAGACTGCGCGCTGTTTTTAAACAATCTCAAGTGTGTTTTATATCAAATTAAACGTTGATTGGTGTGATTTAAATCACAGCTGATCATTCTATTCAGCTGATGTGCATATAGTGAAGTCATGTCTGACTTTAATTTAATCTTTTTAAGGGGCAAGTGACCCTGCTTTAATTGTTAATTGTTGTTTTATATCTTGTGTTGTGGAATTGGATCATATTTTAGGCACCCTTAACCCATCCGACCCGAGAAGTGGTAAGATTCTCACTCTCCACAGGTAGTCACCATCCCAGATAAGTGTAACTGATCCACAACATAATCGGAGAGACTGTTGTAGGGTCATGATGTCTTTGTCGGTAGGATTTTCAGGCTTTCTAGCCGGGAACCTCAAGATTCTACGATCCACGCCATCTTAGGATTTACGACAGTTGAGCATCATGATTTGTACAGGTACAGTACCTACCGTACGGCCACGGCCACCTCCTTCCCACTTCCTTGCCAATCCCTCCCACTCTTCCTATCCCTTCATCAGGCCCCTGTTCGCTTTGCAGGTGAGGCCACCTAGGCGTCGTTCTGGTCACACTCCCCAGTTGTATCCCCATCACGTAGTCTGAAGCTCCAGGACACTGCCCTCAGTGGCGATAGAGATGGGATCCCTCGCTTAGTCCGTGGGTAAAGCCGATCCTGGAGGGTAAGATCATAGCGAAAAAGCGGAAACATAAGAAATACGAAATTTCTGTTCCTTTATTTCCTGTTCAATTACTTCTTTTTTGATCGAAAAAAAAACCGTATTTTCCTGTTTTGTTGGTGAAAAAAAAAACTGGAAAAACATGTACCGTGCATTTCGTAACGCGGGAGGTAATTTTCATCGTACTAAAGGTTTTAACAAAGACGAGCCACAGCAAAAAGAAACGAAAGGAAAAACATAAAACAAACAAGCCTTTACTTTAAACATTTGAGCACTGTACAGTCCCCTCAGTACTCTTTCATTCTCCTTTATCTAAATACCGTCGTTGTTTTGGTCAATGACATTTGTTGCATTCGAAGAAACAGAAACACAAGGAAATTATCAAGCATTTAGTAACACAAAATGATACCTGTACTCAGTCAGATAACACAGATGTTCTGCAAAGAAAACAATAACAAAAGAACATACTTGTCGTTATTCTTCAACGAAAAAGAAATGGCCAATGTCTACAAACGGTGTTTAAGCACCGTTTGCTTGAATGCAAGCATCGCATCTCCGAAGCATTCCCTGGCACACTGTTTTAAAAATACCTTCCGTTTCTTGAATTATTAGAGCATCTGCGGCAATGCGGGCTACGAGGTCCATTTCATCCTCTACTGGCGTGCTGTACACCAGTTCCTTCATTCGGCCCCAACAGAAAAAATCAAGGGGAATTCATTCTGGGGATCTTGCAGGCCAGTGAATAGGTCCTAGCCGTCCAATCCACATATTGGGATATGCCCAGTTTAAGAAATTTAGCGTATCGCGGGCGTAGTGGGCTGGTGCTCCGTCGTGTTGCAACCACATGTTAGCCCTTACTTCCAACGGAACATCATCAAGCAGCTGTGGCAGAGTGACTCTCAAACAAATTTCATAGGTACGGCCATCTAGACGGTTGGGTAAGATGTAAGGCCCTATTAGTCGGTCGTCCAAAATACCTGCCCATACATTCACGCTAAATTTTTCTTGACGACCCTGCTCATACATTTGATGTGGATTAGCATTGGACCAATAAATGTTATTTATTGAATTAAATATCCCATCGCGATTAAATTTAGCTTCGTCGGAGAACATTACAAGTGGAGAAAAATTGGGATCGTTTAAGTTTTGAACCTTCATTTTGTGATAGGCTTTGGGCCCGCTTTGATTCCACACACGCCATACCGTTGACGGGGAAACACCAAGTTGGCCCGCGGCTCGGCGTGTACTTGTTTCGGGATGCTGCTGAACATACGCCAGTAAATTTTCCTCCATTTGGTTCCTTACTCTCGCATGAGGTCCAACATTGCCTGCTCGGCCGTTACCCCGAAAGGAGGAATTCAATAGTAAGAACCCATACGTACGGTGACCATATCAGAAATCAAGAATGCGGTAAACTGATGGGGCTTTAGACAACAACCCAGTTACAAAATATGTTACAGTGAGCTTCAAAAGTCACTTAGGATGCATTGCTTACTTACGAGCACAGCTCCCGTTTCACAAATTCGTCGGTCCACGTTTGCGAAGGTCACGTGAGAAGTCAGAACGCGCTGGGTAAATCGTTGTTGGTACAGCCGTCTTGCAGCAAGTGCGTTCGAATTTGCAGCACCATAACAAAGGTGCATGTCTGCAAGCTCATGGAATGTAAAGCAGTTCATTTTCAACTCGCGTTTGACGTACTGTATTGAACTGTGTGGTTGAGAACTCTCAAACCGTTGTTATCTAGTACAGCAGTTCTTGTCGAATGACTAATTTTGCCCCATCCTACCGAATCCAGTTTAAATTCCCGAACGCTTCCGATCACATTCGTAATACAAAGCGTTCTTAATGTCAAATAACAACCTGCTTCGACTTAAAAGGAGAAGAGAGAGAACAAAAAAAAAAAAGATGATAGATAGGCCCCGGATTCGAACCTCGAACCCCACGCGCCCAAGTCGCACACGCACACACGGAGCCAGAGTGATATGATATTCAACCTTTGCTTTGGATGCTTTGGTGTGCGTAAGAGTGTACGGGCCTGACCGCTCGAGCTGAGCCGTCACCTGATGACGTCATATGTTTAACAGTTGTGGTTCACTTTTAAGGTATTTCCGGTCACTTGCGACCCTAAGTGTCCTATATCAAACTACTTGTCTCAATGCCAACAAGGAGTAGGTCACGCAAGAGAATATACACTCCACATTCCAGCGGCTGGCACATTGCTATCTGTCTAATGCCGATACATATGGGAACCTTTAATATCTCAAAGAGTATTCGTCGGATTTGCAAAATAAGCACATCGCTGAACTTGTCAACTGATTCTTAGTTGTTCCAGTGGGTGAAATTAGTATAGTCCCATTTAAAAAACAAAAGTTGCTACCGTTTTCTCGGTAAATATGTATGTGCTGGGAGCGAAATGGATCGTGTAGTTGAACCCGTAGTACGATTTAAGAATTTGAAAACAGAATGACGATATCTTTGACGGTTCCGTAGATATTTGAGGTGGTCATCTTAGCTGAATCACCCTGTCTATGATATGGAATGTAACAGGGGTACTTCAGTACTAATTATTCACGCCGAAGTGACCCTCCTTGGCGACTTACTACAAAAACAAACAATAACCCGGTCGCATGTAGGGCAAGAATTAATATTACAAATGGATTTTACATGCATCAAGGAAAGATAAAAGAATGACTGTCTATGGAACTGTTGGAGCATGTATTAAACATTCAATCGTTAGTGGTATTTGAACACCAAGTTAGTCTTAATTCTGTCAAACATTTAGAACGCTATTCATCATGTAAACTACATTGAAAAGTAAATGATTCATGGTACCTATTGATCGACCGCAATCACAGAGACGTGATTCTCGTAGATGAATGCGAGCCATATACGCTGAATATAATGCATGATTAATAAAACGCAACCTGATATAGTGTATTCTATAAAAAATACGGTTGAATTGTGATGGTAGATTGTAAACGGTGATAGAATTGTGCCTTCGTGCTTGCGTGCTCAGTACATTGTCGAGTCTATTCTTGTCGTAATTGAATTTTAATTGATAGTACAAATTCAAAATGGGTTATTGCAATATTATAGAATTCGCTTGTACCTCTGGCAGCAGCTTTTGCCTACTCGTCAACCTTGTCGTTACCTGGGATATTGGAATGTCTGGGTACCCACGTAAAGATACGGTCGTATCCCATATTTGATAGTTCCAAAGGGAGTTGAATGATATTGAGTGTATACCAATTGTCAGAGAATTGTACATGCTGCATTGCTGTTAAAACGCTATAGGAATCGGTGCCGATAATGGTTTTCCGTATACGGTGATATTTGACATACAATAATGTTTGACGGATGGCAACGGCTTCCTTGGTAGTGCACCCGTTCATCCGAGGTATGCGATGACCCATCTGCCATTACATCGCATATCTGGCTTCCCAGGCCAGAGTGGAGTTAAATGAACATGAAATAAAATAAGGAATGTGTCGGAAATTCAGTTGAAATATCACAAAAGCAGAGGGTAACACGAGATAAAGTATCTCTAGGGTCGTTACGGGCTTAAATTTAATCATAATAGCAAATAGAAATGGGCGCCATCAACTGAACCCCTAGCAAACCACATCCTTTCTGGTTAAGCCTTAATTGAGACAAAGGAAAGGATTGGGAAAACAACATCATCATCAGATCACAACTAAGATAAAACAAAATTTATTTAAACTTAATCAGTCAGACAGAAAAAGAAACACAAACCCTGCCTAAGAGTATGGTCGAATGTAAACGTTAGGTTGTTATAGTCCTCAAAAATCGAACCATCTCTGTGCTATTTCAAAGTATTTTTCATCCACATAAAAAAAATAAAAATTACTAAAGTTCGCTTGAGTTCTCAGGGCCTCCGTAGCACTATGTCTTTGCGTCACTGACATTTCGTGATCCCTGAGACCTAACCTTTCGTTAATTTAACATCAGTAATGTGGATGTCAAGAAATATGAATCTGTCTAACACAAAATACCCTAAAAACACATACATTTAATTATTCACTCATTTCTATGGCTTAAATGGCACTAATCAATGTTGGAAATCCCAACAATTGCTCCTAAAAATCTAACAATTAATTTATACACCATATTTACACTATTGCAGATCATTGCTTGGTTGCGAATCAAAGAAAACTTCACTATTCATTGGTCATCACCATCATTATCATGTCAAAAAATTAAATATTTCTCACATCAGTTCTCATCCCAATATTCGTTATATTCAAGTCAGAATAATTAATTTATTACCATCAGATCATTTAAATGAATATTATATTCATCAATTCATTAGATTATTCAATCATCCACACACTCTCATTTCATTATCTCATTCAAATTAAATTATCTCAATCCATCCATTTAAATTGTTTAATTCATTAATTTAAGTTGCAATTCATCAATTTATTTAAATCATATCTCTTCTTTAAATTTATTTAAATTCATTTAAATTTTATTAGTCATTAGCTCCTTTAATTAATTATCACCCTTTAATTCATTCTTTCATCAGCTGTTTAATCACCTATTACTTTATTTAATTCAGTTAATTTATTCAACTTTTAATTCATCGATTTATTTAATTTATCGAGTTTATTCTACCTTTAATTCATCAATTTATTTAATTCATCGAGTTTATTCAAATTTTAATTCATCAATTTATTTAATTCATCGACTTTATTCAAATTTTAATTCATCGGGTCAGATCATTAATATGTTTAAACTTCAGATTATTATTTCATAAATTACTATTATTATTATCAGAAAATCTTGGATTATCAAAATTATTTATTTATTTAATTTCCTAAAAATTATTTAATATAGGTTATAGAACGTTGTCTTAAAATTTTATCAGTTCCAAGTTATACCTCATATTTAATTATCATGCCAAAATAATACGTTGCCTTCACAAAATCACGTTGGATCTCACTATCCAAAACTTCACCATTTAATCTCACTTTGTCAAATACCACATTTGAATACCATAATTATTCCATATAACACCATAATTATTCAGCGCACAGCATGAATCTCAAAAATATGCTAGCCTGGGTTCAACAACCTCATGTCTGCCTCAAAATTATCATTGGCAATATTGCAAACTTTCACTTGGCAACCTCCTAAAATACCTATCAAAAATACTTCACATAATCACGTTGCATGATCCACAAAAATATATAACTGGCTTCAGATGATTAACGCACACAATCTACAAGAACTGTAATTAATCTGGTCATATCTAGACAACTTCTTAAACAATATGAAAATTACCTTAGTAATCGTAATCCAATTCGAGATCTGGTTTAATTCAGAGCATAAATTCTCTTTAGATCCTCAAGATTTACTTCAAAGAAAAACACCAATGTGTTATATTACCTCACATCAAAAATATCTAATAATGATCTGCCTCAAAATAAATTCTGACAATAAATAACTCATCTTACAAGATTCAATTACTTGAAATCCTTCTCAAAGGTATCAAATCACTCACAACGAGTATCAAATGTATTAACTGTTAAATGAATATACTCTCAAAAGAGTATTGCAACAAATTATTGGATTGGCAAAACAATAATTACAAAGTGTAACCCTGCTGACATTTATTTTTAATTTATTTAACAAAATTCAACTAATATGTGACTGGTAGTTTATTGTTTAATCCTCTTACGATCATAATTACACTCGGATGATAAAATGAGACCCTCGATTGGCTGGTAAGGTGAGTGCCACCACACAATTGCTTAGAGCAACAGGCCCCGCCTCGTAGACTATGATGATAATTCCCTAAAAACGATAGGTAAGGTGAGTGCCACCACACAGTTACTCAGAGTAACAGGCCCCATCTCGTGGACTAATGATTGAGTGTACATGATTGGAATCAACAAGACTCTATTTGTCACATAAAAGCGATATGCATTCACTTGAGTGAATAAAATTTTAATATCACCAAACAATCCAATAAAAATAAAAAAATCCCTACTGATGAATTATACATACTCGCTAGTATGCAATGAACTGACGAAAAAATTCAAATTATCCAATTGCAGATCACGAGTTCGAAACACTCGCTAAAATATCCATAATCAAGAAATACTATCCTCACAGAAAAATATAAAGACCAAAATCCTGTCTAATAAAGTCAACCAATGGTGAGAACGTTGCATAAATGTGCCTGCCATATCATATGGTAACACCATATTTTAGCAAATGGAGTAATAAATTATTTAAGCCATGTCGAAAAATAATAGTAGCACTCCTACTAAAATATATACGAGTATGCCCAGTGTTAATGAAAAATCATATCAGTAATGCCATAACTCTTACAATACCTTCATATTCCAGATGTTAATATAATTCAAAAATCGTCGGTAATCCAAGTGTTTGTCACAGATTTCACGCAAGATCGACGAAAACGCTGTATCACCCACTGAACTAACGCCTTTCTCCATCCAAGTGAATTTGATGTCATATTTATCCTCTTCGTTAGGAACCGAATCCATCGCTCTGAGATGCCATCACGTCTCCGTATCCGCCTAGCACGACATGATGAACTGAAGATTATCCATCATGGATATTGTCCAAAATCTTCCACAAAAGTTCAAAAACACAGAGTACCCCATACTCCTCGAATATGTCACGCCACTGTTTCATAAACTATTCGGTTGGCATTCGATAATAATGGTAGTCTCCACAGCGGCTGAATTGCACTGGTAGAAAAATAATGTAGCTTCAAAAGTGTACTGATTTGTCAGACCCCCTGTATCTGTGTTCGTAACTAAGATATTTTATAACTGTTCATGATATGTAACTATTATGCTGCACGTGCCACTATTCACAAAGTGCATACGCTTACATATTTTCACTTGCCAAAAGCAGTAATGTTGGAACGGCCCCATGGTCGCCTTAAATATTTCGGTTCAAATGCATCATGAAATATGCTGTAATGCTGCTGAAATAAGTTCAAGTCCATCTGAATGTCCATAATAAAAGTGTATAATTGTAACTGGACTGCACAATTGGACTGTTGAAACACAAGTCCTAACATCTCAAACTTGACAAAATGTCAGAGTAATGCTCCACTCGTTGACTATCGCATGGTTACAAAATGTCGCCCACAGCACGACACGCTCCGCTTCACTGTCCTTGTGTAATATGAGGTTGAATGCTGGCCTCATTATACTGCTTCGCTGTGCTGTTATACATTGAGAATGTAGCTTAAATAATGTTTCTCAATCCTAGTGTAATACTGCGTATTGCTTCGGTAAATTGTAAGCTTGAAAAAGCACTGCTGTTTCACGTGAATACTACTGCGATGTTGAAATAACATGTGTCTGAACACCGGCTTCCTTGCTCAAGTTAACGGCTTGTATGATCTGCCCTATGGACAGCATGTGCTCCAAAAACGAACTCCGAATACTGCGTTGCAGGCCTCGCCTAGCGACTCTCTCCCGCACGTAACTTTCCGTATTGCACTGCCTTATAAACTGTTCTATTATAGCACGGTTTGATCTACTCAGCTGGACTGCTGGAATACTTCTCTCCGCTGGTGTCACTGCGTTCGGCCGTCTCACCCTGACCTACCACGTGACTTCCTCCTTCCTTCCGCTGTCTGACGTCACAGCTCTAACCTCGACCACACTATTTCGGCTATAAAGTTATAACATAACTTAAGGAGTTATCTACCTTTCTTCAAGTTATTATCAATAAGATTTCTTGATATTTCCTTCCATTCTGAGGTTAGATAAGGTTTTATTCCAAATTAATCTTTATAATCATCCAGTATTTCTCCCATAATTCCATATGTTTGAGGGGTAGTGGCTCCATCTCCCTCGGCCTCCTACGTCATTTCCTACCATTCTTCTGACTCGATCTGAGTGCTATCTTTTCTCCTTGCCCACAAATCTCAACTATGGCTCGATCACAACTGGCGTAGCCGATAGCCTCAACTAGGTATCGGGTACAGTAGATATGGTAACTGGTAAGGATCGGTCGATTTAAGACCTCCCGTATCGCAGAGAACCCCAAGAAATGGTTGGAGCTAAGATTAAGTTGAACTTTAAGACAAATAGGGTTTGGCATTGAAGGTAAATAGAGCAATAGAGAAAGAGAACAAGTTGCTTAAACACTTTGACTATCTATTGCCATGTGAAGGCATAATAACAGAATAAATCCATCTATAAATATGTAACAGGAATTTATATATTTTGTAATAACAACATGGTAAACTGTGTATATTGAATAAAAGAACAATCTCATAAAGATTAATGATGAAAATAAGTTTGGTGGAAGGTAGTGAATAACTGATTTGAGTTTCACACAAAAGCAAGCTTTTGATGGCTCTGTTGCGAATTGGGTTAGTACTTGGGGACTCAGCCCAAGATACTACAGAAAAGCAAAAACCAACTTCAAGTTCTTGGGGCCTAGTCAAAGATACAAGAAGAGATGAAGTGAAAGCTCCAGCACAAGAGGCTAGAGAAGGAAGTGAAGTACTTTCAAACAGGGCAGACAATCTTGACACAGAAGAAAAGAACAGAAGGGTGCGTGAAGATTGAACACATTCACACACTGAAAGAAGGGTAACCTGAAAAGGTAATTACGGTCAGGGGCCAAATGCTGAAGAAGCAGTATCAAGAGAGAAGCCAGAAGGGCAATCATTGACAGAAAATGCCAAAAGCAAGTCGTTATGTGAAATCCAATCGGAATTCATAAAGCAAGTGAAGCAAATCAATTCCAAGCAATATGGCAGTAATAGCATTAAGTATAGTGCCTTTGTTAAGTACAATAGACTACCAGACAATAGACTACCAGAAAATATTGCACCTAGCCTATCAAACTTTAAAAGGAGGCTAAAACAGTTTATGTGGAATGATTATAAAATGTCAGTTCGAAGAAATTCCAAAATCTGAGAAGACAGAAGAAGACCACATTGTGTACAAAACTTATGAAAACTACAAAATGTTATATATTTTTTCATACTAAAAACTTTGTAAACTAAACATTCAATTGTAATTTGTCGCCAACAAGATAGAACTGTACGATTCCTTTGTATATGGGTCCTTGACTCGTTAAGGGATTAATAAAATGCATTATTATAAGTGGAAAATGTGACAGTTGCTGTCACTCTGTCATATGTCCGTTATTAATACCCCGCCCTGAAATCTTCCAAAACCCATTTGGAACATGTCAGAATAGATATGTCTCCTAAACCTTATTTCCATCTATGAATATTCCTGGTAATTAAAACCTATGCCTTCAATATCTTCTGAAACCCGTTTTGGAACATTTCAGAATAGACATGTCTCTTAGACCTCAATTCCATCTGTGAATAATTCTGTTTGTTCGGGTCTTTCCAGCTTGAAAACCCGAGTAGTGTGTTTATTGACAACACCATGAAACTACTCTCGAAGTTATTAGAAGTTTCCTAATCTGTCGGCGGGTGAGAAAAACGGAGGTTTGGATCTTCCGGTTGGCAGACAGTGATGTTCGCGGACCTGCACTGTTGGTACCACGACGGGATTAATATATATATAAAGGAAGTGAGAACGTGTGACTGTTTACGACAATGTAGGAGAGTGAATAGACATAACCTCTAGCCGCAAATTTGCTTATCTGTCAGCGGGTGAGAAGAACGGATGTTTGGATCTTCAGGTTGTCAGACAGCGATGTTTGCGGACCTGCACTGTTGGTACCACGACAGGATTAATATATATATATATATGTATATACAGGGTGTCCCACCTAACTTTGCGACCTCAAATATTATCGAAATGGAACAAGATATGAAAAATCTACTTGCGCAGGAATGTAGCCACGTCAGGGGGTCACACAATGGGAGGATATGCACTATCCAGGAAATTATAACAATATCATTTTCAACGCAAAGTTACCTTTTTAAATGGAACATACATGGTTTTTTTTCTAGCAAAATCGAAAGTAAACATGCAATTATTGATAACAGAACTGGTTTCACTTCTCTAAACCTCGTACATGCTGAAATAACTAACGTTGTAGAGGATGGCAATGGAGACACTGTTTGCCAAGTTTAACTCAAGTGTAGAACTGTACACATAGTACAAAAGGTACAATTACCGATTTCCTAAACAAACTTGTGGCCTCAGTGTTTCCACAGATATTTCCGCATACGCCGCAGTAATACGCTGTTGCATATTTGCCTTTGTAGTTGGGACTTCCTGATAGACTCTATCTTTCAATGCGCCCCAGAGAAAGTAATCTAATGGCGTCAAATCGGGGGACCGTGCTGGCCATCTCACAGGACCACCGCGTCCTATCCACCAATTTGGAAACTTCGCATCCATTACATCTCTGGCAACACGTGCGAAATGTGCGGGGCACCCATCATGCTGGAACCACATTGATACACGAGTTTCCAATCCCACGTCCTCCATGAGAAGTTGTAACGTGTCTTGAAGAAATGATGCATATCGCTGTCCGTTTAGTGTTTCCTGATAAAAATAGGGACCTACAATACGGTTGCCAATGATACCGCACCAAACAGTGTCTCCTTAACCGTCCTCTACAACTTAAGTTATTTCAGAAAGTACGAGGTTTAAAGAAGTGAAACCAATTCTGTTATCAATAATTGTATGTTTACTTATGATTTTGCTAGAAAAAACATGTATGTTCCATTAAAAAAAGGTAACTTTGCGTTGAAAATGATATTGTTATAATTTCCTGGATTATGCATATCCTCCCAATGTGTGACCCCTGACGTGGCTACATTCCTGCGCAAGTAGATTTTTTATATCTTGTTTCATTTCGATAATATTTGAGGTCGCAGAGTTAGGTGGGACACCCTGTCCTGTATATATATATATATATATATATAAAAGAAGTGAGAACGTGTGACTGTTGACGACAATGTAAGAGAGTGGATAGACATAACCTCTAACCGCTTCCCGGAGCCCGGGGGCTCCCGGGAAGGCGCAATCGTGAAACATTTAGTGCCGTTAGAAAGTTAAGATTCTGAGACCTTAAATTATTGTGATTTGCGTCGCTTATTAATTTTTATCGCCACCTTCTAGCTCGTAATCTCTCCTGTGACCTAATGTAATTTAGAACTGAGGCGTATAACGGGAAACATTTTCTGTGCTCGTTTTGTTCTGTTATATTATCCTTTCTTGTGTGTAATTTTCCAATGAAGTCTTATGACTTTTAACACTATTCTGTGCTGAATTGGATTGTCGCCGTTGTCATGACGAAGTTCTTTTAAAAGAATCATGTAGTAGATTGTTAAAGAGGAAAGTGATGAATGTCGTAATTCATGGCTGATGGTCACGAGATATATAAGTTTTTTTTTGCCTTGATGAATGCTAAAGAGTTGGTCCATCTAATTAAGGAGCGGATTAAAGATAGCGTTTCCCTAATATGCTTGCCTTTGAAATACGGTATCATCCTGAAGTGTTTGGAGTTTAATGCGAAATTACACGTTTAGTTTGCTCAGACTTGGGAGTTCTTGGGTTGATATTGATTCGAAAATAATTATAGTGTTTTGGGCTGTGTATGTCAGCGAGTTGGGTTCATAGATAACATGTTCCGTTTAACCTAGTGTATGCCCTATTATTACATGCTATTTCGGCGTGTATTAAATGTGAATATAAGATCCACAGATTGCGTGATGTGGCAATAGGTTACTTCTCCAAAACACCGAGAGAAGAAATATGAAGCACCGGCCGGATGCTAAATAGTGTGAATATTAAATGTGGAAAATCTCCCCCATTATGTTCAAATACATCCCTGATGGTAAATAAATTAATGTTAACCAACCCATGAGTTTGGGGTGAGTACCAAAGCCTGATGTTGTTTGATGTTGGAAAGGAGTAGAAATCAGTGAGTGCCAAAACTTCTAAATATTATTTGCATGTATGAGAGTAATGCATGGAAGAAAAGTATACCAGATTGTCGTATTTGATGGGTTCTTGCACGTATATTTGTACCATAATTTGTGTGTTAAAAGGGTGTACCTCCTTTGGTTGAAATTAAATTCTTCTTAATTTTATGGTATCATGCGTATTCATTTACCATGCCATTTTAGGTTTATTATCGGCTTCTGGGCTTGAGGCCCGTTTTCACTCCACGGCCTTTGACCCGGTTTGTTCTCCTCTCTCTAGCTTATTGTGTTGCGATAGTTTTGTAGCTGGGTGGGGAGTGCAACATAAATGTACCAGAGGTTTAAGGGTCGAGGGTGGTACACGAGTGGTAACATCCGCGATGGTTCATTTCCTGACCTGTTCCTTGGTTATTATCCATTTCATTTATCTTAACTGGGCCGCATTTGCGGGGTTCAATTAATGTTTCATTTATTTTTTGCTAAAGGTATCTAGTTACACTCATTCTAATAAATTCACAAAGCCTGGTAAAGAATATAAGACAACAAGAAGACCGACTGGTTGTGTTGTCATCATGACAGTCTCCGGCTGGTGTTTGAGAGTAGTTCTCGTATAGCTTGTCTAGTTATTTTGCAAGGCATTATTAGATAATTGGGGGGGGGGGGGGGGGGGTGGAGGGGTGTTACTCTATTTATTGATGATCATTATGGCACGTATCATTCCGTTCCTGGATTATCTCTCCAGAGGAAGTCAGTTACGAAATGAGAATTCGCATTCTCGAAGTATCAGAGAGCTTAGAGAGAAATATCGAGATGCTTAGCCGTGTGAAAGATATGATCGTGTTACCGCCTACCTTATCTGAATTTTCCTTTAAGTTGAACCAACCTCTACTTCTAAATAAAGTGGACCTGCTGGTGCAATCGGTAAATGATGTCATTTCCCAAGGCGGAAGTATTGATAAACGTTGTCAGCTGAAAGCTCGAATACAACATTTGTTTTATAGGATAGGTGACATGATTGTTAATTCTGAAAACAGGGAAGAGAAGGTGAAAGCTGTGTTGGTTGAGTTACAAGCCAAGCTAGTAGAATGCGAAGATTGTATTTCTGGTGACGATCTATCCATCATTGTTAATCGTAACATAAGTCTTGATGACGAGGCAGGGGCGTGTTATGATAATATAATATTGGGGTCTGCTTGTGTAAGGGTAGATGACGATATATCTAGAGAATCTGTGTTACAGTTATCGTGGGTTGTTGATGAAATAAATCTTGAACCTGAAGGAAATAACTGTATGGATATGGTAAATGTCAATGATCCATCTACTAACACTGGGGTGCTTAATCGAAGTTCTATGGGTGTTGTTCCGAAACTGAAGAATATTACGCAGGATAACATTTGTTTTGACTGAAATGCCGATAATTTGGTCGGAGATTCTGTGTCGGTGAGAGTACGTGCGTTGGTGGATTCTGTTCGTAGACCTGGTGTGGCCGAAAACTCTGATGTTTCGAGTCCCGATTGTCAATTTTCGAATTATTATGAGCGAAGAGTATCTAATTTATTGTTAGACTGGCTAGGCGAACAGCAAAATTTTGGGGTTAGAACTATGAAAACCATTGTCCCGGGAGCTCCAATTGACGAATCGATAGATGTTGAAAGGCAAAATAAAGGGTGGTTTAGAACTGATCCACGTAATTCTGATCTGATACTCGAGGATGTTCTAGAAGAAGATGTTCCTGAGGTGATTCCTCGATTGCGTAGTGTTTTGGGTGTTGATGTGACGATTGGTCAGCGTAATATCTGTGGATTCAGCAGTGTAACTCCTATCAGTGTTACTGATCGACGAGAGAAATCTATTGTTCCAAGATTTAGCGAGCGAAACTGTTTGGACGGGTTGCCATAATATTCGAGTAGGGAGTTTCGTAATTGGGGAATGAATGGTGAAGATATTTGTGATAATCGGAGTAATCGGGAAAGGGTGTCCGTGTCCATGTCAACCAAATACTCAGGGAGTACGTTTGCGCCCCGGGCAAGTATTTGATGGTGAATTTACTAACGCATGTGATGAGTCTTCTGGTCGTCAGATCGTACGTAGAGTATCTCTGTGTTGTTCTTCAATGTTCTCAAATGGTACATTTGGAGTCATCAACCATCCATTGTATTAAGAAGATCAAAAATTTAAATACTGATACGCTTGCGAAGTCATTCAATTTCTTCCAGGTTTAGTTGACATCCAAGAATGTGCTACCACGTTTATAATTCCTGATGAACAAGTATTTCAGTCTATGTTTCCGATTACATCTGGGGTAATCCAAAGCAGATTGGTTGATGCGATACGGGATCAAGTCCTTCTGTCAAGTCCTTTTTGAGTGAGGTTTTGGAAGTGTTCGTCCCGTCTAGATTGTTGGCTTCTGTCATTCAACAATATTTTACGTGCTCAATGTGTGGGAGAACCATTGAACACTTATTTTCAGGATATAACTAAATATAAAAAAGTGTTCGGGCTAGTTCTCTATGAGAAAGAGCTAGTATCAATCATTGTGGACGGAGTTACTCCCGATATTCGGTCGTACGTAAGTCTAAATACAAGACCAATGACATTTCGAGATTTGAATGTTGCTTCTGTTCGTGCAGAATCCGTTCGGTTAGTTGATTCACAAAGGAGGGATTCGTCATCCCTACCTATTTCCCAAGGACGCGTAGTACCTAGTCCCGGTTCTAGACCTGACCCAAACGCGAATGGAAGAATTGTTCGATGTTATAATTGTGGGCGTTCGGGTCATATATCACGACATTGCAAAAATCCGCCACATAAAGATTGACAGTTAGTGTCAAAGGCTCGACGAGATCTCCCTAAGTTTGGAAACCGTGATCATAAAGGAGAGATGTCGAACTCTTGGAGTAATAATCTGATTGTTGACGAGGAAAGATGTCAAGTCTTGTGTCGTAAAGCATGTAGGAAGATTTCCACTCCCTCATACGTGCACGTGCCTGTGATTCGGATTTCAATAAATAACGCTCCAGTAGAAGCACGTTAGATTCACGGAGCGTAGTGTCATTGGTGTGTGAAGTTTGGTTTAAAAGATGTTGGCGATTTGTAAATTTCCTAAATTGGGAGCTGTAGAATCTCATTTGGTGACCGCAAATTGTTTGAGAATCGAGGTGTTGGGATTGGTTAAAATGAACATTAGCATATTGACGTTTTCGTTGAAATTCAAACTATGGGTTGTTCGCGATTTGTCATGTCAGATAATTTTAGGGGATGATTTCTAGTCATTTTCTGGTTCATTGTTAGATCTTCGTAAGGAAGAAGTGTATTTCAGGTTCCGTCACAAAATTAAGGCGAAATTCGTGTGCATCATTGGGACCTTCAAGGATAGTATTCGTCGTCGGGGAAACGACAGGACGTGTAATGTGGTGAATTTAGTACCAGATGATGCGGGGTTTTTACAAAATTTCGGGAAGTTCGAAACGTTGGACTTGAGTCATTTGAACCCCGAGCAAGCCGATAAAATTCGTGGATTGTGTGAGAAGCACCCAGAAGTAATCACCGACAAGTTGGGGGTTACCAATTTATTGGAGTATAAGATCGAGGTTACTGATAACATTCCTTGTCGGCATCCTCCGTATTGACTTAGTCCTCCTAGGATGTTAAAACTCAAGAAGATCATTGATAAGATGTTAGCGGTAGGTATAATTAGCCCATCCATCTCGTCATATTCTTCACCGATGTTCTTGGTTCCCAAAACAGACGGTGGATTCCGACCTGTTGTTGATTATCGTCGTCTCAACCAAAAGGTAGTATTAGAATCAATTCCGTTGCCCGATCTGCATTCATGTTTTCGTGGTCCAATAAGGCTCAGTATTTCACACTGCTTGACCCCATCAAGCCAACCATCGAATTCCGTTCTCCGAAGAGTCCAAACCATTGACAGCATTTTCCACCGACTGGAATCTGTACCGATTTAACGGAGTACCATTTGGGTTGTCCACTGTTGGTGCTGTTTTGAGCCGATTGCTGGATCGAGTATTTTCTGGAACCAAGTTTAAATTCCTGTATCACTATCTAGATGATGTGGTGGTGTACAGTGAAAGTTATGAAGACCATATTGAATATTTGAATGAAGTTTTCGAACGGTTGAGAGATGCTGGATTAACCATCAAGTTAGGGAAGGTATCATTTGCTAAATCCGAAATATCATTCCTCGGGCATATTGTTTCTCGAGCAGGAGTTATAATAGTGTTGACCAGACTCGAACTCAGGCGATTCGAGACTTTAAACCGCCGACCAACGTCAAAGGCGTTGCTCGTTTTGTTGGTATGGCGAACTTCCTTCGGAAGTGTGCTCCGAATTTCGCCCAAAGAGTGATACCATTGAATGCCTTCCGTCGAAAGGGGTAAATATTTCCTGGGGTGAATCTCAACAAGCTGCGTTTGAGGATTTGAAGGGTGCGTTGAGTAATGCCACAGTATTGGCAGTGCCTGATTTCTCTAGACCATTTATTTTACAAACCGACGCTTCTCAAAGTGCTATTGCCGCTGTATTATTACAAGAATGTGAATTGGGACGTCGTCCGATTGCTTACGCTTCCAGAACACTAAATGAGGCAGAATCTAAATATTCCGTTTACGAGCTGGAGGGTCTAGCGATAATGTCTGGATTGGAACGTTTCAAAACGTACATTGAACATGTGCGGTTTCAATTGGAAACGGACAACCAAGCGTTGAGCAGGGTTCTCGCCAGACCACGTAACACCGGGAGGATCGCGCGATGGGCTACGAGGATCTCCTCTTTTAAGTTTTCCGTTCGACACATCAGAGGTAGTGACAACGTAATAGCTGATTCTTTCAGTCGGATGTATGAAGAGCCATCCGTACCAAGCACCGTTGTGACTGAGAAAGATAACATCCAAGGGATTGTGAATGCCGCGTTGCCTATTATTAGCAACAGTCCGACGCTGTTCAAAGATATAGGGAAATACCAACAGGATGATAAAGAATTAGGAAAGATTATGTTAGATATTTCTGAGGGTGAATTAATTTGACCTTATGGATTGAAATCTGGGGTTCTAACTTTCAAGGGTCGTCATGATAAAAACCTAAAATCGTTTTACCTATTAAATTAATCCCAGAGATGTTGAAATATTACCACGGCTCTCCGATTGGAGGGCATTTGGGAGTTTTCAAAACTCGGAAAAAAATTCGTGAGTACTTCCTGTGGAAAGGAATGGATGGTGATGTGAGAGACTTTGTTAAATCTTGCCACCGTTGTAATGTAAGTAAACCTGTCGTGAGTACTAAGGTAGGGAAATTGGCTTCTGAGTCAGGAATCCGGCCGATGAAACGTCTGTGCATTGATTTATTATTGGTCCGTTTCCTAGATCCGTGTCTGAAAATCGTTTTGCGCTCGTTTGCGTTGATGGGTTTACCCGTTTTTCTTGGTTGTTTCCGACACGCTTATCAACCACGAATTCTGTAATCCGTTGCTTAAATTCTATTTTTTCGCATTTCGGTCCTTACATTTTCTGTTTTCCGACAATGCAAAATTCTTCAAGTCTCATAAGTTTCGAAAATTTTGTTTTGAGTATGTTATTTCGCAAGTAATGACCACGCCATATTACCCTAATCCATCATTAGCAGAAGGAGTGAACAGAAATTTACGGGCAGCATTCTAATTGGGACACATCGTTGCCTTGGTTGACTTTTGCATTCAACACAGCTCTGCAAGAAATTCACGGAAAAACTCCATTTTCGTTGATGTTCTCATATGTACCCAATTCGTCGTTGACTAATTTGTGGTCAATTCCGGAATTGTTGCCTGTTCATCCTACTGACCAGAAGGTCCGTGAGATTCGGAAAGAAGCACGTGAGGCAATGAAGGTCTCGCATGATCGTATCGCAAGGCAATATAATTCTGGCCGCAGTGAATGTAAGTTAAATGTAGGAGATAGAGTGTATGTAAAGAATTTCACGCCTAAAACCTTTGGTAGGCAAGTTTCAGGTAAACATCGTGTTCGTTTTCGGGGTCCTTATGAGATACTCTCATCCATCAGGCCTGTGACAGTTATGTTAAAGGACAGCACCGCCAAACGAATTTTCAGGGCTCATCTAAGTCAGTGCAAATTAATCGGGAATTCTCGGGATGATAAATTGGGTATTTAAGTGATTGTTGTAGTTATATTGAATGTTATTGGATGGTGAAACTTTTAGATGGTTGATAATTGGTATGCTATAAGTGTGGACGATGATAGGATGTGGCGCATCAAACGTAATTGAATTTTCATGAATATGAACTGTTAAGTGTGACTAAATGACGATTTCCAAGGAACTGAAATTGTGAGAACTCTTATTTGAGGATCTAGTTAATTATCTACTCGGATTGGAGCATGTGAGAACTCTTGATTGAGACACTACTTCCCTGTAGTCTTACCTAAAGTAAGAAAAAAAGAAACCAATTATAATCCATGTGTGGATAATCTTTCGCTACCTCGTGCCCCTTACTCATATTACTGAGATGTGCAGTTTTGGCCAAGCTGCATTTTCGTCGTGGTACTGATTGGTGGATGGAGCTTCATTGGACGCTTTGATATATCTGCTGGTCCGAATTCTTGGAGATGCACTGGTGGAGTATGCCGTCCTGAAGGGGAAGCGTGAAGATGAACATGGCTGTGGTTCGGAGTAATACCAGCCTAGCCACAGACAAGAGAAATTAAATTGAGACCGATCGGATTATCAAATTCCCCGAGGTCTACCTCCGGGGTGGAGGGAGGGTGGCAGGAGGATGTGACAGTTGCTGTCACCCTGTCACATGTTTGTTATTAAAACCCCGCCCAGGAATTTTCCAAACCTTGTCACATGGAACATGTCAGAATAGATATGTCTCCTAAACCTTATTTCCATCCATGAATATTCCTGGTAAATTAAAACCTATGCCTTGAACATCTTCTGAAACCCATTTGGAACGTGTCAGAATAGACATTTCTCTTAGACCTCAATTCCATCTGTGAATTATTCTGTTTGTTCGGGTCTTTCATGCTTGAAAACCCGAGCAGTATGTTTATTGACAACACCATGAAACTACTCTCGAAATTATTAGAAATATGCTAATGTGTCGGCGGGCATGAAGAACGGTGGTTTGGATCTTCAGGTTGGCAGACAGCGAGGTCCGTGGACCTGCACTGTTGGTACCACGACGGGATTAAAAAAAAAGGAAGTGAGAACGTGTGACTGTTGACGACAATGTAAGAGAGTGAATAGACATAACCTCTAGACGCAAGTTTGCTAATCTGTCGGCGGGCGAGAAGAGCGGAGGTTTGGATCTTCAGGTTGTCAGACAGCGATGTTCGCGGACCTGCACTGTTGGTACTACGACGGGATTAATATATATATATAGTAGGGGAGCAGTAGGTGTTTAAAATAGTGACACTAGCCGCTCGCCTACGCTGACCTTTTATGTATATTTCGCGAAAATTTCGGCATGCGACATATCATTGGACTCGGGCTGACGTCCTCTTTCCTATGGACGACACGTTATATTTTTCATTTTTTTTTGAAAATTTTTGTTTATGAAAGTAGGCGATAGTTCAAAAACCAAACATGATAGAAGGTTGTGCCATGGTTCAAACGAATGGTCTTTATGTCCTTTATTTTTTATAATAAAACTTTTTTAAATGTTTTTTTTGTTGAAAACAGTCCAATTTTGAAATTCCTATATTTTGGAAACTAGGAAATTTACTAAAACGTTTGTTTGACACAAATTTCGAAGCTCTAGGATAAAAACTTGTAGTAGTGGGGTAGTGTATGTTCTCCTGCATCCCCTACTTTCATATAAACTTTGCCGATATCTCCCGAACGCATGATCGGATTTTAACGAACGAGGTATTGTTGGCTAAGAATGTGTGGTGGTATTTTTTTTTTAATTGAAAATTCTTGTTTTTGGGATTGGTGCTATTTTGGAATCTGTTAATTTTGAAAAAAAAAGGTTTTCTTGACGTTAATGAATGGTGGGTATGCGCTCTAGGTGGACAGCAAGTTTCAAGGCTGTAGGGGGAAAAATGATAGCCTACTTTCTCGCGAACATTGGCGATAATTGGCGAATGGATGGTCGGATTTAAACGAATGAGGTATTGCTGGCGTTGGGGTGACGGGCGCTTTGCTCTGGACCATGTATTATATTATTTAATTTTTTTGAAATTTTTTGTTTTTAAAAGTAGACTATAGTTTGAAAACCAAACTTGATAGAACGTTGTTTAATAGTTCAAACAAATGGTCTCTATGACCTTTATTTTATTATAATAAAACTTTTATATTTTTTTGAGAGTTTTTGAAAACACTTAAATTTTGATTTTTTTATATTTTGGAAACTAACAAGTTTACAAATAAGTTTGTTTGACATAAATGAAACGTCTCTACCCCCTCTACCAAGAAAATAAATGTCAAGTCTCTAGGACAAGAACTATGCATTTTTTTTTTTAAATAAAAGAATGTTTGTAGACAGAGAGCCGGTAGCGCTTGACGTATGTTACAACGAGGCTATGACTGGCCATGGTGAATACAGGAAATGGCTATTTAGACGAGGTGACAAAACGAGTGAGCACTTTTTGATATTATGCTATATGACGATCGAATGAAGGTGAATATTTTGAAAATCCCTTATGGTGATGTCGGTGACCGTGCCTGGAAGAAATGAATCGCTATTTTGGCAGGACGGCTGGGGCTGCTTATTACGGTTGGTTTTGTGACATTTCCTATGCCGGATGGAGGCGAATATTTGAAAATGTGTAAAGGGTGTTAGGATTTTTTTTACCCTAAAGGGGATCTTTATCATGCTAGTAAACGGTAATAAGCGAGACTGCTCTCTGGCACAGTAAATGGTTTTAGAATATGGAAACCTATAACATTTTGCTCGACCAAGTCATGTGCATGTACGCAAAGAGCCAAAACGGTAAGCTCATTGGCCTGAAATGTAATAAACTAAATATTGAACTGGGTAAATTCATGTGTTTTAGGGTGAAAGTATGTGGTTAACATGATCATGTATTGAGGATGGCCGCTTGCTAGTAATTATTATTACAGTAAAATGTTTAATAATAATAATAATAAGACACACACGTTTTGAATGCTACAGAACTGTGTTGCTTGCTCGCACTGAATCCACGACCTGACCAGGCCTTGTCAGAGCGACTGCTGATAACACAAGAATGTCTACGTGGGCAGGAAGTAAAGGGTCAGCTTACTTGCCTAGTAGTGGCTAGCAGGTGTGCTGTTTAAGCAGAGACCGCCATTTTGGTTCCTAGACAGCCGTACTACCGATGTATAAGAGGCAGCCATTTCGGTATACGAATCTTATTCAGATTGAGAAATGTGAAGAGGCGTGGGAACACGTGTGAGAGAGACAACATTTCAGGGTCAAAACGCTGAGAAAATGCCACTCTCTCTGTTGCTAGGCTGACTGATAACGATTGCGTTAGTGATGCACTTGCCAGTTTAGCAAACGGACGTATACAGTAGAGCTCTGAACTGAAATTTGGAAGAAAAAATTCTTTTATTTTTAGTAAGTACCTATGAATGATTATTTTAATAATGTAATGCTAATGAAACTTAAATTTGTAGTTATTGATAAGGTAATTAATGATTTTATTTATTTGTTTGCAGATAACCGGTATACCTTACATGTCTGAAATACAAGAAACCATTGCACTTTTGACCCCACTAGAAGGAAAAAGCAACAAGCCAGTGCAAGTGAAGGTGAGATTATTTTTAAACTAAATTGTTTCGTTTTGTTTGTTTGATATTATGTTATTTTATTTTATTTTATTTTATGAAATGCATGTATTAACCTTAATTTAGGTATTTATAGCGGTTTATTATATTTATTTTTAGAAACTTGGAAAGAAAAGCCTTACCGCCGTAGCAGTTGCTGAAAACCCGAGACGCACTGGAGCGAAAGCATTGCCAAAGGGTGAACTATTTAAAACTCAAGTATGCCTAACATAAAATGCTAATTCGTTTTACTGCTAATGAAAACTCTTACACAAAAAAATCATTACCTGTACATGACTGGGACAATGATTGCTTTCTTGATTTATGGCTGTGTGTTGGCAAAAGGTACACGATCATACTGGTTGTTGACAGGAAAAAGTATAAGGCCATGTTGGATTTTCTAAAAACAAAAATTTAAATTTAATTTATGGTCGGTTCCCTATGAACTCAACGAATATCAACAGGTTTGAAAATGATAATCTGAACAAACTGACATGACAATCATTTTCGTTTATATATTGGTTAAAGGGGGATGTAAACGACTGTAGCTTTATAAAAAGAAAATAAGTACATGGGTTACTGTTAGTGCCGACATACAGTTTATTATAATTTTTATTGTGTTTTTCATTTAATGTCAATTAACGTTAAAGTTTTATTTACAAGAATTGATTGTTTGAATGATTGATTGATTGATTGATTAATGGGCTATTTTTAGATGTGGTCATGTGCCATTAACATACTGAACAGACAGTGAAAACCCATACATTGTTATTTAAAGTATACTGTGCAACTTTAATAACTTACAATAAGAAACGTTTTATTATAACACATGGCGTCAGTACCAAATACAACAAGTGAGCAAGTTGGTTTACCACGTGGATTAAATTTAAAATCAGAACATGATCTTTGGTTAACATTTCATTCCTGGCATGTAGGCTTTTTGTCAACACATAAACTTGCAAAAGCCGTTTTTTTACTTGAACCGACAAGATGTGGTGCGCTGTGTGTTTTGCCGTATTGAACTTTATCACTGCGAAGAAGGGTATGATCCCTTTAGAGACCATTTGCGATGGTCTCCTTGTTGTCCTTACATGCTTGGAAAACAAGTGGGTAACATAACCGTGTATCCATTTTACCGAACCACAAGGCCATTTGCTATTACTTACGTTGCTGAATCACAAATAAATAATAATAATAATAATGATATATTACCAGCCAACCGTAGTGTCGATATATGTGGTCCATATGCCATAGACAGTGTTGAATTGGCGTGTGCTTTTGAAAAGGTGGGAGTTTGCAAGACTAAAGTACTAGCACACCCAGAGTACAGCTCTGTTGAAAAACGTTTAGAATCTTAAAAAATGTTTGGCCATTAATATTAAAACACCTTACCAAACAGCTAAGTGAAGCTGGATTTTTTATACTGGTGAAGAGGATAAAACAATATGTTTTTATTGTGGATTTGCTTTAAAGGATTGGCAAATGACTGATGACCCTTTTGTGCAACACGCTCGTTGGTTACCTAACTGTAAATACATGGTGTTGCTTAAAGGTCAGGAATTTGTGAACACTATTCGTAAAGAAAACGTGATTGCAGCACAAGACATAAAAGTGCCTTTAGAGTTAGAACACGCGGAGCAAATACATGAGGCTGAAAAAAAGACTTGTCTCACGTCAGTTTCAAAAGTGTAACCAACAACTATGTAAAATTTGTTATCAAGATGAACTAGGTGTTGTATTTTTGCCTTGTGGACACATGATAGCATGTGTCAAGTGTGTATTAGAACTTAACACTTGTGCTATATGCAGAAAAGTAGTATCTGCTACAGTTAGGGCATTTCTTGCATAAATAGTATAACTTATTAGCAATGCATAGTGCAAAATACCTATATGCACGATATTATTACAAGCTGTTGTAGAGTGTAATAGACATGCTTTTGTTTTGTTTATAGACTACTACAGTGAATGTTTTGAATGCTGTGGGACAAGCTTGTGGCTTAGAGACAAAGAAGCTCAGCGAATTGCCAACGCATATTCCATACCGGATTATCAAGATTCGGAAATTGAAAACAGCATATGGTGATCGTGTTCTTTGTGTATGCGAAAATTTTGAGACATTTCTGCCTACACGGTTTAATGATATTGTAGGGGACCTGTGAGGGTAGCCTCTACAAAGTGTGTAAAAAGGGGGATGAAAGGAGAGTAACTGAAGGCTGCTCGGGGCTCTGGTGTAAAAAGGTGTGGGTTTGAGTGGTTCGGGCGTGAACGCAGCTCGACGGGAGAACTCCCAATTGTACAGTCTGCTTGAGTAGTTCAAAGGGATGGTTACAAGGGGGTAATTTACTAATAGAGTGCAGGAGCAGCTATGCGGCCGCTCGGATTCCTGCTGATGTTGAATGACTGGCCGTGCTCCTAATGTGTATCGCGCACGTAGGCAATGTAATGTGACGCCCGCGGCTGACTACAGTAGCCAATAAGCAATTAACTAAGTACTAATTTAGGATCCTACCGGGAAGTGATTTAAGGGGTAGGATCTTATCAACTAATTAAATAAATGAACCAAAAGACCAGTGAACTTATAGATTCTAATGTTTAATTCGTACTCCCAAGGTGGATTATAATGAAACTACGCAGAGCAGATACTTGTGATCTTTTACAATAATTATGGGGATTTTGTAAGTGTTAGTGTGATAGTGTGATAGCTCGCTTGACACTCACCGATCTGTATGTGGCGACTTAGGGCAGCGTCTCGGTACCTGGTTACACTTGTGGAAGACTGACCTGCAGTCACCTTTCCTCTGGTGTTTTATAGAACCCGCCTGCCGAGTTTGCATTAGTTGCGGATTCTTTAGGAAGTGAGGTGCTGGCCTGGGTTACTGGAGGTCGTTGCTATGCACTAGGCCTGGCCTTGGTATAAGCTTATGCGAAGTATGTCGCAGGCATCCGTGTAAAGTTAGGTGTATAATTTATAGTTATAAGGAAGGGATGGGGATGCATCCCTCGGATGCAACAACTCCTTCGACGGAGTTAGTCATCGACCTCGATGACGGGACGAGACTAGACCGTAGGGGTAGTTTATGTTGTATGAAGGGGTATATGGACATCTTCTTCGTTTTTGAAATCTTTGTTCTTCTTTGCTTCTCTTCTGTTCTTCTGTTGGTGTAGAATATGCTTTCTCCAAGAATGTGGGGTCGTTGTTGGGTGTATGTGATGATTCCCGTGTGGGGTGAGTGATAGAAATGAAGATGTTGGAAGTGGAGTGGCGTGTGTTATCGTAGATAGGAGTGGGTGGATGCCAGCGTGCAGTGCCCAGTGTATAGTTCCTCGTAGATACGTCAGCTTCAGGTTTGTGCCCAGCGAGCTAGTGTATGTGATGATGTGTGAGGGGGGGGGGACAATATTCTTACATAGCATGTGCATCATTAAGAAAATATTGAAAAATTTGTGATACAAAAAAATACATATAGCGGCATAATCCACTGTACAATATTCAACATGAAGAACATCATTATCATCATGCATCATCATTAACCATTAACACAAGCATTATTGAACCCTTTATCCTTTGATGGATAAATGATTCGATGTTTTATTTCTACAATTAATTAATATTTCCACCAGCGTCATGAAATAGCCAGACGAAGATGAGGAAACTTCAAGCATTTGTTGGAGACAGTGGGAACACACCTGCAGCAGTTTGACAAAAGGCTAAATACTTAAGGATTGTGAAAAGAAAGGGCCTAGCTATGTTTCAGAAGGACAGGTGATGGCTACCTCAAAATAGAAGGGACGCGTGGTGAGACACGCTTATGGCATGTTCATTGTACTATTCGCGCCTAGAAAAAATATAATGCAGTAACGTGAGTGGCTGATGGTACTACTGGACTCTCCTACGAGGCCGAGGTCTGATAAAAACTGCGAACATATTGAAAAAGTGGAACCAATGGGAGATGAATGCTTACGAACGCGCCAAGTCTAGCTTGGGCACGCGATAGCGAGCATTAACGCAGGAGATCGGCTAGACAACATCTCTACGATCGATTCTAGAATTAATGGGCATATTCTTGACCTGCGCAATTTTACGAGTTCAGTGATATTTGTTTCATTCCTGTACCACTATTATTTTGAGAAATTATTATATCATTTCCCCCTCTATCGATACCTAGGGCCAGTTCATTTATAAGTGGCGTGAAGAGCCAAGAACTTACTTATTACAATTTGTGCGTCTGAGGACGTAGGTTATTATTACATTGTGTGTGTCGTGAGACACAGGTTATTATATTTTGCGCGTCTGAGGACGTAGGCACTTGTACTTTGCGTGTCATGAGGACACAGATTTTATTAATATAAATGTGTTAAATTCAGTGTGATAGATAGTCACAGTACTATTTTGTAGGGACAGTATCATCGACAATTCGCCAACAGACTGTTCTGGGGAAAGAAGTACCTAAAACGGTGAATTTAGTAGTCAGATATCGAGTGTGTAATAATCTATAACTTTTTGCATCAGCACGAGAGATGACATCGCTTATCCTGGAAGAAGTTTGGAACTGTCAACACTCCGTCGAGATGTTTGAGACGAGCTAAGCAGCATTAAGTAGGGAGATGGCAGCAGATGTTCGCTGACGGTGACTGGCCGAGGATGAGTACTGAATAATATTCTTATTATCTGACAAGCTAACTTATGGTATATGGGACATATTTTGTTTGTAAATATCTTGCTTGTGTTGATTAACGTAGTGTATTTAGTTTTGGTCTGACACACCTTTTGCATGGAAACAGCTCGCACAAGTTTTCTTAGTCGTAAGTTCTTGTTTGTTTGTTTTAACTAACGTGGCTATGTGGACGACCGTGTTCACATATGTTTACGTAATGCGGTTAAGAAGCGTCTCTCGGAGATATATTGTGTTTCAGAAGTAGGACTGAATTAATATAATCATACAGTAGATTGGAGGGTAAATTAATCTTTGTAATGTTTATTATTGATCAGATTCAGTGAGTTTATTGCCGTTGGAGCAATGTGAGTTGTGGCGAAGAGCAGTCAGCTCTCTCGTAGGTTTTAATATTTTTTAATTAGATTGTGAGCTTCTGATTCAACCGACCTGTGTGAAAAATGTTATGTCATTCCCAGCAGTGTGTGTGTGTGTATTTTATTGGTCATTACAAGCGGGAATTTCAGCGTAGACTGATTTCTGTCAGCTTGGTGCCGAGTCCATATGGTTACCTTGCGAGGACATATGTGGCTATATCGATTAATGTCTTACCATATGTTTATGTGGTTGAGATTTGTTGTTGTTGATTCTACGAGAAAACGAGACAGTTGGTCAAGTTAGTTTTACACACTGGAGTTGGACGATGACAAAGGAGTTGTGGTAGGGGGAAGCTGTTTTCACAAGGCGGGCTGAAAAGATTGCATCAAGGTCATTAGTGGAGTGCTTGTTGGCTCCGTAAAATTACTTGAAATACAGAATAAGAACTGATCAATGGTAAAAATTGTTTAAATAAATGGGAGTTGCCTACGAATCACAATAATCTCCGAAGCGTTAGCTTAACGTGCATTTTTGTTCATATAAGGTAATCTCAGCCGGTGAGGCTTTTGTTGTTGTTGGTTTCATTCCATGTTTATGTTCCGTATTAGTGACCCGTGCAGTCACGTGCGATGCTGTCTTTTCCTTGTTTGTGTATTGAGCAATTGGCCGTGTTGGCAGCTCATTTGTCAGATGCGTCATCGCACTGAAGGAGGGTCTCGAGGGAGATTCCTGTAAATATTAGATTTTAGATTGTGTGTCAGCATTAAATTTTAAGGGTTTTTATTAGTGTAGTGTCCCATATCCGTAAACGTTGATTTACGAGATGATTGTTCGTAAGTATCGTGGCTGTTACCCGATGTAAACGAACAGTCATCCAAGTACTCATCCCTCGTAGTTAGTCATTAAGCGTACATAAAATCCCAATGCAAGTTAGTGGAGCTTGGATCCACATTTTTATGAGGGGGAGATCCGTCTGACTCCTCATCGTTGATAGATATTTCTGTCATGGGAAGATTCAGGGAGGAATATTATTGTTGTTGTTTATATTCATTTCATTTTTTGCACAAATAGTCATTAAATTATGTTTTTATTTTACGTCTTGTCACTGCCTTTCTTAATTATAGTTTTAATCCTATGACCCTTGCCTCAGTAGAGCATGTTGTTTGGCGAACGTAAACATCACACTATGAACTGAGCGCGACCCCTTGATCAAGATTTCTTGCATATAAACACTGCAATACTAAAGGGTTCATACTCGACGGGAGAACACCCAATTGTACAGTCTACTTGAGTAGTTCAAAGGGATGGTTACAAGGGGTTAATTTACTAATTGAGTGCAGGAGCAGCTATGCGGCCGCTCGGATTCCTGCTGATGTTGAATGACTGGCCGTGCTCCTAATGTGTATCGCGCACGTAGGCAATGTAATGTGACGCCCGCGGATGACTACAGTAGCCAATAAGCAATTAACTAAGTACTAATTTAGGATCCTACTGGGAAGTGATTTAAGGGGTAGGATCTTATCAACTAATTAAATAAATGAACCAAAAGACCAGTGAACTTATAGATTCTAATGTTTAATTCGTACTCCCAAGGTGGAGTATAATGAAACTACGCAGAGCAGATACTTGTGATCTTTTACAATAATTATGGGGATTTTGTAAGTGTTAGTGTGATAGTGTGATAGTGTGATAGCTCGCTTGACACTCACCGATCTGTATGTGGCGGCTTAGGGCAGCGTGTCGGTACCTGGTTACACTTGTGGAAGACTGACCTCCAGTCACCTTTCCTCTGGTGTTTTATAGAACCCTCCTGCCGAGTTTGCATTAGTTGCGGATTCTTTAGGAAGTGAGGTGCTGGCCTGGGTTACTGGAGGTCGTTGCTATGCACTAGGCCTGGCCTTGGTATAAGCTTATGCGAAGTATGTCGCAGGCATCCGTGTAAAGTTAGGTGTATAATTTATAGTTATAAGGAAGGGATGGGGATGCATCCCTCGGATGCAACAACTCCTTCGACGGAGTTAGTCATCGACCTCGATGACGGGATGAGACTAGACCGTAGGGGTAGTTTATGTTGTATGAAGGGGTATATGGACATCTTCTTCGTTCTTGAAATCTTGGTTCTTCTTTGCTTCTCTTCTGTTCTTCTGTTGGTGTAGAATATGCTATCTCCCAGAATGTGGGGTCGTTGTTGGGTGTATGTGATGATTCCCGTGTGGGGTGAGTGATAGAAATGAAGATGTTGGAAGTGGAGTGGCGTGTGTTATCGTAGATAGGAGTGGGTGGATGCCAGCGTGCAGTGCCCAGTGTATAGTTCCTCGTAGAGACGTCAGCTTCAGGTTTGTGCCCAGCGAGCTAGTGTATGTGATGAGATGTGAGGGGGGGGGACAATATTTTTACATAGCATGTGCATCATTAAGAAAATATTGAACAATTTGTGATACAAAAAATACATATAGCGGCATAATCCACTGTACAATATTAAACATGAAGAACATCATTATCATCATGCATCATCATTAACCATTAACACAAGCATTATGAAGCATCATCTGCATTAATCATCATTAATCAAATTGAAGAGATTGTGAGATTACTGAGGGTCGTTCTCACCCAAAACGTGTTTCAATTCGACAATAAAATATACACACAGAGAGAAGGCCTAGCAATGGGATCGCCACTAAGTGGGTTAATCGCTGACATCTTCATCAATGCACTAGAAAATGCGTTCTTAGAAAAGACTTCAACAAAGGGAATAGTAATATGGAAAAGATACGTAGATGATGTAATTTGCATCTACGATACTGAACTAACAAGCGAAGAAACAATTCTCCAATCCATTAATAGCCTTCACCACTCTATCAAATTCACTAAGGAATCCGAAATAGACCGGAAAATAAATTATCTCGTTATAACTATTGAACGTAAAGACAACGACCTTTCATATTCCATATTCCGGAAAGCAACACAAACCTCGCATGCAATCGACAATCAGTCTAATCACCCCAGTACGCACAAACTAGCGGGTTTCAATTCAATGGTGCACAGAGCTTTAAACATACCCATGTCAAAAGACAACTATAATAAGGAAATAAGAACTATTATGCAAATAGCAAAGGAAAACAGCTTCTCGCCAAGCAAAATAAATCAAATTATAGCCAAACATAAAAATAAAGATAAAACGATTCCCAAACCGGACAATAATGAGAAAAAATTTGCGCGTTTCAACTATGTGAATGCGAATACATATAAAATCACTAACCTATTCAAAAAGCAAGGCATAAAGATAGCTTTCACGACGAAAAACACAACCGCTAGGCACCTCCTAAATAGTAATCTAAATAAACGTGACCCATATTCAAGGTCAGGGGTATATTCTATAACGTGCCAAGACACCGATTGTCAAGCTAATTACATCGGGCAGAGTGGAAGGCGAGTAGACACACGTTATAATGAACATAGGAATGCGATAAGATACGGAACACATTCAGCCGTGTGCGAACATATGTGTGATGCAGGGCACAGCTTTACCAACATAGAGTCGGACCTTAAAATAATCCATCACGAATCGAAAGGCAGAGCTCTTGACATAAAGGAAGCAATCGAGATACACCTAGCCAAACGAAACAATCCCAACAATCTAAACGAACACACGTTCATGGAGAGCTCACCCCTCTTCACGCTACTAAAAAACACACCCTGTCGGAAACAAAACACAATTTAGCGACACAGCCAAGCTAGATAAAAAAGGGGGGAAATTAGGGGGTTATTAATAGGTAAATGTTATCTGGATCAGGTGTACGATGTACTTTTCTTCTGCAATAAACCAAGGCCCATATTCGGGGCAGTATTAAAGGTGCCGGGACGTCCTCATAAGACCGTCAACGCTTAGTTCGAATGGGTTATGCTCCACGCGTGGCGAGGGCTAATCCACGGTCTTTAATAATTGTAGACCCACCTCATTCAATAACATACATCCTATCTGGGTTGGCAACACCTCACATAAACACATCGCTATCACTCCCCACAGCACGTAGGAGCAGGGGGGAGAAAGCAGGGAAAAACCAGTCGTTAAGATAACCACCGCAGTCTACCACATAGCGAGTTCCAGTGATAACCACCGCAGTCTACCGCATAGCGATTTCCAGTGAGCACGAAAACTGCGAGTAGCTGTTGTACGGAAGACAATCAGATAAGTAGTTAGCCTAAAATTTTATAGTTTAACCATAGTTTACAACCATATAATCTCTCTAAAGTACTATCTACGGATAGCTATCGCCATTTAGCATTTCACCTAACATATATACTGCATTTAGCATACACTGACAGTTGCAATACCAATACTGCAACTAAATAATTGTACATATTGTAAATATTTTCACCTGTATTTCAAACATAGATTTTGTAGCCTAAGTGTAATGGATCTGATGATGATCGCTTGACGATCGAAACTGGTCATCCTAGTGTTTTATTAATCTCATGTAATTTATTTCAGGATTAGGGCATAACCCATCTCCTTTGGGTACATTCGTGTTGACCGACTGAAAAGCACTAAACTCTTGTCATCATTATCCTTAAGTAGTAACATCAGCAGCATTACTCATTATCATCATCATTATACAGCGGTAACACAATTATTAGGATGGACCATCTCAAGGGGAAAAAACAGCCGCAGGGCCTAGCTTACCCTCCGTCTCCCTCGAGACCCTCCTTCAGTGCGATGACGCATCTGACAAATGAGCTGCCAACACGGCCAATTGCTCAATACACAAACAAGGAAAAGACAACATCGCACGTGACTGCACGGGTCACAAATACGGAACATAAACATGGAGGATCTTTTACAATAATTATGGGGATTTTGTAAGTGTTAGTGTGATAGTGTGATAGCTCGCTTGACACTCACCGATCTGTATGTGGCGGCTTAGGGCAGCGTCTCGGTACCTGGTTACACTTGTGGAAGACTGACCTCCAGTCACCTTTCCTCTGGTGTTTTATAGAACCCGCCTGCCGAGTTTGCATTAGTTGCGGATTCTTTAGGAAGTGAGGTGCTGGCCTGGGTTACTGGAGGTCGTTGCTATGCACTAGGCCTGGCCTTGGTATAAGCTTATGCGAAGTATGTCGCAGGCATCCGTGTAAAGTTAGGTGTAGAATTTATAGTTATAAGGAAGGGATGGGGATGCATCCCTCGGATGCAACAACTCCTTCGACGGAGTTAGTCATCGACCTCGATGACGGGATGAGACTAGACCGTAGGGGTAGTTTATGTTGTATGAAGGGGTATATGGACATCTTCTTCGTTCTTGAAATCTTGGTTCTTCTTTGCTTCTCTTCTGTTCTTCTGTTGGTGTAGAATATGCTATCTCCCAGAATGTGGGGTCGTTGTTGGGTGTATGTGATGATTCCCGTGTGGGGTGAGTGATAGAAATGAAGATGTTGGAAGTGGAGTGGCGTGTGTTATCGTAGATAGGAGTGGGTGGATGCCAGCGTGCAGTGCCCAGTGTATAGTTCCTCGTAGAGACGTCAGCTTCAGGTTTGTGCCCAGCGAGCTAGTGTATGTGATGAGATGTGAGGGGGGGGGACAATATTTTTACATAGCATGTGCATCATTAAGAAAATATTGAACAATTTGTGATACAAAAAATACATATAGCGGCATAATCCACTGTACAATATTAAACATGAAGAACATCATTATCATCATGCATCATCATTAACCATTAACACAAGCATTATGAAGCATCATCTGCATTAATCATCATTATCCTTAAGTAGTAACATCAGCAGCATTACTCATTATCATCATCATTAAACAGCAGTAACACAATTATTAGGATGGACCATCTCAAGGGAAAAAAAACAGCCGCAGGGCCTAGCTTACCCTCCGTCGATTTAACTAGATGTGCTGAAAAAGTGCCCTTGAGTGGCGAAAAGACAGATAAGAACAAATAAATTAAAAGAACAGAAAGAATAGGAAAACAAGAAAAATAAGTGCCTCGGTGTTTTTGTTAAGGGGGTAAGAGAAATGTTTTTATTGTGCGGAGGGAAAAAGGAGGCACCAGTACAACTGTGAATTTAGAAGGACCGAAAGGAAAAAGGAAAAAAAATATTACGGCTCTATACATACACAAAATTGAATCCTTTCTCTTGCTCTCTCTCTCCCTCTCTCTCTTTGCCGCTGTCTCTCTGTCACTTCACTGTGCCATAGCACCAACACTATACCTGACAATGGAACTCCACTCATGTGGACATTTGATAATTAAATCTAGATCGCTCTACACCTACTATCTCTAAAACCCAAGTATACTATGCCATGGCCAAAATTATAAATAATATATATACATGGATCGCCCCCTGTGGGAAGATGGTCCATCTTAACGGGGAAGGTTGACTCTTACATTGGTTGAGTATAACCCTCGCCGCCGGATTGCATCTCTCATCTACAGGTGTAAAAATCCATAATGCAGATCCGACCTGCGGTGGGGTATATCCCACAGGCATATCTCCCCCGTGGTGCGGATTGATTAGCTGTAAATGAAATGTATAACATCGTGTATAGGTTAAATTTTGTATTTGAGTAGGGGAGGGAGACGTGTTTGGGCGTGGGCAAAATATTTACAAAGGGCTATATACAATGACGCCACCTGTGGGTAAAGAAAAGAAAGAATACATTGTCCATATATTTGTAGATAAGGTCTTCACCCTGTAGCGGGATCAGGTGTCCCCAGGTGGAGCTCCTGGCTGTAAAGTAAGCATATAGAATCATTAACATGGCCATTTGTATGTCTACTCCTGTCTAACAACTTGATAGTGTACTCCTGTACTGATATAAATATCCAACGGATAATGCTCATGTTATCATCCGTTATCGTTTTCATCTGATCGGTCTAGACCTTATTGTTCGGGCTCACGCTGGTGCGTAAGACCGCAGTCGGCAAATCATATATTGCTGTTTAGGCAATCTCAATGTGTTCCCCTCCCTGGGGCACGACCAGAGTGACCAACGGTGGCCATAACCTCGGCCATGGAGAGAACCGTAGGCTCGTCGCAAATCGTAAATCGCAAATCGCAAATCGCAAATCGCAGGGAATCGTCCTCGGGGGCATGGACAGAGGAGAACATCGGTGCCCATACCTCGGCCCGGGAGATCATATATTCATTATTTCTTTTGTCTTCTTTTATTCTTTATTCTTTATTCAATATTCTTTATTCTTTATTCGTTATCCACCTGTGTTCGAAAACAGGACTTGCTTCCGCGATGAAGCTATTACTTATTCTTACATACTAACTAATGTCAAGTAAAGTGGGTCGTCTCTGGGCGGAGGGTCTATTCTGTCCGATGGGGAGTTGGTCAATCCCCTCACCGAACTATCAAGACTCCGCCCGCAGGCCTAACTTCGTTGGTTCGACCTTCCGTTGTTCGTCGTCCATGTCATGTCATGTCATGTTCACCTTTCACAATATTCACCAGATGTCCATACCAAATGCGTATAATGTATAGCGAGCTGTGTTTGTGTGGGGACCAATGTGTGCTTTTTCACAAGGGTGGGGATGTGGCACAGTGCGCAAACCTTGCGCCTAGCATGCGGACTCCCAGCCAATGCAGTGCATTTTATTTATATTTGTTCACAGTTAGTAGGTGTAATGGGGATGAGGAAGGTATATCCCATGTTATGAGGTATGTTGATATGTTATAAATAGTTATTTCGGGGTAAAAGGATGGCTAGAATCGGAGGGTGCATGTGGTGCTAGTAGGATGTAGGAAGTAGTTAAATGGTGAGGAACATTTTACTGGAGGGGTATTAGTTATCTCCATGCAGGGAAAAATATCACATGCGGGTGAAAAATGTAAATAAATATATTGATATTACCATTGTTAGCAGAGGAATGTATTCTACAATCCACCTTTGGCTTTCAGTTCCGCAGTGTTCCATCTCAACACTTAGCTATGAGCGATTTAGCATGGTGCACACCTTTGGTATGGCATTAATACCAAGTGCCTTGCATGAATAGGGGAGTGGGGAAAACGTGTAAAATATATAAGTGTGTAATCTGTGTCAAAAAGGGGGGTTTGAACGTTGACCTGGTGTCAACGTTTGATCACGACAATCATCTGCGGCCGTGAAGCGTAGTATTCTGCTGTCGGCGGTGTACAAGAAACCACCTGTACTTACATGCTAAAACTTATACACTACAACTGGTCAGTTTATTATCAATAGATAAGTAATTTCCTATGCTAGAAACACTTATTATTACTAACGGGGAATGTCACGGGGAATTAATAATTGATCGATATAATCTGCTAGTGGCATATTGCCGTCAGCGTCCTTTCAAACTATAACAACGAATATTATAAAGGCTGGCTGTACCTATATATAACCAATCCCGAGACAAAAATATAGTGTGTGTAGTGTGAACATTCGCGCTCGAGGATGTCCTATCGTTATCGGCACTGCCGACTGTCGTTGTGTGTTGATATACATTAATGGGGGATTGTACGCTACACTTCTGTGCGCAGGGTCGCTCTTAACAAATCGTAACATCTATGTATAGGGCACCTAAAATGTCATTTCCGCGGGCTCGATTGAGTACCGCTCTCCGTGGGCTATATTCACCATTGAGGAGTGGGGGTAGATAGTGTTTAAAACGATTATCCGTCGCTATGTGGATATGTGGGAGGAATAAAAAAGTGTTTTTGGCCACCTTAATGTGGGGGGTGAATATAAATGCGACCCCTGTTGCAATGGGAAAGAAAAATCCCCAAAAATGTAAGTGTGTAAGCCAATTATCGGTGGGGGGAAGGGGATTGTGTCGGAGCACATGGCTGGATCATTGTATTGACCGATTCTGCTCGATCCTGACCGTAATAAATCGGTATTAAAATGAGGTATGCTTCGGAAAAAAAACAACTGGCGCGGATTTCTATCGAGGGACGTGGATAGGGGAACGCGCGTGGTTTCCTATAGCGGAAGGCGTGTCCTGTACAATGGTGTACGAAAAATCAATTATTGTCTGATAAATGATCAAAAATACAAGGGGAATAGCGGACGTAGGCGCTCAGAGTGTGGCATGGAAAACAAAGGCATTTAGTCGTGAAAAAGACACCCACTGTGTCAGGTAAGGGGTGAGTGAGGAGATGAGTTCCATTACATGGGTTGAGTTCACCCTAATAGGCAGTGCGGGGGAAATTAAACATGTGTCTTGGGCGGAATGGCATTCGAATCTCGCGCTTGGATGTGATTGGACGGTGTGTGGAAATTTAATGGCTGCTCGAGTCCAGTATCCCCGAGGAGGAGTGACGTCTGAGATATGACGGTAGTGCGGAGTGTGAGATAACGCTTATCGGTGGGCGGTCATTAGCTAGGTACGCGTCGCTGATTGGTGGCTGCATGCCTTGGAGGCAGTGGCTGTCCGCACTCAATACTGATTGGTCAAGAGCTGTGTGAATGAGTGTAGACCACGGTGGGGTGGGGCCATGCGGTTATTGAAAGGTCATCTGCACGTGGCGGTCGCCGACTGGAATGGGATTCATGTATTGACTTTCACATAATAGACAACCTGTGGAATACATGATGTGAGTGTGCGTCAACGAATTCTCGTCTGGGTAGTGGGAAAGCAAAGCAAGTCCTACTCAGGGGGAATATAAGCGGGACTGCGCTGTCATCACCTCGTGTTTACATGGGGCAAATGCTATGTAAAACTCTGTCTACCGCCTGTATTGTATTGATAGTGTACTGAAAATGTATTTGGGAACGTGTTGAAGCCCGTCCCGTCTCTATGCGTGGGTGACATGCTGTGTTCAGTATGTAGGAAAAGTGTTTCCATGGTCTAATCCCACTTACTTCGGGAAAATGTAAAAATGTTATTTGGCTGGGTAGCAATTCCTTTCGTGGCGTGTACTGTATGTCGCTTCTTCCCTACTGTCCGTATAGTAGCACAATGGGCTAAGGCTATCGGATAATCTTCGTTATGGAAGTGAGACCTGCAATGTGTATACCTTTACTTTAATGTGTCGCTGTAGATATTATGTATTTCTAATGTGTATAAGTTGTTCGTGTATTCAAGTGCATACTTAGTGTTTTGAAGGAATAAAATCATTGGGCCTTCATTTACCGTTTCCTGTTTTAAAAACTGGGCGGTTCCTTCGTCCATGGTGAATATTTATCCTATATTGTGTTTGGGAAAAGTCTCTTTAACGTGTAACACGATACTATTCCACAAAACATAGGATAATTATGGACCATGGACGTAGTTGCTGCCTGAATATAAATATATATATATTTCTGGCTGAATATTTATCCTAAATCTCGTTTGGGGGCAAGATTGTTTTAATATAAAAATTACAGTGATTTAACCCCACAAGATGTAAAACACTTATGAGCCAGAACGTAAATGCAACGCATACATACATAGAGTGATATGTATATAGGTTGGAATCATAGCCTAATAGAGAAATGCGAAGTGAAATTTGGCCTACTAATGATTGTAGCTACAAATTTATGTGACTAAGGGGTGTAAAGTATAGAGGGGTATCTATAGAAGGACTTGTGGTCCTATAGTAGCCTTGTGGCTCTTCTTAAATTATTCCGTTAATTAATTTTTAATATTATTTCGGCATATGGTAGACTATGACGAACAGTTCATAATTCAGCGTAGGGATGATAAAATGGTCCCCTACGTCGATTGTCAGAGGAGTACGCCCCAACCCCACGGATAGACCGTGAGTCCAATCAGTTCGTCGACTATGATGATGATGGAATTAAAATGTGAATGGATTTCCCTGAGTCGTCGGCTAATGACGGAGATGCCTCGTTGGAGAACTGTTTACCATGTCTGTCCCTATGACGGTATGGTGTGGTCAATACCACCGTTGAAATACAATACAAGTTAAAGATCCCCTGTGAGGAGAAAAACATATAAAATGGAGTGCATGAGAACTGCAATAGCGCCGTACGTGGCCTACCAGTGTTGGCTTCCCCGCTTCTCGTAAGCCTAGATGCTGTATGTGCAATCCTCGCTTCCGGCATTGTGTGTGGAGCGCGCATCACTGGCCATAACCAGTGTGCAGTTCTGAGTGTTGGAAGTTAATGAGATGTAATAACGAATGTAGCCTGGATTTATAGTGTATGGAAAATGTAATCTACGTAAGTATATCCTTATTCCAAGTGTCTCCTAATTGTTTGGTTCAGATGACCTGTAGAGGCTGATGCTCGGATGGTATGATAACCTGCGTAATGGTATTAGCACTTGTCTGGCTGTGGTGGAGGCAGGTAACCTGTGCTATTGTGAGAACGTGTGCGGAATTGTATTGAATGTCGCTACATTGTGTTATTTGGATTAGTACGCCTTTGCATGAGCGGAATGCAACTAACCTGTGTTAGAGTAGATACTATCCCTCGGCCTGTGCGGAAGGCCGCTAACCTGTGTGATTGTGGCGTCCACGCAGTGAATTGTAAACTGCGTATGGTAAATTATGGAAAGACGGTGTATGGCTTAATCTTATCATAGGATTATGGTAATTGGCGAAAGTGATGTTAAAGGAGGTCGCAACCTCTTCTAAGATGGAGGTGGCGTTCGCGATATGTGAATTCGTGGGCTTGTGTGGATATAATGTCTACGCATCCTACCCTTCTTTTTCGTAATAACTCTATTGTACACCTATCGGCATAAAATAAGAGATGTCTGTGGTGATACAGTGGTGTATCAGGAATTGTGAGCCTAGGGTAATGTAATTTTCAATCGGTCAACTCACGAGTTTATAGAGTATTCTTATTCATGTAATTTCATAAGTATAGAGGTATTGTGTGGAAGTATGTGTATTCCATGTATCCTACTGTAAGGGTTTGAATCTATCGTCGGTCAATGAAAGGACCTGGACTGGGTGCGCCGTTTAGTGTAAAAATGTTCGTTAGCCATGCTCCTCGTCTAACTAAAATGTGATTAGTATGGTATGTGTAGGCACTGACTATAAGTAAGTCTTGCCGCGTTCTTACGCGTGGCCTTCATGTGAATGTGGTGGAGCACGCCTGGCTATGCAAACATGGACGGTGGCACGTGTCGTGTCTGGCATTTCTGTCGCAGTGGACGTGTAAATTGATTATGCAATGTGCTGGGACGGCGAAGAGTATCCGGTCGAGTGTGATTGACCTATGTTGTCAGCTGATACGGAGACGTGTGGTACATTGTTCCGACATTTCTTAAACTAGTGTATGCTATCAGAATTCATTATCATATAAAGACATAAGACATAATAAAAATAACCTGGTACATAGTATTATATTGGTTATAACTAAACATGCAATCTTATAACTAGGACTCGTGTCTAGGCACTGTGGGGAAGTGTCGTTGACATATAGTCGTGAGCATGGCTACCAGATGCCATAGCGCGTAGGGCGCTTGTTCGACTCGTATGGTCCGGGTTTTTATATTTGTGGGCTATAAATATATTCCAATGTGTTATGCGGGTGATCTAACGTTTTTGTTTCGTGGCTCTGGGGAGTGGGTTAACGTTGAGACACGTGGAGCTGCTACAGGCGCAGCGTGCCTCGACATGTCTTACCCGCTAATTATTCATAAATGCTGTGTTTTAAAAGAAAAATTGGCCTTGGAGTCGCGTTATGTGTGCTCCAGTGCTAGACCATAAGTTGTTTGCTACTGTAAGGCGTATCTCCTCTGCCCACGGATAGCTAAAGCAACTTTAGCGCCTGGGATCCACACAGGGCCTTTACCCTGGCGTCTGTAGGAGTGTGATTTTGGGTTTGAGCCGCTGTGGCTCCTCTGGGGGTGTACACGGTATATGCCTGTACACTAGTACTGCTTTTCGGTGTGCCTTAGGACCGTTGGTGGCCGGAATAGGCGCTAAGGTCCTAGGGTATAATGGAAGCGTGGGGATGGAAATGCTAGCACGTGACGGGTGAAATATATTCACGTGTGCCCGTTCCCAATAGCGGGCTGCGTATGTGGCATGGCCATGGTGGTCCCCTTCCTAATATGAGTGGGCCGTAGGGGAATGGTCCTGTTGGCCATCCTTGGTGAAATGTCTGTAATAACCTCTTCCACTGCGGTAGGTTTATGTGTTAAAAGGTCAAACGAAAGAAAGTGTGCTTGGAGCCGACGGAAATGTCGCCATAATTCGGCGTGTTGCAGGGTAATTGCCCTGGCCTGTTCCGCCAGTCTAGGGTGTGCAGTGTTCATCCGAAGGTGCAATATGGGGCACTGTAATTGCGTGGGCTGAATGGTGTGGCCACGGTGGCGCACATGTATGCATGTATGCATTTGTGGGAGTATGTCGATCGTGGCTACGTCACGTGGCACGAAATAAATGAGCACGGTATCTTTAATTGTTAACGGGATTGAGCTGGGATGATGTTTATTAATTGGGCGCTTAGCCGGCTATAATCGACAATGAGCTGTGTATAGTGGTGATTCAAGATCTCCCGTTGCGCCCTAACGCGTTGTAGGGTCGCGTTGTGAGGGAGGTGGCCATATACCATTTCCATTCGGTGATGAATTCTGTGTGTCTTTATGTGCTTGGCCCGTAGGGCTTGGTGTATGGCGTGTAAATTTCGGTGCGATCGAACGTGGAGTGCCTTTCGCTGATCGGTGGGGGTGCGGATATATTTGCCTTGCGCCGCGCCAACCCTCGCCTGCAAAGTCTGTATGTGCAATTGCACCTTTAGCATTCGGCGCTGGTGGCTCCGGAGTAGGAAAAAGAATAATTCGGAATTCCTATCCGTGTGGATGAGGTGCCTCCTATTTTGTGTCTGGGGTACGTCAGCATGAGGTGCCATGGTGTATGCCTGACTGTGAACGGGGTGGAAACTCTCTAGGGGATCGTAAAATGTTAATATGACAATACTTTGTCTAGTTTTGGAATATATAGATGCCTGCGGGCTCTACTAGGCTGGTGGGGTAGTGGCTTTCATAAATCGGTGTAATTGCCGCTCTAGTCTATGGGGGTAGTGAGTGAAATATTACTGTTGCAAAGCTATTGAAGGTACCGGGGACCGAACTGGGTGGGCAACTAAATAATGTGGCCCCTATGTACTATGTGGGGTGGGCGTAACTTATTTGGGGGTCATAAATGGCTTATTGCTAATTAAGGGTGGCGTTTAAAAAAGTATTAGGTACTGGGGCGGGTTTGGGTGGGTACAAAAATATTATCGAACCCGTACATCAAAAAAATTTCCCCATTTTGGGTGGAGTTCGCTTGTCTAGTAAGAGGTTAAATTTAGGGATCTTTTCCGCAGAGGTACGTTGTCTGTACCCCTTGGGCGTTGTCTTACGACAACGTCACAGTACTCAGCGCCTTCACCATTTGTAGGGTACCTGTGAGGGTAGCCTCTACAAAGTGTGTAGAAAGGGGGATGAAGGAGAGTAACTGAAGGCTGCTCGGGGCTCTGGTGTAAAAAGGTGTGGGTTTGAGTGGTTCAGGCGTGAACGCAGCTCGACGGGAGAACACCCAATTGTACCGTCTACTTGGGTAGTTCAAAGGGATGGTTACAAGGGGTAATTTACTAATTGAGTGCAGGAGCAGCTATGCGGCCGCTCGGATTCCTGCTAATGTTGAATGACTGGCCGTGCTCCTAATGTGTATCGCGCACGTAGGCAATGTAATGTGACGCCCGCGGCTGACTACAGTAGCCTATAAGCAATAAACTAAGTACTAATTTAGGATCCTACCTGGAAGTGATTTAAGGGGTAGGATCTTATCAACTAATTAAATAAATGAACCAAAAGACCAGTGAACTTATAGATTCTAATGTTTAATTCGTACTCCCAAGGTGGAGTATAATGAAACTACGCAGAGCAGATACTTGTGATCTTTTACAATAATTATGGGGATTTTGTAAGTGTTAGTGTGATAGTGTGATAGCTCGCTTGACACTCACCGATCTGTATGTGGCGGCTTAGGGCAGCGTGTCGGTACCTGGTTACACTTGTGGAAGACTGACCTCCAGTCACCTTTCTTCTGGTGTTTCATAGAACCCGCCTGCCGAGTTTGCATTAGTTGCGGATTCTTTAGGAAGTGAGGTGCTGGCCTGGGTTACTGGAGGTCGTTGCTATGCACTAGGCCTGGCCTTGGTATAAGCTTATGCGAAGTATGTCGCAGGCATCCGTGTAAAGTTAGGTGTATAATTTATAGTTATAAGGAAGGGATGGGGATGCATCCCTCGGATGCAACAATATGTCGGAAAGTGTTTTTGATGAAGTGAATAATGGTGTACAACCTGTACACTTAATTTATGAAGGTTTTAAAAACAATAGGTGGATGGTTCGTTTTAATTAAATAAAAAACAAATGTCAAATAATAATGGCAGATATAAGTCATGACAATGGACTGAAAAAAGAAAGAAAATATGTGTATAGAATAATAATGTTTTAGTGTTTAGTGTTGTCTTTAAAAATATTATGATGAAACCAAAAAAGAAATGTATATAAAGTTTGTAAATAAATGCAAAATGATGTTACAATGTTGTTTTATTTTATACAAAGTTAGAATATTTAACATTGCAGAGTATACATGTTTATGACAATAGATGCACACTGAATACAACTTTTTCTCTCTTTCCAATTGTCTGTTATAGTTCTTAAACACAAGGCTTGTTATAGATTTTTATAGCAATGTTGTTTTCGAAAACTGGGGAAGCCGCAATGGTTTTATAGGCATAAAAACCTTATTGTTATTACTATTTAGTCATTTTGATCCTCTTGCAATACTACCTTTTGGCATATGAAGAGCAGATGACCTAGTTGTTCCACTCCTTAAAACGACAATATTAACACTACCTATTGCATAGTTTGTGATGTTGATGGCTCTTGCGACGTGGAAGATGGATTAAACATAACTTTACGAACAGGGGTTAAACGTTGCTCATTAAACAATCCACTATTTTGAGTAGCAATATGGTTTTCTTGATTTTTTGTCGACGGCAACTGTGTTTCATGCAGTACACTATATTGATGATCACTGACATTTAAAACCTCACTATTTTTACTTTTTAGGTCACCATGACAATGTTTGGAACGTTGTTTCGAACAACACCAAATAACAGTTCCATTTTTATTGGTTCGTTTCACAATATATGAATATCTTTTATAGTATGCATAAGGCTTACCATACCTAGTCACTGATACTTCCATGTCAACTGTCAAGCATAGACTAAGCTCTAGTAAAGTCAAATTGGTAATAAGAATAATAGTTTAATGTGAGAGAAAATATGGATCCAAAGAGTTCCGGTAAGAGTGAAAGCAAATAAGCAAATATAAGAACCAAGAATGGGGGTAAAAGTGTTCGCAAAGTGGTAGACCCATTACACAATAATATCAGCACGACGAAGCTCTTGTTCAATTTCTTTGATTTCCCAATCGTTACCGGTATGTCCAGCTTGTTGTAAAGTATGCAACAACTGTAGCCGCAGGACGAGCTTATTGGGATTGTGCCAGTATACAAATTTAACAAATGAATTTTTAGGTGTAAACAAAGCATTACAATTATCATCATCATCATCATTATCATCATCATGATCATCATTATCATCATGACCATCATCATTATTACTATATTTTCGTTTTTGATCCTCTTGCAATACCAATTCATGTATAGTCTGCGTTGATTTTGATAGTGTTAAAGGTTTCTTGGACGTTGACAACTGTCTTAACATGACTTTTTGAGGACATGATAAGTCCTTTTGAACAAACACTGCACTATTTTTAGCCGCAATATCGTTTTCTTGAACTTGCTTTTTAGCATTTTGATAATTGATTGTAAACACCAACCGTGGTTCGTTTGGAGCACTACAAGGATGAACACTCACACTTAAAACCTTTCCATTTTTACTTTTCAGATTGCCTCGACATTTTGTTGACCTCTCTTTTGAGCATCGCCAGAATATTATTACATTCGCATTCTGACGATTATAGTTATAAGAGTAGCCTTGATAGAGTGCACGTTGCCTACCTTTGTTGGTTGGTTGTAGTAAGTTCCATAGTAGTAACTGACCTGTCAGCACGATGTTCACACTACAAAGGTTACAACTGTTTTGCTGATGGAGTGACCTACCATAAGCTTATATATTGGCTTATGTGTTTGCTTTTTGTGTTGGCTTTTTGTGTTGGCTTTTGTATTGGATTTTGTATTGGCTTATCTGAAAAGTTATTTTTGTCAATGAATTTAGTGGATTTTTTCTTGGTGTTGGAAAGTATTTGAAAGAGAGGGAATATTTAAATACTTAACCTCAGCTCACTAATGACTAAATAGTAATAACAATAAGGTGTTTTATGCCTATAAAACCATTGCGGCTTCCCCAGATTTCGAAAACAACAGTGAATGGACATTGCTATAAAAATTATAACAAGCCTTGTGTTTAAAAACTATAACAGACTATTGGAAAGAGAGAAAAAGTTGTATTCAGTGTGCATCTATTGTCATAATCATGTATACTCTGCAATGTTAAATATTCTAACTTTGTATAAAATAAAACAACATTGTAACATCATTTTGCATTTATTTACAAACTTTATATACATTCCTTTTTTGGTTTCATCATAATATTTTTAGAGACAACACTAAACACTCAAACATTATTATTCTATACACATATTTTCTTTCTTTTATCAGTCCATTGTCATGACTTATATCTTCCATTATTATTTGACATTTGTTTTTTATTTAATTAAAACGAACCATGCACCTATTGTTTTTAAAAACTTCATAAATTAAGTGTACAGGTTATACAGCAATATTCACTTCCTCAAAAACACTCTCCGACATGTCATTAAACCGTGTTGGCAGAAATGTCTCAAAATTTTCGCATACACAAAGCACACGATCACCATATGCTGTTTTCAATTTCCGAATCTTGATAATCCGGAATGGAATATGAATTGGCAATTCACTGAGCTTCTTTGTCTCTAAGCCACAAGCTTGTCCCACAGCATTCAAAACATTCACTGTAGTAGTCTATAAACAAAACAAAAGCATATCTATTACACTCTACAACAGCTTGTAATAATATCGGGCATATAGGTATTTTGCACTATGCATTGCTAATAAGTTATACTATTTATGCAAGAAATGCCCTAACTGTAGCAGATACTACTTTTCTGCATATAGCACAAGTGTTAAGTTCTAATACACACTTGACACATGCTATCATGTGTCCACAAGGAAAAAATACAACACCTAGTTCATTTTGATAACAAATTTTACATAGTTGTTGGTCACACTTTTGAATCTGTTCGTGAGACAAGTCTTTATTTCAGCCTCATGTATTTGCTACGCGTGTCCTAACTCTAAAGGCACTTTTATGTCTTGTGCTGCAATCACGTTTTCTTTACGGATTGTGTTCACGAATTCCTGACCTTTAAGCAACACCATGTATTTACAGTTAGGTAACCAACGAGCGTGTTGCAAAAAAGGGTCATCAGTCATTTGCCAATCCTTTAAAGCAAATCCACAATAAAAACATATTTTTTTATCCCCTTCACCAGTATAAAAAATCCAGCTTCTCTTAGCTGTTTGGGAAGGTGTTTTAATATTAATGGCCAAACATTTTTATAAGATTCTAAACGTTTTTCAACAGAGCTGTACTCTGGGTGTGCTAGTGCTTTAGTCTTGCAAACTCCCAATTTTTCAAAAGCACACGCCAATTCAACACTGTCTATGGCATATGGACCACATATATCGACACTACCGTTGGCTGGTAATATATAATTATTATTATTATTTATTTGTGATTCAGCAACGTAGGTAGAAGCCAATGTCCTTGAGGTTCGGTAAAATGGATACACGGGTATGTTACCCACTTGTTTTTCAAGCTTGTAAGAACAACAAGGAGACCATCGCAAATGGTATCTAAGAGGATCATCCCCTTCTTCGAAGTGTGAAAGTTCAATACGACAAAACACACAGCGCACCACATCTTCTCGGTTCAAGTAAAAAAACAACGGCTTTTGCAAGTTAATGTGTTGTCAAAAAGCCTACAGGCCAGGATTCATATGTTCACCAACGATCATGTTCTGATTTTAAATTTATTCCACGTGGTAAACCAACTTGCTCAATTGTTGTATTTGGTACTGACGCCATGTGTTATAATAAAAAATCTTATTGTAAGTTATTAAGGTTGCACAGAGTACTTTAAAGCACAATTTATGGTTTTTTAACTGTCTGTTCACTATGTTAATGGCACATGACCACACCTAAAAAAAATAACCCATCACTCAAGCAATCAATCAATCAATACATGTAAATAAAACTTTAACGTTAATTGACATTAAATGAAAAACACCATAAAATTAAAATAAACTGTGTGTCGGCACTAACAGTAACCCATGTACTTATTTTCTTTTTATAAAGCTACAGTCGTTTACATCCCCGTTTAACCAATATATAAACAAAAATGATTGTCATGTCAGTTTGTTCAGATTATCATGTTCAAACCTGTGGATATTCGTTGAGTTCATAGGGAACCGTCCATAAATTAAATTTAAATTTTTGTTTTTCGAAAATCCAACATGGCCTTGTACTTTTTACGGTCAACAACCAATATGATCTTGTACCTTTTGCCAATACATAGCCATTAATCAAGAAAGCAATCATTGTCCCAGTCATGTACAGGTAATGATTTTTTTTGTGTAAGAGTTTTAAGTAGCGGTTAAAATGAAATAGCATTATATGTTAGGCATACCTGAGTTTTAAATAGTTCACCCTTTGGCAATGCTTTTGCTCTAGTGCGTCTCGGGTTTTCAGCAACTGCTACGGCGGTAAGGCTTTTCTTTCCAAGTTTCTAAAAATAAATAAAATAAACCGCTATAAATACCTAAATTAAGGTTAATACAAGTTAGTTAAAAAAAATAATCTCACCTTCACTTGCACTGGCTTGTTGCTGTTTCCTTCTAGTGGGGTCAAAAGTGCAATGGTTTCTTGTATTTCAGACATGTAAGGTATACCGGTTATCTGCAAACAAATAAATAAAATCATTAATTACCTTATCAATAACTACAAATTTAAGTTTCATTAGCATTACATTATTAAAATAATCATTCATAGGTACTTACCAAAAAATAAAAGGATTTTTTCTTCTAAAGTTCAGTTCAGAGCTCTACTGTATACGTCCGTTTGCTAAACTGGCAAGTGCATCACTAACGCAATCGTTATCAGTCAGCCTAGCAACAGAGAGAGTGGCATTTTCTCAGCGTTTTGACCTTGAAATGTTGTCTCTCTCACACGTGTTCCCACGCCTCTTCACATTTCTCAATCTGAATAAGATTCGTATACCTTATACTAGTTTCATGTTTTTAATAAGGAACCAAAATGGCTGCCTCTTATACATCGGTAGTACGGCTGTCTAGGAACCAAAATGGTGGTCTCTGCTTAAACAGCACACCTGCTAGCCACCACTAGGCAAGTAAGCTGACCCTTTACTTCCTGCCCACGTAGACATTCTTGTGTTATCAGCAGTCGCTCTGACAAGGCCTGGTCAGGTCGTGGATTCAGTGCGAGCAAGCAACACAGTTCTGTAGCATTCAAAACGTGTGTGTCTTATTATTATTATTATTATTATTATTATTAAACATTTTACTGTAATAATAATTACTAGCAAGCGGCCATCCTCAATACATGATCATGTTAACCACATACTTTCACCCTAAAACACATGAATTTACCCAGTTCAATATTTAGTTTATTACATTTCAGGCCAATGAGCTTACCGTTTTGGCTCTTTGCGTACATGCACATGACTTGGTCGAGCAAAATGTTATAGGTTTCCATATTCTAAAACCATTTACTGTGCCAGAGAGCAGTCTCGCTTATTACCGTTTACTAGCATGATAAAGATCCCCTTTAGGGTAAAAAAATCCTAGCACCCTTTACACATTTTCAAATATTCGCCTCCATCCGTCATAGGAAATGTCACAAAACCAACCGTAATAAGCAGCCCCAGCCGTCCTGCCAAAATAGCGATTCATTTCTTCCGGGCACGGTCACCGACATCACCATAAGGGATTTTCAAAATATTCACCTTCATTCGATCGTCATATAGCATAATATCAAAAAGTGCTCACTCGTTTTGTCGCCTCGTCTAAATAGCCATTTCCTGTATTCACCATGGCCAGTCATAGCCTCGTTGTAACATACGTCAAGCGCTACCGGCTCTCTGTCTACAAACACTCTTCTATTTTTAAAAAATGCATAGTTCTTGTCCTAGAGACTTGACATTTATTTTCTTGGTAGAGGGGTAGAGACGTTTCATTTATGTCAAACAAACTTATTTGTAAACTTGTTAGTTTCCAAAATATACAAAAGTCAAAATTTAAGTGTTTTCAAAAACTCTCAAAAAATATAAAAGTTTTATTATAATAAAATAAAGGTCAGAGAGACCATTTGTTTGAACTATTAAACAACGTTCTATCAAGTTTGGTTTTCAAACTATAGTCTACTTTTAAAAACAAACGTTTTCAAAAAAAAAATATATATAATACGTGGTCCAGAGCAATGCGCCCGTCACCCCAACGACAACAATACCTCATTTGTTAAAATCCGACCATCCATTCGCCAATTATCGCCAATGTTCGCGAGAAAGTAAGCTATCATTTTTTCCACCTACACCCATGAAACTTGCTGTCCACCTAGAGGGCATACCCCCCTTTCATTAACGTCAAACAAACGTTTTTTCGAAATTCACCGTTTCCAAAATAGCGCCAATCCAAAAAACAAGAATTTTCAATTTTAAAAAAAATACCACCACTCATTCCTAGCCAAGAGGGCGTCACCCCATCGCTAGCAATACCTCGTTCGTTAACATCCGATCATGCGTTCGGGAGATATCGGCAAAATTTATATGAAAGTGGGGGATGCAGGAGAACATACACTACCCCACTACTACAAGTTTTTATCCTAGAGATTTGCAATTTATTTTGGGAGTAGAGGGAGCAGGGACCTTTTATTTACGGCAAACAAACGTTTTTGTAAAATTCCTAGTTTCCAAAATATAGGAATTTCAAAATTGGACAGTTTAAAAAAACATAAAAAATAAAAAAGTTTTATTATAAAAAATAAAGGACATAAAGACCATTCGTTTGAACCATGGCACAACGTTCTATCATGTTTGGTTTTTATACTATCGCCTACTTTCAAAAACAAAAAGATTCAACAAATTTTTGAAAAATATAACGAGTCGTCCATAGGAAAGAGGACGTTAGCCCGAGTCCAACGATATGTCGCATGCCCATGGTTTCGCGAAATATACATAAAAGGTCAGCGTAGCCGAGCGGCTAGTGTAACTATTTTAAACACCCACTGCTCCCCTACTCTATATATAAAGTGAGAACGTGTGACTGTTGAAGACAATGTAAGAGAGTGGATAGTCATAACCTCTAGCCGCTTCCCGGAGCCCGGAGGACACTCGGGAAGTCGTAATCGTGAAACATTTAGTGCCGTTAGGAAGTTAAGATTCTGAGACCTTAAATTATTGTGATTTGCGTCGCTTATTAATTTTTATCGCCACCTTCTAGCTCGTAATCTCTCCTGTGACCTAATGTAATTTAGAGCTGAGGCTTATAACGGGAAATATTTTCTGTGCTCGTTTTGTAAGGAAGGGTTTGGTATTTCATGTTCTGTTATATTATCCTTTCTTGTGAGTAATTTGCCTATGAAGTCTTATGACTTTTAACGCTATTCTGTACTGAATTGGATTGTCGCTGGTGTTATGACCAAGGTTTTTTAAAAATACATGTAGTAGATTTTTAAAGAGGAAAGAGATGAAAGTCGCAATTCATGGCTGATGGTCACGAGATATATAAGTTGGATTTTTGCCTTCATAAATGCTGAATGAATCTAATTAAGGAGTGATTAAAGATAATGTTTCCCTAATATGCTTGCCTTTGAAATACGGTATCGTCCTGAAGTGTTTGGAGTTTAATGCGAAATTACCCGTTTAGTTTTCTAAGACTTGGGAGTTCTTGGGTTGATATTGATTCGAAAATATTTATTGTGTTTTGGGCTGGGTATGTCAGCGAGTTAGGTTCATAGATAACATGTTCCTTTTAACCTAGTGTATGCCCTATTATTACTTGCTATTTCGGCGTGTATTAAATGTGAATATAAGGTCCACAGGTTGCGTGATCTGGCAATAGATTACTTCTCCAAAACACCGAGAGAAGAAATATGAAGCACCGGCCGGATGCTAAATAGTGTGAATATTAAATGTGGAAAATCTCCCCCATTCTGTTCAAATACATCCCTGATGGTAAATAAATTAATGTTAACCAACCCATGAGTTTGGGGTGAGTACCAAAGCCTGATGTTGTTTGATGTTGGAAAGGAGTACAAATCAGTGAGTGCCTCAACTTCTAAATATTATTTGCATGTATGAAAGTAATGCATGGAAGAAGATTATACCAGAATGTTGTATTTGATGGGTTCTTTCATGTATATTTGTACCATAATTTGTGTGTTAAAAGGGTATACCCCTTCTTGTTGAAATTAAATTCTTACATTTCATGGTATTGTGCTTATTCATTTACCAGGCTATTTTAGGTTTATTATCAGCTTCTTGGTTTGAGGCCCACTTTAATTCCACGGGATATGACCCGGTTTGTTCTCCTCTCTCTAGCTTATTGTGTTGCGATAGCTGGGTGGAGAGTGCAACATAAATGTACTAGAGGTTTAAGGGTCGGGCATGGTACAGATATCAAGTAAATGCGTTGAAAGCCAAAAAGAACACTTGAAAACTCTTTTATTTTGAGAAAGGCAAGATTGCAGCCTTAAAATATAGGTAAGAGAAGTTTTATGCAGCAATGCTGGAGCTGATGTGCTCAACATTTAAAGTTTGCACGCCCTTTAAACAGAGCCCTGATGAAAAGTTGGAAATTAGTTAAGTTTGAAGATAAGTATCTAGGTTAAATGACACATATTACTTATCCATATCCTGAGTAGACCATTTGTTGGTTAGGTTAACCATGGCTGGAACTTCTGTAGCGATATTTGAAAACCATAAGTTAGAGGTCACACTGTATACCTCACCATGAGGTTAGGTAGCGAAAATAAAATGGCATCAGTATGAACTGTTGCCATTTCGAAGCACTTTAACTTGGTTGAACACTTGTGGAGACACATGCTGCACTGAATAAAATATGATTGATATTTAAAAACTGCAAAAGTTCCATAGCTGGAGGCTATAATGAAAGAAGCGGGTACCAGACCCAAACACGTTAAGTAGGTTTAAAGCATTGCAGTTACTGGTGTTGAAGTTTTATTCTGTCGAGTAAAGTTGAAGTTTTAAAGCTCCCAGAGCTGAGTTGCAGAGATGAATGTTTGGCTAGCAAACATGAGTAAAGATGTCAGCGATGAAAATGTCGCCTCAGAGGCAGCATGCCTTGACGATGTCGGTAGGCGAAGTATTCGAAGTACTCGAAGTCTTCTGACGGATTCCGACGTATTCGTTGCGACGAGATGTGTCGCAGCTACGGCAATGTACTAATTGAAGAAATGACTTGTAGTCATTTGAAGTCCTTGTGACGGGATGTGTCGCAGGTGCTGCGATGTGCCATTGACGAAAACAGTACTTCGTAGTTGGAAGTCTCCAAAGTATTCAGACGCATTCGGTACGACGAGATGTGTCGTAGATGCGGCGATATGCCAATTGGTGATATGACTAGTTGTCATTCGAAGTCCTTGCGACGGGACGTGTCGCAGGGAGCGATGTGGCATAGACGAAAACAGTACTTCGTAGTTCGAAGTGTCCAAAGTATTCAGACTTATTTGTTACGACGAGATGTGTCGTAGATGCGGCGATATGCCAATTGCTGAAATGACTAGTTGTCATTCGAAGTCCTTGCGACGGGATGTGTCGCAGGTGTGGCGATGTGCCATTGACGAAAACAGTACTTCGTAGTTCGAAGTGTCCAAAGTATTCAGACGTATTCGTAAAGATGACGGAGAATCAGCTGTTTATATACAAAAAGAAGAGCTCCCAGGCCTTTCGATGGGAAGAAGCGCTGTGATTGGTCAGCTGGGAAGTCGACCAATGAGAGTGAAGGAAACAGATGATGGTTGTCATTGGAGATATTTCGGCGCAGCTGATAGCATATGAAATGTCACTGTAACAACACTTAAATAAAGTGTCTTACAATCATTAATATGTGAATACATAACAAGTAAGTGATAAACATTATAAGTATTTTAGAAAAAAGGCATATGTAAATTAGAACAAAATTACGTTAGCACGTGGAACACATGTTACATTTATAGGTAATGAAAAAAACAAAAACAAATGAAACCTTGAATTCTCGGTTTCTCTCTCGTAACATTAGAAAAATTTAAATTAATAATTACGGGCTTTGTAGCCTTCGCAAATGCGAACATACTGCCAGAGGGGCAAGAACAGGAAAAGAAAAGAAAAGAAAAGAAAAGAGGATGAGAGAAAAAGAAGAAAACAGAAAAGAAGCAGAACTAGAGTGGTAAAGGAGAAATACATGAAATAGGACGTACACAGTGTCCAGAAGGGGTAATTAATTTTACCACTTGTACTCTACCATCACGACCGGTGAAACATTTCTCGATTCTACCGGCGTGCCAAAGTAGAGGAGGACTTGAGTCTCATAAGAGAACCAAATCACCCTCTTTAAGGTTTGGATGAGAGAGCTGCCACTTCCCCCCTCCTCTGCAACCTCTTCCAGAATCGATCTCTTAGAGCTTCAACTTTTTTCCAAAGAATGGGCAAAGAGAAGTCTAGCCTACGATCAATGAGAGGGGGTGAGCATTTAATTAACTACCAATGAAAAAATGACCAGGAGTAAGAGGGAGTAAATCAGAAGGGTCGTTGGACAAAGGGGATAAAGGTCGGGAATTTACAGTATCCTCAATAAGATCTACAAGAGAGTTAAACTTTCCAAAACATATGGTAGAAAATCCAATGATCTTCTTTAAATGACTATTTGTAAGATTATCACAAGATTCTCAGCGTCCACCGTGATGAGGAGCGTAAGGTGGAATAAAGTTCCATTTAAAATTCTTTAAATGAGCATAGTTTGAGATTTGTTCCTTAGCAGAAGGAGAACAGAGAGCCTTTCTCCATTTCTCGGAGGCACCTAAAACATTTCTGGTGTTATCAGAAAAACCTCTGATGGAAAACCTCTTCTAGCAACAAAGCAAGAAAACGCAGAAAGAAAATAGGAGGTAGAGGCGTTGGTAACTAAATCAAAGTGAATAGTACCAGTTATCATACACACAAAGAGTGAGATGTACGATTTGCCAAGAATTTTACGTTTGCCTTTGAGATTGTTTGTTTGATAGACAAATGGACCAGCATAATCGATACCAGTGAGTAGAAAGGGTCTGCTGGGAGCAGAACGAAAAGAAGGGAGATCAGCGATGAGCAGCTGTGGGAACTTAGGTTTAGATTTGAAACAGGGAATGCACTTTCTTACATTAGAAGTGACCACATGCATCCCATTGATGGGACAGTATTGTTTACGAATTAGACATAAAAGAGTTCTGGTTCCAACATGCAAGTGTTGGTAATGAAACTGGCGAATTATAATTTTAGTAATATGATATTTGGAAGGAAGAATTATAGGGTGTTTCTTATCTTCAGGACAATCGGCTAGGGATAGCCTACCACCTACTCGCAATAAATCAATGTTATCAAGAAAAGGACAAAGAGCGAAGAGTCTGTTATATTTTTTGAGAGACAGACCTATAGACAAAGTATGGATTTCCTCAGAGAAAATTTCATGCTGTGTATGCCATAAAATTTTAGTGGTAGCTGTTTGCAGTTCAAACGTAGAAAGAAAAGTTTGAGGAATTAATGACTTATCTAATACAAATAATTTCCAACGAAGTAGATAGGCTACAATAAGAATTAACCTTTGAAATGAAGAATAGGGCACATGTACGGAAGGAGTAACAGTAATTACAAAGGAAGAAGCAATTTTGCGAGTTTCAGGAATGCTCGTTAAGGTGGAAGAAGTGAAAGTTGGCCAGTGAGAAGGTTCTTCTAACAACAACATAGGTCCATGCCAGTATAGAGTAGATTTAGCTAATTGCTTAGGAGAACATCCACGAGAGATGATGTCGCCTGGGGTTTCTTTACCAGAAACGTGTTTCCATTGAGAGGAGCTTGAAATTTGTTGAATTTTTTCTACCCTGTTAGCAACAAAAGATTGCCAGTGTGAGGGAGCTTTCATAATCCAGGCTAACGTTATAGGAGAATCAGTCCAGTAGTAAGTATGAAGAAATTAACAACTTAGAATTTGAGTAAGCTTTTTTTAGCAAATTCGGCCGCGAGAAGAGCTGCACATAACTCTAAACGAGGCAAGGAAATGGTTTTTAAAGGAGCCACCTAGAACAAATTAAGTTAGAAAAAGAAAGGGAAGCAGTTCGATTAACAACATAAGCGCAACATCCATAAGCTTTAATGGAGCTATCAGCAAAAATATGTAACTCTAAGTTTAAAGACGACGAAGTAGGAATCAAACCCATTGGGAAATCTATAATAGGTAAATCACAAAGACAATTACGAAAGGAAAGCCATCTTTCAAAAAGAGGGGGAGGTATTGGGTCTTCCCAATCTGCCTTTAAAGGCCATAATTCTTGCATAAACATTTTTGCCAAAACTATAACAGGAGCTATAAATTGAAGAGGGTCATACATTTTAGCAATCTCGGAAAGAATTTATCACTTGGTTTGAGGAAGCAAAGTGGACACGTTAACTCGGTAGAAAAAAGAATCCGAAGCAGGATACCAATGAATCCCTAACACTTTAGTGGAATTATCCATTTGCAGAAGTTCTACCGGTGAATCAGATTTACTATCAGACAGAAGCTTAGTCAATAAATCTTTGGAATTGGAATTCCATTTGTGTTGAAGAAAACCTCCTCATTGAAGTAAAGCATTGAGATTTTGAGAATTGTTGAGTGCCTCCGAAGGGGTGTGAAAAGGATGAAGAAAGCCATCAACGTAGAAAGAGTTCTTTAAGAGATCAGAAACTGAAGGAGAGAACAGGTTATAATCTTGTTCGGCGAGATGCCTTAAAGTGCGTATAGCTAAGAAAGCAGATGGCTTGAGACCATAGGTAACAGTTTTCAATTTTAAGATTTGAATAGGTTTGGAAGGGCTATCACGCCATAGTATTCGCTGTAAATTTTGCTGTGCTGATTCATTTAATATTCGCCTGTGCATTTGTTTAAAGTCACCTATGACACCAACAGGAAATAAACGAAAGTTTAATAGAACAGAAGAAAGATCAGACTGAATAGCGGGTCCAGCTAATAAGGTATCGTTCAATGAAATGCCGTTAGAATCTGAAGCAGATCCGTTGAATACTACTCTAATTTGTTCCCTAGTAGAGGGTTTTTTTCCATACAGGATGGTGGTTCAAATATACACTATTATCATGAAGGTTGGGATTATCAATGACTTCCATGTGATCAGAAGCTTCATAATCTTCCATAAATTCAATGTATTATAATTTAGCAGAGAGATCTTGTTTTAGTTGATTTTCAACTGCAAACAAGGCTTTAAGAGCATGAAGATGCTAATTTACTAAAGTAGGAGGAGACTGAACGCGAGGCATAGATACAGTAAACCTACCCTCAGAATTGCGAGTGGTGGTCTCAAGATAGAGCAGGTCGCATATTTTATCCTCTGAAGAATGCGAAGGTGTAGAATCGATAGATTCAATTTGCCAATTTGTTTCCAAATTTTGATTTAACACGGTGGGAGTAAAATGACACTGTGAAGAAGATTGTAAGTTTTTAAGTGGGATGTGTCCTGTAACAAGCCAACCAATACTTGTGTGATGAACGAAAATGCTGGGAGCAATGTTAACTCTAGAAGGTAACAAATTTTCCCAAAATACATTTGCACCAAGAAGAAGGTCGACAGTAGAACTTTGATGAAAGTAGGGGTCGGCTAATGTTAAATCCGAGGGAAAGTTCCTAGTGTCGATAGAAAAAGAATGACTAGGAGTCGGACTTCCAATAGCTGTAATGGACAGACAATTAAGGCGAAGGTTGGTGCCAGATTGTACTGTGCCCAACATAGTACTCCAGTTTTAGCACAGATTGGCAACCCAGCGTAAATCACGGCCCAAACTCCACATTTTATATTCGCAGACCCGACCACAAGGTTGAGTGACGTCACGCGTCTGACGTCACGCACATCTGTCTACTATCTCCGGCAGAGCGCGCTGTCTCGGACCACGTGCTCAGCTCTGGTTTTCGGCAACTGGTGACATTGAGAGGCGCAGACACATGCGTTTTGAGCGCGGACTGGACAGTACTCCGTTGTGTGGCAAGAGTGATTTTTACATTCGATTCTGATCGTGGACGGCCGTGTGTGCTATACCACCACAGGTCTAAGTGTTGCTGTGTATCGGGTGTAATTTTATCGGAGTCCTGAGAGACCATATAGTTACGAATCACCGCTGTTATGCCGGGCGCGATTGCTATATCAGACGGCCGAGTCCAGCGTGTATAATCCCGGTCGTGCAGGCCCATGCTTGGCTTGATAACGAGAGAACTAGCCCTTTGCGACAAGCTTTGGACGTGAGTTACAATACGGAATAGTTTGTGCAGTAAACATTCGAGAATAGACGAGGCTCTTATCATCGATGGAGGACTTGTAGATGCAACTGAACAGCTGTGAATGCTATTGAGTTACTGCTTACGTAAAGCCGGTGGCAATTTGCTGAGAGGAAGAATTGTGTCCACATTGTTCGAGGCGCAGGAACTTATAATTTCCAGAATGGAGCGAGGACATTTTATAACCTGTGCTGTTGAAGTGTCAATGAAGAATTTTGAAATGGAACTAGTCAGTGAAAATATGTGCCACTAAGCTTATACGTGAGGGGACTGGACGGAGTGACATTTACATCAAGATGAGGCCATGATGTTGCCATGACATAACCACACCGTGGGAGTCGGAGGACGCAGCCACCATGAAACGTGAAGGTCTCGGTTTCGATTCCTGGAGGAGGCGAGGAAGAAGATGGTGGAAGATGCAATCCTGCCGGTTCTGGAATGGGAAGGAGATGGTCCTGAATGAAGATTGGTTCCAGGGGTTCTGCATTCTATGAGCATGCTAGGCGTGTACCATATTTTCTTATTTCGGCCAGTTGGTGAGCTAAAACATTACTTCAATTTGTAGTTGTGAGTAGTTTGTACTACTCAGTAGTACTAGATGCCATGGAGTTGAACTAATTATTATTTATTTGTTGATCAATCGTTTTATTATTATTAATAATATTAATGGCCACATTTTTTTTCTTCGTCTATTAGGTAATTGTATGAGGAAGTGATTCACATTGTAGGGTTGTCACACGTGGCAAGGAACTATCCACCATGCTTGGCACCATGATCCAGTTAATATTTTCTTTTGGGAATTTTTGTAAATCCGTCACTACTTTGAATGATAAGATTTTTTTCTACGATGATAAGATTGGAAATACGACGCGGATACCGAACTGAATCCATGATGGAATGAATGAAGGTGGTAGACTAGCTGTCGAGAGCTAGGTTGGAGTTCATGTTTTGAATTTTTTTCTTTCGATTTTGACTTCAGCGTTTGGTGAATCTAATTATGTGAACTCTGATGGATTATAACTTTAAATATTCCCATTTTTTTCTTCGTCCACATTCATTGATATAGAGAATTTAATTATTAAAAGCATGCTCGTCATTATGCTTCGACACCTACCCATTTGACATTGCTACAGGTCATGCCTGCATTAGATAATTTATGCACACTAGTCATGTGATGAAATGAAAGGTCATGATAATTAAAAGATAATGAGTTGATCTACAAAAAAAGATTGATTGGTGTAGTTGTTTATAAAAAAAGAGGGGAGAATTGAATGGAATGTAATAAAATAAATTTAGGATGATAGTAATTAGATTCTGTGAACGTCTTATGGCAAATTTTCTGAGAATTAATCATGAAGAATCCCTTTGTGAATAAAAAAAGTAATAATGTAATAATAATTAGTAGTGTAATATCTTTCTAAATAAGCATGACCATGCAAAATGCAAACAGATGGTGGTGAATTAAGTATTCACAGGAGTAGGCAGGCGATAATCTAATCACTATGTAATTGATGGAGTGAAATACATTGCAAGCATACCATCGAATTGGGAAAGATGGGAACTTTTAGTTGTGATATAATGATCAGCCATGACTTTGAACTTTGCATAAATGTAGGATAATGGGTGTACGTTTGCTTGAAATATTTTGAGTAATTAGACTCTGAAATAACGTTCTACGATAAATATAAATCCTGATTGCAACTTTAATTGAGTGGTCAAGTAGGACCTATATTGTTGCAGCAATTATTTTTTAAATTAATAATTAATTAATAATTAGTTAGAACGGAGATCAATACTATTATTTTTTTAGGCCAGCTATTTATTTAACTTTCATTATAAACTCAAGTGAGTGACAATATTACTAATCTAGGACACTACCTGATGGACATTTATTGTGATTAGTTTATGTTGATAGTCAAATGTGACTGAATCTATTTTTTATATTTTATTTAATTTTCTTCGAATATCTCCTAATTTTATTTGTGTCTTAAGGATAGGACCAAGGAGATTCGTTGACCCTTTAAAACTTAATTATGTTTATTTGGACTCTAAATATTTTTATTTTTCTTCGGTCCACATCAAGCTTTCATTTAGATCGAATCTCCGAGGAAAGATAGGCTTTTTGGGAGTTTCCTATATTTGTATTGGTCAATGAGTTGCCAATAAATGGATGCCTATTTTTATCTTTTTAATTGTGCTTATCTTCTGATTTCTGTTGTGCTATTGCTTTGATTTAGGTTTGGGAGTGGGTTGATTTAACCTCTTACACCTACATCCTGTTAACCACCCCTGAGACTACTTGAGTTCTCGTACCCACCGGCGTATTTTTTTTTTGATATTCGAACCCAGACCTCAATCATTTTTTTTGTTCTTTATCTGATATATGTCTTGTGTTATCGGCATGAATTGCGATGTTTTTGCCGGGTCATCCGATTCGATGCCGGTTAATGGGGACAGTACTGAATCCTTTATATTTAGTTTCACAAATTGCAAAGACGTGGATTTGCTATTATTAATTCCAGATATTTCTATAGAAGATGTGTGAGGCTGGAGTCCTAATTTTTTGACAAGAGAAAAAGTAATGAAATCATGAGTAGCAGCATTGTCGAGGAGAGCTTGAGCAAAGTGCCAGTTGCCTTTGGAATCTTGAACTTGGATTCGCACAGTAGATAAAAGAATTTTGAGTACTGCGCCAAGAGTTCGTGGTTTGATTATAAGACTGAGCGTTTAATTTAGAATCTGAATGAGTATCAGAGGTTAGGAATGATTTACTGCTGGAAGCTACATTTGTTTGAGAATTAGGAGCAACAGTATTCTCTGAAGATTTATTAGAAGAGGGTTTAAATTTTGTTTTTTCAAAACGATTTAATGAAGAGTGGTGACGTGATTTGTAATGCATGCAGACTCCTTTAGAGGGACAATCTGTCACTGCATGTTTTTCTGAAAGACAATTGAAACAGAATTTATGTTGAGAGATGGTTTTTCTACGGTCATCCACTGATAGTGATTTGAAAGTAGAACATAAGTAGAGAGGGTGTGAAGTGTTGCAAAGTATGCTAGTTTGTGAGTTACTTTGACTTTTTTTGTCCTGTAGCCTCCTGAGAGGCCGAGTGCAGGTCTTTCTAGTCGACGCCCGTGGGCGACCTGCGCGTCGGGATGAGAGATGGAATGGATGAAGATGAATGAAACTGGGCAAGGATGTGGAAGGAAGCGGCCGTGGCCTGTCAGAAGGTACTGTCCCAGCATTTGCCTGGTGTTGAAAATGGGAAACCACGGAAAACCATTTCAAGGACAGCCGACGGTGGGGCTCGAACCCACGCGTCTACCGAGTCAGCAGAGAGCTTGGCCCCTTGACCTAACGTTGCGCTTTAGCCCACGTAGCCACTACTGTCGGTTACTTTGAACTGAAAACATTTGCGACCGAGAAGGTTTTTTAATGTAGTTTTGCTGGATGTACTTTTTCTAGAACTCGTTGGAAGTTCCACTTGTTGTGCCACTGCAGAAAGCACGTGACAACGATTTTTTATAAACGTAGTTAAAGTCTGAAAAGTTGGCTCGGATTTATCAATCAATTCGGAATCCCAAGTTTTCAAAGTTTGGGGATCGAACTTAGAGTTTGTGAGATAGATAAAAAAAAGAGTCCAATGCTCTACAGGTTGTTTTAAATGCTCAAGGGCACGTACATGGAGTTCAACGGTATCGCCCAAATTGCGAAGCGTTGTAAGGTTATCGTTACGGGAAGGGGGTAGTTTGAATAAAGCAGCGATATATGGTTGGATGGATCCTTAATTTTGGATTCCCATATCTCTGTTGTAATAATTGAAAGCAACCGAATACTTTTCAGAAGTTAGAGGAAGTGTTTCTATATGTTTAAGCGAAGGGCCTTTTACTGCTGTTAGCAACTGCAGCTGCTAAAAACCTGGAACGTGTGTGTGTGTGTGTGTGTGTGGGACCATTGCTGGGCAGTCTATGGCTGAAAACTTAGGTGAGAGTGTTTCATAAAAATATGTATTTTACTGCTGCCGATACTTTAATTTGGCAACCCCTTGTTCACTGCTTTAAGAATTTTTGGAATCATGTTTTGAAATTTTTAAGGATCAAATTTGTACAGCGCAAGGGTTGCATACGGCTTTAAAGGTAAATACAGAACTCGTGTGCGTTTTCATATAAAACGAAGGACGGTGAGCATAAAGAAACATTTTATATTTGCAGTAAAATGCGAGCGCTTTTCATAGCACATAACTTGAAGGAGTGGTATGAATCCCATTAGGTCAATGCCTTGCTAACAAAAATTGATAAACTGCAAGAAGGACTCAGTGGCCTTCCCTTAAACAAAAATCATCACCTGCAAATTAACATTTGTCAATTCAACCCGTTCAATGCAGGGTCTAGTCATATTCGGACACCACCAGAGATTGCCTGCCGGAGAGCGGTGGTGAATATAAAGAACCGTGACGAAGACTGTTTCCTCTGGTCGGTGGCCGCGTATTTGCAGCCAGTACAACGTAATGTTGATAGACCAGGAATCTACAAGGCCACGTTTGAGCAGTTAAAACAGAATTTAAATTTAACTCGCGTGTCGTTCCCTATGGACTTAACTAATATCCATAGGTTTGAACAAGATAATTTAGATTATTGGTTTATGGTGTATGGCCTTGACGGTGATGAAATTGTGGGTCCTCTTTATGACACAAAAGAACCAAAACGTCACCACATTCATCTTTTATATCTGCCTGACGGAGAGGTGAATCACTATTTCCTTATTAAAGCCTTAGTAGATTGGTTAGTAGTCAAGTGTCCAAGGACAAGCGTGCAAAGCACATTTGCGGTCGTTGTTTGCAATATTTTAAAACCCCTATGCTTTTGGAACGACATAGGGTGGATTGTGTATCTCAGGAAGCGGTGAGACTAGTATTGCCACAAGGGGACGATGCTGTGTTAAAGTTTAAGAATATTCATAACTATGACACAGTGCCTTTTGTGGTCTATGCAGATTTTGAAGCTCTCACCACATCCATGGAGGGATGTGAACCAGATCCCACCATCAGCTCAACCACACCCATTCAGAAACATGAACCCTTTGCTTAGGGGTTTAACGTGGTGTGTGCCTATGACCCCACAAAATCCTATTACAAATCCCGTGAGGGACCAGATTGTGCGAAATGGTTTTTGAACCAACTTGTTGAGTTGGCTGATGATGTACAAAAGTTACTGGATAACCCAGTACCTATGAGCCTAACTCGAGAACAGCAGCAACAGTATGAGCATGCAACCACATGTCATATTTGTGAAAAGCCGCTGGTCAGTGCTGAAGACACAGTTCGTGACCTCTCACACTTTACGGGAGTGTTTCGGGGAGCTGCCCACAGAAAGTTTAATGTGAGTTACCTAGCTCCTCGATTTATCAGGGTGTTTTTCCACAATCTGGCAAATTACGATATTCAGTTTCTGATTCGTGAATTGGGTCATGTAGGCAAGGGAACGTTTTCAATTATCTCTCAAAACCATGAACGTTTTACAGCCTTGACATGGCGGTTGGGAAAATTTTGCATTCGGTTTTTGGATGCCTTCAAGTTTATGGCATCCTCGCTAGACAGGCTAGTCAACGGCTTGGATGAGAAGGAATTAAGATACACTAGAATGCATTTTGAACATCCTGAGCATTTTAAATTGTGCATTCGGAAAGGTATTTTTCCCTATGATTTTTGTGCAAGTTGGGAACTCTCCCACCACAAGATAAATTTTACTCAAAGCTTACACGCTGTACCGTTTCAGATGAAGACTATGCACATGCATGGCGAGTTTGGCGAGCGTTTAATATAAAGACGCTAGGTGAATATGCTATGAATTACCTAAAACTCGATGAATTGCTGCTGACAGATGTGTTTGAAAAAATCCGTGAGTTGTGTCAACACATTTACGGACTTGACCCCGTTCACTATTTTACGAGTCCTGGGCTGTCGTTTGATGCAGCTTTGAATTACACTCCAGTGGAATTGGATCTAGCCACGGATGTAGATATGGTCTTATTATTTGAAAAGGGCATTCGTGGCGGGTTTTTGTCGCTTAATCAGCGGCATGCTGAAGCGAATAAACCATACATGCCCTCTTATTCACAAGATAAACCAGAATCGTACTTAATGTACTACGACGTTAATAATTTTTATGGCTATGCCATGAGCCAGCCTTTACCCTCTGGGGATTTTGCTCGGCTTACAGAGAAACAAAGTCACAATTTGATGTGAACACGGTCAGCCAAGAAACATGCCGCGGATATGTTTTAGAAGTGGATGTTGAATATCCATCATCCTTGTATGATGAACATGCCGTTTTTCCATTCTGCCTAGAGTGAATGGTTCCCCCCTAACAGTAAAGTGAAAATTGAAAAATTGATGGGCACACTTTACAACAAAATTTGGTTTGTGCTACATATCCAGATGTTGGTGCATTTCCTGGCCCAAAGCTTGGTGTTAAAGAAAATCCACAGAAGTATTTCTTTTGCTCAAAAAGCATTGCTCAAGTCATACATGTAACTCATCACTGAGCACTGAAAAATGGCAACACAGCAGTTTGAAATCATTTTTTATAAAATTGATGAACAACTGCATCTATGGCAAGTCAATGGAAAATGTTCGCAAATACCGCGACATTAAATTAGTCAATGACTGGGAAGGACGTTACGGTGCCCGGCGGTACATTGCCAAGCCAAATTTCAAATCGATCAAAATTATCGATGAGAATTTGGCCACCATTGAAATGAGTAAGACCAGTGTGACCATGAATAAGGCCATTTACTTGGGCCGAGTCATTTCAGACTTTTCCAAATCGGTCATGTATAGATTCCTCTACGAGTTTGCCAAAGAGCATTTAGAGGATATATCTCTTTTGTATATGGATACTGTACCCGATACCTAGTTGAGGCTATCGGCTACGCCAGCAGACATTAAGCCGTAGTTGAGATTATGGGAAGAGTTATGAAAATATAGCGCTCAAATCGAGTCAAGAGGAATGTCAAGATGACGTAGAAGGTCCAGGATTAAGAAGGCACTGCCAGCAGTCAAGCAGATGGAATTATGGATGGAAATATGAAGCTTTATTAAGACCTATATGGAACATGGTATTTAAACATCTCAGAAGAGAAGATATAACAAGCATTATATATGGTAATAATTTGAAGGAAGTCAGATAACCCTTAAGTTATTGTATAACTTAATAGCCGAGATGATCGGGGTTCGAGATTATATTTGTGACGCAAGACCACAGAGGTGGGGAGAACGTCACGTGACTGCGCCAGGGAGGTGCAGGTCAATGCAGTCTAGAGACAGTCAGTCGAGCTCTGTAAGCAGAGGAGTCGAGCTCAGTTAGCAAGAGAGTGGAGTTCTATTCGCAAGAGAGTCAAGTACAGCGAGCACGGCAGTCGAATTCAGAGAGCGAGCTGAGTGGGACATGCGCCGAGCGTATGGTAAAGTCGCGCAGCGAACAGCATTTGTCACGGAAAGTGAAAGCGACAGGTTTTACTTCACTAAGCAGAGAACGGAAAGTAGGTCAGTGAGCCAGGCAGACACCCGCAGTAGGCAGCGTGAAGACCGGTTACGGAACCAGCTGTACGGGCCAAGCAAGCATGAGAACGCCGGGGTTTAGAACAGCACCGTAAACGAGTCGGAGAACTTTATTTCGAGCTGCATTTGGTAACGCAGACCGGCATAGCAGAGCGGCATGGCGAGGCCAGCTTTAAGCGGAGATTATTCTAGAACATTGTAGTAGAGACGAGCGGGTTATTTCCAATTTTATACGCAAGCATTATGATAGAAGCTGAACTTCATTACAACATTGAGTTAGGACTTGTATTCAGTAATTGAATTGTGCAGGCAGATAGTTACGAGATACTGCAACTGTGAACTTCAACTGAACATAGTTTTTCAATGACATTACGACTATGCATTTCATTACGGAACATGCAGAGCGACCATGGGGTCCAAATAACATTAACGATTTTAGGCAAACGAAATGTTACAAGCAAATGCACTTATGAACATTGGCACGTGCATTAATGCAATTCTTTCTTATGAAGTGTTATAAAATACCGAGTACGAACACAGCTACAGGGTGTTTCATAAACTTATACACTCTGATAAATAAAATTTATTTTCTGCAAGTGAGACTTAACCGCTGTGGAGATTGAACTTTCAACACTCAAACCGAACATTGTATGAGACAGTGGCGTAACGTAGAAGAGGAATATGGGGTACGCTGTTTCTATGAACTTTTTCGTGAGGATTTGGCCAGTATCCGCTATGGATAACCAGCAGTTTATCATGCCGGAGTAAACGAAGACAGAGACGCGATGGCACCACGGAGCGATGGATTCGATTCCTGAAGAAGAGGAGGTCCACCAGCTGATTCACTTGGGATTTGAAGGCAATCGTCATTGCGTGGGTGAAATGATATTCACGCCGATCTTTCGAGAAATTCATTATATAAGGATAATCGACGATCTTTGAAATTTAATAACAGCTGATTATGAGAAGGTACTGTAAGTGTTATAACTTCCTGATATGATTATTTTCATGAATACTGGGCACACATGTATATTTTTCTAATAGGAGTGATACGATTATTTAGACATGGCTTTGACTTTATATACTTCAAATTTTGCTAGAATATGGCGTGACCATATGATATGGCAGGCATCATTATACGAAATTCTCACCATTGGTTGGCTTTATTAAGCAGATGTTTGGTCTTTTAGACATTTTTCCAGTAAGGATAGTTTTCATGAATAGTTTTTTTTTGTGTGACGAGTATTTCGAACTCGTGATCTGCAATTGATTATCTAAATTACTTCGTCAGTTCATTGCATACTAGCGAGTGTGTATTATTCATCAGTAGGGATTTTTTACATTGGATTGTTTGGAGATATTAAGATGTTATTCACTTTAGTGAATGAATATCGCTTTTATATGACAACTAGAGACTTGTTGATTCCGATCTGGTACATTCACTCATTTAGTCTTCGAGATGGGGTCTTTCGTATTTATACGATTGTATGGTGGTTACTCATCTTACCCATCGTTCAGGGCACTATCATGTTAGACGACGGGGCAAGGTCTTTCGTATTTATACGATTGTATGGTGGTTACTCATCTTACTTGCCATTGAGGGACTCATTTTTATCATCCGATTGTACTTGAGATTGTAAGAGAATCAAACAAGGAACTACTAGTCACATATCAGTCGAATTTTGTTAAATAAATTAAAGATAAATGTCAGCAGGGTTACATTTGTAATTCTTGTTTGCCTATCCAATATTTTGTTGCTATACTCTTTTGAGAGTACTTTCAGTTTAACAGCTGGTACAGCTGATGCTTTTGATGATTTTTATAATTGTGTTTGATACCTTTGAGAAGGATTTAAAGTAATTGAATCTTGTAAGATGAATCTTTAATGGTCAAATTTATTTTAAGGCAGATCAGTATTGCATATTTTGATATGAGAGATTATAGCACATTGGTGTTTTTTCCGTGATGTGAATTATGAGAATTGTAAGAGAATTTATGCTATTTGAAAGCAGATCTTGAATTACTAAGGTAATATTTTTCTAATTGTTTAAGAAGTTGTCTAGATGTGATCAGAGTAATTACAGTTATTGGAGATTGTGTGCGTTGATAATTTGAAGCCAGTTATATATTTTTTGTAGATCATGCAACATGGTTAAGTGAAGTTTGTGATAGGCATTTTGTGGAAGTTGCCAAGTGATAGTTGCAATGTTGCTAATGTATTTTGAGGCAGACATGAGGTTGTCGAACCCAGTCTAGCGTAATTGTTGAGATTCAGGCTGTATGCTGAAGATTTATGGAGTTTTGTGGAATAATTGTTGTATTCAAATGTGATATTTGAAGAAGTGAAGATATATAATGTAGTTGTGGATAGTCAGATCCAACGTGATGTCGTGAAGGCAATAATATTTTTTGGCATGATAATTAAATACGAGATATAACTTGGAAGTGATAAAACTGTAAGACAACGTTCTATAACCCATATTAAACAATTTGTTAGGAAATTAAACAAATAAATAAAGTTGATAATACAAGATTTTCTGATAATAATAATTAATGAAATAAAAAATCTGAAATTTAAGCATATTAATGATCTGACCTAATGAAATAAAAATCAGAATGACTAGATGAAATAATAAAAATCTAAATAACCAGAAGAATAAAATTTAAAAAAATTGATAAATTAAATTTTGGAATAAATCAATGAATTAAATAAATGGATGAATTAAAGATTGAATAAATAAACTGATTTAAATAAATTAATAGATGATTGGATAGATGATGAATAACTGAATTAGAAGGTGATAATTAATTAAAGAAGCTGATGATTAATGAATTTATATGGATTAAAATAAATTTAATTGAGATATGACTTGGAGAAATTGCAACTTGAGTTGATGAATTAAACAATTTATATTGATGGTTTAAGATGATTTAATCTGAAGGAGATGATAAGATAAGAGTGTGTGAATAATTAGAAAGTATAATGAAGTGATGATAATAATTTTCATTTAAATGATTTAATGGTGATGAGTTAATGATTCTGACAGGAATATATTGAATTTTGAGATGAGAATTAATGTGAGAAATATTTAACTTTGATGATGATGATTATGACCAATGAGCAGTGGATTTTCTGTAATTCACAAACAAGCAATTATTAATGACAATGTAAATAGTGTAAATTAATTATTCGATGTTTAGGAGCATTTTTCTAACACATTCAACATTTGAATTATGCCATGCAAGCCATAAATTACGTGATATTTAAAATATGTGATTATAATATGTGTGTTTAGACAGATTAATAATATTTTTCAAATCCACATTCATGATGTTAATTTAAAGAGAAATTAGGTCTCAGGTATCACGAATGTCAGTGACGAAAGACATAGTGCTACGGTGATCCTAAGAACCCAAGAGAACTTTAGAGATTTTTCCTATTTTATGTGGATTAAATACTTTTGATTAGAAAAGAGATGGTTCGATTTTTGGACAATGACAATTTAACGTTGGCATTCGACCATGCTCTCAGGTAGGATGAATATTTAAAATGTCTGTCTGACCATCAAAGTGAAATAAATTTGTTTTTATCTTAGTTGTGATCTGATGATGGTGTGATTTTCCTTTTTCTTTCCTTGTCTTGATTAAGGCTTAACCGGAAAAGATGTGGTTTGCTAGGAGTTCAGTTGATGGCGCCCATTTATATTTGAATTTTTTAAATTAAATTTAAACCCGTAACGATCCTAGAGATACTTTGTCTCGTGTTACCCTCTGCTTTTTCGATATCTCAGCTGAATTTCCGACACATTCCTTATTTGACTAGAGGTTCATATAACTCCGCTCTGTCCTGGAACTCCAGGAGTGCGATGTAATAGCAGATGGGTCATCGCATCCCCAGGACGAACGGGTACAATACAGACTCGTTTATTTATCACATTCGCCACTGCAACCCCTATGTTGTGATGAGGCAACATAGTGACAGGTTCGACACCTCTTCGAACAGCGCTGACAACGTGCTGCCCATAAAACAAGAAGGAAATGGGTGTTTTAAAAGATGAATGCGGTGATTGCATCATGACGGAATTCGTTTGTTTGGCTTCCAATATGTATGCCTATCACACACTAGACTGTAAGGCAGCCAAACGAGCAAAAGGCGTAGGTAGAGCAGCCGTGAAATCGCTACGTGTAGACGACTAACTAGCGGTTTTACGAACTGGCAAAGCTATGTCGCATAAACAGTGCAGGATACAATCCAACAACCATAATTTGTATCTTATGGAACAGAGAAAACACACCCTCGCCTCGATGGATAACAAACGTGTGTGGACGGATGGCCTGCTCACCAGCCTGCCATTGGGTTATCACCACGAGGAGCAGGTGTGATTTTTGTGTTTTATCGTTTAGAGACATAGCTTTTTGTAACTAGTAGTAGTAGATTTTGTACTTTGTAAATATTCGTTTTTTGTAATCGTGAATAATGGATTTTGTAAATAGTGGAAACTACCTAGGCCCTTTGCTCTTTAACCCCTTTTGTTTTTTTTGTTTTTTAAATTTGACTGGTTTGGAAATTTAAAATGGTAAATGGTAAATATTCGTTTTAAGGCTGTACAAAGGTGCTATTTGTTTTATTAGTAACTTAATAAGTAATAGGATTTTTTGCAATGGTAGATGGTAAATTGTTAACTAAAAGTTCTTTGGGATGAGTGTGCACTTCAAGGATGTTCTTTGGGAATAAATAAGAGTGGTTTTGTTTATTCCCAAAGACAGGCATGGTTGTGTGAATGTATGACTACAGAAAGAAAGAGAGAAAGCTTGTGTGTAGGTAGCATTTATCGTTTGACCAGTGCCAACACGGCGAGGTAGGGTGGGGAGGGAAAAATCAACCCTTATATATTAATGATAAATAGTAATTTTGTTTTTCAATAGTTTCGTTTCTTTGAAAAATGCAGCGGTAGATAGACGTTATTTTGTAAAACAGTCTTACCTGCAGCAGTAGTAGTAGGCCTCTACGTTAATGCAAACACATAGATAGACTGCACCATTACCTTGGTCAAGCACTCGCAACAACACCATTTACGAAAAAACGTTAAATGAAAAATCATGTTTGGAGAAGATCTGCCCTTATCTTTCCCATAACGGGAGAACGTGAAGTAGGCTTAAGCCTGACCAAAATAAGTACTGTGAATGATCTATAAAACTGAAGTGATGGTAGAGGGCATCGAGGTACATCACCAGAAAATCATTGGTTAGATAACAATATTTATTGCTAAAGTGCAAATTGATAACAGTAAACAAAAAAATGCACATAAGTGCTCAAATGAATAGTTTAAATATAACAATTGCAATTGCAAGGGTTTGATAACAGAGACCCTAATTAAGAATGGAATGCTTGATTCTGACTAGAGAAAGATTGAGCTTAACATATAAATATTGCGCTAATAATAAAACAGAATGAGGAAATGCATGACAATAGTAAAAATGGAAATTTTACATAAAAAGAACTTATCTTTTTGCAGAGCCAGCTCCTTAAAAATTTTCAGTTACCAAAAAAATGTTGTTGCGAAGTATTTACAGTTCCTTTGGAAGGAGGCGTTCATGGCCTTAAAGTAGGTATGCCAGTAGTAGAAAAGTCCAACTCTTTTTCCATCTCTTGGTGTCCAGGCGATGATTTATAAGAATTTTTAAAGGTTGCTATCAGTCGGGAAAACTGCTGTTGCCTTGCAGGATGAATCAAAATAGACACCATCTAAGAGGTGGCTCGCTGAGTAATACGGCCGGTATTTCCTTGTGCCAGCAGGGTCGTTGCGTCAGAGTGAAGAACTCATGGTGTACCTGTTCGGTAGCGTAGTGGTTAGCGATGCGGCACTGAGAGGAGTAGCAGCAATAGTGCCATGAGAAGCAGTAGCGTGTAGAGAGTGATGATCTGACTGCTGCGTGGATCTGAATGACGATGTGATCCAAGTGAAGATATGATCAGAGTGGATGATGAACGCCAGCAAGTAGCGGCTTATAAACGATGGCCACAGAAACATCTAGACGGTACCAGACCCTAGACTCACGAGTCCTGCTATTGGCTGGACGAAGGTCACGGTGACGTCAGTCGACACTGACGCTCACCAGACAGCAGAGCAACCAGTAGATGCCCGGTATGACGGGAGTATGGAGGCTTGAGGTAGCGAGTGACTGGAACACTCAAGGTGAGAACTTTACAAATTTGAAGCTTATAAATAAATCAGTAAATTAATTACGATACAATGAACTAATTAACATATAAATTTGGTTTGAAGTTTTTCAGGACAAGAAAAGGAACAGTAAAACAGGGCTGTCGCGAAATATACACAAACGTATACTGTCACAAAAGTGACCAATGTTTAACAAATATGAACTTTTAACGTACACAAAAAGCAAAATGTGTAAACAGCAAAATTGGAAATCCATGTTTTCATATCATTAATTTCAAAAAACTTCAAACTGACATTTTTAAAAAGTGTAAATTGGGAAATTGACAAATGGCAATGTGTGAAATGTGAAAATGAAAAAAATAACAAATGACTATCATCATTTTTTAAATTAAAAATCATCGTGCTATGGTAAACCTTGTTTTTATTTCATAGCAAATAGAGCTTTACAAAAAATAGAATACAAAGAAATACCAAATCCCCATTACTTTCTTTCATAGTTCAAGTCTACGCATCATTAACTTTCCTTTCATAGCACTCATCACAATCAGGGCTGCCAACCTCTCTCCCACTGAGGCTTCACCGGATGTCAAATGTTGTTTAGCTCTTTTCAACAACATTTTATTAGTCACATGTCTTAAAGAAGGATGACTATGGCGATGAAAAAGGTCATGTTCTTTGCATGCTTGATCCAAAGGATTAAATAGTACATCACCACGCTGCAAACGTTCTTCAAGGCCCGTTCCAGGACCACAAAAACGGTAACCAGGTAGGTGGATTTCAAAAGGTAAGTTTTGAATGACTTTGTCAATGACGCCATTGCCAGTACAAGTTTGATATAACCTTTTCCATCGATTGCGAAAAGGTTTGATCTTCCTCCTCCTCTGTGGACGATGTTTGTTGTTGTTGTTGCTTTTTATTGCCATCGCACCCGTGGAATGATGAAACAAAGTCCTTACACTGAGTTTTATGACCATGATACAGTTTGACCAGCTGGCAAGTAGCACACTGTCGTATAGATGGTATTTTTGCCATGGCCACTTGCTTATGGTGATCGTAATCCGTACATGGTTGCAATTCACTTAACACAGGGTCTTGTGTCCATGATTTTGGTACATGTTGCCGGATTTCTTTGACGGCATTACTTCATTTGGAGCCATTTTGTACTTGTGAGAGATTCAATAATTTGTAAGAAGAAATATTTTCAAACAACGTCGTGTTTTCACATGTTTTACGGGCTTCCGTCGTTGCTTGATAAGTACCTGTTTCCTTATTACTAGTCAGGCATAAACATAATGAATGAATTTATATATAAATATGCTAATTAACACTCTTAGTCTTGTTGTCATTTGCCTGGTAGGGGTGGTCCAGTTACCCCGAAAAACGTCCAAAGAAGGGGTAACTGGATCCAGGGGGTCCAGTTACCCCAATGATATAATTATAAGGTTTTACGAATAGAGGATGAAGGCTACATTGTTCTTTTTTTACAAACGGCATTTTCAGACGATGAAATTCAAAGAACCCGATGAAGAATCCTACATTAGAACGTTTGACATCGTACGGAAACCTCCACAACCGGTAACAAGTAGGTCCGCTCGATTTAATAATAAGATTGCTTTTGCAGGAGACTTGAGTGATCTAACTAACATATACTAAGTTTTCCTTAATGTGTAAGGACTCATATACTAAGTGTTTGAACTCAAAAAAATAATTTTCTTTTCCTTTTTTTGGTGTCATATCTTGGAATTTCGTGGTAAGAAATTATGGTAATTGCTTTGAATTTATTGAAATTTCTTTGCAAGAAACAGGTTTAATTAAATACATATATAAATATATTACTTTTTCTTATTATATGCCTTTTATTTGCCTTTATTTTATTAGGGTCCCGATACAACGTCCAGAATGTGTACTTATATCTAACAATTAATCATTGTAATATTTTTTCTAAATCAATTGAATGTATAACAATAGATCCACTTGCCCCAGGCATTTGCTGCGGTGGTTTTATAGAACATAGCATGGGGTGGTCCAGTTCCCCCTACTTCACGGGGCAACTGGGCCACTAGGAAAACAAAAGTTATATGCACAGAGAGAAAAATTATATAATATTAAAAATGTTTTAATTGGTATGTCATTTGTTTTTTGTTAATTGCTAAATAATTGTACAATATTTTGCAGTAAACAATTGCTTGCTACTTGTTCCAAATTACAGTTTTATGAAGGTTGTAAAATCATGGCCCAGTTACCCCAGGGCACCCTATAGGGGGTCAAACTTATTTTTTGAAAAATCCAAATCCAGTCCTTCATATGGAAAAACAGCTCCGTTGTGGAAAAGACATGCATTTCTCAATTGCAGGTGATCAAATTGTGTAGCATCTTTGGTTTGTTGATACTTGCGATTGGTTTGAAAACCCACTATAATGTAGAGAGGTCTCTTTGTTTAGCGGGCTGTTTTTACAGACCAAATGTGCGTGTTGGTTGTTGGCAATAGGGGGTACTCGTGGAGGTACTCCTTCTAAATTCCATGGGTAAAGGCATACCTCTTCCCACAATCTTGAGCATTTCCAGTTTTTTTGCTATCGGAAAGGGTGACATGTGGTACTTTCCATAGCATTCGTTGTAGTTGAATTTTTGAATCTATGGGTGCATCTTCGGCTCCCTTGAGTGCATTATTATCACTCCTGTGACCAGATAAAGCACTTGCCTTGCATTGACCACAATACGCTAGTGATCTTCGGCAAAGCCTAAAATAAGTTTAAGAGGTAAAAATCCAGTAAAGGTGCCATCGGTGTGTACCATCCAGTCATTGGTTAAGTCAGGGGACCAACCTGCCATGCAAAGTGTTTTACCTTCTTCCTCACTATAACAGGGGTATAGTTTCATGATACTTGAAATACCCAAATTTCGAGTGCTATCCACCACAATATCGTTAATCACATAGCGCACCTCAGAAAACAGAAAGGCAAAAGCATGGTTGGCTAACTTGGATGTAATGAGTGTAGAACCATCGGCTTTTGTGAGCCGACCTTCAATCTGAATGACACTTTCATGCGGTAGGGTGTAAATATCTTTGTTGTTGATAACACCACCTCTAGGATAGAATTCATCATGTAGGTTTACGTGGTAACCCAGATGCTGTAAAATCTGCTTGTCCTTAGGTGTTAACGTGTATTTAAGTGGCAAACAATTAACACCATTCCTAGAAGGTGTTGTTGCTTTATACACCAACTTCATAGTGGCTTTAAAACCAACTTGTAAGTCACTGGTGTGGTAGAATCTAGTTGAATCACTTGTTGGCTCTATTGATCAGTCTTACAGTTATATTACTAATATGATCAACAGCCACAGAATGAAAAAGCACCACTGGAGGGTTTTCACGAATAATATAGCCATTGGGCCATGTCACAATCAAATCATAGAGCGAATGCGATGGCTCTGGATTGGTGTACACATTGCTAATAATATTACTAGTCACCGACACGTGATGGTCCTCAATCAATTTCACTTCATAGTCCGAATCATGTTTTTTGTTTGGCTCCAACACTCGTGGTTTAAATCTCAGTAAAGGGCCAATGGAATCGGGTTGTGTTTCAAAGTCAATCTTAAACGTGGATAAAATACCTGCAGCGATGAGTGTTGGTATTTCCTGTAAGTTCGAACTTGCGTGTCCATCAAGAAATTACTTTAACTATATTGGTTGATCAGCACCACATAAATGTGTTCATAAATATCGTCTATTGTATATCGACCAGGGTTTAGGGTTAGCACAGAATCATCATAGTAAAACTTGTTGTTCACATTTTTACGTATGTTGTATATTCTATTGTACGTTTCAAGAGAAACAAGTCCCAAAACATAAGGTCTCTCACTCAATTCAATAGGAGGGTAAAAGTCTAGGCTGACATCAGGTCCACATCCATGCAGTGTAAACGTGTAAACATACTGTTGACGTTTTTGCTTAAGCTGTGTCTTACATAAAAGCATTAAACACAAACACCCACACTCTTGGCTGTTAAAATGTTGCTGACGTTTTACATTATACGAGGCACGTCCAGAAAGTAAGTTTCGTTTGGTAATAAAATTAAATTGTGTACAGATACAGAAAAATTATTTATTGCACAACATTCTACACCTCTTAAACTACTTTTCCACATAACTGCCGAACTTTTGCAGGCATTTGTCATAGCGTGGCACAAGTTTTTTGATACCTTCTTCATAGAAGTTTGCCGCCTGTGTCTTCAACCAGTTGGAAACATCTTCTTTCAGCTCGTCGTCTTTGTTGAAGTGTTGACCGCCAAGGAAAGACTTGAAATGTGTGAACAGATAAAAGTCGCTAGGAGTGAGGTCAGGGCTGTACGGAGGGTGGTCAAACACGTCCCAGCCAAATCCCTGTAGGAGATTTCTTGTCACATTTGCAGTGTGTGGTCGTGCGTTGTCGTGAAGAGAAACAACACCTTTTGACAGAAACCCTCGGCGCATATTCTGTATTGTGCGGCGCAATTTCCTAAGTGTCTCGCAGTAAGCATCTGCGTTGATTGTTTGGCCACGCGGTAAGAAATCAATGAGTAATATGCCTTTCCAGTCCCAGAACACTGTGCACATCATTTTCCGAGGTGTCAAGATTTGTTTCGACTTAACCTTTGCTGGGGATGAAGTGTGCCTCCATTCCATTGATTGCCGCTTACTTTCAGGGGTGTCGTAAGAAATCCAAGTTTCATCTCCTGTGACTATCTGTGTCAGAAATTCTTCGCCGCCTTCATTGTAACGGGTCAAAAACTGAAGTGCACTACCCATCCATTTTGTTTTGTGTTGCTCCGTAAGAATCGTTGGTACCCAACGTCGACAAAGTTTACGAAAGTTCAGTTTTTCGGTAACAATTTAATGAATTAGTGATCGTGAGATTTGGGGAAATTCCATAGCGAGAGCACTAATTGTAAACCTGCGGTTTTCCCGAATCTTGTCATCAATCGCGTGAACCAGTTCTTCTGTAACCAAAGATGGATGCCCACTTTGTTCTTCATCGTGCACTTCACTACGTCCTTCATTGAACTGTCGGACCCATCTTCTCACCAAGGAATCACTCATCGCATTTTGTCCACACACTTCGCAAATTTGCCGATAAATTTCAATTGGTTTCACTTTCCTAGCATTCAGAAAACGAATCACAGATCTGATTTCACAAGCGTCGGGATTTTCAATCAACACTGACATTGTACGAGTAAACTTGCACAACAACGCGTACGTGGCTGACAGCGCTCTCCAAATGGCGCACGTTTCTTCTCCTTGTAACAGAGCGTCTACCGCGCATATGCGGAACTGCGCTGCAGCGGAACGTACAACTAGTTGAAGACACAGGCGGCACACGTCTATGAAGAAGGTATACAAAAACTCGTGCCACGCTACGACAAATGCCTGCAACATTTCGGCAGTTATGTGGAAAAGTAGTTTAAGGGTTGTAGAATTTTGTGCAATAAATAATTTTTCTGTATCTGTACACAATTTAATGTTATTACCAAACGGAACTTACTATCTGGACGTACTTCGTAATATATCTTGGACCTGTTTCCAAAATACGTAACTAGTTCATGGGCGGGGGCAGATTCCCCAAACTGTCAAAGTACCATACCGTGGATCCCTCTTTCACCTAGGCTACATAATGGGTTCCTGGCCCTTGGTAATCATCTAGATTTAGAACAGCACATTCCTGTTTCCATGGTCTAGGCGGTAATTGGTTCCGCATAAACACACCTCGAAAATCAGAAAGCTTTAGTTGTTTGGCATAGCTTTCGACTTGTTCATGGGTCAGGGCGTGTCTTGCTATGGCTGTGGTTAACTTGTATTTTTATTTTTGTTTGGAGATAGATAAATCCCAAGTCCTTGTTGATAAAAGGCTGGCTTTAAATGAGCGTTTCTAGCCCCCATAGCAATCGCTTCCATCGTTTCATTGTGTCACTGACTTTCATTCAATTGTTGTTTGCCCTGCTTTACAGCTTTAATGGTTTTAGCCGCCACGCTGGCACCACACAAAAGTGTACCCAGGGCAGCCAGACTGGCTCGTTTGGGGACAGGAATCACTCGACCTTGTTTTGAAACCTGTCGTTTACGTTTTGGAATAACACGTCTCTGTGCTGCTTGAAGGGTTTTCTTTATCGTCAACACGTTATTATTTATTTTATTTCATTCGCAAGGGTTTGTCAGCCCATTCTTTGGCAATGACAGGGTCTTTCTTTTAGTCTTTTTCACCACGTATCTTTGTTTCACCATGATGATGACGAACCACCTTTCACAAGAAAGTTTAAGTGACAACTAACGTGTGATCATTATTTAATGGCTGTATATTCAAGTTCCACATAAAGCGGAAAATCGTTTGTCGTGTTTCCTGCTTGCTTGACATCCCACGTAAGAATGAGATGAAATGATAATTCATCACCTGCGTTGACTGTTTGATGGTTATGTACCAACATCCTATGACGGTTTATCTCTACATGTAAATGTTTCTCATCAGGCATCGATTGTTTAATGTGAATGACACCATGATATTTTAATCGATATTGTCTTAAACCTGAAGAAAGCACATACGTAAGGTGGTCATTGACTAGCGGTAAATGGTTCCTGTCATTCACAGGTTTTTCTTTGGTCAGGTACACTAAAAATATGGATGGGACAAATTTATAAAGTCTTTTCATTTGATAGGTCACGTAACGTTTGGTGCATTTTCTTGTGGGTCTTCCACGTGAATAATGCGGTTAGGATTAGATTTATAGCCATGCACTGTAAGCTGAGGCAAATTTTCATATAACTCGTGCACCTTGTTATCCACATACTTTTTTGTAGTGACATCAGTAGACACTTCAGGATGTTTCACATGGGTTAATCACTTTCCCTTAAAGTCATAATCTCCACGTTTAGTGCGTGGCACCACGGACCTATCCACATTGTGTTTGTTAGCAGGAGCTGTTTCTTGTTTAGGATATGATTGGCAGTTGGCAGTCAAAGTGAAATGTCGTGTTTTTCCCGAGCTCTCAGGTGTGCTGAAATGGGTTGTTCTCTGGAGTGTTATCGCGCGAGGATCGGACTGTGGTATGCGAAGGGTAGTCGGGATTTCCGGTGTTTGTGTGTGCGTACGGGTCCCTAGTAACTAGTGGTTTATAGCCCTAGTGATAGCTGCGTTGTTAGTTATTGGTGGATTGGAAGTGAATCCAGGCCCTGTTACTCCAAATGTGAATCAGGCAAATGATCCAGTGGCAGCATTAAAGTGTTCGACGTGCAGTGAAACATTGAAGAACGGTGTTCAGTGTGGACTATGTGAGAAATGGTTTCACTTCGGCTGTATTAAGGTCAAGAAGGAGGATTGTGATGTCGGGAATTGGTTTTGTAAAGTATGTGATACGCCGAACTATTTGAGGGTGCAAATCAAAGCAAGGGATCAAATAATACAGGAACTTAGAACAAAGCTTCGTGAATCAGAGGAAACGGTGAAGGATGTGACCGAACGGCTTTCTACTGGGATCAGTGTGGAAGAGGGCGTGCGGGAGCAAACTGAGGATGACGTTATCATAATGGGTGATTCTATGATACGATGGAGTGCGAATATCTCGAGGAAATCAGGTGCGAAAGTGCGGTGTTATCCGGGGATTAAAATTGACCAGCTTGCCCAACAAGTAGAAGAAGCAAATGTAGAGGACAAAGTTAAAGTGTTGTTGCTCCATGTTGGGACGAACGATTTGAAGAAGAGGGCTACAGCTGATTACGTCATGGGGGAGCTCTGCAGAAAAGCTAAGAGCAAGTTTAGAAATGCAAAAATTATCATGAGTGGCATTGTTCGGCAGGGAGATGTTCCGCTAAGGCGAGTTAAGACTGTAAATGAGCGCATTGACTGGGTTTGTGCACAACTGGGATTAGTGTACATAGATGCTGACTGCTGGATTGGTGGCCTTGACTTCGCCCGAGACGGGCTGCATTTAAATCGACGGGGCGCTTTCAACCTAGGGAGCCTACATGACAGGGTCATCGGTTCGTGCCGGCCATTGTGAGGAGGAGCAGGTCCAGAGGTTGCCAGCCGACGGGAAGAGAAGGAGCTACTTCGGGATATTTGCTACGGAGGTAAGTCTCTGAGATTACTGCAGGTTAATTGTCAGAGTTTAGGAAATAAATTAATTGAATTTTGGAATCTTGTAGAGACGTATTCTCCGGACATTGTCATTGCTACTGAATCTTGGTTATATGAGGATGTAAATAGTAATGAAATAATTCAAGGGACCTACGAAATGTACAGAAGGGATCGGGGGAAGCGAGGTGGTGGGCTATTTATTTGTGTGCGCAAAAATATAGCTAGTTTTTTAAAGTGGGCTGATACGGATCATGAAATGTTATGTGTACAAATTTCGGATAAAGGGAATAAATCCCCTCTTCATGTGATAGGGGAGTATAGAGCACCGAAAGATAACTTTTCGCTTCTCGACACACTGTATGATAAAACTTGTACGGGTAATGCTATGAAAAAAGAGCATAATAATTGCCGGAGGTTTAAACCTCCCCAAAGTAGACTTGTCTGGTGAGTCAACTAGCTGTGGTCAAGCTCAGAGCGCTGCAAACAAATTCCTAAGGGAGGGGGGATTTTCCCAAGTAGTTGACTTCCCAACTAGAGGCAATAATACCTTCGATGTTTATCTCGTAAGGCCTGTAGAGCTGTATACTAACTGTCTGAAAGTACCAGGAATTAGTGACCATTCTGGGGTTGAATTAAATATTAGATACGGTGACATTAAAAAATTAGACTCTGATGTAGCAAATAAGATCATATTCCAGTATCGCTGGGCAGATCAGGGCAAATTTCAGGGGTATTTGAATGAGCTATTTGTAGGATGGGCATCGGAATGAAATCACATTAATATCCTGTGGACTAACTTTTTGAAAATTTTAAATAGCCCTATTGATAAATTTGTTCCATTTAAATTACTGAAACAAAACCCAGATCCTGAGTATTACACACGGGAAATCAGGAGTCTTAAACGGAAAATTAGGAAATTATACAATAAAAGACATGATAGTGACAAGTATATGTTGAAATTTAAGTCCTTATCAAGAGAGCTCGTCTTAAAAAAGAGGGCTGCTCATGACAATTATATGCAAGGTTTACTTGGTTCGGGAGGCGATGGGTGGGGGAAAAATTACAGTTATGTGAGGAGAAAAAGGGAAATTCAAATAATTTGTCGATGATAGTGTCCGGTGACGGTAAATTAATTACTGAGAAGCAGGCCATTGCTAATGAATTAAATGTCTTTTATGGTAGTGTGTTCAATAAATCCAATAGCTGTGTGTTGGACCTTAACGGTGAATCAGGGGCTCCACTTCTCCAAATAAACCAGTCAGCAATTGTAAAGCTAATACAAAAATTACGTTACAATATATCGAAGGGTCCTGATAATATTGTTAGTGAAGTACTTAAACTAGGAGGTAGGGCCGTGGCACGATACTTAGAGGTGATGTTTAATGTGTCCATAAACAATGCGCTAATCCAGGATGACTGGAAAAGAGCTACGGTAGTCCCAATATTTAAGGGAGGGAGCAGACTTGAATTGGGCAACTACAGGCCGGTTAGTCTTACGTCCATCGTTTGTAAACAGATGGAGCATCTCATTTGCGACTACTTGAGGGAACAGTGGGAAACATTATCATGGTTTAATGATAGGCAACATGGATTTCGGAAAGGTTACTCATGCGAGAGTCAGATGCTATCACTATTTCAAGATATTAGCGAATTGTTAGACTATGGAGTTTCAGTCGACGCCGTAGTTATAGATTTTGCGAAGACATTAGATGTCGTGCCGCATGACATGCTACTCCATAAATTAGCTTCGGCGAAGATTGATAGAAGAGTAATTTTATGGATCCAAGAATTTTTGACGGGTCGTTCCCAGAAAGTGAAAGTTGAAGGCCGATTCTAGGATGAAATTACCGTAACGTCGGGTATCCCCCAGGGCAGCGTAATCGGAACCATGTTATTTTTGGCGTTTATAAATGACTTACCAAATGGGATTCGCAGTGACTGTCGATTGTTTGCGGATGATTGTGTAATATATCGAAAGATACATGACTCACAAGACAATGCAGTACTTCAAGATGACCTGAACCTGGTCTATAAGTGGGCGATTGAAAATAAAATGAAAATAAACACAAGAAAATGTAGTCTAATAAAAATAGGGAAAGTGCGAAGGCAATATTTTCAATATAACATTAGCTCGGAAATACTTGTAGAAGAAGATTCTTGCAAATATTTGGGCGTTCACGTAAGAAATGATATGAAATGGAGTAGTCATATAGGATGTGTAGTTTCTAAAGCTTACAAATCCCTGCACTTTGTAATGAGGGTATTAAAAGGAAGTAGTACCTCTGCTAAAGAATTAGGATATTTGTCACTTGTAAGACCTATTCTGGAATACGCCTCGGCGGTTTGGGATCCATATCAAGTAGGGCTCATAAATGAGTTGGAAATGGTACAAAGAAACGCCGCTAGATTTGTGCTTAGTGACTTTAATCCCAGGAGCAGTGTGAGCCGTATGTTAAAGAAACTTGGGTGGGAATCACTTGAGGCTAGGAGGATGAAATCTAGACTCTGCGCTATGTACAACACGTATACATATCAACCAGCATGGGGTGAGCTTAGTAAACGTATGGAAAAGCCTACTTATATGGGTAGGAGCGATCATCCTTTCAAAGTTAAGGGCCGACCACAGCGAACAAATTATGATAAATATTCTTTCGTAAACCGTGCCATTGATAATTGGAACTCTCTACCTGCCGCAGTCTTAGAGCCTTTTCCCAAACATATAGGTGTGTTTAATAAAAGATTGACTGTTTGTGTAAATACTCCAGATTAATTGTTAGTGAATTGTTATGTACAATTATTTATTTGTTATGTATATCTAATTTGCCTCCGGGGGACATACCCCCAATAGCAAATAAACGAATGAATGAATGAATGTATTGGGACAGACCTAGCTTTGGCCATGAACGCACGTCCAAAGACATCCATCGTCAACCTGTAGTACTGGTCTACTGTTTCTATCACAAGGCTCGGTTCCATGTATATAGACAGCCTGATAAAATTCTCTGACCCTTAGTTGATATGAAGATTATTAAGCAGCAAGAGTCATTCCCCGTGGGGGACATGGTTTCTCATCTCTATCCCACATCACGTGAACAACGCCATGGTTCACAGTTTCCGTCTTCCATTCGCTACATCATCGTGGGGCCTTCGGGATGTGGAAAGTCCAATCTTTTGCTCACGCTCATCACATCGCCAAATGGTCTGCGTTTTCAAAATATTTATATTTTTGCAAAATCTCTCTAACAACTCCTCTACGTGTTCCTGGATCAAGTCATGTCTGAATTACAAGCGAGAATATGCGTTATTTCACATTTTCTATGCAAGAAAATGGTATTGCCCCGGATGCGGTGAGGCCTGATTCACTCATGATTATCGATGATGAATACACTGAACGACAAGCCATCATTCAAAGCTATTTAAGCATGGGTCGTCACAAACATATTGATTGCTTCTATCTTGGACAAACGTATTCTAAAATGTCCAAACAACTTATTCGAGACAATGCCATTGTTTATTACGCCAGGATGAGCGGAACAGTCACCACATTTATAATGAACATGTCAATCTAGATATGACGTTTCAAACGTTTACTAAATTGTGGGCCAAGTGTTGAAACACCCGACTCCATGCCTGTTTGGTCATTGACAAACAAAGTGAACTCAACTAAGGACGTTATCGCTTAGGGTTTGATAATTTTATTACTATTTAAGGGAGTGTCTCATTCCCTCTTGGAAAGGGATGACTGGATAGCACCCCAACTGGGAAATAGAAGAGGATTAGGTTTCGGGCACACAGTGGAATTTAAATAGAGCGACGAGGAAGAGACCAAACATTGATAACTAAAGTTAATACATTTATTTGATTTTTAATCAATAACAAATATTTTCATTAGAATAATAATTAAAAGAAGGTAATTAAAAATGTATTGTTTCTCCAGGAAACTCAGAATAAACTTTGACTATAAAATATGAATTACAATAAAAATGCCAAAAAAACAAGCAAGAAGCAAGAAAAAGGCTTGGCCTTGAAGAAATGTGTTAAACAAGTGAATGAAGTTGGCGTTACCAATGATTTGATACTTTATACCGAGTATTTGGCCCGCAGGGAGCGGGTCGTAAAATCCAAACAAAGGCTTCCTCTAAGAAGTCTCGGTATGCCTTCCGAGAAAGATAGATTGTGGCTTCTTTGGCGAAGTGTACCCCGCAGTAACAGATCTCTTGGTAGTGATCTGTCTCGCGGGTTACAAGCAGTTACAATTTCTCATCGCCGAATTGTAGTGAGCTGGCGGGCTGACGGAGTTGCTGAGATGAAGGTCGTTGACTCATGCCTCGCCTAGCACGACAGAGTCCAAGCGATGAAGCATGCCGTTTGGCGAGGTTCCAGCTACACGATGTTTACTAACAGTGCCGACCCAAGAAGGGCCTCGTTGTGGTCAGGCGGGCAGCCGTGGTCAGGCGTAGACCGATTCAGGCAGATGTAGACAGACACGGCAGTACGGCGATGCGGAGAATTTATAGTGGTAATGACGACAGCGCGCCGAACGTTCCAGAAGGAAGGAGGAGTGTCAAACAGCCAATCAACGCACAGCCCCATGCACATTGCGAGGGTTGCCGCTGAGGTGAGCACAGTACTTCATGAGAAAGTGTGACAGTATGGTGCGTCTAGAAAGACACTTCTGAAAAAGGTGAGTTGACAAGAATAATAAAGAACAACAATTCAAATGAAACATAAGTTAAATAAATAAACAGAACACCGCGTTCATACTGCAATTATAACGAAATAAAATAATGGGGCAGAAAAATTGAACGTGTGTTTCAAACCGTACGGGAAACATAACCTACAAAAACATTCGCAAAAGCGAACACCTCTCAAGTCATTTGTCAAGACACCTTGGCCTTAGCGGAGAGTCAATTGGAAAAGCATATTATTAGAGCTAAAAATAATCTACGCCAAACGTTTCGTCAATTGAAACGATCACGTGCGGATAATGCTTTGTTTATTCAACAACATTTAGCACCTCCTCTAAAAGCCATGTTGAAACCCTCTTTCAAGCCATCTGAAACGCTACCCACTGTTTCACAAGCCACGCAGACTCTACACGTGGACCCTGTGGGAGAGGAAGAGGAAGAAGAAGAATTGACTAGTGTTAGCGATGTTGAGGATGAGGATGGTGAAGTGTTTACTCCTAAAAAATCCTCACCCCTTTCAGAGTTTTTTTTTAAGAAATCATTGGCCATGGTCGAAACACCTTCCACTTCAAAGCAAGCACCATTGTCACAATTATTGGCCACCCCTCAACATAAAGATCAATTAAAACACTTTTTAATAAAATATTATGGATTAACACTGAAGCCCTATCTCACAGATCTATTTATTGGAAAGACGGATATGACGTATGGTGTTCGCTATGAGAATGATGGTTTTAGAATTGAAGATTCGTCTATTAAATTTGCTCGTACTAGTGGCATCATTAAAAACATAAACTATCAATAAACGACAGGTCTGTTAAAGTTGTTATTTTCTCGTACCCCATCTTCACATGATTATACGCAACAGGACCGTAATAAATATAAATCCATTTTATTGGACACCCATACCCACAAAACACAGTAGGATCCCTCTCAACAAGTGAATGCCAATATATCTCAAAAATACAAAACCATCATTGAAAAAATGTTTCCAACCAGTTAAAGTGCTCGTCGTAGAGTGTCAGCTTCGGGAGTGACATTTAAACCATTAAAACCCCTTGTGGATGTTACCTACTGGCATAATCCCAGTACGCTCGTCTAGTGGCTACATCTGTTGCATGCTTCACGTCAAGCCGGCCATACCGATCACGATTGGGAAATTCAAGAAATTGAACAAGAACTTCGAAATGGCAAAATTATTGTTTAAGCCCTCACCCATCAAAGTGGGCATCACTCACGAGTTGCATCGCCCAGCTAGGCGTGGAGGAAATGGTGGAAATGATTCCCTATGCTAGCGTTAACGATGGTGTACGCTATATGTTGACTGTCATAGATGTCTATTCTAAAATGGTCTTTGTTCAACCTGTGAGTCGCAAGTCAGTCCCGCTAGTCACGAAGGATTTTAAACATCAAACGTCAACCCCAATTGTTACAGATCGACCAGGGAAAATAATTTTTCAACAAGGATTTCTCCAGTTTTCTCAAATCTTTGGATATTCACCATTACCCCACGTACAGCAATCTAAAAGCCAGTGTGGTAGAGCGGTTTAATCGAACGTTAAAAACTCAGATGGGGAAAGCGTTTACCGCTCGGAGCTCTTACCGCTGGTTAGACTTGTTACCTGTTACAATGACACCAAACACAGAACGATTGGGACCAAGCGACGACTAGTGACCAAAAATATTCTCCGACTGAATAAACTGTTTAACCCCATAAAAACAGCGGACCCTCAACGTCATCTCCTCAAAATCGGGGACCATGTTCGTGTGAGCAAATTTAAGTCTGTCTTCGATAAAGGCTACACAACGAATTGGGGTACCGAACTATTTCGAATTCGTCAAGTCAACCTGGACAGTCCAGTCACCTATTTACTCGAGGACCTCAACCATCAACCCATAAAAGGCAGGTTTTATCTCCAAGAACTCCACAAGACAGCGTTTCAAAAACATTACCTTGTAGAAAAAGTGTTGAAACAAAAAGGGAAATAAAATGTATGTGAAATGGTTGGGATATAACTCAGCCTTCAATTCTTGGATTTAAAAAATTAAATGTTGTGTGAACCCGTGTGCCTTTTATTTATTTGTTCACTCATAATGTACTCAACCTATAGCCCTGTGTACTACGCTCAGCTCTTCATACACGTCCACATGTGTTATCAGCAACACGTCTTTCTCCCTCTCCCTCCTCAGCTCTGTCCCACTCCTTCACTTCCTGCACTACCCCTCCCTCCCCCACCACTGCCTGTCCACACAGTACTCGTCCGGCTATTGGCCGTCATGGGATCCAAAGCTCTCTGGGTTCCCCTACCCCCTCCCTGCTCTTCCCCGTTCGCCCCCACCCACCACAGCTGATATCCGCTCTTGCGAGGCTATTCGCTGTTGCTGTGGCAGTCATGGGATCCGGTGTTCTCTCTGGGCCCCGCTCATCCCCGCTCCTCCCCTCCCACGGTTGCCAGCTCGTTTGACCTTGATCTGCCCTCTGCCTGCAGCTAGCGCTGTTGTCAAGTCAGGTCCACACATTTCATAAGCATTGATAAGATTCACATCCTCCCAGCCTGGCCCAAGCAGATTTGTTTTCTGTTGGGACTTCAAGCGAGACACAGCCAAGTTCTGTCGTCCTATATAATGCCAGCCTTGTCTGCATCATACAATTATAATTTGTCATGTCACTCATAACCGTTTACACGTTAAAGGCCCCCTTCAGGGGTAAAAATCTTAGCACGCTTGACACATTTTGGGATATTAGCATCCATCCGTCTGCCATAGGAAATATCGGAAGACGTACTGTCATGGACCGCCCCGCTGTCCCATCGAAATATCGATTGCTCTATTGGGATACCCCCACCGTGGCCGGTGACAGGCTCGTTAAGACACATGCCCAGCGGTACCATCTCTCTGTCTACTATCACTTTTCATTAAAATTTATGTCATTTAAAAAAAATACAACATTCAAAAAGGGGGGGGTGAGGGCGTCACCCCAAGTCCTTGGACACCTGGTACACGTCTCTAGCCTTATTGGTTTGCGAGATATAACAAGGAGTCTAAAAATCATGGTTTTACCCCAAAATAGGTTTCACACACTATCACCACAGGCATCATCGTCAAGAGGGCAACGCGACAAAACAATTGACACGTCAAACTTTGTTCTAGCCTTATAGGTTCGTGAGATATCAACAACAATGTGAAAAAGAGTTTTTTAACCCAAAATCCAGTTTCCAGTAATCTACCGATTAAAAATAACCTCACGATCAGATAGAGCGGAAAAATACCATACAAACGACCCCTCACTCGACCCAAGTCCTTCCCCAAACATAATCCTTTTCTAGCATAGCCATACGTATTCAAGCACACACGCGATTATAGGTAGAAACCCCATTAACACACTACTGCACAGTTTTTGTCCTAGAGTCTTGCAACTCATTTTGGGAGTAGACGGGGTATAGACCTTTCATTTACGTCAAACACACATTTTTGTAAAAATCTTGGTTTCCAAAATATAACCAATTTACAAATTGAACATTTTTAAATTTTTTTGTTCTAACGGTAAACGATATAGCGACCTTTCGTTTATGCCAATGCACAACGTTCTATCATGTTTGGTTTTCGAAATATCGCCTGCTTTGAAAAACAAAAATTTTGAAAGATTTTGTTAAAAATATAACGAGTCGTCCATAGGAAAGGGGGCGTCACCCCGAGTCCTACGACATGTCGCTTGCTCAAATCTGACCATGGGTTCGCGAGATGTCCACTTATTTAACATGAACGCCGCCCGAGCAACGCCGGGTGAGTTTAAACCCGCCTTGCTCCCGTACTCTCCTGCTTAACTCACTTACAAAATGTAAAACTTTAATAATACTCCTTGACAAAACAATATTTCAGTGGTAGAAAAAAAAAAGATCGCCGAGAGGTGGGAACGATCCTCGGCTGATGCGTTCCGTAGGGACGCACATTAACCACTGAGCTACTGCTACACGCCTGTATATTCGTTGACGCACCAAATCACTATCTCAATAAATCGCTGTCTGGAGAAAATAGTCCTTCCTTCATTTTAGTTGCACAATCGTATACTTTCATACTGTTACTGTATTTCATTGCCAGGACTTGGTTAATGCCGTCTTCAAATACACGGAAGCCTTAATGCATGGGTGCGTACAGTTATTAAATATATACAATTATAATGAGTAGTGGATCGGCCATGCGGCCATGTTTGAATGGCAAGTCACAGATTCATGAGCGCAAGGAAAATATTTAATCTTGAAAAATAAAATATTTCCGTTGACATTTTAAGAAATGCAAGATTTTTCCTGTACTATGGAGCCGATTTGGAGGATTTTGGTTCCGAACCCATCTGCAATTGGTTCAAGCGTCGAATCCATACATTATTTGCAAAAGAAGGGAGGAAATAACGCAGTCTTTAGAATGTATTGGAAAGATTTTAAGAAGTGGGCTGTTATAATGACGCGCAAGGACGGGTGACCACGAGTCATGCGGACGTGAGATCACGCTTGACGCATCAATAAGGAGCTGGCGCATGATTATTAATAGAACGAGAAAAACTTTCCACGACAGGTAAGAGAGAAGAAGTTTCGGAAATAGACCTTACTCAGCTATAAAATGACAACCTTGTAATGACGCAAGAAGAGAAATAATTAAAATTAAGCCATTTGCAAGCATTTAATTAATGAAATGAACACATCATTGTTGATCATTCTGGAATAGAGATTTTTGTGTGGGGAAAAGTTTATAATATTTGCACAGGAAAGAACTGCAGACGTGGCATGACGTAGTTAGTTATTCCCCGAGCCCAGACATGGGAGAGAGGGAAAAATAAATCTCACCACCCACATATCTGAGGAGCCAAATTATTTAATATCTTGGAATTGTGTGATCGATTTTTATGATCAAAGAAACCAGTTTACGTTTAAAACAAGAGCTTTCCAGAGACATATTTATCAAAATTATACGACAATTACTTCAGAAGTTAGTGCTGGAGAAGACGCGGATTTGATATTTTGCCGCAGATTTGGATAAAAACCCTGGACGTGCCAGGAAGAGCATGCAGTTATTGTCAGCCCACGGGCGTGACACTGTGTCACAACAATCATCGTTAAATGCAGTTATTCCGAGAGCCCGAGAGGTGGCGTCCGGCTGTATCCAGTATCATTCAGTCTACAGCGGACCTCAGGGAGAGGCCGTGCTGGATCATCCAACAATTATTCAGTTTACCAAGGGCGCGGGTGCGCATGGTACTGTTTCGCAGCAACAATTCAGTCCACCATAGGTGCCTGAGGGCACGGTATTGTTTCGAAAAGTTCAGTCTACAGCGGACCTCGGGGAGAGGCCGTGCTGTATCAACAATTATTCAGTTTACCAGAGACGCCAGAGAGCGTGGTACTGTTTCGCAAAGTATCAGTCAGCCCAAAGAGGAGGTGACGTTGGAGCATCAACTACAAGACAAGCTACAAGTAAACTCCTAGTGCAGGAGTGCTGCACCAAAGTACATTCAGTTATAAAAGACGCCGGAGAGCGTGATACTGTGTCGTAAAGTACAACACATCATTTTAGTGAGCGCTTAGACGCTGCAAGCAGGAATAATTATCGTTAAAAGTTCACCAGTACAGTCAATGTTTAGGCTGTGGACTTAAGAAATAACCGGCGATAGGTACACGAATATATAGTTCAGTTATAGAACCGACGCATCATAAGGTTTCGAAGTACCCAAGGAAAGTGAAATAGACAGATCTATCTACGTTAAGGAACCAGATCAGGGTAGAACGAAATAGTAACGCCTAGTGTTCCTGAACCGAGGGGGCTAGAGCGAAGGACGATAACAATTAGGAATTGTAGTTCCAGGCTTTGTCTAGGTGGACAAATGAACAAGTCAAACATTGGGGAGTACGAATGAAGAATAACAATTTTCAATCTTTCCGCCTATTCAATACTTTAATTTGTGTCACATTTCAGGGGTACATGTTTCGAGTCCCACTTTTGGACCCTTCTTCAGCCCACAAACTTATATTTAGAACCCATCTAAACAAAAAGAACATCGAAAATCTTTACGATGACATAAAAATACACATACACAATAAATGGTTAACACACTGAAACAATATCTAAAAATCTAAAAAATAGCATGCATGGTTCACAAATTTCAGGTACACATTTTGCACTTGTTCTGTTCTATGTAAAACGTCATTTGACACTATATAACGACAGACACATTTGTTGACGGTCGATGTCTATAAATGGTATATTGTAGGACAACTTTGCGGCATATCTTGTATTATTCCTAAAACACTTCTATTGATGTGGCTGAAGACGAGGTTGGACGGTGATTGCTAAACCTTTTGATCAAATTCTTTGTTATAAATGTGGCATTTGTCAATCTGTGTTTGATAGTTTGAAAACTCTTCTGTCACACGGTATCTGAAATGATTGACCATATTTAGTACTGAGGTTAGCTGATTATAAGGAACAACTACGGAAGACAGCTCAAAAACGGATTGAAAAACTTACGGAAAAAACAACAAAAGAATTTGGCATCTTGTTTGTTACTCTTGACCCTGAAGAAGACAAACGGTGCAAATTAGAACAGTTCTTATAACTTATAAGACAGCTTAGTTGAAATTAAGAAGTATTGGTCGTTTGAGTTTTAGAAATAGTAAAACTTACCGATGTCAAATGAAAACAGCCCTGCGCGATCATGTGGAGGTCAAGCTCCGCTTTCCGAGAGCAGCTTGCTACTACTGGGCGCGTGTGCCTGGCAGGTGTTACGAATTAAACAGCCTGCTCGGCGCGAAGAGTGGTGGGGGGGGGGGGGGGACAGCAGAGAGCGGTGCAAAGCGGTTTGGATGAGTGGGTGGGTGAAGGGAGAGGGAGAAGGCTTATGGAAGGAAACCGATTGGCTTTACGGTCTATGGTGGTTTATGTGTTTTGACGTTTAGATGATCTTCTATCGTATCGAATAGTATGTTTGTCTCAAAAATGATGTCGTTTAAATTATTAGAATAATTTGATCTCTGGGATGTATTTATATGAATTGCTTCTAAGACGTCCATCAAACTGCCCTTATTGACGTAATGTAAGATGTTCATGTCCTTGTCTATGGTCGTAAATTTATGACCGGATTCCTCCATGTGTGACGCCATTGCTGAGAATTTTCTGTGTTTAATGGCAGAAATATGTTCATTATAACGAATACGGAAGCTTCTTCCGGCTTGGCCGACGTACGTAGCCTTGCACTGGTTGCAATTGAGCTCATAAACACCGGATTTCGTGTGTTTATTCGTGATGTTGATTTTACTGGAATTAAAGAATTTTTTAAAATTTGAATTATTGGTTTTGTAGGCTATGTCTATATTGTATTTCTTTAAGACGCTAGTTACTGTATAAATACTGCGGTCTATATAAGTTAAAGTGGCGAAACTTTTCTTGGTAGAACTATCTTTTGATAATTTAGTAACAGGTTTGTTTTTCAATTTATAAAACAAATTATTGACATAATTGCGACTATATCCATTGACCTTGGCTATTTGATGTATTATTTTGATTTCTTTTTCCAAATCATTGTCGGACAATGGTAGTCTTAAGGCTCTGTTAATGAGGCTTATAAAAATCGCATTTTTGTGGTTGCCCGGATGGTTAGAATCTTGACGTATGATCACGTTTGTCTGTGAAGGCTTCCTATAAATATTATACTGTAACCGGTTATCTTTTTTAGTAATTGTTAAATCTAAATAATTAATTTTGTTATCTTTTTCTGATTCTAAGGTGAATTTAATGTTATTATCGATGCTATTTAAAATGTCTAGTACCTGATCTATCTCTTGTACTTGGTTGTTTATGATTAGGAAAACATCGTCCACATACCTGCCCCAGAACTCAATGCCTTTGATTTTATAAATATTTTTTTCCTGCTCCAGATGGTCCAAGTATATGTTGGCCAAAATGCCTGAAAGAGGGGATCCCATAGCGAGACCTTCAAATTGCTTATAGATCTTCCCATTAAAGGTAAACACGTTGTTACTAGTGACGAATTTTAAAATTGCTATGAGCTCTTCTATTTCTACTTTAGAAAGATCGCTGTCGTTAATCAACTTATTATGGACAATTTCTATTGTTTTCTCAACTGGGATGTTGGTGTACATATCTTTGACGTCAACGGAGCGCATAGTGTTGTTGTCGTTGAGTTTTAAATCTATCGTTTTTTTCCCACAAAATGCATGGTGTTCTTAAATGATGAATTGGCTTTGAATCTGTAAAATTTGTTCAGATATTGCTGTGCAAATTTAGCCAATTTATATGTCGGACTGTTTCTAAAATTAACGATTGGTCTAATCGGGGTGTCTGGTTTGTGTATTTTGGGTAGCGATCTTAATGTGGGGAGGCCGGGATTCATATTAATGAGTTTGTCAGCCTGATTTTCTTCTATGATAAAAATGGTATTTTTTAATAACTCAACGACAACAACACTATGCACTCCGTTGACGTCAAAGATATGTACACCAACATCCCAGTTGAGAAAACAATAGAAATTGTCCACAATAAGTTGATTAACGACAGCGATCTTTCTAAAGTAGAAATAGAAGAGCTCATAGCAATTTTAAAATTCGTCACTAGTATCAACGTGTTTACCTTTAATGGGAAGATCTATAAGCAATTTGAAGGTCTCGCTATGGGATCCCCTCTTTCAGGCATTTTGGCCAACATATACTTGGACCATCTGGAGCAGTAAAAAATTATTAATAAAATCAAAGGCATTGAGTTCTGGGGCAGGTATGTGGACGATATTTTCCTAATCATAAACAACCAAGTACAAGAGATAGATCAGGTACTGGACATTTTAAATAGCATCGATAATAACATTAAATTCACCTTAGAATCAGAAAAAGATAACAAAATTAATTATTTAGATTTAACAATTACTAAAAAAGATAACCGGTTACAGTATAATATTTACAGGAAGCCTTCGCAGACAAACGTGATCATACGTCAAGATTCTAACCATCCGGGCAACCACAAAAATGCGATTTTTATAAGCCTTATTAACAGAGCCTTAAGACTACTATTGTCCGACAATGATTTGGAAAAAGAAATCAAAATAATACATCAAATAGCCAAGGTCAATGGATATAGTCGCAATTATGTCAATAATTTGTTTTATAAATTGAAAAACAAACCTGTTACTAAATTATCAAAAGATAGTTCTACCAAGAAAAGTTTCGCCACTTTAACTTATATAGACCGCAGTATTTATACAGTAACTAGCGTCTTAAAGAAATACAATATAGACATAGCCTACAAAACCAATAATTCAAATTTTAAAAAATTCTTCAATTCCAGTAAAATCAACGTCACGAATAAACACACGAAATCCGGTGTTCATGAGCTCAATTGCACCCAGTGCAAGGCTACGTACGTCGGCCAAACCAGAAGAAGCTTCCGTATTCGTTATAATGAACATATTTCTGCCATTAAACACAGAAAATTCTCAGCAATGGTGTCACACATGGAGGAATCCGGTCATAAATTTACGACCATAGACAAGGACATGAACATCTTACAATACGTCAATAAGGACAGTTTGATGGACGTCTTAGAAGCAATTCATATAAATACATCCCAGAGATCAAATATTCTAATAATTTAAACGACATCATTTTTGAGACAAACATACTATTCGATACGATAGCAGATCATCTAAACGTCAAAACACATAAACCGCCATAGACCGTAAAGCCAATGGTTTTCCTTCCATAAGCCTTCTCCCTCTCCCTTCCCCCCACCCACTCATCCAAACCGCTTTGCCCTGCTCTCTGCTGCCCCCCCCCAACCCTCTTCGCGCCGAGCAGGCTGTATACTTCGTAACACCTGCCAGGCACACGCGCCTAGTAGTAGCAAGCTGCTCTCGCAAAGCGGAGCTTGACCTCCACATGATCGCGCAGGGCTGTTTTCATTTGACATCGGTAAGTTTTACTATTTCTAAAACTCAAACGACCAATACTTCTTAATTTCAACTAAGCTGTCTTATAAGTAATAAGAACTGTTCTAATTTGCACCGTTTATCTTCTTCAGGGTCAAGAGTAACAAACAAGATGCCAAATTCTTTTGTTGCTTTTCCGTAAGTTTTTCAATCCGTTTTTGAGCTGTCTTCCGTAGTTGTTCCTTATAATCAGCTAGCCTCAGTACTAAATATGGTCAATCATTTCAGATACCGTGAGACAGAAGAGTTTTCAATCTATCAAAGACAGATTGACAAATGCCACATTTATAACAAAGAATTTGACCAAAAGGTTGAGCAATCGCCGTCCAACCTCGTCTTCAGGAATAATACAAGATATGCCGCAAAGTTGTCCTACAGTAAACCAATTATAGACATCGACCGTCAACAAATGTGTCTGTCGTTATATAGTGTCAAATGACGTTTTACATAGAACAGAACAAGTGCAAAATGTGTACCTGAAATTTGTGAACCATGCATGCTATTTTTTAGATTTTTAGATATTGTTTCAGTGTTTTTAACCATTTATTGTGTGTGTGTATTTTTATGACATCGTAAAGATTTTCGATGTTCTTTGTGTTTAGATGGGTTCTAAATATAAGTTTGTGGGCTGAAGAAGGGTCCAAAAGTGGGACTCGAAACATGTACCCCTGAAATGTGACGCAAATTAATGTATTGAATAGGCAGAAAGATTGAAAATTCTTATTCTTCATAATTACTGTAAATACGGAACCTGAAATGAATAATATTTCTAATAATTGGGGAGTACTCCAATAAGCCACGAATCAAAGTAACAGAAAGTAATACGAGGAAATTACTAGGTCACCGATATACAGTTCGAGTGATCGTAATAGTAATACATCAAGGACAGACTTTTATTAGACGAACAAGTTAGCGTCTAGGAAGATACGACATCGTGCAGTTAAGTTATAGAAGCCGATAGTCAAAACCCAGAATTAGAAGATCAGCTGTTCCAGTGAGGTTAGTTCGATCGAGACTTTCAATCATCTCTTCAGAGTAGGAAGCCGACGTGCATATAGTGCAACCCTTGGAATCGGGAAGGGAAAAGAAATCACGTGTGTAAGGCGAATAATTAACGCCAGAGTGATAAAATTTTTATGTAATGTAAATATAGTGAAATTTTTTAGTGTAATATTTTTAGTGAAATTGTATTGTGTTAAGTGAAAACGAATACAAAATGGTATTCGTTATATTCCATGTGATTAGGGTATATATTTTATGTGCTGTTAAGAAAGTGTCATTGAGTGTAAATATAACCATGAAAATGGCTTAAGAAGAAGTTCGTGGGTGAAAAATGATCCATCGTTGGAGAATTCAATCGATGACCGTGCAGTCATGTGAGTAACTATTTCATTATTATGTGTTTTGGGAAGATTTGCGTAAAATCCTCATGAGTGAGAGTAGGGATGTTTAATAACAGGTGAAAGAAAGATTGCGCGACCTGAACGATTAATTTGATGGAAATAAAATAAATATGTGAAATATAAATGAATCCCTTGTGGAAAATATTCAGTGGAATATCAGTATAATGGTAAATGATATAAATATGGTAAAGCAAGCGTAATAATAATAATAATTATTATATGAATGAATATTGTGATGAATTTTATATTGAAAAGTGGTAGCTTAGGAGCTCCTTTAGATGAATAAATACATGTTGTGAATACATGTTATTTAGGGTAAAAAGGATTATTGGTAATGGAGGAAGAGTAATATATATTTGGAGACGTAGATCAAACTTTGATTTGAATTTATTTTGTTCTTTGAAGGCAACTAGGATAAGTAATGTATGAGCGCCATGTCGCGCATTAGAGTAATTTGTCACGCTAGGAATGCGTTGAAATGCTCGGTAAAAGTAATTATGAGGGACAGTTAGTCGTGGTAAATGAACGGTTATAAGACCTCAAAGTTGTGATAGTGATCACGAGGCATTGTGTGTTGTATGTTGAAAAGGGTGCCATTTATATTGTATTATGAGCGCTGGTAATGGGCGAGGCCTACCCTAAGTCGCTAATGTTATGAGTCCTCAAAATTGGGATACTGCTCCCGAGGCATTTGAAAGGATCGAACTCAGAGTCGTCCATGTTGAACCCCCTTAATATTGGTTGTATTATTGAATTTTCTTACCCGCTAATGAGGACACTTCATAATTATACTATACCGAAGCTAAGAGAATAAGGTCTGTAGAACCTAAATATGAGTTTGTGGTTATTTTGTATCGGATGCCTTGTCATTCAGAGAATTGCATTTGAAACAGCTGTGTGTAAAAGCTGAAGTAGCCAGTCCCTTGTGAAAGCGAGACTGTGGACTCTCCATGCAATAAATCAAGCCAAGTAGTTAAGACAGACCCTTACCCTCTGGTATTGCGGTAGTTTGGGGAACGGGATGTCTGATTCCCAACACACGGAAGTGTTTAAGATTGTTTGAACGACCCGGTAGTTGAACCGAGGTCCCTTGACATTCATTATTATCGCTTGCAGAGTTCAGATCGTTGCTTTCTTAAAATATAATTGTCTTTAAAGACAAAATGATAAATCCCTAACTTTATTATTCAATGATTCAGTGATTCACGAGTTTTTATGGAGACATTAAGGTTCTGGGAGTAATCTTAAGTTTGACTTGCTCAGTAGTTTCTATAGCTCGGGAATACGCAAATTTTTCCCAATCACGGTAGGGAGTTGGTAGCTTGAGAGAGAGTGATGGTAACATATGAACATTGTGAGAGCCCAAAATTAATTGATGATTAGCCATACTTTGATATTATGATTAAAACCAGATATACTCATGTAAATATTAATTGATTTGTGTTTAATGGTTAGCACAGTGTATGTGAACTTTACCGAGCCATTTGGAGCTCGTTATTTTGAAGAATTTGAATTGACACCATATGGGAGTGAAACTTAGTTGAAGTTTTTTGGTTTTTGGAAAACCAGTCATTATTATTTGTTAATTGCTTAATATGAATTCCTTGTTCAATTTTGGACAAATGTGAAGTGGAGTGTCAGTATTTTTATTTGTTTAATTTTTGTAGCGCCATATTTTGGATAATTAAATGTTTTGATAGTAGGATTTGATTTTGTTTATTTTTGGAAGTGTATCCTAGGCTTAATCCAGAGTGTGTAAGTCAAAGAGTGGGAGAACAAACCATGAACCCCGATACTCCCGATTGAGCATTGCTGGCAAACTGTGGTTTGCATATTTCTTTGTTGAAATGGGCACATGGGGGCATAGAAGTAATGTGCTTGGATTAATGCTTTTAGGAACACTTAAGACGGTCATATCACATAAAAGTAAAAATAGTGATAGAATTAGCTACAAAATATAAAATTAACTGACCGCATTGGGACCCTGGAAACTCACACCGAGCAGCCCTTTAAATATCACCCCCTAACATATCTTTTTCATGGCGCCCAGTACGTAGGGATGAGTTTTCCTAGGGAAAACCCGAGTTTTCCTTGAAAAATCAAAATTTTCATTTTTTGAAAAGTATGGTTTTTCAAAATTTTTGAATTTTAAGAAAATCACTTCCATAAAGTTGTTGATATGTAATGAGTATTATACCAGACGGGTACGTTTTAGTAAACACCCGTACTGAGGTTGAATTTTGGAAATTGGGACACAAGAGTTCAGAATACCATCTCTCACGCATGAACCGATGATGGGACAGAGTAGAGCACTGTATTCCCTAAGATAGTAATATGTCATTGAATGAAGCGAGGCAGAGGTTCTTGGAGGCCGTGGAGGCAGATAGTAAAGATAGATATGAATCTATAGACAGTAAAGTGAACCTCCAACAAAATGAAAAATGGTACCCAACCAAGGAAAATGTAGACATTTCCTTAGGAAGCATGCGTGCATCTAGAGGCATAGTTGCACGAAGAGAAGGTAACATGTCTTTAGAAAACAGGGTAAAAGTTGAGCCTATAGAGCTCCAAATTGAGAATGAAACATGTAAACCAGTTCCAAGGTAATGCGTGCATAGTAAAAGCAATAATGAGAATAATAATGATGATTCAAAGTCTCATTTAGTAATGCAAGTTCAAGTAGGCTCGAAAAGCGAAGGGAAAAAGAATGATAGTCTTAGCATTCAGGATCAGGAAAAAGTAGAAATGGCTACATGGAAAGAAGTGAAGGAATTCTTGGGTATAATTAGAGAAATGCGAATAGAGCACGAAAAGATGAATGATGAGCTTAAGGAAATGTGGTATAAAGACCCAAAGGAGGCAAAGGGAATTAAGGAACAAATAGAGGATAGTTTTGAGGAAATTGGGAATATAGATGATATTATTTATAGGGCGAGTAAAATGGGCTTACAATGCCTAAACATGAATTAGAAGAATTGTATAATGAAATCCCTAATGATAAAAAGTCATTAATAGAAACGAAAAAGAAATTTGCGAAACGCATGTTAAAGAAGGGAAAATAGAGTTAGCTCCGTGGGAACAGATAAGATGTTCACTGAGGAAATATATGAAATAATAAAATCATTATGGGAAATGAGAAGTGAATGGGATAATATCTGGGGGAAAACCGATTACCAAGATCACGACAGGAGGAAATACCTTATGGAACAGAGGGCGTATATAGAAGAAGAAAGGGATAATATGCATCAGTTCAGAATGAGCATGTATGATGAACAAGATATAATAACTATTCAGGAGTTAGCCAAATTGAGAAAGGTTAAAATTCAGGAATATAAAGACACAATAGAGGTCGCCCAGAAAATATATGATGAATATATATTAGCGCAGGACCTCAAATCAAAATAAATTGTTATCCCAGTCATAAGTGATATAGAAGAAATAAAGAGAAAGGACATAACGGTGCCGGAAGAGCCCGAAAATTGCCTTAAACAATCCAAAGAAGAAAAAGAAGTACAAATGGTTGTGACTCCTATGGAAACGGAGAAAACTATTGAGCTACCTCAAGAAAAATAACGGATATTCAAGAGGAAACGGTATTTCCATGTCAGAAAGAATGCCGAAATGAAAACGAGTTTCAAATTGAAGAAGACCATTCTTATGCCGAAATTGAGCATGAAGAGGAAGATAAAAACCCAGATCAAGTGGGGATAACAGAAGAAGTGGAAGTCGTAGAGACTAAAATAATAATTCCTAGGGGAATGGATAGAACAACTGAAACCCTAATAGAGAGTGTCGTCGAGGCACGAATGGGAGTAGAAGGTCAGGATCCAATAGGAATTGAAAAGGAAAGAGAAATCCCAGAAGAAAGTCATAAGTCTGAGGAAGACAAAATGGAATTGGAAGAAGAACAATTGAAGGCACACATTTTGGAACTCATGATGAAATATCAAGAATGCAAACGAAAAAGGGCCGAACAAAGAAAAATGGAAACAGACTCAAATGAGAGTAAAGAAAACCTCATAGAAAAGGATGAAATCATTGGAGATAATGAAAAAAAGAGAGGAGATGTCTTTGAGAGAAATGGTGAAAAAGGAAGAAAACCGATAACTGTAGCAGGTTTAAAAGGTGATAAAACCCCATTGAAACTATGAGAGGGTTAGAAATAATGCAAATTCCTATGGAGAAAGAACATTCACAAGCGTTTTACAGCTGGAAGCTTAGAAGGAAGAAAGGGAATGAAAGAAAGAAAAGGAAAGGAGAGAATCGTAAAGAACTCTGGAATTGGAAGAGTAGAAAAAAGAAATTTTGGAAAAATGCCATCTCGATATGAGATGAAGGAAATGGAAGAAAACAGAGAAGAGACGGGTAGGGATAGACCTCACCCGTAACGAAAGATGAAATTCTGTAGACTTTGAATCCAGAAAGCAGAAAAGGAATAACGGGGTAAGGCAAGCACCCACCCGTTGCGCCTAAAAAGTTTGTAAATATATAGGTTGACAGTGAATAACCAGAGAAGAGAGAGACAAACCGGCAGAAAGCTAGTCCTTAAAAAGAAAGAGAAAAAGGAAACTGTCTAACACAGTTTTGGAGTGCACGCCAGACTGTGGGGAGGCAGAGAAATACCCGGACGAGACAAGTGATTTATGACCTTAAGTGTGGACATCCGCTTAAAGGGAATGCATGAAGGGAACCCTGTTGAGACTACAACAAGCCAGAGAAAGGAAGTGCTTGTAAAAGAAGACCAGAAGGTACTGCGAAGTGTTATGATGGCTTCGACACTGAAAGAATAAGATTTTTTATGAAAAATATTTAAATACATTTTCTCAAAATTTCGAAAATTTATTTATCTAATTCGGGGAGATTTGAACCCATCTGCAATTGGTTCAAGCGTCGAATCCATATATTATTTGCAAAAGAAGAGAGGAAATAACGCAGTCTTTAGAATGTATTGGAAAGATTTTAAGAAGTGGGCTGTTATAATGACGCGCAAGGACGGGTGACCACGAGTCATGCGGACGTGAGATCACGCTTGACGCATCAATAAGGAGCTGGCGCATGATTATTAATAGAACGATTTTTTTTTCCACGACGAGTAAGAGAGAAGAAGTTTTGGAAATAGACCTTACTCAGCTATAAAATGACAACCTTGTAATGACGCAAGAAGAGAAATAATTAAAATTAAGCCATTTGCAAGCATTTAATTAATGAAATGAACACATCATTGTTGATCATTCTGGAATAGAGATTTTTGTGTGGGGAAAAAGTATATAATATTTGCACAGGAAAGAACTGCAGACGTGGCATGACGTAGTTAGTTATTCCCCGAGCCCAGACATGGGAGAGAGGGAAAAATAAACCTCACCACCCACATATCTGAGGAGCCAAATTATTTAATATCTTTGAATTGTGTGATCGATTTTTATGATCAAAGAAACCACTTTACGTTTAAAACAAGAGCTTTCCAGAGATATATTTATCAAAATTATACGACAATTACTTCAGAAGTTAGTGCTGGAGAAGACGCGGATTTGATCTTTTTGCCGCAGATTTGGATAAAAACCCTGGACGTTCCAGGAAGAGCATGCAGTTATTGTCAGCCCACGGGAGTGACACTGTGTCACAACAATCATCGTTAAATTCAGTTATTCCGAGAGCCCGAGAGCGGGCGTCCAGCTGTATCAAGTATCATTCAGTCTACAGCGGACCTCAGGGAGAGGCCGTGCTGGATCATCCAACAATTATTCAGTTTACCAAGGGCGCGGGTGCGCATGGTACTGTTTCGCAGCAACAATTCAGTCTACCATAGGTGCCTGAGGGCACGGTATTGTTTCAAAAAGTTCAGTCTACAGCGGACCTCGGGGAGAGGCCGTGCTGTATCAACAATTATTCAGTTTACCTGAGACGCCAGAGAGCGTGGTACTGTTTCGCAAAGTATGAGTCAGCCCAAAGAGGAGCGTGACGTTCGAGCATCAACTACAAGACAAGCTGCAACTAACTCCTAGTGCAGGAGTGCTGCATCAAAGTGTATTCAGTTATAACAGACGCCGGAGAGCGTGATACTGTGTCGTAAAGTACAACACATCATTTTAGTGAGCGCTTAGACGCTGCACGCAGGAATAATTATCGTTAAAAGTTCACCAGTACAGCCAATGTTTAGGCTGTGGACTTAAGAAATAACCGGCGATAGGTACTCGAATATATAGTTCAGTTAAAGAACCGACGCATCATAAGGTTTCGAAGTACCCAAGGAAAGTGAAATAGACAGTTCTATCAACGTTAAGGAACCAGATCAGGATAGAACGAAATAGTAACGCCTAGTGTTCCTGAACCGAGGGGGCTAGAGTGAAGGACGATAAAAATTAGGAGTCGTAGTTCCAGGCTTTGTCTAGGTAGACAAATGAACAGTCAAACATTGGGGAGTACTCCAATAAGCCACGAATCAAAGTAACAGTAATACAAGGAAATTACTTGGTCACCAATAAACAGTTCGAGCGATAGTAATACATCAAGGACAGACTTTTATTAGAAGAACAAGTCAGCGTCTAGCAAGATACGACATCGTGCAGTAAAGTTATAGAGGCCGATAGTCAAAACCCAGAATTAGAAGATCAGCCGTTCCAGTGAGGTTAGTTCGATCGAGACTTTCAATAATCTCTTCAGAGTAGGAAGCCGACGTGCATATAGTGCAACCCTTGTAAACGGGAAAGGAAAAGATATCACGTGTGTAAGGCGAATAATTAACGCCAGAGTGATAAAATTTTTATGTAATGTAAATATAGTGAAATTTTTGAGTGTAATATTTTTAGTGAAATTGTATTGTGTTAAGTGAAAACGAATACAAAATGGTATTCGTTATATTCCAAGTGATTGGGGTATATATTTTATGTGCTGTTAAGAAAGTGTCATTGAGTGTAAATATAACCATGAAAATGGCTTAAGAAGAAGTTCGTGGGTGAAAAATGTTCCATCGTTGGAGAATTCGGTCGAAGACCGTACAGTCATGTGAGCAACTATTTCATTATTATGTGTTTTGGGAAGATTTGCGTAAAATCCTCATGAGTGAGAGTAGGGATGTTTAATAACAGGTGAAAGAAAGATTGCGCGATCTGAACGATTAATTTGATGGAAATAAAATAAATATGTGAAATATAAATGAATCCCTTGTGGAAAATATTCAGTGGAATATCAGTATAATGGTAAATGATATAAATATGGTAAAGCAAGCGTAATAATAATAATAATTATTATATGAATGAATATTGTGATGAATTTTATATTGAAAAGTGGTAGCTTAGGAGCTCCTTTAGATGAATAAATACATGTTGTGAATACATGTTATTTAGGGTAAAAAGGATTATTGGTAATGGAGGAAGAGTAATATATATTTGGAGACGTAGATCAAACTTTGATTTGAATTTATTTTGTTCTTTGAAGGCAACTAGGATAAGTAATGTATGAGCGCCATGTCGCGCATTAGAGTAATTTGTCACGCTAGGAATGCGTTGAAATGCTCGGTAAAAGTAATTATGAGGGACAGTTAGTCGTGGTAAATGAACGGTTATAAGACCTCAAAGTTGTGATAGTGATCACGAGGCATTGTGTGTTGTATGTTGAAAAGGGTGCCATTTATATTGTATTATGAGCGCTGGTAATGGGCGAGGCCTACCCTAAGTCGCTAATGTTATGAGTCCTCAAAATTGGGATACTGCTCCCGAGGCATTTGAAAGGATCGAACTCAGAGTCGTCCATGTTGAAGCCCCTTAATATTGGTTGAATTATTGAATTTTCTTACCCGCTAATGAGGACACTTCATAATTATACTATACCGAAGCTAAGAGAATAAGGTCTGTAGAACCTAAATATGTTGTTTTGTGGTTATTTTGTATCGGAAGCCTTGTCATTCAGAGAATTGCATTTGAAACAGCTGTGTGTAAAAGCTGAAGTAGCCAGTCCCTTGTGAAAGCGAGACTGTGGACTCTTCTCTCCATGCAATAAATCTAGCCAAGTTGTTAAGACAGACCCTTACCTTCTGGTATTGCGGTAGGTTGGGGAACGGGATGTCTGATTCCCAACACACGGAAGTGTTTAAGATTGTTTGAACGACCCGGTAGTTGAACCGAGGTCCCTTGACATTCATTATTATCGCTTCCAGAGTTCAGATCGTTGCTTTCTTAAAATATAATTGTCTTTAAAGACAAAATGATAAATCCCTAACTTTATTATTCAATGATTCAGTGATTCACGAGTTTTTATGGAGACATTAAAGTTCTGGGAGTAATCTTAAGTTTGACTTGCTCAGTAGTTTCTATAGCTCGGGAATACGCAAATTTTTCCCTATCACGGTAGGGAGTTGGTAGCTTGAGAGAGAGAGAGTGATGGTAACATATGAACATTGTGAGAGCCCAAAATTAATTGATGATTAGCCATACTTTGATATTATTATTAAAACCAGATATACTCATGTAAATATTAATTGATTTGTGTTTAATGGTTAGCACAATGTATGTGAACTTTACCGAGCCATTTGGAGCTCGTTATTTTGAAGAATTTGAAGCGAGTAGGTAGCTTGCAGTCAACTGTTTAGTAATCCCTGCTCATGTTTGGATATTAACTGTCTGCTAGAAGTCTTGGTTAGTGGTTATGATGCGATGCCGACAGGTTGCAGTAACGAGTAAGCACAGGGTACATGCTGTCTTGAAGGTTTGAAGTACCTGCATAGGTTTTCGCATAATTTCCAGTATCGCAGCACAGATGATTCAACGGTAAGAGTTGACGGGTGAGCGTGTTAAGTGCGTTATGTCACAATTCACTAGTTTTGAGAAAATCAAGTTTTAAAGTTCAATTGGAAACCCAAAATCGAGTTGTGGAATATAAGTAATTTGGATTATGTCTTCGGGAGCCTAATACTTGTCACAACAATGGGATAACTCATCATAATAGATTCCAAATAAATTCACGTAGTTACGGAGCCGAACAACACGAGGTGTCTCATAAATTATGACTTAACACACTCTGCACACCCACATCTCGCCAATATATGCTAATATGAGCTCAATGTGGTTTTTCCGTCAGTCCGTTATTTATTCAAATCTATACCGTTTCACCGATCTGAACCAGATTTTCCCAGTTATCCTTTGAAATCCTGCGGTTAACGCTATCCACTTGAAATTTCAAACAGACCTCTCCATTCCTTGCATTTAGGCCCTTTGACACAAATGTACACCGTTTCACCGATCTGGACCATATTTTACGTACTTTCACTTTGGAACCCGACGAGTAACACTGTCCACTTGAAATTTCGCACAGATCTCTCCATTCCCTGCATTTAGGTCCTTTGGCACAAATCTACACTGTTTCACCGATCAGAACCATATTGTATGTACTTACCCTTTGAAACCCGACGAGTAACACTGTCCACTTGAAATTTTCAACAGCCCTCTCCATTCACTGCATTTAGGCCCTTTGGCACTTATCTACACGTTTCACCGAACTGAATCAAACTTTACGTACTTACCTTTCGAAACCCAGCAGATAACACTTTGTACCTCAAATCCGGACATCCCTATCCATTTCCTAGATTTAGGCCGTTTGGCACATATACGAAGGATTGAATTTGTAGTAAAAGGACCAATCTAGGCTCATTGTAAGCCTCGCAACGCAAGAAACAACAACAATAATAATAATAAAGTTATTGGTTTTATGTCCCTTTTAACTACTGTGGCTTTTAGAGACGACGGGATGCCGGAATTTTGCCCGGAAGGGGATCTTAAACGTGCCAGTAAATCTACTGGCACGCTCCCGCGCATTTGCTTACACCCAAATGCCTGGCTGAAGCAAGAAACAAAACTCGGGTCGTAAACATTAGTTTAGTTTAGTTTGGTGAAATGGTGCAGATTTGTATACATAACAGACAAATGGACCTGATAACCACGTTTTGAAGCCATAGAACCATTCGTGTCGGAAGTAGTATAACTACAAGAATATTTAAATAAGTCACTTGTTGACTGGCATGGCCAAGGACTAGGAACTTATGATCAATGCTTATTAAAGCTAATAAAAAATCTTTTCCGCTCTGGAAGACATAATGCTTTTTAACCAAGCTCATAACATACACTGTGAATAGCTCCTGTCAGCAAAGCAATAGGTACCGCAATAATGCATGTCACTAGCCAACAAGCAGAACAGCTGAGAAATGACGATTGACAATGGACTACGTGACCTTCCAATTGGCGGGATTTTAGTGTAATAATCACGCAGTGATAATGAGTGATGCTTGGTCTAAGAATTCATTAATTATATTGTTGGGCAACTTCACGAGGAGCGCGAATGAGTAATGCGCTTAGTCACTACCAAACAGACATAACGCTCTTTGCACGCACAGAATGAAGTGTTGAATAGTGCTCAATGTGGTAAGTCATGACGGGGAGGACATAACGCACATTGCACACCCGAAGTCTGGCCGAAGTCAACATAACACGTAATACAAAACTCAATAACTTCTTAACCGACCACAATATGACATAACGCACTGTACACGCGCAAGCAGATCGCCCTCCTCTCTTCGATGCAAGTATTAACTCAGTTCACACCATTTATTGACTTAACGCACTTTACACACCCACCCGTCAATTATAAACTACTACCTTCTGCGAGGTGACAGCCTCAGAAAAAGAAGATAAACTGTAAGTTGCTAGTGTAATTTATTTTCACAATATCATGAATCCCATTCACTACGAGCAAATGTACAAGATTTGTATCATGTCCTCAGTTATCTGGTTTAGATCCTTTGAGTTTGTGCCATTCAGGCGATCTACTCTCCAGTTTTGCCCTGCCATCTGGTAATGCACCAGAACTGTATTGGGTGATCTATGACAATGCAGTGCAGCAATAGAAGCCGTGCAAATTCGGCTGCTAAAACAAACCTGTATGCTACAATTGACGTGTTCACACAGCGCACCGGGCCACGCTGAGCCGTACCGAGTGAGTGAGCTTGTACCGTAGAAGTTTGATTTTACATGCTACACACTGGTGGGTAAGCAATCTCCTGGATACTTCTTTGTGAGCATTGTGTATGTATTGAATTGATTATGTCTAGCGGAGAGATATGTGTTGAAACTCATCAACGTTGTGGGAATAACGGGACAAATATCGGGACGTGGAAGTTAGGTTATGGAAGGAAGTAGTAAATGAATGCAATGTGACAGGTAAATATAAACATTTAATAACTCATTGAAACTATTACAAACACAGCAGCCTAATCAACGTTCATCATTTCGTAGGTCACCAAACAGAACAGGGGGGCGTGGTGGCTCAGTGGTCTAGCTGTATGCCTCTCACCAAGGCGGTCCGGGTTCGATTCCCGGTCAATGCATGTGAGATTTTCGAAGTGAAATGCCATGTCCTGTGGTTCGGATTCCACGTAAAAAGGAGGTCCCGTGGCTAATAATCACAAGATTCACGGTCACGTAAAACTACAATCTTCCTTCCTTCCTTCCAAACAGAACAGAGAATTCTCCTCTATCATGTTCAGCGTTTATCTCATGTCTCCAGAAGCATTGACTTCTTCTGCGATTCAGCATAACATCTCTTCCCAAGCATTGTCCATCAACAGATATAATTGCAACTCAAGTGCCGTACTTAAAAATACAGCATATTTCACAACTTTCAACTTTCCAGTACAGTACACGAGCAGTCTGCTACTAAAGTGAACAGTCACTCACACAGATAGGCTCCGCTTGGTTTGGTCCGGACATACCAGCAGTGTGAACAGCACCTTTGCCTTGGAAGTATGGAAGAGGCTACCTGCATCATAAAAACTAACCAATCTTTTGACTGAGATACATAACATAGTGTAGAGGAACTCCAAAACTTGTATCGTCGTCGTCGTGTGAGTCTTCAGTCTTTTGACTGGTTTGATGCAGCACTCCATGCATCCCTGTCTCCAGCTAATCGTTTCATATCTACATAGATACTGTTATGTCTTAAAACTATTTATTTATACACAACACAATATACACATGTTTACATCATCGCTTGTCTTGACACAGAGGGTCTATTTTCCACAGAGTCTATATGTATGTGCAAAGATATTGCAAAGATATAACAATCTCCGCCACTTAACGTGTTCATAGGTTTAAACGCTGCAGTGGTCGCCTAACTCTGGTAGATCGACGCAGCGGAGGACTAGGTGTTGGTGGTCCTCTTCCATTTCCATCCGGTTCTTGTCTTCCTGCCCTTGTAGCCAGGTCCTGGTTTTTGGCCATTGTGCACTGTCCTTCTGAGAGTGGTGACTGATTTAGGTCCTCGATCCTTGGATCGGCTTCTGTAGGCTGAGCATGACGAGAGGAACTCCTGGCGTAAACGTAGGAAGGAGTCGTCTGGATTGTTGTCGTTGTACGTTGTCCTCGTCTTCCTTCGGCTTCTGTCGATGGGATCTGTTCGCTGGGACTCCTCCTAGCGTACCTGTATGAAGGCCCCGTCGATCTGCTTCCCGCGACTGGTGATAGATTTGGGTCCTCCCTCTGCCTCGGATCTCCTCAATTGATCCACATTCTGCTTGATGATGTACCCCTGATCCAGTTTCACCATGTAGTGAACTCTTCCCAGCCATTCAACAATGGTTCCAAACTTACACAGGTTTGACCCGGTGTAATTCCTGGATTGTACTCTTTTCCAGGCTTGTAGAATTTCTTGAGTTGTGGGTGCACTTTCCTCTTTTCTTGTAGGATGGTCTCCCCTTGTAGTCTGATGAGGTCCAGTTTTGTTCGGAGCTTCCTTCCTTGATGCAATTCAGCTGGAGTTACATTGTTTTCGTTCGGTGCGGTGCGATATTTAAGAAGCAGTTTGTTTAACTTCTTTTGCATGGAGCCCTTCTCTGTGGCCATGCATTTCAATTTTTGCTTTAGTGTCTGAATTACAGGTTCTGCTGCTCCATTGGTCGCTGGGTGATTCGGTGCAATAGATTTCTGTTTTATTCCATTTGCTTGACAGAATGTTTGAAATTCATGTAACTTGAAGATGGCGGCATTTTCACTCACCATTTGTTCAGGAAGTCCATTTCGTGAGAATATTTCATTTAATGCCGCAATTGTGCTGGACGAAGTTGGAGCATGTTTGGAAAATTTGACTTCTATCCAACGTGTACTTGCGTCAATCACTACAAAGAAAAGGGGTTCTTGAAATGGTTCTGCATGATCGATATGTATTCTTTTCCAGGGTGCATCCGGTTGTTCCCAGCTGGGCAGAGATACCTTCTCAGGATTCTTCTTCACGAGGCAACAGGGTGTTCAGCTCCTCACCATGTTTTCTATGTCTTCATCTATGCCTTTCCAGTAGCAGCAAGATCGAGCAATCATTTTCATTTTTACAACCCCGGTGTGGGTTGAAAGTAGATCATTGAGGATTGCTTGCTGTAGTATTTTAGGGATCATTACTCGATTTCCTCGCAGTTATTACACCATTGTGTAGACTATATTCTGGACTCAATACTTTCCCATTCATTAGCTGTGTTTTCAGAGAAACTAGATCTTCATCCTCATCTGTTGATCTTCGTATCTCATCTACTGTCACCAGTACGAGATTTTAAAGTGATGCAACCTGCTGTTCATTTGTCTTGTAGTCATCTGTTCTGAATTTCTCATCAATTTGATTCAATTGTACAGGATGTCGGGATAAGTAATGAACATTTCCATGCTGTTTGGATGAGCGAGACCTGACTTCGTAATCAAACCCACTCACTAAATGGGCATACCGCAGAAGCCTTGTTGCTGACACAAGGGGCTAGGCTTTATCTGGGGCAAATATTCTTTGCACAGGGGTATTATCTACGATTAAGGTGACGTGTCTTCCATAGAGATACTGGTAAAATCTTGTGAAGCTCCAATATACAGCAGTGGCTTCTCGATCTAGCTGGCTGTAGTTCCGCTCTGCTGCTGTTAACGATCTAGAAATGAATGCAATAGGTCGTTCTTCTCCTGCAATCGGATGACTGCTGACTGCTGCTAGTCCATAAGGGTCGGTTGCTAACAACAAAGGTTTATCAGGGCCGAATGGTATCAGTGTCCGTTCGCTAGCTATCTCTCTTTTAATAGCATTGAAGGTCTTTTCGCACTCTGTTGTCCAACGAAACCGTACGTCCTTCGTCAGCAGGCGAGTTAATGGGTACATCAGTTTGGCTGCGTCAGGTATAAACTTGATATAGTAGTTCGCTAGTCCCAGAAATGAGCGCAAATTGTCCACATTGCGTCGTTGGGTTGCCTTGATGATAGCGTCAATTTTGTTGGTCGATTTCTGAAGACCCTTTTCTAAGATTGTGTGCCCCAGGTAGGTTATCTTCCGAGTGAAGAATTGACATTTCTTTCGATTGAGGTGGATGTTATGCTTTCGCAAACGTTGGAGGCAGGCCTCTAGTCCCTGCTGGGTTTCTTGAACTGTCGCCCCTTGAACTACTATGTCATCAAAGTAGGCAACGACGCCATCCAGATCTTGTATTAACTGATCAAGAATTAAATGGAATTCATTGGGTGCATTCTTTAATCCGAAAAAAAAGCCGCTTTACTGCGTATGTGCCCCGATGAGTTGATATTGCAGCGATTCTCGAACTCTCTTGGTCAACTGGGATATGTAAGTAAGCCTTGTAAAGGTCTAAGGTGCAGAAATAGCTGCCAGTTTTCATTTTATTGAAGATATCTTCGATTTTCGGAATTGGATACCTGGTATCGTGGATGTTTGGGTTGACTGTAACCTTGTAATCAGCGCACAAACGGATGCCTCCATCGGGTTTTGGAATGGCAACAAGTGGGGTGCCCCACTCGGACGTTTCAATGCGCTCCATAATGCCTTGGCTTTCAAGGCTATCCAGTTCTTCGTTTATTTTTGGGAGTATTGCGTACGGTACTGGTCGTGGTTTTATGTAAACTGGCTTTGTGTTTTCCTTGAGTTTCAGGGAGCATTCGTAGTTTGGGATTCTGCCAACTTCTGGGTTAAATACATCCGAGTACTTTGAGGCGATTTTGTCAACAAGTGAATCAACAACTGATGAATCAATGTTGTTCATGGCACTGGGTTCCCCTGGGCTTAATTTCGACAGCTAAATTAGGTCAATCTTTAGACTGCGTATCCAAGATCGTCCTAATATAGGGGAATATGGTTCTTTAATGACATAGAGTTTTTCCTCGCTCTTATGCCCCTCATGCTCAACAGGAACATGTACTTTTCCCAAAGGTTCGAATATGCCACCTGTATACGATCGGAATCTGATGTTGGATTCTTTTAGGGTTGCCTTTATTCCCAGGTTGAGAAATTCCTTTTCTGACAGCAAAGTTACTGGATTCCCAGAATCAACTTCAAATTTCTGTGGTGTCGCACCAATTTTTACAGTGACGAAAAACTTCCCCTCAATTGAGTGTATGTTAAAAACAGTTTTTCCTGCATTAGAGTTCTGGGAATGTGTCATCATTGCTGTTAATGTGTTCTTAGTGTTTGATGTACATACTTCTAAATGGTTGAGGTCAGAGTCTTCTTCCTCTTCCGACAATGCTTTCACATGTTTTGTGCGTGTGGACAGACAGACTTTCTCTACTTGGCCGGTCTTATTACATTTAGTGCAGTTCCAATACTTCTTTGACCTGCATTCCTTGGAGATATGGTTGTTTTTTCCACAACAAAGGCATAGCCCTTCAAGTCCAAGTTCTCTGAGGGAGGGTCGTGTATACTTGTAATTTGACCGTAAGTCTCCGCCACTTGACTTTGATGGTTTCGGTTTTTTTACTGATGTGATTTCATTGACGTCCTGGTTTTGGAATGGATTACTGCAATAAAGATCCCGATTTTGAATTTTGGATGCTTCAATAGCTAAGGCGGTATTCAATACCTCGTCAAAGGTTATTTGTGACTGTTGTAGGATACGTTCGCGTATTTCTCGATCATGCAAACCCCGTATGAACTGCGCTATTAATAAAAGTTCAATCACTGCTTTAGTACACGCGCCATCGTCACAACTTCCATGGAATTTGCAGGTTTTTGCAAGTTCTTTGAGAGAAGCTACGTAATATGAAATGTTTTCAGTAGGCGATTGCATTCGGGAGAAAAAGCGGTGTTGTTCCGCCAAAACATTTCGTCTAGGTAATAACTGCGATTTAAGTAGGCCTATGATTTCGTCGTAAGTTCTGGTGTTTGGCAAGTCGGGTGCAGTTAAGCTCGCCAACAAGGCATAATGTTTACTACCTAGACAGTTAAGCAGCACCATACTTTTTGCGTCTTTAGCTTCTTGATTGTTTTCATTCAATCCTTTTAGATATAAATTTTTTTCGAGCCGTTAGCAGTAAATGTCAAAAGTTTCGTTTACTTCACTGAATGTTTCAAATGTTAAAGATTAATTCTGTAACATGCTTTTGATAATTGTCGGCTGCTGTGGTTGTTGCATCGGTGTTTGCTGTTTAAGTTGTTGTTGTGCCATGTTGGTAACCAGTCCGCTCAGGGCTTGAATTAGCTGCGACAGTTGCTGTTGTTCCTCCATTATAAGTGTTTTCCGTTTTTCTTTATCCTCGTCGCCACTTTGTTATGTTTTAAAACTATTTAAACTATTTATTTATACACAACATACACATGTTTACATCATCGCTTATCTTGACACAGAGTGTCTATTTTCCACAGAGTCTATATGTATGTGCAAAGATATTGCAAAGATAAAACAGATACCACATCCTATACCCGAGGCAATCTGTTTAACATATTATTCTGCGTCCCCTTTGGAATGCTCCTCGAGGGGTCGTACTGGCTTGGCGAGTAAATGGGGTATTGGTGAGGAGCAAAGGGGTCAGGACGGGATGTGTGTGTTGGCCTGAAAGAGGTTCGTCGTGGACGCACTTGAAGGTAAAGAAGAGACCTCAGTGCGTGTCAAAATGTGTTGGGTAGGGGATAACGTGTTATAAAGTGTGGGAAGGGGACGAGGAGTGTGAAGGATTGGCTGCTTACACTGGGAGTAACAACAGCTGAAGTGTGTAAACACTGAAGCCAGTGTGGCAAGGGTTTTATTCAGAAGTCCAACAATGCAACTTGAAATGATAAAGCAATGACAAAGTCAAGAAGGTTTGGCTGAGGGAAGGAGTGAGGAATGCTCGAGTACACACTTACCCAAAGATTGGTGCTGATCAGTGGCGTAGCCAGGAGAGGGGTGGTGGTTAGAACCCCGCCCATTGGAAAATCGGCAGGCTGTGATTTGTGTCTTTGGTGATGTACTGTTCTTGCCTTTCGGCCCAGGTCCCCATTTGAGGCTACAAACGTCTTCATGACAACGAATAACCACAGTCTACCTACAGATCGCGAGACAATAATGCTTTCATGCAGCCAGCAGCATGTGCCTACTGCGCTGTGTTGGTATATGTTATTGTTGCTGGATTTACTGTATGCGAGCATTGTGTAAAGGTTATATCTTTAATTTAACATGTGCTTGACAAGAGGAGATGTGCAATTCAATAAACAGATCTAATATTAGAAGCAATATTTCAGTGTTGCTAAGTAACCTATATGATCGATTTTCAGTCGGTCAAAACGTGTGTATAGTACCCAATTAGATTAGGTGGGCAGTGACAATTTATCTCCTAATCCCTGAAATAAAAATACATTAATCGTTTATACACCTAATAAAACACTTCTCACATAAAGGGGGAGGGGTTATGAGGAGCGTTTTATTAAATGTATAAATAATTATTGTATTATGATTTACACAGAGAAATTAATTGTTAATCTTCGCCCAATCTAATTGGGTGTATTCGTGTTGACCGACTGGGAAGTCAGACGACACCCGAGTTTCAAAGGACCCTAAAAGGTAAGATTTGAACTATGGGTTTTAGGCAAGTATTATAAAGCTTTTCAAGGGGAGCCTGATGGTGCAGTGGCTTAGCTGCTCGTCAATCACCCGGACGGCCGGAGTTCCAATCCCAGTGACAGTGGGGTGGAATTTTCACCTGAAAAATTACGTGGCGTCAGGAAGGACATCCGGCCTTAAATCCCTGGCCAAAACCAAAATGAGCCCGATTGGCTCCGGAGAGCCCAAATAATTGGGATACGCAGTAGAAAGTATTATAAAGCTTTTCTATCAAACAACGGAACTAGGCCTTTAACTGGTTATAAATTAATAATGTTAATGGTTTTAGGTCCCATTTAACTACTGTGTCTTTTAGAGACACCGGGGTGCCGGAATTTTGCTCTAAAGGGGATCTTAAACGTGCCAGTAAATCTACAGACAAGGTTCCCTCACATTTATGCACCCTTAAATGCCAGCTGACTGCGCCAGGAGTATATCCTGCAACCTTGGAAACAGCAGGCGAGAACGTTACCACGGAGCCAGTCGGTTATAAATCAGAAGCATGTCTCGGTAGGATAGCTATGCATGGCATTGGTTGCGTAGTCGGTAGCATGCTGAACTGCTATGCCCAAGTTCGCGGGTCCAAACCCAGTCGAAGTCGTCGGGCCCATGTCATAGATTTATGGCACGTAAAATAACTTAAAACTACAATTGGTAGTGTTTAGCCAAAATTTGTAGGCTATTGGGTTAGACACGCTCTATCAAGTTTCAACGTTCGCCGTTGGGTTTCAGTGACAGTGGCATCTGGTAGATTAAGTTGGAACTACTTAACATTGAAATTGGGAAACCTACGGGCGTTCATGTGAAATGCCCTGCTATGGCCATTGGCTGCAAATCAAATATAAATATCTATCCATTTTGAAAATTAAGACATACGGTAGGCTAAATAAACGTAACAGATGTCATCTCAATCACGTGCCGACATTTTAATTTTCAGATGTAGAAAATGGCTTTTTAATAGTTAGAGAGCTGATTTAAAGAATAAAGATTTTGTACAATAATATAAACTTATTCTCGAATCATTTTGAAGCAAGCCAATTTATGTCGTCAGGATAATGCTCACAAACTTGGAGGTGGTAGGCCTACACTGTTTGTTAATTCTCTTATGAAATACCTGGTCTCCCACATGGCTGCTGTGGAGGTACGTTACACAATTGTTTTTGCCGATATTTTGTAAAATTGGCATTGTATTATTTTGTCAAATTCAGGAATGAAGGGTTACAAACCCACAGAAAAAATACGAAGTACCTATAATTGAGCCATTTAAGATCTTAAGATCTTTCTATACTTTTCGTTTCACAAATCACACTGGTATTTTTACTAATTAACTATAATGTCACTCAATTTTACGGAATAACTAGCTTTTGATATTGTTAAGAATTTGATATTATATTATACCCATACTATCAACCCGCCCCGGCTTCGCCTGGTATCTTAAAGGGGTTACCCAACTTCAGCTTAAAAGGCACACGGAAGGTAGGTCTCAGACGCAATTCAGAAAAGCCGAAGTGAACAGCGAAACTCCAAACACTTACAGTCTACTCTTCTCTGAAGTCTTGACTCGACAGTTAATGCTGGCCGAAGTTGGGGTGATGGGCTCGCTCGCTCGTAAACTCGCTCCGAAGCTAGTAATTTAAATTTCCACTGAATGGAGATTGTTGGATGAAATTAAAACTTAAAATCTTCTTTGTAGAACTTTTCATGCTGACCAATTCTTACACTCATAGTATATGGATATTCTTAATGGTTTACCCAGCGTAAGCTTAAAAGGCGCACGGACGCCAGGTTTTCCTTCGACACGATTCACTGAAATCGTTACTGCTGGGCTTCCTTTGGTCATAAATGAATGTTTCCCTACAGAAACCTTCCTCGAGAAATTCTTTACTGAATGGTGAAAACCGCATCAAAATCCATTCAGTGGATTTAGAGATTACCCGTTACATCCAGGAATCGTGGACTTGGTTTTATGTAGAAATGCCAGCGACTATCATTAAAACAAATACATACATTTATAACTACATGGGTTGGTTTTTTAGTTTTGGCACCTTAGTTATAACTGGATTAATAACTCACTTAGATGGTTCCAAGTTTCACAGGCACTCGATGTAGACCCCACCGTTGCGTACAACGTGTTTCCAGCGATGCGGAAGTCGTTGGATCCCATTGGCACTGCCCAATCTATTGATGGTACGAAGTGTGCGCTCGGCAGCCTGCTTAACGTCTTCAATGGTACGGAAGCGCTGCCATACTGTTCCCCGAGGGCAAACCGTTAATGCGGCGTACTATTGTTTGTTTCTGCAAGACCATCTCCGAGGAGCTCTGAGAAGGAAACGGCGCCACCACATGGTTACACCGCCCATCGTTCTGCATGACAATGCTAGGGCACACACAGCAGGCGTTGTGTCGGCATTGTTGGATCACTGGGGCTGGGAGGTCCTCTATCACCCCCCATATTCTCCCGACATCAGTCCCTGCGACTATGATCTCATTCCGAAGATGAAGATGACAATGACGTTAAGCAGGCTGTCGTTCGCTCTCTTCGTACCATCAATAGTTTGGGCAGTGCCAACGGGATCCAACGACTTCCGCATCGCTGGGAACACGTTGTACGCAACGGTGGGGACTACATCTAGGGCCTGTGAAACTTGGAACCATCTAAGTGAGTTATTAATCCAGTTATAACTAAGGTGCCAAAACTAAAAAAAACAACCTATGTAGTATTGAACCCTTTATCCACAGGCTGTATAAAAGATCCTAATAATTATTCATCATCTTTTGATACATTTCTACAGACAGCAGATATGAGAGCCAGACGGTGTTGGGAAATATTGAGAAATCAGTGGCCGAGCGGACACAATGGTTTAAGCTCCTGTGGTATTTTAGGAAGAAGCATAAATATTCTTGAGATATAGGACAGGTGTAACTTTTAGCGCGGAGACGGCTTGGGCACGCACATTATGGCCTGTTGCTATGAAGGTTGGCGCCAAGAAGAAAATCGAATGCTACGAGGCAATTGGTCAATCTTCATGTTAACCACTCCCTACTGCAGAAATACATGTAAAAGCGCGCAAAGACATACAAGAGTCTGGGCCAATAATATCAAGACGCCTTGTTTTAGCGGCAACTCGGCTTGATAACGCACCGTGGTAGATTAACGTGGGAGTTATCTACAGATTAATTCCACGATTGATTCGAGCCGGCCACAGCATAATCGTAACCTCCACACAGCTACGAACTCAATGATACCGATCGCATGCTAGTCTGATAATTATTATGGAATATTTTCTCATAAATCCCCTTCCATACATACCCTAGTCAATTTCATTTATAAGGATCCAAAATGCTTCGAGAGAACACTTATCTTCGTGCGTCTGAGGACGTAACGTTAACTCACTTATTTTCGTGCGTCTGAGGACATAACGTTCAATCACTTATTTTTGTGCGTCTGGGGACGTAAGGTTCACACTCTTTAATTCGTGCGTCTGATAACGTGACGTTGATTTTTATTTGAACATGGAACATTTTCGTCAAGTTATAAGTATAACTTCAGTGATTTATTTGTAGTCCCAGCACTACCAGTAAGACTAGTTCATCGAAATAATTCACCAAATAGACTGTCAAGGAATTTACTAATTGATAGGCGAATGTAGTAGGAAATATAGCATGTGTGTATCTGACAAAACTTTATTTAATTCAGCACGAGATGACGTCTAAGAACGAGACCGGATCTTGGAACCAGCAGGACATTTGCCAGAAGATGTCGATGACGAGATAAACATCTTAAGGGAGATGGCTGCAGACGTTTCCTTGACGCTGTTTTAAAGAATGAGTACAAATGAATTTATTTATTTATTAAATCAGCTATGGTATTATGGGACATATTTTGTAGATATTTGTTTGCTTGTTTGGTAATGTAGATTATTAGTTCTTGTTTTACTGACACGTTAAATATGGGACAAGCCGAGCGTTGTGTAATTTGTAAATATGGTGATTTGTGTTTGTTCAACTATACGGGGCGGCTCGCAGCTCGTGCTCGCGTTCGCTTGCGTAAATCGCGGTCAAGCATTATTATTCGGAGGTATGCCTTATAACAAAAATGGAACTGAATTAAATTTGAGATTAGAAATAGAATTTGGAGGGTAAAGCTTATTTGTGAGTAGAATTTTATGACGGATCAGGTTATTTTGATAGTTGCTTTTTCAGCAGAGCTGAACGGGATGGCACTTTGCACCCGAGTTTTTGTTGTGTATTTTTTAAAATGTGTCATTGGACGCAATATTGTTGATCTGTTTTGAGCCGACCCGGTGGTAAGAGTATGAGAGTCAGTCCAAGCTTTTGGGTGCGGTGTGATTTTTATGATGTGCTAGCGAGAATATATCATGGTGATTATTCTGACTTGCTCCACATTAGCCCAGTTCATGACCTCGCGAGGCTGGACTTGTGGTATATATTTGTGTTTTCTTGCCATCCAAGGGGATGAGTGAGATAGTTGGCGTTTCCAGAGGGAAACTGCACCTGGCTTGAGCGACTGAGAGAGATAATTGAGGTAGTGTTGACTCATACAAGAGGGGCGCGCTCAAATCAGATAACGTGACTTGTCATTAGTAACAGGCTTGGATTCTGTACTTCAATTTAAGACGTTGTTTAAAATTCACAAAACCTGATCAGTTATAATGAGTATCGATTGATTAAATGGGTGCTGTCCATAGTTGTAAGGTAGCTTCCGAGACTCCTGTTTGTCGGGCGTTTTATAAAAATGTAAACATAGTTTTTCAGCCGTTAGGTTTGTATTTTGTTGTTGTTGGTTCAATTTTTGTGTGTTTATTTCACGCGTTCAATGACCCGTGTCAACGTAGGGTGCGCGAGGCTATGTTCCCATGTTATGATGAGAGCGTTTTGGCCTATTTCTGGCATGCTCCTTTTGTTCATTTATGTGGTCTGGCACCAGCTGGACGCTCAGGGAGATTCGTCATATTTTTGTATTATTAGATCTTGCATGTGTCAGTAGTAATTATAGTGTATTAATTAAGGGTGGGTCCCATAGCCGTAGTGTGATTTAAAAGATGCAACTCCGTGAGTAACATGACTGTTTCAGTTGTCAACGGACTCGCATCAGTACTCAGTTTCTTATTAACGAGCAGTACACCACACATTATTTAAAATTCTTGACCAGTATAAATGGACTTGTATCCATATGTTGTGACGAGTGAGTTCTTACAGCTCAAAGTTTATGTTATGATTAATTATTTGTGTGAAGCTGCATTCACATTGTCTTGTTGCGACGAGCGAGTTCCTACCGCTCAGTGTTATATTCATTTTATTAGGGGGTGTAAGTTAGGGAAGATTTCTTTTATTTATTATGCACATAATTTTCAGTCATTACATTTCTTTTATTCTACTTGTTATTCCTTTTATTTCTAGTATAGCCTCTGTCATGGACCTTTCTATTCATTAGAGCATGTGTTTTTAAGCGAACTTTGCTGTGTAACGCAGTCTGGACTGAACACGACCCCGTAGATGAATCTTGAGAAAAACCATGTTTTATTGAAGGGTGCATAGACAAGCTGGCGCAGCCATCGTGGGGCGTTTCGCTGTTTTGGGCTTTTCTAGCGGATCATAGACAAGCTGTTACCCTACATGTGGTATTTCGCTGTTTTTGACTGTTTGAAATCACCGGAAGTGATATTTTGTTAACGTAAATACGGCGAAGAGAAATACAGCCAAGAAAATGGAATATACAGTAGAATCACGAGTTTGCAAGTTAAAATACGATTCACGTTTTGTTTATTGATGTAATTAGTAAAGTAATGTGCGTGAAATCGGGCGCCCATTGATTAAATGTAAAATTAGATTTGTTTAGAAAGTCAAACTCATGAATATGTTAGGAGGCTGGTAGCCTTAAATGACAATTAATACTTTGTTAATTAGTCAGTGTTAACATCAGATCTGGATAGTAATTTATGACTGAATATGTGCGGGGTTAAAAACATTTATTAAGTAAAGTTAGAACCATTCAGTGATGATTGATTTGCGGGAGTAAAGGGAATAAGTTTAAATGAACTGAAAATGGTCAAATGAAGTAAATGTATGTCAAGAATTATGTATGTGTGTGTCAGGGAGACATTTGCATGCCATTCTCCTGTTTTCTCAGTGATATATATTTGTGTGTGTGATAATGGCAACAGTAGCGGAAATCCAGGCGATCATTGAAAGTGCCACGGCACGAACCCAGAAACTATTAAAAGGACAGAGTGAAAAGTTAGATATTAAGTTATCCGAACAGTCAGATAAGTTTAAAACACAACTATCTGAACAGAATGAGTCATTCCAGACTCAAATGAATGACACTATAAAAACACACTTATCTGAACAAAATGAGTCATTCCAGACTCAAATGAATGACACTATAAAACACAACTAGCTGAACAGGGTAACTCATTACAAGCGCAAGTAAATGAAAATATAAACAAACAATTAGAAGCGCACGAAAGTAGAAATACGAGTCAGTTAGCCACATTATCGGCAGAGATGAAAAAGTACACTACACAGCAGATGGTTCAAACCGCGCTTGATATAAGTAAGAATAACGACAAACAGCTAGGTCAGATACACAAATTAGAGGACACCTTCAACCGTAAATTAAATGATTTTGACGAAATTGTATTAGCAAAACTAGCTCAGATAGAATTAGCATGCACGGTAAATAAGAGTGAGGTTAAAACGGCACAGGATGGTCTTGAAAAGCGGTTTGATAAAATGGAGGAGGATTCTACGTTTATCCAGGGACAATTGTCAGCAGTAAATGAAAGTATTACGGGCCTGATAAAAGACATGGATAAGTTAGAAATACAATCAGCAGAGCGATGGCGAAACATAGAATCGGACCAGGATAATTTAAATAGTACGATAGATGAAAATAATCTACGTCTAGAAGACAGGCTTGAGAAGATAGAATCTAATCAGGAGGACACGAAACAGCAGATGGAAGAAAAACTGGGAGCAATTAAAGATAGCATCAGAAAGGATTGGCGTAAGATGAGCAGCGACTCTAAAGAAGAACGGTTAACGATTATAAAGACCGTAGGTGATAACCATACACGAATTAAAGCACTTGAGGAAGAAATCAAGAGTAAAATGAAAGAACAGTCGGACAGAATCATAAAAGTAGAGTTGCGTTCACTAGGACAGAACACGTTATTTCAGACAGGGCACGCTAAAGATAAGGAAGTTGACTCAACAAGCCAGGGGGCAATTAGCGCGGAGAGTAGCCACGGACTGACAGGCAGCCCATTAACGACTAACACAGAAGGATTTCACAACAACGTTGGTGGAACCTCTACTCCTCAACATGGCTATCAGCACCCTCAAGTCGTACAAGTAATTCGATCAAATGAATTTAAACCTAATAAATTCACAGAAAATTCTGGTGTCACACCGAAGGCGTATCTTAAAGAGATGGATCACTATTTTAATGATAATAATATACCGCCCGCGCGTCGTTTTAGACTGATGGAACGATTTCTTTCGGGAAATGTACTTACGTGGTTCTTGAGTTTCAAGTATACTTTCGGAGGGATGGACGAGTTCAAGAACGCGTTCCTTAAAAAGTATAGGTCGGCTTCTCTACAACAAAGCCTTAGAATGGAACTTTATTCGAGAAAATATCAGTCAACTCAGCAGACGAAATAATCAGATTTCTTTTCGCTACAATTGTTGAAATTCCGGGATCTTGATCACCCTTTAGAAGAATCGGACCTGGTTATGACGATTGCACGGCAGTTGCCAGTCAATGTTCAGCAGGTGTTAGTAGCAGCAAACGTGGACACAGCGGTTCGAGCCGAACAAATCTTACGTCAGATTGACGAGACAAAATCTCACTTGCAGCAAAGAGGGGGACGACAGCTGGAACTTGTAAACACAACGGAGGTGGTTAAACCCGCTCAAGTACACACCAGGTGGCAGGCCACAAATACAAGTGTGTCAACAACACCAAGACGAGGTCAGGAGGGTGACGAAAATAGGTCACACCAGCGTCATGAAAATAATAATGATAGGCAGAACCAGGGCAACAATAGGTATCAGCAGCGAGGATACCAACAATGGAGAAATAATAGGAGAAATGAGGGACCCTACAGATGTTACGAAAATAACAATAATGAGAATCGACAGTGGCGTGAAAGAAGATATCAGAACCAGGGGGACTATCATAATTATAGGAATGAATGGAATGACAGGCACGCCGAATCGCAGCGTTACCTGGAAGAATTACACGCTAATGGAGGGGACGAACAAAAACATTGGGGACATGCAATTAATAGGAGGTCAAATCCAGACACTCACATTGATGGGGCCGAGAGTTTATTGAAGCAGGAAGAACGCCAGGGAAATACGCGACAGAAGGATGATGGTAGTCGCGGGGGTTGTAAAAAAATCCCAAAAATTGAAAAAGGACTCACCCTGAGAGAGCAACAGCCGGATCGTGAAGAAGGATGGGTCGTGGCACACATACAAGAGTGGATAGCTTTGCCGGAAGATTGCCGGGAGGAGATTGTAAAACCACGGAACGATGATATCAAACAACTACCTATTATTTATGCCAAGATTGGTGGAATTAACGTGAGATGCTTAGTTGACACGGGGTCACAAATCAGTCTTGTATCGGAGGCTTTGGTTCGAGAGATGGGACAGAGTCAGAATATTCCTGTGATTCCAGTACCGCAACTCAAGGTGAGGGGCGTCATTCCTGAACGCACCGTCACTTGCAAACGTCAGGCATTTATAGAATTGGATATATTATACCAAATATTTGGACAGACTTTCATCATAATGGCTAAAATGAATTTTAACATTATTTTGGGTGAAAATTTCATTTGTGACTACCAGGCAGTCATAGATTTGCATAATAATACAGTCAGTTTTAAGGAGTTTGATAAACTGAAGGATGTGGGCTTACACATGGATGAAATCACTACAGGGAAAGACGTGAGTTCATGGGTATTGGAGGCAATAGCAGAGGAGACAGAAGAGGAGGTACGAAAGGCGGAAGATTACCTTATAGATGTGGCTGTTGTGGAATTAAATGAAGAGAGTGACTCTCAGGAGATATGGGCTTTACTAGCAGAAGGAGAAGACATTGATACTCAGTTTGAAGAACTATTACAGGAGCGGCTCAGTGACATCCAACTAGGGGTTGAACATAGGAAGAAACTTGAGGAGATCTTAAGAAGACACAAGGCAGTGTTTGACACAGTTCCAGGGAAGATAATAAACTTTCAGTATTCTATGCAGGTTGAGGATTGGTCCCCATTTTGAAGCAAATTGTACCCTATACCAGAAAAACATCGGGAGCAGGTCAAAAGGATTATAGATGATATGTTGCAAGCTGGAGTGATTAAGAAGACTCCTACACCTTATTTAAATGCGATTTTGGCAGTCACAAAACCTAATGGATCCATTAGACTTTGTCTAGACGCCAGAAATCTAAACATGCGCCTTATTTTTCCCGAGTATGACCAAGCGCCAATCATCAGAGACGTCTTAAAAGGATTTAAGAACAAGAGCATCTATTCATCTGTAGATCTGACGAGTTCGTTTCACCATATCGAACTGGATGAGAAGTCACAGCTTCTTACTGGCTTCTTGTTCGATAATCAGACATATTGCTTCGTCCGCATGCCCATCGGCGTTAAAACAGATGGATGCGCATTAATTCGAGCCTTGGATCGGAACCTTTCTGATGAAGAGAAGGAAATGACGGTACGATATATTGACGATATACTCTTGGCTTCAGATAACATCGAGACACATATGGAAAATTTGGATAAGCTTTTGGACAAACTTAGAACTGCAAATTTTAAAGTCAACTTGAAGAAATCCCATTTTTTTTTTCAAGAAGGAGATTTTATACTTGGGGCACATCATTGACCAGGAGGGAGTGAGACCAAACCCTGCGAAGATAAAGGCGATAAAGAATTTCCCTACACCAACGAGAGTGAAACATATCAGAGCTTTTCTTGGCGTGACGGGCTTCTTTAAGGAAAACTGCCCAGGATACACTGAAACCGTAGCACCTATGCAGGAGATGCTGAAGAAGAACAACAAATGGCTTTGGAACGCTGAGTGTGAGAAATCATTTCAAGAGACTAAATTATTACTGGAAAATTATATTAAACTAGGTTATCCAGATTTTCAACGGAAATTTATTATCCAAGCGGATGCTCCCATGGTTGGTATAGGAGCAATGTTATACCAAGAAGATCCAGCTAACCTTCAACAGCGTGATTATTTAGCATTTGTGAGCCGCAGATTGCGTAAACACGAGCGCAACTATACGGTCACGGAACTCTAATTGTTGGCAATTGCTTTGCAACAATGGAAACGAATTGTATATGGTTACCCCATTGTTATTAGAACAGACCACAAAGCACTAACGTTTTTTGTTCAAGATATCTATGGCTAGCGAGCGTGTGACACGGTGGTCCATCTACATACAACAATTTAACATAGAAATTGAACACTGCCCAGGAAAAATGAATGTAATTCCGGATGTATTAAGCAGGAACCCCGAGCCTGATACCGAAGAAACAGCAATAGTACTGCATATTGAGTTAACAGCAAAGGACCATGCATTCATGGAGGAATTACGGGAGATACGACGAGAGCAGGAAGCAGAACCGTGGATGTATCAAATGATCCAGTATTTTAAGAAGGAATTACCAGCAAGAACCCCAGCCTACAGAGAAGCAAAAGCCGGAGAAGGAAGATATGTCTACCTCAACAATTTACTGCATAAATGGATAGATGAAGAACACACCAATTTACGTATCATGGTACCTGCATCATTACAAAGAGGACTTACTTGGCACATACGTGGGATTAGACAAGGCACAGGCGACCATAGGAGAAACGTTTACATGGCCGCGAATGAGGACTACCATTTGTGACGAAATAAATACTTGCGATCCTTGTCAGAGGATGAAGACGAATAATTACTTAATGAGGCAGTATCCTAGACCATTGCTACCTCAGAAACCCTGCGAGCTTGTGGCCCTGGACTGTTTCGGTCCAATCCCGAAGGGTAGGCGAGGGTGCCGTCACTTGCTAGTGTGTATTGATGTGTTTTCTAAGTTTGTCGTATTGTGCCCCATTCAGAAAACTACATCGAAGCAAGTACTTAGTCGTATTCGGAATAGAGTTATTCCAATCCTTGGAAAACCAGAGTTTATATTGTCGGACCATGGAAGCTATTTTACGAGCGCCGAATTCAAAAAAGGTATGGAGGACTTGGATGTAAAACACATGTTTAGTAGTATTCGCCACCCTCAAGCTAATCCTAGCGAACGCACAATAAAATGTGTTACTAAATACTTAAGGATCTTCATTCCCAATGAACATCACAAGTGGGTAGACAGGATCAAAGACGTAGAGACCTGTATGAATACAACTAGACATGAGTCGACAGGCCAGATTCCCATGGTCTTGCACATGAACGAATATCCAGTAAGATCGTGGAGCAACATCATCAATTGCCCACAAGATCCCATGGTTGGTCATGAGTTGAGAATTGAGATAACGAGAGTCCATATGAGAAACCAGGCGGATCGCAGATTAAGTCTTGTCAGAAATAAGAGGTATCACAGAGAACTATTAGTCAACGAGCTTGTATTAGCACGGAAGCCAGCGACATCTGATCCAGAGAAGAAGGTATTTAACAAGTTCAGTCCAAAACTTATCGGACCCTTCTGTATTGTACGTATTCTTGGTAATAACGCATACAGAGTGAAAGAATTGAGTACAGGTACAATGTCTGTCTACAATGCGGCGAATTTAAAATTGTATTTTACTAGCGAACCTTGGGAACGCAGAAATAATGCTGCAAATTAAATATATGGAAGTACTTTTGCACATCCAACTATACGTGGGTCAGTGAGTACGTCAGTTGAACGAGGAAGTTGGGAGTAGCCTGCCGTAGTCAAACACTAATGGGCTCTGACGATGACGACACAGCGAGAGAACGAGCGAGAGAGATAAGGACACTGGAAAGGGGAGGTACTAGCCTTAGGCGATCAGACAAGCAGACAGGCTTGGGAATGTCTGAATGAATGAGGAAGCTGGAAGTAAACACGAGTGCGTGTTGACACTCCAACGACAGTGGCGGCTAGACTAGACTGATGAGAGGGAGATTTCTCTAGGATTGGCAGAAATGGATTACAGATGTTATGTGTTTTTTTTTAAATCGACTATATGCTATGTTCTATTTTTTCCATGCAGGAGGATTGTGAACCCTTTATCCACAGGCTGTATAACGGATCCTAATAATTATTCATCATCTTTTGATACATTTCTACAGACAGCAGATATGAGAGCCAGACGGTGTTGGGAAATATTGAGAAATCAGTGGCCGAGAGGACACAATGATTTAAGCTCCTGTGGTATTTTAGGAAGAAGCATAAATATTCTTGAGACATAGGACAGGTGCAACTTTTAGCTCTGAGACGGCTTGGGTACGCACATTATGGCCTGTTGCTATGAAGGTTGGCGCCAAGAAGAAAATCGAATGCTACGAGGCAATTGGTCAATCTTCATGTTGACCACTCCCTACTGCAGAAATACATGTAAAAGCGCGCAAAGACATACAAGAGTCTGGGCCAATAATATCAAGACGCCTTGTTTTAGCGGCAACTCGGCTTGATAACGCACCCAGGTAGATTAACGCGGGAGTTGTCTACAGATTAATTCCACGATCGATTCGAGCCGGCCACAGCATAATCGTAACCTCCACACTGATACGAACTCAATGATACCGATCGCATGCTAGTCTGATAATTATTATGGAATATTTTCTCATAAATCCCCTACCACACCTACACTAGTCAGTTTCATTTATAAGGATCCAAAATGCTTCGAGAGAACACTTATTTTCGTGCGTCTGAGGACGTAACGTTAACTCACTTATTTTCGTGCGTCTGAGGACGTAACGTTCAATCACTTATTTTTGTGCGTCTGAGGACGTAAGGTTCACACTCTTTAATTCGTGCGTCTGATAACGTGACGTTGATTTTTATTTGAACATGGAACAGTTTCGACAAGTTATAAGTATAACTTCAGTGATTTATTTGTAGTCCCAGCACTGCCAGTAGGACTAGTTCATCGAAATAATTCACCAAATAGACTGTCAAGGAATTTACTACTTGATAGGAGAATGTAGTAGGAAATATATCGTGTGTGTATCTGACAAAACTTTATTTAATTCAGCACGAGATGACGTCTAAGAACGAGAACGGATCTTGGAACCAGCAGGACATTTGCCAGAAAATGTCGATGACGAGATAAACATCTTAAAGGAGATGGCTGCAGACGTTTCCTTGACGCTGTTTTAAAGAATGAGTACAAATGAATTTATTTATTTATTTATTAAATCAGCTATGGTATTATGGGACATATTTCGTAGATATTTGTTTGCTTGTTTGGTAATGTAGATTATTAGTTCTTGTTTTACTGACACGTTAAATATGGGACAAGCCGAGCGTTGTGTAATTTGTAAATATGGTGATTTGTGTTTGTTCAACTATACGGGGCGGCGCGCAGCTCGTGCTCGCGTTCGCTTGCGTAAATCGCGGTCAAGCATTATTATTCGGAGGTATGCCTTATAACAAAAATGGAACTGAATTAAATTTGAGATTAGAAATAGAATTTGGAGGGTAAAGATTATTTGTGAGTAGAATTTTATGACGGATCAGGTTATTTTGATAGTTGCTTTTTCAGCAGAGCTGAACGGGATGGCACTTTGCACCCGAGTTTTTGTTGTGTATTTTTTAAAATGTGTCATTGGACGCAATATTGTTGATCTGTTTTGAGCCGACCCGGTGGTAAGAGTATGAGAGTCAGTCCAAGCTTTTGGGTGCGGTGTGATTTTTATGATGTGCTAGCGAGAATATATCATGGTGATTATTCTGACTTGCTCCACATTAGCCCAGTTCATGACCTCGCGAGGCTGGACTTGTGGTATATATTTGTGTTTTCTTGCCATCCAAGGGGATGAGTGAGATAGTTGGCGTTTCCAGAGGGAAACTGCACCTGGCTTGAGCGACTGAGAGAGATAATTGAGGCAGTGTTGACTCATACAAGAGGGGCGCGCTCAAATCAGATAACGTGACTTGTCATTAGTAACAGGCTTGGATTCTGTTCTTCAATTTAAGACGTTGTTTAAAATTCACAAAACCTGATCAGTTATAATGAGTATCGATTGATTAAATGGGTGCTGCCGATAGTTGTAAGGTAGCTTCCGAGACTCCTGTTTGTCGGGCGTTTTATAAAAAATGTAAACATAGTTTTTCAGCCGTTAGGCTTGTATTTTGTTGTTGTTGGTTCAATTTTTGTGTGTTTATTTTACGCGTTCAATGACCCGTGTCAACTTAGGGTGCGTGAGGCTATGTTCCCATGTTATGATGAGAGCGTTTTGGCCTATTTCTGGCATGCTCCTTTTGTTCATTTATGTGGTCTGGCACCAGCTGGACGCTCAGGGAGATTCGTCATATTTTTGTATTATTAGATCTTGCATGTGTCAGTAGTAATTATAGTGTATTAATTAAGGGTGGGTCCCATAGCCATAGTGTGATTTAAAAGATGCAACTCCGTGAGTAACATGACTGTTTCAGTTGTCAACGGACTCGCATCAGTACTCAGTTTCTTATTAACGAGCAGTACACCACACATTATATAAAATTCTTGACCAGGATAAATGGACTTTTATCCATATGTTGTGACGAGTGAGTTCTTACCGCTCAAAGTTTATGTTATGATTAATTATTTGTGTGATGCTGCATTCACATTGTCTTGTTGTGACGAGCGAGTTCCTACCGCTCAGTGTTATATTTATTTTATTAGGGGGTGAAAGTCAGGGAGGATTTCTTTTATTTATTATTATTATTATGCACATAATTTTCAGTCATTAAATTTCTTTTATTCTACTTGTTATTCCTTTTATTTCTAGTATAGCCTCTGTCATGGACCTTTCTATTCATTAGAGCATGTGTTTTTAAGCGAACTTTGCTGTGTAACGCAGTCTGGACTGAACACGACCCCGTAGATGAATCTTGAGAAAAACCATGTTTTATTGAAGGGTGCAGTATGGACTAAGATTTCGACGTAAGACTCATTAAATACGTCATACAACTGTACCTAGGGATACTTGTAGAGTACTGAACTAATAAAATCAGAGCATTCTTTTTTATTTTCCTATGAATTAAAAGTGTACAGTACGGTATATCAACATTGTGGCTTTTTATGTAGTAGTTGGTGATTTTACGTGACTTATGTTTACAATGGAAATAATCACACAGGTGGGTTCAAATTCAAAATACCCTTGCAAAAGTGAAATCATCTGTCCCGCGAATAACGTGCTCAAGGCAGTTGCCAGCTTGCTGGCCGCCGCGAGCGCTAGTGTCGCTCCACCTACAAAGAGGATGCAATTTCGTAACGCAGCGAGCTTCGCGACTGTGTATTTTAGACTGTGGTAATATAACTCCGTCCTCCCAGGGTTGCCAATGTAACTTTTCCCCCGAGAAATAACTTACGGTATAGCTTACTTCAAACTGAGGCTAGCGCCAAATAATTTTGAATCCCACACAGTGGGACAATATTACCTTTTTTCTTCTTGCCTTGGCGGGAGAGAAGTTGTATGTAAATTAATCTAGTTTTTATTAACAATAACGCGCTTTAATAAAGACTTAGAAAATTCTATGGGTAGGCCTACATTAACACTAATTTTGGGATCATTAATAACATCTTGAGCATGAGATAACCGTCAGCCGAGTTGATTCGTATTACGGTACGTAAATATATGTCCGGCAATTCCCCGAATTACGGTACAGTTATCTCCCAGTTACAAATGAGTGAAATTTGTCGCCTGAGTAGTGTAAGCAATTAAACCTTTTTCCGGCTGCATGTAGCATTTGTAAGGTAAGAAGGATCTTGGTAGGTACAAAAATCTTCGAAAATGATACTTTAGGCATTCAGGGCTAATTGCAATATAAAGCACAGGATCTTGTTCGAAAAATTGAATAAACATAAAAATTAGTACCGGTATTGAATTACTCATAAACCAACATGATACATCGTGAGAGGACATGCCCACTTTTGCCGAGACCTCTGTAAATAATTTCTCTTGTTGAGAGATACGCAGTCTTCATGTTGGTAGCACATATATATTTGAGTTTATTTTGTTCCTTTGAGAGGAACATGAATGTTCTAGATTTACCATTGAGGTGAGACATTTTAGTAAAAAATTAACTTTTTTTTAAAGAACTGATTTGTTTTTGTCTTTTGAGCATATTGTATTACTCGAAAAATTCGGGATCAAAAAACCCTTGCAAAAGTGAAATCAATTGTCCCGCGAATAACGTGCTCAAGGCAGTTGTTGGTCGATCCTGGCTATGCTATAATGGTGCTGATGATGGTGTCGTGAAGAACGGTTGATGATGGTAGTTGTGTGTGTAAATGTATCTAGAACAGGGATAGAGTAGAAGCTCCGGGACTTAAGCAAGGCACTATCCCGGCAATTTTCTGTAGGGAGTGTGGCAAAATCCGGGGAAAAACACACTCAGGATAACCGCTGTCAGCACCGGGATTCGAACCTACGATATCCGTACTTACCGCAGCTGCCCTCGCGACCATGGTGCACGTTTGACGAGCGTGGCGACGCCGCGGGACGAAATGCTTGTAGAATTTGGCTTGAGTACCTATAACCCCCCACCCCATTGGTCAATCCTGGCTATGCTATACTGGTGCTGATGATGGTGCCGTGAAGAACGGTGATGTCGGAAGTACGAGTAACAGCGTGGTTGTCATCGACTGACCCTGAGGTCCTTCCTCCGCTGCTACTTATTCGTTTCCCCGTGTTAGACCGGCGAGTCATCGGTATTTGTTATGTTATGGGTGTTGATGTTCCTGTAGTATGATGGCCCACATCGTGTGGCGTATAGTTGCCTCACGTGAGGGGCCATCTATCCAGTTCAGCGTTGCGAGGTCCCTTCATTACTATGGGATTCGGGGAGTTTTCGTGGTAAGGAGGCCTGGTTAAAGGTTGGGCTTCAAAAATATTCTAACCCTGGTCCACTCCTACCGTTCTTGTCCTCAACCCTTCCTTCCATAACTTACTTGGCTATTCCTGGGTGTTTTAGTATGTGTTCTACCAACCTCTCTCTTCATTAGCAGTCACCAGAAACATCTCTCCTCACCCACTCGTCTTAATACCTCTTCATTTTTCTATCTACCCATTTGATATTCATAATTCTCCTTTAACACCACATTTTAAATGCTTCTCTTCTTTTCTGCTGCGCCAACAGTCCAAGTCTCACTTCCATACAGTGCCATGCTCCAGACAAAGGCCCTCAAAAATAACTTCCTAATACCTAAATCTATATTCGATGTCAACAGATCCCTTTTCCGTAGAAATTCTTTTCGTACCTGAGCCAGCCTTTGTATATCCTCTTTGCTTCGTCCATCACTGGTTATTTTGCTTCCTTTGTAACAGAAGTGTTCTACTTCCTTTAGTCTTTCACCCGCCAATTTGACGTCAACTAGGGTTTCTAATTACTTTCGACTGCATTCCATTGATTTGTATTAAATTTGTTAATTTTCGTCATGAATTACTTCAAGATGGAGTCCAAACCTTTTAAAACACTCTTTCAAATCCTCTGGTTTATCAGCTTAAGATGACAATGTCATCAGCATATCTCAGAGTTGAGATTATTTCTCCTTGAATCTGTATTCCTATTTTAAAATCTTCCGTGATTTCTTTCATTGCTTGTTCAATGTATAGATTGAAAAGTACGGGCAATAAGTTGCAGCCTTGCCTTACACCTTTCTGAATATAAACTTCTCCTTCATGTCCTTCGGCTCGAATAACTGCTGTCTGGTATCTGTATAAATTGAATATCACACTATCCTCAATGTACTTTATTCCAATCCATTTCAATACAGTATGTCAAGCAACTTACTCCAATCAACATTATCAAAAGCCTTTTCTAACTCTACAAATGCCATGAACGTTCTCTTATTTTTCCTTATTCTGCCTTCCAAGATCAGCCTAAGACTTAGCACAGCTTCCCTTGTTCCGAAGTTTCTCCTGAAAGCAAATTGCTTCTCACCCAACTCCGTTTCTATCTGCCTTTCCTTTGTCTTGTAAATTATTCTCGTCAGGATCTTTGAAGCATGAGTGATCAAGCTGATTGTACGGTAATCTTCACATATGCCAGTTCCAGCTTTCTTTATTATAGGGATGATAACATTCTTCTTGAATTCAGAGGGTATCTCACCTGTCTCATAAATCCTACATACTTACATAGTCGTCCTCTTGTACCCTACGGGTGTCGAGGTTTTCCAAAAAGACCCCCAGGCCTTCCTGTCTCTTGTCAGTTGTTTGACCTGATTCCACGACATTCCTCTAGTTTCCATTGCTCCTCTGTCGTCTTCCTCCCATTTATTTTCTAGGTTTCCCCCATGGTCTGGTGCTCCATATACAGCTCCAGCGATTCGTGATTCAGGCATCCTAAGGACATGTCCAAACCACCTTAGCTGATCGCCTGTACTCCAAGACCAGATCTTGTGGTCTGGTTCCTGATTCTATCCCATCGCGTCTTTCCTTCAATTTTCCTCAGGTATCTCATTTCTGTGGCTTGTATCTTGCTTCTGTATTTCGATGTAAGGCACCAGGTTTCACAGCTGTAAGTTAGGGTAGGTGCGAAGACTGACCTGAAGATAGCCAATTTTGTTGCCTTGAAGATTTCCTTGTTGTTGAGGAAATTTCAGAGCATTGAATAATCTGCCACTAGCCTGCGTACTGTTATTAATTTCCGCATAGTGTGGCTCCCAAATACTTAAACGTTTCCACTTGCTCCAGGCTAATTTCTCCCAGTTTCCCAGGAATGGCCAAGGATGTAAGCAAATAGAACCAGCTAGTGGACAGTTCTTGTTTCAATCAGGAGTGGCTCAGACAGAGAGTGCAAGAGCAGGAGTGGGGATACTAGTACCAGCGAGTTATAGGTACTTTATCAAGCACTGGTATGCCATTAATGAGAGAATAATGACAGTCACCCTAAAATTTGGAGACTCCGAGTATCAGGAGATGACCTTCAAAGCGGCATACGGACCCAATGATGACGAAAATGTTGAAACCAAAGATACTTTCAATGAGGAACTGCAGAAAGCCATCGACGACTCCAGTGGGAACATTATGTGGTGACCTAAACGGCAGAGTGTGAAGAAGTGATGGGAAGGCACGGAGATCATCAGAACGAAAATGGCGGGAGGATTATAGAACTGTGTGTAAACAGTGGACTAGTTATAGCCAATTCTGTGTACGCGCGCCCGCGATCTGCGCCAGTCAAATCCGGCTTAGCTTGCCGTGTTTATCGGGCCGCAAATAGATAATGACCCTGTACTAGCACATAGTCTACTAATGACTTTTTCATTCCGACTCGATTCTTCCTTAGTAATCTTGTATATCTCCTTGTATTGAACACAACGTTGCCTGCCAACTTCTTTATTATTCGAATTATGGAAACACACACACGTTCGTGCAATGTTAATCGGTGTCTAAGCATGACCAACAATCACAATACTCACTAAACGTGCAACACTAACGTCTAAGCTTTGCAGATACACGTCCATATGAATGACAAAATACGTGTGAAGTAACGATATGAATTAGCGGAGCGGGGTATTGCGAGGTCCACTCGTTCCGCACCTGGCTAGCGGGCTGAGTGGACCGCGGCAAACTATTGCGTCATTTGGATGGCCAGGTACGGACCTCACAATACCCCACTCTACTGACTCATATCGTTTAGTGAGTTGTCTGAAACAAGACGAAAATTTCGAATCATGTTTCCAGGAAGACCTATGCCTAATGCCAGTACAATTAGGAGGCTCGCTAAACGATTCAAGGAAACTGGGTCCGTAAATAATAACAAAAGTTAACAGACAACAAAAATTAGATGAGATTGTTGTCCATTCTTTCATCAGAAGATGTCAGGTGTGTGTTACAAGAGAGGGAGGACATTTTCAGCATTGACTATGAGCACTGTAAGTACACATTATTGACCATGTTTGGTAAAAAGTGCGCGCCCACCACCGGCTGAACCGTGTACGCGCGCCCGCGATCTGCGCCAGTCAAAGCCGGTTTAGCTTGGCATGTTTATCGGGGCGCACAAAGATAATGACCCTGAACAAGGGGAAATATAGAAGAATGTGCTAGATACCAGAGTGTATGGGGGTATGAAATAGGAAGTGATCACTACTTGCTGATTATGGAAATGTCACAGCGTTTCGAGGAATACAGAGGGGAAAGAAGAACATCAGGAAGAAAATCAAAAGTTACAGGCTCAAGGAGGAGGAGCTGCGACCTGAATACCAGCAGAGAATTACAGATGGGCTGAGAAGAGAGCTGAACAAGATCTCGATTCGAATTGGGGCCTTTTCAAGAAGAATATTAGAAGCAGCTGAAACAACATGTGGAGTGGCAGCAGCTGGGGTCCAACAGAAGAGAACGGTTTGGTGCACAGAAGAGGTAAAAGCTGCAGTACATAAGAAGCAGCAGCTGTGGAAGAAATACCTGACAAGCAGATTACCCCATGACTATGAACTTTATAAGAACCAGAGACGAAAAGCAAAGGAAGTTGTTAAATAAGCTAAAGAGATGGCATGGGATAACTTCGGAAATAAGATGGAAAATGACTTCAGTGAGAACCAGAAACTCTTTTACAGGGTGCTAAAGAGTCACCGGAAATGGAAGGAATGCCCCCTCAAGTTCATTAAGAGCAAGAATGGAACACACTGTAACAGAAAGAGAAATTATGGAGAGGTGGAAGGAGCATTTCCATGAATTGTTAGCAATACAACCCCAAATGCAAGAAGTACAAGTTCGGAAACAAAGATTGCTGAAAGATCTGGAAGATGAGATACCACAAGAAGAAGTCATTAAGGCACTACAGAAATTGAAGTTGGGCAAGGCAGCGGGACTTGACCAACTCACACCTGAGATGTTGAAGTACATGGGGAAAGAGGAAAGAAGATGCTGTTGAAAATCATGAACCTGGCTTGGAGAACAAAGAGTGTCCCTAAGGACTGGGAAGTGGGTATCATTGTCCCTATTTTCAAGAGGGGTGATAACAGGGAGTGCGCAAATCATCACGGCATAACTTTACTCAGCGTACCAGGGAAGTTATATGCACGAGTACTGGAGGATAGACTCCGAAGAGTGATTGAACCACAGTTGGATGAGGCACATTGTGGTTTCAGACCAGAGCGGAGTACCCAAGACCTTATTTTCAGTGCTAGACAAATCTGAAAAAAAAAAACATGGGATATGGGAAGCAGGTCCACATGACTTTTTTCGGCCTTGAAGAGGCCTTTGATTGTGTACCTCGACACCAGATATGGAGGGCTTTGCACAAGAATAAAGCGAGTGGAGGAATGATTGCAGCAGTGCAGAGCCTGTACAAGAGATGCCGTAACTATATACGAACATCTAATGCAGAATCAGGGGAATTCGAGACAACATCAGGAGTTAGACAAGGCTGCATATTGAGCCCACTGCTCTACGTTACATTGATGGATGAGGTCATCAAGATTTGTGACAGAAGAGTGAAGAAGCTCCAACTGGGCTCTAGAAACATGCGACCAGTGTACGTAACCCATTTTGCTTTTGCAGACATCTTGGTCATAGGGGACTCGCAGCAGAAACTACAACACAATCTGTGTGGAACGTAGAACTGGCGGAAATTGGAATGAAGATCAACACCACCAAGACCCAAACCATGCTGGTTTCGCGAGAAGCAACAGCTCACAATATTACATTTTATATTAAAAATAAATCCTACATACCAAGCGATATATCCTGCTCAGACCTTCATCACCCATGCAATGTAGCAACTCAGTCAGATGATAATCTGAGCCTGGTGTTTTGTTTCTGAAGTGTCCTAATGCACTATCAAATTTTGATCTCAATATTATATCTCCTTTCTCATCTCATCAATTTCCTCTTCCCTTTCCATTACACAATTCTCATCTCCTCTCCCCTATACAAACGCTCTATGTAAGTTTTCCATCTCTCAACCATTTCTTACAGGGTGCTAGAGGGTGTTAGAGGTTTTCCATCACAGTCAATATTATAGCACTAGGTCATCCTGTCCCCAAAAGTACTCTTAATCATTCCATAAGCTGCATCTACTTTTCCTACTTTCAGACAAGTTTCTATACTGGCACATTTCTCTTTCGACCATTCTTCTTTCACTTCCTTGCACTTCTTGTTTACCTCATTTTTCAGAGGTCTGTATTCGGCTTTCCCCATTTAATCTCTTGCTTTCTTGTGCTTCGGCCTTTCATTCATTAATTCTACTACTGGGTCATCCTCTTGGTCATTCTTCTATTGTGGTTATTGAATCAAGTGTTAGCCATGACCAACATGTGCAATTCAAAATCTGGTTTCGGAATCTCTGTTCGACGATAATAAAGTCGATTTGGAAACATCCTGTATTGCCTGATCTCGTCCATGTGTATATTCCTCTATTGTGGTTATTGAATCAAGTGTTAGCCATGACCAACTGTATTGCTGATCTCGTCGATGTGTATATTCTTCTATTGTGGTTATTGAATCAGTTTCTTCTATCTTCCCTTCTCTTCCCGCAGTATTCCAATCTCCCATTACTATAACATTTACGTCACCCTTGTCATACTTCAGAATTTCATCTCTATTTCCATGTGCAATTCAAAATCTGGTTTCGGAATCTCTGTTCGACGATAATAAAGTCGATTTGGAAACATCCTGTATTGCCTGATCTCGTCCATGTGTATATTCTTCTATTGTGGTTATTGAATCAGTTTCTTCTCTTCCCTTAGTATTCCAATCTCCCATTACTATAACATTTACGTCACCCTTGTCATACTTCAGAATTTCATCTCTATTTCGATTTGGAAACATCCTGTATTGCCTGATCTCGTCCATGTGTATATTCTTCTATTGTGGTTATTGAATCAAGTGTCAGCCATGACCAACTCGTGCTCAGTACAGAATTCCTTCCACCAGTCTGCTTTGTCGATCATTCTTTCTCCCAATGTTTTTGTTTGTGGATTTTTTTTTCACTCATCAAAAGTGCCCATCTCTCTGCATTTGAAGTTTGTTCAGGGTTCCTCATTAGTCCTCCTCTTTCAGTTCGTCTATTGCCCACATCTTGGGCTTTTGGTTCTTCTTCAGTTTCTTCAGCTTTAATCTGCATTTCATAACAACCAGATTGTGGTCAGAGTTTATGTCAGCTTCGGGATATGATTTGCAATTCAAAATCTGGTTTCGGAATCTCTGTTCGACGATAATAAAGTCGATTTGGAAACATCCTGTATTGCCTGATCTCGCCCATGTGTATATTCTTCTATTGTGGTTATTGAATCAAGTGTTAGCCATGACCAACTCGTGCTCAGTACAGAATTCCTTCCACCAGTCTGCTTTGTCGATCATTCCTTTCACCTAATCCGAATTTTCCTTCTATCTTCCCTTCTCTTCCCGCAGTATTCCAATCTCCCATTACTATAACATTTACGTCACCCTTGTCATACTTCAGAATTTCATCTCTATTTCTTTGTATACATTTTCAGCTTCTTCATCATAGGCTTGACTGGTAGGCATATATACTTGTACTGCTGTGGTGCATGCAGGTTTTGTATTGATTTTAGCTACAATAATCCGTCCACTATATTACTCATAGCATTCCACCTGCTGCCCCAAGTTCCCTAGTCCATATGAGACCTACCCCCACGTGGTCATTAATTGATTTAGCGCTAATGCTACTATAGTTTGAGCCCTGCGCGGATAAATAAAACGTTATCCGCACCTGCCCCGCATCGCTGTTTTCCGCATTCCCATGTTTGTTATCCGAATCTACTGGCATTACAATAAATTTTTTAATTAGATAAAGCATAAATTACTAAAGCAACATATTTAGACATTTGAGGAAAACGTCGTTCCCCTAGGCTTTGTATGTCAGGTGCTATGTTTAAAATGAATGTTTTACAGCCCGAAATGCAACCCTTTCTTGTTCGGAGTGTTAATTATGCTTAATGACATTAGCTTACATCATCTTACATTTGTCTTGAATAAAAAAGGAAGCTTGTAGTTTAACGTGACCGCTAATCTCCAGATCAAGAGCCACGGGACCTCCTATTTACGTGGAATCCGAACCACAGGTCGTGGCATTTCAATTTGAAAATCTCACATGCATTGACCGGGAATCGAACCCGGTCCGCCTTGGTGAGAGGGAATTGTCTTGAATAAAACATAACGGAAAAATATGTCATAAACATCCGGGTCCTTATAATGACATTAAACAAGTTTGGATTGTATTCTAAAAACTATCCAGATATTTACTCCAAACATTATCCGCTATCCGCACAGCCATGCACACTATATCCGCGCGGCAATTTTTTGCGGATATCCGCATCCGCGCAGGGCTTTGGCTATAGTCTCCTGACCAAAAGTCCTGTCCTTCATTCCAGCGCACTTCACTAATCCCAACCAAATCCTACCTCAACCTATCCATTTCCCTTTCTAAGTTTTTTAAACTTCACTGACATTCCACGCTCCGATCCGTAGAATATCAGATTTCCTCTTTGTCACTCCTGTGATGTCAATCTCCTCTTGAGCCGTCCCCACCCAGAGATACGAACGGGGGACTAGTTTACCTCCTGATTGGAGGATAATCAAGTTGTAGGATTTTGCAATGCACCATTATTGATAAAGCTGCCAAATGGTAACATAACTAAAACTGAAAGCTTTGGTAAGTAAACAATACGATGTGGCGAGTTAAACATTTTAGTGTAAGTAGGTGAGCAGGGAGGGTTCTGACTCAAATAGCGTTATTTATGCAAATGAGGGGGGGCATGTCAAGGTCAATGACCTTGAGGTAGGTCATGATCAATGACCTTGAGGTAGGTCATTGAACCCAAGGTCGTCGGGACACCGGAAGGTAAACAAACCTTGGAGGGTTCAGGAACCGGTTTGTGGGGGTGTGGGTGGAGGGGAGGGGTGGGGGGAGGGGGAGGGAAGGGTGGGGTGGGAGACGAGGGGATGAGGGGGAAGGATGGAAGGGGATCTGCACGAGACCCTCCTCGACCCAGTCTCTCTGTTGGACTGAGCAACTTCTCTGTTATTGTCTCGTGCTATATAGCTTTGTTTTGTACTTGATGAGATCCGAGTGTTGCCGAAGGTTTCCGAATCTTTGTCGGTGAATGAATCGTCAGATTTGAACGGTCCATTGGCGTGTGTGTGATGTCATAGCAGATTATGTGATGTGGGGTAGGTCATGGATGGAAGTGTTCTTAATGAAAAAAAAAACATGAAATGGAGACGGATGGTGGTGGTTGTTGAAACCTGAAGTGGTAGGTTGGTTAGGTGTGAATGGGTCTGAGAGACAAACAAAATGGGGTTGAAAGCGCTCAATGGTAAACAAACATCAATGGTATCTGGAGTAGTGAATGGGATTGAGAGAGAGGGGGAATGAATTGGTTGTTGAATGTGCTCAATGGTAAACAAACATCAATGAATCTGGAGTAGTATTTCCTGTAAATGGTAGGGTGGGTGAGGATACAAAACGCATGGCATGTTGGGTCGGCCAGCTCGACATGAAATAAAAACAAGAAGGCGTACACCAGATCTGATTTATTAATCCATGAATTATATGTGGCATTAAAACCTAGCCACTTAACAAAAAGTTTATTGCCACTTTTTTGTACAATTTTTTCAACAAGATAATGCTTGGGATATTGCGTCCTTTGCAGTTCCTCCATGTAGAATCCTCCTTGGATTGGCTGCTTGTTGAGGTCATCAAGTAAATAAACAACTGGATTAGAAAGTTTTACCTTGCGAATACGAAATAATTCTGTGCTCCAGTTTGGTGTGTATCCTTTGGTGAAGATTGTTTTATGTTTACTGATGCGCACATAATCACCAATACGTAATCGATGACGTCGCGGATCTGCTGTTTTGATTTTGTGATGAATGCGATCCAATTGCGCAATGTTCTTGGTTACAAGGCGTGGTTTCATTCTGATGGTTCTATGTTTAGTGTTGTTGTAACGTGTCACCAGGTCGCGTACAAGTTCAAGCCAGCGATAGGATCCTCTTGCTGTAAATTGTTCCCACATGCGCGTCTTGAGTGTGCGGTTGAAACGTTCTACAACACTTGCCTTTAGATTGCTAAAAGTGGAATAGTGATGGATGTCAAGTGATTTGAGATAAGCGGAAAAAGTCTTGTTGAAAAATTCTTTGCCTTGATCTGTTTGAAGCAAACGAGGTTGTCGTCTTGACCGCTGAATGATGGTCTTGAATGCAGCGGTGACCAGTTGTGCAGATTTATTCCGAACAGGTTCAACAAAGGCCATTTTGGAATAAACTTCGATGACGGTGAGCAGATAGTTGACCCCGTTGTTAGCTTTGGCATAGGGAATCATTTCAACCAGATCAGCTTGCCAAAGATCGTCAACGCCCCGTGTGATGACATGACGACGATGGTAGAGACGACGAGCTGGTCTATGCAACTCGCGAGCAATGGCAGCCTTAACAGGCGAGGGTGTATGAACACGTTGACTCATTTGACAATAATGCCAGCATGACGAAGCTCCTCTTCTAATTCTAAAACTTCCGCCTCGTGTCCGGTATGACCGGCCTGTTCTGATGCACGCAACAGTTGCAGACGTTTAACCAACTTATTTGGATTGTTCCAATAGGCGAAATCGATGAAAGGTTTCAAAGTATTAAATGTGATACCGGACGCTGAATTTGCACGGCGAACACTCGCATAGGTGGGAAACAATTTTGATATGATGGTTTTATATTTGAAGCCCTTATTAGCATTTACTGCTTCAGAATGTTTATAATTACGTCTAAAACCATTTGTAGCCATCAAGATGTTTTTATACTTTTCAAGATCTTCTTTATCATAGTCCTCGGTAAAAGGTGTACGTGAAAATAAAAGTTCTAAAAGACCTGGCGTCAATTTGTAACGAACTGTTTTAGCAATCAAAACATTGTCACTTATCTTGATTGGTGAATCGCCAATTCGAAATCTATTGTTTTCATAGCGAACACCATAGGTAGTATCAGTTTTCTTAGTAAAAAGATCTTCAAGGAAGGGGGTAACCAACGCACCATAATTTTGTAGTAAAATGGATTTTAACCGCACATATTGTTCGGGCGTATTTAATATTTCTTTAAGAGTAGGCTGCTTTTCTTTGGGTCTAGTGGGTGTTTCAGCAATTATTGATGTTTTCAAAAACTGGGGCAGCGGTGATTCTTTGGAGCTAGAAGACGGAAGCAATGGAGAAAAAACATCGTCAGGTTCTTCATCATTTTCTTCCTCCTCCTCCTCCTCTTCAATTGTTTGTGTTTCTTTTGAGCGAGTACTAGGCTTTGATGTTCCTTTCAACACAGCTTCCAGAGGTGACTTCAAATGTTTTTCGACAAACAGTTCACTGTCGGCATGTGCACGTTTTAGATAGCGAAACTTTTGTCGAATGCTATTTCGTGCACGGATTATGTGCTTTTTTAATTGACTCCCTGTTGTCGCCATGACATCTGAACAAATTATGTTCAGAAAAGCAATGCAGCTACTTAAATACGAATGAAATGATCAAATCCCATGCGGTAGCGTCCATTGTTGATGTTGCTCTGCTTATCAATAACAAGACAACTGTGGTGATGAGCGTTCCAACACATGGCACACAACTGTGTAAAGGCTTGAAAGGTCATGTCTGGGTTCACGTGATCATCGTAGACGTGATGCATGTTGCGCTCATCCTGTCGGAAGAGAACAATCACGTTGGCATTGTCACGAATTAACTGTCTTGGTATTCGCGAATAGGTTTGAGCGAGATAAAAACAATCAATATATTTATGACGTCCCATGCTAAAGTAAGCCTGAATAATACCCTGTCGTTCTGTGGCCACATCGTCAAAAATCATAAGCGAATGGGGGCGAACATTGTCTGGAGAAATGACATCTTCGTGTGCTGCGAATGTGAAGTAGCCCATGTTGCGCAGACCTGACATGACCTGTTCCAAGAACACATACAGCGGTTGATACAGCGATTTGGCAAAGATATAGATATTTTGAAAGCGCACTCCGTTTAAGGAGGTGATGAGGGTAAGCAAAAGATTGGTTTTTCCACATCCCGACGGGCCGGCGATGAGACAGCGAATGGAGGATGGGAAGAGTGATCCATGACGTTGTTCGGACGATGTTGAGAAGAGGTGTGAAACCAAGTCTCCCACCGGAAGTGAATGTTGTTGCTTAATAATCTGCATATCAACTAAATGTGAAAGGGGAAGAGCTGGTCTCTATATACATGAGGCAAGCGGGTGTTTCAGTTCCAGTGTAACCATGGACGCCTTTGGAAGAACTCTTAAAACAAATGAACGATTTGCTTTGACAAACGATCCAAAACATGATACAGATCCGGCAACTAAACGATATGTTGATGCTAATGTATTGCCACGCACAACAGTTGGCAATTACAACTTTAATGGAAAGCGATTGACCAATATAACAGAACCCGTATTACCCTCAGACGCATGTTCAAAAAAGTATGTAGATTATTTCCGCTTACGACGTATCAAAGGAGATTATGAGGCTCAGAATAAACGTATTACGGGCGTTGCAGATCCTGTGAACGATCAAGATGTGTGCCCCAAAGCATATGTGTTAACCAATGCTGTGGTGTTAACAGAAGCAAAGGACTATGACGTACACCAGCGTCGAATCACTCAGCTGGCTCTTCCAACAAACAACACGGACGCTGCTAGAAAGGACTATGTAGATAACAAGGTGAAACAGGTGCTCAGTATTGTGCCCACCCTAACTGGAAAGGGCTATACAGCAAATAATGCACGCCTTGTGCATGTGGCCTATCCTGAAGATGATCAAGATGTTTGTACAAAACGGTTTTTATACTCTGAAATGGAAAAGGTGTGGGAAATTAAGGAGAACGCTCTACAGATGAAGCGAAGACGAATACCCGAAGTTGCTGATCCTGTGCAACCTCACGACGTGACGACCAAACGATTTTTGGAACAACGGTTATCGCTTTTTATTAAATCAATGCCCTCTATATTTCTGCTTCACATTGTAAACCAACAACCGGTAAAAGATCCCAATAACCTCGCCTACATACTACGTTCGGGGTATGACAATTACCGATTAATGTATGATGGTGCCATTCGTGTAATTGAGTATGCACCAGATTTGAAACATTTAGAGGTACGATTAAACGGTAGTGTTCAACCACTTATTGATCAACCGGTGAAAGCCGGAGACAAATTATTCTTTCACTTGAAACTCTCGTCTGAAGAAAAAGAGGCGGGGAAAACGATGAACGATTTTCCTCTGTATATAGAACTTGAATATACAGCCACCATTGAATAAATAATTATAAGTTCCCTTCCTGATTAGTGTTAGTTGTGTTCTATACTTTGCGGTGTGAGGTTGTCTTGTTCTTTGGTCGCGATGGTGAAACAGAGATATGTGGTGAAGAAGAGGAAGAAGTTGTCAAGAAAGGGAGGCTTTAAAGCTATTCTTCATGCGGCACGTCAAGCTTCGCGCGGAGAAACAAATAGTGAGTTGGCTATTAAGAAAGCACTCCGAGCAGCACGATTGCATGCGAATCCCAAAAGTAAACTACGTTTTAGAAAACGTGCCCGAGTTATTCCTGTGCCGAAACGTGGTTGATTTTTACCTGCACTATTTGCTGGACTAGCAGCCCTGGGTTCACTTCTTGGAGGAGCAAGTGCGGTAGCATGAACGGTGAAAGCTGTTGAGGAGGCGAAGCAACAGTTGAAGGAAAGTGAAAGACATAATAAAACTATGGAGGCCATAGCACTGCGCGGTAAAGGTGTGAACATGAAGCTAGCACCCTACAAGAAAGGACTCGGCATTTACATGTCGCCAAAAAACGGTTAATCGATGCACTGCCACGACGAGCCATGACGCATGAGGAAGTTATAAGATATGCAAAACAGCTAAAGATCTCCCTCTTTCGAGGTGTGTTTATGCGCAACCAACTACCGTCTCGACCACGGAGCCATGAAAGTGCTGTTGTTAATTTGGATGACAGTCATGGACCGGGAACGCATTATGTGGCCTACATAAAGCATGGGCGAACCGTGTGGTACTTTGACAGTTTTGGAAACCTTCCTCCTCCGACAGAGCTTGTTCGCTATTTTGGAAGCAATGCAACAATACACTATAATGTGAAACGAGTGCAAAATTTTAACACGCAACAGTGCGGTCGTCTATGTTTGACTTTTATATATAAGACCGAGCATGGCGGGTGACGTGGTCATTATGACAACAGAAAGTAGAACGTTTACAGTGCACGGACAAGGTGCGGAAGTAACTGTTGACTTTTATCCTCCTATTGAATTGGGACGACGACCCTACGTGCTGGGACTTGTTTCGTTTGAAGGCTATAATAGAATCTGCAACATAATTGAAGACGTCAATGATAAGTTCTACTACGATGACTATGTGTTAACTCTACCGTCTGGCAGCTACACCGTAGATGATATTCACGATCACATCTACACAACTCTCACCAAGGAATTTAGTCTAAAAGCATTTCTTGACGGGACACGCAAGTTTGAACTCATAGCCAACAACGTGACACATCGCTGCAGTATTCTTTCTTCTTTTAGGATTGATTTCAAATCTCAACCAGATTCGATTGGGCCATTGTTAGGCTATTCACCACAAGTGTTAGTACCGAACGTGATACACAAGTCTGACCAACCGGTGAAAATAATTGAAGATCATCACGTATCTGTCACGTGTAATATTATTACAGACGTCTACACCAATCAAGATCCCTCGCATTCGCTTTATGATTTTATTGTTACTTCACCTGGTGGTTACATCATCCGCGAAAACCCGTCGGTGGTGCTCTATCATCCTGTGAGTGTGACCAACATCAGGAATATTACCTTAAGACTGGTGAATAGAAACCAACGTCTCATCCGGTTAGACCCTCATACACCTGTGACCTACAAACTGTATCTGAAGCCAGCATGAAACAAGTGTATAAAGCGGCAACGCTGTCAAGAACAGGTGTTAGTTGTGCTCAACACGTGTACAGGTTAACACGTGTCAACAAGCAGATCCTACAACAACTTGGTTACACCTTACGTCATGAATTCGATTCTAGACGTGACAAACCCTGTCGAAGTACAGGAGGGTATTGTAAGAATTGAACACCATTCCTACCAACCGTATACTCAGGGACTAAATAATAATGATGAGATTCGCATTACTATTAACCAACAAGATATCTACACGCTTCCACATGAAAGTTACATCCAGATTGAAGGACAACTCACTAAATTGGATGGTACCATTCCAACAACGTCAAAGTTGGCCAACAATGCTTTGGCCTTTTTGTTTTCTGAGGGTCGCTACGTGATCAACGGTATTGAAGTGGATACTACTCGAAATGTTGGCATAACAAGTGTCATGAAACTTTATCCCTCGTATGGAAGCGAAGAGAGTAAAGCTTTTTGTATGGCTGGTTGTTGTCCCAACTCAACCAACGACTGGATGATTAACGATGATGGTACATTTACTGGACATTTACCTCTAAAATTAATACTAGGCTTTGCAGAGGATCATAAGCGCATTGTTGTGAACGCAAGACAGGATCTGATTCTTGTACGAGACAGGAGTGATTATAATGCGCTAAAGGGAGCTGATACAGCGCCAATAGATACAAAAATTCTACTGCAACGAATTCTATGGAAAGTACCGCACGTTACTCTATCAGATCAGAAAAAAATTGAGTCTGCTCAAGATTGTGGAGAAGGATACAGCTTTACCCATTTAATTTAGAAGCTGGGAGCTGCATGAATACCCGGTATTACCACTCTCCGATACACATAATTGGTCTATAAAAACCTCACGGCATACAGAGCGTCCCCTCTACGTCCTGGTTGGATTTCAAACAGATCGCAAATATCAACAGAATAAAGATGCATCAAAATTTGACCACATCCAATTACGAAATATACGACTCTTTTTGAACGGTGTTACCTTTCCCTATGAGGGAATGGATTTAAACTTTAACAAGAACAAATATGGTAAGCTTTATGACATGTTTGTAAACTTTCAGTCATCCTATTATCAGAAAGAGGCATGTCCGCTATTATCACCACAAGACTTCAAGTCCAAGGCGCCTCTGGTGGTGATGGACTGTTCGTATTTGGAGGAGTCGATGAAGGAAACAACTATTGATATCAGACTAGAATTTGAAACATCTACAGTTATTCCAGAAAAAACGACAGCCTATTGCCTTATTGTTCACGAGGCGCAAGTGTTTTATCAACCGCTGTCCAACATGGTGACCAGAGTATAAATAGCATGTCTTCCTCCATTGCCCTTCACAGTCATGGAAAGCTACAATGAAGTCACAACCCCCTCTGCGAGGTGGGTCTGCAAATGTGAAAGTGATTTACCAAGTTCAGACGAAGATTCAAGGTTTACCATTTATCGCGCCCTAGTGAGTGAAGCTAGAACTGCCTATCACAAGAATCATACTGTGCTTAGAATGCCGCCGCATCTGGTTCACTATTTACCAGATGGATTCATGTCTACGTTTGGTATTCATGACAGGGGGTACAACAACAAGCCCATCACCAATCAAACAAATAATGTGGACGATGGTGTTGCCAAAGCTTCATCTTGTCATGTTGGAGAGCGGGTAGATTGTATGGACTGCAAATGCGATCGTTGCTCAACAAGTCGAGACGCTGATGCAGCATTTGAGATTTATCGCACCCTGGTGAGTTTAGCAATACGCGCCTACCATAAAGCGCAATTTCTTCGTGAAATGCCCCAGCATCTGATTGCCTATTTACCAGCTGGATTTCTGACCGCGTACGGTGCACACGACATTGATCTTAATTGGGATAAGCTACCATTACACCTCCGTATGTCGGCGGATGTTGCAGCCTGCCGTCCCTGTCGTAGACACTTTATGCATCGAGAAGATTCTCATTGTGATTGGGATGGTCCAAATCCTATGATAAAAAATTGTAAGCGATGTACTGATAACTTTATGAATAAAATTGTGTAATTGATTTTTTGTGTGTATATTATTTTCTCGCTCCTATCCAATCAGTTAGTTGTTAAGAAGCAGTGGTAGTGGAAGGTGTGATACCCGTCGCCATGCCGAAAACATTGATTGTCGACGTGCAGGGTTTCAAGGTGAACGGAAACAAGTTTGTATTTAAAGAAGTTGGAATTATTGACTGCACAACCATGTGGGCACCAAGAGTAACCAGTTTTGTCTTTGAACCGCCGTTTCCATTGCATTTGCATTCAGACGAGGACAGAAGACAAACAGAGTGGTTGCAACGCAATTTGGGACTAGTCTGGAAAGATGGTGACATTCCTTACCATCATCTATCACTTGTTCTGAAAGCTCACTTGTTTGGCGCTGACCTTGTCTTTGTAAAGGGAAGCGAAAAAAAAGGAATGGTTGCGTCAGTATGTTAATTCAACTTGTCAACTTGTTGACCTTCATGATCTGGGATGTCCTGCACTGTACAACCTGTCAGTGCCTGATGAACCTCTACAAAATAAAACACTTCAAAATGTTTGGAAGCTTTGCGATTTGCTAGCTCGCAAAGTATGTCAAAACTTGCATGTTGAGTGTAAAGCGCTGTAACGTCGGCTACAGTGTGAGACATACCAGCGATCAGTGCGGATGTGTAGAATTATGGCTGCAATTGAAGTTTGGACGCCAACCCCACAGAGCGAGCTATTGTCAAGTTTTTCGCCTGCAAAAAGAAGCTAGACAGTTTCACAGACGAGGAATTGAACGCTTTGCCCAAGGCGTTCCTTTTTTATGTTGCTTCAAACGCGGTGAAAAATATTTGGCACAGTGTACCTAGTGAGTGGACCAGAGATCCTGGTCTGCGCGAACTACAACCATGCACTGACTTTAATCATCACCAGCAAGTGTCTATCACTAAAATGCCCTCCATTAAACAGTGTGGAACGTGTCAGCTCATCAAATTGTACCACGGGCATACAAATATACCGTCCTGTAAAGACTTTGCTTCGTCATTTCATGGGTGCGATGAAGAAGAGGAAGAAGAGACAGCAGCGGCAGTATCGCCAGCACCAAAAAGTAAGACAACGCTTGAAAAAGATATGCCAGACCTTTGCTGGTCATGGTCTAGTTAACAAGGCCATTGATCTACTTCCCATTGAACTGCATATTCCTGGCTATCAATTTTGTGGACCTGGAACTAAACTAAGCCAACGTCTAGCACAAGGGAATTCTGGAATCAACATATTGGATGCAGCGTGTAGAGATAATGACATTGCTTACAACAACAAGAATATAGAAGTACGTCGAGTCGCAGACCGCATTCTTCTAAGAAAGGCCATGCAGCGTGTGATGTCATCTACTGCTTCTATTGGTGAGAAGATTGCAGCCTTGATTGTAGCAGGAGCTATGAAGTCAAAGCTAATGATTGGTGGTGGATTAGTGAGGAAAAGGACAAAGTAATAAACATGAATCAAATATTGTTAAGTATTTATTTGAGAGTCAGTCCACCAGTTCATAGTATACACAAAATATGGTTTAGTTTTCTTCTTGTAAAAAACATACAATTTTAATAAAAAGAATTGAAAATGAAAGTGTGTTCTTTTTTACTAGGTGTGGAAATGTCCAAAAGGCAAGCTATTTACACCATCCCACAGACGTTTATTGTCATATGTTGTCAGCGATGTTTTATTTTGATTTACTGTAAAAATATTATGGTTCTTTGAAAGAATGCGTGTTTGCTGGTATAAGCGAGAGGTGTTTGCGTAGAGTACACATCGATATTCCTCAACATTGAGGAATTGTGTGACGCTACGAAGAACACCCTTCGCTTTGCATTGACCTTTATTCTTTTGTGTTGAAAATGCGTACATCTTCGGCGCCAAAGCCACAAATTCTGTCATAACATCACCGGTGCACTCATCCTTAAATAGACCTATTTTTATATTCGTGGGAATTATGCCAAACATATTGTTAACCTCATAGTTTGAGGTATCAAAGTAATTTGGATGTTCTCTCATCACTGAGTAAACATCTATCTTATTGGTTTGATAAATAAGACTGTCTGTATCCATATACAGTAATTTTACATCTCCAAACTTTCGTTTGGCAAACTCATAATGAAATTGATACATTACAAATTTTGAAATGTCAGGTATTACCATTCCCAAGTAAATTGGTCTGTTATACATGATTTCTGTCTTTGACAATTCAATGGTTACTAAATCAGTTTCAATAACTCGTACAGAATGGAAATTAGGCATAGCTATATATTTTCGTGCGCCATATCGACCGTCCCAGTGGTTTACCAAATGAATAGTTCTATGCTTTCGAATATTTTCCATTGATTTACCGTAGCACGCAATGTTCATTAATTTATAAAAATTTGATTCGAATGTGGTCTTGGCGTGCTGCCGATGATGAGTATTCAATTGCATGTACGGTTGTAACCATGGTTTTTGGTCAAAGCAAATAATGCGGTGAATGGATTGCAGTTTCAAACCATGTTTCAAACATTGCATTAAATTTTCAATGTGTATGACGTACCGATTTTTTGAATTTAACGTTGCCAGCAACTTTTTATTGTTGGAACGTGAACTGGGAGGTTGTAATTTTTCAACACAAAATGGTAGATCAGAATGATCATTGTGTATCTCACAGGGATATAATAAGTCGACCTCTAGAACGTAGCCACGCGTGTCATTGCTCGACACATCTTTTAAATTAAAATTTGAAACTTCATCTGAAGTCAGCCATCGAAAATTTTGATATGGAAGAGGTTTTTCCATAGCATATCCGTATAAATTGTTACAATCTAGGTAGGTGAGGTATGTTGTAGGTTGGTTTGGTTTGTATGTATCCATATATGGATTATTTGCTTTGGCGTGCCTTTGCACAAGCGAAACAAGACCACCACGTATTCCACGTTCAAAAAAGAGTAACATGTCGATGTCTGTTAATAGTTCCAGTTCTATTTCAGTCACCTTCAACATACAGTCCCAACTATATCCGGCAAGGGTGTAGTAATGGGCTGGATCTAGATTGTAGATTTCAAGACACAGTTTGCGAAAGTGTTCAAACACGTCTGTCAAAAGTAGTGTATCAATTTTGAGGTATAAATCAGCATACTCGCCCAAAGTTGATATCTTGAACACGTTCCATACTTTTTGGGCGTGTAAATAGTCTTCTTCAGAAATATGACTTTTTGTTAAGTCATTGTAAAATTTGTCCTTTGAAGGGAGTGCAGTTTCCTGTAAACATGCCCAATTGTTTACATAATTATAGGAAACACCCCTTTTCGAATGCATAATTCAAATTGTTTGGCCTCAGTAAAGTGTTGACGTACAAAATTCAAATTGTTTGGGTGAAGCCCTTGAACAAGCGCATCCAATGATGATGCGAGGAATCTATACGAATCTAAAAATCGTATACTGATTCCATTTCGCCATTTCGAAAACGAAATAAAATTTTCATGATTTTGTGGAATTAAATTAAACTTTTGGTTTTCAAGGTTAGCAAATTCCTTAATAATTAAATGGCTGTCATACCGAGACATGTTGTGTAAGAAACAAGAAATATAGCGTGCTCTTTTATATGCCAAATTACATACACTATGAGCCGCTCCTCTAAATTTTCCAGTGTACCGATTATGGTCTCTCACTGGCGTGTCACAAGGTGCTATTGGTTTTTGACAAATGTGACAAGTGGTTACTGTTGCAAAAACCGCCTCGTCTGCGTCCGACATTTGAAGCGGAATTGGATTTTGCAGGATATTGTACACCCGATCTGCCAAGGTGTCCAATTCATTTAAATCCCAAGCAGCAGCATCTGCATCGCGATAAGATTTGAAGTATGAAAGTGAAGGTTCGTATGAACAAATCACGTTTAGGGCACAACTGAATGGCACATGTTGCTGTACTTGTTGAGTGTACGGACGTGTCGGATCTGGTTTACATGTGTCAATGGGTGTGGTTAAACATTCAAAATCTGCATATACTGTAAATGGAAGCGGTTCTTGACGAGACACATTTTGAAATTTCATACTGGATTTATCCTTTTCTGGAAATGTAATTTATACCGCTGGTTGTGTGATGCAATCAATAGTATGTGCTGTCAACCTTTGATTGCTAGTAAAATATTGCAAACAGCGATCACATATATATACCCTATATTTTTTTTTGTAACTTGTGAACGAACAAGTCTAGAAAGATCTTTGATATAACAATAATGGTTGCACAATTCCCCTTCAATGTACAGTAAATTAAAATCCTTTTATTTTTTTCCCTTTGTCACATACAATGGACCAATAACTTTGTCCCCTTCAACTCCGTATACATTAATGGAGTAAAGCGGATTTTTAGATTCAAAACGAGAAATGGCGTTGAGGTCCATTGGGAATTCTATGTCTGCTAAATTTAGACTGATCATTAATTCCATAAATTTCTGGTGATATTTTCCCATTCTGTGAACATTTTTAGTTGCAGGACTTAACCCAGCAGCCAAGGACCAAACAAAGCAAAAAACGTCATTATTATCCACATTGATGACTGCGTGATGTTTTTCCAACTGTTTAGGTAAATTAACATGAGCTGAACCACTGTTCATGGGATCAAAGGTGCATACATTAATTTTAAAATGGTCGATAGCTTCCAGCGATTTGCCACTTTCCAATTCTTGAAATTCGGCAAAGCGCGTCATGAGCTTATCAACAATGTTTTTACTATACCAACTGTGTATATTATCAGTGCGGTACAATTCACACATTTTTGTATGTAAATAAATTGGTTTTGTTATTTCAACACCTTGTTTTAAAATAACAAAATCACATAATAACTCAGCGTTAATCTTTAACGCTACATGTTCTCTTAAACACTCTTGCATTTTATTTTGAAAAATGTTGTAGCTAGCGTTTAAAAATTCATTTGGGTCTAAAAATTTAGCATCATTATTAATTTTAAAGCTACATAACTTGTTATAAAAGCAACTATCCACGTCCTGCCAAATAAGTTCTGGTGCTGACATCATGACACTTACAGTAATTACATTTACTACAAAAACAGCACATCACTGAACAGTTTGCAGAGAATGAAAACAAACAAAGTTTATTGTCTCTGGAAATTCTGTTTTAACATTAACAAATTTTAAATTTTATTTGATTCTTCAATAAATTCTACCAAACATCTTTTATTTTCCAGTCCCAAATATTTTAGGTAGATGGTTCCTTTGTTGAGGTCATTTACAACTTCGTCGTTGAGTTCCATGAACCTCGCAGGTAAGAAGACAGCGAAATCTTCTAGTTCACAAACTATTCTTCCCCCATATTTCGTTTTTACCCTGCGAACAGCTGTCACCAAATAGTACTCGTTAACTGGCAGGTCCTGTAAACGTTTAGTCTCCAGACCGGTTGCTCTGCCAAGTGAATTCGCAACTGTTATAGCAGACATATTGGTTCTGAAAGTTAATTATAAAGTGTTTAGGTAAACTATTAAAAAGGTTCAGGTACCCTCCACCTTTATTTATTAGCACATTAACTCAAACCCTGATCTATAGACTAAACCATCAAATGTGTATACAAAACTTATTTGCTAAGACGAGGAGTCTCCTAACAGCGCTTAGTCCCAGTAATCAGTTGGATAGAACGAGATAAGGCAATATCTCTTTTAACTGACGTCAAACCTGGTAATGACTGTTAGTTGCAATAATAGTTTTATATACCCATTTGATATTATTATTATCCACTTGATAAATATTTAAGCTCAACTGTGTAACCATCGACAGTTAGAAATACTAAAAGTACTGTGTTCAATATTACCTGATAGAAGATCTTTGCAGCAAAACGATGTGTATACTACAAACTCGTGGACTTCTCTGGCTAACAACAATAATGTCACGGCTTATATACCCTTACAATCAGAGGCAACGCCCCGGTTTGTCCGCTTTGTCAGTAACTGGATGACCTCCATATTCAGTATAAATGAACCTGCTACTTTACAAAGAATTGCCATTCACTGCTATGTCTGATCAGGAGAGTTTTATCCATGCTGATGAAGAAGAATGCAACAATTGGGATTCGTCTCTAGACATTTTCATGTAAGTAATATTCATTTTTTTTTTAATTGATACCAGGCTAAAAAAATTAAATCAAAGCCTAGAACGCTAACCAATTAACCATGGGACCGGAATATATATTTTTAATTAAGACAACACAAACACCCAGTCCCCAGGCCAGGGGAATTAACCACCAAAAAAAAAATACAATCCCCACAAACCTCCCAAAAATCTAACCCAGGACCCTCCAGTTCAAAGCCTAACAGCAGCCAAGAACAGTATAGTTGAGCCACACAGCTATACACATAGTTGTACAAAGAAACGTTGATGAACATCAAACATGTTCAATTAATTTGCGAGTTGGCACTGCTGTTGTGAAAAAAGTTTCATTGCAACTCCAAGTTGTGATCTGGAATAAGATCACTGCGTGATTTGATTGGTAATTGGAACAAAACATTAAGTCTTTTCTTGTCTCGCAATAAGCAGTCAAGTTAATTATTACACTATTGTTTAAATGCAATGTCAAGCTTACTCGCAGACTGACTATAGCAGAGCAGTCTGACTGCAAGTGGCTAGTACTATTGCTGTTAATGTTAATAGCGTTTGTCAAATTGTGGTCAAGTAGCTTTGAACACTTAGATAGGTGTTAAGGTTTTATAAACTTAGCTGGGTGTAGCCTTTGTGTAATAACTTGTACTAGTCGAGACTGCAAATTGTATGCAAGTAGTACCTTTCTTCAACACTTGTTCATATATATTAATTAACTATAATAACAGCAGCTCCACTCGCTAAAGCGCAGCGTTAGGTCATGGGGACTATGCTCTCTGCCGACTTGGTAAACGTGTGGGTTCGAGTATCCACCGTCAACTGTCCTTGAAATGGCTTTCTGCGGTTCCCCATTTTCAACTCCAGGCAAATGCTGGGATGATAACTTCTAACAAACCGCGGTTGCATTCTTACCCAGTTCCATTCAGCATTAGTTTTATCTCTTATGAGGTTGATTACCCATCATGCCAAGCTCTGTAGCTAAATGGTTAGCGTGCTAGGCATTGACCCAAAATGTCCCCGGGTTCGATTCTCAACCAAGCCATCAGGGATTTTAATCTCCTGAGGTTAATTCCTGGGGCTCCGAGGTTGTGTGTATGTGTTGTCTTCATCAACACTTCATCTTCATAATAACGCGCAGGTCGCCCGCAGACATCAACTAGAAAGACCTGCACTCAACCTCTCCAGAGACCACACAATCATTATTCAGGGATTGTAATCACCTAGAGTTAATTCCTGCGGTCCAGGATTGGGTGTATGTACCGTCTTCATCATCACTTCATCCTCATAATAACGCTCAAGTCGCCCACGGGCGTTAACTAGAAAGACATGCACTTGGCCTCTCCAGAGGTCGCACAATCATTATTCACTACCTACCATTAGTTTCATCACTCATTAACTCCTCCTGTCATGAAGAACAGTGTTTCATTATAAAACTGTTCACCACAAACTTTTAATTTAATTTCATAGCTAGTCAAGAGGTTGTAATACTATCATATATACCTACATTTTATGTTGCATAAGCGCACATGTTGACGATTTTAAAATACAGTGTATTGCATCCTACTTTGTATTCAGACATTGTTTGGAACAAACAACTTTCTTTTCTCTCTGGTCGACTTTAGAAACAAGACCAATTTATTGTAATTTAATGCGCATTGTATTACCGGTTGGAGACACGCTAAATTTATTGCCGCTGTCAAATATAATGGCTTTCATTGTATTGCCAAGACATACTGCTTTAACAAAAATAAAAGTTAATACATCATCAATCTTGATACCAGTCTATTGTCAAAAGGGCTTTCAATATCTTAGAGTTGTAACAGTATAATTACTCATACATTACAATAGTGTTGCGCTGTTATGAAAATTAGCAGTAGTACGCCAGCTTCTCACTGCTGGTCCGCGGTTCAAATCTCACTCACTCCATGTGAGATCTGTGTAGGGTAACACAAAGGTTGAATTGTTGTTGTTTGAGTCTTCAGTCTTTTGACTGGTTTGATGCAGCCCTCCATGCCTCCCTGTCCTGAGCTAATCGTTTCATCTCTACATAGCTCCAACACCCTACATCGGAGGCAATCTGTTTAACATATTCTAACCTTGGTCTACCCCTACAGTTTTTGTCCTCGAACCTTCCTTCCATAACTAAGCTTGCTATTCCTGGGTGTCTTAGTATGTGTCCTACCAACCTATCTCTTCTCTTCATTAGCAGTCGCCAGAAACATCTCTCCTCTCCCACTCGCCTTAATACCTCTTTGTTTGTAACCCTATCTACCCATCTGATCTTCAGCATTCTCCTGTAACACCACATTTCAAATGCTTCAATTCTCCTCTTTTCTGCAGCACCAATAGTCCAAGTTTCACTTCCATAGAGCGCCACGCTCTAGACAAAGGCTTTCAAAAATGACTTCCTAATACCTAAATCTATATTCGATGTCAGCAGATTCCTTTTTTGTAGAAATGCTTTCTTTGCCTGAGCCAACCTACTTTTAATATCCTCTTTGCTTCGTCCATCACTGGTTATTCTGCTTCCTAAGTAACAGAAGTCTCCTACTTCCTTCAGCTTTTCACCTGCCAATTTGATCTCCATAGAGGTTTCTGATTTATTTCGGCTGCATTCCAGTATTTTTGTTTTACATTTATTTATTTTCATCATGAATTCTTTCCATAAGACGGAGTCCATACCATTCAAAAACTCATTCAAATCCTCAGGCTTGTCGGCCAAGATAACGATGTCATCAGCAAATCTCAGAGTTGAAATTATTTCTCCTTGAATCTTCACTCCCACTTTAAATTTTTCTCTAATTTCCTTCATTGCTTGTTCAATGTAAAGATTGAAAAGTATGGGTGATAAGTTGCAGCCTTGCCTTACACCTTTCTGAATACCAGCTTCTCTCTCATGTCCTTCAACTCGAATGACTGCTGTCTGGTTTCTGTACAGATTGTATATCACCCTCCTATCCCCGTACTTTATTCCAATTGATTTCAAAATGTCAAACAATTTAGTCCAATCAACTTTATCAAAAGCCTTTTCTAAGTCTACAAAATCCATGAACGTTCTCTTATCTTTCCTTATTCTACCTTCTAAAATCAGCCTAAGACTTAGTACAGCTTCCCTTGTTCCTACATTTCTCCTGAAACCAAACTGGTCTTCACCCAACTCCGTTTCTATCTGGCTTTCAATCCTCTTGTAAATCATTCTAGACAGGATCTTTGAAGCATGAGTAATCAAGAAGGTTGAATTAAGGATAACAAAATTAACAGTATTATTCTCTTCTTGCAAAACATTTTTTAAACTCAGCTTCCAAAAGCTTACATATAGCAGAACGTGGGTTTTACAACTACAGAGGTGCCAGCCGAGTTCGGCATTGCTTCCACTTACTTGTGTCAAGCTCCTCTCTCTCTTCTTTCCTCTCAACCTCGCTTGGCCAACTCTTGTTCTCTTCCAACTCCAACAGTATTAGAGTATCCAAGGCCTAGGGAGTCCCTTCCTTTCCCGCCTTAATTGCCCTTGCCACATCTTTTCTGATTCCCTCCTTCTGCAAGAGGCCAGTCTTCTTTTCCCATTATTTCCTACCTTCTGCCTGTCATTTAATCATTGATGCAGAGAAGTGCAAGGAGTATGCCTCCATAACTTAGGAGGTTTTCTTCTGTGTACTTTGGTTTTCCCTGACACAAACATCAAGACAGTTTATATCCTCGCCGCTAGATTGGGTATTCTAATGACATTGATAGACATTTTTTCTATTTTATAGTTTTTCAAATGACCGTGTCATGGCGGAGTTTTTCGTCCGCATGATGATGGAGGCAGAAAATGAAAGTGAGGATGACAGCGAAACTGAAGAGGAAGCAGAATAAGAAGCTACCAAAAAAATTTAAACAAGTAATGTACCAAAAAGAAAAAAAACAATAATAATAATAAAAAATATTCTTGTTTTGATTGATTTATTTGTCTATCATTCCCACTTTTATTTTTTATATGAAGCTGAGCGAGCCAACATGTCAGGTGTCAATCTCAGAAATTCACTCCCGTGACATCACACATCGGTTGACCGTTCAAATCAGATTATTCATTCTAACACCCATCCATGTCCATTAACCATCTAGCACACATTCCATATCCTCAGCTCCATAACACATACATTCAAATCTCCCAAGTCAGCATAAATGAAAATCCTTCGGCTGCACTAGGTCTCTGTGATTATGCCTCCATGGCTTAGGGCGAAGCATGCCAACCTCTCACCGCTGGGTCTGTGGTTCAAATCCCAGTTACTCCATGTAAAATCTGTGCTGGACAAAACAGAAGCAGACTGGTTTTTCTCCGGGTACTCTAGTTTTCCTGACAAACTTTCATTCCACCAACACTCTCCACCATCATTTAATTTTATCAGTCATTTATTCAATCGCTGACTCAGAGGAGTGCAATAGGCTTCGACAGACGGCACAGTTCATATCTTCACAACTAGATGGAATATTCCAATGTCATCAATAGACATTACACCATCTTGTTTTTTTATTTCATGTCGAGCTGGCTGAACCGACATGCCATGCGTTTTGTATCCCCCACCCATTAACAATTTCTTTACCGTTAAATATTAGAAAAAAACAATCCCATCCATGACCTACACTACATTCTGCCTGTGACGTCACAACCTCCATTCACAGTTCCATCTTCATTCACGTTTGTTTACCCGCCAACCTAGCACGTCAGGGTTCAACAACCACCATGCATCTCCATTCATGTTTCCCATTAAAACACTCTCATCCATGACCTGCGCTACATTCCGTAATCTGCTGTGACGTCGCAACCTCCATTCACGGTGCCATCTTCATTCACGTTTATTTACCCGCAAACCTAGCACGCCAGTGTTCAACAACCACCATCCACCACCATTCATGTTTTCCATTCAAAACACTCCCGTCCATGACCTACCCCACATCCCGTAATATACTATGACGTCACACACACGCCAGTTGACCGTTCAAATCTGACGATTCATTCACCGATAAAGATTCGGAAACCTTCGGTAACACTCGGATCTCATCAAGTACAAAACAAAGCTATATAGCACGAGACAATAACAGAGAAGGCGCTCAGTCCAACAGAGAGACTGGGTCGAGGAGGGTCTCGTGCAGATCCTCTTCCATCCTTCCCCCTCATCCCCTCGTCCCCCACCCCACCCTTCCCTCCCCCTCCCCCACCCTTACCCCCCCTCCCCCTCCCCCTCCCCCCACCCCTCCCCTCCACCCACACTCCCTCAAACCGGTTCCTGAACCCTCCAAGGTTTGTTTACCTTCCGGTGTCCCGACGACCTTGGGGTCAATGACCTACCTCAAGGTCATTGATCATGACCTACCTCAAGGTCATTGACCTTGACACGCCCCCCTCATTTGCATAAATAACGGTATTTGAGTCAGAACCCTCCCTGCTCACCTACTAGTGTACATCAACTTCAATGCCAATAAAGCATCAGATATCTTTTTGTTGCATCATTATCATAAACTAGCTTGGGAGGGGAGGGAGGAAGAGGGCAAAGTCATTATTTAATTATTGTTTCGCTTGGGTCACCCATAGCTGAAGTTTTTAAAACCTACCATATCGGTGAGTTTACAAATATGATTCAGCATAGCATTCCATAATCAACGACAGCTGTAGCTATCCTCGCTAACTCGCAGCTCTAGGCCATGGGCCTAGCTCTCTGTGGACTCGGTATTCGTGGGTTCAAGCCCCACCGTCGGCCGTCCTTGAAATGGTTTTCCGTGGTTTACCCATTTTCAACTCCAGGCAAATGCTGGGACAGTACCTTCTGATAGGCCATGGCCGCTTCCTTCCACATTCTTGCCCAGTTTCATTTATCTTCAATCATTTAATCTCTCATTTAATTCCACATGAGGTTGGCGTCAGGAAGGGCATCTGGTCGTAAAAACTATCCGCCACACAGACTTTCATCGCATCTCATCCCCGACCCCAATGATAATAGGAATAATAAGGGGTAGACTTACATAGCATTCCAGAATCCTATAACTTTCTTGATAAAGGCTGAAAAATTCTCAAAGAAAAGTCTTTAGAATTGGAATTAACCCTGAAAAAATTAAACAGTGTCATACCACAGTGCACAAAATTAATTTCAGAAACCCTAAACTGGAACATGCAAAGTGAAGAGGCAAGATGCAAGGCCTCCAAAGTTCTGGGTTTCATGTACAAAACCCAGAGCTCTAAGGACGAACTACCTATGCATGGTCCGTCCGATATTAACGTGTGGTTTACCCGCTTGGAATTCCACTAAAGTGCAAAACATGAACAAGTTGCAGCGGGTACAGTGCCTCGCAGAGAGGCTAATAGCTCATTGTTCCCCTTCCCGTTTGTTAAAATTCCCATATCTAGTGGCAACAGCCAAACAATCTGATTTGATTTTCCTCCATGCCCTCACAGGTTCCATTGCTATTGACCCCTTTTGCCGCCCTTCGCTCGTAGCAATGCCTACCTAACAGGTTTCTACGGTCGCTCTAGCTATGGAACACACTGCCAGGATATACCAAGATATTACCTCTTCAAAAATTCACGTTCATAAAATATTGAAGTTATAGAAGCCATTTTTCAGTGTTGCCTAATTCTATTAAAGAAAGCTTTCCAGTAGGTAATCCATTGTGTACATAAAAGCACGTTAGTTTGTAATAATAACTTGTTTTTTTTTCAGGTTAGTGTATATAAATACTTATATCCCGCCCAATGTAATTGGGCACAATTTGAGTTGACCGACTGGAAAGCTTTCTTTAATAAAAGCATAAAAAGTACATTGTGTAAATAAACTTCTGTACGAGTGATTGTCTTGCTGAATGTATGTGTATCCGAATGAATGTATGAGGTTGTGAAGGTGCATACGTGAGTGTGTGAGTGAATGGGATAAAATTTACTCTAATAATCTTAATATAAATATTCTGAACATGTAAATATTGTATAAACGAAATGTAAATTCAAGTTGTGTCATTGAAGCATACAATATAGATGTGGGCCTTGCCCTTTTTTACAAGGCCTTCTATACTTCCAGTATATATATTATATTTCCGTGTCGGGGTGACCCACTGAATTCTTCCTTTCCAGAACTCTGCAGCTCTTATCCCTCGGTCTGTGGCCAACATAAAGTCTTCCTGGCTGCAGGTGTCATACAGATCTTGGCATGTGAGCAGGTGTTGTGTAGTCTGGATTTCTCCACAGTCACATCTTGGATCTTCTGCATAACCCCACTTCACAAGGTTGCCGCGAAACTTAGGCACTCCTGTTCTCATCCGGTTTATGGACCTCCAGGTGGCATAAGGCAAATGACTACCACTGCTCAGTACTATTTGTTTCCAGAGTGACATACGCCGGACGCCTTGTTTGGTAAGCAGGGGTACTGTTCTCTTAATAAAACACTTCCTGGATCTTAGGCGAGGTGTGGTCACCTTGTGGTTGAACATTGAATGCCTGGGATCTATCTCAAGCTTATGTCTCTCTTTCTCTGCTGCCACCTCGCATCGAATAGCTGGAGAGACAATGCCAGCAAGAGGGTAGATCTTCTGCACTGGAGTAGGTCTTAGACATCCAGTGACAATACGGGTGAACTCGTTAAGAGCTGTGTCCACTTGCTTGGTATGGGCAGATGCTCCCCACACTGATGATCCATACTCTCCTGCTGCGAAACAAAGTCCCAAAGCTGTTGAACGTTGAACCTGAGGGTCCGCTCCCCATGTTGAACCTATTAACTACCACAGTATGCTATTCCTCGAGGTGATCTTGCGCTTCAATCCTCTACAGTGTTTCCTAAAGCTCAGGGTACGATCAAGCTCGATTCCCAACTATCGAGGCGTTTCACAGCTTTCGAGTGTCACTCCTTTCCAGATAACATTCAACTTTCTCCGGGCCTCTCTGTTGCGAAGATGAAATGCGCATACTTGTGTCTTTCCCGGGTTAGGTTTTAGGTGATTCTGGGTGTAATAATTGTCTAATCTCTCAATGGCATGTGACAGTTTTCCCTCCACCTCTTCAAAGCCCCTACACTGTACAGGAATAGCAGCGTCATCCGCATAAATACAGTACATCACCTTGTCTCTAAATATTCTGGCTGGTCATTTGTATTAATGTTGAATAGCATTGGGGATAACACACTGCCTTGAGGTAACCCGTTTTTCTGATTCCTCCATAGACTTTTCTTCCCTTGAAGTGTAACATAGAACCTTTTGTTCTGGAGCATCCCACGAATGACATTTGTTAGTTTCATGTCCTTAGTGATGATGTACAGCTTGGCTACGAGCTTCTTATGGTTCACTGTATCATATGCAGCACTGAGATCTATAAAAGCGACACCACAGATAAGTTTATTATCATAACCATCCTCGATATGCTGTGTCAGGTTCAGAATTTGGCTGCAACATGATTTCCCTGGTCTAAATCCAGCTTGATCTTGAATTAGCCGGTCATCAATGAATGTTGCAATTCTTTCAAGGATGAACCTTTCAAATGCCTTGCATAGGTAAAGCCCCGCGCGGATGCGGATATCCGGAAAATATTTCGCCATGTGGTTATAGTTTACATGGCTGTGCGGAAAGCGGATAATGTTTTGAGAAAATTTGCGGATAGCTTTTATAATACAATCCGAACTTGTTTAATATCATTAGAACCCGGATGTTTATGGCATATCATATTTTTCCGTAATGTTTTCTTTTTCATGACAAAATAATGTAATATGATGATTTAAGCTAAACTCATTCAAATTATGTCATTTTAATCCGCTTATGCCCAAATTCTTTTTTGTTTCAGTTTTGTCTGAAAATCTTACCACAGGGTCTTCATACATCACAGATGAAGGGTGTATGAGTTATTTTAGTCATACATGTCTCTTTAGGGGTTTTTACTTGTGATGCAAAAACGCATCACTAGGCAAATAGCAGTTGAATTCTACTTTTATCAATGTTATTAGTCATGGATTTCATGCTATCAGATTAAAGTAATAAGTGTACTTAAACATTAAAATATAGAAATGTAGACTTTCACGACCGGCGTTGAAATAGGAATCTCCGTTTCGCGGGCTTATAGGTCGTGTTCCAAGGACATTTTGTCGTCCTGACGTTTCGCTGAATACTGCGTTCAGCATGTTCACAGGTTACATAAAGCGAGGTAAAACAAGTAAACAGAAGATATATAAATAGTCAACAACCCACACATAGAGGCTACCATAGCAACGGCGTACCACATAAAAGTAATGCATCAAGGACAGGGCTGCTCGACTGTTGCATCTTCTCATCTACGACGGTCAATAAGGGCAGGCTTGAGGGGATTAAGGACTGGAAGCCAAGCTCTGTTCACACGTTCTGCTTCCTCCTTAAGATTGAAGCTGTTAGTATGCTTCAGGATTTCAATGGCCTCCCTTTGTAGCCTGGCATGATAAGGCACCGTGGTGGACAGAACTTCGGTGTCTCCATATCTTATATCGTGACCTGCAAGTAGCGAGTGTGCTGCTACAGTGGATTTATCTGTTTGTCCCAGCCGGCTGTGTCGTTCGTGCTCCTTGAGGCGAGTGGCAATACTTCTTTTCGTTGTTCCAATATATACTTGGCCACAATCACACGGGATTTTATAAACCCCTGCCGCGGTATGAGGATGTCGCTTATCTTTAGCGGACCTAAACATGTCCTTAATTTTTCGTGTAGGCCTGTATATGGTCTTTATATCATGGGACTCGAGTAGCCTCCCTATTCTGTCCGTGACCTTTTTTATATATGGAAGAAAAGATCTAGCCAGGGGCTGCTTGTCTCCAATTACCCTTGTAGTTGTACGTCTCGGATGGAGTGCTCGCTGGATATCTTTCTGGCTGTACCCATTCGCGCGTAAGGCCTCGTTGAGGTGTTCAATTTCTTGTTTTAGGCACTGCTTATCACAAATTCTTTTAGCGCGGTCAGCCAGTGTTTTTATAACTCCGTATTTCTGTCGTGGGTGGTGGTTGGACGTCTTATGTAGATATCGGTCAGTATGGGTCGGCTTACGGTAAACTGTATGTCCCAAAGTTAGATCAGCGGTCTTCGTTACCATAACGTCGAGAAACGCGATTTTCTGTTCATTTTCTAACTCCATGGTAAACTGAATGTTCGAGTTCTGGCTGTTAAGATGTTGTAAAAATAGATTTAATTGATCTTTACCATGGCCCCATATTACAAAGGTATCGTCCACGTATCGTAGCCACACTTTAGGTTTCAAAGGTGCGGTCTCTAGTGCTATTTGTTCAAATTGTTCCATGAAGAAATTCGCGATCACCGGACTAAGGGGACTGCCCATGGCGACCCCATCAATTTGTTCATAGAAATCACCCTTCCACAGGAAATAGCTAGCGGTGAGGCAGTGGCGGAATAAGGCGGTGATATCATCAGGAAAAATCCGTGCGATGTACTCCAGGGCTACCTTTATAGGTACTTTCGTGAAAAGAGAGACCACGTCAAAACTTACTAGTAAGTCACCAGCTTCTAATTGAATAGTTTTCAATTTATCAATGAAATGGCCGGAATCTTTGACCTTACTTCAACCACATATCGGCGGTACACAGTCGTTCGTCAAAGATTCCGGCCATTTCATTGATAAATTGAAAACTATTCAACTAGAAGCTGGTGACTTACTAGTAAGTTTCGACGTGGTCTCTCTTTTCACGAAAGTACCTATAAAGGTAGCCCTGGAGTACATCGCACGGATTTTTCCTGATGATATCACCGCCTTATTCCGCCACTGCCTCACCGCTAGCTATTTCCTGTGGAAGGGTGATTTCTATGAACAAATTGATGGGGTCGCCATGGGCAGTCCCCTTAGTCCGGTGATCGCGAATTTCTTCATGGAACAATTTGAACAAATAGCACTAGAGACCGCACCTTTGAAACCTAAAGTGTGGCTACGATACGTGGACGATACCTTTGTAATATGGGGCCATGGTAAAGATCAATTAAATCTGTTTTTACAACATCTTAACAGCCAGAACTCGAACATTCAGTTTACCATGGAGTTAGAAAATGAACAGAAAATCGCGTTTCTCGACGTTATGGTAACGAAGACCGCTGATCTAACTTTGGGACATACAGTTTACCGTAAGCCGACCCATACTGACCGATATCTACATAAGACGTCCAACCACCACCCACGACAGAAATACGGAGTTATAAAAACACTGGCTGACCGCGCTAAAAGAATTTGTGATAAGCAGTGCCTAAAACAAGAAATTGAACACCTCAACGAGGCCTTACGCGCGAATGGGTACAGCCAGAAAGATATCCAGCGAGCACTCCATCCGAGACGTACAACTACAAGGGTAATTGGAGACAAGCAGCCCCTGGCTAGAGCTTTTCTTCCATATATAAAAAAGGTCACGGACAGAATAGGGAGGCTACTCAAGTCCCATGATATAAAGACCATATACAGGCCTACACGAAAAATTAAGGACATGTTTAGGTCCGCTAAAGATAAGCGACATCCTCATACCGCGGCAGGGGTTTATAAAATCCCGTGTGATTGTGGCCAAGTATATATTGGAACAACGAAAAGAAGTATTGCCACTCGCCTCAAGGAGCACGAACGACACAGCCGGCTGGGACAAACAGATAAATCCACTGTAGCAGCACACTCGCTACTTGCAGGTCACGATATAAGATATGGAGACACCGAAGTTCTGTCCACCACGGTGCCTTATCATGCCAGGCTACAAAGGGAGGCCATTGAAATCCTGAAGCATACTAACAGCTTCAATCTTAAGGAGGAAGCAGAACGTGTGAACAGAGCTTGGCTTCCAGTCCTTAATCCCCTCAAGCCTGCCCTTATTGACCGTCGTAGACGAGAAGATGCAACAGTCGAGCAGCCCTGTCCTTGATGCATTACTTTTATGTGGTACGCCGTTGCTATGGTAGCCTCTATGTGTGGGTTGTTGACTATTTATATATCTTCTGTTTACTTGTTTTACCTCGCTTTATGTAACCTGTGAACATGCTGAACGCAGTATTCAGCGAAACGTCAGGACGACAAAATGTCCTTGGAACACGACCTATAAGCCCGCGAAACGGAGATTCCTATTAAAATATAGAACTTGACATCAATTCTACAAGAAATTATAACCACTTAGAAAGATGGTAACCAATAATTAAATTAACTGTCTCTCACAGAAATATAATTTTAGACTAACTTTAAAGAAAGGTGGTCCTATTCAAGTGTTCATTTTCCTTCTCACTGTTTTAGGTATGAACAGCATATTTTAATGTAAATTTTCATTAAATTACGTATGTAAATCGCAGCATACATTGTTCGCTGGTTACGTTGATGGAATGACTCGAAACGTTTGTCTTGCAAAGCTACATTGAATTTTTACACCTTTTTGTGGTCTGCGACTTACACAAGTCACAACGCAATCTTCCGACGTCCGTTCCAATTATATGTTCCCCCATGTCAAATCGAACATCAACAGGAACGCGATTGGGAGTAAGAGTTTTGACTCCACCGGCTTTGATTCTCTTCTTTCCATATTTCTGTAGAAATGATAGGGCCACACACCTTTGAAATTCAAGGAAATCTACTGGAGGTTGATCTGGTGACTCCTGCATCTGGCGAGACAGATTCCATGCATTCTGTAAGGCAACATCAATACCCCACAAAAACAGAGGCCACCACCACTTATTACTGCGGGTGTTAGTCCTGTACGCAACCACATTTTTGTCCATGCGGTCGGTCCCACCCATATGCTGACTGTATTTACCAATTAGAGTAGGCTGAGACACTGTCACTATCTTCTTTTTAAATGCTGAATACCTGGACATCTGTTTCGTCAGCATGACGTCTTCACAGTTCAAAATGACTGTAACCACAGAGTTGTCCTGCCAGCGGCACAATGTTAGAGAGGAACTGTCAGTACATAAGTCAAACGAACCCGTTTCCTTTGCAAGAGAACTCACACTTTTCAGAGGACAATCCCCAATCCTATCATTTCTTATTGTTTCTGTCAAACCATCACCACGCTTTGTGACTCTTCAGTCACCTTTACTGACATGAAGAAATTATCCGCAAATATGTGGAATGAAGCAGATTAGAGCAGTCTCGTGCAAAAGAACACACCCACCAAGACCTAATTCGGATTTATATTGATTTGCAGGGCCCTTGTATCCCTTATAGACTTCAAAATCCACGAGGTAGCCATATTTCAGGTTCATACACCAAATGTTATACCTGAATTGGAGTGGTTTTCCTCTAATAAACTGCTTTAGCCCATAGCGGCCGTAGTAAGATACTATCAGTATGCCTAAGAATGCCTTCAACTCATCCGTACCCAGTGTGAATGACTGGCGGCCTTTTGCATCACATGGATCACAGTTTATTTCACCATATGAGAGCAGAGTTCATCATCAAAAAATATCGAAAATATCCCCAGGGCTCAGTATTTGGTCAAAGGCCAGTATACCATCTAGGCATACATCATTCTGTGGGACAGAATCTCTGCAAAGAGAAGCCTACATTAATAATGATCGTGTGGCCTCCGGTGAGGCCGAGTGCAGGTCTTTCTAGTTGACGCCCGTGGACGACCTGCACGCCGTAATGAGGATGAAGTGATGATGAAGACGTCACACACACCCAGTCCCCGAACCATTGGAATGAACCCAAGGAGATTAAAATCCCTGATGGCCCAGCCAGGAATCAAACCCGGGGAACTTTGGGCCAAAGCCTAGCATGCTAACCATTTAGCCACGGAGCCGAACAAGTCTACATTAAATCACGATGAATAACCAATGCCGTAATATGCACCAAACCTTCTCTGCACCCACCAGAAGCAAATATCAACACCCATATTTGAATGCTATGGGCCCCACATGTGACTAATGTTGTGAAAATGCAATGTTTATGTTTGCACACAAGTTGCACAGTCAGAATCAAAAATATAACATCAATGGTGCATTAGAAATCATATTTTGTATCCCTAGAATGGAATAACTCAGTTAAACTATGATTTCTATAACACAGAAGCTCTATACAAACCTTTGATAAGACATGTTGCACACATTTCACACAGTCAACAAGTACCGTCCAACAAAAGCGACCACTGACAACAATGGAGTACTTCTCTGTCACAAATGTTGATGTTACCTTGAAGGCACCACTATTTGTCAACTGTTTGACATAGCAGAATGAACAACCTAACTGAATAAAATTTCCTGCATACCTAAATTGTAACCTGAAGTAAAATGTTGTGATAACGCATCACTAGGCATAAATGGGTAGCATAATTAACACTCCGAACAGGAAAGGGTTGCAATTCTGACTGAAGAACATTTATCTTAAACATAGCACATGACATACATAGCCTAGGAGAACTACAGAGAGTTTAGTTTGGATGTATCGGAGACCCTCGCTAGCCCGCTCGCCCGCGTTGTGCGCCTGTCTCCCGCCAGGCACTTTGCCATTATGCGGCGCTGGCGCGGCACTGAGTATAGGAATTTGTACTTAAATTTGTACTTCAATGTGATCCTTGACCAATTTTTTGACGAACTGACTTACGGAGAGCGATTTTCAAATTACTTTCAACAAGATTCTTCCACTGCTCACACTGCCGAAGCATCCATGACAGAATTCCATCGCATTTTCGGTACGAGGATTATAAGTCAGAACGTGTGGCCCCCGCGAAGCCCAGACTTATCACCATGTGACTTTTATTTGTGGGGGACGCTTAAAAAATAGAGTGTATGCGAGAAACCCTCCCACTATAAATGAGCTTAAAGACTATATTACAGCTGAAATACAGTCAATCGGTGCTGAGGAACTTCAGAGAGTAAATGCCAGTTTCATAAAAAAGGTGCCAGCGATGTGTAGCAGTGAATGGCGAACATTTTCAGCACCAGCTGTGAACTAGGTAATTACAAATTCCTATACTCAATGACTCAGTGCCGCGCAGGCGCCGCATAACAGCAAAGTGCGTGACGGGAGACAGGCTCGCGCCGCGGGCGAGCGAGGGTCTCCGATACATCCAAACTAAACTCTCTGTACCTTTTCCTCAAATGTCTAAATATGTCGCTTTAGTATGTTGTGCTTTATCTAATTAAACATATTATTGCAAAGCCAGTAGATTCGGATAACAAAAGTGGGAATGCTGGACGAAAGCGGATAACAGTCGTGCGGATGCGGGGCGGACAACGTTTCGTTTAACCGCGCAGGGCTCTATGTATAGGTGGCAAAGGAGAGAGACGGGACGGAAGTTCTTTGCCTGATTTTAGCAGTGCGGCTACGTGAGCTCTCCTCCACAGCTTTGGTAAGTGCAGGGTCTCGATGCATCTATTCATTATATTCACCAGCCACTGGATTGTCCTGGTCCAAAGTTCTTGATTTGTTCTGTCCTGATGTTATCCGGACCTGCAGCTTTGTTGACTTTCATCAGCATGATGGCATGTTCTAATTCTGCTGATGTGCAAGGACGACCGAGTAAATTATTCTCATCTTCACAGGCCGAGTTTTCATGGAAGTTTTCCCGTTACGGAGCAACTGATGAGCTATTTGATTTGGTGTAACCTTGGTGAGATCCTCTGGTGAACTCTTAGGGTCGTTGTTCAAGTTCTTAAACAGTATGATTTATGATAAGTAAACAATGATAAATACATACATAAAAGCTTGTTATTTTTGCGATAAATATATTACGTAATATTTCTTTTGGGTTAGGATGTATAAATTCTTGTTTTCCACCTGAGGTAATTGGGCAAAATTTGTGTTGACCAACTGGAAAGCTTTCTTTAATAACAAAGATTTTATGGTTCATTCAGTTTAAAAATTGTCAAAAATCACCTTTTCAAACACTTATTTTCCTGTTTTTTGTCAAAGAAAAATGGGGTGCTAGACTTACATGATATGCTATGATACTCCCATTTATTGGAAGAAGGAAGGAAAATTGTTGTACTTAGCACTTACCTGAGAGAGAGGCTTTCTAACCTTACAAAATAATGCTGGGGCATTATTCCTGTAACAAATCCATTTCTCTCTGGCCTATTTCGCCTCAGGAGATATTCTGGACTTTTTATTTTATTTTACCTCTCAATGCAACAATTCTCTGACTTTCGTGCTGAACTATCGAAATGACCTCTTCATCCATGTTGAAGATTATCAGTAGATTGTGATTAACTTGAACTGTTCGGATTTCACAGAATGAACGTTATGATATGGGATAAAACACATTACACGACAAACAATACATAATTCATATATTTACAAAACAACCTTGAAAGGGATTATTTAAATTTCAATGACCACTTATTTTAAAATGAAACAGCTATATCTTAGTTAAATTACACTACTTTCTATACCACATCTGCACGGTTTTCATTCGCTTCACTTTCTTCTGCAGCTGGAGAACACCATAGAGAAGGGCTTCAGCTGTGGGAGGACAGCCTGAAAATAAACACGAACCTTCATGATACTATATTAGGGAATTATTTTTGTGTTAATAATCACTATTTCTCCATTCATTAACTAAATGTCAGGGAACAAGTTATTAATTTATAATAATAATTGTTGGGTTCTTAGAGCCAAAACCAACATTTTATAAGCATGTTCTTTGTTGTGAATCTCGTGCAAGGTAGAGGGCCCAAAATTTGTTCCTGTAATAAGATTTCGGCCTATAGAAATTCTGGAAGATTATGGACAAGACTAAAAATTGGTATGTACATTCCTGAATATATTTCTAAAGACAAGTTACAATGAAACTGTCATAACAGGTTATAGACAATTTTCAACATACACATTAACACAGCACACACTAAACTAAAAAATAAAATGTTTGTAATTTCATTTCTGCAAACTACTAAACACTGCTTCTATGACCAACAATGTTTTCGAAGTATTTTCAGCCTTCTAAACATGTCTTGCATATTGATCTGCCTGATGAGCAGCATGCCTCATGATACCTAATAATTAATTTTGTGTAACAAATCCACTTCCCTCTGGACTCTTATCACCTCACAAGGGCTGATAACCTTTATGTTAGGTACCTTAAAACAACAATTGGATCATGTTAAGCAATCGTGATCCAAGCACCATAATACCAAACAGAGATATTGATCAATTTGTAAACCATCTCATTATAAAATCTGTGTAACAGGTATCGTCTCCAAAACTGAGGGAACATTGAGTAATTATGTACATTTTAGTACGATTGTGTTACATCCTAAAAATATTATAGCATTATGCTATGGCATGGCAATAATGTAACTTGGATCATTTATGCTTAACTAAAAAATTGTATGCTGGGTTTAGCAAAAACGAATCGGCCACTACAGTTTGAACATTGTACTTTTTGTTAAATAATGTAACATATTTTAACAGTATATTCATTTCACATTAACAGTATCTACAGAGGTAACATGAAACATTATTCAGTACAGTGTCCTATTTAGCACAGTATTCAGCATTTGTGCCAAGTAGTTTCATCTTCTACGAAATCGTCGACACCATTGAACACTTCGATGTCATGGACGACTTCATCATCTGCAATAAGAGACTGATAAAAGGGTTTGGCATCACAGGGATCAAAAGCAGCATAGAATTCAGATCGTGTAATTTCGGTCGAGATATGGCTTTCCCTTGCAGCCACAGTAGTTCAAATAGTGAATAAAAGTTGGAGTTAGATGGCCTTCGCTGCTGTGTCTTCTGAAGGTCCACAGTGACATAAGCATTATCATTATGGTCTTTTTTTATGTACAGCTTGAATGGATCATCCTTTTTCAACATTATTTCGCGAATTTGCATCCAATTAATATTGTTTCCGGTGGTGTCAACCATATGGTTAACAATGCGTTTCTCCATTTGGGAAATCCAACGAAATCACTGGTCATCATTTGAGTTACAACAATGTCTTGTCAGGTCCATGAGAAATAGTATCTGAAGTTAGTACAACATTTCCATAGAGACAACACAACACAATAATGTAATTTGGATCACTATTGCAACACACATGTCGTTTGGATCAGTTTTGCTAAACTGGAAAGGACGTGACATGGCGAAATGATGCTTGGTTTAAATGCCGTTAGATGGCAGATCTTTGCAGCTGTCGCTTGGATTATTTTTGCTAAACAATAATAGATGTCCCTGGACGCGCTGACATGGTAATCTCAATTTTACGGTTTTGGCGCTTGGATCACTATTGCTTATCATGGTCCAATTATCATCAATTTATCACCTATTGAGAGATTGTGGGCTTTCCTTATTTTTCTTTCAATGCAAAACCCCACTGACTTCTGTGCTGAACAATGGAAATGCCCAGTTCATCCATGTTGAGGATTTTCAGTAGATTGTGATCAACTTTATTCAGTGCAGGTTTTAATGTTTCATACAATGGAGTCACATTTTCCCAAATGAATCTTTGGATTCTGAGTAGTGAGAATGGTTGTGGTTTCCTTAACAATAAATGATAAATGGTGGTGGTTCTTTAGTTTGAGGGGCTTGGACATTGTGGTCATTTAGCCCTGCGTACTTGGGTGTGTGTGTATATATATTGTGCCCTTATTCAACAGGTGATATTTAGGTCCAAGGCACATATTTTTAAGGATCTGCAAATTCTGAATCACGCGCGAGTTTTGTTCTGGAAGGTTTGGAAGCACTTACTGAAGTCATGTGGCGCACGTGGTGAGACCAACGGAACTTCACTTTTATCAATTTTAATTTGATATTTAGGAGACACCGCAGGCTATTCATTTTTCTGGCACTGGAATTTGGAGGAGTTTGAATCATCTCGAAAGAAAATCGGTTTACAGGAAGCCGAGATATCATCATTGGATTGTTCTAGATTTTCTTCGCTGTGACGTATCACCGAGCCAAGCCCAACTCCGCGTGCTATGACGCGCTGGCTACACAGAAGTTTCTGGAACTCAGGACGAGTATAAATAGAGCGCTGAGTCGCGCAGAGAGTACAGTCATTCTTTGTGGAAGCACCGCGTGTGCTATGTAGTCAGCTCATTCTTCGCCGAGGCACAGCGTGTGCCAGTCTATTAGTTCGTTCATCGTTGAGGGACAGTGCGTGCTAGTCGGCTCAGTATCGCCGGACCGCTGTATGGTCATTCTTCGAGCCGCCGTGACTTCTTTACACGCTGAGTAGAAGTGATTATTTTCGAAGCATCGTGAATGTTAGTCTTCATAATACATGTGAACTTTTAAGAAGTGCTTGGCTATTAGTTGCCAATTGACACTTGTCATTTTCTTCAGATTGGTCATATGATAGACTTTGTCTATAAAGTAGAACTTTGTTTTGGAACTTTGAGTTTCCAAGCAGTCAGTGCCGAGCTTTGTCTTGGTAGTTCGAATGATCAGCCACGACTTAAATAATTCCTCCACGGATACCAGTCTTACATGGTCAAACAATTAGCCGACGAAGGGACCAGCCGTGCTTGGCGCCTTCTGGGAGATGCATAATCTCACCCGTTAGGAGAATAGAGGGACCCATCTGTATTTTACGGATGTGTGCTAGGCACTCCCTATTACCCGACCTAGGAATTAGCCAACGAAGGGACCAGCCGTGCATGGCGCATTCCGGGAGATGCATAATCTCACCCGTTAGGACTAGCTTACAACAGGAACTGCATTTGAACCATTGTAACAAGACAGTAAGAGTATCAAATTCAGTATAAGTCACAGCTGTATCAGAACTGGCTAAATAGTATGGGGCAAGCGGGTTGAACTCCGACTTTTCGGATAGCACAAGCTATTAAGATGCTACAAATGAACACTATGGAACGAGTTAATTTCAAGCCAGCCTTAGAACATTCGGTGATGTGCAGTTAAATAGATTGTGGGTAGACATTGGAAGCCGATACGAGTACGCATTCGACTGGACGATCGAATGGAGTAATCCTTGGACATGGAACCGACCAGGAGATCCTTCGCTGCAAGAACATCTGCAATGTAAGCTAAGATTTTACTTTCGTAGTCTATGGCATTTGGAAATTTTCATTTGAAGAGAAATATCAACACAACAATTTTCTGTTTGCATTTTGCAAACCTGTATTTATTTAGGAGCGTCCCGAACACTAGTTCTTCTATGATAAGTCAACAGACAGCGTCACGAATCGTTGGTTAGATTCTTTTGTATTTGTCATCATGGTCATCAGCTGAAGGATCTTCGAAGTTAACTTATTTATTTTTGAGAAATGGATGTTATTTTTTGTCCAAAGATTTCGAGCTTGGGAATTTCAAGTGGTTTTAGTCCACATTTCCAGTTTTGGAAGCATAACAATTATCATAAAAATTATTTTTCTGAATAATAATAATAATAATCATATTTTACTGAATAATATTTTTCATAATAATAATAAAAATAATAATAATATCTTGATATTTATAATGATGATATGTTTTGTAACAGTTTGAATTGAGAGTTGTAGGATTTTGGAACAGCTTAGTTCATTTTGTGATTTATTATTCAGTTTTCAATGGTTTAATGCACACTCATATCTAACGGAAATATTGTTTATAAATGGATAATGTTAAACATTTTGGTAGTAGCGTGAGATAAATAGTGTCTTTACGACACGGAAGGCAACCGAAAAGATCGAAAGAAGCCTGTATAACGTAGGGTTTCCTTGAGTGTGTGTAAATGAGGAATATTATGGTCAAGTCTATTTTGAACAGCGGTAGACACGAGTAAAATGTACAGTCATGTGATGATCTAATTGATACGACTTATTGGAGGAGCAGTGAAGCTTCCTAATGGAACAAGCATGTGGCTTGATATATATATTTAAAAAAAGGTTAAAAGAAAAAAAATGTGGGAAAATATGTGTGATTTAGTCATTCAGTAGTGAGCAGAATTTATATGAATAAATGTATTATAATGTGTTGCATCTGCCACAAGGATGGTTGGATAGCCAATAATAATGAATATGTTGAGGTGAATAATTATGAACGAATAATCTGTTGAATGAAAAAAAAAACAATTATTATCTACGATCATCACAAACAATTACAGTTAAATTCTCGTGTCAAGTCAAGATTTCTCCTATGTATTTGTCAGTGCGAGTCTATTTAAATATACCCTAGCTTTGCCGATGCCTTGCCGAAATGAATGTAAGATTGGAAAATTTAAACCGAAGGAATGAGTATGTGCAAAAATATTACATTGATTATTTGCTAGTAAGAAACCATTTATAAATTACTAAAGGATAATTCTGTTTTGTATGAACATGTTGAACGAGTTTCATAACTCGATATAAAAGGAATAATTAACTGGTCAGTTCTTTGGTGGAAATGCTTAATTTTGAAATGAAGGAATAAATTGATGAATCAATTCAGTTATTGTATGAAAAATAAATAGACTAATATTTTCAAAGATAGAAAATAATAATGTAAATAATGAGTTAATTATGTGATTTGCATACTGAAAGAAAATAAGAAAAAATTAGGAGTTGTGGTCAAATGTGACAAGTAATATGTGTTAAAAATCAGGTGATCGAATATATCATGATGAGGACCACATTTTTAAATTCTTGGATAGTGAAAGATTATTGAATTTTGTAAATAGTGAAACACGGGCATCAGGAAGGACATTTAAATTTACCGGAACAGCCTGAAGTGTAAATAGTCTTCGTTAAAATAGTGTCGATGCCAAATGGTCTAATAATTTTTGGTCATCGATCCATTTATGAGTGTTTCTTCTTGTTTATTACTTTTGCATTTTTTTACATTAAATTTTAACTTAAATAAAATGAGATTTTAGGAAATTGTGATATTTCCATTTCTCCCTTCTATCCTTATTGTTGCATCGAACCGGAAATCAATGAAGCAAGTTAGATCTAGTTTTGTGTTTTTCTTTCACCCAGTTTGGCGCCCTGAGATATTTTTGAGTCTCGAGCTAACTGATTTTCGGTGACATGCAAATGTGGTCGTTGGATCTGCATGACGATTATATAGCACACAGATTCTTCCCCGTTAAAGTAACAGAACAAAAAAGCAATAGACTGAAAGTATTAGCATACTGACTTTTTTTAAATGTAAATAGTATGTCTCTTTATGTACTAATAAGTGAAAAGCAGGAATGTATGTGTTTATAGAAAAAATGCTTAAAATATGTACTTACATAAACAAATATTTATTTTCTTAAAAATCCGAACCCTACTAATGTAACATAGCTGAAGAGTTTGTTTGTGTGTTTAAACGCGCTAATCTCTGGAACTATCAGTCGGATTCGGAAAAATATTTTTGTATATGATAGCCAGGTTCAAGAGGAATAGTTTAGGCTAAACATCTCAGTTAACCTTTAAAATTTTTGTTTAGTAAGTCGGAAGAACAAGCCCTCCCGAACAGCTTCAATAATGAAAATGAAAATCCACAGCCTGCTTCCAGTCTCCGACCGGGTCAGGAATGGAATGAATGAAGCCCCCAACTGGTGGCGAGGATATGAACTGTGACGGCTGCCGAAGCCTGTCGCACTCCCCTGGGGCAGTAATTAAATGAATGACAGATGAAATGAAATGATAGTGGTGAGTGTTGCTGGAATGAAATTTTGACAGGGAAAACTGGAGTACCCGGAGAAAAACCTGTCTGCCTCCGTTTTGTCCAGCACAGATCTCACATGGAGTGACAGGGATTTGAACCACGGACCCAGTGGTGAGAGGCCGGCGTTCTGCCGCCTAAGCCACGGAGGCTTAACAGCTTCAATAATACCTAAGTCTATTGTTGCCTGGCAATGCGGGCTGCATCACGTCGCCCCTACCAGTGGTCTGGAGCAGAATTGCGAGCTGCTTATAAATTGCCGCCAAGGGGAGTAATTAGTGCAAAAAGATTTCTTAGGCCCCTTAAAATAGTTATTTTGGCGGCTTCGGTGTCGTAGTCGGTAGCATGCTGAGCTTCTATGCCCAAGATAGCGGGTTCAAACCCGGCCGAAGCCGTCGGATTTTTTAAGAGTGTTAAAAATCCCTCAGTATGCCTTCCTTCGGAGGGGAAGTAAAGCCGTCGGTCCCATGTCATAGATTTATGGCATGTTAAAGAACCTTCCACTAATTACACCTGTGTGAAGCAAAATTGTATAGGTTAGGAATCATAACAACGCTCTTTGGTTTCTACGTTCGTTGCTAAGAGCCGACTGTGGTGGCGTGTAGTAGTCTAGTTCTGAACTTCGCCTAGTAGTCGTTGACGGTGGCGTTTGGCGGCAAAAGTAGGAACTATTTGAACAATTCTAAGTTGCAGTGCTTACTTGGATTAAAAAACAGATACACACACTAATACAGCCATCACATTTAACACCGGTTATCAGACAGATTCTACACACACACACCCAAATTACACGGGGCTACATGACCGCGTTGTCGCAGCCCCTAAACTAAGGAACCAACCAACCAAAATAGTTATCAGCATGACAATAGTATGCCTCTGTATAAGGGCGATGTTGTTGGTGCAGTATACTGAGGTTAACAGCTGCAATAAGCGTTGGTGCTTTCCGATCCTTATCCTTGAGCGCGCCAGTTCTGTAGTAGTATTCATTATCATCCATAAAACAAATAAATCAACCGGGCTAAGTCGGGCACTACTGCTAGTTGTATACATTTTCTGTATCCAGTTTTCCATTTACTGTAGATAGTTTTTAATTTCTGTAAATAATTATTTTAAAGTTTCATGAACAAGAGTTTAGTGCTTTTCAGTCGGTCAACACGAATGTACCCAAAAGAGATGGGTTATGCCCTAATCTTGAAATAAATTACATGAGATTAATAAAACACTAGGATGACCAGTTTCGATCGTCAAGCGATCATCATCAGATCCATTACACTTAGGCTACAAAATCTATGTTTGAATACAGGTGAAAATATTTACAATATGTACAATTATTTAGTTGCAGTATTGGTACTGCAACTGTCAGTGTATGCTAAATGCAGTATATATGTTAGGTGAAATGCTAAATGGTGATAGCTATCCGGAGAATGTACTTTAGAGAGATTATATGGTTGTAAACTATGGTTAAACTATAAAAATGTTTGGCTAACTACTTATCTGATTGTCTTCCGTATTACAGCTACTCGCAGTTTTCGTGCTCACTGGAACTCGCTGTGCGGTTGACTGCGGTGGTTATCTTAACGACTGGTTTTTCCCTGCCTCCTCCCCCCTGTCCCTACGTGCTGTGGGGAGTGGTAGCGATGTGTTTATGTGAGGTGTTGCCAACCTAGATAAGATGTATGTTATTGAATGAGGTGGGTCCACAACTATTAAAGACCGTAGATTGGCCCTCGCCACGCGTGGAGCATAATCCATTCGAACTAAGCGTTGACGGTCTTATGAGGACGTCCCGGCACCTTTAATACTGCCGCGAATATGGGCCTTGGTTTATTGCAGAAGCAAAGTACATCGTACACCTGATCCAGATAACATTTACCTATTAAAAAACCCCTAATTTCCCCCCTTTTTTTATCTAGCTTGGCTGTGTCGCTAAATTGTGTTTTGTTTCCGACAGGGTGTGTTTTTTAGTAGCGTGAAGAGGGGTGAGCTCTCCATGAACGTGTGTTCATTTAGATTGTTGGGCTTGTTTCGTTTGGCTAGGTGTATCTCGATTGCTTCCTTTATGTCAAGAGCTCTGCCTTTCGATTCGTGATGGATTATTTTAAGGTCCGACTCTATGTTGGTAAAGCTTCACACATAAGTTCGCACACGGCTGAATGTGTTCCGTATCTTATCGCATTCCTATGTTCATTATAACGTGTGTCTACTCGCCTTCCACTCTGCCCGATGTAATTAGCTTGACAATCGGTGTCTTGGCACGTTATAGAATATACCCCTGACCTTGAATACGGGTCACGTTTATTTAGATTACTATTTAGGAGGTGCCTAGCGGTTGTGTTTTTCGTCGTGAAAGCTATCTTTATGCCTTGTTTTTTGAATAGGTTAGTGATTTTATATGTATTCGCATTCACATAGTTGAAACGCGCAAATTTTTTCTCATTACTGTCCGGTTTGGGAATCGTTTTATCTTTATTTTTATGTTTGGCTATAATTTGATTTATTTTGCTTGGCGAGAAGTTGTTTTCCTTTGCTATTTGCATAATAGTTCTTATTTCCTTATTATAGTTGTCTTTTGACATGGGTATGTTTAAAGCTCTGTGCACCATTGAATTGAAACCCGCTAGTTTGTGCGTACTAGGGTGATTAGACTGATTGTCGATTGCATGCGAGGTTTGTGTTGTTTTCCGGAATATGGAATATGAAAGGTCGTTGTCTTTACGTTCAATAGTTATATCGAGATAATTTATTTATTTTCCTGGCGACTAACGTCGGAACCTAAGAGCGTTTGTCAAAGGTTTAATCTATAATTTAGTTTCACACAGGTATAATTAGTGGAAGGTTCTTTAACATGCCATAAATCAATGACATGGGACCACCGGCTTTACTTCCGCACCGAAGGAAGGCATACTGAGAGATTTTTAACGCTCTTAAAAAATCTGATGACTTTGGCCGGGTTTGGGCATAGAAGCTTAGCACGCTACCAACTACGCCACCGTCAACGACTACTAGTCCAGAGCTTGGCTACCAGATGCCAACGCAGTCGGCTCCTGGCGACCAACGTCGGAACCTAAGAGCGTTTGTCAAATGTTTAATCTAAATTTAGTTTCACACAGGTGTAATTAGTGAAAGGTTCTTTAACATGCCATTAATCAATGACAACTTCGGCCGGGTTTGAACCCGCGATGGTGGGCATAGAAGCTTAGCATGCTACCAACTACGCAACCGAAGCCCCTACACGGATGTAAATCGGTTGATGATAATTAACTATACGATCATTGAAAACTTCCCGTATTACCGCCAAAGAGTGATTAGCTGTGTGCGCCGTTTCATTACCTTGCATGAAGTAACCATTGTTCCTTTCTTTGTCTGTAAGCTCATGAAAGAACGGCCTTAGGATTAGATCAATGTAACGGTTAGAATTAATTGTTTCGTGGAAAACGATAGGCCCTATAATTCTGCGAGGAGTTATCGCACACCAGACTACAACCTTCACATCATGAAGTGGTCGAACATGCAACCGATGTGGATTTTCACGCTCCAGTAGGGATTGTTTTGACTGTTCACATCTATTTAAGTGAAACTAAGCCTCGTCACTAAAATATAAAATTTCAAGGTCTACATATCCGTCGTGAACAGACTGCAGGAGCCAGTTAAAATACCGAATCCTCGCACCACCAACAGGCTCCCTTAATTTGTGGGCAGCTGTGAGTTTGTAAGGTTTGGCTTTCAACAACTTGGTCGCATTATGAGCAGAAGAAAACAACATATCAGTCTGTGCAGTGAGACGTGATAAGGATTTCAACAGGCTTCTTTCCAAGATAACTCCTATTTCATCTAGCGTCTCCTCTGTTAAAACAATCCATCTCCTACGTGTCTTCTGGTTGAGAACGGACCCAGTTGAGCGGAACGTTTTACAATATTGTGTATTGTGTGCCTATATGGAGGACGGATAACAGGAAGTTTCCGAATGAATTGAAAACTGCACTCTCTAACACAAGAATACACATTGTTGTATAGAAAACATCACTTTAAGGCAATATATAAACTGTAAAATTGCTCCGAAATTGCACTGTATGTTATTTTTGCAACCATCTCGCCACAGCGATGAACATATTCTTGTCTGAATTGAAAAGAGATGGGGAGGTCTCCCGATTCTAAGCAATAAAAAATATATATTAAAATACAATAATTTAAAAATATTTATTTTAACAGACCTATTTGGCTTTATTAAACCATATTGAATATAAATAAATATTAATGTAATTTGGTTTAATAACACACATGGGATAAGTATAAAAAATGAATTTATGTTTAATATGTTGTAATACTGTACATTCTTTATTACTCTCTTAGAACATACTTCTGAAGCCAAGTTCTAACTGCTGGGTGATCCACTTTTTCAATTGGAATATTTGCACTCAAGAACATTTTTGCAGTATCCATTACAAACTGTTTCTTCTAGTTTTGCTTTCTTCCGACGATTGAACGGACCATTGATAGACGTCCGTCTTTTAGTAGCTACACTTTTTCTTTTAAGCCGCAACTGCTTTATATTTTTAAAACAATGTCTAGACCCTGTGTCTCATTTCTCCCAATCTACCATCACATTACAATATTTACACATTAAAATTTTAGAATCGGATACATAAAGACTTTCGGAAGATGTTCGACCCATCTCTGACTCTAAACTATGACTTAATATTGGAAAAGTTCCTAAAATAGCGACTTGCAGACATTCTTGGTGGCCTTAGAGTTAACAGCAGCACCCATCCAGGAGATGGACAATAGCCCCAATAGTGTGTCACACTCCACCAAGTGTCAGCGACCGCCGGGTGTTTATCTCAGTCGCCTTTGGAATGTGTGCTCTTCCCATTCCTGGTTTGACTTGTACAAAGCGTGGCTGTCATATTCACAAGTTCAAATGTCTTAAGAGGTGCATGGAATATTACAAAAATGAATGAATACAATATGCCAATAAATTTTGCTTAGTTTTCTTCGCCGATAGTTTATTTCGTTACTAAACATATCTATCATGATAATTTGCAATTTTAGGTACTGTTACCATCCTATTTGCAAATAAATTGCATTTTCTTTTCAATAAACAATTTATCACTTTTATCGTGATTGCGAAAATCTGTGGTCTCTACTGTAATGGTACATACCCACTTGGGCGACCTTGTTGTAACCTGCCTAACTCCTCAACGTTACCATTCCACTTTTCAAATACACCGGGGGTGTGCGAGATGTTTGGCACATTATATGAAACACTCAATACTGATGGATCTAACTACAGGTTAATGCTTAAACTATAATTAAAAAACATGATAACGGGGACCAAGATCTCAATATATTCTTACTACTTGATATTTCGCCGTGATTTGTGCCTTACAAACTAAATTGGCTATCCCTTGACTGGTTTCTAAGCGACAATGACATGTAAAACACTAATTCACAAGAAGGACTTGTAAATACATTTGAAACAATGAATTTCCCCAAAGGAGAATACAAAGGAACACTGCTAATAGCTTTGTGATGAAATTACCTTGGCACAAAACCGACTCTACACTAACACAATGAAATAATGTTGAAATGTAGATAGTAGGATGGTCAAAAGCATATATGAAATCGATGAAATAAAACACTCTTAATTAATAAAATCTTCAAGATACGTGACATGGGATGATGAAAACACACGAAATGGATGAAAACGAAAGACACTAAATGGGGAAATATATTCAGTACATTATCTGGGGAGGCAAAGTGCTGGGGTTCGGCTCAATGTAACCAATAAGTTACACTACTGATATTCCAGTAAAGTAGGTAAAAGTAAGCCTGGTATTAGATATTTCAGAACTAAGGGATGATATTTAATTTCATAGTCTTGGAACACTTCATTTTAATTTATTGGGTGTTAAATGCTATTTATTATTTACCGGTATGTTATAATATGTTAAGCTTAAGATTTGCCAGATAATAAACAGTATTTTGAAAGTTGGTGCATTTTTTTCCATCTGCATTCTTCTCAGAAGTGACATTTCAAAATGTGGCAACTCGCCATTGCAGGCTTCAATGTGTTTCATTAAAATAATTATGTTTCTCTCATTTATTTAGATTGGTATTTAATTTCCACATTAGCATGTAAAGGGAAACAAGGTGAAAAATACACTCGGGGAGGAAGAGGAAATCCATTTATTTGCTAGGCCAATTTCTGTCAATTTTGATTTTTGGACCAAATCCTTGTTCCAGATTTCCTGCAGTGGAAGAGTGAGGTAGAAGCAAAGACTTTGTCCAAATTTGTATCAAGGTCTGCTACCAGTACGACCACTTACTACACTTGCCATCGTAGTGGAGTTCCCCAAAAGAAAGGTAAAGGCGCTAGGTTGAAGTGGAAACCATCCTCCAAAATTGGTAAGCACTGCCCAGCTCGGATCGTCATCCATAGGACAAAAATTGGTATTACGGCTGTATTCCATAAAACACATGTTGGGCACACGCAGACAATACGTCATCTAAAACTAACTTTAGACGAAAGAAAAAGCTTGGCTGAACAAGTAAAAAAGGGGTTGGTCTAAACAGCATCTTGCATACCGTCAGGAACTCTGTTCGATCAGAAGGTGACCTGAGAAGGATACACCTGCTCGAAAAGAAAGACCTCTATAACATTATTCGTGACTTCAAGCTAGACAAAGACAGGGCGCACAAAGATGATCCAATCAGCACTAATCTCTGGGTGCAGGAACAAGAGAAATTAGGAGAAGACAACCCTGTGATATATTATAAGAATCAGGGCTTTGTTGAAGAAGGAAGTCCTCTAAAAGACGAAGACTTCGTAATAGTATTAATGACAAAATACCAAAGGGAAGTGCTAAAAAGTATCCCGAAAAAATTTGTATTGACAGTACACATAATGTCACAGACTCACAGGGCATGATTTTCAATTAACAACGTTGCTAGTTATAGACGAGTATGGAGCAGGTTGTCCAGTTTCAGCCTGTCTCAGTAACAGAATAGATGCTGTTGCCATGAAAATATTTTTCGAAGCGATCGAGCAGAAGACTGGCATCATCAGTGCTGATGTATTCATGTCTGATGATGCCCCAGCTTATCTTAATGCCTGGTCATCAATAATGGGATAACCGAGTAAGACATTGCTCTGTTCCTGGCATGTCGACAGAAGCTGGAGGAAAAATACCAACAAAATCAATGATAAGCTGAAGCAGTCTGAGGTGTATAAGGGATGTAGGTTACTGATGGAAACGATGGATGAAGAAGAATTCCAGCAGCACCTACCACTTTTCATTGATATGTGTATTTCCGACCCAGACACTCGAACATTTGGAGAGTATTTTCTAAGGCAGTATGCTACCAGGCCCCAACAATGGGCCTTTTGTTACCGGATTGGCTGTGGCCTGAACACCAACATGTATTTGGAATCGTGGCATAGGATTTTAAAACATTGCTACATGCAAGGAAAAATGAATACGAGGGTAGACAAATGTATGGCTTTACTTACTTAAGTCTCTGAATCCGACATGTTCGAAAGACTTGTAAGAATGACTAAGAACAAGCCCACTCATCGAATGAAGCAAATTGGGCATAGCCATAAGCGCAGCAGCACTATAACAGACACAATGGTTCATCAAGTGTCTGGAAATGTATGGACTGTCATGTCCTCTGTCCAGAGCAGGGGTGAGTACATGGTAAGCAAAAACCCAGGTACAAATTGCTCTGGTTGTCCTCTTTCTTGTCCCGAGTGTGCCGTGTGCATTCACAGATTCAAATGCACATGTGCTGACTACAGTATCCGTGGCAACTTCTGTAAGCATATGCATGCTTGCATCCGAGTGTCAAACCTCCATTACCCGTTTATCCCTGAAGAAGAAGCAACTGCCAATCTCAACCTTGAAGTTCATAATGTGGTTGAGGCAACTCGGGCACATCCCACTGCTGTGGCAGATGTCAGTGTTGTCACAAGGATCAAAGCTACAATGGAGGGTATGACGTCAGTTATGGGTAAAATTTCAACAGCACCTCCTTCAGTTCTCTCAGACATCGAAAAACACACTCAGAAATTTTTTGATTACCTTCAGAGTACCATGGCTCCATATGATGGACTGGAAACTACAGAAGAAAATTCACCATTAGTGCCCTCTAATAAAAAAGTTGAGCTACAGCGGCGCTTCTACGCTCCTCTACTACCCCAAGACTACTATCGAAACCAACTGATAGTGAGAAACTTGCTCTAGGAGCAGCCATGGGAGGTGACACTGTACTACAAATAAAGAGAGACTTCGACCATACATATAATGGTCCAAATTAACACCTTACCCGATTGTGCAACTTCAATGGCGTACATTGCTAGCAGATATGGGATTGCATTTTCTCAATATATTGGAGCACACACAAGATTGTAATTCGAATGCTTTCCTAGAAAAACATATCCAGGGATTGTTTTCACTTAAACCATGGGACAGCTATTTCACTCCAATTATATTCCAATTCTTGACATCACACCCGTAACAACTTCGGGTTTAATCACTGCAGATTCAGACTGGAATGTTTGGCCACATCAATAAGACGTCTGCTTAGAGTCACTGCAAAGGAAAGATGTCCTCATTCAAAAGACAATTTAACTGAAAGATACATGCTATCCAGTCAATAGAGTCTATAATTGAAGGTATGAGATTGATAAGTGGATAAAACATTACTTTTGAGATAATCAAGAAAAACTATTTTCATCACTTTTTCATCATTTAATGCACTTGTTTTGGAGTCACTGCAATACTGCAGATATCTTTCAACATTTTATACCATTAAAGTAAATATTAGTTCAGTCATAAGTGCGTTAATAGAAAATGACCTTGGATTTATCCAGTTCTCACTCTCAATGAAACTTTTTATTTTTTTTCAGCACAAAACCACTAATTTGTGAACATAAACCCTACTTATCTGAATGATTTGTGTACAGTGTCTTTTTAATATGTAGCTTTGTGGTAAAAATTAATTGCAACAAATTAAAGAGATCACATTTACATGCTAGCCATGTTGCTCATACATTCCACACCATTCACATCGGAATGGTTTAAAATTGACTAAAGCAAGGAAGTGTGTTGTCACCCTTATTGTTCTTAATGGTGATGGATGACATAATGAATGCAGCAATGAAAGACTATAGTAGGGCAAAGATGAAGGTAATGTTGTTTGCAGACGATGTGGTGATCTGGGACGAGGATGAGATGGAGGTACAAGAACAGTTAGACGTAATAAATGAATAGATTGAGCAATGGGCATTGAAGATAAATGTGGAGAAGAGTAAAACAGTGGTGATGAGTAGAGGTAAGAAGAAGGAAAAGGAATAATCAAAGTCGGAGATAAGGAATTGGAAGTGGTGAAACACTTCAAATACTTGGGAAGTGAACTGACTGAAGATGGAAGACTAGATTTGGAAATTAGCAGAAGAATACAACTCGGGAGTGCTTTCTAACGACAGGTACGGGGACTAGTATGGAACAAGGAAATACCAATTAAGGTTAAAGATGTTATGTACAAAGCATATTATGTTCCTACAATAACATGCAGCAGAAACTTGGACAATGACTAAGAGGGATGAGAGTCGAGTACAGACAGCTGAGATGAGATTCCTGAGAAGTATGGTCCAGAAAACGAGGAGAGACAGAGTGAGAAATAAAGATAAATGAAAAGAACTGGGAGTACAGAAACTAAATGACAAACTGGAGCAAAACAGATTGAGTTGGTTTGGACATGTCAAACGGATGAATGAAGTAAGGCTACCAAGACGAGCATTGGAACGACGGTTGACAGGGAAGAGATGATGAGGAAGACCAAGAATGCGTTGGATGGACTCGGTGAAGTATAGCATTAAAAACGGAACCTGGATTGGAACACCGTGTCGGAAGAGGAATGGTGGAACGACAGAACACAGTGGAGAGTAACCATATTTGCCCCTACCCAGTGTCAGCTGGAAAAGGGGAAATGAAGATGAAGTAAGTTTTCCAATATGATCATACTACTGCTTAAACACGGGAGAAGTGAAATTTTCCAGCTTTAAAATAGCATCCAATTTGTTCTGAATTATCTGGAAATCTATGAAGTGATAACATGCAGAGCCATCTAGTGGATTCACTATGAAGTATTTTAATACCATTCACACACCAAAAGATGGAGGATTCGTTCAAGTTGTATTTCATGCTAATAACTCAATTTTGTGAAAAGTGATCTTTATCCACTTCATTCTCATGCCTTTAATTGGAATAATGTCTACAACAAGCCATAACAAGACGATACATCAGTTGAATAATAGGTCAACGAATGGGTAAAAAGAATCTTAAATGGATTTTTATGTATGACTATTAGAATAGTGTACATAAGAGTCAACAAGATAATATCAATATGACTTATTTTCATGTTAATAAAGATATATAACAACTTGTCAAAATATGACAATTCAAATTCCATAGAGAAATGATTTTTAAAGGACGTTAATTTTAATATTTTAAATGAGTGTTGTTTTAATATTTACAAGCAAAAGGGTATATTATATATATATATATATATATATGAGAAGTTTTATGTTTTGATCGATGTTTTTAGTAATGTATAGCGATAATTATTTTGTATGGGCTGAAGAAGGGATCATGTAGGATCCCGAAACATGTACCTGTGAATTTTGTATAAATAAGTATTGAATAGGCGGATCTATTGATGTCATTGTATGAACTCTTCATTCTTTAGTCGCGCCTTCTGAATGCTTGGATCCTTTTGTTTTCATTGATATATGCTTATCTGCCCTACTGTATCATGTGTTCATCATCATTTAACAGTCTCCAGTTTCCCGGGTGCAGTGTAAGAGCACTCCCCATTTCAGTCTGTGCAAGTACAATTCTTCTTCAACTTTACACAAATCCACTCCTCTTTTATTTGGGAGATCCATCATGTCCTTAGTCTTCCCCTAGGTCGCTTTCCTTTTATGTCCTTATCAAACCATTTCTGTGTTACTCTCTTTAGATCCATCCTCTTCAAGTGACCGAATCATCTCAACCTTGATGTTGCTAGTTTCCTTAAGTGGTTTCACTTGTATGTCTTTAAGGATGTTTTCATTCCTGATCTTATCATGTCTCTCTTTCTGAAGCATTGTCCTCAGAAATTTCATTTCCCCAGCCTAAGTACATAAGTATTTTCCTTGTAATTCTACAGAAAATTTATGTACAAATAGCATAATATTTTTCTAAAAAAAATGTAAGACAAGTTTAGTTTTGATAATGTAAACAGTGATGACTAATTTGCAGATAGTATAAGTTAAATAATTTTAGATTTGGCAATAATTCAGTACTTTGTAGTGTAATAACATAATTGTACGGTATAATATATCTTGTAGTGCTTCGGAATGATATTGCAATATTCCCTGTGTTAAGAAAATTGCTTTCCAGTAACAATTATGAACACACTTCTCTAACCACCCCCTACAATTTTATAGAAAAGTGTGTTAGTAAGTGTACATATAATTCATGTGACATATTTTCAGGTTAGTGTAATAAAACAATTGTTACTTCCTACCCAATATAATTGGGGACACTCGTGTTGACCAACTGAAAATAATTTTGTTAATACAGTATAACCCCGATTTTGCGTAAACCCGCATTTAACGGAAGAAATCCCAAGTCCCGAAAATTATTCCATAAGTGCAATGCAATTTTATATTCGATTTAATGTAATTCGCATTACGGCAAAACCCACATTTAGCGTTAGGAAATGTTAAAATTCTCAGGTATTTATTTCTATTCGTTATGGTTATGCGACATTAAGAACCTATGAAAAAGACGTCATAAGCTCGTTAAGGATGATTCAAGGCAGAATTTAGAGCGCAGACGCAAGCGATCGATCATCTTCCCTATCGATTCCTCGCTACATGCACGAGCGAGTCGACCGCGGCCGAAGCGTGCTAACCTCACGGCGGCCGCGCCGCTTTGCATTCTTGCCCGTGGCCGTGCTCTGTTGGGACGAAATCATTGAGATTCGAGAAGACTGATCCGCGTTTCTCTGCGATGTAACAGTAGGCCTACTTGCGCAATCTTCGAAACATAGAGCATGTTGGCGCAAGTGGTATACCACAATTTCCTTATCTTCGAAGCCCAAACAATACAAGAGGAAGCTACTTCACTCGGAACCTACCCTCCCTTTGCCAACAGCCACACTGCAAGGTCGCTGATCTGTGAGTTGTGAAGAATGGATGCGTGGACAGTGTATTGTAAACAGCGATTATTGCCTAATGGCGCAAACTTGCGCGACACCGAGAGCGTGTTTGTTTGATGCTCTTGATGCAGTCAACAAGTCATGGGAGTAACATACCGCTACTACGCTCGTACAAAAGCAAGCGCATTCCAACTTCTGTAACGACGATATTTCGAACGGGTAAGTTAGACGTCGATAAAGACGATTATGATTTAAGGCACGAAAGCAAAGAAGAAATAGCACGGAATTTGACTGTTGGTGAGAGTAGAGGAGCAGGGAGGGTTCTGCTTCAAATACCGTTATTTATGCAAATGAGGGGGGCGTGGCAAGGTCAATGACCTTGAGGTAGGTCATGATCAATGACCTTGAGGTAGGTCATTGACCCCCAAGGTCGCCTGGACCCCGGAAGGTAAACAAACCTTGGAGGGTCCAGGAACCGGTTTGAGGGGGTGTGGGTGGAGGGGGAGGAGTGGGGGTGGGGAGGGGAGGGGGTGGTAGGGTGTAGGAGTAAGGTGCGGGGGTGGGGTTTCAATGAACCGGAAGGTAAACAAAGGGGTGAGGGAGGGGGGGAAGGATTGAAGAGGATCTGCTTGAGAGACCCTCTTTGGTCCAGCCTGTTGGTCGACTGAACAACTGCTCTGCTGGTCACTTGTCTTATATAGCTTTGTGTTGTAGTCGATTGGTTCCGAATGCAGCCGAAGGATTCCGATTCTCCATTTGTGCTGACCCGGGAGATTTGAATGGCTTACATTCACGTGTCAGAATAATCAGATTTGAACGGTCAACCGGTGTGTGACGTCACAGGAGAGTTGACCCCTGAGCTAATTTTCAAATTTGCCTTTATTATTATTATCATCACCATATTGTTTGTGGGAGAGGGGTTGAATGACCTCAAAGGTAAACAAGCATGACTGATGCTGGACTGGTTTTTATTGAATCTAATGAACAGGTTGTGGAACTCTGTGGTATTTGAACTAATAAGCCGGAGCTGGCACAGGGGCAAGTGGGCAAGATGGCCGTTGTGCGCAACTCCCTCGTGTTGTTCTTATGGAGGGCGAGGTAAAGCTAGAACAGTGGCTGCTGGGCAAGATGGCAGACACAGGGGCAAGTGGGTAAGATGACTGCTATGCGCAACTCCCCCATGATGTTTTTATGGAAGGTGATGTAAAGCCGGCTCAGGGGCTACAGCGCAAGATGGTCACCATGTCCAGAGACAGTAGGATGACGTCATCAATAATGTTTACAAGGAGACTGATTTTTTTGTGTGTGGCCTCATCAGCGGCCGAGTGCAGGTCTTTCTATTCGACGCCCGTTGGCGACCTGCGCGTCGCGATGGAATGGATGAAGATGAATGAAACTGGGTAAGGATGTGGAAGGAAGCGGCTGTGGCATGTTAGAAGGTACCGTCCCAGCATTTGCCTGGTGTTGAAAATGTTAAATCACAGAAAACCATTTCAAGGACGACCGAAAGGAGTCTGATGACCTAGTAGTTGATTAATCGGAGGATAAGGTAAATCTAGCACGCGTTCCTGGCTGACAATCTGGAGATCTGGGTTCGATCTCTAACTGCTAAGAAAATAAATTAGAGTTTGAACGTGTTACACACAGCCTTGTAAGATGAAAAACTGATGATGATGATGATAATTGTTGTTTTAAGGGGCCTAACATCCAGGTTATCGGTCCCTAATGGTTTGGGTGTTTGTGAAGATGATAATGAAATGTAAACTATAATTAAAACTAACTACTAGCTTATATACGAGAAGAAGAAATGGAAGACAAAAGGAGAATAATGCAAATAAAGGACAGGAGGAAAAGAAATGCCCTCAACCCTCGAAGAAGGCGGATTGAGGAACTAGGAAGGAAGGAGAGCCATAAAAGGCAGATAGGAATGGGAAAGAGGAGAGGGTCCGCCCCCAGCTCAGGAATCCTTTGGGGTCGTCAAGTCCCGGACTCACCAGCTGTAAGCCCATGAGGGTGTAGCAATATATAGGGTGCACCCTGCCTCCTTAAGGGCCTTGAACACAAAGCAGAATGTAAAAGGAAATTAAAAAGAAGGCTGACCCCTCGCAGAAGGAGGGTATCAGAAAAGGTGAGACAAGGGCTAATTAAGGCGGGAAAAGAAGAGACACCCTATACCTCGGATACCCTAATACTGTCGGGGTCGGAAGAGAACAAGAGTTGACCAAGTGAGGTCGACAGGAAAGAAGACGGAGAGGAGCCCGGCACAAGTAAGTGGAACCAATGCCGGACTCAGCTGGGGCACCGTGGTCGCCAACCCACGTCCCACTAGATGTGAGCCCCTGGGGGGGGGGGGAGATGAAAAACTGAGCAACAAATAAGCAACAACAACAACAAGTCCTTAAAACCTGAGTGTTAGGTATTAGCCATTTATTTTGTGGATGTTGAGAATTGTATATAATTTTATTATTTAATTATGGGCCAATCTCAAATTTTTGGTTGGAACATTAAGCTCTTTTGACTGTGGTTGATAGGAAAATATAAGGTGCAAGGAGTTAGGTAGGTTGAAGCGTTCTTTAAGAAATCCTTTACAAGAAGGAATAACTTGAGCTGTCTTTTGACAGTGGCGGGTATTGGGAGAACAGAAGCTTGTAGCAAGCAAATCAGATCTGTAACTGTGAGCGAGCGCTCTAAGTAGGTCATTGGCCATGAGAAAAAGAGAGTGCTTTTGAACACTCACGTGTGGCCAGGGAGCTGTATAACATTGACGCACATGGCTGCGCTGCTTTGTAATACACGTACAGTGTCTTAGAATGTTGTTGTATTAGTAACATTTGAGAGAGAAGGGTTTTGATATTGAGTTTATTCAGCCCTGTGCACTTGGGTGTGTTACAGTTTTGATTGATAACCTGTGTTATTGTGATGGTTTTATTAGTGTGTGTGTTGCTCACAAGGTCAAGTGCACCCCGTTCTAACCCTCAGACAAGAATTACATTTCTTGGCAGATTTTGAAATCAAACCTTGACTTCCGGGATAGATCCTATGTTAAATAGTCTGTTTATAAACACCTTGAGGTTTAGCGGCTAGTATAATTGGCACTCGCCTCATAGATATGGGTTTGATAATTATTGGGATCATTCATCCTTGTGTACTTGGGTGTGTTACAGTTTTGTTTGATAACCTGTGTTATTGTGTTGGTTCTATTAGTGTGTGTGGTTCACAAGTTTGTGTGTACCCTGTTCTAATCCTCAGACTGAAATTACATTTCTTGACAAACAGTACATTCAGCCTTGCGAGGTAAAACTGAGAAGAGGTGGGTTCATTCCACACCTCATCTATTCTGGAACTGATTTTCCATGGTTTCACATTTCTACGCCAAGCGAATGCTAGGATGGTTTCCAACTTTAGGTTATCACTGTTTCTTTTTCCTCTAATCCCAAGTTACAAATACACACACTACTACAGACACCAGAGTAACACATGTTACCAATAATATAGGACATACAGTACATCATTTAGACCTAAATGCTAATGAGATAAGATAATTAAGTGCAATAACTTGTAAATGTTAGTCATTAGTACAATAACATGTGTTATCATGCCAAAAAAAATTACAAACACCCAAGTACACAAGGGTGAATGAACATGATATGGCACTGGGGTACACTCAACCTCGTGAGGCAAAAACTGTGTAGATGTGGGTTTGATTACCATTTAGGCTGGCTGTGTGGCTCAGCGGTAATGTTCTTGCTTGCTGGGCCCAAGGTTGCAGGTTCGTATTCTGGTGCAGCCAGCTGGCATTTGAGGGTGCGCAAATGCGAGGGAGCCGTGTCTATAGATTTACAAGCACGTTAAAGATCCCCTTTGGGGCGAAATTCCGGCACCCCGGCGTCGCTAAAAGCCCAATAACATTATTATTAGATATATTTTAATACTGTATAGCCTTGGGTGTCGGGTCCAAACTTTTTTATTTGACGCCTAAAGGGCAGATAGCATGTCGAAGTTTGTTGTTCCTTGGAGCGCTCTGAAAGTTATGGAGATTAGATATATATGCTCCTAGACACTATAGCGCTTTCTAGTAGAGAATGGAGGAATTTTTTGTGTTGGCGGAAAATCCCAAGATTAGTTAGTTAGTTAGTTAGTTATTGTTGTTTTAAGGGGCGGAACAACGAGGTAATCTGCCCCTAAAATCCCGAGATTAATGTTGCCATTATGAACATGGCCTACTGAATTCAAATGGGTTTTTTAACATGCCAACAACGTATAAGGAGAGAAACTGCAAGCTTGGGGTTGGTAGCCAGATACGGTAACCACTCACCCACCGTGGCAATTATTAGATTATCTTTATCCTAAAATGCGTTCTTAAGTATTTGGCAACCTCCTAGTGTAGCGGTTAGCATTCTTGGCCGTCGCCCGCAGAGGTCTGGGTTCAATTACCGGCTCTGCCAAGAAATTAATTCTGTTTTGAGGGCTGGAACGGGACAGCCTCGTGAAGCAAAACTGAGAAGAGGTTGGTTCGATTCCCACCGCAGCAATCCTTGAAATGGTTTTCTGTGGCCTCCCCACTCCTGCTCGAGGCAAATGCTGGATTGGTTCCTAACTTAAGGCCACGGCCGTCTCCTTCCCAATCCTCTCTCAAATTACAAATACACACAATAACATAGGTTATCAGACAAACACGCACACTCGCACGTCTAAAATACACAGGGCTAAATAACCACTGTGTCCAAGCCACTAAAATGAATTAACAACTGAATTATTTTGGCTGAAACATAGTTATGTATAAATGTAATGTCTGTTCTGAATCGTTTTTAATGTAGGAGGAGGAAGTTGTTGTTTTTGTTTCACTGAGGGGCTAGGATATTGTGGTCATTTCAGACTTGTGTGTACTTTGTGTGTGTGTAGATTTTGTCTCATAACCTGTGTTATAGTGGTTTCTGTAGTAGTGAGTGTCCACGTTGTGTAGCGGCTAGCATTCCTGGTTGTCGCCCCGTAGGTCCAGATTCTATTCCTGACTCTGCCAAAAAAATTAATTCTGATCTGAGGGCTGGAACGGGGTGCACTCAGCCTCATGAGGAAAAATAAGAAGAGGTGGGTTTGATTTCCCATCATCCATCCTGGAAGTGGTTTTCTTTTGTTTCCCACTTCTACTTCAGGCAAATGCCGGGGTGGTTTCTAACTTGAGTGCATGGCCGTCTCCTTCCTAATCCTCTCTCAAATTAGAAATACACACACTACTACTACTGCAGTTACCATAATAACACAGGTTACCAGACAAATTAAAATACAGGAAAAAAGCCTCTTGTTGCGTAGTGGCAAGTATTCTTGGCTGTCATTGTGGAGGCGAGGGTTCAATTGGCTCTGCCAAGGGATTTTAATTCTGATCTGACAGCTAGAATGGGGTTGATTCCTACCTCTGCCATCCTGGAAGTGGTTTGCTGTGATTTCCCACTTCAACTCCAGGCAAATACCGGGCTGGCACCTAACGTAAGGCCACGGACGATTCCTACCCAAATCCTACAGTACCTTGATTACAAATACACAAACTAGTACATACATCAAAGTACACACAGGGCTACATGACCACGATACCCAAGGCCCTCAAATGAAACAACAACATCAAACAAATAGCTGAAATTCTTCATTTGTATAATTTGTGTTCGTGAAAAGCTATTACTTGGATTACAGAATGTATTGTATGTCTACCCCTTATTATTCCCGTTTTTCCAACGGGTCGGGGATGAGATGCGATGAAAGTCTTTGTGGCGATGGTTTTTACGGCCGGATGCCCTTCCTGACGCCAACCTCATGAGAGGAGTTAACGAGAGATGAAATGAATGATGGTGAATGAAACTGAGCAAGGATGTGGAAGGAAGCGGCCGTGGCCTGTCAGAAGGTACCGTCCCAGCATTTGCCTGGTGTTGAAAATGGGAAACCACGGAAAACCGTTTCAAGGACGGGGCTCGAACCCACGCGTCTACCGAGTCAGCAGAGAGCTTGGCCCCATGGCCTAATGCTGAGCTTTAGCCAGCGTAGCCACTACTGTCGGTCATTACATGGATTACAGAATAATTGTGTAAATTAAGAAGTTTTAGTGGGTGCCTTATTTCAGCAGCTTCGGTGGCGTAGTTGGTCGCGGATTCAAACCCGACCGAAGTCATCAGATTTTTTAAGAGCGTTAAAAATCTCTTGGTGTGCCTTCCTTCGGAGGAGAAGTAAATATCAGAGATTTATGGCATGGTAAAGAACCTTCCACTAATTACACTTCTGTGAAAATAAATTATATGTTATATTTGACTAACGCTCATACGTTCCAACATTTGTCGCCAGGAGACGTTTGCGGTGGCATCAAGTAACGACGTTCAGAACTAGTTGGTTGTTGACGATGGCGTTTGGTAGCAAAAGTTAGAACTACTTGAAAATCTAATGTCTGCAGTCCTTACTTGAATTAAAACTGATAACACACACTAATACAGCCATCACAATTAACACCGGTTATCAAACAGATTCCACACACATCCAAGGTACACGGGGCTACATGACCGCGTTGTCGCAGCCCCTAAACTGAGGAACCAACCTACCATGACTTGTTTCATGTCATTATAGAAATGAGATCAATCAAAGCAATCACAGGAGAAGCATCTGAAGCCGACAACTAAAGAAATCTGAAAGAAAATAGGCAGTTGCAGTAGAAGAGACAAACAAATTCACTTATTTGCCAACAAACCAAATTCAAACACCGTGATATACGTGCACAATAGAGCTTTTTTTTCAGCAGATAAGTAAATCACTTGAAATTTGCAATAAATTGTGGATGTGGAAGTCATCTCCTGTATATTATTATTTCTCTAAGTATTGATGCTGCAGTATGGGATCCAAATCAGGAATATCTCGTTAAGGAACTGGAGTGAAAGACCACAGACAAACAAGTAGTGTTAGTGGGATGCTAAAAAACCTGGGAAGGAATTGCCGCAGCAAGTGCCCAAACAAAACTGTCTATGTTAATAACTGCTTGACGTTTTCCAACTGCTCGGGTAAATCTACATGAGTTGATCTACTTTTTATGAAATTGAATGTGCATATGTTGACGGTTGATATGTTGGCGAATGATGGTTAGCGTTAGACAATCTTATTGTTTATACATTGACATACCCTTGAGAAAATGAAAGTTGTTTACCTTTCACTAGGCGTTAGCTGGGCGTTACCCGCTTTAAAAGTATTATAAATAGCGACATCCTTGTTGCATAGAATCAGTTGTGTGGACCAGTTCGAACGCATCAGTTGGTTGTACTCATCAGTTGTTGGGTAAGTATGATGTAATGTATGACAGCAAGATGAATCTTTTTTTTCTAAGTTTTCCAGCTTCAAATCTCATAGTTTGAAACTAAAAAAGTGTATGAATGTTTCTTTGTTTTTGCAAGGTGTGATCAGTAACTAAGGGTTACAAAGCTTGCGGTGAAAAGTTTGCATTTTATTTTATAAAACCTATTCAGCCAATAGATAGTACATACAGTAGGTTATTTTCCCATAGTATTAATGGTTTACCCAGCTTAAGCTTAAAAAAAAGCGCACAGACAGCAGGTTTCTCTTCAACTTGATTCACTGAAATTGTTAGGCTACTGCTCAGTCATAAATAAATGTTTTTCTACAGAAACTTTCCTCGAGAAATCTTTTACAGAACGATGTAAAACACATAAAAATCCATCTAATGGTTCTCGGGATTGCATCTGATGACTTCGGTCGGGTTTGAATCCGCGACCAACTACGCCACCGAAGCTGCTGAAATAAGGCACCCACTAAAACTTCTTAATTTACACAATTATTCTGTAATCCATGTAATGACCGACAGTAGTGGCTACGCTGGCTAAAGCTCAGCATTAGGCCATGGGGCCAAGCTCTCTGCTGACTCGGTAGACGCGTGGGTTCGAGCCCCGTCCTTGAAACGGTTTTCCGTGGTTTCCCATTTTCAACACCAGGCAAATGCTGGGACGGTACCTTCTGACAGGCCACGGCCGCTTCCTTCCACATCCTTGCTCAGTTTCATTCACCATCATTCATTTCATCTCTCGTTAACTCCTCTCATGAGGTTGGCGTCAGGAAGGGCATCCGGCCGTAAAAACCATCGCCACAAAGACTTTCATCGCATCTCATCCCCGACCCGTTGGAAAAACGGGAATAATAAGGGGTAGACATACAATACATTCTGTAATCCAAGTAATAGCTTTTCACGAACACAAATTATACAAATGAAGAATTTCAGCTATTTGTTTGATGTTGTTGTTTCATTTGAGGGCCTTGGGTATCGTGGTCATGTAGCCCTGTGTGTACTTTGATGTATGTACTAGTTTGTGTATTTGTAATCAAGGTACTGTAGGATTTGGGTAGGAATCGTCCGTGGCCTTACGTTAGGTGCCAGCCCGGTATTTGCCTGGAGTTGAAGTGGGAAATCACAGCAAACCACTTCCAGGATGGCAGAGGTAGGAATCAAACCCCATTCTAGCTGTCAGATCAGAATTAAAATCCCTTGGCAGAGCCAATTGAACCCTCGCCTCCACAATGACAGCCAAGAATACTTGCCACTACGCAACAAGAGGCTTTTTTCCTGTATTTTAATTTGTCTGGTAACCTGTGTTATTATGGTAACTGCAGTAGTAGTAGTGTGTGTATTTCTAATTTGAGAGAGGATTAGGAAGGAGACGGCCATGCACTCAAGTTAGAAACTACCCCGGCATTTGCCTGAAGTAGAAGTGGGAAACAAAAGAAAACCACTTCCAGGATGGATGATGGGAAATCAAACCCACCTCTTCTTATTTTTCCTCATGAGGCTGAGTGCACCCCGTTCCAGCCCTCAGATCAGAATTAATTTTTTTGGCAGAGTCAGGAATAGAATCTGGACCTACGGGGCGACAACCAGGAATGCTAGGCGCTACACAACGTGGACACTCACTACTACAGAAACCACTATAACACAGGTTATGAGACAAAATCTACACACACACAAAGTACACACAAGTCTGAAATGACCACAATATCCTAGCCCCTCAGTGAAACAAAAACAACAACTTCCTCCTCCTACATTAAAAACGATTCAGAACAGACATTACATTTATACATAACTATGTTTCAGCCAAAATAATTCAGTTGTTAATTCATTTTAGTGGCTTGGACACAGTGGTTATTTAGCCCTGTGTATTTTAGACGTGCGAGTGTGCGTGTTTGTCTGATAACCTATGTTATTGTGTGTATTTGTAATTTGAGAGAGGATTGGGAAGGAGACGGCCGTGGCCTTAAGTTAGGAACCAATCCAGCATTTGCCTCGAGCAGGAGTGGGGAGGCCACAGAAAACCATTTCAAGGATTGCTGCGGTGGGAATCGAACCAACCTCTTCTCAGTTTTGCTTCACGAGGCTGTCCCGTTCCAGCCCTCAAAACAGAATTAATTTCTTGGCAGAGCCGGTAATTGAACCCAGACCTCTGCGGGCGACAGCCAAGAATGCTAACCGCTACACTAGGAGGTTGCCAAATACTTAAGAACGCATTTTAGGATAAAGATAATCTAATAATTGCCACGGTGGGTGAGTGGTTACCGTATCTGGCTACCAACCCCAAGCTTGCAGTTTCTCTCCTTATACGTTGTTGGCATGTTAAAAAACCCATTTGAATTCAGTAGGCCATGTTCATAATGGCAACATTAATCTCGGGATTTTAGGGGCAGATTACCTCGTTGTTCCGCCCCTTAAAACAACAATAACTAACTAACTAACTAATCTTGGGATTTTCCGCCAACACAAAAAATTCCTCCATTCTCTACTAGAAAGCGCTATAGTGTCTAGGAGCATATATATCTAATCTCCATAACTTTCAGAGCGCTCCAAGGAACAACAAACTTCGACATGCTATCTGCCCTTTAGGCGTCAAATAAAAAAGTTTGGACCCGACACCCAAGGCTATACAGTATTAAAATATATCTAATAATAATGTTATTGGGCTTTTAGCGACGCCGGGGTGCCGGAATTTCGCCCCAAAGGGGATCTTTAACGTGCTTGTAAATCTATAGACACGGCTCCCTCGCATTTGCGCACCCTCAAATGCCAGCTGGCTGCACCAGAATACGAACCTGCAACCTTGGGCCCAGCAAGCAAGAACATTACCGCTGAGCCACACAGCCAGCCTAAATGGTAATCAAACCCACATCTACACAGTTTTTGCCTCACGAGGTTGAGTGTACCCCAGTGCCATATCATGTTCATTCACCCTTGTGTACTTGGGTGTTTGTAATTTTTTTTGGCATGATAACACATGTCATTGTACTAATGACTAACATTTACAAGTTATTGCACTTAATTATCTTATCTCATTAGCATTTAGGTCTAAATGATGTACTGTATGTCCTATATTATTGGTAACATGTGTTACTCTGGTGTCTGTAGTAGTGTGTGTATTTGTAACTTGGGATTAGAGGAAAAAGAAACAGTGATAACCTAAAGTTGGAAACCATCCTAGCATTCGCTTGGCGTAGAAATGTGAAACCATGGAAAATCAGTTCCAGAATAGATGAGGTGTGGAATGAACCCACCTCTTCTCAGTTTTACCTCGCAAGGCTGAATGTACTGTTTGTCAAGAAATGTAATTTCAGTCTGAGGATTAGAACAGGGTACACACAAACTTGTGAACCACACACACTAATAGAACCAACACAATAACACAGGTTATCAAACAAAACTGTAACACACCCAAGTACACAAGGATGAATGATCCCAATAATTATCAAACCCATATCTATGAGGCGAGTGCCAATTATACTAGCCGCTAAACCTCAAGGTGTTTATAAACAGACTATTTAACATAGGATCTATCCCGGAAGTCAAGGTTTGATTTCAAAATCTGCCAAGAAATGTAATTCTTGTCTGAGGGTTAGAACGGGGTGCACTTGACCTTGTGAGCAACACACACACTAATAAAACCATCACAATAACACAGGTTATCAATCAAAACTGTAACACACCCAAGTGCACAGGGCTGAATAAACTCAATATCAAAACCCTTCTCTCTCAAATGTTACTAATACAACAACATTCTAAGACACTGTACGTGTATTACAAAGCAGCGCAGCCATGTGCGTCAATGTTATACAGCTCCCTGGCCACACGTGAGTGTTCAAAAGCACTCTCTTTTTCTCATGGCCAATGACCTACTTAGAGCGCTCGCTCACAGTTACAGATCTGATTTGCTTGCTACAAGCTTCTGTTCTCCCAATACCCGCCACTGTCAAAAGACAGCTCAAGTTATTCCTTCTTGTAAAGGATTTCTTAAAGAACGCTTCAACCTACCTAACTCCTTGCACCTTATATTTTCCTATCAACCACAGTCAAAAGAGCTTAATGTTCCAACCAAAAATTTGAGATTGGCCCATAATTAAATAATAAAATTATATACAATTCTCAACATCCACAAAATAAATGGCTAATACCTAACACTCAGGTTTTAAGGACTTGTTGTTGTTGTTGCTTATTTGTTGCTCAGTTTTTCATCTCCCCCCCCCCCCAGGGGCTCACATCTAGTGGGACGTGGGTTGGCGACCACGGTGCCCCAGCTGAGTCCGGCATTGGTTCCACTTACTTGTGCCGGGCTCCTCTCCGTCTTCTTTCCTGTCGACCTCACTTGGTCAACTCTTGTTCTCTTCCGACCCCGACAGTATTAGGGTATCCGAGGTATAGGGTGTCTCTTCTTTTCCCGCCTTAATTAGCCCTTGTCTCACCTTTTCTGATACCCTCCTTCTGCGAGGGGTCAGCCTTCTTTTTCATTTCCTTTTACATTCTGCTTTGTGTTCAAGGCCCTTAAGGAGGCAGGGTGCACCCTATATATTGCTACACCCTCATGGGCTTACAGCTGGTGAGTCCGGGACTTGACGACTCCAAAGGATTCCTGAGCTGGGGGCGGACCCTCTCCTCTTTCCCATTCCTATCTGCCTTTTATGGCTCTCCTTCCTTCCTAGTTCCTCAATCCGCCTTCTTCGAGGGTTGAGGGCATTTCTTTTCCTCCTGTCCTTTATTTGCATTATTCTCCTTTTGTCTTCCATTTCTTCTTCTCGTATATAAGCTAGTAGTTAGTTTTAATTATAGTTTACATTTCATTATCATCTTCACAAACACCCAAACCATTAGGGACCGATAACCTGGATGTTAGGCCCCTTAAAACAACAATTATCATCATCATCATCAGTTTTTCATCTTACAAGGCTGTGTGTAACACGTTCAAACTCTAATTTATTTTCTTAGCAGTTAGAGATCGAACCCAGATCTCCAGATTGTCAGCCAGGAACGCGTGCTAGATTTACCTTATCCTCCGATTAATCAACTACTAGGTCATCAGACTCCTTTCGGTCGTCCTTGAAATGGTTTTCTGTGATTTAACATTTTCAACACCAGGCAAATGCTGGGACGGTACCTTCTAACATGCCACAGCCGCTTCCTTCCACATCCTTACCCAGTTTCATTCATCTTCATCCATTCCATCGCGACGCGCAGGTCGCCAACGGGCGTCGAATAGAAAGACCTGCACTCGGCCGCTGAGGAGGCCACACACAAAAAAATCAGTCTCCTTGTAAACATTATTGATGACGTCATCCTACTGTCTCTGGACATGGTGACCATCTTGCGCTGTAGCCCCTGAGCCGGCTTTACATCACCTTCCATAAAAACATCATGGGGGAGTTGCGCATAGCAGTCATCTTACCCACTTGCCCCTGTGTCTGCCATCTTGCCCAGCAGCCACTGTTCTAGCTTTACCTCGCCCTCCATAAGAACAACACCTGGGAGTTGCGCACAACGGCCATCTTGCCCACTTGCCCCTGTGCCAGCTCCGGCTTATTAGTTCAAATACCACAGAGTTCCACAACCTGTTCATTAGATTCAATAAAAACCAGTCCAGCATCAGTCATGCTTGTTTACCTTTGAGGTCATTCAACCCCTCTCCCACAAACAATATGGTGATGATAATAATAATAAAGGCAAATTTGAAAATTAGCTCAGGGGTCAACTCTCCTGTGACGTCACACACCGGTTGACCGTTCAAATCTGATTATTCTGACACGTGAATGTAAGCCATTCAAATCTCCCGGGTCAGCACAAATGGAGAATCGGAATCCTTCGGCTGCATTCGGAACCAATCGACTACAACACAAAGCTATATAAGACAAGTGACCAGCAGAGCAGTTGTTCAGTCGACCAACAGGCTGGACCAAAGAGGGTCTCTCAAGCAGATCCTCTTCAATCCTTCCCCCCTCCCTCACCCCTTTGTTTAACTTCCGGTTCATTGAAACCCCACCCCCGCACCTTACTCCTACACCCTACCACCCCCTCCCCTCCCCACCCCCACTCCTCCCCCTCCACCCACACCCCCTCAAACCGGTTCCTGGACCCTCCAAGGTTTGTTTACCTTCCGGGGTCCAGGCGACCTTGGGGGTCAATGACCTACCTCAAGGTCATTGATCATGACCTACCTCAAGGTCATTGACCTTGCCACGCCCCCCTCATTTGCATAAATAACGGTATTTGAAGCAGAACCCTCCCTGCTCCTCTACTGGTGAGGAAAACGGAAATTCAGTTGATATCGAGTGCGTGAGTGATGCTATGGAAATCCCGAAAATTTCCCACAGTCAAGCTAGTGTCTCTAGTCACACATCTCTTAATAGAAAAACGAGATGAATTTTCGTTCTCATAATGTTTTCTTCTGAAATGTGCAATCGAAAATTAGAATAAACAATCTAAGAACAGTCTTGTTTTTACTAGGCTTAACAGAAATAACTGCGGATAGTTCGCGGAAGTTCGTGCATTAATTACCGCGAATTAACGAGAGTGCACTGACTTTTTGTTGTTGTAGGCATAATCCACATAAGCCTTCCTCTAGCCTAGCATGTCTTATAGGACACTACAATCAAGTGCTATAATTATTATTTTGCGTGTTCAAGCCTATTTCAATCTTTTAACCAATAGTTTTGTTTTTACTAGGCTCAACAAAAATCACTGCGGATAATTCGCGGAAGTTCGTGCATTAATTACCGCGAATTAACGAGAGTGCACTGTATGTGGAGAGAGTGCTGCAGTTGGTGATGAAACCTATCGAAACCTCGATTTAAGGTAAACGCCAATTTAAGGTTAAAAAATACAGGTCCCTAGAAAAACGTTTAATAGGGGTTCTACTGTATATCTATCTTAGCGTAACAATTGCCCTCAATGGGATCCCGACTAACAACGGGGTCTGTGCTGAATCAGTCTTCAAATGGGGTAAAATTCCTTCTCCCCAATGTGACTGCGGTGCTCCTTCACAGTCAGTTCACCACCTTGTTCACGAATGCCAAAGAAGAGCATATCAGGGTATCGGTCTGACTTCCTGTTGGCAAAACCTACAGCACTGCATACAGAATTTAGATTTAAAGATAGAAGCCTCGTCATGTGTCGCTGTAAATATGTATATATCAATGTTTATGTGTGTATATATTTATCTTGCATGCTTGTTGTCCCATGTCATACGATAAATAAACAAATAAATAGCATAACTATTAAGTGTTTTTTCGAAATTGAAATTTCTTTGTAATAATTCCATCTACTGATAATACAGGGTGACACATAGGAACCGTATGTTTTTGAAATGAACAGTACTCGGTTGATTTGCGAGGAAAACTTATTTTATTGTTACCACATTTAAGAATACGTTCTACCATTTCATTTACTATCCACCATTGTTAGGTGTGAAAGATAATGTCACTCAGGTGGCGGCCAGCGTTTCGAATATAGGTTTCAAGTCGTCGCGAGAAAGCATTCATAACTCTGTCGAACACCGGACGTTTTTAAAATGGATTGTACTCAGCCGGGAGGAGCCGTAGAGGGAGGGGAGAGTAGCCATGCTCCTCGGCATAGCATACCATGTCACTCACACCTACGCTTTGGAGCCTGCCAGGTCACTCGTGATAGTCCTCACATCTTCGACTTTCCTGAATTGATGTTAGGTTTTATTCGTTGGGTGCACTTAGGCTAGTCCTATTAGCTGGGTATCTGCTACCGGTGAGGTAGCAGGCATCCTCACAGCTCGTGCACGACCGGGGGCTTCTTCTTCATGATGTTTCCTGTTGCTCTGTACGGTTCAACCCATCTCAGGTTCGACCGGCTTGGAACTGCGCCATTCCGACCGATATTGAAATGGCGGCGAAAGATCCGCTGTGTTGTGACAACAGACTCCCTATTTAGCACATAGGTTTCATTTGCGAACACGCAGTGTTGCACGGTCCACTGCGCCATAGCCTACCAACAATTGCCTAACTGCCAGTTTTAAAACCAACCCGCCAAAACAATGCTGGCATCAACGTCCAACAATGCTTGTCGAGACTGGAGTTGCCGCTAAGCCGTTAATGCCTATGTATGGGTGGCGGCCTTGCCTGAGACGGCTGGCATGGAAAAGCCGCGGCTGCTTCTTCTCTTATTGGCTTAAAAAATAAGTTGAAGCCTAGTCTCCTTAATTTAACTATAGGCTACCTCACCGGTAGCAGATACCCAGCTAATAGGACTAGCCTAAGTGCACCCAACGAATAAAACCTAACATCAATTCAGGAAAGTCGAAGAGGTGAGGACTATCACGACTGACCCGGCAGGCTCCAAAGCGTAGGTGTGAGTGACATGGTATGCTATGCCGAGGAGCATGGCTACTCTCCCCTCCCTCTACCGCTCCTCCCGGCTGAGTACAATCCATTTTAAAAACGTCCGGTGTTCGGCAGTTATGAATGCTTGAAACCTGTATTCGAAAGGATGGCCGCCACCTGAGTTACATTATCTTTCACACCTAACAATGGTAAATAGTAAATTAAATGGTAGAACGTATTCTTAAATGTGGTAACAATAAAATAAGTTTCCCTCGCTAATCAACCGAGTACTGTTCATTTCAAAAACACCCGGTTCCTATGTGTCACCCTGTACATTTAGTACAGCGAGCGTACGCATTACTATTACACTTTAACGGGGTCTACTCAGCCTCGGGTGATCCAAATGAGAAGAGGGGGATCGATTTCCACCTCAGCCATCCTCGAAGTGGTTTTCCGTGTTTTCGTCTCCGGGAAAATGCCGGGATGGTACCTACCTCTTCTTTGTCTATCCCTCCCATTCTTCCCATCCCTCATGAGGCCCGTTGTTCGTTTTGCAGGTGAGGCCGCCTGGGCAAGGCGCTAGGCCCGCCACCCCAGTTGTATCCCCCCACCCGATATCAAGCTCCAGGACACTGCCCGTAGAGGAGGTAAAGGTGGGATCCATTACTGAGTCCATGGGAAAAGCCTACCTGGAGGGTAAAGTGACTATGACGGAAAAGATATTATTCATATTTAATCACCTTTTGAATGACATGCATTGATATCAAAGTATCCATTACGAGAAGAAGAAGAAGGAAGGACGGTAACGAGTTAGTTATTGTTGTTTTAAGGGGCGGAACTATGAGGTCATCTGCCCCTCTCAACACAGACAAATACAAATTTGGAATTAAATTTAAAATTTTGAGGTGGACACCTAAATTTAAAAAGACCTAAAATTAATAAAAAAACAAAAAATTAAATAAGAATAAAAATTATAAAAATAAACAAAAATTACGGAAAAACAAAAAGAATTTTCATTCAAGTCGTTGAGTCAATTTACACTGGAAATTTTAGATTGCTGGCCCTAACCCACTCTCACTTATAAAGCGGATAACGTGATCAGCAGCCAGTCATCTGCAAACCAAGGTTTCTTCGTCAGCAAGATCCACACACTCGGTTAAAATGTGGGCCACGGTGAAAACGGCCCCACAGGTACAAAGTGGGGGGTCTTCCCTTCTCATCTTGTATGACCTATCCTTAGCCTACACAAAATGATGGACTCCCTCCGTGACCGGAAAGAGCTCCGCCACATGCGAGTAGTTCCCTCGATCGCTCTAAGTTTACTGGGCAGTGGGTCAGCAAGCCACTGACTCTCCCAAAATGCCAGAACTTGTAGACGTAACTGAGAGCGAATATCTCTAGCGGGTACCTCCATTGGTCGAGGTGGTAGTGATATCGCCTCTTTTGCAGCTTGATCCGCTAACTCATTTCCCGCAATTCCCATGTGGCTCGGAAGCCACAGAAAGGCGATTCGAGTATCAGCGTGGCACAGCCCGGCTAATAGGTCGTGGATTCGCTGCACTAGGGGTTGTTGCGGGAAACATGTAGCAATTGACTGCAACGAACTCAAAGAGTCGGTACACTGGAGAAAGTGGATTCGTGCATCCTGTAGTGCAAACTGCCGAGCTTCTTAGATGGCAACGAGCTCCGCAGTAAACACACTACAGGCCTCAGGCAAAGAGATCTTGGTATTTGCACCATCAATAACGTAAGCACAACCCACTTTCTCGTCCACCTTCGAACCATCCGTGTAGAGAGTGCCAGCGTCCGGAAATTGGTGAACTATGCTGTGGAACTGCCTCCGTGTAAACGGAGACATCCGTGTTCACCTTAGGACCTCGGTGAAGATCTAACCGAATTTCCGGACGCGAGACTTGCCACAGAGGCACCTCGCTAGATGTCCGGACCATACAGGGACCTACAGCCACTCCTATTTCAGTACACGAGCTATCAAGTCTAATACCAACCGGCCGAGTGGTATGAGGCCGGTTGGCGTACCCCTGGTGGTTTTGGGTACCGAAGAGAGCTTGATAGGTCGGGTGTTGCGGCATTTGACGCACATTGGCAGCATATGCTAAAAGCACATGTTGTCGTCTATAATTTAGAGGTAGAACACCCAATTAGTCGCCTTTTTCGACAGGCAGGGGATACCGTGGATGAATTCTGCCCTCCCCATCCACAGGGGGTCTTCCAAATCTAAGTCAGTCATGTCAGTCGGTCTTGTCGGCCCTATTAGTTGCCTCCTACGACAGGCAGAGCATACCGTGGGTGTATTCTAACCCGCAACCCACACGGGGGACGGTAACGAATTCGTGAGTACTGGGTAAAGTAGCCCGACACAAGAGAGAGTTGAAATGACGTGTTCCTTAATTGGCCGAACAAATAATAATATACCTTAGGGTAACAGCTAAGACGTTCCTCAGGTTCAATAGGACTTCCGTAGTGTGTATGCTCCTTTCTATATCGTTCCTGATTAGATCCAGTACTTCATCAAAACATTCCACAGTCATTCGAAAGTAAATGAAGAATTGTTCCGGATGTTGTCACAGTTGTTGATAGTGTGTGAAATTCACCATATTGTTCAAGAGTTTTGTTTATCTCGTGAATTCCAACCAACCGTCTTTTCTTACAACGAAATAACAAATATTAATAAGTGCTCAAAATAACCTACAGAACCTTAATATGATATACCATTGATTAAAAATAAGTTGCCTTACTTCCTGGTCATCTTCTATTAGTGCTACCAAGAGCAAAGCTTCCTCTTCGATATTGTCATCCATCCTATTGCGTGGGGTCTACAACAGCAAACTGAGGCACACAGCTGACGTCCCCGTAGGTGCCTGCGCTGGTTAGGTCACACCCTCAGATCATAAATATTGGAAATTGACTTCACCGTGGCCGTTCCCGGCCTGGTATGTTCGGACCTTCACTTATTGTTGACCAGTCTAGAAGAAAAATAATGCAACTGATAAGACAGCCTATTCTTCAAGTTATATATTTATTTATCTATTTACTGCCACAACATGGCAGTGCCCCGACTACAGTAGCAAACAATTGTTCACACACAGATAATATATGAAAATATATTATAATACAAAATAAAAATACATTGGAATACACATTTGAAATTGTTCTTTATTTTTTGGTGTTTTATCCCATTTTACAGATAGTTTTTGAACACCAGTTTGTCAAATGGATTGTGATGTAACTTAAGGAATTTTCAAAAGAAAATTGAGAAAAAAAATCCGCCTTGTCAATACTTTAATTTCTATATTCAAACCAACTTTAGGTACATGTTTCAAGGCTCGTTTCCAATGGCCCCTTCATCATCCAGTCAAATTCGTAACCAAACATCCAAAAAAGTATATGGACAAAATAACATAAAACATCGAATCAATGAACACTTAAAATGTAAACCTATTGAAATAATTACGATATGCATGCATTAAAAATAGGTAAATTAGGTGATCCATGTACTAAAAATAAAAATTTATAACCCTCTAAGGTTATCTCAATACATGTTAAAATGAGAGGTAAAGTAACTGTACCAGTTTTCATTACTGAGCCAATAGTCGTCACTTTCGTATATAAGTACATATAACAAGGATGTCAACGGGTCTTTCTCAACGCACGAAGTCTTACGATATTCGTCATACCTTCATTGCCAATAAGGAGCAACTTTGCGATGTAATAGGTGATTCCCAGAGTCAAACATCTCTTTTTAAGTTGAGTAATATGTCGAAACGCACATTTCTCAATTAGCCTATGATATTCAGCAAATGGAAGCTGCTATTAAGGTTGTTGAGGAGGACGGCATGAGTATTACAACGGCCGCGGAGAGGAATGGTGTTCTGAGAAACACCCTCCTCGGACACAATTAAAGGAAAAGAAATTCCTCTCGGCACGCCGGAAGTAGATTTCACCGGGCAAACTAGGGGTAGGCTATAATTGGCAAAATATGCAGGGTTTCGTAGATGGATCAGTCCTCATTAATTGCCAGAAAGTATTTTATAATTGGAGCTTAATTAACTTTTTTTCGTCTTTCTATGCATATTTTAACGTTTTATTGTCTTATGGGGACGGTAACCTTCTTGTCATTTGGGATCCGTTTTTATACTTGTGGTCACACTGTCCTTATGCAAGGTTACGACACTGATGTGTAACGTTCTAACAGTCGAACTTCTTCACGCAAAATTTTATCTCCCGCAGAGATGTTGGTTGGTTCCTCAGTTCAGGGGCTGCGACAACGCGGTCATGTAACCCTGTGTACTTTGGGTGTGTGTAGAATCTGTCTGATAAACGGTGTTAATTGTGATGGCTGTATTAGTTTGTAATTCAGGTAAGGACTGCAGACGGTCAATTTCAAGTAGGCGTTCCCAATTTTGGTACCAAATACTACCATCAACGACACCTAGCTATGAACTTGGCAACTAGATGCCACCACAACCATCAACTCGCAACGAACGTTGGAACTTCCCCTCCTAAGGAAAGCATACTGAGGGATTCTTAGCGCTCTTATAAAATCCGACGACTTTGGCTGGCTTTGAACCCGCGAACTTGGGCAGAGAAGTTCAGTATGCTACCGGCTACGTCACCGAAGCCGCTTCCCACAGAGTCAGATAGAAAACTGAATGTGATCTCGTGCAGTGGCGTTGTCATGCCAACCTCTCATAGCTCTCATCCCTCATCAATTTAGAAGCGTTGTCATGGTAACCTCTGATGGCTCTTGGCATTTTCTTCTAATTCCGAAATCATTTTGTTCATCCCTTGGCGTAATGGTGGGTCATATCAAAAATTCTTTCAGACAAACGTTTTAGGCAATTATTAAGGGAATATTGCCCATTTTGTACGGTTTTGATATTGTGCCTATTAAGAGAGATATGATTAATGTTTCCCGAAAAACCCACTTTTTCCCACCCCTTTGGTCAATGGTTCGTGCTATCAAAAAACTTTTCAAACATAAATTTTGGTCCTTATCCGACACATAGTAAGAACTTTGAATGGATTCGATATTTCAAATATTAAGAGAGTTATAGCGATATTTCACTTTTTCGAAAACAGACCCCCATTTTCACCCCCTTCGACCGATTGTGCCCATTAACGACCTCGACCGAGATTTTATAGGGTTACATATTATGTAAAAAAATTCAAAGTGATTGGAGCAAAATTGCGGTAGTTATCGTGTCCACAAGAAAGTGATATATGTACATACATACATATATATATATATATATATATAGGGTGCTTCAAAAAATGTATACACACTTTAAACTATCGTAGTTTTCCCACTCTACAAGGCTAATGTTATATTTCTTCGCCAGGTGGCAGCATAATCGTCCCTCTATGTTATATTGTCAGTTGGAATTTGTAATATTAACATGGCGGACGTACGTTTGAGTTTTGAAGAACGTAAGCAGGTTATTAAGTGGTACTGGAAGTTTGAGAATGTAAATGAAGTTCAACGACAGTGGAGAAGGGAGTATGATACAGAACCACCTCCAAGATTAACAATTACACGCATACGAGACAAATTCGAAGTTCATGGAACAGTGTGTGATGTGCATAAAGGTCATTCAGGTCGACCTCGAACAGCTACAAGTGATGAGTCATCAACGGCAGTCTTGGAACTGTTTCAACGCTCTCCTAACAAATCTTCAAGGCAAGGGGCACGTGAAAGTGATGTAAGTGCTAGCAGCGTGCTACGCATTCTGAAGAGAGGCAAGTATCGTGTTTCATTCCAAGGCTGGTGCAACAGCTAAGTGACGACGATCCAGATCGAAGGTTGCAATTTTCTGAATGGGTTCAGGAGACGGTGATACGTGAACCGGGATTTATGGGTAGCATAATTTGGTCGGATGAAGCCCAATTCAAACTTAATGGAACTGTCAATAGACACAATTGTGTTTACTGGGGTGAAGAAAATCCTCACATTACAATTGAAAAAGCTGTACATTTGCCTGGTGTAAATGTGTGGTGCGGTTTGTCTTCAAGGGGACTCATTGGACCTTTTCGATTTGAAGGCACTGTAACTGGTATAACTTACCTAACAATGCTTGCTGATTCCATATTTCCTGCCATTCGTGCATTATACAGTAATGATAATTTTTATTTTCAACAAGATGGTGCCCCGCCGCACTATCACAGGGACGTACGAGCTTACCTGGATCAAAATTTGCCGGGCCAGTGGATAGGACGCAGGGGGCCAATCGAGTTTCCAGCACGCTCTCCAGACCTTACACCACTGGATTTCTTCTTATGGGGCACAGTAAAAGATGAGGTGTACAAACGTAAAACACGTAACCTAGACATTCTTTGGAATGAGATTCAAGCCGTGTGTAGAGAAATCTCATTGGACGTTTTGATACGATGTACAGAATCAGTGGTGACTCGTACTCAGAATGGTATTGATGCTGCAGGTCGCCAATTTGAACAGTATTAACATTTGTTATTTATGTTTCATTTACATTGGACTTTCAGCTTTCTAATTTCCTGAAATTTAACTTTGTAGAACGGTAAATAAATTTTCTATGGAAGTTCAAAGTGTGTATACATTTTTTGAAGCACATTTATATACATAAATTATATATAAACATTTGAACTGACGGTGGTTTTGGGGTCTAGGGGATGTGAAACGCGAAGATATGTCGAAATTTTCCGGAAGTCGAAACATGGTACCCATTGCAATAGCTAGCTTTCTAATGAAATCTAACTTACCTAAAAACTAGAGAGAGGAAGATGGGGCCAAGTTCCTTTTTAACAAAGGGTGTTAGTCCAAAGGGAAAAGGAAAAGTGGGGTTCCCGGTAACAAAGGACGATTTGCAAAATAGCGTCCAGTGCCGTACAAAAGATTTGAAGAGGGACTCTCCTTTCAAAGATGGAAGGCTAGGGAGAAAATGGTGTGAGCCTTTCCTAAAAAGAAATCCAAGCCTATCTTTACGAACCCCTCAAAATTGGACAGTAAACCGTGCTGCAATTACAGAACATCAAATTAAAACGTACCGTTATTTGGTGGAAAACGACTTACAGTCTATCTTGTCAGACCCTCTGCGATTGTACAACGCAGACGTTATGTTATGCCATGGTCTGGTCTCACTTTTTATGTGACCACGCCTCCCTTCCCTCGTCAAAAAAAAACCACGGCATAACAGACCGGAAAATGACCATTTGCTCTTGAACACCGGTTGGAGCCTACATCAATACACGTTCTTGTGGTTATATTGTTCGAATTTCAATTATTAATAATATTATTATTGTATTTCTAATGCACTTTAAGTATATACAAAAATAACTTTTAATAAATGTGTTTAGAGCAGAATTACGATATTTTCATGCCCGTATATCTTCTACCCACCATTCCCAATTCCCGATGCCGTCCTTTTTATTTTATTTTTTTATTTTAAATATTTCTTTACTTATTAAAAAACTTAATTACTGGTATTGTTTTATTGTAAATGTTAGCCTCCAAGTCGATAAATCGGTGTTTTATGTAACAATTTACAGAAATGCATTATAAACAGCAGACAAGGAAAACTAACAATGTGACGGCAATTGGTGCAAACGGGTGACGAATAAGGGAAAAATTCAAAGACATCGTGCCGAGGACTAGGGCTAAAACAAACTTTTTTTAAATAAGTAATTTTTTCCTAGAATGAATATTTTAGATATCGAGAGTTTCCAAGTGTTTGATGTTAGGTACTGTGCCCGTAAGAGGAGCTATCAGGGTTGCCAACAGCCGAAACGACATCCCTAACACCTCACCTGCCGGACCCATGTGCCATGAGGATTGGGTGAATTTCTTATAGGCCATAGCGGCATGAGAATCCATGATCCAGGGGATCCGTGGTAACATGGTTGCTAAAAGGTCATAGACAGCCCAAGAAAATACACCTCCTAAAGCTAGACTGAGAAATAAACTTCCAGACTTAGGTAAAATTTGTAGAAATATTTATTCAAAATATTCAGATACCTAGCCTAGTTCGGAGGGTTTCTATCGGCTAATCCGCAAACTAATAAATAAAAATAAAAGATCAGTACCCTAACTGTAAACTACTGTAAACCCTCGCGAAAGATCTATCTGACAAAGTAAAGCAACAACGGCAACGCTGGGAAAATGGTACGGCAATAGTCTCTAAATCAAGTTACAAAATAAGCTAATAACAGAATTTACATTTAACAGGGTAGAAATAGCAAGTCTAAGTTACGATGATACCATTTCCTCATTTACATTTATTTTTAAATCTAGCTAATTCCTAACAATTAATACAAAATTTACGGCGATGACGTCCGTAAAGCAAAAAACAATTTAATACAAAATCTACATGACAAGCCGTCAAAAAGAAACATTAGATGCCCTCTTATAATCTAAGTAAAGGGTAAACATGGGGTTATCATACACTTGAAATAAGTAAAACAAGACCATAAACATTATTATTCCTGCCTTCGCCCTGGGTTACTCTTTGTAAACCAGTGTCATCTACGTGCATGTGATTTACGTTGGCGATTGCGTAGTGAAAACTACGTCTAACGTCGCATGAGGCTCACGCTCCACCAGCTACTGACTAAAGGTTGAGCAAACACTCCGTCGATAAAAATTAGTGTCATCTGTCCTAGATTACTTCCACAAGAGAAGTGTGCACAAAACAAGTGCCAGCCATCAGGTCCAACATGCAAGAAAATCAAGGTTAAATGCTATGAGTAGTTAATTATCATCAGGTTTATAATAATGACGTTACTGATTATTAGAATCGTTGGTTTAAATTATCGTTGGTTTATGACGAATAGGCTGACAATCCTGAATACCTTGGGCTCAGCAGTAGCAGTCTCGTGCGAGATCAATCTCTGCTATAAAACACCGTCAACGAACTCTCCCGCTCGGACACAACAATAACACAGGTTATTAGTGGCTCTCGGCTCACTTAATTTACCTCTGGGTAAGAATTGGCATGAACATCAGTTACCTCCCTACAATAACACAGTCAACAGAATCGGACACACATAAATATAGCCTCTAAACAGGTGTCTCATCTAGCCTCTTAATTACCATAAATAAACCTTAACATAACGTGAAATCATTCTCAGATGGAGAAGAAAGATATTCGCTTTAGTAGCGATGCAAACACATGGCTCTCGCCAGTCATCTCTAAGTAGCAAAACATATGATTATTACAAAATGGTGGCTTGGACATTGACCTACATATGAGACACATCATCTAAATGTTAGTAATGCTATAAGCATTGTCAAAGAGTCTGGAAAGTTATGGTCTCACCGAGTGAGTGGTGCTCTAGTACACTGCATGCTGGGAACTGTTAACACCTGTCCATGATTCGAGCTAGCCTCGCTACTCGCAATCATTCACACGGACTGATTAGAAAATGCACATCACTGAAGGCAGGCAGCTTTCACGCAGAAAGTCCTATTAGAAAACTGGCCTTGTTATTTCCCTGATATAATAGAAATTTACACAAGCATTAGGCTTAAAATCACGCCTCAAGACTATGCTCAAAGATATAGCATGTTTGAAAAGTCAAAGAAAAGAAAAACATAGATATTCCACTTCATCTGAATCTCTTTGAAATGTGCAGATATGTCAGTTCATAACTGCTCTGTCTAAATATAACCAAAATAATAACTGTGTCGAAACACTGACACGAAATAAACATTATAAAGGCGCAAATCTTACAATTGCTAAGTTTGCCAATGATACGGCATTCATTGCTGGTTTCGATGCTAGATTGCATACAAACTGTAACACTCGGAATGTGATCAAAATTGGACTGGATGGCTTCATAGCACATCAAAAATAAAAAAATGACATAGTATTACAAAACTGATAGCTTCAGTCGGCTATCCAATGATACGGACTGTTCTGACTAAATCAGTGGCGTGACGACATTTACTAGAAAGGGGTGTTATAAAAATAACACTGGCCATGACGTCTGATCGTCATCCCAAATAACTGTACACAAAATCACCCACCTAGAGTTGAACAAAACGTAGTAACAAGACTACAGTCACGCTTAGCAGGGGTAGAAATATCATCCTAAAGATGTCCCTCAGAATGCACCGTGATCGAAGAGAAATTAAATCACAACAGGTGACTAACAATCACTGAAAGTGAACTACAAGGATTAATTCTAACAGTACAAAACCTACCTATGGCTTGTCAAAAAGTTCGGCTGATTCTACAATAAACTACACTAAAATACACCTCAAAAGAACCTCACAAGGAATGAATATTTCGGACTCACAAGAAAGGATGTCTACATCTCGGTCGTTCCAACGACCCGAGGGATATAATAAGGCTTTGGTCCCCGGACAAGGGTTGTCCAATCTGAGCCTCCACATCGGTTCTATCCATTTCCACGGCCTTTATTCGTCCTCGTCGTTGTCGTGATGATATAACCAGACTCCTCCTCAAAGTCGTCATCTTCCTTGGATTAGCGGGTGCTAAAGCCATGGTACTTCCGTCATCGGCTGTAGTTCTCCGGTCCTCTCCTTCACATGATGAAGCTTAACAGCTTATCTCCACAGGTGATGCGTAACAAGGATTGTCGTACACGCGGTCATCAAGACATGACCTCTTGAAGTATGACTTTACCACTTTAAGATACGATAAATAAGCGTAGTACAATTGCACAGAAGCTAGCTTTAACGTGGCACTAAACTCACTGCTGCTACACGGCGCAGACGGTTTAAAAATTGGCCATGCACTACTATCTGCTTCACTGTTACAGATTTCACTTGCCGACAAATCACGTGGCATCGGCGTTGTGCTTCACTGAAAAGAATCGCACTTGCGATTAAAGCAATATTTGTAATTATGAGTGTCGAAATGATTCACTCGGTTAATAATAATTTCACTGTGAGTGATGTATTTTATCGCCACTTGACGATGTCGAAATATGATGTTCAAACACGTGGTTGAAAACGTGGTGTTCCACGATTATGATCACTTTTCCCAAAAATCCACAGTATTCGTAGCACAAGCATTCTCCGGCTGTAATATTTACCAATATCATGTACTATTCGAATTGAAATAAAGTGCGATGCACTAGGATTGCTTTCCTCGCCTTCAGGCGGACTATTACCTCGTCTTATAGACGGACTTGACACAAACGGCATCCAACTTGGATGATAATCCAAACACATGTGGTAAGATCTCAGCCATGTGCTGCGTTAGCTAGAGACTACACTGGTCGTGCAGCGTCTGTCTGGTTCCGGTTCGCGTATCTGCGGGGTTACTACCTTACCAAAAGCAGAAATCACATTCTAAAGAATGTTTCGATGATACAGAATTACAATGATAATATCTGAGCTTTGTAGAAAATAGAAGTGTCATAATTTAGCTTCAGATTATTTAATAGTGGTTTTCTCCGTAGTCAAAAGATCAACCATTTATAACTCCAAAGAATGTTAGCATGTGACGACAGCATGGTCGGTCAGTGGGTACGTTCTAAATTGATGCATCAAAAATGCGTTGCGGTGAAAAATATCACATGAACCAGTGGTTAGCGGGTTCATCTGGCTCTCCGTCGTTTCAAATAAAAATGAAGGAATGCATATTTATTTGTCTCCAACTCAAGCTCAAGCTTGGTGATTTTTTTCCATCATTCCATCGGTGGTTCTATTCTTGGTTTCTTCCATCGGTGGTCCTGTTCTTGGATTGCGTCGTTCGTCAGCGTCGTTCGTCAGCAAGAATCTCCCTCGAAGATACTGTTCTTCAGGCGGAGTCTTCTTCGAAGAGTTCTCCTATCCCATCTTCATCCTCGTAATATCGTCGTTCCTTTGCCTTTCTGGCATCGTCCATCCTCTCGGAAGTCTTGACAAATCGTCGTTTGTCCATCACCGGCTCTATGCAGTGGATTTCAGCTTCGAGAGTCTTCTGATTTTCCTTCTTGGAGTGCGAGTCTTCCCTCGGAGTTCGGTTTCCTTCAACCTCTTCTCGTTGATTGTGGAGTTGTCGGATGTATTCTCGACTCTCCTGTGCACGTCCTCGCCAGTCTCGATCTTCCCTCTCTCTCTGGGGTCCCGATCGCGTCGATAGCCTCCGCTATAACGATAGTCTCGACGAATTCTTCCTCTTCCTCGCCGATTTTCTCCTGTCCCACGACGGTCGTTGTCGTGACGACGGTTGTCGCTCGTCCCTTGGTTAAAACGTCGGTTCCAATATCCCCTATTGTCACCTTGTTGTCTCCCTGTTGCATATGGGGTATTGTTCCAGTTACTTTGATTGGGATTGTAACCTCCTCTATTCTCATTCTGAGTCTGAGTTTGCTGTGGCGACTGACTAACTTTGTCCACAGTAGTCAAGTTCACGTGGCGTGTTTCTCCTTTGGTTGGACGGTGACTTGCAAATTGTTGAGCGTTTGCGTCCAATTGCCTCAGAATCTGGTCACATTGCTGGAAGGTTGTTGCTCCCGCAGCAATTAACACTCGTTGAACATCGGCTGGATATTGCCATATAATGGTGTTCATTAAATCCTGCTCTGATAGTGGGGGTTGAAGACATCTGAGTTTCGTCAGCTGGGTTGCAAAGTAATTTGCATAACGTGTAGGCGTATTTGAGCTGTATCGGCGAGTGTACATCTCCGCTCTGTTACTCTGCTGTATGTCGCTTGACCAATAAGTACGTAACAAAGCTTCTCTGAAGTCCTGGATTCCAGTAAAAGAGTATTTAAAGGCCCTGAACCAAGTGCTAGCTTGACCTTCAAGAAGACGCTCTATGACCCTGAGCTCTCTTTCCTGTGTCACCATAGTGTCACGTAGATAACTTTCTACATTTGCCAAAAATTTGACTGGTGTAATGCTGCTACCAGTACCTGAGAATCGAGCTGGTTGCTCTTCTCTTGATCGTATGATCATCACATTGCCTTGGTTATGCTGAGTTTTTGCTGGTCTAAATGGATTAGCATTGTAATTCAGTGTTGATTGGGTATTTACGTTTACGTTATCACCGAAGTATGACTTCGTGAATGGTGATGTTTCATTGCGCATGGTATCTGCAAATCTGAATGGTTGCGTTTCGGGTGGTGCGCTCGGTTGAATACAGGACGATGTCGATTGTATGAATTGTGGTCCTGGTGTATTCTGCGTTTCAGTTGACAGTGTGGAAGTTCGAGTCTCTCTCGGTTGAGCTTCCAACCTATCTAAACGTCTCTCAGTAATATCGAGCCCTGGAATATTCCTCGCCTCAATCTTACTTCCAAGATCGTTTAATTGCAGTTCTACCCTTTCGATTTTCCCTTTGAGGTTTGTGTCGACCTCTCGTATCTCTGTCCTAAGGTTGTGGATAAGTTGAAGACGCTCTGTCAGTGCAACTTCTTCTAACCTTTTCGTCATGGATTCTACTTCCGTCTCGATTTTGGATACGTCCTCTTTGACCTGGTAAACGTCCTCCTTAACCTCTGTAACGACCCCTCGAAGTTCCCTTACTTCGTCTCGAACACGAGCTACTTGAGCTTCTACAACGTGTTTGTGTTCGTTAAGATCTCCTCTTAATATTGAGATATCAATTTTCGTCTCTTCTCTATGAGTGTGTACGGTTTCGCGTAACTCTCCCACGGTGTCCGTTAACTGAGTAACGTTCTTCGTATTCGTCGGTAATGTCTCTCTGAATTCAACTATGTCGTCAGCGATAGCTTTCACATTAGCGTTTACGGCGTATGCTGCTCCTCTTATCAAGGTTGATCCTACATTGACTGCAGCGATGTCCCTCTTGACATTGTCGATAAATCCCTCGACGTTTGGGAGTCGATGACCAAACTCTTCTCTAGTGTGATCCAAATCAGCCCTCATGTCGATCTGAACTCCATTTATGTTCGCCTTAATCTCAGTGGTATGTTCGCCTAACTTGGTCTGAACATCTTCCCTCACTCGGTTCATTTGATCGGTTAACTGATCTATTCTATCATTAGCATTCTGTTGGTGTCGCAAGATGTCAACTCTAACTGCGGCTTATCCTGCTGTAAGGCTATTCCTAGCCTCGGCCCTATGAGCATCTATGTCAGCCCTGACTTGAGTTAGATCAGCCCTAACATTGTTTACAGTTTGAGTATTGGCTTCAAGATCAGCCCTAACATTATTCACATCTGTTCTAACATTATTGACAGTCTGAGTATTGGCTTCAAGATCAGCCCTAACATCTGTAATATCAGTCCTAACGTTATTGATAGACTGAGTGTTCACACCCAAGTCAACCCGGACTTGTTCAACATTTCCACTTACAGTTCCTAAATCAGTTCTAATCTGGTGGAGGTTGGTGTTAACAACAGCCAACATCTCCCCCATCACACGACGAAACGTCTCCTCATCCATGACGCAAGAATATATATGAGAGAACAGAAGGAGCATTCCAGAAAACTTACAGCTATGACTAGTTACTTTTGCGGTTTAGAACAGCCTGCTTTCTCTTGAATAAATATTACAAGTACTGCTGGAGTATGCGAACTAAGTGCTTCTACATTTACGTTAACAACAACAAGCAAAGCAAAGTCTTACATTCACTCAGGATGAGGCATCATCAAAGAAAAACCTATCCTCTAATTATCTATACAACAAAGCCTCACCCCATGGACTTAAATCACGCACGAATGCCATGCGGTTAATTGATCTGCAGTACGACTTCTTACCTTCGTCCCAGTCCAGTCAATTTACCTTTAATCACAATAAAATCCTCATAAAAAGAGCATGGTACAGAAGGTCACAATGTATACATCGGCACAACCAATTGGGCGCCAAACAAATAATAGTAAAGGTTATGTGCCCGTCAGAGGAGCTATCAGGGTTGCCAACAGCCGAAACGACATCCCTAACACCTCACCTGCCGGACCCATGTGCCATGAGAATTGGGTGAATTTCTTATAGACCATAGCGGCACGAGAATCCATGATCCAGGGGATCCGTGGTAACATGGTTGCTAAAAGGTCATAGACAGCCCAAGAAAATACACCTCCTAAAGCTAGACTGAGAAATAAATTTCCAGACTTAGGTAAAACTTGTAGAAATATTTATTCAAAATATTCAGACACCTAGCCTAGTACGGAGGGTTTCTATCGGCTAGTCCGCAAACTAATAAATAAATAAATAAAAATAAAAGATCAGTACCCTAACTGTAAACTACTGTAAACCCTCGCGAAAGATCTATCTGACAAAGTAAAGCAACAACAGCAACGCTGAGAAAATGGTACGGCAATAGTCTCTAAATCAAGTTACAAAATAAGCTAATAACAGAATTTACATTTAACAGGGTAGCAATAGCAAGTCTAAGTTAGGATGATACCGTTTCCTCATTTACATTTATTTTTAAATCTAGCTAATTCCTAACAATTAATACAAAATTTACGGCGATGACGTCCGTAAAGCAAAAAACAATTTAATACAAAATCTACATGACAAACTGTAAAAAAAAACATTAAATGCCCTCTTATAATCTAAGTAAAGGGTAAACATGGGGTTATCATACACTTGAAATAAGTAAAACAAGACCATAAACATTATTATTCCTGCCTTCGCCCTGGGTTACTCTTTGCAAACCAGTGTCATCTACGTGCATGTGATTTACGTTGGCGATTGCGTAGTGAAAACTACGTCTAACGTCGTATGAGGCTCACGCTCCACCAGCTACTGACTAAAGGTTGAGCAAACACTCCGTCGATAAAAATTAGTGTCATCTGCCCTAGGTTACTTCCACAAGAGAAGTGTGCACAAAGCAAGTGCCAGCCATCAGGTCCAACATGCAAGAAAATCAAGGTTAAATGCTATGAGTAGTTAATTATCATCAGGTTTATAATAATGACGTTACTGATTATTAGAATCGTTGGTTTTAATTATCGTTGTTTTATGACGAATAGGCTGACAATCCTGAATTCCTTGGGCTCAGCAGTAGCAGTCTCGTGCAAGATCAATCTCTGCTATAAAACACCGTGAACGAGCTCTCCCGCTCAGACATAACAATAACACATGTTATTAGTGGCTCTCGGCTCACTTAATTTACCTCTGGGTAAGGCCTGGCAAGAACATCAGTTACCTCCCTACAATAACACAGTCAACAGAATCGAAGTCTGGACACACATAAATATAGCTTCTAAACAGGTGTCTCATCTAGCCTCTTAATTACCATAAATAAACCTTAACATAACGTGAAATCATTCTCAGATGGAGAAGAAAGATATTCGCTTTAGTAGCGATGCAAACACATGGCTCTCGCCAGTCATCTCTAAGTAGCAAAACATATGATTATTACAAAATGGTGGCTTGGACATTGACCTACATATGAGACACATCATCTAAATGTTAGTAATGCTATAAGCATTGTCAAAGAGTCTGGAAAGTTATGGTCTCACCGAGTGAGTGGTGCTCTAGTACACTGCATGCTGGGAACTGTTAACACCTGTCCATGATTCGAGCTAGCCTCGCTACTCGCAATCATTCACACGGACAGTTTAGAAAATGCACATCACTGAAGGCAGGCAGCTTTCACGCAGAAAGTCCTATTAGAAAACTGGCCTTGTTATTTCCCTGATATAATAGAAATTTACACAAGCATTAGGCTTAAAATCACGCCTCAAGACTATGCTCAAAGATATAGCATGTTTGAAAAGTCAAAGAAAAGAAAAACATAGATATTCCACTTCATCTGAATCTCTTTGAAATGTGCAGATATGTCAGTTCATAACTGCTCTGTCTAAATATAACCAAAATAATAACTGTGTCGAAACACTAACACGAAATAAACATTATAAAGGCGCAAATCTTACAATTGCTAAGTTTGCCAATGATACGGCATTCATTGCTGGGTTCTATGCTAGATTGCATACAAACTGTAACACTCTGAATGTGTTCAAACTTGAACTGGATGGCTTCATAGCACATCAAAAATGAAAAATGACATAGTATTACAAAACTGATAGCTTCAGTCGGCTATCCAATGATACAGACTGTTCTGACTAAATCAGTGGCGTGACAAAATTTACTAGAAAGGGGTGTTATAAAAATAACACTGGCCATGACGTCTGATCGTCATCCCAAATAACTGTACACAAAATCACCCACCTAGGGTTGAACAAAACGTAGTAACAAGACTACAGTCACGCTTAGCAGGGGTAGAAATAACATCTTAACGATGTCCCTCAGAATGCTCCGTGATCGAAGAGAAATTCAATCACAACAGGTGACTAACAATCACTGAAAGTGAACTACAAGGATTAATTCTAACAGTCCAAACCCACCTATTGTTTGTCAAAAAGTTCGGCTGATTCTACCATAAACTACACTAAGCTCATCATCATCGGCTTTAACTCGAATCCGAGTATAAATCTTCTTCCTTCAGTCCAGTTTGTGGATGTGTTTACTGTGACTAAAGAGTCCAATCCTGGCATGGAACAAGCGACCACACAAGTCGCATAGTATTGCTGGAGGAGGACGTGGTTGGGCTGCTCGAAGTTTCCTAGCTTGACGCTTGGCCTCTTCATGTATGCGTCGATCCCTTTCAAACGTCTTTACAGTATCCGAGATGGTACGGCGCCAAGTTGAGCGGTCTTCAGCCAGCATGTCCCAGGTTTGTGAATCAAGACCTGTCAATTTCAGGGTCTGCTTAAATTGGTACTTGTAGCGCCTCTTAGGACCACCATGAGGTCTGGTGCCATAGCATAACTCACCATATAGCATTTGACGAGGTAATCTCACATCATCCATCCGATGGACATGACCAATCCATCTAAATTGGTGACCTATTATGGATGATTCTATGCTGTTGATTTGAGCCTTTTCCAGAACAGCAATATTGGTAATGCGGTCTTCCCATTTAATCCTCAGGATTGATCGAAGTTTTTGTAGGTGGAAACGCTCAAGCCTCCTAAGATCACGTCGGTAAAGGTTCCACGTTTCACAGCCATACAACAATGTAGAAATGACTACTGCTTTGTACACCATAAGCTTTGTACTCATGGACAGATGCGCCAATTCTCTTATCCTCATCCTGCTCACAGGTACAGCTCACAGAAATGGTACTGCCCAGGTACGAGAAGTGGTCAACCTGTTCTAATGGCAAATTTGAAATGGAGATATTGAACTGAGGAAGAGGTGTGCCTGGTGAAGGTTGTGCCAAGACTTTAGTCTTATTGACATTTATGGTAAGACCAAAGCGATCACATGCACTTTTGTAACAGTTAACTGACTCTTGCAGCTCTTCTGGTGTGAGAGTTGGTGACGCAGCATCATCTGCATACAACATGTTAGTAACCTTAGTAACCTGAGTTTTCCTCAAGGAGCGGAGACGAGTTAGGTTGAAAAGCCCTCCATCAAAACGATACTTGATATCCACACCTGGGATGTTGGTGGGTGAATCATAAAGCATTGCAGCCAAGTACAGCGCAAAAAGCGTTGGAGCCAGTACACATCCTTGTTTCAGTCCATGGGTAATGGGAAATTCATCGGACATCTTATTCTGATGGCAAACCTGACCTGTCATGCCATCATGGAGAGCTTTGATTAGATCCACAAAACGCTGAGAGCAACCAAACCGCTTCAGCACTGCCCACATGGCTGGTCTTGGAACCGAATCAAATGCCTTTTCCAAGTCATAAAAGACTAAGAAGAGTGGATTCTGTTGTTCTCTACATTTTTCTTGTAGCTGTCTCACGCAGAAAATCAAGTCAATTGTGCTTATGGAAGTTCTAAATCCGCATTGTGACTCTGGGAGGATCCTCTCAGAGATAACCTTGAGGCGGTTAAGTAGAATTCTTGCAAGAATCTTCCCCACAATTGATAGCAGTGATATACCACGGTAGTTGCCACAAACACTGCGATCACCCTTTTTAAAGATAGTGACGTTAGTGGCATTCTTTAGGTCTCCAGGTACCTTTCTTGATTCCCTTATTCTGAGGATAAGGATGAAAATTCTTGTTTTGAGGGAATGACCTCCGGCTTGAATTAGTTCCAGAGGGATGTTATCTGGGCCATGTGCTTTTCTGGGTTTCAATTGGGTGAGAGCTGCACTGAATTCATGATAAGTAGGAGGTACTGCCAACCACAGTTGTTCAGGTTGTTGCGGCACATCACAGAGGAAGTCTTCATCAGCTTCTGATGGGCGATTTAGGAGATTGGAGAAGTGCTCCTTCCAGCGTTCCAAGATTTCTTGACTATCAGTAAAGGTAGTAGAATTATCAGCGCTTTTCAGTGTATCTGATGATGAGCGAGATGATCCATATATTTCCTTGAGTACGGCATAGAAGTTCCTCAAGTCTCGAGCATCCGATAGTCTCTGCAGTTCCTGAGCCTTCTGTTGCCACCAAGTATTTTTAATCTGCCTTGTCTGCGTCTGGCATTTACCCTTGAGTTCCAGTAGTTTATCTCTCTTTGTGTTGGAAGTTGGGTCTTGAAGATGGGCAAGAAAGGCATTCCTTTTGGCATTGATGAGAGACAGAATTTCCTCATTGTTGTCATAAAACCAGTCTTGTCTTTTCCGCACTATAAAACCAATGGTTTCCTCAGCTGACTGTGAGATACTCTTCTGTAATGTGGCCCATTCTTGCTGAATATCATTTGTTACTGGGTTTTATGATAACTGGGTGACGATCCTGTTTCCAAAATGTTTGTACATGGATTCATCCTGAAGTTTGGATGTATTAAACTTCTTTCTTGGCAAATTTTTGATGTTCCTTGGTGGTTTAGGTCTGATGGATATCCTGAGCTTACATATAAGAAGTTTATGATCTGGCCAACAATCGTCTATATTCCTTGCTGTTCTGGTAATAAGAGTGTCCTTCTTATCACATTGCCGGGTAATGATATAATCAAGAATGTGCCAATGTTTGGAACGAGGATGCATCCACGTGGTTTTGAAGCGGTCAGGTAGCCGGAACTGCGTGTTGGTAATGAAAAGTTCGTGTTCTGCACAAAGACCAAGAAGCAACAGTCCATTGGGATTACATTTTCCAAGTCCCTGTTTGCCGATCACATTATTCCATAGCCTGTGATCTTTACCAACTCTGGCATTGAAGTCACCGAGGAGCAAGAGTTTATCTGCAGATGGTACCTTGGAGATGATTTCACTTAGCTGATTATAGAACTGAGCCTTTACTTCATCATCAGAATCTAAGGTAGGAGCATAGGCAGAGATGAGTGTCATAAAGGAACCTCCTGAGAGTGGTATGCGGAGAGTCATGAGCCTTTCGCTGATTGCAATGGGCGTAAGTTGGTGATAATTTACCAGTTTGGTCTTCACAGCGAAGCCCACATCATGAATACGACATTCACCCTCCTCCTTTCCTTTCCAGAAGATGGTATATCCTGTTCCAGATTCAGTAATCTTGCCTTCAGCAGACAGCCTAGTTTCACTGAGAGCAGCAATGCCAACGTTGAGTCTTGATAACTCATGGGTTACGAGAGCTGACCTTCTCTCAGGTCTAATGTTATTGTCCAAATCAAGAAAGGTTCTGATGTTCCATGATCCAATAATCAATTTGTGATTCTTTACTGTTTTTGAGTTTCGACCGCATGAGAGGTGACCTGCTGAGTGCGGTTGCCCAGCCGGACCAAGATTGTGACTTCCGATGTGTAGCCCACCTTTTCTAGGGCCTTCCCCATGTGGGGTGGGCAGCGGTGATCCTAAATAGGCCTGCCCAAACACAGATGCAGGACCGAATTCCTGAGTGGTCACAGAGTCTCCGGAATACGACCATCACACATCTGCTGCCAACGTGCAGGTCCGAACTAGGGGCTTCCAGTTACACCCATAACCTGCCCCCACCGTCCATATCCCATCGCCGTTGGACTTTGAAAAGTGACGTTCGGAAGAAGTGCCACTGGCGTGAATTTGTTTAGGGTGGATCTCAGCTTGCCAGGACGAGACCCACACACTATGATCTCTGAGCCTTATCCTGCGGCTCACAAAGAATGAGACATGCAGGACCGAACACAGAGACTGCAACGAACTGCCGCATACTCAAGTACTACTGAGGTGCGCCTTTACAGCCAGTCCGTCTGGCGTGGCCTCTTCCGCCTCTATGACCGTTGGGAGCCATGAGAGTGATTGGCTCCTCATCCGCTCATTTTGCCGTTGGGCCAAAACCTGCCCATCATAACTATGGACAATAGTTTGCCCTATTAAACCTGAGCAATAGGCTGCCCCTTCTGCCAACCACACTGTGCCAGAGTTCACCTCTTTCACTGCAGGTACCGTTGAGGACTTCACCGTAACCCTGGCAAGGGACCCTAACAAGGTACTACCAGCCGGGCCAGCTGGAACAGGGTTTTTTAAAGAGGTGTTACTCCTCTATCACTCCCTACTTGATCATACTATATATATATATATACTGTAACACTGTACAACACTACACTAGGTGCTATTGCACCACACTGTAACAATCCACTAGAAGCAATACCAACACTCTATAACACTACACTAGGTGCTATTGCACCACACTGTAACACTCCACTAGTAGCAATACCAACACTGTATAACACTACACTAGGTGCTATTGCACCACACTGTAACACTCCACTAGTAGCAATACCTACACTGTATAACACTACACTATGTGCTATTGCACCACACTGTAACACTCCACTAGTAGCAATACCTACACTGTATAACACTACACTATGTGCTATTGCACCACACTGTAACAATCCACTAATAGCAATACCTACACTGTATAACACTACACTAGGGGCTATTGCACCACACTGTGTCACTCCACTAGTAGTAATACCTACACTGTATAACACTACACTAGGAGCTATTGCACCACACTGCCCCACTCCACTAGTAGTAATACCAACACTGTATAACACTACACTATGTGCTATTGCACCACACTGCCCCACTCCACTAGTAGCAATACCAACACTGTATAACACTACACTATGTGATATTGCACCACTCTGCCCCACTCCACTAGTAGCAATACCAACACTAAGCTACACCACAAAAGAACCTCACAAAGAATTAATATTTCAGACCCACAAGAAAGGATGTCTACATCTCGGTCGTTCCAACGACCCGAGGGATATAATAAGGCTTTGGTCCCCGGACAAGGGTTGTCCAATCTGAGCCTCCGCATCGGCTCTATTCATTTCCACGGCCTTTATTCGTCCTCGTCGTTGTCGTGATGATATAACCAGACTCCTCCTCAAAGTCGTCATCTTCCTTGGATTAGCGGGTGTAAAGCCATGGTTCTTCCGTCATCGGCTGTAGTTCTCCGGTCCTCTCCTTCACATGATGAAGCTTAACAGCTCATCTCCACAGGTGATGCGTAACAAGGATTGTCGTACACGTGGTCATCAAGACATGACATCTTGAAGTATGACTTTAACGTGGCACTAAACTCACTGCTGCTGCACGGCGCAGATGGTTTAAAAATTGGCAATGCACTATTATCTGCTTCACTGATACAGATTTCATTTGCCCACAAATCACGTGGCATCGACGTTGTGCTTCACTGAAAAGAATCGCACTTGCGATTAAAGCAATATTTGTAATTATGAGTGTCGAAATGATTCACTCGGTTAATAATAATTTCACTGTGAGTGATGTATTTTATCGCCACTTGACGATGTCGAAATATGATGTTCAAACACGTGGTTGAAAATGTGGTGTTCCACGATTATGATCACTTTTCCCAAAAATCCACAATATTCGTAGCACAAGCCTTCTCCGGCTGTAATATTTACCAATATCATGTACTATTCGAATTGAAATAAAGTGCGATGCACTAGGATTGCTTTCCTCGCCTTCAGGCGGACTGTCACCTCGTCTTATAGACGGACTTGACACAAACGGCATCCAACTTGGATGATAATCCAAACACATGTGGTAAGATCTCAGCCATGCGCTGCGTTAGCTCGTGACTACACTGGTCGTGCAGCGTCTGTCTGATTCCGGTTCGCGTATCTGCGGGGTTAGTACCTTACCAAAAGCAGAAATCACATTCTAAAGAATGTTTCGATGATACAGAATTACAATATGATATTATCTGAGCTTTGTAGAAAATAGAAGTGTCATAATTTAGCTTCAGATTATTTAATAGTGGTTTTCTCCGTAGTCAAAAGATCAACCATTTATAACTCCAAAGAATGTTAGCATGTGGCGACAGCATGGTCGGTCAGTGGGTACGTTCTAAAGTGATGCATCAAAAATGCGTTGCGGTGAAAAATATCACATGAACCAGTGGTTAGCGGGTTCAGTACAATGCTTTTGTTGATTAAATTTACCAAAATGTATAAGGTGTATATATTTTCTTGACTAAATCTGTCTTAACATGACGACCATTGGTGCATTTACAGGTAACTACCGGTTTTCGTCACTGAGACACTCTCGTATATAAGTAGGCTACATATACGGGTCTTTCTCAACGCACGAAGTCTTACGATAAGGAGCAACTTTGCGAAATCATGCGAGCGATGTAATTGGCGATTCCCAGCGTCAAAATTCTCGTGCGAGTTGAGCTGCCTTGACGCGGTGTATTGCTTCTCGCATGTGCTAAGCAGGCACGCGAGTTAATTACGTGCATACGTCTTATGTTCCGACATTTAAAAAAGTTACAAGTGTGTGATGTAGTTGGTAATTGTTTCTGTATCATATGCGATTTGCTATTTCGTGCTCACGTTCCTAGTTTGATTAGAAATGCTGATGACGAACACTGGATTTAAATACACGCACTTTACCTATGCTCGCCATTTGTGACGAAAACTGGCACATTGTCATATCTCCTTGTAAGACCTTCAGTTTGACCAATCCGATGGTTTTATACAATGGTTGTTAACTTGTACATATCAATGGTTTCAGCCTAGCGTGTCGTCAATAGTGCCCCGCTAGCTTCCCGTGGTCAAGGCTGCACCTCAAACAGACTATTCTAACCTTCGTTTTCTTCAATCCAATGGTTACAACCTAGCATGTCGTCAACAGTGCCCCGCTAGCTCCCTCCGATCAAGGTTGCACCTCAACCAGACCATTCAAACCTTAGTTTGGTCCAATCCAATGGTTTTTGACAATGGTTACGGCCTAACTTGTTCAGATCAATGGTTTCAGTCTCACGTTTCATCAACAGTGCCCTGCTAGCTTCCCACGGTCAAGGCCCTCAACTCGATCATTATAGCCTCAGTTTTGTCCAATCCAATGGTTTTTGACAATTGTTACAGTCTAACGCGCCCAGATCAATAGTTTTGTGTCAACCTCGCCCGCTAGCTGCGCGGCCCGACCAAGGCCGCACCTACACCCGACCATTCTAACCTTCGTTTTGTCCAATGGTTACAGCCTAACGCGTCCAGATCAATGGTTTTGGACAATGATTACAGTCTAACGCGTCCCGATGAATGTTTTTATATCAACAGTGATTTTGTATCCCACTTTTTTATCAAGTGATTTTGTATCCTATATGTTGGCAACGTGTGCGCCTCGGTGTGTAGTGCTAGAGTGCGCCCAATCAATGGGCCTAAAATTGACTTAAAAGAGCAATAATTAAAAATATATTACTTTTAGCACATATATGAGGTGCAGTAGTGACCAGGGTTCCGAATTTCGATACGTAATATCGCTCAGAAGATGAAACGAGGACACAAGGTACGGTATGTAAAAGTCACATTCATATCTGATGAAATTGTATAAGCCACGTTCTACTTTCATTCAGAATTGAAAATTACTATACCTGAGGCAATCAGAAAGTGGGGACACGCTCCGACAGGCATTATTACTCATCTCGTCTCCTTTGATATCATTCGGACCTGTGTGGGAGGTTATCTCCTGGCAGCTAGCCCTGGGGTTGTAGACGCTCTTGATATGCTGGTGAAAACGCAAACAAAATACTGTACATGAGAAGTGATAATAAATGGTATCAACATGAATCACAATATTAATCCATAAAGTTAAAAAGCAAATACCTGATTCATCCACGTCGTTCTTCTTGACTGTTACAAAAATTCAAAATATGGCGACAGAGCAAAGAAGAAATGTGATATTACTGGAAATAACGATGTGGTACACTCTCTCTGACGACATGATATATTCACCTTGAGGTGCTACCGCATTCACATGAGCGCGAGACGCTTGTCTTTGTAGTAGACACATGGCTTACCATGGCTGGTTGTTGAGACTTCCATATTTACTAATACACATGAATTACATTTTAATGAAGTCACTTTAGTAATAACAGTAAAATAAATGAAGTGGATTGATTTTTTTTAAGGTGGAATTTTCAAAGTACTGTCAGGAATAATAATTACATGAACAATTTTTAGACTACAAGTGATTTACACACACACATTGGTCAATGTCAATATTTATACTGAACACAATTTATAGTGATTATGATTTTTATTGACTGTAATTGATAGTAGCCTAGGTTAGTAGGAGCAATGTATACTGGGTGCGTTTTATAACACGCTCAATTTTAGTAGGTACGATTAGTAGACGCGTTTGATACTGGGCGGGTTTTGTACTGATTATGATTTATACTGAGCGCGATTTTTACCAGGTGTAATTGATAGCAGGCGCTATTCATACGCAACGCAATTGATAGTAGGCGTAATTGATAGTAGGCGCAATTGATAGCAGGCACAATTAATAGTAGGCGCAATTGGTAGTGGACGTAATTGACAGTAGGCGTAATTGACAGTAGGCGCGATTGATATTAGACGCGATTAGTAGTAGTAGGCGCGATTAGTAATAAGCGTGATTGGTAGTAGACGCAATTGGTAGTCAGCGGAATTAACAGTCGGCGCGATTGGTAGTAGGCATAATTGATAGTAGGCGCAATTAGTAGTAGGCGCAATTGATAGTAGGCACAATTAATAGTAGGCGCGATTGGTAGTAGGCGAAATTGACAGTAGGCGCGATTGGTAGTGGACGTAATTGATAGTAAGCGCTATTGATAGTAGGCGCAATTGACAGTAGGCGCGATTAGTAGTAGGCGCAATTGGTAGAAGGCGCGATTGGTAGTAGGCGCAATTGACAGTAGGCGCGATTGGTAGTGAGCGTAATTGATAGTTTATTTATCCGAGTCCAAAACACATACATATATACATATAAATTACACTAAATTTCATTACTCCAGTGTTCAACTGTTAGAATGGCACAGTCATTGGCTTCTATCAAGTCCTGCATAGTACATGGTCTTGATAACATGCTGCAATTCAGAAGGTGCTCAAGGTCTTGTCTTTCACCACATCTACAAAGTTCTTCAGCACTGTATCCCCACTTCATTAAATTGTTTTTGCACCGACTCACACCAGTTCTCAGACGGTTTAGCGTCTTCCAGGATTCGTATTGTGGGTGGTAGCCAGCTGACGGCTTCTCCTTCATTTCCCACGATCCTCCTGGTGATTTTGCTTTCCAAAGTTCAATTCGGCGAGCTTCAGCTGAGGAATGAATTGATATTGTTGTTTGGAGGAAGCTCTTTCTTGATTTTAGCCTAGGGGGATGGACATCAAGTCCATACATTGGATGTCTTGAATCTGATTCTTGCTTTTTCTTCTCTACTTCTGCCGCTACTTGTCTTCTAACTTCTGGAGGTGCTACTCCCATAAGCGGAAAGATCTTATCGACAGAAGTTGGACGTAGACAGCCTGTCACAATGCGGCCTGTCTCATGGAGGGCAACATCTACTTGGTTGGCATGAGCAGAGTTCCTCCAGACTGGGGCAGCATATTCTGCAGCAGAGAAACTCAGAGCAAGGGCAGTTGTAAGCAGGACACTAGGCTGAGCTCCCCATCTGGTGTTTGTGAGCTTCCGAACGATGTTGTTCCTGGTGCATACCTTCCGTTTGGTGTCCATGCAATGCTGTTTATAGGTCAGCGCGCGATCCAGCTTTACTCCTAAGTATTTAGGATGAACACAGTGTTTCAGATTGTGACCTTCCCAGGTGACGTTGAGCTGCCTTCTCGCCTCCCTATTGCGCAGGTGAAACGCGCATATTTGGATTTTCTCTGGGTTGGGTTTCAAGTAGTTATCATTGTAGTAGATGGCTAAGTATTCAAGAGCAGATGTCAGCTTTAACTCTACTTCTTCAAACGTTGATCCTTGAGCAGCAACAGCAGTGTCATCTGCGTAGATGAATGCTCTGGTCCTAGTGTTAAGTGGCTGGTCGTTAGTGTAGATATTATATAATAATGGAGCTAACACGCTTCCCTGTGGGAGGCCATTCTTTTGGTTCCTCCATCGGCTTTTCTTATCCTGAGGGTGACAAAAAATCGTCGATTCTGCAACAAACACTGAATAAACTGTGTTAGTTGAAAGTCTCTAGTTGTTGAGTACAGCTTCTTTGTCAATCGCTTGTGGTTTACAGTATCATAAGCAGCTGTGAGGTCCACAAAAGCAACTCCAGTAATCTGTTTCCTTTCATATCCATCCTCTATATACTGGGTTAAGTTCAATATTTGACCAGTACACGATTTCCCTGGTCTGAAACCTGATTGCTCCTTAATGATCTCTCTGTCAACAAAGTTGGAAAATCGGTTCAAAAGCATTCTCTCCAGGGCCTTACAGAGATGACAGAGAAGCGATACAGGTCTGAAATTCTTGGGTTCATTTGGTTCTTTACCTGGTTTGAGCAAGGCCACAACTTTTGCTTTACGCCATAACTTCGGGATTATCATTTTAGTCACACAGGTGTTCATCAGTTGTAGGATACATTCGATAGTTAAGGGGCCAAAATGTTTTATTTGCTCAGGTCTTATATCATCCAAACCTGCAGCTTTGTTGTATTTCATCTGTTGAATAACAGTTCTTAATTCTTCCGTTGTGAATCGTGTACCAAGATGGTTGTTCTCCTGTTCATATCGTTGGATTTTTATTTCTTTGGACCTTCTTGAGGCTTTACCGTTCAGCAGTAGTTGATTGGCTATTTGGTCAGCGGTAACTTTATCCGATTCCTGGGTTGGAACTGTAGGATCACCATTGAGATTCTTCAATAATTTCCAAGCTTGACGACTTGTGCGCTTCATGTCCAAACTTTCGAGAAGATTACGCCATTTGTCTGTTCTTGATTTTGATATGGCTTGGAGAAGGTGTTCTCCAGTTAGTATTGTTTCCTCTGCGAATGGGTCCTTTTCATATAGTTGTTCATATTTGTTAAGGAGGGATTTTGAGTCCTTATCGAGTCCAGGAATATACATTGTTCTGCTGCCCCTTGGGATGTGTTTACGGGAGATAGACTTTACTAATTCAACAAAATCCATGTATTTCTCTGGGTCAGGCTTGATCTTCCTCACCTCTTCATCTAGGTTTTGAGAAAAGCAATCCCACTGAGCTTTCTTAAAGTTGAACTCTCTTTTAAACGGGACTTGTTCAGGTTTGACAATTGCTTGTACTACACATATAAGATCCCGGTGTTGTGTTCTTGGGAAAGGTTTTGCAATGTGCTTCTTGGTTTGATAAGCTATATGATCGGTGACAAAAATGTTGTCCGGATTGTAGCCTCTCTTCCACCGACCACTATTAAAGGACTGGGGTAGCTTTGGGTCATGTATCAATTTATGACCCATGCATTCGGCCCATTCTTCTAGTTTTTGACCATTTAAGTCCGTCTCTTTGTATCCCCATGATATACTTTGGCAATTGAAGTCGCCTACGACTAGTTTTGTAGCTTGGGAATGGAAGTTACAAGTTTCTGTGAATTTGTATTCCTTATTTGGTGGTTTGTAGACAGATGTAATAGTACAGGATTGTATTTCAACTGTCAGAATTTCTATATGATCTACACAGGTCATATCAGTAGAGAGAATGTTGGTTCCCAGTTTAGTGAAAACTGCACTCCCATATTGCTCATCAGGTCTCTCCAAAACGAGTTTCATTCCATTCACCCTTGGTCGGCGATCATTTGATCCCCTATGGGTTTCTTGGACCAGTAAGAAATCACAGTCATGTTTCCTGCAGATGTTAGATAATAAGGCTTCCTTTTCAGATGAAATACCTTCAATGTTAATGGAGATTATCACTAGTGCTGGCATTGAAAAATGCCTTTTTAAAAGGATCGACATTATAGTAGTGTTTTGGTGTTGAAAGAATCAGCCGGTAAATTTTACAATATTTATTACCGTTGCCCAGGGGACGCCAGAGTGCATGTAATTAGTGCATTCTTCTGGGAGGCTTCTTTCGTGATAGTAGGCGCTATTGATAGTAGGTGCAATTGACATTAGGCGCAATTGGTAGTAGGCGTGATTGATAGAAGGTGCGATTAGTAATAGGCGCAATTGGTAGTAGGCGGAAGTAACAGTAGGCGCGATAGGTAGTAGGCGTAATTGATAGTAGGCGCAATTAGTAGACGGCGCAATTGATAGTAGGCACAATTAATAGTAGGCGCGATTGGTAGTGGGCGTAATTGATAGCAGGCGCTATTGATAGTAGGTGCAATTGACAGAAGCACAATTGGTAGTAGGCGTGATTGGCAGAAGGCGCGATTGGTAGTAGGCGCAATTGACAGTAGGCGCAATTGGTAGTAGGCGCAATTGGTAGTAGGCGCTATTCTTAGTAGATGCAATTGGTAGTAGGCACAATTGATAGTAGACGCGATTGGTAGTATGTGCAATTGATAGTAGGCGCGTTTGATAGTAGGCGCTATTAACCCTAGAACTGCGGACCGTCTTCCAGGAAGACGGTGTGTTGTTTAATCAAGTGCGACCGTCTCTCTGAAAGACGGTCTCGGTATTCAAAGATAGTACTACTGTTAGCCATCAGATGGCACTAATTTCAAGTCATGCTGGTTCCCGATGCTTTTATCTTTCGTTTTGTTACTCTTTGGCAAACAAATGACAATAAGCAGGCTATTATTTGGCTGCAGAAGTGGAAGTACTTTCATGTTGACATTGAAGTTGCATTGAGCAAAATGGCAGCCAACAAGCCTGTGTAGATGATTCAGAAATTGAGCGCTTTTTTTTAGTAAATAACAGGAATGATTTAAAACTGGTTCCTGAAATAGTAACAAAAAACTGTGAACTTTTCATTTATGATGTGTCTGACTAACATTGAACTTGGCAATATGGTTTTCTAGAGCAGAAAATTAAATTTTATTTCTTATATTTGGTAAAATAATTTTAATGATTAATTCAAACTCATGAGTTTGAATGATTCGCCTCTATAAAAATAATATAGAACAGTTTTTCAGCTTTCTATTGATGTATGATAAGTTATAGGCCTATTCATGAACACAGTTTGCTTACCGAAAAGCCAGAAGGTGAATTTCTCATATAGCCTATGTGCATAATGGAGAAATGTCATATTGTAAACATATTTTTTTTGTAAATAACAGGAATTATTAACCAGTTTTAACTGGTTCTTGAAATAGTAACAAAAACAACTGTGAAATTTCTATTTATGATGTGTCTGACAAACATTTAACTTGGCAATATGGTTTTCTAGAGCAGAAAAGTCAATTCTTATTTTTATTTTGATGAAATATTTTTATGATTAATTCAAACTGATTAGTCTGAATGATTCACCTCTATAAAAGTAATATAGAACAGTCTTTCTGCTTTCTATTGATGTATGATAAGTTATAGGCCTATTCATGAACACAGTTTTTTTTACAGAAAAGGCTGAAGGTGAATTTCTCATATATGTGCATAATGGAGAAATGTCATACTGTAAAAGTAACTTTCTGTTCTAGTAAATAACAGGAATTATTTAAAACTGGTTCTTGAAATAGTAACAAAAAACTGTGAACTTTTCATTTATGATGTGTCTGACAAACATTTAACTTGGCAATATGGTTTTCTAGAGCAGAAAAGTCAATTTTTTATTTTATTATTTTTATGAAATACTTTTTACGATTAATTCAAACTGATGAGTCTGAATGATTCACCTCTATAAAAATAATATAGAACAGTTTTACAGCTTTCTATTGATGTATGATAAGTTATAGGCCTATTCTTGAACACAGTTTGCTTACAGAAAAGGCAGAAGGCGAATTTCTCATATAGGCTATGTGCATAATGGAGAAATGTCATATAGTAGAAATAATTTTCTTTTTTAGTAAATAACAGGAATGATTTAAAACTGGTTCCTGAAATAGTAACAAAAAACTGTGAACTTTTCATTTATGATGTGTCTGACTAACATTGAACTTGGCAATATGGTTTTCTAGAGCAGAAAATTAAATTTTATTTCTTATATTTGGTAAAATAATTTTAATGATTAATTCAAACTGATGAGTTTGAATGATTCGCCTCTATAAAAATAATATAGAACAGTTTTTCAGCTTTCTATTGATGTATGATAAGTTATAGGCCTATTCATGAACACAGTTTGCTTACCGAAAAGCCAGAAGGTGAATTTCTCATATAGCCTATGTGCATAATGGAGAAATGTCATATTGTAAACATATTTTTTTTGTAAATAACAGGAATTATTAACCAGTTTTAACTGGTTCTTGAAATAGTAACAAAAACAACTGTGAAATTTCTATTTATGATGTGTGTGACAAACATTTAACTTGGCAATATGGTTTTCTAGAGCAGAAAAGTCAATTCTTATTTTTATTTTGATGAAATATTTTTATGATTAATTCAAACTGATTAGTCTGAATGATTCACCTCTATAAAAGTAATATAGAACAGTCTTTCTGCTTTCTATTGATGTATGATAAGTTATAGGCCTATTCATGAACACAGGTTTTTTTTACAGAAAAGGCTGAAGGTGAATTTCTCATATATGTGCATAATGGAGAAATGTCATACTGTAAAAGTAACTTTCTTTTCTAGTAAATAACAGGAATTATTTAAAACTGGTTCTTGAAATAGTAACAAAAAACTGTGAACTTTTCATTTATGATGTGTCTGACAAACATTTAACTTGGCAATATGGTTTTCTAGAGCAGAAAAGTCAATTTTTTATTTTATTATTTTTATGAAATACTTTTTACGATTAATTCAAACTGATGAGTCTGAATGATTCACCTCTATAAAAATAATATAGAACAGTTTTACAGCTTTCTATTGATGTATGATAAGTTATAGGCCTATTCTTGAACACAGTTTGCTTACAGAAAAGGCAGAAGGCGAATTTCTCATATAGGCTATGTGCATAATGGAGAAATGTCATATAGTAGAAATAATTTTCTTTTTTAGTAAATAACAGGAATTATTTAAAACTGGTTCTTGAAACAGTAACAAAAAACTGTGAACTTTTATCATGTGTCTGACAAACATTTAACTTGGCAATATGTTTTTTAGAGCAGAAAAGTCAATTTTATTTTTTATTTTTTATAAAATACATTTTATGATTAATTCAAAATGATGAGTCTGAATGATTCACCTCTATAAAAATAATATAGAACAGTCTTTCAGATTTCTACTGATGTATGATAAGTTATAGGCCTATTCATGAATGCAGTTAGCTTACAGAAAAGGCAGAAGGTGAATTTCTCATATATGTGCATAATGGAGAAATGTCATATTGTACAAATAATTTTCTTTTTTAGTAAATAACAGGAATTATTTATAACTGGTTCTTGAAATAGTAACAAAAAACTGTGAACTTTTCATTTATGATGTGTCTGACACACATTTAACTTGGCAATATAGTTTTCTAGAGCAGAAAAGTAAACTTTCTAGATATATATATTTTTTTATAAAATACTTGTTATGATTAATTCAAACTGATGAGTCTGAACGATTCACCTCTATAAGAATTATATAGAACAGTCTTTCAGCTTTCTATTGATGTATGATGAGTTATATTCATGAACACAGTTTGCTTACAGATAGCAAATTCCCATAGTGTGTATTTTATGAGAATGTACTGCAGCATTTGACGGAAAAACCTGCAGCAGTTCTAGGGTGAAAATTGAATGTCTGCTGTCCTTACTTGAATTACAAACATATAACACACACTAATACAGCCATCTACTATCAATTGCACATACTACCAATCGCGTCTACTATCAATTGTGCCTACTACCAATTGCATCTACTAAGAATAGCGCCTACTACCAATTGCGCCTACTGTCAATTGCGCCTACTACCAATCGCGCCTTCTGCCAATCACGCCTACTACCAATTGCGCTTCTGTCAATTGCACCTACTATCAATAGCGCCTGCTATCAATTACGCCCACTACCAATCGCGCCTACTATTAATTGTGCCTACTATCAATTGCGCCTTCTACTAATTGCGCCTACTATCAATTACGCCTACTACCTATCGCGTTGCCCAGGGGACGCCCGAGTGCATGTAATTAGTGCATTCTTCTGGGAGGCTTCTTTCGTGATAGTAGGCGCTATTGATAGTAGGTGCAATTGACATTAGGCGCAATTGGTAGTAGGCGTGATTGATAGAAGGTGCGATTAGTAATAGGCGCAATTGGTAGTAGGCGGAAGTAACAGTAGGCGCGATAGGTAGTAGGCGTAATTGATAGTAGGCGCAATTAGTAGAAGGCGCAATTGATAGTAGGCACAATTAATAGTAGGCGCGATTGGTAGTGGGCGTAATTGATAGCAGGCGCTATTGATAGTAGGTGCAATTGACAGAAGCGCAATTGGTAGTAGGCGTGATTGGCAGAAGGCGCGATTGGTAGTAGGCGCAATTGACAGTAGGCGCAATTGGTAGTAGGCGCTATTCTTAGTAGATGCAATTGGTAGTAGGCACAATTGATAGTAGACGCGATTGGTAGTATGTGCAATTGATAGTAGGCGCGTTTGATAGTAGGCGCTATTAATAGTAGGCTCAATTGACAGTAGGCCCATTTGGTAGTAGCCGCTATTGATAGTAGGCGCAATTGGTAGTAGGCGAAATCCTAAATTTGAAACTCTAGATGAGATGTTTTGCTGACGTAATCGTATGTTCCCCCGCACGCACACGCCAGCTATGGCCACCATCTTATTAGATTAGGCTAGGTTAAGTTAACCTATGGCCGCCATAGCTGGCGTGTGCGTGCGGGGCACATACGATTACGTCAGCAAAACATCTCATTCAATGTCAACAAATTCTGTAGAACTGCTTTCCTTGCCTGAGCTACATAAGAATCCTAATCGTATCTGGTATAATGTCTTGTTTTGCAAACATAGATGCTCAGTAGGTCTATGCATTTGTTGTATATAACCCAAAATAGGAAACAGTTTTTCTAAAACCCTTCTCACTGGTCAATAACAAGCATAGTCGCCAAAGTGTTTCGTTGGAATGTAGTTAACTCATGTCTGGTTAGTCAATTCGTATTGCAAGGCCAGTCAACACCTAAAATTCATCTTAACATATTGTCTAATTATCTTTCTATTTACATACCAGTGTCTAATGAATAGTCAATATTAGTTTGGTCTTTACCTAAAATCTAATATCCAATATGAAATTTCTAAAATCTAAAACCAAAAAAATTATGGTGTAGAAAACATAATTCCAAGTAATACAAATCCTTATATGTTTTTCTTTAATAATTAGTTACCGAAAATGTAAAGCCATGACATTATGGTTTGGTCTTTTTGTAAATTCTAAAATCTAAAATGTAAATTCTAAAATCTAAAGTCTAAAATCAAACACAAATCAAAAATCTTACTTGCATTAACTGTATATTGAACCCAGTCCACCTTTGTATTTGTAATCCAAGTAATAATTTGAAAAAATACAAGTGTAATCAGTCTTAAAACATTATCCCTGCTTTTTTATATGTTTTTGACATGCGTATTAACCTAAAATCAAACCCTGGTCTACCTTAGTCAAAGGCTAACCAGCTTAACCACTGCACCACCATAACCGTCATTCTTAGTTTGGTTCGTTCTAGGCCTTAAAGCTAAAAATCGAGTTAAGACCTCTAGTGCAAGAGCCAAAAGTGCTTGCCACTGCGGCACAAAATGGTCAGCAAGTAACATTAGAAATCCAAAAAGGATTGTATTGTTTCGGTTTGGTTCAGTGTAGTCACCATCTGGTTTTCTTAGCTACCCTCTTTAACCAATCAATTAAAGATAGTCTACTCTTAATTCTTGAATCAATAAATTTGATTTTGTACACACCGTTTGTCATGCCATGCCTGAAACCTATACTCCCTATGTACTGCGGTCAGGTTTAAAAGCAAGTTTCAATGTTTAAAGACTTGTCAGTCACCATACGTGTAGCCTACAATAATTCTTTCTCTACCTACCTATGTTTCATCACTCACCATAAACATCTAACATTATGGGTTTGCAATATATTAAGAGAAACAAAAGTCCATGACCTTGTTGTTTTCAATCTTTTTGGGAAAATTCATAAGCCATAAAATGAAAGCGTCATGTTACGTTTTAGGACACCTTATGTGTCCAAATCCCATTATTAGTTTATAAAATTTCAAATCAGTAACCTTGCCGTTTTGGGATATTTAAATAAATGCATGCATCATAGGAAAAATCATAAAAAATATTCCTAAAACAAGTCGTCGCATGACCCTCTTCAATCAATGCTTCACAAAATATCGATTCATCCATTGGACATGGCCACCGTGGTCGGCGACATGCTCGTTTAAACACAACCAGTACTGTCTCTCTCTACTAAAAATATAAAAATAAATTCAAAAGTTAAAAAACTAAATTTTCAAAATGTGTGGTTAGGCCCTTTGTCAAAATTTCAAAAAGTAAATAATAAATTCAAGAGTCTTATAACACCTCATGTGTCCAAATCTGATTATTGGTTTCCCCTTATTCCCTGTAAAATCTACATTCATTGTTTTAGGGGTAAAATAACCGATCATGGTAAAAGAGTATTTAATGACCAATATTTTGACCTATCACACCTAATTTTTGGGTTCTTATTTTCCAAGATATCGATTTTTCAATTTTGGGGTAGTTTTCACCCCCTACTATTTTTCATCAAAAACAAAAGATCTTAGGTTCATTTATCATTTTTAGGTGTTTAACACCTTTTCCCCTGTAAAATCATCATTCACTGTTTTAGGGGTGAAATGACCTATCGTGGTAAAAGCATATCTTATGACCTATTTTTAAAGCTATTACACATAATATTAGGGTTCTTAGTTTCCAAGATATCGATTTTTCAATTGGGTGGGGTGGGGGGATAGTTTCACCCCCAAAGGGTGACATCGCCCCAATTGCTAGGACCTCTCATACAAGTCACTAGCATGATTGGTTCGCGAGATATTAACAAAAGTGTAGTTAGGCCCTTTGTCAAAATTTCAAAAATACATTCTAAATGGGGGCTTCATCCCAAGTCCTACAATACCTCATACAAGTTCCTAGCCTTATTATTCCGTGAGATATTAACAACAACAAAAAATAGTTAAGCCCTTTGGCACAATTTGGATAAATTCATGGGCCAGTCCATAGGGATCAGTCCAAAGGGGCCGGTCCAAAGGGATTAGTAAAAAGGACCTGTCAACAGGGACCCATCAACAAGGACTCGTCAACAAGGACTCGTCCACAAGGACCCGTCAAAAATGACCTGTCAAAAATGACCCGTCAACAGGGTCCCGTCAACAAGGACCCGTCCTCAGAGACCCGTCAACAAGGACCCTTCCACAGGGACTTGTCAACAAACACTCGTCCACAAGGACCCGTCAACAATGACCCGTCAACAGGGACCCGTCATTAAGGGCCTGTCAAAAAGGATCCATCAAAAATAACTCCCTTCAAAAAGGACCCGTCCAAACGGGGCTAGTCAACAGGGGCTAGTCCAAAAGGACAAATCAACAGGGATCAATCAGAAGGGATTATCGCCTCAAGGTCTGATATATCCCTCTTTGATTATTGGTTTGCCTATCGACAAGCGCCACTTGGAATACTTTTTGATCACCCCTCTTGGGTTGGCTTAGGTTAGGTTACACTACAGCCACCATCTTTAAAAAGCCCGCCCTCTAACAAAAGCCATGAGTGGGCATTCGTAAAAGCAAAAACAAGCATGTTAATTCATATTGGCTTTCCACCGTACACATGTCCATTGTATGTGGCACAACGTTTAATTTCATATTAGCATTCAAACTCCCACATCTTACACTTGAAAAGCGAGATTCTCTAAAAAATTACAATTTCACCCCCTAGTAGGGGTAGGTTTTATTTTGGGGTTGAAATATGTTGTCCATTGGAAAGGGGGTGTCAGCGCGAGTTCAACGACACCTCATTTATTAATATCCAACCATTCGTTCGAGATATATTGCATCGCCGCCATCTTGTGAGGTGGGGAGGTAGAGGTGGCCCTAGAACCATCCAAAACTCACTACTAACTAGCACCAGACAAACAGTGGATGCTTGGAGTGAATGACAAAAGAGGTAAAATACAAGCAACAAGGGAGGAAATAACGAAACAGGCCACAGATTTCTACAGAGAGCTGTACTCCAGTACACACCAAATAAGAGACTCATACCAAATCGAAAAGGCGCCGGAGGCACTATACGACGAAGAAATTCCTCCGATCATGACCAGTGAAGTCAGAGCAGCAATCAAAAGGCGAAACACGAGAAATGCCCCGGGGAGGATGCCATCCAAACGAATATCTGAAAATGGGTGGCGAGGATCTCATAGAAGTGATAACAAGGTTATTCAACATGTTACTTGAAACAGAAGAAATTCCAACAGAATGGAAGCAGAGCATTATTGTTCTGCTTCACAAGAAAGGCGCTAAAGATGACATTAATAATTACAGACCACTTGGCTTAATGGCCAGTCTCTACAAACTTTTCACAAAAATCATGACTAGAAGTATGTCTAAACTAATACGGTAGTGGAACAAGCCGGTTTTAGGACAGGCTTTATCACAATTGACCACCTGCAAGCAATGAACCAGCTCTTGGAAAAAAAAACGCAGGAATTTAATCTTGAACTATACATTGCATTCGTAGACTATAACAAAGCCTTCGATTCTGTGGAGCATAGTTGTGTGCTAGAGGCATTCAGAAGCCGAGGCATACACAAGAGATATGTCAGACTACTTGAAATGCTCTACGAAGGCTGCCAAGCGAGGGTAAGAACAGAGAGGGAGGGTGCGAACATCAACTCAGAGAGGGGCGTGAAACAAGGCGACCCCCTCTCACCAAAGTTGTTCACATGCCTACTGGAGAACCAATTTAGGAAGTTGGAATGGGATAACTAATACGGCATCGAAATAAACGGGGAAAGGCTGACACACTTACGGTTCGCAGACGATATTGCATTGCTAGCAAAATCGGCAAGAGACTTGGAACAAATGCTAGCAGACCTGGACACTGTCAGTAAAGAAGTAGGTCCATCTATGAACCCCCTTAAAACAAAACTGATGACCACCTCACTGGAAGTACAAATCCTCATCAATGGCAAACCACTAGCGTACACACAGGAATACGTCTATCTTGGACAAAACCTGTCATTTGACTGCTCCCAGGAGAAGGAAATCAAGAGACGAGTTGGACAAGCATGGAAGAAGTACTGGTCCTTAAAATTTATATTGATGTACAAATCCCAGAAGATAAGTCTAAAGTCAGAAGTGCTAGAAAAGTGTGTAATACCGGTACTGCTATATGGCTGTCAAACCTGGGCTTTAACAGAGAAGCAAAGGCAAACAATCCAGGTATGTCAACGCAAAATGGATCGGAAGATCCTTCAAGTTTCCTTGAGGGACAGATTACGAAAAGAGGAGATAAGAAGAAGAACTGCCATGAAATATGCCGTTACAACAGCTGACAGGCTAAAATGGAAGTGGGGAGGCCCCGTGGCCAGAATGGAAAGACGATCGATGGACGCACAAGCTAATGGTATGGGACCCCAGGACAGGAAGAAGGAACGTGGGTAGACAGAGGAACAACTGGGAAGACTCAATCGTAAGGAAGACAGGCGAACACTGTAAGAGGATAGCAAGGGAGAGACAAGAACTATAAGAAGGGAAGAGAACGAGATCTTCAACAACGAAAAATACAGGTAGACAGCACACCTATGACATGAAAGATACACTTCTACAACCTGTAACAAGCCAAACAACGCACAAGATAAACGACAACAAATAAGCACATACAAAGACACGACAACTACCCCCCCCCCTCCACACACACACACACACTCCCTTATAGAGAAGAAGATGTATACTGAAGTGAAATGTAGTGTAGTGAAGTGAACTACAGTGAAGTGTAACAAGTGGAGTGAAAACTTGTACACAACTCCTTAAGACTTGCTCGCCTAACGAGTTTAAACCAGAGCACGACCCTGCTTGCAGGAGGCCTTTGCCCTTATGGGATTATTTAGGCTATATATTTGAAACGTAGAGGGACTTCGATCGCTGCTAACGCTATTACCAGACACAACAAAGGAAAATTACGACATACTTATTCTCGCTGAAACTTTCCTAATAGAAAACATCGATATATCATGCTTTTATTCGGGACACGCAATGGCGACGAGAAAACGAGCGGGAAGACCAGCGGGAGGCACCTCGTGCTTTCTAAAGCCACACATAGGGAAAATCAAAAACACTTACAGGGATGACAACCTAATCATTGTAAGCATGGACACCATAACCATATCAGGGATGTACTTTCACCCACAGACTCACACCGTTGAAATCATAGACGCGTTTATGAACACTCTACGTCATATCAATCCATGAAACACTACAATTCTAGCGGGAGATTTCATCTGCAGGATTGACATTAAGACATAGAAAGGTGAGGGACTACTCCATCTGATGAGAGAAGAAGGTTTTTTCCTCATAAACGATCCCAAAGAGAAAACCTACTTTGCTTACAAGGGCAGCATCACAATCGATCTCATCTTCTACAGGGGACCACAAATCCAAATCAAAGGACTCGATATATGCTATATAGGCCATGCGGTGACACCCCTCAGGAAACACTGTCCACTAATAACAGAGTTAATAATATCTCAGGAAGTACAAACCCCAAGAAAGTTAAAAGAGTACTCAATATGGATGCCCTTGCCGAAAATACGAACTGTAATAACAATAATTCATAACTGGACTTCTAAGCATGGATTATCTGTCGGCTGTCTTCACACATTCGTTTGTATATAATTCCTACCGGTGGTCTTTTATACATGATTTCAGCGCATTACCGCGTGTTACGACGACTTGGCTGGGGAACAAGTGCGATGACAGACCGACTTGAAGCTGCGACTAACTTGCGAGTGTTCCGTGACTACTCAACACATTTTGTTCAACAATAGCTTACCCTGCGCAATTCAGCTTTTGCAACAATTCCCTCGGTGCTACCTGCACGATTCAATCATCAGAGTTAATAATATCTCAGGAAGTACAAACCCCAATACAATAAAACTATTAGAATCCCTTTGATTAAGCATCCTGCATTCATGCCTCTAATTCTTACGGGACTCAGATTGCCTCAAATATTACAGTACATCCTTAGACTTTATGGTATTCAATATACGTTCACCCCTGGGCGAGAATCCTTAATAAATGCCCTGTGCACTTTACCACATATTACTTATAGCCTGATTAATCCACTCTTAGAACCCCTTTGATTAAGCATCCTGCATTCATGCCTCTAATTCTTACGGGACTCAGATTGCCTCAAATATTACAGTACATCCTTAGACTTTATGGTATTCAATAACCATTTCCCATCCAGTGATCTTTAACACTTATCCTATTTATGGTCATAACTTATTTGGGTCTTCTATGCCTGTTCTAACTTTAAATCATCCTCACAACATTACATATTCTTTTCCTTCTCAAACAATTACGTTATGTGGGGTCGGTCCAATGCAATCTGAATTTGTTACATGATTATTTATTCCTGCAAATTCCGGGACCGGGTCCGTTCCCTCTCCTGACATTAAACAAATTTACGTCCGCACCCATGACCTCGACAATTTAACAATGAAAACATGGTACTCACGTCTGCTGTTGCTGGGTTCAGAAGAGGCATTTTCGCCCGCCTCCGTGATACTTTTAAACCTCCATCACACTCACCTCATAAACATTGGCACATATTTTCTTACACTGGTATTACAACACAAATATATGTTACACTGAAGTGACACTTTCATTAAATTTCTATACACAAAATTGGCCTTTTACACATTTATCACAAAACACTGCACCACTTCAATACACTTATCACTTCGTACACTTTATTCCTTCTTCCACTTAATCCTGCTTGATCTCATCCACGCAGCAAATCAGACGTTGACCAAACATCCATCACTTCCCCACAGAATGAATGTTAGTCTCTACAGGTATGTGAGTTTCCCCAGTGAAATTGGAATTTCTAATCCTCTCGTCAAAGTTTCTCTCGTCGTGCTGGATTACCACTTCATTGACAGGTCCATCTAAGCGTATTATAGTTCACTTTAATTAGCATAGATAATGCGTCCGACACGTGGTCAAACACTGAATACTATTGGTATGAACACTTTTTGCCCGTTGATATTGTTCCTATCTTCTAGCAAACCTCCTCCCAGTCCTTGATTCATTTATACAAGGTGTAATTTGAATTACCCTCCCTGACGATAAATTTCGTTCCCCAATCGTCCTTTAATTTAAGTATTTGGGCGTTGCATTCATTGTTCCTCGATAGAGCTTGAGACAACATGCCTTCTCTCCATAATCATTTCACTCACACTGCTTTTTGGACGGTCACGATTTGCGGCCTACCCGAGCGCGAAACTGACCACTTTCGACTTTCACCCGTACGACTTTATACTTGCGATACGCCACCTTAACATGACACTCACTTATCGGGTGGGTTGCGGCGTTCACTTCACCCGCGTAACTTGTGCGATTACTTCACTAGAATACTGTATTTTATTCAGCATTATGGTATATATATTTGCGCTACGCGGCATTTCCTACTCTGCTTAGTAGCGTCCGTTATATTTGAATACAGTTCTTTGCTACTTTCACTTGGATCAGGTGTTATAGCGTTCACTTTACTTTGTAATTATTAGTTGTAACACTTTATCATTTAGAGCAGGGGTTCCCAACATGGGGGGTGCGCCCCTGTAGGGCTGCGTGGGGCTTTATCAAAGGAGGCGTGAAGTGATTTCCGAATGAAGTCTTTTTTAACTCAAATATTACAATTTTGTATAATAAACATTTTTCGAATCTATCCAAGTGATTGTCGCGGAAAGTTAATCGTTCAAAAGCACTGGTAATTGCCAACTGTCGGCATAAACCTCTGCGGGGCCGTGAGGTTGGAGGTGAAATAAGAAATTTGCTGTGTTGTAAGAGGCAAAATCAATGCCAATTTTATCGTCTCGTTGGCATACCTTTGTATGCTCCTAAACAAAAGCTCCAATATTATGCTAGCCTATGATGCCATCAGAGCTTTCCTGAAAAAAAAAACAGTTATGGAAACACCGGCTTCAGTTGAACAACTTCTCATCCTTTCACCACCTTAATGAAATTTTGCCGGGAAATGAACGTGATCGTAATTACCTTAAGGTGCAAATTCAGTCATATTTGGATTCCCTGGCACAAGAATTCAACTTCTACTTCGCTGATATCTCATCGGAAGCATGGTCCTGGATGTTATCAAGAAATCCGTTTGCCATTGACATTGAAGAACTGTCAGCACAATTTCAAGAAGAAGCCACAGATTTGAAGTGTGATTCAAAGCTAAAAGATGATTTCAAAATATTAGGACTGGGTGACTTTTGGGTAAACTGTCTTGTAGTTTATCATGTAATTGCCAAAGTTGCATTGCTTGTCATTGTCCCATTTTCAACCACAAACTTATGCGAGTCAGGATATTCAACGCTGGGTGTCATAAAAACAAAGCAGCGCTGTCGACTTGATCTTGCAAGTGATCTCCGACGTGCTCTATCAAATATCAAACTAAACATACTGAATCTCACCAAGAGAAAACAGTGACAACCCTCTTGCTGACATTTGTTGACTAACTGAAGGATTTATTGTTAAAGTGTGTTCTATGTATTGTGCTAAATTGAAGTTAGTATTGTACCCTTTGGAACATAGGACTTTCAGGACAGGATTCTATTCTCGGGGGTGGTGCGTTCCTACTTGAAGCTAATAACTGTCCTGGGATGCATCACTTGGAAGATCAATAGGGCTGATTAATAAATCATCACACACAGGATTCAAATCCAAAGGAAAAACAACTTTATTAACACTGGTAAAGAGATACAAAAATGATCGAAAAGAAAGCAAAAACCCAAAATATTAACTCAGGAAAATCAAAATTTAGAACAAAAAAAAACTATTCAGAATTGAACCAATCTCCAAAACAACTCAACGAGTTACAAATTTTGAAGTAAATCCAAAAGAAATCAAAAATAACGAAAAAATGTTAAAACCAATCCAAAAGATTTTAAAATAAATAAAAATAATTTAAAAAAACGTCAAAAACTCAAAGAAAATGAGTAATTAAATTCTACTTAAATTAATCAACCTCAATTAAATTAATTACATTTCAATTAATCAACCATAATTAAATTAATTACATTTAAATTAATCAACCATAATTAAATTATTCAATTTCAATTAAATTAATTCTCAATTCAAATAAAATTACCTCAATTAAATTAATCATCGATCCAAATAAAATTAACCTTAATTAAACTAATCACCAATCCAAACAAAATCAACTTTAATTAAATTAATCACCAATTCAAACAAAATCAACCTGAATTAAATTAATCATCAATTCAGATAAAATCAACCTTAATTAAATTAATCATCAATTCAAATAAAATCAACCTTAATTAAATTAATCATCAATTCAAATCACTCAGTGAATCAAATAATATTCAAATCAAATCAATTAAACTTTAATTGAACTGTGAATCCCATCATTTATCAATAATCGATTATCAATCAATTAATCCAATCTCTCAATTAAACAAACAACTAATCATTGATCATATGCCAAGATGAAAATCAATCTGATCTGACCATAATTAATATTCACTGTAATACATTCCACACCTCTGAAATCAATATTCAAAATACCGTAGCAACTTGCCGTTGTGTGCCAATTAATTAATACAACAAACATCAAGCCATTGGCATATCCACCATTAATTTAGGGCTTCCATAATTATAATATTCATGAGGTAATCATTTTGTGACATGATCTGGCAACATTGCCCCTGTGATCCCCTTTGGTGGATTAAGACACTTTCACCAAATCACAATACTCATGTATCCATTATTCACAACTACAAAATTCGCCCTTCAAATGAATATGAAATTTGGCACGCGTATACCTTTGAGCCTTTAAGCATACATCAATGCGTACTTATTAATACCAACTGGCAAATTTAGACTCTTACGACCTCAATGAGATTTGAGTTTGAGATGTGCTACACTGATACTTAAAATAAACACAAAATAACTTAGAAATATGATCATTCAAGGATTGAACTCAGGACTCGTAACAAAATGATCTGGGTCCCTGATTCAAAACCGTCTGTCAAAGTCTTATGGGCGTGTGCTTAACTATACACATAAATACAAATCGAGATGCTTGCGAGTATCATGGCAAAAACAATAGCTTACCGTAAGGCAAGAAAATAAGGAAACCAAATTGAATACCAAACTATATGCAGAAAGTTTGCATATTCCTGATACATAAAAAACATCCTACGCTCGCATACCGCACCGAGCGACAAAAAAATTAAACAACGGTGTGTGTATCTTGTCAACGATGCCTACGACCCTGCAATAAACAACATAACACAAATATGTATTTACAAGTTGGAACGCTAACAGGAAAAATATATACACTCGTAGGCTTCGAAGCAAGGACTCTCACCTACCTTTTACAGAGCATTGCACGTTCACAGACGCTTGCTACTATCCGAGAGAGCAATTAACTTCACGAAAAGGAAAATCAATCACCAATCGGATCCCATTATAATAAAAGTCACCATTATTATTATTATTATTATTATTATTATTATTATTATTATTATTGCTATTAATGCTATCAATATGATTATCACCTTTAATTATTACCGCCGTAATGGAATCAACTATCCAACGGTTACTGGGTGTCAGTACCCTAAATAAAATTCGGTCTTGAAATCCATGAATTATTATTATTATTATTATTATTATTATTATTATTATTATTATTATTATTATTAAGATCCATCTGGTTATTATTCTATTTGAATAAAATCTTCGCGGCAATGCCAGGACACAAAGGTTATTGGATTAAAGTAACCTTTACATAAGTTTATCCCCAACTCGATAACAGATTATTATTATTATTATTATTATTATTATAATTAACATAAATATTATCATAATTAATACCTTTATAATAGACTTGGATCACAAGGTTAGTGTAATACAGTACCATATGTAAATCTCAATCATGAATTAATTTTGGAAATGAGTCTGAATATTACAAACGTTTCTCTGACTAGGGAGTCAGCTGTCCACATGACCGTCAAACTTAGCCTCATTTGAACACAGAGAGTCCCGTTATGGACAGGGGCGGGGTGGGTACGACCTTGGCAAGTGCCACCGCAGCTCAGACACTAAATGTTGTGGGCTCCCAAAACTGCACTCTTAGTAAACTACACAGGCCTAATGGAAACACAAGGAGAAATGACCTCACCATCTAGATAGTCTTTGGTTCGACCTGAGTGGAACCTGGTCTTGGAGCAATATCATTATCATGGTCCTATTTATCACACAAAACCTGTACGCATAGTTTAGCCTTACCTGTTTCACAGGGTATGCCCAATATACCTCACTTACCTTTCTTTTCCTTTTCAGTTGGCAGTCGAGTGACATATGGCTGTGTCACCTGCAACTTCTTATACCATTTTATTTATTCCTCGTTGAACCCCCGGGGCCTCACGGAACCTCCCGGAATCATTTTTGGCATACATTCAACTATGTTCTCATTAACATACCACGATTAAGCCGATGTTCAGCTTGCTCTCCCAATACACTCAAATAGATACCCTAAATACTTCTCCTACTCAATGCCACACTTACCTGCGTTAAATCTAAGAGAAAGGACGCGTCAAATCATCCCTGACACAGTTCAGAGTGCATCCGTATGAATAATTACCACCACATGTGTCGTAATAAGGGCATTAACATTTAAACTTCCTCCCCTTCTATCCTTAACATATATCATTATTACTCTCGATATTGTTATATTATCCCTAGTTGACGTCATGCTTATTATTATTATTATCAATAACCTGCGTCATTAGTGCGTCTATGAATTTTACATTCTTTAAATCTCTCTCTCTTTCTAAATCTACGTGCCTTTCCTCTTTCCGGCCACTTCATCCTGGGGCTGAACTTCATCCTGGGGCTGAAATACATACAACATAATGGGGTGAACACATGCATCCCTATCAGTGTACAATTTGGCGCGGCTTGCGAACAAACATCATCGCTAAGCATCTCCTGAACTAAACAAATAGCGTTCCGTCGTCACGGATACACTTAACCTACGACAAATGATACTTAAACTAAAAATAAATAAAAAATCTAATATTAAACTAAAACGAATATCTATTCCTGCATCGAACTATAATAAACACGACCCATAAAACTATGACATAGATAATTAATGGAAATTAATACTCATCATATTTCCAACGTTGGCCGTCATCCTCTCCAGCAATAGATGTCAACAACCCCTAGCCATGTGCCTTTCACACCATACCGGCACTACAGATATTCACATTCAATGCACTACTCCACTGAGTGATTGATAATCATGGTTAGCACTAAATGTCACCTTATTCTTACAAAAAGAAATAACACTACTGGTACGTTTGTTGCACTCCAGTACCTTATCCAACACGCGTACGTTGCATCACAATACACTTTTCAACATAAAAATCGGGCTAGGATTACGCAACACTCGTTAAATCATGCACCAATTCTTCTGTTATTCCGCTCTTCATACGTGCCGGGCTGGCAACCTCGATGCGTTTTCTCTTCCCACTGTTCATTCACGGAACTGTCATTGTTCCAGCGGCAAGGGTTCGAGTCTCGGGCGATCAACCGCGCACCTCCCAACTTCTGCGACTGACAGTACTGTTTCTACAGCTATACAAATTGTGTTAACTTGTAACACTGCAAGCTTTCCCTGCACACATATGCTATTTACTAAAGCTACGACTGCTTCTATGAAATGTTCAACCTGCAGCTTTGAGTCGTGCTGACCGTTTACATGCGACTGAGTGTCATTGTCTGTAGCGTGAAAACTGCACGACGACTGACTGTAAACTGACTTATCGCGAGTGCTTGTAACTGTTTGTCGAAAACGTGTCGAACTGCACAATAGCACATTGCGAACACCCTACGAGTCTCGAGCGGGCTCGCCAAACTATGCATCAACTAACATTCACTCGCGCGCTAACTGCGTGACAACCAAACTGCGGGAGACTAACAACTCTCCGTGTGGTCTGCTGGAAAACTATCTCCTCCCCGTGTGGTCTGCTGGAAACTAACTCAATGCACTGCGCAGGGGTGCAATATATCTAAAACATGGCGACAGAGCACCTGAAGATTGTTCCACAAGCAAGAGCTCCGTACTCCAACACATCTATTTCAATACACTGTGTACACATTATTCGTGATAGTAGGTCCGTCGAATCATAGGATTATCATCGATAATCGATCGTAATTTTAGGGGCTATCAACACTGCGTCCTCCGGACTATTTATGGCGAAATAGACACCATTCCCACTCTCACAACAAACTCTTCACCCCAGGCGGATCCGCGGATGGATCTCAGTTCTGGACCACTGATTTATTAATTTCTTGACGATTTAATTATTCTGTTCATCTGCAAAAAAATCACAGGATTACTTCCGGCTTATTGTAGTCAATGGTTCGATCCTAGGTGCTGCCGCATCGTAGAAATAAATTAATTTCGCTATTTAGGGGCGTGTTGAAACCAGAGTAAGACGCACTACAGAACTCTCCAGAACGTAATCTGATGCAAGTCCCTCCGAAAGTACTTGAGCGTACACCTGCGTGGTAAATGCGCGTTATAGAAGTATGTTCTCGACTAGCCTTTGTCTGCGAGTTCCGTGCGACGTACCGTGGGTTCGTCAAGTGGCCAGTTGCATGACTCGCCCTAATAACACTGTGGCAGGAGCTTAACATGATTAAAATGACGCAAAATCCGACTTCCTTTTCCCTGAAAATCGAGGCTCATTTAAACGCTGTTTCTAGCATTACTGAAAACCATGCGAACTTAGCCTATGACCTTAGGATAAGGGCGCATCTTCCCCCCTCTTGGTCTTTGAAAAAAACTATCTACAGGATTTGATAGTTTTTCCAACACTCACAACTTCACCTCTATTTTGACATCCGTTCCATATTCCAGCGTCTAAATGTCACGTGTGCGTGCCTGCCCATGCAACTATTTGGGTTGTCCTGTCTGGGAACACGCCACTGTTTTTGGCAATGATGATCTGTCGTCTGCTTTCGAACCCATACATCCATCATGCCTTCTTTCAGCTTGCCGCTTCCTAAGGACCTTCTTCATCCTCGGATTCCTCCTGGTCTCCCTCGACGACGTCGACTCGTTGATCGGCGTCATCTTCTTCCGGCGGATGGTAAACCTTTAGATTTTGGGCGTTATAGATGGCTTCTATTCCCGTTTCCAAGTGTTTAACACGATACGTATTATTCCCGATCACCTTGGTGATTTCGTGAGGTCCATGGAATAATTCACAAAACTTTGCGTATATTCGTGCCTGAGGATCGGATATTGCTGGTTTCCTCACCAGTACCAGTTCTCCTAACTCAAGTGGTCGGTGGAACCTCTTATTCTTTATCCTTCTTAAGCGACGCTCAGACTGCTTCTTCAGATAAAGCGCCGTATCTCTGATCGTCGACTCGTGACTCAGTCGAGCATCTACTGGACATGGTATAACATTAGTCCATGGTCGATCAGGAAGTTGGTTGAAATGCACAACCGAAGGAATACGACCAGTACTCTCGTGTACGGTGTTGTTAATGCATGATTCAATTATCGGTAAGACGTCCACCCATTTCCAATGTTGCCGCGGTCAGTATAGTCGGCAAAACTTTGCAATCTCTCTCATAATCCTCTCCGAAGGATTTCCTTCTGGATGCCGTACTGAACTCAGGACATGTCGAATATCCAGCCTCGCCATTTCCCGCCTAAACTCGGCGCTGGTAAAATAGCTTCCATGATCCGTAAGGCAGAACTCTATTTTCCCAAATGTAGGAATTACCCTTGCCTTGATTCGATTTAAAACTTGACGAGTATTCATCATTTGGACTGGGCATAAGACCACGTATTTGGAAAATACGTCTACACTGACCAAAATGTATTTGCATCCTCTTCTGCCTTTGGGCAAGGGACCGTATCCATCCATGGCAATAAGCTCACAAGGCTTTTGTGGCAATAGGGGCTTTGGATACTGCTTCATTAAGAATGAATTTGGTTTTACCCTTTGACATTGATCACACGTCCTTAAAGTTCTTTGAATGTTTTCTCGTAACTTCGGCCACACAAAAGTCTCTTAGATCAACGCGCTCGTCTTATCAATTCCACCGTGGCCGGAAATACGGTGCGCGTGCCAGACTAATCCCTTCTGTAGCGATGGTGGTACCACAATCCTTGATTTGGTGTGATCTGCGTCCACGAACTTATGTAATAATTCGTTATACCTGATATAACTGACAGAAATTTTCTCCGCTTCGATGAATGCGGGAGTCCCAGGTTGTAACTTTCTTTGGAAATAACTTATGATCATGTTCATCCAAGGGTCCCTTTCTTGCTCAATTTTGATTCCTTTCAGTCTTTCCAAAAAGTCTCGATCCTGCCTGGTTAATTCAATCTGGTTTACTGATTCAACCTTATCTCCTTGATCTGGAGTCCGACTCAAGATGTCCGGTATTAGGTTGAATCTCCCCGGATGATGTTCAATCGTGATGTCGAATTGTTGAACATAAAGCGACCATCTATTGACTCTTTCCCCTGCCATCGGCGTCTTCAAGAGAAACACAAGGCTTTTATGATCGGTCCTAATGAGATTTTTGAAACCATACACAATTTTCCTCCACTGCTTTAGAGCGAATATAATGGATAATAGACCTCGCTCCGTGATGGTATAGTTCAGCTCATGCTTCCTCAGTTTGCGACTTGCGAAGGCTAAGTAGAATTTATTCTGTGGATTCTCTGGGTCTTCCTGATATAGCATGGCACCGACTCCAATTTGGGATGCGTCAGTTTGTATAATAAACTGGTGCGAAAAATCAGGGTAACTCAATTTGATGCTTCCCGCTAATAGTTCCTTGGCTTTCCTAAAAGCACGATCACATTCCTCACTCCATGTCCATCGATTATTATTTCGTAGCATGTCCTGGAGTGGAGCCATAGTTTCTGTGTATCCTGGACAATGATCAGCGAAGAAATTACATATGCCCAAAAATTGCCGAACATGTTTTATTCTAGTTGGTTTCGGGAAGTTCCGAATCGCTTCCAACTTCGCTGGGTTTGGTCTGATCCCCTCACCATCGATGATATGGCCTAAATACAACACTTCCCTCTGGCAAAAGTGAGACTTTTCGATGTTAATTTTGAAGTTGGCCTGTTCGAGATTCGCCAGTAATTTTTCCAAGTTCGCCAGGTGTGCATCCACATTTTCGGAAGCTAGCAAGATATCATCCACGTACCGGGTAGTTATACTCTTGACTTCCGGCGTCAGGTTGCGATCAAGTGCTCTGATCAACGCGGATCCAGCTGTCTTGATGCCAAAAGGTAACCTCTGGAACACGTATGTTTGCTGGTCAAACAAGAATCCTGTGAGCAGCTGTGATTTCTCATCCAGCTCCAGGTGGTGATAACTGCTCGTCAAATCGATTGAACTAAAATAAACCATGTTTCTGAATTTTCGGATGATCTCCTTAATTGGTGGAGCCTGGTCATACTCCGAGATCAGTCTCTCATTTATTTCACGTGCGTCTAAACAGGCTCGCACTGTCCCGTTGGGTTTCAAGACTACTACCAATGGGTTTACGAAAGGAGTGGCCATTTTAGCTATTATGCCCCCTTCTTCCATTTTCTTTAAAGTCGTGGCAACTTCACTGATGTATTTTCCGGCAACAGGGTATGCCTTCTTCTTGAAAGGTGACCAGTCATTGATCTGCATCGCATACTTAAATCCCTTAATATTTCCTGGCTTGGAGTCAAAAACTTGTTGATGTTTTCTTAGTATTTTCCCTAACTTTATCCGATCATCATCGTTAATTTTGGCCTCATGCATTTTCCTTGCAAATTCTGCCTCAGAATCTCCGACCTCATCTTCCTGAGTCGTGGTCCATACCTCCGGCATTATTAGATCGTCGTCGATATCATTGAGTCGCTGATTTAACTCACAACAACTCTGTACATCCACACTTCCTCGGAATCTCTTGGAATGTCTGGATTCAGCGGAATCTTCATTGGGTGATTTCCATCCGCAATTTTGAATTGGACAACCTTATTTGCCAAATCGATAACAGCTCCATATTCCCTTATAAAATCTGCACCCAGAATGATATTATAATTCATTCTACTCATTACAATGATTTGGTGTGGCATACTGTATCCTTGCACAACAATCTCGAGAAGAGTTTGACTCTTGCATGTGGTGGATTTGTCCGGAATGATTCCCTTAATTTTGACATTGGAAAGGGGCAAGATTGGAAGTTTGAGCTGCCTTCCTATTTCATTCACCAATGCCTGTGAGACTAGGCTAACACTGGCCCCTGTGTCCACCATGCACTTAACCATTAAACCTCCTACTCGGGCATGTATGACCGGTAATTCTTTAATGACCTTTATCTCTGGCCCCATTAGGTCTTCGGTTAATTCCTCTTCTCTTAAGACCCAATCACTTATTTGAGCGACTACCAAATATTTGTGTGGCCCATTCAAATCATCCGCTTTGTCATGTCGATCTAAAATTGGAGTTTTTTTTATCTTGGGATGCTTCCCGATTATTTTGTCCTCTCGCTCTATGGCTATCCTGATATTGCAGGATTTCTGCTCCAGTCTCCATGACATCTGGTATTTACGAGCTTCCATGCCTTTAGTCCACTTGTTTTCGTCTCCCCCTCTTGGTGAACCTTGAGCTTGGAGTTCATCCAGGTATTTTTGCGTCCCTTTGTGCCATCGTTCCATTTCCTCCTGATGTGACGGACGTGGCCTTCCAGCTTGCCATGGCCTTCCCCGAGACCATGAAGATCTACCTCTCCAGAATCCTCGTCCTCTCCAAGGGTAAGGTCTGGGTGATTCTCCATTCATCCTCGAATCGCGATTGTACCTCCAATCGGGTCTCCATCCAACGTTCTGCGGATTCTCAGGTTGTTGGGTTCTGACTCCGGAATTTTGGCGTCCATGCTGTTCCCAATCCATTTGCTCATCTGTGGCATTAGCGTTCCTTCCCTTGCGTCGTTTACGGGGTGGCTCTGTAATTTCGGCTGAGTTGACGTTTTCGACCGTCCGATGTGCTCGTTGTGGACTATGTACTGTTGTTTCGTCCAAATGGCGAAGTATTTCTTCCGCCCGTACCGCAGCTCGCACATCTGCTGTTGCCATTATCTGCTGGACTGCCAGTGGTAACTGTTTCTCGATCGCCGTCACCATTTCTTCTTCCGACGGTGGCATAACCAGTTCCTTCATCCTGTGTAACTGAGTGATGAAGTACTCCGAGTATTTGGTTGGGGAAGTAGTGCTATACCGGCGGGCGTACAGCTCTGCTCTCAAGTTTTGTTGTGCCGACAAACTCCAATATTTCTTCAAAAATACTTCCCGAAACTCTTCCATAGTGTTGAACGTATATCGGAAACTCCTAAACCACTGTAAGGCATTGCCAGTTAAGAGCTTCTCTACCGTCCTGAACTGACGATCTTCGGGGATTTTAGTCTCTTTGATGTACTCCATTACTTCTCGGAGAAAACTTTTTGGAGTAACATTTGTCGTGCCTGAAAACTTGTTCGGTCGATCATCATTCATGCAGATGACCTGTACTACTTGAGTGGCCACTGTATGCTCCGTTGGCGTCGAAGTCCTTCCACTGATGTCATGAAAATCGGGACTGTATGGTCTCTCCTCATCTCCTGGACCGAGCCGATCTTGGAATCCAGTTTTATCCTTCCCATGGGTTTCCATTATTGGCTTATTTATTCCCATCTGCAAATCAGCTATAGCCTTATCCTGTATCATGGCCCTCACTTCGTTCTTGGCTTGCTTGCTTTCCTGTTTTTTCTAGCCGTGCCAACAATTCCACTTCCACCTTGTGACGTCTTCTCTTATCTTCACCTAGTTCTCGCACTAGTTCTTTATTTTCTTCCCTAATCTCTTTACGAATATCATCATACGCCAATTCCCTGTCTCTTTTGAGATCCTCTCTGTCTTGAATCCATGCCTCACGTTTTCCTCCCTGGGATTCTTTTATTTCTTCTCTTATCGCCTGCCATGTTTCCTTGACTTCTTCCTTAAATCTGGAGACGTCGGTCTCAACTGCCTCAAGTCTGGCTGATGTTTCCGTATGGCCTTCTTGTAGCTCGTTAACATCCGCTTGTGCCGTAATGAGCTCCTTCTTAAAGGTAGACATCTGCGTCTGAGTGCCCATTTCTAGAACTGACATCCTCTGGTCGATACTGTCAACTTTGCTTTCAATAGCAACCCTGTGTCTTTGCATTTCCTCGTTATTTTGTTCGCAAGCTTGACTTATCTGCTTCATTTCAGACCTGATGTGATCGAGTTGGACCTCACTATCGACCTTTAACTGTGTTAATTGTCGTGTCAAGTGTTCTTCACCCTCAACTTTCAACTGTGCTAATTGTTGTGTTAAATGTTGTGTCAGATGTTCTTCACTCTCGACTTTCAACTGTGCTAATTGTTGTGTCAACTGTTGTGTCAGATGTTCCTCACTCTCGACTTTCAGATGAGCTAACTGTCCTGTAAGCTGCGCTACTTGTTCCTTACACATTTGCTCCATCAGAGCCTTCATGTCCTCTAAGGATACCATAACAATCAATTCGAACAAACGGGGTTGCACTCATCCATGCTGGGACAACAACTACACCTGCACCAACGTGCAACACATCTCAAATCTCCATGTGGATATTCCAGTGAATATTTTGTTTTAAGTAAAACCCCATCTTCTTCACCAAAATTGAGGTAATTAACCGCGCAGTGTTAATAAAATGAAGATCTACTTCCCGTATACCAAAAATAAAATTTCATGGACCCTTGGACAACGTTAATTTAATAAGAAACCAACGCCTTCCTCAGGCCTCACTAAAATATGGCTCTATGAGTCCAGTATGGAAACTCAACATCGAAATATTAAGGGCTTTATTCAGCTTACTGTGTAATTAAATTTAAGAATAGTAATAATCCTGGCAACACAGTAACTGCTAATTTGTTGAGTTCCATAAAAGCTTCAAGCATCTGGCCCCACGTTGGGCGCCAAGGTCCGGCGTCGCTACAGAAATTCGGCCGTCGCTACTCCGCGCATTGTGGGTCAGCCAAAATGCCCACGGGGATTTGCTTCGGGAAGTTGGTCCCTCATGGGTGCCTGAAGCTCAAGTGCGTCTACCATGCCGTACGATTAGACATTGCACGATAAAACATACTAAGCTACGTCATCCGTGTGCCTCTGTGTGTGTTACCACTATGATCTTCCACTAATAAAGGAAAACAGATTAGGATAGATGAGCGATCTACCCACCGCCCTATATACCCTTTTGAACATAGGACCTTCAGGACAGGATTCTATTCTCGGGGGTGGTGCGTTCCTACTTGAAGCTAATAACTGTCCTGGGATGCATCACTTGGAAAATCAATAGGGCTGATTAATAAATCATCACACACAGGATTCAAAACCAAAGGAAAAACAACTTTATTAACACTGGTAAAGAGATACAAAAATGATCGAAAAGAAAGCAAAAACCAAAAATATTAACTCAGGAAAATCAAAATTTAGAATAAAAAACTATTCAGAATTGAACCAATCTCCAAAACAACTTAACGAGTTACAAATTTTGAAATAAATCCAAAAGAAATCAAAAATAACGAAAAAATGTTAAAACCAATCCAAAAGATTTTAAAATAAATAAAAATAATTTTAAAAAACGTCAAAAACTCAAAGAAAATGAGTAATTAATTTCTAATTAAATTAATCAACCTCAATTAAATTAATTACATTTCAATTAATCAACCATAATTAAATTAATTACATTTCAATTAATCAACCATAATTAAATTATTCAATTTCAATTAAATTAATTCTCAATTCAAATAAAATTACCTCAATTAAATTAATCATCGATCCAAATAAAATTAACCTTAATTAAACTAATCACCAATCCAAACAAAATCAACTTTAATTAAATTAATCACCAATTCAAACAAAATCAACCTGAATTAAATTAATCATCAATTCAGATAAAATCAACCATAATTAAATTAATCATCAATTCAATAAAATCAATCTTAATTAAATTAATCATCAATTCAAATCACTCAGTGAATCAAATAATATTCAAATCAAATCAATTAAACTTTAATTGAACTGTGAATCCCATCATTTATCAATAATCGATTATCAATCAATTAATCCAATCTCTCAATTAAACAAACAACTAATCATTGATCATATGCCAAGATGAAAATCAATCTGATCTGACCATAATTAATACTCACTGTAATACATTCCACACCTCTGAAATCAATATTCAAAATACCGTAGCAACTTGCCGTTGTGTGCCAATTAATTAATGCAACAAACATCAAGCCAATGGCATATCCGCCATTAATTTAGGGCTTCCATAATTATAATATTCATGAGGTAATCATTTTGTGACATGATCTGGCAACATTGCCCCAGTGATCCCCTTTGGTGGATTAAGACACTTCCACCAAATCACAATACTCATGTATCCATTATTCACAACTACAAAATTCGCCCTTCAAATGAATATGAAATTTGGCACGCTTATACCTTTGAGCCTTTAAGCATACATCAATGCGTACTGGGGGCGTGGTGGCTCAGCGGTCTAGCTGTATGCCTCTCACCAAGGCGGTCTGGGTTCGATTCCCGGCCAATGCATGTGAGATTTTCGAAGTGAAATGCCATGTCCTGTGGTTCGGATTCCACGTAAAAAGGAGGTCCCGTGGCTCATGATCTCAAGATTAACGGTCACGTTAAACTACAAGCTTCCTTTTTTTCAATGCGTACTTATTAATACCAACTGGCAAATTTAGACTCATACGACCTCAATGAGATTTGAGTTTGAGATGTGCTACACTGATACTTAAAATAAACATAAAATAACTTAGAAATATGATCATTCAAGGATTGAACTCCGGACTCAAAACAAAATGATCCGGGTCCCGGATTTAAAACCGTCTGTCAAAGTCTTATGGGCGTGTGCTTAACTATACACATAAATACAACTCGAGATGCTTGCGAGTATCATGGCAAAAACAATAGCTTACCGTAAGGCAAGAAAATAAGGAAACCAAAATGAATACCAAACTATATGCAGAAAGTTTGCAAATTCCAGATACATAAAAAAACCATCCTACGCCCGCATACCGCACAGAGCGACAAAAAATTAAACAACGGTGTGGGTATCATACAGCCCGGGGGGGCAGTACCCTCTGAGAGCCACCCCCCATCTTTTACCAAAACCACCCCAATTGGCAACACCATATGACCAGGACATTATATATACACAGCAAGCGGCGGCCACCCAGCCTGGGAGGTTAGCCAACTACTTGCAAAACATACACAAACATTTACACTAGCAACTATCTGGGGCAGCTACATTTACGCAACGCTGACCAAGCAGCGCCGGAAGGTATAAGAATGGAGTCCAAACTGGAGCCATTATCTGTTCTACTCTGTGCATCGCCAGCGGCCCTGTCCGACGTCTGTTCCAGTTTTATCACCAGGTGAGATTCAGCTCGTGTTCAGACTCCTTTAATTCTTGTGAACACCTACCCCAAACTTGTACAAACAAATTGTATTTTATACTTGTCTAAATTCCCCAAGAGGGACATACCAATCTACATCTACTGACCAATAAATACATGGTCAGTAAGCTACACTTGCATTACTAATTACACTCCACTTCACATCTTCATACCCCACCTGACCTTCGTCACAATTGCCCGTGACCGTAGAAGCCAGTAATTGCTTCGTCAGACTCCATTGTACTCACAGCACGCGACTCGACTGCATAGCGTCGAGCCGCTGACTTAGCACGTCTATTGTATTACTCATTCCGCCCAGCTGGCAGGCCGGTATAGCAGCCTGCATTTAGAGATCCATCCCCTAGCAGACACTCGCATCTTGCAGGAATACCCCCAAGAGATTAGACACTAAACACCAACACACTACACTAGTAAGCTCTCCCAGCTACGGGAAGCTACTCTCACCCAGGAACAGTCTTCTAAATTAACACAGTAACACAACCGTGTTTTATCCCAACTACCCCCCCCCCCAACCAAGGGATTAAAACATATTTGGTGGAGGCGCTGCTACCACGCACAATAAGGGTAGGACTCAAACAACGAGCCCTCGTGGTAGAACGAGCCGTACCACAAGCAGCCAAGCGAGACTAAATTTTTTTTTCTTTTCTCTCCCAAAATACGTGCCACACTTTTTCTTTTTATCTACCCCTCTTTATTACACGGGGATTTGTATTATTACACACACCCCCACCCTCCCCATAGTGCAAGGTCGGTGGAAATTAAATGACCACGTTTAGAACCACACTAAGGGACTTTGCGCACCATTTGTCGGCTAGCACAACTCCACTCCTGCCGATGTTAAAATTAAGAACAGTGACTTGATAACTGAACGGACTGCGATACAACTCCTTAAAGAACTCGAATTAAAGGCATCAGAGATCGGCGCTCAACACCCTGCAGCGGCAGCACAAGTCACACATTTTACACGATCCCAGGCCCAGACCAGTGCGCACGGACAAGAATCACCAATATCTAGCGCTAGTGAAGCAGATTGCTTGCCAACACTCCACCCCCTGTTGGTGCAGCAACTGCAAATCACAGAGCAGAAGACTAATAATCTGCTCGCGCGCACACACAGTTACTGGATACAGCCGCTGTTAAGGCAGACAATCACACGACCGAGGCAGTTCTAGATATACACACTATTTTGGAAACAGTGAAACAGGATCTAGACAGGACAGTGGAAGTAGTGAAGTCCACACAGTACGACATCACACATTTAATCAGTGACGATATATCAGGTGACGAGCCACCTGGTAACGTAACACACGTATCATACACGGGGAGTGAGGCTAATTCCCCTCAAAACAACACAAACACCTTGGCACACGATAGCAGTGCGAACAGCATAAACAGATTGGAATCCGTACACGGCCAACGAGAGACTGACGAACAGGAAATGAACAGGCACACAGAATACCCCATGATCCACCCCACAAAGTTCACGGGGGAAGGCCAGGATCCCGAGGAATACCTCAAGGCCTTCAATAGAACGGCTCGGATCAATGGCTGGAGCGATGAAGTCAGGAAACGGCTCCTCCCTGCATACCTCACGAAGGCGGCCATGACATGGTACGAGCTCCATGAGGACACTTTAGAAGATGCCACATGGGAGGAAATCACTTTGTTGATGAAAAGTGAATTCCAGCTCATACCAGATGATGAGGACCTGTATGACCAAATTCGACAGAGGTCACAGGGGCCTAAAGAGAGCGCACAGTCATACGTAAACAAAAAACTGTTGATGTGCGACAAACATAACGCAGCTATGACGAAGAAGCAAAAAGTTAAGCTGCTAATGCAGGGCCTTAGACCATCCATCGAGGACAAGTTATGCATCATGAATAACCCCACGGTCCAACACATGTTAAACAATATTAAAACAATAGAGGCAGGAAAAAAGATCACGGAAAAAGCTACGGAGAAACCCGTGAATCAGCATTTTCATCCACAAAAGGACGATACCAACCAGAAGATGGATGAATTAGTGGACAGGATGGAGAAGCTAAAGATTGCTGCCATCCAAGCAGGCGGGAGACCGCTTAGGGATGAACACACGGACACGGGAGAACTCTATTATCCCGAAAGGGACAGTGGGTACACGGAAAGGAGACACTACGAGAGGGAGAAAACATACTACCCTCCACAGCGGCCAACAACACCACATACACAGGACAGGCCACACTACCCTCCGCGGTACTCACCGGTCTCATACGCGGACGTAGAGCCGACATACCCCTCACGGCGACCATCATCCCCGTACACACCAGAGTACTACCCTGAAGAGTACGACCACAACATCCCCCGGCGAAGTAGCCCGCCACCAGGCAGACAGACCTTATCGAACACCACGTCACACTCACCAGTGACCGGCCAGTCCAACAGCCCCCCTTCAGGGTGAGTCAGAAGGAGAGAAACGCTATCGACACTCATATTACTGAGATGCTCGAAGCGGGAGTCATAGTCCCGGTAATTTCGAACTACAGTGCACCGGTCTTGCTGACCAAGAAACGGGATGGTTCCCACAGGTTCTGTACTGATTACCGTAGGCTCAATAAGTTAGTCGAAAAGGACAGTTATCCACTACCAAGGGCCGACACCTATTTGCATGCCCTCGGTGGGGCTAGCTGGTTCAGTTCGATGGATTGCTACAGTGGATTCTATTCAATCCCCGTCTATGAACCGGACAGGCACAAGCTGGCGTTCATTACAGAGAACGGCCTCTATACCTATACAAGGTTACCAATGGGCCTCCGTAACGCCAGCCAGACCTTCCAAAAGCTAGTGGATAAAACATTTTCAGGGCTAAAATTGTGCTCAGTGCTAGTCTACGTGGATGACATAACGGTATTCTCCAACACCTTTGACGAGCATCTCGTACACTTGGAGGAGGCTTTCGCAAGGATCACAGAGGCCAAATTAAGGCTTAAACCTGCGAAATGTCAAATCGCCAGACAGCAGATTAACATATTGGGCCATATTGTCAACAGAGAGGGCATTATTCCCGACCCAGCGAAGACTGACGCAATAACGGGCATCCCAATGCCCACAAATCTGAAACAATTGCGCAGCTTCATTGGTCTCGCCTCTTATTACAGAAGGTACATCCACAGGTTCGCGCACATCGCCCATCCCCTAACCGAACTCACACGTGAGAAGACGCCCTTCAACATTAAACAGGAACATATAGATGCCTTCAACACACTGAAGCAACTATTGACCACACCACCATTACTGCAACACTTCCATAGTGATAGGCCCACATTTTTACACGTGGAGGCCAGCCAGTATGGGCTGGGAGCGGCCCTATTACAGGAAGATGCAGAAGGGCGCATACGGCCCATAGCTTATGCTAGCAGAAAATTAACGGCCGTCGAAACTAAATACTCTGCCACAGAGCGGGAAATGCTGGCATTTTCATGGGGAGTGAACTATTTTCGGGTATACCTCTATGGTATCCATTTCACGGTAGTGACTGACCACGCGAGCCTGCTTTTTTGGGACAAATTCAAAAACCCAAATTCGCTGCTCAATAGGTTTATATTCCGCCTGTATGAATATAACTTCGTGGTCAAGCACAAGAAAGGCGCTACACACCTAGTAGCAGATGGGTTGTCTAGGCTGCCAGTAGCCGATCCCCCAGATGACAGTAAGGACCACGAATGGGACGACATGCCCACTTTTGCCCTGACGGTGGTTAACATAAAGCAGGAACAAGAACGTGATCCATACTTGAAACAGATTCTAATGGCACTAGAAAACTTGGATAAGGTGGATTCCAAGACAAGGCTGTCTAGGCGATTTTTTTCTAGACAAAGACGGGGTACTGAAATTTAAACCCACAGCCATGCACGATAATGCACCTATAGCGGTTCCGGAGTCATTGAAAGAGAGTATTATGACCGGACACCATGAAGGCCCAATGGCAGGGGCACATTTTGGTACGCATAAATCATACCATAGAATCCGGGACAAGTATTACTGGGTAAACATGAAGGCCGACATAGACACCTTCGTAAAGGCATGTCACACTTGCCAGCGATTTAGAGCACGACCTGCCAGGCCTCATGGATTACTCAACCCTATTCCCGTAGGAGAGCTATTCCATAGAGTCGAGATAGACGTGAAAGGCCCTATAACTACATCTGAAAAAGGCAATAAATATATACTTGTGGCCACAGAGTATCTCACCCGGTATATGATTACAAAGGCTGTTCCCAAAGCAGACACGATCGGCATAGTCGAATTCCTATTTGACATAGTCACGCGATATGGCCTATTCCAAACCCTACTATCCGATAGAGGGACTATTTTCACCTCGAGAGTGCTCCAACAGTTTTTGGAGGTACTCAGGATAAGGGCATACACAACCACGAGTTTTTCCCCACAAACCAATGGACTCACGGAAAGTATGAACAAAATAATTGGAATAGCGATAGCAAGTTCACGGGGGACACAGGGACAGACTGGGACAATTATTTGCAGCCCATTACATTTAGCTACAATACTTCCATATTGAACCCGCTGAGCTAAGGTTCATGTGATATTTTTTATAACAGCACATTTATGATGGGATGTAGTACCTTTGAACACACCCAGAAAGCCACGTGGAGCTGAGAGCTCACGCTATACTCTTTGAAGTAGCGGAGAATCGCACTTTTGATTTTGGTGAAGTCTGCTAATTATTTATCTGAGGTCTTATTAATTAATTTTATCTTTCCACGAGACTCAGAATATTCCATTTCGTCATTCAGCATTATTAAAACATTTTGGAGAATGTTATTTTCGCTTAAGGTAAGGTAATACCCTTGCAGATACGCAAATAGGAATGTAAGTAGTCGCTCAACGACTTCGGTTTGACGACCTACTTCCTCGAGTAACCCTGTGCCTTGCACTACGTCTGGAGAATCCGCCCTGTGTTGGCGTGAAGTTATAGCCGTCGTGTCAGACGTGGAGAAATATCCGCTATTTAGCGTGGAAGTTATCATCGGGTGCCATCGTGCACGAATATCCTATAAATCACTGTTATTTATGCACAGTGCACAACAGGAAGCATATCGTGATATAATTGGCAAGTATAGTGAAAATTCCAACATTACCGTAACACCACATTTTTGTACCCACGTGTTTGTGGAGGGCCGAGAGCCTGGTGAAAAATATAAAGGTAAACGTGTTATAACTATTTTAAGCAATTGTGATTATGAAAGTACTATATATTTGAATTGCCACAGTGAATTTTCCAATTACAAAACGACGCACATTTCACGGATGCTACGTGATGTAAAAGTGGCGTCAGTACACGTGAAGAACCACAGAACAGTGCTTGATCACGTATTATTCAATATCTGTGAAGTAAAGGCTGTGTTATCAATTGTATTAAAGCCTGTAACATTTTCAACGAACATTGTGATTTTTGAAGTGAAAGAATGAACTACTACACGATTTATTTCACCACCCACGTGATCAAATTATTCTACACCATGTTTGAGAATAACATCATGGGCTAATACCGCTATGGTATGAGGGTGATGTATCTATTGGAACTAGCATGATGGTGGAGATTCCAGAACAGCGAACGAGGAGGAAGGAGCCCAGGATGCCATTCCCAGGCAGGTCCAGTACATCCACGAAGTTATCGACAGGGACAGATCGAACCCTGGTCTTTGGAAGAGTCCAGATGGGAGTCCTGATGAGGACGATGCCTTTCCGGAAAGCCAGGGATGAATTTGTACAACCCTTGTCGTTGAACAGAGGGCTGAGTGAGAGCTCCTCCATTTCGTGAGTTTTTGTACACCCTTTCTTGTTCTAGTTTCTGGTGGTATAGTAGGTTTAATGTAGTTTGTGAACCAACCGAACTCAGTGACAGCCATTTTTATAGGTAGGGAATGTAACTAGTCTATTTAGATGTCATTTATTTCAGTTAGAGTGAGACACCCTTGGGTCAGACATTTTGGTCAACCCTGGTGCAGCTTGATGGACGTCGTAGAACGTCAATGCCTATCTTTTGCTAAACGTGACCGTAGTAATTTGAGGCTACTTTGTTTAACCCTATTTGGGGTGATTTTTCAAGTCTTTGCTGACTTTAGTTATAGCAATCAGATGCCATGGTTATATTTCTTTAACTGCATTTTGTGCAGCCAGTCTTTGTTACACCCCTAACTTCGTTTGAGCAGTCGTATCAGTTAGGTAATCGACTGTAATTACCAGTTTTGTAACTGCATTATATTTCATTTGGGATGTTGCTCAGAAGCCATCAGGTCAAGTGTAGACCTTATAAGTAAAAGGAATGTTTCGTTGTCTAGCATCGAATACCCAGTTCCCAACGTATCATTAAGCAGATCCAGAGTGTGGATTCTGCGCCACAATTATTATTTTGTTAGTGTCATGTGAAGACACGTATTTATTTGAAGTTATACAAGAAACTACTGAATTATATCTTTGAGAGCAAAGAGCACCAGCAATGTGACATTGCTACCATTTAGATGTCTTTGGTTTGAAAGACGGAATTATATTATTGTATTCAGATTTATAGCATGTTTTTATACACGTATTCTTCGAGGTTTATAACCTATGGTAAAGTTTTTATGATGAGGCCAGTTGTACAGTTTTTATTTGCTTAAATCGCCGGCCTTGATAGTTAGTGTGTGTTGTGTCAGACCGCACAGGAATGTTGTAGCTTGCGGCAACACAAACTGGTTTGTGACCCAGTGCCCTTGAGAGCACGCTTGTATTGTGAGACAGACATAGATTGACAGAAGACAGAATGCTTGTTGTATTCGCTCTTCCTTTCATTGCTACTTAGCTCATGGAACCCAGTGTCCAACCTTGTATCTGATCACATGTTTTTATAGATTGTTTTTTGTTAGTTAAGCGCACTTTTGCGTGTACCGTCGTTTGACGTGTACAGTTATGTCAGGTTTTCTATAGTACGTTGTAGGCTGCCCTGTTAAAGGAGGTATTTATTGTATGAAGGTATTTGTCTGTACCTTGTCCGGGATTGTTCCCGTTGACCAGATGTTATTGGAGGGTGACTGAGTGTGCAGGCCCATCCCAGAGTTATTGAACGCGAGCTTTGCGCCGCTGGTAACTTGTGTTATTGTGTGTCCGAGTTGTTATTGCTCGTTGATTATATTCCGACTTTTGAGTCGAGGCTTTTGGTGGAGATTGATCTCAGTGGAGACACTCCGTGCCCAGGCTATTGTCAGTATCATTCGCCATAAACCAACGATAAACCTAGCCCGACATCTTAATAATAAAACGCATAATTTTGGTAAAACAAAAGCTAACTAACGAATTCTTTCTATCTAACTTTGTTCTTTTGCATTTGGAACCTGCTGACATGGCCGTGCTGATGAAGGTATTTCCTTTTGAGGAAATGACTAGGACAGCTGACACTTTTGTAGCGACCTGAAGCTTGCTCGAACCTTGAGTTCGTAGCTTGGGGAGCGCAGGCCATGCAATGTTAGACGTAGTCTTTACTACGCAGTCGTCACCGTAACTACACACATTAGATGACTATGGCTTACAAAGAGTAAACCAAGGTGCAGGCAGGCATTTTAATAAAACTGTTGTCTCTTTATTAATTATTTATGATGTACAAGTGTATGAATCCTACATGTTACCTTCTTGTGTGCTGTTAGCACGTAGTTACTAAGAATAATTAAATGTTTTTTTATATGGCTGTTCACTTAGCTTTTGAATGTAATTGTTTTCTATTACGGACGTCATCGCCGTAAATTTTCTTATTAATTGATAGGACTTAGCTAGACGAATTAACGTTAAATGTAAATGTGGAGATGGTATCATCCTAACTTAGATTTGTTTTGCTACCCTGTTAAATGTAAATTCTGATATTAGCTTGATCTTGTAACTTGACCTAGGGACTTGCGTCGTACCATTTTCCTAGTGTTGCTGTTGTTGCTTTGTTATTGTGAGATAGATCTTTCGCGAGGGTTTTCCGTAACTTCTCAGGTAGGGACCTGCTCTTTATTTTTGATTGCTTATTAGCTTGCGGACTAGCCGATTAAAACCCTCCGAACTAGGCTAGGGGCTTGTGAATTTTAACAATAAATTTTCACGGTGTTTTACATAAGTCTGGATGTTTATTTTCTCAGTCTAGTTTTTAAGGTGAACCTTTCCTTAGGCAGTCTATGACCATCGTCACCATGTACCACGATCCCTGTGGGCTACAGATTCTCGTGCCGCTTTGGCCTATTAGGAAGTTCACCTGATCCTCACGGCAATTATGTCCGACGGGTGAGATGTTAGGGAAGTCATTGAGGTTGTTGGCTATCCTGGCAGATCCACTGACGGTCTCATAAAATGGCGCCCAACTCATGTGCCGATGTTAACGTGGTGACCGTCAGTTCCATGTTATTTAGGAGAATCTTAATGTTGATTAATGGTAAATTGACAGGACTGGGACGAACTTAGAAAGTCGTACTGCAGATCAATTGACCGCATGGCATTCATGTTTGACAGAAGTCCATGGGGTGAGGCTTTAGTGTTGGATAAATGAAGGATAGGATTTTCTTTGATGATGCCTCATCCTGAGTAAATGTAATACTTTGCTTTGCTCGCCGTTGTCTTTGTAAATATAGAAGCAGTTTGCATACTCCAGCTGTACTCGTGATATTTATTTAAATGAAACAAGCTTTATACCACCAAGTAACTAATCATAGCTGTAAGTTCCATTAGATATTGATCCCTCACTTTCTCATATATATTTCTTGTCAACGGATGAGGAAACTATTCGTCGTGTGTTTGGGGAGATGATGGCAGGTGTTAATGCCAACCTCCAGCAGATTACTGCTGACTTAGGTGAGAATACCCAAGCTGTTAACAATGTTAGACAGGACTTAGAAGTCAACACCCAGTCAATAAACACTGTAAGTGGTCATGTGGACCAAGTTAGGCAAGACTTAGATGTTAACACCCGATCCATAAACAATGTGAGTGGTCATGTGGACCAAATTAGACAGGACATAGAAGTTAACACCCAGTCAGTTAACAATGTTAGGGCTGATCTAACACAGGTCAGGGCCGACATGGACGCATATAGAGTCGAAGCTAGGAATGATCTTACGGCAGGTTTAGCGGCTGTTAGGGTTGATGTCATACGACACCATCAGGAGGCTAAACAGCGTATAGATTGCTTAACCGACCAGATGAATAGAGCTAGGGAGGATGTGTAAACCCGATTGGAGGAGCACACAGCTCAAATTCAAACGACCAAAACAGAGTCCAGATAGATATGAGACCCGACTTGAGGCACACTCGAGAAGAATTTGGGACTCGATTGACTCACGTCGAGGGATTTATGGACACCGTGAAAATGGACATGGCGACCATGAATATTGGACTGATTTTGATGAGAGGTGCGGCGAATGCTGTGAATAACAACGTCAAGACGATCGTCGACGGCATGATAGAAGTCAAGGACGAATTAAACACCAATAGGAGGAATATTACGGAGTTGACAGAAACCGTAGCAAGCCTACGTGAAACAGTTGACGTTCATCGTGAGGAACACAAAATCGATCTCATGTTATTGAGGGGTGACCTCAACGAACACAAGACCACAGTGGAGGCTAAGGTAGCCGAGGTCAGAGATGATGTTGAATAGATCCAAGACAACGTGTCGAAAGTCGAAGGAGAAATCGATTCTTTACAGAAACGATTCGAGGAAGTCGCGGTAACCGAGAGGTTAGACCTTGCTATAACCTCAGGACGGCAATACGCGAAGTTGACACGAACCTCAAAGGGAAAGTCGATAGGCTCGAGCTACAACTTAACGACTTAGGTAACAAAGTCACAGCTAGAACCATCCCAGGACTCGAGGTTATTGAAAGACGTCTTGACAGACTTGAGACGCTTCCTAGAGAGAGACACTTACCCTCACAGATGGGAGACTCTCAGGAAACACCCGTATCACAATCCGCAGGGATGATGCCTACTCATTTCCAACCCAGCGCACCTATAGAACCGCAACCATCCCAATTCACTGGTTCAGCGCAAAGTCAAACTTTGAACTTTGACGCCCATCCTTTTCAAGCAGCACCCAATCGACTTAGTCATGAAACGAATACACCTACGCATAACTACATGCAGAATTCATTTAGACCCGCGCATACGCAGGGAAATGTAACTATTATCCGTTCGAGAGAGGAGCAACCAGCTCGCTTCTCAGGAACTGGAAGTGGTATCACTCCAGTTGAATTTCTGGCCAACGTAGAAAGCTACTTGAGAGACACCATGGTAACTCCGGAGAGGGAGCTCCGAGTTATAGAGCGTTTGCTTGAGGGGCAAGCCAGCACCTGGTTTAGAGCATTCCGATACTCGTTTATAGGCTACCAGGATTTCAAAGAAGCCTTGTTAAGAACTTATTGGTCGAGCGACATCCAGCAGAGCATCAGAGCTGAGATGTATACTCGCCGATATAGCTCTAATACTCCAACGCGCTATGCGAACTACTTCGCAATCCAGCTTGCGAAACTTCGTTGTCTTCAACCCCCATTGTCTGAGCAAGACCTAGTAAACACCATCGTTTGGCAATACCCTGCAGACGTGCAACGCGTATTGATTGCTGCAGGAGCATCCACTTTTCAGCAGTGTGACCAAATTCTGCGACGGTTGGATGCAAACACAGAACAGTTCCCGACACACTGTCAGCAGAAGGCTGACAGGCGTGAGGAGAGACATGTCAACTTGACTACTGTTGACAAAGTGAGCCAGACACCACAGCAGACGCAAACCCAAGAGAGCTCTGGAAAACGCAATAATTATAACTATGGTAGGAGAGAATGGAACATCACTCCATATGCTAGGGACCAGCGAGATGACCATCGTAGTCACTGGAACCGGGGCTTCGACCGAACGACGAACGACGACCGTCGTCACGAAAACGAACGCCGAGGGAATAATGGTCGAAACCCACAGCACGGAAGTATCCGTAGGGATTACCGATACAGAAGAGAGCAGGGGCGCACCCAGGGGGGGGGGCTTTGGGGGCTTAAGCCCCCCTAAAAACCTGGGAACACTTTAAAACATTGATGATATCTTTCAAGAAAATTGATTGCATAACGGGCTCTAGAATGTTTAGTGTTGGAACGTTGGAACATTTTGCGATTTTCTACTGGTTTAAAATAGAATTATGTTAGGCCTATATTTATGCAACACTTGAGTGATAATAATATATATTGTAAACACAACACAATCGGATATTTCCGGCTGTTGTCGTAACTATGCTCGGAGCAAGATGTGCGTGGGACAGCGGTGAAAATTTCTCTCCCCAATGTATTGTGCTCTGCTCTGTGTCAGGCGTCAAGTATGTTGTGGTGTTTGTAAAAAATTAATTCGTTGATTGTTGTTGTGTTTGTATTTTATATTGGCTATTGGTGTTCGTAGTGTGTCCAATTGGACTAGTAGTAATGGGAGACAAAAGAAAGTCAAACATGCAAAACTACTTTAAACCGTTAAAAATCAATAAATATAATGTGGTTAGTGCTAGTGAATGTGGCAATCCTTCAACGAGTAAGGATTTGTTAACAAGGACTGCAAGCATAGAAAAACAGCCAAGTTGTTCATCAGAGGAGGGCTCAGGGGCAAATGTGAGCAGGTCCATGGCCGTTGTAAGTAAACATAACATGGATTTGGACATTGGTTTATTTAAAAACAAAGTGTTGACGGACAATGAAAAGTTTAAAGTTTTGAATGACAAATGGGTTCCTCAGAGCAACTTTAACTTTCCTTTTAGATCACATGGGAACCAACAACGAAAATTTTCGTTTTCATGGCTAAAGAAATATACCTGGCTTTCGTATTCTGTAATTGAAGACTCTGTATACTGAGTCCATTGTATGCTTCTTTTTTTTTTGAAAAAAAAAAGTAGGTAAGAGTAACGCTCAACATACTGGACAACTTGTTGAAGAAGGTTTTTGTAACTGGAAAAAAGTACTAGAAAAGTTTGAAAAACATGCAAACTCGCTGTATCATAAAGACTCATGTGTAAGCGCAGCTAACTTTAAAAGAGTTATGGACTGCCGAATGAAACCGATTGACAAATCTCTGGCATTGTTGACCGCGTCTGAGGTTGTATTAATCATGAACTGCTTTGGAATAGTGGAGAAGTTGTGGGATTTTTTAACACTGCTAAAAGACAAGCAGTTTTAAAACAGTGCATTGAATCTGAGGCAAATCTTGAAACCAACAAGAAAAAACTCCTGCAGCTTTGTCCAACGAGATGGGTACAAAGGCACGATGCTATTTTTGTTATGAAAGAACTGCTGCAACCTCTTGAAGTAGCGTTAGAGGAGATTAAAAACTGGAATGATAGGGAACCTTCTTCAAAAGCTCCAATACTACTTAACTCCTTAAGTCAAGGTGAATTTATTATTTCTCTCTTGGCATCAGAAAAACTGCTTGGTTACACAGTAAACATAATAAAAATGCTTCAGGGAACTGATTTAGATTTATCGTCTGCAATTACACACGCTGAAACTGTGATTGAAAGCTTAAAATCTCAAAGAAAAAATGCAGATCAAGAATTTCACTCGTTGTTTGAAGAAGCTACCGAAATTGCTAATAACTGCGGTTCAATAATTTCGATGCCTCGAACAGTTGGAAGACAACTGAACAGAAGCAACATACCAGCAGAAACTCCAGAATTATAATATAAAAGATCTGTTTTCATCCCTTGGATTGACTCTTTCAATATTTCATTGGAATCTCGATTCATCAAGCATAAAGACTTATTAAAGAGTTTTGAGTGCTTACTGCCATCAGCCAATGCATCACATACACATAAAGAAACCTTCCAAGAAAAAATGCAACTTGATTTCTTACAGCTGTGTAATTTTTATAAGAATGAAAATTGAAAGTGGAGGAAACAACAAAGGCCTGTTTATGGCTGAGTTTGAACTGTGGCACAAGAGCATCAAGACCCACGCTAATAACCCTGAAAACGCAATCGATAAGTTGGATCTATGTGGCAAGGACTTGTTTCCTAATATCCACACATTGTTGAGAATTTTATGTACCATCCTTGTGAATACAAGCACTGCTGAGAGGTCATTTTCTACACTACGTCGGCTGAAAACATATCTTAGGAATACCATGGGTGCAGTCAGGCTGACTGATCTAGCAGCACTGAATATTCACCGCGAAATTGAAGTCACCAGTACAGAGGTAGTTTCCGTTTTAAAAATATCTGCTTGGCGGCTGGATTTTGTTCTGTGAAATTTGAGTTTCCACTTTGTTCAAACAACGTTAATGTTAGTTAATTAATACATGATTTGTATTCAACTATTTGTTTAAACTTGCATTCAGCCTGTGTAATTAAGTTCAACTTGAAATTCTAGAAATGTTTAAGATTTCTTTATTATAATGTTAGTTAATAAGGAAACTTAAAATAACATATATTTTCACGTACAGTACATAAAATATTTTTTACACTCCATAACACTATGGTGTACAATTACGTCTCGTAAATTTTAAAATGTAATGTTTAGTTCCAATTAAATTTACATTTTCAAAATCAAAATGTTATTATTAATTTCCTAAAACCTATAATAGTTCTTGGTATAAACAACTCAAAACTTAATAAATTATAGCAGATAATTGATGTTACACATCAATCTGACGACCCTGGCAGCTGGATATATAGTTATGATAATAGTGAGCAGAGCAATCCAGTCGTTATCACTCTGATCGTGATCAAAAGTTAATTCTTGATAAAAATCACGCAGTCCCTTTTTATTACTTGTATAACCTTAGCTCAATGGCACTGTAACTAAAAGTTGTATAAAACCAATGCACATTTTGTTTAAATAATCTCCAGTCCAATAGCATCTTTTGTATTGGTTTCAACAGAGAATTCTACAGTATGTTTGATCTTATAGAATATCCTTTTATGCATATGATCTCAAATATACATATACAAGAATAAACTGGACACATTCTCTTTCCACAGCTGAAATAATGTTATTGAGGAAAGTCCCCTCCAAACCAGAAGTCTGGGTGCGCCCCTGGTAGAGAGTATAACAGAGATCGAGGCCCTAGAAACCAGCCAGATAGAGATTGGAGAGGAAGAGCACGGGAGAGCCGTGAGTATCTTCAACAACTCAGAGAACTACAAATCCGAGAAGAGGGAGAACAGAACCCGACTTCGAGGGAAACAAGGAATTCGGCGCAGGAGACGGAGCAAAACCAGCCCGGTACTTCTCGCCAGGACAGAAAAAAACGCCGAAAAATCAATAGATTCTTGTCCGGTTAAGCACCGAGTAACTGCCACCATATTACTCTGGGAGCCAATCCAGGAAGACTTGTTAGACGAACGACGAACCACAACTACGAATTGACGCGTCTACCGAAGATTGTAGCCACCCTGAATGGATGCAACGTAGTCATTCTCATCGATACTGGGTCGATGATTAGTGTCATTTCCGCCGATTGCCATGCCAGTCTGAAAGCAAACTCTGAGGTGACAGAGCTGCCAGTTTCTGCGCTAAGAGTCAGAGGAGTTATACCTGACCGTGTTGTAACGTGCAAAATTCAGATTCTATGCACTTTGAAGATTTCGAGCCACGTGTACTTGCACGAATTTCTTGTGATGAAAGGCTTGCATCATGATGCCATATTAGGTGCAGACTTCATTAGGAAGTATGATCGAATCATTGATATGGGACGTAATACGGTAGAGTTTAAGCCGAACGAACCCATTCAGATGAACTTAGTTGAAGAAGAACCGGAATTCCTATCCGAAGTCGACGTTGTCGAAAATTTAAATGGCAAGGAAATTGAGAAGACACTAGATGCCGACGAAGAGGCAGAACCATTATCAGCACCCATACGAGAGAACATTGATGCAATATTGAACGAATACAGGGATATATTCGACACCACACCTGGTGAGATATTGGACTAAGAGTACGATCTTGTAATACTGGATGATTCCCCATTCCAGAAGAAGATTTATCCTATCGCAGAGAAACACCGTGAGGAAGCTGCTAAGAAGATCCATGAGATGGAAGCAGCAGGCACAATCAAGAAGTCGTATCCGGCAGCCTTTGAACAATGGAAGTTATTTGATAGAAGACATTAGGACAGGAGAGCGCATTGGAACCTTCAACGCAGCTAATCTAAAAAAATATCACGTATGAATGAACTTTAAGTCAAATAAAAATGTCATCCCAACATTTTATTTGAAACGACGGAGAGGCAGATGAACCCGCTGAGCTAAGGTTCATGTGATATTTTTTATAACAGCACATTTATGATGGGATGTAGTACCTTTGAACACACCCAGAAAGCCACGTGGAGCTGAGAGCTCACGCTATACTCTTTGAAGTAGCGGAGAATCGCACTTTTGATTTTGGTGAAGTCTGCTAATTATTTATCTGAGGTCTTATTAATTAATTTTATCTTTCCACGAGACTCAGAATATTCCATTTCGTCATTCAGCATTATTAAAACATTTTGGAGAATGTTATTTTCGCTTAAGGTAAGGTAATACCCTTGCAGATACGCAAATAGGAATGTAAGTAGTCGCTCAACGACTTCGGTTTGACGACCTACTTCCTCGAGTAACCCTGTGCCTTGCACTACGTCTGGAGAATTCGCCCTGTGTTGGCGTGAAGTTATAGCCGTCGTGTCAGACGTGGAGAAATATCCGCTATTTAGCGTGGAAGTTATCATCGGGTGCCATCGTGCACGAATATCCTATAAATCACTGTTATTTATGCACAGTGCACAACAAGAAGCATATCGTGATATAATTGGCAAGTATAGTGAAAATTCCAACATTACCGTAACACCACATTTTTGTACCCACGTGTTTGTGGAGGGCCGAGAGCCTGGTGAAAAATATAAAGGTAAACGTGTTATAACTATTTTAAGCAATTGTGATTATGAAAGTACTGTATATTTGAATTGCCACAGTGAATTTTCCAATTACAAAACGACGCACATTTCACGGATGCTACGTGATGTAAAAGTGGCGTCAGTACACGTGAAGAACCACAGAACAGTGCTTGATCACGTATTATTCAATATCTGTGAAGTAAAGGCTGTGTTATCAATTGTATTAAAGCCTGTAACATTTTCAACGAACATTGTGATTTTTGAAGTGAAAGAATGAACTACTACACGATTTATTTCACCACCCACGTGATCAAATTATTCTACACCATGTTTGAGAATAACATCATGGGCTAATACCGCTATGGTATGAGGGTGATGTATCTATTGGAACCAGCATGATGGTGGAGATTCCAGAACAGCGAACGAGGAGGAAGGAGCCCAGGATGCCATTCCCAGGCAGGTCCAGTACATCCACGAAGTTATCGACAGGGACAGATCGAACCCTGGTCTTTGGAAGAGTCCAGATGGGAGTCCTGATGAGGACGATGCCTTTCCGGAAAGCCAGGGATGAATTTGTACAACCCTTGTCGTTGAACAGAGGGCTGAGTGAGAGCTCCTCCATTTCGTGAGTTTTTGTACACCCTTTCTTGTTCTAGTTTCTGGTGGTATAGTAGGTTTAATGTAGTTTGTGAACCAACCGAACTCAGTGACAGCCATTTTTATAGGTAGGGAATGTAACTAGTCTATTTAGATGTCATTTATTTCAGTTAGAGTGAGACACCCTTGGGTCAGACATTTTGGTCAACCCTGGTGCAGCTTGATGGACGTCGTAGAACGTCAATGCCTATCTTTTGCTAAACGTGACCGTCGTAATTTGAGGCTACTTTGTTTAACCCTATTTGGGGTGATTTTTCAAGTCTTTGCTGACTTTAGTTATAGCAATCAGATGCCATGGTTATATTTCTTTAACTGCATTTTGTGCAGCCAGTCTTTGTTACACCCATAACTTCGTTTGAGCAGTCGTATCAGTTAGGTAATCGACTATAATTACCAGTTTTGTAACTGCATTATATTTCATTTGGGATGTTGCTCAGAAGCCATCAGGTCAAGTGTAGACCTTATAAGTAAAAGGAATGTTTCGTTGTCTAGCATCGAATACCCAGTTCCCAACGTATCATTAAGCAGATCCAGAGTGTGGATTCTGCGCCACAATTATTATTTTGTTAGTGTCATGTGAAGACACGTATTTATTTGAAGTTATACAAGAAACTACTGAATTATATCTTTGAGAGCAAAGAGCACCAGCAATGTGACATTGCTACCATTTAGATGTCTTTGGTTTGAAAGACGGAATTATATTATTGTATTCAGATTTATAGCATGTTTTTATACACGTATTCTTCGAGGTTTATAACCTATGGTAAAGTTTTTATGATGAGGCCAGTTGTACAGTTTTTATTTGCTTAAATCGCCGGCCTTGATAGTTAGTGTGTGTTGTGTCAGACCGCACAGGAATGTTGTAGCTTGCGGCAACACAAACTGGTTTGTGACCCAGTGCCCTTGAGAGCACGCTTGTATTGTGAGACAGACATAGATTGACAGAAGACAGAATGCTTGTTGTATTCGCTCTTCCTTTCATTGCTACTTAGCTCATGGAACCCAGTGTCCAACCTTGTATCTGATCACATGTTTTTATAGATTGTTTTTTGTTAGTTAAGCGCACTTTTGCGTGTACCGTCGTTTGACGTGTACAGTTATGTCAGGTTTTCTATAGTACGTTGTAGGCTGCCCTGTTAAAGGAGGTATTTATTGTATGAAGGTATTTGTCTGTACCTTGTCCGGGATTGTTCCCGTTGACCAGATGTTATTGGAGGGTGACTGAGTGTGCAGGCCCATCCCAGAGTTATTGAACGCGAGCTTTGCGCCGCTGGTAACTTGTGTTATTGTGTGTCCGAGTTGTTATTGCTCGTTGATTATATTCCGACTTTTGAGTCGAGGCTTTTGGTGGAGATTGATCTCAGTGGAGACACTCCGTGCCCAGGCTATTGTCAGTATCATTCGCCATAAACCAACGATAAACCTAGCCCGACATCTTAATAATAAAACGCATAATTTTGGTAAAACAAAAGCTAACTAACGAATTCTTTCTATCTAACTTTGTTCTTTTGCATTTGGAACCTGCTGACATGGCCGTGCTGATGAAGGTATTTCCTTTTGAGGAAATGACTAGGACAGCTGACACTTTTGTAGCGACCTGAAGCTTGCTCGAACCTTGAGTTCGTAGCTTGGGGAGCGCAGGCCATGCAATGTTAGACGTAGTCTTTACTACGCAGTCGTCACCGTAACTACACACATTAGATGACTATGGCTTACAAAGAGTAAACCAAGGTGCAGGCAGGCATTTTAATAAAACTGTTGTCTCTTTATTAATTATTTATGATGTACAAGTGTATGAATCCTACATGTTACCTTCTTGTGTGCTGTTAGCACGTAGTTACTAAGAATAATTAAATGTCTTTTATATGGCTGTTCACTTACCTTTTGAATGTAATTGTTTTCTATTACGGACGTCTTCGCCGTAAATTTTCATATTAATTGATAGGACTTAGCTAGATGAATTAACGTTAAATGTAAATGTGGAGATGGTATCATCCTAACTTAGATTTGTTTTGCTACCCTGTTAAATGTAAATTCTGATATTAGCTTGATCTTGTAACTTGACCTAGGGACTTGCGTCGTACCGTTTTCCTAGTGTTGCTGTTGTTGCTTTGTTATTGTGAGATAGATCTTTCGCGAGGGTTTTCCGTAACTTCTCAGGTAGGGACCTGCTCTTTATTTTTGATTGCTTATTAGCTTGCGGACTAGCCGATTGAAACCCTCCGAACTAGGCTAGGGGCTTGTGAATTTTAACAATAAATTTTCACGGTGTTTTACATAAGTCTGGATGTTTATTTTCTCAGTCTAGTTTTTAAGGTGAACCTTTCCATAGACAGTCTATGACCATCGTCACCATGTACCACGATCCCTGTGGACTACAGATTCTCGTGCCGCTTTGGCCTATTAGGAAGTTCACCTGATCCTCACGGCAATTATGTCCGTCGGGTGAGATGTTAGGGAAGTCATTGCGGTTGTTGGCTATCCTGGCAGCTCCACCGACGGTCTCAATATCCACGGCCACAAAACACTCTCCACACTTCCTGTTGCACGGATATACACCTAGAAGTCCCATATACAACATATGCATCCCACAGGACACTCTCCCAGACAACGCAGCCCGGCTAGAGCACTTACAGATAGCTCGCATGGACGCCAGAAAGAACATAGCCGCGGCACAGAAAAAACAAAAAGAACGGTACGATCGGAAAAGGAAGACCGTAGAATACACACCCGGGCAATTGGTTATGGTTTCCAATTCCGCCCGTAAGAAAAATGTGTCCGAGTTCCTCCTGCCACGTTGGACAGGTCCCTTCAAAGTCTGTAGGAAGGTATCTGACCTAAACTATATAGTAAACGTGCGCCATGAACGCAAATTCATCAAGGACACTATACACGCCCGCCGTATGAAGGCATATCACACCCGAAAAACAACACCTACACGTAAAGGCGGGAACACTGTCAAAAGGAAGGGAAATGATTTCACTGGCAGACGTGAAAAGAAAGCCAAGAAATAGCCCTCGAACCCCGATGACCTCACCGGGATACGAACCTAACACTGACAAAACTGTCCCGGAGACACAGGCCCAAAAGGCAACAGGAATGATTACCCTGGACAAAGACGGTCGCGAACCCGCGACCTTCTGAATACCAGGAATGCAAGGTCGGGTTACTATCCAATTGGATGTTAGAGCAATAAGGGACAGTCACACTACCAGGAATTAATATGCACAAATTAATAAAACCACCCCCGACACCTAGTCACCAAATACGCGACTAGAGGCCCGGAGACACACGTACATAAAGACATCTAAATAACCACTAATAGGAATATATTCACCCCAAGCTTACAATAACAGAAAATTTGGGGACACAATATATGAACAGAGGTAGGTTCTTTTCCATTACAAGGAACCCAAGCCACACTGTATATGCAGACATTTAAAAGGCGCGTCAGAAAACCTACACACATCGTCTCGGCCCATGTGGCAAGCGGGCCGCCAGACAAGCAAGCAAATACTTCCTACACAATTGAAACGTAATACTATCGCCAGGTCAGCGATAACACATACATGAGCATGCGACCTTCGCCAGTACCCAACGGACAAGGAGTGCTTTCACTACGGCTGTGACAGACACAATCATTCACGCCATTTTCAAAACCCGATAACTCCCGAAATTAGGGTACGAGGGTCGTCCCGAATGGCATAAAATACTCACACTAACGTATATTTTCATACGAGCGTCGCAAACATACAGCACACGCGCCATGGTACATAAAACACCAAAATTGTAGTACCGAGGCCTTAGACCAAGGCAAGGGCGAACACACAGAAACACAATACAAACGTGCCAAAAAGGACGCTAGCCAATGGCATTTTTGGTACGGCAACACAATCAGAGGCCACACTAGGGACACACAAATCCCAACAGACAACGCAGACATAAAACACGGAGCATTACACGGGATCGCAGGTCCGAATGCCCAATAAAAGCGGACGCCGTGGAAAACAAGAATTGTCGACCGACGAAAGATCACGGGCAGCATCCCACAAATGGCATGCATACACCATCCCCTACAGAAAAAAACATAGAGTCCCATACAGACACTGTACCCCATAGAGTGGAGCCAAGAGTGAAAATAGGCATTAGACTGTTTAAATTATGCATATATAAATGGCATGTTATCACAGAGTACACGCTTTAAACATACACTAGAGGTGGCAAAGGCATTGCAATAGTGCCGTACACAAGCACATAAACGGGTGAGCCACACAATTATGAACACAGGGAGGTTCTTTAACATACATACAGGAGCATAGATTCGTTCCAAGGTACTCGCTACAACAGCCTACCTAGGGCATTAGCGACCCCGGGACTCCCAATAGGGGGCGTACCGAAAATGCTAGGACCCCACGGGGACCACAAGATACTTTTCTCTGAACCATAGCGCCCGAAACCTAGATACGGGGGACGCCACTCTCACAGACACAAAACAGGTAACACCACATTTCTACGGCCAGAAATCATGGCAAATTTGGATCACCCCGAACACAGGAAATAGACTTCCTAGACACAAATTATAGATAATTACACAAGGCAAAGGTCTTGCGGAAGAAATATCCACACAACATTGGTAGCAAAAACAGGACAGATTAACACATTGGCCCTCCCAGAATGCAAATCAATGTCAACATACGGACAATGACAAAAGTCACGTTCCGTCAGCCGCCATACATAACATCAGAGACTTCCCGTATACAAGGACGCAAAAACAAACACAACAAAACAATGAGTTGCGAATTCCAGTGCGTTGCAGCACTGTTGCCGGTAGTCAATCCCAGCATAGCCAGACGTGACAATGACACGCGACCATGATGATACTATCATACAAAACAAACAATAATAATAGCATACAGGTGACACAGGATTCAGAGCTCTCACAATAGGCCTGGCATCCAATACTGTACAAATACCATAGGCCGGATTCATCTTAGGAACACAGGAGCAAGTATACAAGGATATTAATAAGCTACACGCGCCACCTGACAATTAGCCACACGACACACGATAAGACTTATCCGATAACGGCCCACGCGCCAGCGTGCGGTAGCGGTACGCAACCACACACACGCAGTCGCGCTAATTACAGACACGGCCACGTCCTTCCCACACGCGCCCACCAATCAGGGGCGGATACAGACAGATTCCCTGAGGGAACAAACCTCCCCCCCCGCAATAACTTCTTCTCCTGTTTTTTCTATCTTTAAAAACCATCATAGGCGATCAGAACATGACCATTTACACTTATAATCACTTGCTACCCTAACGGTATGAATAGGAGACCACATTAGGCCGTGACGCCACAGCGTCACCGCACTTAACCATTCCAAAGGGCAGCCCGAAGGCGACGCCCACAGACACAAACATTTATACACAACGTGGGTATCACAGACCCACAGGCATTCTACAGACTGGTATTCTAGAACATAGTAGATGCTTTATGGCATCTCAATTTCACCAGTGCACATCCCAAGGAGCGGATAGAAAACAAATAGTGACCAAGTGAGAATGACAGGAGCAGAGATGGATAGTGCCATCAGGATGGCCAAGATACCAACTACGGGATACCATCCTAGCACCCTTCTCCCTACATAACCTGTCACTTACTACACTATCCAACACAAACACATTAACACATAAAAACAGCTAGACTACATTCCAAAATATACATCGGGGTTGATAGACTTCATGAGTCTACCCAAAATTCGGGTATGCTACACACTGGTCCCAAATGCCTACACCCGAGTATTAGGGGTGAGTCGGAAACAATATCAAGCTAATGCACATCTCTATGTAAAGAGATGAGGCCGCATTCACACTAACAAATATTTTCTTACTAAATAATCCCGCATGCAAGGGACATAGAGTTATTATACCTCGACCCATACCTTATCCTCAAATGAGAGCGGATACGCCTCATATCCATCCCCATGCATGGAATATCCCACCCACATACCAGGGTTTCTTACTACCACACCTGCATGGCACTTTTAATTTTTTTTGCACACTTGGGAAAACCTAACCTATCCCCCTCACTGTAAAGACATCCTAGCAGCATCATCGGCTCCCGGCCACCATTAACATGGAGACCAACGATGCACGACCCTTTCCTACCACACTTTAAGCCCATTCAGCAAATAACACCCCCGCATCGAAATAACAAGGGACCCAACGCCATAAAAAACCTACTAACGCCTCCAGGTAATTACCAAGGCATTACCGCTGGAAATCCGACAGTGCGACTACAGGCCTAAAGTATACTATGCATTTAGAAGATTCTACAACCCCAGAACACTTAAAATTTTACATAATTACATGATACACACACTTATTTTACAAATCACACTTTTTTTTAATAAAAGGAGTCTGACATCACACTGGATGGTGATGAGATGTGAACGGAGGGAGCGGAAGCTCCACAGAAGGGCAGGGACGGGGCAAGCCGCCAACAGATCCTGACCCAGACTAAAAGATGGAATTACGTAAGGTTGAAGCATCGATGACTTGACGCGGGCAAACGTCAAGATCTAGGGGTGCGCCTAGCCTACCCCCATTGTCGGAGACAATTATACCCACTATGCGCCACGGTCATCGAAGCCAAAACCTGCAGGGGAGACTTTTGACGGATGGTGGGAGAACTAGCCAGCTCCACACTAGACTCAGGAGACAAACCTAGAGACGACCACACTAGGACTAGACTTCTAGTTAGTATGTAACTTAAGTAGAGCTTCCATGGCGGGAAGTTAGTCTTCCATTCGCATGAAGCGAAGAAGGATCTCAGGATTCAGCGAGATCAATCCTAGATCCGCCAAGTCCTTGCCCCGCGAGGCGAGGTGAAGACGATCTAACAAATAAATGATAATAAATGAATAATGAATAATGCGTATGGAATGAATGCGATCATTCGAATCCGTGCCCACATAAATGGATGACACCGGGTCTCCAGAGCTTAAATGGTCACGCACCGGGCGGCCAGAGATGTAAATGAGGAATGCGGCGAGCTCTCACAGGGGGTCTCGTGGGCAACCCAGCAATAAACATAAACAAATGATAAATGGAGAATAATGCCGACAGAGGCAAGTATAACAACGACGAACAGAATAGCCGGGCGAGGCGTTTGCTCTTTAACAGCGCAGTCACCCAGGACTTTATTAATTACTATTAATTTATTAATTACTCATAAGGTAATGTCGACAATTAGTATTAAGACGGAGGGGACTACGAGCCATTGTTGGGTTCCGGTCTCAGCAATTGGTTACAAGGGCCCCTGGGAGAGAGCTATACCACATTTCGGCATTAGGTTAAGGTCCACCTCGGCATGTACACACATCAAAAAAAGTTTTGCATCACCTCGGTTCCAAGAGTTCCGGAACCTTTAAATACAAAGGGAATAGAGATCAACACAAACAACATTTCAGCTCGTTTTATTGCTCATGAGACCCACACATTGCATGTTGTACCATCATACAGCTAGACTTTCAGCATTTGTGGTCCAGACTGCAGTACACACCACTACCTCTAATACCCAGTAGCACGTCCTCTTGCATTGATGCATGCCTGTATTCGTCGTGGCATACTATCCACAAGTTAATCAAGACACTGTTGGTCCAAATTGTCCCAATCCTCAACGACAATTCAGCGTAAATCTCTCAGAGTGGTTGGTGGGTCAAGACGTCCATAAACAGCCCTTTTCAACATATCCCAGGCATGTTCGATAGGGTTCATGTCTGGCGAACATGCTGGCCACTGTAGTCGAGCGATGTCGTTATCTTGAAGGAACGCATTCACAAGATGTGCACGATGAGGTCGAGAATTGTCGTCCATGAAGACAAATGCCTCTCCAATATTCTGCCGATATGGGTGCACTATGGGTCGGAGGATGTCATTCAGGTATCGTAAAGCCGTTTCGGAGCCTTCCATGACCACCAGTGGCGTACGTCGGCCCCACATAATGCCACCCCAAAACATCAGGGAACCACCACCTTGCTGCACTCGCTGGACAGTGTGTCTAAGACGTTCAGCCTGACCAGGGTGCCTCCAAACACGTCTCCGACGATTGTCTGGTTGAAGGCATATGCGACACTCATCGGTGAAGAGAACGTGATGCCAATTCTGTGGGGTCCATTCAGCATGTTGTTGGGCCCATCTGTACCGCGCTGCATGGTGTCGGGGTTGCAAAGCTGGACCTCGCCATGGACGTCGGGAGTGAAGTTGCGCATCATGCAGCCTATTGCGCACAGTTTGAGTTGAAACAAGACGTCCTGTGGCTGAACGAAACACATTATTCAACATGGTGGCATTGCTGTCAGGGTTCCTCCGAGCGGCAATCCGTAAGTAGCGGTCATCCACTACAGTAGTAGCCCTTGGGCGGCCTGAGCGAGGCCTGTCATCGACAGTTCCTGTATCTCTGTACCTCCTCCATGTCCGAACAACATCGCTTTGGTTCACTCTGAGACGCCTGGAAACTTCCCTTGTTGAGAGCCCTTCTTGACACAAAGTAACAATGCGGACGCGATCGAACTGCGGTATTGACCTTCTAGGCATGGTAGAACTACAGACAACATGAGCAGCGTACCTTCGTCCTGGTGGAATGACTGGAACTGATCGGCTGTCGTACCCCCTCCGTCTAATAGGCCCTGCTCATGCATGGTTGTTTACATCTTTGAGCAGTTTTAGTGACATCTATGAACAGTCAAAGGGACTGTATCTTTGATACAATATACACAGTCAACGTCTATATGCCGGAGATCTGGGAACCGAGGTGATGCAAAACTTTTTTTGATGTGTATACAGGATATTTTTTCATTTAGTATTAATTAATATAGTTTAGGCCAATTTTTTTAAAAAATTAAGATAGCACGATCGGCACCTGGTAACTAAAATCCGTTACCAGGGTAAGCCCGACAATACATAGAATAAATAGTATTAAGATAGCACGATCGGCACCTGGTAACTAAAATCCGTTACCAGGGTAAGCCCGACAACACATAGGCTAAGCTAGACTAACATAGGCTAACCTAGACTAAGTTAGACTTAAGCGGCGCCATAATTGGTTTTTTTACACTATGCGCAGCGATTGAAAAGCTATATGTATTGTAATAATATACTCTATTTGCAGGAAAGCAAGGAAGCGACCGAATTTACATGTTTCCAGATAAATGGCCATTAACGCATTTTGTTTTACAGAGGACGAGGAGCATAAACATGTCTTTTGTAAATATATTTCCAACACCAACTTGTACACACTCTCCTATGTCACAAACACATACACTCTCACATACTTCCAGTTGCACCCCTTAACGGTGACAACACAGTGGTCAACGATGCACAGTAACCGTGGAATACTGAGTATCAATGAACACAAAAACACATTATGCACGCAAATGAAGCGTGGATTCGGTGTCTAAGGGCGGCACAACGCTTGTAACCGCCGCGCCTTCGACGCTAAGGTGGAATTCCTAACCACGGTGGGAAAACCACTAGGGTAAAAGAGAAAACAAAATGAGACAGCGGATTAGCCACTGAACCCTAGCGGGAACAGCCACTTAAGGACGCTTCAGAAGCATGGTAGAGAATTTACAGCGCAAAAGGTATAAAATAACTGGCCACTTAAAGGAGCTCTACAAGGTAATATATAATAGTTGTAAATTATTTTGTATTTTCTCGTCATATCATGATAACGTTATACACGTACATGTTCCACATGGTTGGATAATATACCTATACATAGAGTACTAACATGGCAACCATCATTATTACTATGGTCATTATTATTACTATGTTTATTATGTTTATTTATAAATTATTATAAATATTATAAATGTCATGATTATTATTATTATTATCAGGTCATACCTGTTATCATCATCATGACTACCAATGTCACTATACAATGCTACCATAATTACCACAGGACTATCACCAGCCTGTATACGGCACCATTATTGCCATCATCGCCACGGCGAATATTGTTATATTTTTTTTCTCCAATGTACATATATACACGCACACTGATTATGCTTTTGTTTCTTTCATTTTCTTTCTACTAACGATAAAACTTGTGAAGGTGTCCCGTTTTACCCCAACACAATAAACCTTTTTATATATATTCCTTTAACTTATACCCTGGGGCACCTGTTTTTTTCTATTTTCTTCTATCTTTTACACAATACACTGCTGGGAGCAATTTTTTTTCTCCAACACAGCGCCGGACGGCACAACCACCCGTCCAGCCATGGGTTTTTTTCCTTCCTGGATAACACCAACATATATATACAATGTCAAGATCATGTATTTTTTTTTGTATTTTTATTATTACTATTTCAAATGGCAACTTTTAAAATGAGCAATTCTAGATTAACTATGTATAACTATGTACACCCAAATCCTACCCCTCTGAGCACACGCTGGACTCACATCACCACGACATCGCTACACCTACACGACACCGACACGGAAGACAAAGAAGAAGAGGTACAAGGAGAAACCAAGAAGAAACCATCACATCGACACCCCCACTCTACTTCCCGTTCGCGAGGACGCGAACTAATCGATGAGGGGGACTTGAACAGCCCGGGGGGGCAGTACCCCCTGAGAGCCACCCCCCATCTTTTACCAAAACCACCCCAACTGGCAACACCATAAGACCAGGACATTATCTATGCACAGCAAGCGGCGGCCACCCAGCCTGGGAGGTTAGCCAACTACTTGCAAAACATACACAAACATTTACACTAACAACTATCTGAGGCAGCTACATTTACGCAACGCTGACCAAGCAGCGCCGGAAAGTATAAGAATGGAGTCCAAACTGGAGCCATTATCTGTTCTACTCTGTGCATCGCCAGCGGCCCTGTCCGACGTCTGTTCGAGTTTTATCACCAGGTGAGATTCAGCTAGTGTTCAGACTCCCTTAATTCTTGTGAACACCTACCCCAAACTTGTACACACAAATTGTATTTTATACTCGTCTAAATTCCCCAAGAGGGACATACCAATCTACATCTACTGACCAATAAATACAAGGTCAGTAAGCTACACTTGCATTACTAATTACACTCCACTTCACATCCTCATACCCCACCTGACCTTCGTCACAATTGCCCGTGACCGTAGAAGCCAGTAATTGCTTCGTCAGACTCCATTGTACTCACAGCACGCTACTCGACTGCATAGCGTCGAGCCGCTGACTTAGCACGTCTATTGTATTACTCATTCCGCCCAGCTGGCAGGCCGGTATAGTAGCCTGCATTTAGAGATCCATCCCCTAGCAGACACTCGCATCTTGCAGGAATACCCCCAAGAGATTAGACACTAAACACCAACACACTACACTAGTAAGCTCTCCCAGCTACGGGAAGCTACTCTCACCCAGGAACAGTCTTCTAAATTAACACAGTAACACAACCGGGTTTTATCCCAACTACCCCCCCCCCCCCCAACCAAGGGATTAAAACAGTATCTTGTCAACGATGCCTACGACCCTGCAATAAACAACATAACACAAATATGTATTTACAAGTTGAAACGCTAACAGGAAAAATATATACACTCGTAGGCTTCGAAGCAAGGACTCTCACCTACCTTTTTCAGAGCATTGCACGTTCACAGACGCTTGCTACTATCCGAGAGAGCAATTAACTTCACGAAAAGGAAAATCAATCACCAAACGGATCCCATTATAATTAAAGTCACAATTATTATTATTATTATTATTATTATTATTATTATTATTATTATTGCTATTAATGCTATCAATATGATTATCACCTTTAATTATTACCGCCGTAATGGAATCAACTATCCAAAGGTTACTGGGTGTCAGTACCCTAAATAAAATTCGGTCTTGAAATCCATGAATTATTATTATTATTATTATTATTATTATTATTATTATTATTATTATTATTAAGATCCATCTGGTTATTATTCTATTTGAATAAAATCTTCGCGGCAATGCCAGGACACAAAGGTTATTGGATTAAAGTAACCTTTACATAAGTTTATCCCCAACTCGATAACAGATTATTATTATTATTATTATTATAATTAACATAAATATTATCATAATTAATACCTTTATAATAGACTTGGATCACAAGGTTAGTGTAATACAGTACCATATGTAAATCTCAATCATGAATTAATTTTGGAAATGAGTCTGAATATTACATAAGTTTCTCTGACTAGGGAGTCAGCTGTCCACATGACCGTCAAACTTAGCCTCATTTGAACACAGAGAGTCCCGTTATGGACAGGGGCGGGGTGGGTACGACCTTGGCAAGTGCCACCGCAGCTCAGACACTAAATGTTGTGGGCTCCCAAAACTGCACTCTTAGTAAACTACACAGGCCTAATGGAAACACAAGGAGAAATGACCTCACCATCTAGATAGTCTTTGGTTCGACCTGAGTGGAACCTGGTCTTGGAGCAATATCATTATCATGGTCCTATTTATCACACAAAACCTGTACGCATAGTTTAGCCTTACCTGTTTCACAGGGTATGCCCAATATACCTCACTTACCTTTCTTTTCCTTTTCAGTTGGCAGTCGAGTGACATATGGCTGTGTCACCTGCAACTTCTTATACCATTTTATTTATTCCTCGTTGAACCCCCGGGGCCTCACGGAACCTCCCGGAATCATTTTTGGCATACATTCAACTATGTTCTCATTAACATACCACGATTAAGCCGATGTTCAGCTTGCTCTCCCAATACACTCAAATAGATACCCTAAATACTTCTCCTACTCAATGCCACACTTACCTGCGTTAAATCTAAGAGAAAGGACGCGTCAAATCATCCCTGACACAGTTCAGAGTGCATCCGTATGAATAATTACCACCACATGTGTCGTAATAAGGGCATTAACATTTAAACTTCCTCCCCTTCTATCCTTAACATATATCATTATTACTCTCGATATTGTTATATTATCCCTAGTTGACGTCATGCTTATTATTATTATTATCAATAACCTGCGTCATTAGTGCGTCTATGAATTTTACATTCTTTAAATCTCTCTCTCTTTCTAAATCTACGTGCCTTTCCTCTTTCCGGCCACTTCATCCTGGGGCTGAACTTCATCCTGGGGCTGAAATACATACAACATAATGGGGTGAACACATGCATCCCTATCAGTGTACAATTTGGCGCGGCTTGCGAACAAACATCATCGCTAAGCATCTCCTGAACTAAACAAATAGCGTTCCGTCGTCACGGATACACTTAACCTACGACAAATGATACTTAAACTAAAAATAAATAAAAAATCTAATATTAAACTAAAACGAATATCTATTCCTGTATCGATCTATAATAAACACGACCCATAAAACTATGACATAGATAATTAATGGAAATTAATACTCATCATATTTCCAACGTTGGCCGTCATCCTCTCCAGCAATAGATGTCAACAACCCCTAGCCATGTGCCTTTCACACCATACCGGCACTACAGATATTCACATTCAATGCACTACTCCACTGAGTGATTGATAATCATGGTTAGCACTAAATGTCACCTTATTCTTACAAAAAGAAATAACACTACTGGTACGTTTGTTGCACTCCAGTACCTTATCCAACACGCGTACGTTGCATCACAATACACTTTTCAACATAAAAATCGGGCTAGGATTACGCAACACTCGTTAAATCATGCACCAATTCTTCTGTTATTCCGCTCTTCATACGTGCCGGGCTGGCAACCTCGATGCGTTTTCTCTTCCCACTGTTCATTCACGGAACTGTCATTGTTCCAGCGGCAAGGGTTCGAGTCTCGGGCGATCAACCGCGCACCTCCCAACTTCTGCGACTGACAGTACTGTTTCTACAGCTATACAAATTGTGTTAACTTGTAACACTGCAAGCTTTCCCTGCACACATATGCTATTTACTAAAGCTACGACTGCTTCTATGAAATGTTCAACCTGCAGCTTTGAGTCGTGCTGACCGTTTACATGCGACTGAGTGTCATTGTCTGTAGCGTGAAAACTGCACGACGACTGACTGTAAACTGACTTATCGCGAGTGCTTGTAACTGTTTGTCGAAAACGTGTCGAACTGCACAATAGCACATTGCGAACACCCTACGAGTCTCGAGCGGGCTCGCCAAACTATGCATCAACTAACATTCACTCGCGCGCTAACTGCGTGACAACCAAACTGCGGGAGACTAACAACTCTCCGTGTGGTCTGCTGGAAAACTATCTCCTCCCCGTGTGGTCTGCTGGAAACTAACTCAATGCACTGCGCAGGGGTGCAATATATCTAAAACATGGCGACAGAGCACCTGAAGATTGTTCCACAAGCAAGAGCTCCGTACTCCAACACATCTATTTCAATACACTGTGTACACATTATTCGTGATAGTAGGTCCGTCGAATCATAGGATTATCATCGATAATCGATCGTAATTTTAGGGGCTATCAACACTGCGTCCTCCGGACTATTTATGGCGAAATAGACGCCATTCCCACTCTCACAACAAACTCTTCACCCCAGGCGGATCCGCGGATGGATCTCAGTTCTGGACCACTGATTTATTAATTTCTTGACGATTTAATTATTCTGTTCATCTGCAAAAAAAATCACAGGATTACTTCCGGCTTATTGTAGTCAATGGTTCGATCCTAGGTGCTGCCGCATCGTAGAAATAAATTAATTTCGCTATTTAGGGGCGTGTTGAAACCAGAGTAAGACGCACTACAGAACTCTCCAGAACGTAATCTGATGCAAGCCCCTCCGAAAGTACTTGAGCGTACACCTGCGTGGTAAATGCGCGTTATAGAAGTATGTTCTCGACTAGCCTTTGTCTGCGAGTTCCGTGCGACGTACCGTGGGTTCGTCAAGTGGCCAGTTGCATGACTCGCCCTAATAACACTGTGGCAGGAGCTTAACATGATTAAAATGACGCAAAATCCGACTTCCTTTTCCCTGAAAATCGAGGCTCATTTAAACGCTGTTTCTAGCATTACTGAAAACCATGCGAACTTAGCCTATGACCTTAGGATAAGGGCGCATCTTCCCCCCTCTTGGTCTTTGAAAAAAACTATCTACAGGATTTGATAGTTTTTCCAACACTCACAACTTCACCTCTATTTTGACATCCGTTCCATATTCCAGCGTCTAAATGTCACGTGTGCGTGCCTGCCCATGCAACTATTTGGGTTGTCCTGTCTGGGAACACGCCACTGTTTTTGGCAATGATGATCTGTCGTCTGCTTTCGAACCCATACATCCATCATGCCTTCTTTCAGCTTGCCGCTTCCTAAGGACCTTCTTCATCCTCGGATTCCTCCTGTTCTCCCTCGACGACGTCGACTCGTTGATCGGCGTCATCTTCTTCCGGCGGATGGTAAACCTTTAGATTTTGGGCGTTATAGATGGCTTCTATTCCCGTTTCCAAGTGTTTAACACGATACGTATTATTCCCGATCACCTTGGTGATTTCGTGAGGTCCATGGAATAATTCACAAAACTTTGCGTATATTCGTGCCTGAGGATCGGATATTGCTGGTTTCCTCACCAGTACCAGTTCTCCTAACTCAAGTGGTCGGTGGAACCTCTTATTCTTTATCCTTCTTAAGCGACGCTCAGACTGCTTCTTCAGATAAAGCGCCGTATCTCTGATCGTCGACTCGTGACTCAGTCGAGCATCTACTGGACATGGTATAACATTAGTCCATGGTCGATCAGGAAGTTGGTTGAAATGCACAACCGAAGGAATACGACCAGTACTCTCGTGTACGGTGTTGTTAATGCATGATTCAATTATCGGTAAGACGTCCACCCATTTCCAATGTTGCCGCGGTCAGTATAGTCGGCAAAACTTTGCAATCTCTCTCATAATCCTCTCCGAAGGATTTCCTTCTGGATGCCGTACTGAACTCAGGACATGTCGAATATCCAGCCTCGCCATTTCCCGCCTAAACTCGGCGCTGGTAAAATAGCTTCCATGATCCGTAAGGCAGAACTCTATTTTCCCAAATGTAGGAATTACCCTTGCCTTGATTCGATTTAAAACTTGACGAGTATTCATCATTTGGACTGGGCATAAGACCACGTATTTGGAAAATACGTCTACACTGACCAAAATGTATTTGCATCCTCTTCTGCCTTTGGGCAAGGGACCGTATCCATCCATGGCAATAAGCTCACAAGGCTTTTGTGGCAATAGGGGCTTTGGATACTGCTTCATTAAGAATGAATTTGGTTTTACCCTTTGACATTGATCACACGTCCTTAAAGTTCTTTGAATGTTTTCTCGTAACTTCGGCCACACAAAAGTCTCTTAGATCAACGCGCTCGTCTTATCAATTCCACCGTGGCCGGAAATACGGTGCGCGTGCCAGACTAATCCCTTCTGTAGCGATGGTGGTACCACAATCCTTGATTTGGTGTGATCTGCGTCCACGAACTTATGTAATAATTCGTTATACCTGATATAACTGACAGAAATTTTCTCCGCTTCGATGAATGCGGGAGTCCCAGGTTGTAACTTTCTTTGGAAATAACTTATGATCATGTTCATCCAAGGGTCCCTTTCTTGCTCAATTTTGATTCCTTTCAGTCTTTCCAAAAAGTCTCGATCCTGCCTGGTTAATTCAATCTGGTTTACTGATTCAACCTTATCTCCTTGATCTGGAGTCCGACTCAAGATGTCCGGTATTAGGTTGAATCTCCCCGGATGATGTTCAATCGTGATGTCGAATTGTTGAACATAAAGCGACCATCTATTGACTCTTTCCCCTGCCATCGGCGTCTTCAAGAGAAACACAAGGCTTTTATGATCGGTCCTAATGAGATTTTTGAAACCATACACAATTTTCCTCCACTGCTTTAGAGCGAATATAATGGATAATAGACCTCGCTCCGTGATGGTATAGTTCAGCTCATGCTTCCTCAGTTTGCGACTTGCGAAGGCTAAGTAGAATTTATTCTGTGGATTCTCTGGGTCTTCCTGATATAGCATGGCACCGACTCCAATTTGGGATGCGTCAGTTTGTATAATAAACTGGTGCGAAAAATCAGGGTAACTCAATTTGATGCTTCCCGCTAATAGTTCCTTGGCTTTCCTAAAAGCACGATCACATTCCTCACTCCATGTCCATCGATTATTATTTCGTAGCATGTCCTGGAGTGGAGCCATAGTTTCTGTGTATCCTGGACAATGATCAGCGAAGAAATTACATATGCCCAAAAATTGCCGAACATGTTTTATTCTAGTTGGTTTCGGGAAGTTCCGAATCGCTTCCAACTTCGCTGGGTTTGGTCTGATCCCCTCACCATCGATGATATGGCCTAAATACAACACTTCCCTCTGGCAAAAGTGAGACTTTTCGATGTTAATTTTGAAGTTGGCCTGTTCGAGATTCGCCAGTAATTTTTCCAAGTTCGCCAGGTGTGCATCCACATTTTCGGAAGCTAGCAAGATATCATCCACGTACCGGGTAGTTATACTCTTGACTTCCGGCGTCAGGTTGCGATCAAGTGCTCTGATCAACGCGGATCCAGCTGTCTTGATGCCAAAAGGTAACCTCTGGAACACGTATGTTTGCTGGTCAAACAAGAATCCTGTGAGCAGCTGTGATTTCTCATCCAGCTCCAGGTGGTGATAACTGCTCGTCAAATCGATTGAACTAAAATAAACCATGTTTCTGAATTTTCGGATGATCTCCTTAATTGGTGGAGCCTGGTCATACTCCGAGATCAGTCTCTCATTTATTTCACGTGCGTCTAAACAGGCTCGCACTGTCCCGTTGGGTTTCAAGACTACTACCAATGGGTTTACGAAAGGAGTGGCCATTTTAGCTATTATGCCCCCTTCTTCTATTTTCTTTAAAGTCGTGGCAACTTCACTGATGTATTTTCCGGCAACAGGGTATGCCTTCTTCTTGAAAGGTGACCAGTCATTGATCTGCATCGCATACTTAAATCCCTTAATCTTTCCTGGCTTGGAGTCAAAAACTTGTTGATGTTTTCTTAGTATTTTCCCTAACTTTATCCGATCATCATCGTTAATTTTGGCCTCATGCATTTTCCTTGCAAATTCTGCCTCAGAATCTCCGACCTCATCTTCCTGAGCCGTGGTCCATACCTCCGGCATTATTAGATCGTCGTCGATATCATTGAGTCGCTGATTTAACTCACAACAACTCTGTACATCCACACTTCCTCGGAATCTCTTGGAATGTCTGGATTCAGCGGAATCTTCATTGGGTGATTTCCATCCGCAATTTTGAATTGGACAACCTTATTTGCCAAATCGATAACAGCTCCATATTCCCTTATAAAATCTGCACCCAGAATGATATTATAATTCATTCTACTCATTACAATGATTTGGTGTGGCATACTGTATCCTTGCACAACAATCTCGAGAAGAGTTTGACTCTTGCATGTGGTGGATTTGTCCGGAATGATTCCCTTAATTTTGACATTGGAAAGGGGCAAGATTGGAAGTTTGAGCTGCCTTCCTATTTCATTCACCAATGCCTGTGAGACTAGGCTAACACTGGCCCCTGTGTCCACCATGCACTTAACCATTAAACCTCCTACTCGGGCATGTATGACCGGTAATTCTTTAATGACCTTTATCTCTGGCCCCATTAGGTCTTCGGTTAATTCCTCTTCTCTTAAGACCCAATCACTTATTTGAGCGACTACCAAATATTTGTGTGGCCCATTCAAATCATCCGCTTTGTCATGTCGATCTAAAATTGGAGTTTTTTTTTATCTTGGGATGCTTCCCGATTATTTTGTCCTCTCGCTCTATGGCTATCCTGATATTGCAGGATTTCTGCTCCAGTCTCCATGACATCTGGTATTTACGAGCTTCCATGCCTTTAGTCCACTTGTTTTCGTCTCCCCCTCTTGGTGAACCTTGAGCTTGGAGTTCATCCAGGTATTTTTGCGTCCCTTTGTGCCATCGTTCCATTTCCTCCTGATGTGACGGACGTGGCCTTCCAGCTTGCCATGGCCTTCCCCGAGACCATGAAGATCTACCTCTCCAGAATCCTCGTCCTCTCCAAGGGTAAGGTCTGGGTGATTCTCCATTCATCCTCGAATCGCGATTGTACCTCCAATCGGGTCTCCATCCAACGTTCTGCGGATTCTCAGGTTGTTGGGTTCTGACTCCGGAATTTTGGCGTCCATGCTGTTCCCAATCCATTTGCTCATCTGTGGCATTAGCGTTCCTTCCCTTGCGTCGTTTACGGGGTGGCTCTGTAATTTCGGCTGAGTTGACGTTTTCGACCGTCCGATGTGCTCGTTGTGGACTATGTACTGTTGTTTCGTCCAAATGGCGAAGTATTTCTTCCGCCCGTACCGCAGCTCGCACATCTGCTGTTGCCATTATCTGCTGGACTGCCAGTGGTAACTGTTTCTCGATCGCCGTCACCATTTCTTCTTCCGACGGTGGCATAACCAGTTCCTTCATCCTGTGTAACTGAGTGATGAAGTACTCCGAGTATTTGGTTGGGGAAGTAGTGCTATACCGGCGGGCGTACAGCTCTGCTCTCAAGTTTTGTTGTGCCGACAAACTCCAATATTTCTTCAAAAATACTTCCCGAAACTCTTCCATAGTGTTGAACGTATATCGGAAACTCCTAAACCACTGTAAGGCATTGCCAGTTAAGAGCTTCTCTACCGTCCTGAACTGACGATCTTCGGGGATTTTAGTCTCTTTGATGTACTCCATTACTTCTCGGAGAAAACTTTTTGGAGTAACATTTGTCGTGCCTGAAAACTTGTTCGGTCGATCATCATTCATGCAGATGACCTGTACTACTTGAGTGGCCACTGTATGCTCCGTTGGCGTCGAAGTCCTTCCACTGATGTCATGAAAATCGGGACTGTATGGTCTCTCCTCATCTCCTGGACCGAGCCGATCTTGGAATCCAGTTTTATCCTTCCCATGGGTTTCCATTATTGGCTTATTTATTCCCATCTGCAAATCAGCTATAGCCTTATCCTGTATCATGGCCCTCACTTCGTTCTTGGCTTGCTTGCTTTCCTGTTTTTTCTAGCCGTGCCAACAATTCCACTTCCACCTTGTGACGTCTTCTCTTATCTTCACCTAGTTCTCGCACTAGTTCTTTATTTTCTTCTCTAATCTCTTTACGAATATCATCATACGCCAATTCCCTGTCTCTTTTGAGATCCTCTCTGTCTTGAATCCATGCCTCACGTTTTCCTCCCTGGGATTCTTTTATTTCTTCTCTTATCGCCTGCCATGTTTCCTTGACTTCTTCCTTAAATCTGGAGACGTCGGTCTCAACTGCCTCAAGTCTGGCTGATGTTTCCGTATGGCCTTCTTGTAGCTCGTTAACATCCGCTTGTGCCGTAATGAGCTCCTTCTTAAAGGTAGACATCTGCGTCTGAGTGCCCATTTCTAGAACTGACATCCTCTGGTCGATACTGTCAACTTTGCTTTCAATAGCAACCCTGTGTCTTTGCATTTCCTCGTTATTTTGTTCGCAAGCTTGACTTATCTGCTTCATTTCAGACCTGATGTGATCGAGTTGGACCTCACTATCGACCTTTAACTGTGTTAATTGTCGTGTCAAGTGTTCTTCACCCTCAACTTTCAACTGTGCTAATTGTTGTGTTAAATGTTGTGTCAGATGTTCTTCACTCTCGACTTTCAACTGTGCTAATTGTTGTGTCAACTGTTGTGTCAGATGTTCCTCACTCTCGACTTTCAGTTGAGCTAACTGTCCTGTAAGCTGCGCTACTTGTTCCTTACACATTTGCTCCATCAGAGCCTTCATGTCCTCTAAGGATACCATAACAATCAATTCGAACAAACGGGGTTGCACTCATCCATGCTGGGACAACAACTACACCTGCACCAACGTGCAACACATCTCAAATCTCCATGTGGATATTCCAGTGAATATTTTGTTTTAAGTAAAACCCCATCTTCTTCACCAAAATTGAGGTAATTAACCGCGCAGTGTTAATAAAATGAAGATCTACTTCCCGTATACCAAAAATAAAATTTCATGGACCCTTGGACAACGTTAATTTAATAAGAAACCAACGCCTTCCTCAGGCCTCACTAAAATATGGCTCTATGAGTCCAGTATGGAAACTCAACATCGAAATATTAAGGGCTTTATTCAGCTTACTGTGTAATTAAATTTAAGAATAGTAATAATCCTGGCAACACAGTAACTGCTAATTTGTTGAGTTCCATAAAAGCTTCAAGCATCTGGCCCCACGTTGGGCGCCAAGGTCCGGCGTCGCTACAGAAATTCGGCCGTCGCTCCTCCGCGCATTGTGGGTCAGCCAAAATGCCCACGGGGATTTGCTTCGGGAAGTTGGTCCCTCATGGGTGCCTGAAGCTCAAGTGCGTCTACCATGCCGTACGATTAGACATTGCACGATAAAACATACTAAGCTACGTCATCCGTGTGCCTCTGTGTGTGTTACCACTATGATCTTCCACTAATAAAGGAAAACAGATTAGGATAGATGAGCGATCTACCCACCGCCCTATGTACCCTTTTGAACATAGGACCTTCAAGACAGGATTCTATTCTCGGGGGTGGTGCGTTCCTACTTGAAGCTAATAACTGTCCTGGGATGCATCACTTGGAAAATCAATAGGGCTGATTAATAAATCATCACACACAGGATTCAAAACCAAAGGAAAAACAACTTTATTAACACTGGTAAAGAGATACAAAAATGATCGAAAAGAAAGCAAAAACCAAAAATATTAACTCAGGAAAATCAAAATTTAGAATAAAAAACTATTCAGAATTGAACCAATCTCCAAAACAACTTAACGAGTTACAAATTTTGAAATAAATCCAAAAGAAATCAAAAATAACGAAAAAATGTTAAAACCAATCCAAAAGATTTTAAAATAAATAAAAATAATTTTAAAAAACGTCAAAAACTCAAAGAAAATGAGTAATTAATTTCTAATTAAATTAATCAACCTCAATTAAATTAATTACATTTCAATTAATCAACCATAATTAAATTAATTACATTTCAATTAATCAACCATAATTAAATTATTCAATTTCAATTAAATTAATTCTCAATTCAAATAAAATTACCTCAATTAAATTAATCATCGATCCAAATAAAATTAACCTTAATTAAACTAATCACCAATCCAAACAAAATCAACTTTAATTAAATTAATCACCAATTCAAACAAAATCAACCTGAATTAAATTAATCATCAATTCAGATAAAATCAACCATAATTAAATTAATCATCAATTCAATAAAATCAATCTTAATTAAATTAATCATCAATTCAAATCACTCAGTGAATCAAATAATATTCAAATCAAATCAATTAAACTTTAATTGAACTGTGAATCCCATCATTTATCAATAATCGATTATCAATCAATTAATCCAATCTCTCAATTAAACAAACAACTAATCATTGATCATATGCCAAGATGAAAATCAATCTGATCTGACCATAATTAATACTCACTGTAATACATTCCACACCTCTGAAATCAATATTCAAAATACCGTAGCAACTTGCCGTTGTGTGCCAATTAATTAATGCAACAAACATCAAGCCAATGGCATATCCGCCATTAATTTAGGGCTTCCATAATTATAATATTCATGAGGTAATCATTTTGTGACATGATCTGGCAACATTGCCCCAGTGATCCCCTTTGGTGGATTAAGACACTTCCACCAAATCACAATACTCATGTATCCATTATTCACAACTACAAAATTCGCCCTTCAAATGAATATGAAATTTGGCACGCTTATACCTTTGAGCCTTTAAGCATACATCAATGCGTACTGGGGGCGTGGTGGCTCAGCGGTCTAGCTGTATGCCTCTCACCAAGGCGGTCTGGGTTCGATTCCCGGCCAATGCATGTGAGATTTTCGAAGTGAAATGCCATGTCCTGTGGTTCGGATTCCACGTAAAAAGGAGGTGCCGTGGCTCATGATCTCAAGATTAACGGTCACGTTAAACTACAAGCTTCCTTTTTTTCAATGCGTACTTATTAATACCAACTGGCAAATTTAGACTCATACGACCTCAATGAGATTTGAGTTTGAGATGTGCTACACTGATACTTAAAATAAACACAAAATAACTTAGAAATATGATCATTCAAGGATTGAACTCCGGACTCAAAACAAAATGATCCGGGTCCCGGATTTAAAACCGTCTGTCAAAGTCTTATGGGCGTGTGCTTAACTATACACATAAATACAACTCGAGATGCTTGCGAGTATCATGGCAAAAACAATAGCTTACCGTAAGGCAAGAAAATAAGGAAACCAAAATGAATACCAAACTATATGCAGAAAGTTTGCAAATTCTAGATACATAAAAAAACCATCCTACGCCCGCATACCGCACAGAGCGACAAAAAATTAAACAACGGTGTGGGTATCATACAGCCCGGGGGGGCAGTACCCTCTGAGAGCCACCCCCCATCTTTTACCAAAACCACCCCAATTGGCAACACCATATGACCAGGACATTATATATACACAGCAAGCGGCGGCCACCCAGCCTGGGAGGTTAGCCAACTACTTGCAAAACATACACAAACATTTACACTAACAACTATCTGGGGCAGCTACATTTACGCAACGCTGACCAAGCAGCGCCGGAAGGTATAAGAATGGAGTCCAAACTGGAGCCATTATCTGTTCTACTCTGTGCATCGCCAGCGGCCCTGTCCGACGTCTGTTCCAGTTTTATCACCAGGTGAGATTCAGCTCGTGTTCAGACTCCTTTAATTCTTGTGAACACCTACCCCAAACTTGTACAAACAAATTGTATTTTATACTTGTCTAAATTCCCCAAGAGGGACATACCAATCTACATCTACTGACCAATAAATACATGGTCAGTAAGCTACACTTGCATTACTAATTACACTCCACTTCACATCTTCATACCCCACCTGACCTTCGTCACAATTGCCCGTGACCGTAGAAGCCAGTAATTGCTTCGTCAGACTCCATTGTACTCACAGCACGCGACTCGACTGCATAGCGTCGAGCCGCTGACTTAGCACGTCTATTGTATTACTCATTCCGCCCAGCTGGCAGGCCGGTATAGCAGCCTGCATTTAGAGATCCATCCCCTAGCAGACACTCGCATCTTGCAGGAATACCCCCAAGAGATTAGACACTAAACACCAACACACTACACTAGTAAGCTCTCCCAGCTACGGGAAGCTACTCTCACCCAGGAACAGTCTTCTAAATTAACACAGTAACACAACCGTGTTTTATCCCAACTACCCCCCCCCCCAACCAAGGGATTAAAACATATTTGGTGGAGGCGCTGCTACCACGCACAATAAGGGTAGGACTCAAACAACGAGCCCTCGTGGTAGAACGAGCCGTACCACAAGCAGCCAAGCGAGACTAATTTTTTTTTTATTTTCTCTCCCAAAATACGTGCCACACTTTTTCTTTTTATCTACCCCTCTTTATTACACGGGGATTTGTATTATTACACACACCCCCACCCTCCCCATAGTGCAAGGTCGGTGGAAATTAAATGACCACGTTTAGAACCACACTAAGGGACTTTGCGCACCATTTGTCGGCTAGCACAACTCCACTCCTGCCGATGTTAAAATTAAGAACAGTGACTTGATAACTGAACGGACTGCGATACAACTCCTTAAAGAACTCGAATTAAAGGCATCAGAGATCGGCGCTCAACACCCTGCAGCGGCAGCACAAGTCACACATTTTACACGATCCCAGGCCCAGACCAGTGCGCACGGACAAGAATCACCAATATCTAGCGCTAGTGAAGCAGATTGCTTGCCAACACTCCACCCCCTGTTGGTGCAGCAACTGCAAATCACAGAGCAGAAGACTAATAATCTGCTCGCGCGCATCACACAGTTACTGGATACAGCCGCTGTTAAGGCAGACAATCACACGACCGAGACAGTTCTAGATATACACACTATTTTGGAAACAGTGAAACAGGATCTAGACAGGACAGTGGAAGTAGTGAAGTCCACACAGTACGACATCACACCTTTAATCAGTGACGATATATCAGGTGACGAGCCACCTGGTAACGTAACACACGTATCATACACGGGGAGTGAGGCTAATTCCCCTCAAAACAACACAAACACCTTGGCACACGATAGCAGTGCGAACAGCATAAACAGATTGGAATCCGTACACGGCCAACGAGAGACTGACGAACAGGAAATGAACAGGCACACAGAATACCCCATGATCCACCCCACAAAGTTCACGGGGGAAGGCCAGGATCCCGAGGAATACCTCAAGGCCTTCAATAGAACGGCTCGGATCAATGGCTGGAGCGATGAAGTCAGGAAACGGCTCCTCCCTGCATACCTCACGAAGGCGGCCATGACATGGTACGAGCTCCATGAGGACACTTTAGAAGATGCCACATGGGAGGAAATCACTTTGTTGATGAAAAGTGAATTCCAGCTCATACCAGATGATGAGGACCTGTATGACCAAATTCGACAGAGGTCACAGGGGCCTAAAGAGAGCGCACAGTCATACGTAAACAAAAAACTGTTGATGTGCGACAAACATAACGCAGCTATGACGAAGAAGCAAAAAGTTAAGCTGCTAATGCAGGGCCTTAGACCATCCATCGAGGACAAGTTATGCATCATGAATAACCCCACGGTCCAACACATGTTAAACAATATTAAAACAATAGAGGCAGGAAAAAAGATCACGGAAAAAGCTACGGAGAAACCCGTGAATCAGCATTTTCATCCACAAAAGGACGATACCAACCAGAAGATGGATGAATTAGTGGACAGGATGGAGAAGCTAAAGATTGCTGCCATCCAAGCAGGCGGGAGACCGCTTAGGGATGAACACACGGACACGGGAGAACTCTATTATCCCGAAAGGGACAGTGGGTACACGGAAAGGAGACACTACGAGAGGGAGAAAACATACTACCCTCCACAGCGGCCAACAACACCACATACACAGGACAGGCCACACTACCCTCCGCGGTACTCACCGGTCTCATACGCGGACGTAGAGCCGACATACCCCTCACGGCGACCATCATCCCCGTACACACCAGAGTACTACCCTGAAGAGTACGACCACAACATCCCCCGGCGAAGTAGCCCGCCACCAGGCAGACAGACCTTATCGAACACCACGTCACACTCACCAGTGACCGGCCAGTCCAACAGCCCCCCTTCAGGGTGAGTCAGAAGGAGAGAAACGCTATCGACACTCATATTACTGAGATGCTCGAAGCGGGAGTCATAGTCCCGGTAATTTCGAACTACAGTGCACCGGTCTTGCTGACCAAGAAACGGGATGGTTCCCACAGGTTCTGTACTGATTACCGTAGGCTCAATAAGTTAGTCGAAAAGGACAGTTATCCACTACCAAGGGCCGACACCTATTTGCATGCCCTCGGTGGGGCTAGCTGGTTCAGTTCGATGGATTGCTACAGTGGATTCTATTCAATCCCCGTCTATGAACCGGACAGGCACAAGCTGGCGTTCGTTACAGAGAACGGCCTCTATACCTATACAAGGTTACCAATGGGCCTCCGTAACGCCAGCCAGACCTTCCAAAAGCTAGTGGATAAAACATTTTCAGGGCTAAAATTGTGCTCAGTGCTAGTCTACGTGGATGACATAACGGTATTCTCCAACACCTTTGACGAGCATCTCGTACACTTGGAGGAGGCTTTCGCAAGGATCACAGAGGCCAAATTAAGGCTTAAACCTGCGAAATGTCAAATCGCCAGACAGCAGATTAACATATTGGGCCATATTGTCAACAGAGAGGGCATTATTCCCGACCCAGCGAAGACTGACGCAATAACGGGCATCCCAATGCCCACAAATCTGAAACAATTGCGCAGCTTCATTGGTCTCGCCTCTTATTACAGAAGGTACATCCACAGGTTCGCGCACATCGCCCATCCCCTAACCGAACTCACACGTGAGAAGACGCCCTTCAACATTAAACAGGAACATATAGATGCCTTCAACACACTGAAGCAACTATTGACCACACCACCATTACTGCAACACTTCCATAGTGATAGGCCCACATTTTTACACGTGGACGCCAGCCAGTATGGGCTGGGAGCGGCCCTATTACAGGAAGATGCAGAAGGGCGCATACGGCCCATAGCTTATGCTAGCAGAAAATTAACGGCCGTCGAAACTAGATACTCTGCCACAGAGCGGGAAATGCTGGCATTTTCATGGGGAGTGAACTATTTTCGGGTATACCTCTATGGTATCCATTTCACGGTAGTGACTGACCACGCGAGCCTGCTTTTTTGGGACAAATTCAAAAACCCAAATTCGCTGCTCAATAGGTTTATATTCCGCCTGTATGAATATAACTTCGTGGTCAAGCACAAGAAAGGCGCTACACACCTAGTAGCAGATGGGTTGTCTAGGCTGCCAGTAGCCGATCCCCCAGATGACAGTAAGGACCACGAATGGGACGACATGCCCACTTTTGCCCTGACGGTGGTTAACATAAAGCAGGAGCAAGAACGTGATCCATACTTGAAACAGATTCTAATGGCACTAGAAAACTTGGATAAGGTGGATTCCAAGACAAGGCTGTCTAGGCGATTTTTTTCTAGACAAAGACGGGGTACTGAAATTTAAACCCACAGCCATGCACGATAATGCACCTATAGCGGTTCCGGAGTCATTGAAAGAGAGTATTATGACCGGACACCATAAAGGCCCAATGGCAGGGGCACATTTGGGTACGCATAAATCATACCATAGAATCCGGGACAAGTATTACTGGGTAAACATGAAGGCCGACATAGACACCTTCGTAAAGGCATGTCACACTTGCCAGCGATTTAGAGCACGACCTGCCAGGCCTCATGGATTACTCAACCCTATTCCCGTAGGAGAGCTATTCCATAGAGTCGAGATAGACGTGAAAGGCCCTATAACTACATCTGAAAAAGGCAATAAATATATACTTGTGGCCACAGAGTATCTCACCCGGTATATGATTACAAAGGCTGTTCCCAAAGCAGACACGATCGGCATAGTCGAATTCCTATTTGACATAGTCACGCGATATGGCCTATTCCAAACCCTACTATCCGATAGAGGGACTATTTTCACCTCGAGAGTGCTCCAACAGTTTTTGGAGGTACTCAGGATAAGGGCATACACAACCACGAGTTTTTCCCCACAAACCAATGGACTCACGGAAAGTATGAACAAAATAATTGGAATAGCGATAGCAAGTTCACGGGGGACACAGGGACAGACTGGGACAATTATTTGCAGCCCATTACATTTAGCTACAATACTTCCATATTGAACCCGCTGAGCTAAGGTTCATGTGATATTTTTTATAACAGCACATTTATGATGGGATGTAGTACCTTTGAACACACCCAGAAAGCCACGTGGAGCTGAGAGCTCACGCTATACTCTTTGAAGTAGCGGAGAATCGCACTTTTGATTTTGGTGAAGTCTGCTAATTATTTATCTGAGGTCTTATTAATTAATTTTATCTTTCCACGAGACTCAGAATATTCCATTTCGTCATTCAGCATTATTAAAACATTTTGGAGAATGTTATTTTCGCTTAAGGTAAGGTAATACCCTTGCAGATACGCAAATAGGAATGTAAGTAGTCGCTCAACGACTTCGGTTTGACGACCTACTTCCTCGAGTAACCCTGTGCCTTGCACTACGTCTGGAGAATTCGCCCTGTGTTGGCGTGAAGTTATAGCCGTCGTGTCAGACGTGGAGAAATATCCGCTATTTAGCGTGGAAGTTATCATCGGGTGCCATCGTGCACGAATATCCTATAAATCACTGTTATTTATGCACAGTGCACAACAAGAAGCATATCGTGATATAATTGGCAAGTATAGTGAAAATTCCAACATTACCGTAACACCACATTTTTGTACCCACGTGTTTGTGGAGGGCCGAGAGCCTGGTGAAAAATATAAAGGTAAACGTGTTATAACTATTTTAAGCAATTGTGATTATGAAAGTACTGTATATTTGAATTGCCACAGTGAATTTTCCAATTACAAAACGACGCACATTTCACGGATGCTACGTGATGTAAAAGTGGCGTCAGTACACGTGAAGAACCACAGAACAGTGCTTGATCACGTATTATTCAATATCTGTGAAGTAAAGGCTGTGTTATCAATTGTATTAAAGCCTGTAACATTTTCAACGAACATTGTGATTTTTGAAGTGAATGAATGAACTACTACACGATTTATTTCACCACCCACGTGATCAAATTATTCTACACCATGTTTGAGAATAACATCATGGGCTAATACCGCTATGGTATGAGGGTGATGTATCTATTGGAACCAGCATGATGGTGGAGATTCCAGAACAGCGAACGAGGAGGAAGGAGCCCAGGATGCCATTCCCAGGCAGGTCCAGTACATCCACGAAGTTATCGACAGGGACAGATCGAACCCTGGTCTTTGGAAGAGTCCAGATGGGAGTCCTGATGAGGACGATGCCTTTCCGGAAAGCCAGGGATGAATTTGTACAACCCTTGTCGTTGAACAGAGGGCTGAGTGAGAGCTCCTCCATTTCGTGAGTTTTTGTACACCCTTTCTTGTTCTAGTTTCTGGTGGTATAGTAGGTTTAATGTAGTTTGTGAACCAACCGAACTCAGTGACAGCCATTTTTATAGGTAGGGAATGTAACTAGTCTATTTAGATGTCATTTATTTCAGTTAGAGTGAGACACCCTTGGGTCAGACATTTTGGTCAACCCTGGTGCAGCTTGATGGACGTCGTAGAACGTCAATGCCTATCTTTTGCTAAACGTGACCGTAGTAATTTGAGGCTACTTTGTTTAACCCTATTTGGGGTGATTTTTCAAGTCTTTGCTGACTTTAGTTATAGCAATCAGATGCCATGGTTATATTTCTTTAACTGCATTTAGTGCAGCCAGTCTTTGTTACACCCCTAACTTCGTTTGAGCAGTCGTATCAGTTAGGTAATCGACTGTAATTACCAGTTTTGTAACTGCATTATATTTCATTTGGGATGTTGCTCAGAAGCCATCAGGTCAAGTGTAGACCTTATAAGTAAAAGGAATGTTTCGTTGTCTAGCATCGAATACCCAGTTCCCAACGTATCATTAAGCAGATCCAGAGTGTGGATTCTGCGCCACAATTATTATTTTGTTAGTGTCATGTGAAGACACGTATTTATTTGAAGTTATACAAGAAACTACTGAATTATATCTTTGAGAGCAAAGAGCACCAGCAATGTGACATTGCTACCATTTAGATGTCTTTGGTTTGAAAGACGGAATTATATTATTGTATTCAGATTTATAGCATGTTTTTATACACGTATTCTTCGAGGTTTATAACCTATGGTAAAGTTTTTATGATGAGGCCAGTTGTACAGTTTTTATTTGCTTAAATCGCCGGCCTTGATAGTTAGTGTGTGTTGTGTCAGACCGCACAGGAATGTTGTAGCTTGCGGCAACACAAACTGGTTTGTGACCCAGTGCCCTTGAGAGCACGCTTGTATTGTGAGACAGACATAGATTGACAGAAGACAGAATGCTTGTTGTATTCGCTCTTCCTTTCATTGCTACTTAGCTCATGGAACCCAGTGTCCAACCTTGTATCTGATCACATGTTTTTATAGATTGTTTTTTGTTAGTTAAGCGCACTTTTGCGTGTACCGTCGTTTGACGTGTACAGTTATGTCAGGTTTTCTATAGTACGTTGTAGGCTGCCCTGTTAAAGGAGGTATTTATTGTATGAAGGTATTTGTCTGTACCTTGTCCGGGATTGTTCCCGTTGACCAGATGTTATTGGAGGGTGACTGAGTGTGCAGGCCCATCCCAGAGTTATTGAACGCGAGCTTTGCGCCGCTGGTAACTTGTGTTATTGTGTGTCCGAGTTGTTATTGCTCGTTGATTATATTCCGACTTTTGAGTCGAGGCTTTTGGTGGAGATTGATCTCAGTGGAGACACTCCGTGCCCAGGCTATTGTCAGTATCATTCGCCATAAACCAACGATAAACCTAGCCCGACATCTTAATAATAAAACGCATAATTTTGGTAAAACAAAAGCTAACTAACGAATTCTTTCTATCTAACTTTGTTCTTTTGCATTTGGAACCTGCTGACATGGCCGTGCTGATGAAGGTATTTCCTTTTGAGGAAATGACTAGGACAGCTGACACTTTTGTAGCGACCTGAAGCTTGCTCGAACCTTGAGTTCGTAGCTTGGGGAGCGCAGGCCATGCAATGTTAGACGTAGTCTTTACTACGCAGTCGTCACCGTAACTACACACATTAGATGACTATGGCTTACAAAGAGTAAACCAAGGTGCAGGCAGGCATTTTAATAAAACTGTTGTCTCTTTATTAATTATTTATGATGTACAAGTGTATGAATCCTACATGTTACCTTCTTGTGTGCTGTTAGCACGTAGTTACTAAGAATAATTAAATGTTTTTTTATATGGCTGTTCACTTAGCTTTTGAATGTAATTGTTTTCTATTACGGACGTCATCGCCGTAAATTTTCTTATTAATTGATAGGACTTAGCTAGACGAATTAACGTTAAATGTAAATGTGGAGATGGTATCATCCTAACTTAGATTTGTTTTGCTACCCTGTTAAATGTAAATTCTGATATTAGCTTGATCTTGTAATTTGACCTAGGGACTTGCGTCGTACCATTTTCCTAGTGTTGCTGTTGTTGCTTTGTTATTGTGAGATAGATCTTTCGCGAGGGTTTTCCGTAACTTCTCAGGTAGGGACCTGCTCTTTATTTTTGATTGCTTATTAGCTTGCGGACTAGCCGATTAAAACCCTCCGAACTAGGCTAGGGGCTTGTGAATTTTAACAATAAATTTTCACGGTGTTTTACATAAGTCTGGATGTTTATTTTCTCAGTCTAGTTTTTAAGGTGAACCTTTCCTTAGGCAGTCTATGACCATCGTCACCATGTACCACGATCCCTGTGGGCTACAGATTCTCGTGCCGCTTTGGCCTATTAGGAAGTTCACCTGATCCTCACGGCAATTATGTCCGACGGGTGAGATGTTAGGGAAGTCATTGAAGTTGTTGGCTATCCTGGCAGATCCACCGACGGTCTCATAAAATGGCGCCCAACTCATGTGCCGATGTTAACGTGGTGACCGTCAGTTCCATGTTATTTAGGAGAATCTTAATGTTGATTAATGGTAAATTGACAGGACTGGGACGAACTTAGAAAGTCGTACTGCAGATCAATTGACCGCATGGCATTCATGTTTGACAGAAGTCCATGGGGTGAGGCTTTAGTGTTGGATAAATGAAGGATAGGATTTTCTTTGATGATGCCTCATCCTGAGTAAATGTAATACTTTGCTTTGCTCGCCGTTGTCTTTGTAAATATAGAAGCAGTTTGCATACTCCAGCTGTACTCGTGATATTTATTTAAATGAAACAAGCTTTATACCACCAAGTAACTAATCATAGCTGTAAGTTCCATTAGATATTGATCCCTCACTTTCTCATATATATTTCTTGTCAACGGATGAGGAAACTATTCGTCGTGTGTTTGGGGAGATGATGGCAGGTGTTAATGCCAACCTCCAGCAGATTACTGCTGACTTAGGTGAGAATACCCAAGCTGTTAACAATGTTAGACAGGACTTAGAAGTCAACACCCAGTCAATAAACACTGTAAGTGGTCATGTGGACCAAGTTAGGCAAGACTTAGATGTTAACACCCGATCCATAAACAATGTGAGTGGTCATGTGGACCAAATTAGACAGGACATAGAAGTTAACACCCAGTCAGTTAACAATGTTAGGGCTGATCTAACACAGGTCAGGGCCGACATGGACGCATATAGAGTCGAAGCTAGGAATGATCTTACGGCAGGTTTAGCGGCTGTTAGGGTTGATGTCATACGACACCATCAGGAGGCTAAACAGCGTATAGATTGCTTAACCGACCAGATGAATAGAGCTAGGGAGGATGTGTAAACCCGATTGGAGGAGCACACAGCTCAAATTCAAACGACCAAAACAGAGTCCAGATAGATATGAGACCCGACTTGAGGCACACTCGAGAAGAATTTGTTACTCGATTGACTCACGTCGAGGGATTTATGGACACCGTGAAAATGGACATGGCGACCATGAATATTGGACTGATTTTGATGAGAGGTGCGGCGAATGCTGTGAATAACAACGTCAAGACGATCGTCGACGGCATGATAGAAGTCAAGGACGAATTAAACACCAATAGGAGGAATGTTACGGAGTTGACAGAAACCGTAGCAAGCCTACGTGAAACAGTTGACGTTCATCGTGAGGAACACAAAATCGATCTTATGTTATTGAGGGGTGACCTCAACGAACACAAGACCACAGTGGAGGCTAAGGTAGCCGAGGTCAGAGATGATGTTGAATAGATCCAAGACAACGTGTCGAAAGTCGAAGGAGAAATCGATTCTTTACAGAAACGATTCGAGGAAGTCGCGGTAACCGAGAGGTTAGACCTTGCTATAACCTCAGGACGGCAATACGCGAAGTTGACACGAACCTCAAAGGGAAAGTCGATAGGCTCGAGCTACAACTTAACGACTTAGGTAACAAAGTCACAGCTAGAACCATCCCAGGACTCGAGGTTATTGAAAGACGTCTTGACAGACTTGAGACGCTTCCTAGAGAGAGACACTTACCCTCACAGATGGGAGACTCTCAGGAAACACCCGTATCACAATCCGCAGGGATGATGCCTACTCATTTCCAACCCAGCGCACCTATAGAACCGCAACCATCCCAATTCACTGGTTCAGCGCAAAGTCAAACTTTGAACTTTGACGCCCATCCTTTTCAAGCAGCACCCAATCGACTTAGTCATGAAACGAATACACCTACGCATAACTACATGCAGAATTCATTTAGACCCGCGCATACGCAGGGAAATGTAACTATTATCCGTTCGAGAGAGGAGCAACCAGCTCGCTTCTCAGGAACTGGAAGTGGTATCACTCCAGTTGAATTTCTGGCCAACGTAGAAAGCTACTTGAGAGACACCATGGTAACTCCGGAGAGGGAGCTCCGAGTTATAGAGCGTTTGCTTGAGGGGCAAGCCAGCACCTGGTTTAGAGCATTCCGATACTCGTTTATAGGCTACCAGGATTTCAAAGAAGCCTTGTTAAGAACTTATTGGTCGAGCGACATCCAGCAGAGCATCAGAGCTGAGATGTATACTCGCCGATATAGCTCTAATACTCCAACGCGCTATGCGAACTACTTCGCAATCCAGCTTGCGAAACTTCGTTGTCTTCAACCCCCATTGTCTGAGCAAGACCTAGTAAACACCATCGTTTGGCAATACCCTGCAGACGTGCAACGCGTGTTGATTGCTGCAGGAGCATCCACTTTTCAGCAGTGTGACCAAATTCTGCGACGGTTGGATGCAAACACAGAACAGTTCCCGACACACTGTCAGCAGAAGGCTGACAGGCGTGAGGAGAGACATGTCAACTTGACTACTGTTGACAAAGTGAGCCAGACACCACAGCAGACGCAAACCCAAGAGAGCTCTGGAAAACGCAATAATTATAACTATGGTAGGAGAGAATGGAACATCACTCCATATGCTAGGGACCAGCGAGATGACCATCGTAGTCACTGGAACCGGGGCTTCGACCGAACGACGAACGACGACCGTCGTCACGAAAACGAACGCCGAGGGAATAATGGTCGAAACCCACAGCACGGAAGTATCCGTAGGGATTACCGATACAGAAGAGAGCAGGGGCGCACCCAGGGGGGGGGCTTTGGGGGCTTAAGCCCCCCTAAAAACCTGGGAACACTTTAAAACATTGATGATATCTTTCAAGAAAATTGATTGCATAACGGGCTCTAGAATGTTTAGTGTTGGAACGTTGGAACATTTTGCGATTTTCTACTGGTTTAAAATAGAATTATGTTAGGCCTATATTTATGCAACACTTGAGTGATAATAATATATATTGTAAACACAACACAATCGGATATTTCCGGCTGTTGTCGTAACTATGCTCGGAGCAAGATGTGCGTGGGACAGCGGTGAAAATTTCTCTCCCCAATGTATTGTGCTCTGCTCTGTGTCAGGCGTCAAGTATGTTGTGGTGTTTGTAAAAATTTAATTCGTTGATTGTTGTTGTGTTTGTATTTTATATTGGCTATTGGTGTTCGTAGTGTGTCCAATTGGACTAGTAGTAATGGGAGACAAAAGAAAGTCAAACATGCAAAACTACTTTAAACCGTTAAAAATCAATAAATATAATGTGGTTAGTGCTAGTGAATGTGGCAATCCTTCAACGAGTAAGGATTTGTTAACAAGGACTGCAAGCATAGAAAAACAGCCAAGTTGTTCATCAGAGGAGGGCTCAGGGGCAAATGTGAGCAGGTCCATGGCCGTTGTAAGTAAACATAACATGGATTTGGACATTGGTTTATTTAAAAACAAAGTGTTGACGGACAATGAAAAGTTTAAAGTTTTGAATGACAAATGGGTTCCTCAGAGCAACTTTAACTTACCTTTTAGATCACATGGGAACCAACAACGAAAATTTTCGTTTTCATGGCTAAAGAAATATACCTGGCTTTCGTATTCTGTAATTGAAGACTCTGTATACTGAGTCCATTGTATGCTTCTTTTTTTTTTTTGAAAAAAAAAAGTAGGTAAGAGTAACGCTCAACATACTGGACAACTTGTTGAAGAAGGTTTTTGTAACTGGAAAAAAGTACTAGAAAAGTTTGAAAAACATGCAAACTCGCTGTATCATAAAGACTCATGTGTAAGCGCAGCTAACTTTAAAAGAGTTATGGACTGCCGAATGAAACCGATTGACAAATCTCTGGCATTGTTGACCGCGTCTGAGGTTGTATTAATCATGAACTGCTTTGGAATAGTGGAGAAGTTGTGGGATTTTTTAACACTGCTAAAAGGCAAGCAGTTTTAAAACAGTGCATTGAATCTGAGGCAAATCTTGAAACCAACAAGAAAAAACTCCTGCAGCTTTGTCCAACGAGATGGGTACAAAGGCACGATGCTATTTTTGTTATGAAAGAACTGCTGCAACCTCTTGAAGTAGCGTTAGAGGAGATTAAAAACTGGAATGATAGGGAACCTTCTTCAAAAGCTCCAATACTACTTAACTCCTTAAGTCAAGGTGAATTTATTATTTCTCTCTTGGCATCAGAAAAACTGCTTGGTTACACAGTAAACATAATAAAAATGCTTCAGGGAACTGATTTAGATTTATCGTCTGCAATTACACACGCTGAAACTGTGATTGAAAGCTTAAAATCTCAAAGAAAAAATGCAGATCAAGAATTTCACTCGTTGTTTGAAGAAGCTACCGAAATTGCCAATAACTGCGGTTCAATAATTTCGATGCCTCGAACAGTTGGAAGACAACTGAACAGAAGCAACATACCAGCAGAAACTCCAGAATTATAATATAAAAGATCTGTTTTCATCCCTTGGATTGACTCTTTCAATATTTCATTGGAATCTCGATTCATCAAGCATAAAGACTTATTAAAGAGTTTTGAGTGCTTACTGCCATCAGCCAATGCATCACATACACATAAAGAAACCTTCCAAGAAAAAATGCAACTTGATTTCTTACAGCTGTGTAATTTTTATAAGAATGAAAATTGAAAGTGGAGGAAACAACAAAGGCCTGTTTATGGCTGAGTTTGAACTGTGGCACAAGAGCATCAAGACCCACGCTAATAACCCTGAAAACGCAATCGATAAGTTGGATCTATGTGGCAAGGACTTGTTTCCTGATATCCACACATTGTTGAGAATTTTATGTACCATCCTTGTGAATACAAGCACTGCTGAGAGGTCATTTTCTACACTACGTCGGCTGAAAACATATCTTAGGAATACCATGGGTGCAGTCAGGCTGACTGATCTAGCAGCACTGAATATTCACCGCGAAATTGAAGTCACCAGTACAGAGGTAGTTTCCGTTTTAAAAATATCTGCTTGGCGGCTGGATTTTGTTCTGTGAAATTTGAGTTTCCACTTTGTTCAAACAACGTTAATGTTAGTTAATTAATACATGATTTGTATTCAACTATTTGTTTAAACTTGCATTCAGCCTGTGTAATTAAGTTCAACTTGAAATTCTAGAAATGTTTAAGATTTCTTTATTATAATGTTAGTTAATAAGGAAACTTAAAATAACATATATTTTCACGTACAGTACATAAAATATTTTTTACACTCCATAACACTATGGTGTACAATTACGTCTCGTAAATTTTAAAATGTAATGTTTAGTTCCAATTAAATTTACATTTTCAAAATCAAAATGTTATTATTAATTTCCTAAAACCTATAATAGTTCTTGGTATAAACAACTCAAAACTTAATAAATTATAGCAGATAATTGATGTTACACATCAATCTGACGACCCTGGCAGCTGGATATATAGTTATGATAATAGTGAGCAGAGCAATCCAGTCGTTATCACTCTGATCGTGATCAAAAGTTAATTCTTGATAAAAATCACGCAGTCCCTTTTTATTACTTGTATAACCTTAGCTCAATGGCACTGTAACTAAAAGTTGTATAAAACCAATGCACATTTTGTTTAAATAATCTCCAGTCCAATAGCATCTTTTGTATTGGTTTCAACAGAGAATTCTACAGTATGTTTGATCTTATAGAATATCCTTTTATGCATATGATCTCAAATATACATATACAAGAATAAACTGGACACATTCTCTTTCCACAGCTGAAATAATGTTATTGAGGAAAGTCCCCTCCAAACCAGAAGTCTGGGTGCGCCCCTGGTAGAGAGTATAACAGAGATCGAGGCCCTAGAAACCAGCCAGATAGAGATTGGAGAGGAAGAGCACGGGAGAGCCGTGAGTATCTTCAACAACTCAGAGAACTACAAATCCGAGAAGAGGGAGAACAGAACCCGACTTCGAGGGAAACAAGGAATTCGGCGCAGGAGACGGAGCAAAACCAGCCCGGTACTTCTCGCCAGGACAGAAAAAAACGCCGAAAAATCAATAGATTCTTGTCCGGTTAAGCACCGAGTAACTGCCACCATATTACTCTGGGAGCCAATCCAGGAAGACTTGTTAGACGAACGACGAACCACAACTACGAATTGACGCGTCTACCGAAGATTGTAGCCACCCTGAATGGATGCAACGTAGTCATTCTCATCGATACTGGGTCGATGATTAGTGTCATTTCCGCCGATTGCCATGCCAGTCTGAAAGCAAACTCTGAGGTGACAGAGCTGCCAGTTTCTGCGCTAAGAGTCAGAGGAGTTATACCTGACCGTGTTGTAACGTGCAAAATTCAGATTCTATGCACTTTGAAGATTTCGAGCCACGTGTACTTGCACGAATTTCTTGTGATGAAAGGCTTGCATCATGATGCCATATTAGGTGCAGACTTCATTAGGAAGTATGATCGAATCATTGATATGGGACGTAATACGGTAGAGTTTAAGCCGAACGAACCCATTCAGATGAACTTAGTTGAAGAAGAACCGGAATTCCTATCCGAAGTCGACGTTGTCGAAAATTTAAATGGCAAGGAAATTGAGAAGACACTAGATGCCGACGAAGAGGCAGAACCATTATCAGCACCCATACGAGAGAACATTGATGCAATATTGAACGAATACAGGGATATATTCGACACCACACCTGGTGAGATATTGGACTAAGAGTACGATCTTGTAATACTGGATGATTCCCCATTCCAGAAGAAGATTTATCCTATCGCAGAGAAACACCGTGAGGAAGCTGCTAAGAAGATCCATGAGATGGAAGCAGCAGGCACAATCAAGAAGTCGTATCCGGCAGCCTTTGAACAATGGAAGTTATTTGATAGAAGACATTAGGACAGGAGAGCGCATTGGAACCTTCAACGCAGCTAATCTAAAAAAATATCACGTATGAATGAACTTTAAGTCAAATAAAAATGTCATCCCAACATTTTATTTGAAACGACGGAGAGGCAGATGAACCCGCTGAGCTAAGGTTCATGTGATATTTTTTATAACAGCACATTTATGATGGGATGTAGTACCTTTGAACACACCCAGAAAGCCACGTGGAGCTGAGAGCTCCCGCTATACTCTTTGAAGTAGCGGAGAATCGCACTTTTGACTTTGGTGAAGTCTGCTAATTATTTATCTGACGTCTTATTAATTAATTTTACCTTTCCACGAGACTCAGAATATTCCATTTCGTCATTCAGCATTATTAAAACATTTTGGAGAATGTTATTTTCGCTTAAGGTAAGGTAATACCCTTGCAGATACGCAAATAGGAATGTAAGTAGTCGCTCAACGACTTCGGTTTGACGACCTACTTCCTCGAGTAACCCTGTGCCTTGCACTACGTCTGGAGAATCCGCCCTGTGTTGGCGTGAAGTTATAGCCGTCGTGTCAGACGTGGAGAAATATCCGCTATTTAGCGTGGAAGTTATCATCGGGTGCCATCGTGCACGAATATGCTATAAATCACTGTTATTTATGCACAGTGCACAACAAGAAGCATATCGTGATATAATTGGCAAGTATAGTGAAAATTCCAACATTACCGTAACACCACATTTTTGTACCCACGTGTTTGTGGAGGGCCGAGAGCCTGGTGAAAAATATAAAGGTAAACGTGTTATAACTATTTTAAGCAATTGTGATTATGAAAGTACTGTATATTTGAATTGCCACAGTGAATTTTCCAATTACAAAACGACGCACATTTCACGGATGCTACGTGATGTAAAAGTGGCGTCAGTACACGTGAAGAACCACAGAACAGTGCTTGATCACGTATTATTCAATATCTGTGAAGTAAAGGCTGTGTTATCAATTGTATTAAAGCCTGTAACATTTTCAACGAACATTGTGATTTTTGAAGTGAAAGAATGAACTACTACACGATTTATTTCACCACCCACGTGATCAAATTATTCTACACCATGTTTGAGAATAACATCATGGGCTAATACCGCTATGGTATGAGGGTGATGTATCTATTGGAACCAGCATGATGGTGGAGATTCCAGAACAGCGAACGAGGAGGAAGGAGCCCAGGATGCCATTCCCAGGCAGGTCCAGTACATCCACGAAGTTATCGACAGGGACAGATCGAACCCTGGTCTTTGGAAGAGTCCAGATGGGAGTCCTGATGAGGACGATGCCTTTCCGGAAAGCCAGGGATGAATTTGTACAACCCTTGTCGTTGAACAGAGGGCTGAGTGAGAGCTCCTCCATTTCGTGAGTTTTTGTACACCCTTTCTTGTTCTAGTTTCTGGTGGTATAGTAGGTTTAATGTAGTTTGTGAACCAACCGAACTCAGTGACAGCCATTTTTATAGGTAGGGAATGTAACTAGTCTATTTAGATGTCATTTATTTCAGTTAGAGTGAGACACCCTTGGGTCAGACATTTTGGTCAACCCTGGTGCAGCTTGATGGACGTCGTAGAACGTCAATGCCTATCTTTTGCTAAACGTGACCGTAGTAATTTGAGGCTACTTTGTTTAACCCTATTTGGGGTGATTTTTCAAGTCTTTGCTGACTTTAGTTATAGCAATCAGATGCCATGGTTATATTTCTTTAACTGCATTTTGTGCAGCCAGTCTTTGTTACACCCCTAACTTCGTTTGAGCAGTCGTATCAGTTAGGTAATCGACTATAATTACCAGTTTTGTAACTGCATTATATTTCATTTGGGATGTTGCTCAGAAGCCATCAGGTCAAGTGTAGACCTTATAAGTAAAAGGAATGTTTCGTTGTCTAGCATCGAATACCCAGTTCCCAACGTATCATTAAGCAGATCCAGAGTGTGGATTCTGCGCCACAATTATTATTTTGTTAGTGTCATGTGAAGACACGTATTTATTTGAAGTTATACAAGAAACTACTGAATTATATCTTTGAGAGCAAAGAGCACCAGCAATGTGACATTGCTACCATTTAGATGTCTTTGGTTTGAAAGACGGAATTATATTATTGTATTCAGATTTATAGCATGTTTTTATACACGTATTCTTCGAGGTTTATAACCTATGGTAAAGTTTTTATGATGAGGCCAGTTGTACAGTTTTTATTTGCTTAAATCGCCGGCCTTGATAGTTAGTGTGTGTTGTGTCAGACCGCACAGGAATGTTGTAGCTTGCGGCAACACAAACTGGTTTGTGACCCAGTGCCCTTGAGAGCACGCTTGTATTGTGAGACAGACATAGATTGACAGAAGACAGAATGCTTGTTGTATTCGCTCTTCCTTTCATTGCTACTTAGCTCATGGAACCCAGTGTCCAACCTTGTATCTGATCACATGTTTTTATAGATTGTTTTTTGTTAGTTAAGCGCACTTTTGCGTGTACCGTCGTTTGACGTGTACAGTTATGTCAGGTTTTCTATAGTACGTTGTAGGCTGCCCTGTTAAAGGAGGTATTTATTGTATGAAGGTATTTGTCTGTACCTTGTCCGGGATTGTTCCCGTTGACCAGATGTTATTGGAGGGTGACTGAGTGTGCAGGCCCATCCCAGAGTTATTGAACGCGAGCTTTGCGCCGCTGGTAACTTGTGTTATTGTGTGTCCGAGTTGTTATTGCTCGTTGATTATATTCCGACTTTTGAGTCGAGGCTTTTGGTGGAGATTGATCTCAGTGGAGACACTCCGTGCCCAGGCTATTGTCAGTATCATTCGCCATAAACCAACGATAAACCTAGCCCGACATCTTAATAATAAAACGCATAATTTTGGTAAAACAAAAGCTAACTAACGAATTCTTTCTATCTAACTTTGTTCTTTTGCATTTGGAACCTGCTGACATGGCCGTGCTGATGAAGGTATTTCCTTTTGAGGAAATGACTAGGACAGCTGACACTTTTGTAGCGACCTGAAGCTTGCTCGAACCTTGAGTTCGTAGCTTGGGGAGCGCAGGCCATGCAATGTTAGACGTAGTCTTTACTACGCAGTCGTCACCGTAACTACACACATTAGATGACTATGGCTTACAAAGAGTAAACCAAGGTGCAGGCAGGCATTTTAATAAAACTGTTGTCTCTTTATTAATTATTTATGATGTACAAGTGTATGAATCCTACATGTTACCTTCTTGTGTGCTGTTAGCACGTAGTTACTAAGAATAATTAAATGTCTTTTATATGGCTGTTCACTTAGCTTTTGAATGTAATTGTTTTCTATTACGGACGTCTTCGCCGTAAATTTTCATATTAATTGATAGGACTTAGCTAGATGAATTAACGTTAAATGTAAATGTGGAGATGGTATCATCCTAACTTAGATTTGTTTTGCTACCCTGTTAAATGTAAATTCTGATATTAGCTTGATCTTGTAACTTGACCTAGGGACTTGCGTCGTACCGTTTTCCTAGTGTTGCTGTTGTTGCTTTGTTATTGTGAGATAGATCTTTCGCGAGGGTTTTCCGTAACTTCTCAGGTAGGGACCTGCTCTTTATTTTTGATTGCTTATTAGCTTGCGGACTAGCCGATTGAAACCCTCCGAACTAGGCTAGGGGCTTGTGAATTTTAACAATAAATTTTCACGGTGTTTTACATAAGTCTGGATGTTTATTTTCTCAGTCTAGTTTTTAAGGTGAACCTTTCCATAGACAGTCTTTGACCGTCGTCACCATGTACCACGATCCCTGTGGACTACAGATTCTCGTGCCGCTTTGGCCTATTAGGAAGTTCACCTGATCCTCACGGCAATTATGTCCGTCGGGTGAGATGTTAGGGAAGTCATTGCGGTTGTTGGCTATCCTGGCAGCTCCACCGACGGTCTCAATATCCACGGCCACAAAACACTCTCCACACTTCCTGTTGCACGGATATACACCTAGAAGTCCCATATACAACATATGCATCCCACAGGACACTCTCCCAGACAACGCAGCCCGGCTAGAGCACTTACAGATAGCTCGCATGGACGCCAGAAAGAACATAGCCGCGGCACAGAAAAAACAAAAAGAACGGTACGATCGGAAAAGGAAGACCGTAGAATACACACCCGGGCAATTGGTTATGGTTTCCAATTCCGCCCGTAAGAAAAATGTGTCCGAGTTCCTCCTGCCACGTTGGACAGGTCCCTTCAAAGTCTGTAGGAAGGTATCTGACCTAAACTATATAGTAAACGTGCGCCATGGACGCAAATTCATCAAGGACATTATACACGCCCGCCGTATGAAGGCATATCACACCCGAAAAACAACACCTACACGTAAAGGCGGGAACACTGTCAAAAGGAAGGGAAATGATTTCACTGGCAGACGTGAAAAGAAAGCCAAGAAATAGCCCTCGAACCCCGATGACCTCACCGGGATACGAACCTAACACTGACAAAACTGTCCCGGAGACACAGGCCCAAAAGGCAACAGGAATGATTACCCTGGACAAAGACGGTCGCGAACCCGCGACCTTCTGAATACCAGGAATGCAAGGTCGGGTTACTATCCAATTGGATGTTAGAGCAATAAGGGACAGTCACACTACCAGGAATTAATATGCACAAATTAATAAAACCACCCCCGACACCTAGTCACCAAATACGCGACTAGAGGCCCGGAGACACACGTACATAAAGACATCTAAATAACCACTAATAGGAATATATTCACCCCAAGCTTACAATAACAGAAAATTTGGGGACACAATATATGAACAGAGGTAGGTTCTTTTCCATTACAAGGAACCCAAGCCACACTGTATATGCAGACATTTAAAAGGCGCGTCAGAAAACCTACACACATCGTCTCGGCCCATGTGGCAAGCGGGCCGCCAGACAAGCAAGCAAATACTTCCTACACAATTGAAACGTAATACTATCGCCAGGTCAGCGATAACACATACATGAGCATGCGACCTTCGCCAGTACCCAACGGGCAAGGAGTGCTTTCACTACGGCTGTGACAGACACAATCATTCACGCCATTTTCAAAACCCGATAACTCCCGAAATTAGGGTACGAGGGTCGTCCCGAATGGCATAAAATACTCACACTAACGTATATTTTCATACGAGCGTCGCAAACATACAGCACACGCGCCATGGTACATAAAACACCAAAATTGTAGTACCGAGGCCTTAGACCAAGGCAAGGGCGAACACACAGAAACACAATACAAACGTGCCAAAAAGGACGCTAGCCAATGGCATTTTTGGTACGGCAACACAATCAGAGGCCACACTAGGGACACACAAATCCCAACAGACAACGCAGACATAAAACACGGAGCATTACACGGGATCGCAGGTCCGAATGCCCAATAAAAGCGGACGCCGTGGAAAACAAGAATTGTCGACCGACGAAAGATCACGGGCAGCATCCCACAAATGGCATGCATACACCATCCCCTACAGAAAAAAACATAGAGTCCCATACAGACACTGTACCCCATAGAGTGGAGCCAAGAGTGAAAATAGGCATTAGACTGTTTAAATTATGCATATATAAATGGCATGTTATCACAGAGTACACGCTTTAAACATACACTAGAGGTGGCAAAGGCATTGCAATAGTGCCGTACACAAGCACATAAACGGGTGAGCCACACAATTATGAACACAGGGAGGTTCTTTAACATACATACAGGAGCATAGATTCGTTCCAAGGTACTCGCTACAACAGCCTACCTAGGGCATTAGCGACCCCGGGACTCCCAATAGGGGGCGTACCGAAAATGCTAGGACCCCACGGGGACCACAAGATACTTTTCTCTGAACCATAGCGCCCGAAACCTAGATACGGGGGACGCCACTCTCACAGACACAAAACAGGTAACACCACATTTCTACGGCCAGAAATCATGGCAAATTTGGATCACCCCGAACACAGGAAATAGACTTCCTAGACACAAATTATAGATAATTACACAAGGCAAAGGTCTTGCGGAAGAAATATCCACACAACATTGGTAGCAAAAACAGGACAGATTAACACATTGGCCCTCCCAGAATGCAAATCAATGTCAACATACGGACAATGACAAAAGTCACGTTCCGTCAGCCGCCATACATAACATCAGAGACTTCCCGTATACAAGGACGCAAAAACAAACACAACAAAACAATGAGTTGCGAATTCCAGTGCGTTGCAGCACTGTTGCCGGTAGTCAATCCCAGCATAGCCAGACGTGACAATGACACGCGACCATGATGATACTATCATACAAAACAAACAATAATAATAGCATACAGGTGACACAGGATTCAGAGCTCTCACAATAGGCCTGGCATCCAATACTGTACAAATACCATAGGCCGGATTCATCTTAGGAACACAGGAGCAAGTATACAAGGATATTAATAAGCTACACGCGCCACCTGACAATTAGCCACACGACACACGATAAGACTTATCCGATAACGGCCCACGCGCCAGCGTGCGGTAGCGGTACGCAACCACACACACGCAGTCGCGCTAATTACAGACACGGCCACGTCCTTCCCACACGCGCCCACCAATCAGGGGCGGATACAGACAGATTCCCTGAGGGAACAAACCTCCCCCCCCCGCAATAACTTCTTCTCCTGTTTTTTCTATCTTTAAAAACCATCATAGGCGATCAGAACATGACCATTTACCTTATAATCACTTTCTACCCTAACGGTATGAATAGGAGACCACATTAGGCCGTGACGCCACAGCGTCACCGCACTTAACCATTCCAAAGGGCAGCCCGAAGGCGACGCCCACAGACACAAACATTTATACACAACGTGGGTATCACAGACCCACAGGCATTCTACAGACTGGTATTCTAGAACATAGTAGATGCTTTATGGCATCTCAATTTCACCAGTGCACATCCCAAGGAGCGGATAGAAAACAAATAGTGACCAAGTGAGAATGACAGGAGCAGAGATGGATAGTGCCATCAGGATGGCCAAGATACCAACTACGGGATACCATCCTAGCACCCTTCTCCCTACATAACCTGTCACTTACTACACTATCCAACACAAACACATTAACACATAAAAACAGCTAGACTACATTCCAAAATATACATCGGGGTTGATAGACTTCATGAGTCTACCCAAAATTCGGGTATGCTACACACTGGTCCCAAATGCCTACACCCGAGTATTAGGGGTGAGTCGGAAACAATATCAAGCTAATGCACATCTCTATGTAAAGAGATGAGGCCGCATTCACACTAACAAATATTTTCTTACTAAATAATCCCGCATGCAAGGGACATAGAGTTATTATACCTCGACCCATACCTTATCCTCAAATGAGAGCGGATACGCCTCATATCCATCCCCATGCATGGAATATCCCACCCACATACCAGGGTTTCTTACTACCATACCTGCATGGCACTTTTAATTTTTTTTGCACACTTGGGAAAACCTACCCCATCCCCCTCACTGTAAAGACATCCTAGCAGCATCATCGGCTCCCGGCCACCATTAACATGGAGACCAACGATGCACGACCCTTTCCTACCACACTTTAAGCCCATTCAGCAAATAACACCCCCGCATCGAAATAACAAGGGACCCAACGCCATAAAAAACCTACTAACGCCTCCAGGTAATTACCAAGGCATTACCGCTGGAAATCCGACAGTGCGACTACAGGCCTAAAGTATACTATGCATTTAGAAGATTCTACAACCCCAGAACACTTAAAATTTTACATAATTACATGATACACACACTTATTTTACAAATCACACTTTTTTTTAATAAAAGGAGTCTGACATCACACTGGATGGTGATGAGATGTGAACGGAGGGAGCGGAAGCTCCACAGAAGGGCAGGGACGGGGCAAGCCGCCAACAGATCCTGACCCAGACTAAAAGACGGAATTACGTAAGGTTGAAGCATCGATGACTTGACGCGGGCAAACGTCAAGATCTAGGGGTGCGCCTAGCCTACCCCCATTGTCGGAGGCAATTATACCCACTATGCGCCACGGTCATCGAAGCCAAAACCTGCAGGGGAGACTTTTGACGGATGGTGGGAGAACTAGCCAGCTCCACACTAGACTCAGGAGACAAACCTAGAGACGACCACACTAGGACTAGACTTCTAGTTAGTATGTAACTTAAGTAGAGCTTCCATGGCGGGAAGTTAGTCTTCCATTCGCATGAAGCGAAGAAGGATCTCAGGATTCAGCGAGATCAATCCTAGATCCGCCAAGTCCTTGCCCCGCGAGGCGAGGTGAAGACGATCTAACAAATAAATGATAATAAATGAATAATGAATAATGCGTATGGAATGAATGCGATCATTCGAATCCGTGCCCACATAAATGGATGACACCGGGTCTCCAGAGCTTAAATGGTCACACACCGGGCGGCCAGAGATGTAAATGAGGAATGCGGCGAGCTCTCACAGGGGGTCTCGTGGGCAACCCAGCAATAAACATAAACAAATGATAAATGGAGAATAATGCCGACAGAGGCAAGTATAACAACGACGAACAGAATAGCCGGGCGAGGCGTTTGCTCTTTAACAGCGCAGTCACCCAGGACTTTATTAATTACTATTAATTTATTAATTACTCATAAGGTAATGTCGACAATTAGTATTAAGACGGAGGGGACTACGAGCCATTGTTGGGTTCCGGTCTCAGCAATTGGTTACAAGGGCCCCTGGGAGAGAGCTATACCACATTTCGGCATTAGGTTAAGGTCCACCTCGGCATGTACACACATCAAAAAAAGTTTTGCATCACCTCGGTTCCAAGAGTTCCGGAACCTTTAAATACAAAGGGAATAGAGATCAACACAAACAACATTTCAGCTCGTTTTATTGCTCATGAGACCCACACATTGCATGTTGTACCATCATACAGCTAGACTTTCAGCATTTGTGGTCCAGATTGCAGTACACACCACTACCTCTAACACCCAGTAGCACGTCCTCTTGCATTGATGCATGCCTGTATTCGTCGTGGCATACTATCCACAAGTTAATCAAGACACTGTTGGTCCAAATTGTCCCAATCCTCAACGACAATTCAGCGTAAATCTCTCAGAGTGGTTGGTGGGTCAAGACGTCCATAAACAGCCCTTTTCAACATATCCCAGGCATGTTCGATAGGGTTCATGTCTGGCGAACATGCTGGCCACTGTAGTCGAGCGATGTCGTTATCTTGAAGGAACGCATTCACAAGATGTGCACGATGAGGTCGAGAATTGTCGTCCATGAAGACAAATGCCTCTCCAATATTCTGCCGATATGGGTGCACTATGGGTCGGAGGATGTCATTCAGGTATCGTAAAGCCGTTTCGGAGCCTTCCATGACCACCAGTGGCGTACGTCGGCCCCACATAATGCCACCCCAAAACATCAGGGAACCACCACCTTGCTGCACTCGCTGGACAGTGTGTCTAAGACGTTCAGCCTGACCAGGGTGCCTCCAAACACGTCTCCGACGATTGTCTGGTTGAAGGCATATGCGACACTCATCGGTGAAGAGAACGTGATGCCAATTCTGTGGGGTCCATTCAGCATGTTGTTGGGCCCATCTGTACCGCGCTGCATGGTGTCGGGGTTGCAAAGCTGGACCTCGCCATGGACGTCGGGAGTGAAGTTGCGCATCATGCAGCCTATTGCGCACAGTTTGAGTTGAAACACGACGTCCTGTGGCTGAACGAAACACATTATTCAACATGGTGGCATTGCTGTCAGGGTTCCTCCGAGCGGCAATCCGTAAGTAGCGGTCATCCACTACAGTAGTAGCCCTTGGGCGGCCTGAGCGAGGCCTGTCATCGACAGTTCCTGTATCTCTGTACCTCCTCCATGTCCGAACAACATCGCTTTGGTTCACTCTGAGACGCCTGGAAACTTCCCTTGTTGAGAGCCCTTCTTGACACAAAGTAACAATGCGGACGCGATCGAACTGCGGTATTGACCTTCTAGGCATGGTAGAACTACAGACAACATGAGCAGCGTACCTTCGTCCTGGTGGAATGACTGGAACTGATCGGCTGTCGTACCCCCTCCGTCTAATAGGCCCTGCTCATGCATGGTTGTTTACATCTTTGAGCAGTTTTAGTGACATCTATGAACAGTCAAAGGGACTGTATCTTTGATACAATATACACAGTCAACGTCTATATGCCGGAGATCTGGGAACCGAGGTGATGCAAAACTTTTTTTGATGTGTGTATATACAGGATATTTTTTCATTTAGTATTAATTAATATAGTTTAGGCCAATTTTTTTTTAAAATTAAGATAGCACGATCGGCACCTGGTAACTAAAATCCGTTACCAGGGTAAGCCCGACAATACATAGAATAAATAGTATTAAGATAGCACGATCGGCACCTGGTAACTAAAATCCGTTACCAGGGTAAGCCCGACAACACATAGGCTAAGCTAGACTAACATAGGCTAACCTAGACTAAGTTAGACTTAAGCGGCGCCATAATTGGTTTTTTTACACTATGCGCAGCGATTGAAAAGCTATATGTATTGTAATAATATACTCTATTTGCAGGAAAGCAAGGAAGCGACCGAATTTACATGTTTCCAGATAAATGGCCATTAACGCATTTTGTTTTACAGAGGACGAGGAGCATAAACATGTCTTTTGTAAATATATTTCCAACACCAACTTGTACACACTCTCCTATGTCACAAACACATACACTCTCACATACTTCCAGTTGCACCCCTTAACGGTGACAACACAGTGGTCAACGATGCACAGTAACCGTGGAATACTGAGTATCAATGAACACAAAAACACATTATGCACGCAAATGAAGCGTGGATTCAGTGTCTAAGGGCGGCACAACGCTTGTAACCGCCGCGCCTTCGACACTAAGGTGGAATTCCTAACCACGGTGGGAAAACCACTAGGGTAAAAGAGAAAACAAAATGAGACAGCGGATTAGCCACTGAACCCTAGCGGGAACAGCCACTTAAGGACGCTTCAGAAGCATGGTAGAGAATTTACAGCGCAAAAGGTATAAAATAACTGGCCACTTAAAGGAGCTCTACAAGGTAATATATAATAGTTGTAAATTATTTTGTATTTTCTCGTCATATCATGATAACGTTATACACGTACATGTTCCACATGGTTGGATAATATACCTATACATAGAGTACTAACATGGCAACCATCATTATTACTATGGTCATTATTATTACTATGTTTATTATGTTTATTTATAAATTATTATAAATATTATAAATGTCATGATTATTATTATTATTATCAGGTCATACCTGTTATCATCATCATGACTACCAATGTCACTATACAATGCTACCATAATTACCACAGGACTATCACCAGCCTGTATACGGCACCATTATTGCCATCATCGCCACGGCGAATATTGTTATATTTTTTTTTTCTCCAATGTACATATATACACGCACACTGATTATGCTTTTGTTTCTTTCATTTTCTTTCTACTAACGATAAAACTTGTGAAGGTGTCCCGTTTTACCCCAACACAATAAACCTTTTTATATATATTCCTTTAACTTATACCCTGGGGCACCTGTTTTTTTCTATTTTCTTCTATCTTTTACACAATACACTGCTGGGAGCAATTTTTTTTCTCCAACACAGCGCCGGACGGCACAACCACCCGTCCAGCCATGGGTTTTTTTCCTTCCTGGATAACACCAACATATATATACAATGTCAAGATCATGTATTTTTTTTTGTATTTTTATTATTACTATTTCAAATGGCAACTTTTAAAATGAGCAATTCTAGATTAACTATGTATAACTATGTACACCCAAATCCTACCCCTCTGAGCACACGCTGGACTCACATCACCACGACATCGCTACACCTACACGACACCGACACGGAAGACAAAGAAGAAGAGGTACAAGGAGAAACCAAGAAGAAACCATCACATCGACACCCCGACTCTACTTCCCGTTCGCGAGGACGCGAACTAATCGATGAGGGGGACTTGAACAGCCCGGGGGGGCAGTACCCCCTGAGAGCCACCCCCCATCTTTTACCAAAACCACCCCAACTGGCAACACCATAAGACCAGGACATTATCTATGCACAGCAAGCGGCGGCCACCCAGCCTGGGAGGTTAGCCAACTACTTGCAAAACATACACAAACATTTACACTAACAACTATCTGGGGCAGCTACATTTACGCAACGCTGACCAAGCAGCGCCGGAAAGTATAAGAATGGAGTCCAAACTGGAGCCAATATCTGTTCTACTCTGTGCATCGCCAGCGGCCCTGTCCGACGTCTGTTCGAGTTTTATCACCAGGTGAGATTCAGCTAGTGTTCAGACTCCCTTAATTCTTGTGAACACCTACCCCAAACTTGTACACACAAATTGTATTTTATACTCGTCTAAATTCCCCAAGAGGGACATACCAATCTACATCTACTGACCAATAAATACAAGGTCAGTAAGCTACACTTGCATTACTAATTACACTCCACTTCACATCCTCATACCCCACCTGACCTTCGTCACAATTGCCCGTGACCGTAGAAGCCAGTAATTGCTTCGTCAGACTCCATTGTACTCACAGCACGCTACTCGACTGCATAGCGTCGAGCCGCTGACTTAGCACGTCTATTGTATTACTCATTCCGCCCAGCTGGCAGGCCGGTATAGTAGCCTGCATTTAGAGATCCATCCCCTAGCAGACACTCGCATCTTGCAAGAATACCCCCAAGAGATTAGACACTAAACACCAACACACTACACTAGTAAGCTCTCCCAGCTACGGGAAGCTACTCTCACCCAGGAACAGTCTTCTAAATTAACACAGTAACACAACCGGGTTTTATCCCAACTACCCCCCCCCCCCCAACCAAGGGATTAAAACAGTATCTTGTCAACGATGCCTACGACCCTGCAATAAACAACATAACACAAATATGTATTTACAAGTTGAAACGCTAACAGGAAAAATATATACACTCGTAGGCTTCGAAGCAAGGACTCTCACCTACCTTTTTCAGAGCATTGCACGTTCACAGACGCTTGCTACTATCCGAGAGAGCAATTAACTTCACGAAAAGGAAAATCAATCACCAAACGGATCCCATTATAATTAAAGTCACAATTATTATTATTATTATTATTATTATTATTATTATTATTATTATTATTATTATTATTATTATTATTGCTATTAATGCTACCAATATGATTATCACCTTTAATTATTACCGCCGTAATGGAATCAACTATCCAAAGGTTACTGGGTGTCAGTACCCTAAATAAAATTCGGTCTTGAAATCCATGAATTATTATTATTATTATTATTATTATTATTATTATTATTATTATTATTATTATTATTATTAAGATCCATCTGGTTATTATTCTATTTGAATAAAATCTTCGCGGCAATGCCAGGACACAAAAGGTTATTGGATTAAAGTACCCTTTACATAAGTTTATCCTCAACTCGATAACAGATTATTATTATTATTATTATTATTATTATTATTATTATTATTATAATTAACATAAATATTATCATAATTAATACCTTTATAATAGACTTGGATCACAAGGTTAGTGTAATACAGTACCATATGTAAATCTCAATCATGAATTAATTTTGGAAATGAGTCTGAATATTACATAAGTTTCTCTGACTAGGGAGTCAGCTGTCCACATGACCGTCAAACTTAGCCTCATTTGAACACAGAGAGTCCCGTTATGGACAGGGGCGGGGTGGGTACGACCTTGGCAAGTGCCACCGCAGCTCAGACACTAAATGTTGTGGGCTCCCAAAACTGCACTCTTAGTAAACTACACAGGCCTAATGGAAACACAAGGAGAAATGACCTCACCATCTAGATAGTCTTTGGTTCGACCTGAGTGGAACCTGGTCTTGGAGCAATATCATTATCATGGTCCTATTTATCACACAAAACCTGTACGCATAGTTTAGCCTTACCTGTTTCACAGGGTATGCCCAATATACCTCACTTACCTTTCTTTTCCTTTTCAGTTGGCAGTCGAGTGACATATGGCTGTGTCACCTGCAACTTCTTATACCATTTTATTTATTCCTCGTTGAACCCCCGGGGCCTCACGGAACCTCCCGGAATCATTTTTGGCATACATTCAACTATGTTCTCATTAACATACCACGATTAAGCCGATGTTCAGCTTGCTCTCCCAATATACTCAAATGGATACCCTAAATACTTCTCCTACTCAATACCACACTTACCTGCTTTAAATCTAAGAGAAAGGACGCGTCAAATCATCCCTGACACAGTTCAGAGTGCATCCGTATGAATAATTACCACCACATGTGTCGTAATAAGGGCATTAACATTTAAACTTCCTCCCCTTCTATCCATACCATATATCATTATTACTCTCGATATTGTTATATTATCCCTAGTTGACGTCATGCTTATTATTGTTATTATGATTATCAATAACCTGCGTCATTAGTGCGTCTATGAATTTTACATTCTTTAAATCTCTCTCTCTTTCTAAATCTACGTGCCTTTGCTCTTTCCGGCCACTTCCTCCTGGGGCTGAACTTCATCCTGGGGCTGAAATACATACAACACAATGGGGTAAACACATGCATCCCTGTCAGTGTACAATTTGGCGTGGTTTGCGAACAAACATCATCGCTAAGCATCTCCTGAACTAAACAAATAGCGTTCCGTAGTCACGGATACACTTAACCTACGACAAATGATACTTAAACTAAAAATAAATAAAAATCTAATATTAAACTAAAACGAATATCTATTCCTGTATCGAACTATAATAAACACGACCCATAAAACTATGACATAGATAATTAATGGAAATTAATACTCATCATATTTCCAACGTTGGCCGTCATCCTCTCCAGCAATAGATGTCAGCAACCCCTAGCCATGTGCCTTTCACACCATACCGGCACTACACATATTCACATTCAATGCACTACTCCACTGAGTGATTGATAATCATGGTTAGCACTAAATTTCACCTTATTCTTACAAAAAGAAATAACACTACTGGTACGTTTGTTGCACTCCAGTACCTTATCCAACACGCGTACGTTGCATCACAATACAATTTTCAACATAAAAATCGGGATAGGATTACGCAACACTCGTTAAATCATGCACCAATTCTTCTGTTATTCCGCTCTTCATACGTGCCGGGCTGGCAACCTCGATGCATTTTCTCTTCCCACTGTTCATTCACGGAACTGTCATTGTTCCAACGGCGAGGGTTCGAGTCTCGGGCGATCAACCGCGCACCTCCCAACTTCTGCGACTGACAGTACTGTTTCTACAGCTATACAAATTGTGTTAACTTGTAACACTGCAAGCTTTCCCTGCACATATATGCTATTTACTAAAGCTACGACTGCTTCTATGAAATGTTCAACCTGCAGCCTTGAGTCGTGCTGACCGTTTACATGCAACTGAGTGTCATTGTCTGTAGCGTGAAAACTGCATGACGACTGAATGTAAACAGACTTATCGCGAGTGCTTGTAACTGTTTGTCGAAAACGTGTCGAACTGCACAATAGCACATTGCGAACACCCTACCAGTCTCGAGCGGGCTCGCCAAACTATGCATCAACTAACATTCACTCGCGCGCTAACTGCGCGACAACCAAACTGCGGGAGACTAACAACTCTCCGTGTGGTCTGCTGGAAAACTAACTCCTCCCCGTGTGGTCTGCTGGAAACTAACTCAATGCACTGCGCAGGGGTGCAATATATCTAAAACATGGCGACAGAACACCTGAAGATTGTTCCACAAGCAAGAGCTCCGTACTCCAACACATCTATTTCAATACACTGTGTACACATTATTCGTGTTAGTAACGTCCGTCGAATCATAGGATTATCATCGATAATCGATCGTAATTTTAGGGGATATCAACACCGCGTCCTCCGGACTATTTATGGCGAAATAGACGCCATCCCCACTCTCACAACAAACTCTTCACCCCAGACGGATCCGCGGAAGGATCTCAGTTCTGGACCACTGATTTATTAATTTCTTGATGATTTAATTATTCTGTTCATCTGCAAAAAAATCACAGGATTACTTCCGGCTTATTGTAGTCAATGGTTCGATCCTGGGTGCTGCCGCGTCGTAGAAATAAATTAATTTCGCTATTTAGGGGCGTGGTGAAACCAGAGTAAGACGCACTACAGAACTTTCCAGAACGTAATCTGATGCAAGCCCCTCCGAAAGTCCTTGAGCGTACACCTGCGTGGTAAATGCGCGTTATAGAAGTATGTTCTCGACTAGCCTTTGTCTGCGAGTTCCGTGCGACGTACCGTGGGTTCGTCAAGTGGCCAGTTGCATGACTCGCCCTAATAACACTGCGGCAGGGGCTTAACATGATTAAAATGACGCAAAATCATACTTCCTTTTCCCTGCAAATCGAGGCTCATTTAAACGCTGTTTCTAGCATTACTGAAAACCATGCGAACTTAGCCTATGACTTTAGGATAAGGGCGCAGTATGTAATAGATATAAAGCGCGTACTTAATATGATTATTCCATTATGTAGTGTTATTAGGTTAGGTCTATATCCTCAGCGTCAGTTTATCGAAGAGGTAATAAAAGCGTCCAGTGGAGGGGGCGGAGTCGCATGACCGCCCGTATCTGAAGAGGGGGCGTCAGCTGGAAAAGGTTGGGAACCACTAATTTAGAGTATTCAACGATAACCGTCTACTTATTATCTCAATTGAAATACAAGAACGTCCTCTCGGAGCTCAGAGTGGCGTGGACTCATCCTTCGGTGGTCAAGAAAAATTGTGTTTTTTCTCGGCTCGCGGTCTATGTAAACCTTTCAACTGAAAATGGTTCTGTACCCTCTGCCTCGGGAGCTTCTCTCTTGATTCAGATGACTTTCAACCCCGTTTCCTGCGGCATCTGAGATAACTTCTTTTAACGAACTCGGATACGTATTGCGGAGCTTGATTGGATCAGCCAATTAGGAGATATCAAGTTCTCTCCATCCATTTTCCACTGACGTTAATCTTGCTGTGGATTTTAATATTCCGTCCCAAATTCTACGCGACCCATGCCATGTGTTCACAGCTGTGTTCCTCCGCGTCTGATTTTTGATTATCCTTTTATTAAAACGTTTCTTGACTCGTAAATTTAATTTGGAATTTTCTTTATTCGGCATGACCTTTGGCCCCAAAATTTATCATGTCGTTTGGATTTTAAGTATTAATCGGGGACGGAGCTATCCCCACTCCACTACTTAACATTTGTCTCAGAGTACTTCCTAGTCGTCTCTGGGATTCCTGCATTAATCATGTCGTTTGGCTTATATATGCGTTAATCGGGGGCGGAGATATCCCCACTCCACTACTTTCCCATTGTCTCAGAGTAGTTTCTAGTCGTCTCTGGGATTCCTGCATCTCTAAAATAGCCTACAAGTGGTTGACAGTGACACACGTTGGCGCCTGTGCCATACGCACCTATTGAAGCCCCATTTGCAAAAACAAAAAACTGAGCTCGTTTTCGAGTTTCTTAAGACTTCGTCACGTCGCTTGTTTCCAATATATAACGTGCGTTCAAAAAGTAACGAGTCGGAGGCATAATTACAGAAACCAGTACCTGCAAGTTAGAAGTATTGGCCCTGGCTGTTGAGGCACTTGTCCCACTGTGACACGAGTCGGTGAATAGCTGTCTCATAAAATTCCCTGGGCTGGGATATGAACCAGTTCCGCACGTACAGCTGGACGTCGGCGTCCGAGGTGAATCGTTGGCCCCGCAGAGCCCTTTTCAGGGGACCAAACATGGCGTAATCACAGGGAGAGAGGTCTGAACTGTATGGAGGGTGGCCGAGAAACTCCCATTTGAATTTCTGCAGGATTGCCGCGACTGTGTTGGCCGTATGAGATCATGCATTGTCGTGGAGCGACCACGGCGGCTATGGCGTTCACTGTCACACTCAGCGGTCCTGGATAATGAGTGCCTCAACGAGCTGGATGTTGTCATCGGTAATGCAGGGGTGGGGGGTGCCCCAGACCTGGCGTCATCGGCTAACGACACCCGTCCTTCCCTGAAGCGCTTGTGCCACCACGCCTTGATTCTTGCAAGGGACATGCAGAGTTCGCCGTACACTTGTGACATTCGGCGATGAATGTCCGTTCCCCCTACTCCTTCCGTTGTCAGAAACCGAACAACACCTCTATGTTCTTCGGCTGATGCCTCTATGTCACTGTTTGCAATGTGACTGGCATCGTTGGACGATTGATGCATGCTGCTGCTCGCTTTGTTTCGTCACGTGACGTGCACGCGTGCCCTCTGGCGACGGGCTGTGACCTTCCACGCTCTGGTCGAAACCATACCTCGTTACACACGCCACGATTAGCTGATGTCTTCACCGGTTTGCGCATTCCGGCCTCCGGCTCGTTAATTTTTGAACGCACCTATATAAAACCCGCAGCTAAATTAATTTAATTCTCCCAAGCTTATTGACCAAACTCTTTGAAACTTCGTAATGTTACTTCTTTTATTCGGCGTTTCAACTTGCCTTTTTCTTATTAGGCTGGGGTTCATAGTTCACATCTCAAAGTCCCGAGTTCACATGTCAGTTGTGGACATCTAATGGTTACAGACATGTGCCTACCTGAGATTAAACAAATATTTCAGATATTAAATATTTATTTAAGCATTTTCCGAACACTTGTCTCGATTTCTCTAATGTGAACTCGTTCTATCCTCCAGCTGGACTTCTGGTTCTCTGAATGATTGTTTCCGCATTTACACAATCCTTGGACTCGTACAGTGTGTGGTCCGACCTTCATACATCCCAGCTGTCAGTCTACCGTTTCCTCCCCTGCTCGGCTTCAAGACCTTCTGCTTCTTCGTCCTTCGCTGGCACGACTTGCATCTCTTTCGTTAGGATTCCTCTCTCTTTCCTTAGTTCCATGTCCTCTCTCATAAGCTCGTGCGCTATCCTCGTCAGCTCACTGTAGAGTCCCCCGACTTCACAGCAATATTCCGAAAGTTTTTCTTCTCCCATCTGCTGGTTTGAAGGGGTTAGTTGGTTACTATGCTTCTTATTGCCATCTTACTTGTATATCTCCTTCATTAAAGTCCTCTGCTGGATAATATATTTTCATATTGGCAGCATTCATGGTAATTTCCCTGTTCGACTCCAAATGTCTGATGCGATACGCGTTATTTCTTAGATCTTGGATTATTTTGTAAGGACCTTCGCACTTTTTCTGAAATTTGCTGTATATCCTTTTTCTAGGATCTGACGTAACCCTTTATAGGTCGTTGGGATATTATCTTTCCACCATGTATTTATAGAACGGTGTTAGGGAGAGAATTTTCCCACCCCTTTCATTTCAAGCAGTTCCACATGCATACACAGACTAGCTGCACAGAAGTATTGAAACCCAATAATCTGATGCATACTGTCATCAGAAACCAAAGGTGGGAAGCATATATCCCAGTGGTTTCCACAGTTCGGTTGTGTTGAGTGAATGCAATGTATTGTTTAACAGAAGAAGGTGTCTTTATTGAAGATAGGAAATTTGTAAAAGTTAGTACATAATTGAAATATAATGTTAATAATGGTTTTGGTCACTTGAGTAAATATATCTCAGCTAGAAAAGAAATAATTATCCTGTTTAGGGTGTTTGCCATACAATAGAAAATTTTTTAAATTAAATTTCTGTATTTTTAGTAAATACTATTTTGAAATTTATGAATTATATACGAATATACTAACTTTTAACATTCAAAATCACTTTTATATTCTTTGTGCAGTTTTCGGCAAAGATGCTATAAGTCACTGAACGTGTGTTTTGTGGGAGTTACGTTTTTTTAATTTATAGAGCGTGATGTGTGTTTTGTATATACCATATCATGTTAAATAAACCTCATTATTGAGTGATAAACACAGTATCATCATAATTTGGAGGTGGGAAATTATTACCCCATTGCTCATTTAAGAAAGCATTCCGTCGGGTATGGGCAGTGGGATAATAATTTCCCACCCCATATTTCATAAAATAGAATCCTCACCAAAAAAATGTTGCTTATTTCTACTCATATATCACCCCCGACTACAAATGTGCAAACAAATGAATTATATATATATATATTATACACCCAGTCTTTTGCCGTATAAAGGGATAGGGATAATCGGTCTCTTAATGGACACGTACTTGCCTATTCTTATAGGTCTGTAGTATCTTTTGTTTCTATTTCTGCGTTGCCTCCTGTCCGCCTGTCATTTTTTAGTTCATAGGTTCACTGGATCCCCAGTTCGTGTCCTAGTTGAGCGTCCACTGGAACGGGTATTACTTGGTCCCACGGTCTCAGGGGTTGTTGGTTAAGGTGTACCCTGACAGGTATCTCTCCTGTCGATTCATGGATGGTGTTGTTGATACAATGTTCGATTTCTTCCAGGGTCTCCAGCCATTTCCAATTTACTTCTGTACAATCTTCTACAATATTTGGCCAGTTCTCTATTTGCCCTCTCCACGGGATTAGCCTCAGGATGACGGTCAGATGAGAATATTTGCTGTATGTTCAGATCGTTTAACTCTCGGCGAAACTCAGCACTGGCAAAACAACTACCGTGACCTGAGAGAAGGTTCTCTGGTTTACCCAATATAGGAATGACTCGTTCCTTTAACATTTTGATCACTTGCTTCGTGTTAGTTTTCTGAATGGGACATAAAACAACCATTTTAGAAAATACATTCATCGCAACGAATATATGTGTATTACCTCTATGTGCTCTCGGCAGAGGACCATAGTTATCAATTGACAGTATTTGTCCTGGCCTCTCGGGCAATAGTGGTTATGATTTTTGTCTCATAAGAAACGAATTAGGTTTAATCCTTGACAGAGATAGATAGATAGCTTTATTTTGTCTGTCAAGATTAGGGCCATTGGGCCCTCTCTTCCATCTAACCAGATTTTACAATTAATACATTATTACATTATTTGCAGAACTTAACAATAGTACTTAAATCTAACAGGAATACATTTCAGATCCGATCACAATACATATAATGGCTTGTAAGCATGGCGTAGGAAAAATTATTGTAATTAGTTAATTATTGCTAAAGTAAGGAAATAATCGGGAAACACAAACACTAATAAAACAGAACCTAATAATGATGTGATGATGATGATGATGATGATGATAAGTATCATGGATGAGTTATTACTATAGCCTAATATTGATTTTGCAATGCGCATTTAAAAGGATGTAAGATAACATTGAGGTAACTAAACAGAAAATAAATAAAATGTAAATTAGAGACACAAACATAACTTAGCATAAGGATTCAAATATTTGACGTGTTGAGTTCAGCTTTCATTTCTTTTGTGATATTTACAGCTGGCATTGCTGCCTGAATCTAGACGGGGTTGCTCCTCTGACAGAGCGCGGCAGGTTGTTCCACAGTCGTGCAGTAGAAACTACAAAGGAGTTAGTGTAGCGTACCGTGCGGTGTATAGGTATGAGCATGAGTGAATCATTTTTGACCGTGTACCAAGACTATGTTCGTGTGAGAGGCAGTGAAACTGAGAATGCAGGTAAGCAGGAGAGGAACTTAAGAGAATTTGTTGGAAAAGACATAAAGAATGAAGATCGCGGCGTTGATTTAGTCGTAACCAGCTGAGTTGTTCGTACGCAGGGGTGACGTGGTCGTAATACCGTAAGTTGCATATGTAGCGTACACAGGCATTTTGTGCTAGTTGGAGTTTGTTTTTAAGAGTAGCAGACAGGTCATTGTATACCTCATCGCAATAGTCAAAATGAGGCAGTACTAGGGAGGACACAAGTCGTTCTTTAACACGCGAGAGAAAATATTCCCAAATCGCCTCAATGAATTCAGTGCGGAAAATACTTTTGTAGAGACGTTGTGGACTTGCTGCGTCCAAGAGAGATGTTCGTCAATAGTTACGCCCAGATCTTTGATTGATTCTCGGAATTTGATTGGAGAGTCGCGCAAGCCTAAGTTTGGTAGGGTGAGATTATTTTTTTTTTACGGAGAATTTTTGGGTGGGAGATTATGATAGCTTGAGTTTTTGTCTCATTGAGTCGTAGTCCAAGTGAATTGGACCAATTACAAATTTCAGTTAAGTCCTAATTGAAAGCTTTGTTTCCTTGCGATAGTCTTTCTGGTGCAGCATGAAGATAGAGTTGTACATCGTCAGCTTATAAGTGATATTTCCAGTTAAGTAGGAATAAGAGTGCGATTCTGGCACAGGGGCTAATGGGCAAGATGGACGCCGCGCGCAACCAGCCCTATGTTATTCTTATGGAGAGGTCATTCAGAGCTGGCACAGGGGCTAATGGGCAATATGGCTGCCACGCTGTCACAGGGGGAGGTCGGCCGTGTAGTTACTAAATGGAATATTTATTATTATTATTAATAATAATAATTTTATTAGGTAATTATTGATTGATAGCTTGCCACGGTGGGTGAGTGGTTATCGTGTCGGACTACCAACGCCAAGCTTGCAGGTTCGCTCTTGGTCGTGGTAAGTGATTTTTGAAAGGCGGCAAAAATTAAGAAACGCATGTCATACGATGTTGGCATGTAAAAGAACCCAGGGAGAGGTCGGCTATGTAGTTGCTAAATGGAATATTAATGATTATTATTATTATTATTATTAGGTAATTATTGATTGATCATGTACAATCAAGACCAGCTTATATTGCCCCACTTTATGGTGTAGTGGCTAGCATTTTTAGCTTTTACTGTGGAGGCTCGGGTTCGAGTTCTGGCTCTGTCAAGAAATTCAATTCTAGGCTGAGGGTTGGAATGGTGTACACTCAACCTTGTGAGGCAAAACTGACAGGAGCTGGCTTTCGATTCATACCGCAGCCATTCTGCCTAACCCAACTTTACCTAACCTAACCTAACCTAACCTAACTTAACCTTACCTATCCTAACCAAATCCCACCTCACCTAACCTAACCTAACCTAACCTAACTTCAAAGTCAGAATGTACAATACATCTATTGTTTTTATACCATCATAAATTAGATAGAGAGAAAGTCCACCACGATTTAGATCTTCGAGCACACTTTCTGACATATCATTAAAACGTGTAGAAAGGAATGTCTGAAAATTTTCACTAACACATAGTACACGTTCACCATACATTGTGTGTCCACTTTTTGAATGTTAATGATACGGAAAAGAGTATGCATTGGTAATTCAGTGAGCATTTTTCTCTCTAATCAACAGCATTGCGAATATTTATTGTAGTAGCCTATAAAGAAACAAAAAAAATCATATCTATTACAGTTTAGCTATAAGTGACCAGAACCACTTTAACATTTTATTCTAATAAGGAGATTTCCATAATGGTAAGAAAAAAAAGCTTACCATAACGATGGATTGTGTAAGTAAACGTCTTTTGCTGCTTGATGCCACTACTAAACTGATACTCATACAACAGACAAGTGAGTTTATGTTTCGCTGACGTAATCGTATGTTCCCACGCACTTACTGTGTGTTGCACGCGCCGTAGTGGCTAAATTTGCAACTAGAAGAGATGATTTGCTGATGTAATCGTAGGTTTCCCCGCACGCACACGCAGGCCCCTGTGGATGGGTCCTTGTGGACGAGTCCCTGTGGACGGGTCCCTGTGGACGGGTCATTGTTGACGGGTCATGGTTGACGGGTCATTGTTGACGGGTACTTGTTGACGGGTCCTTGTTGACGGGTCCCTGTGGACGGGGCTTTTTTGACGGGTCCTTTTTGACTAATCCTTTTAGACCGGTCCCTTTGGACTGGTCCTTATGGACTGGCCCATGGTCCGTAATGCTATGATGAAATTAAACGTTGTTCCACATGAAACGCATGTGAAGAGTCGATTGCTACTATGAATTAACACGTTTTTTTTTTTTTTTTTACGAATGCGCAGTTGGGAGATTTTGTAAGCGGGCGGGCTTTTTGAATAATGATTTATAGATGAGTTATTTTTAAAAGAATTACCAAAAGATCCAAAACTAATAGCTTTTTAATATCTCATGAACCAATAAGGCTAGGGACTTGTATGAGAGGTTGTTGGACTTGAGGTGACATTCCGTTTTTGAATGTATTATTTATTTTTTTGTCAAAAGGGCCTAACTACACTTTTGTTAATATCACGCTTACTAATAATCAGAGAGGGTCAAGTGAGGTGTCATGGGACTTAGGATGATCAATCTTTTTCCATGACCAAACGAATTTACCCAAAAGATCTAATACAGCATGGTCATTGACTTATGATTTTACAAACTAATCATTGGAGAGGGTCAAGTGAGGCGTCATAGGACTTAGAATGGTCAACCCTTTCCCATGGCCAATGAATTTACCCAAAATACCCAATATATCAAGGTCATCGACCTGAGATTTTATAAACATATAATCGGATACGAACATGCGAGATGTTTACCATGTGTGATGAAACATAGCTAGGTAGAGAAAGAATTAGTGTAGGCTACATGTATGGTGACTGACAAGTCTCTTACCATTGAAACTTGTTTTCAGATCAAACTGCAGTATAGACAAAGTATAGGTTGTAGGTATGGGTTAATAAATGAGAAACGGTGTGCACAAACTCTGATTTATCAAGAATTAAGAGTAGACTATCTTTAATTGATTGGTTAAAGATGATAGCTAAAACACAAAAATGCTCAGTGGTTACTGAGACAAAATTGTCGCTACACACAACAAGCTTTAAATACTTGAGGATAATAATCTATACACACACACACACTAGCTTGTTCTAAACTAAACTGTGTTGCTGTCAGTGCTCAGACAGTAGGCTAATGACAAAATGCATTGAAAACAGAAATATAATCATTTCCGGTTGTCTAATGTTACCAGCTATCCAATTTTGTGTGTGTTGCAATGGTAGGTACATTTAGCTCTTGTACTGGTGGTCTTAACTCGATTTCCAGTTCTGAGGCCTAGAACGAGTAGAACTATGAAACAAGTGTATGGTGTTACAGTGGTCAAGCTGTTAGCCTTTTCACCAGGGGTTCGATTTCAGGTTAATATGCATGTCATAAACATATTAAACAAAGCAAAACAGAGATAACGTTTAAAACTGACTACATTTGTGTCTTTATCAAATTATTACTTGGATTACAAATACAAAGGTGAACTGGGTTTGATATACAGTTAATGCTGTCTATCACACACTAGACTGTAAGAAAGCCAAAAGAGCAAAAGGCGTAGGTAGAGCAGTGGTAAAATTGCTATATGTAGAGAACTACCTAGCAAAGCTATATCACATAAACAGTGCAGGATACAATCCAGCAATCAAATTTGTATCTTGTGGAACAGAGAAATGCACTTACGTGAGAAAATGCAAGTTCATGTGTAATATGACCTAACACACAAGTGTTCACCTGTGCACGTGCATGATAAGAGCTAACAACTCATATTCTGTTTAGTTCGTACGTAACGTTAGGTTAGGGCTAATGCACACACCCTAGTATACGAGGCACATGCCATTTGAGAGCAGGTCAAGGGATCTAACTTGGTGGATGAATGTGTGTTCTAACGAGTCATTTGTAGTTGAAAGAGAATAATACTTTTTCTTAAGATGTTAAAACTGAGGAAATGGTACGTACAGTAAGACGTCTTGTTATTTCCTGTGTCATATTACAGACATGGAAGAGAGCGCACAGTTCTGTTGCTATGACTAACGCGGCAGTAATTTGAATACCCAAGTGTTCATTAAGACAATGGGTGATGATTATACAAAGTTAGCAGTCATTGGATATTACACATGTGTTCTTTCCGGTGTCATGTTGCTGACATGGCAGAGATCGCACAGTTCTATTGCTATGACTAACGCTGCAGTAATTTGAAACCCCAGGTGTTGATCAAGACAATGGGTGATGATCATGCAAAGTCAGCAGTAATTGGATACCACACATCAACATGGACTAAATCATAAATGTGTTGTCATAACCCGCAGAAACCTCATTTAAAGATTTTAGATTTTACATTTTAACATTTTGGATTTTAGATTTGTTTTAATTTTACTTTTTTTAGATTTTACATTTTAAATTTAAGATTATTTGATTTTTAGATTTTACTTTTTTCACATTTTTCTAAAAGAGTAAACTACAAGGTCACATACCTAACCTCATTAAACCTAACTTTACCAAACCTAACTTAAGCTAATCCAAAGGCTAATGCACATACACAAAGTATATAAGGTACATGCAACTATCCTTATGCTAGTCTTACAGGTTACTGTACAACATGATCACTGCCCCCAAACGGATTTTTTTTCATTTTGTAGTTTACTCATATGTCAATTTTCCAATTTCCCATTTTTCAGTTTTTTTCTTTAAAAGTCAGTTTTTAGTTTTTCAATTTCATAATATGGAAACATGGATTTTGCATTTTGTTGTTTACACATTTATTAATTTCACAATTTCCCATTTACAGTTCTTAAAATGTCAGTTTAAAGATTTTCAATTTCATGATATAGAAACACGGATTTTCCAATTTGTTGTTTTCACATTTGCCAATTTACCGAATTCACTTTTACAGTTTTTTAAAATTTCAGTTTAATGTTTTTTTTCTATTTGTCAATATGGAAACATGGAATTTTTACAATTTGTGTTTTACATGTCATGCAACTATCCTTATGCTAGTCTTATAGGTTACTGTACAACATGATCACTACCCTAACCGGATATTTTTTCATTTTGTTGTTTACACATATGTCAATTTTCCAATTTCTCATTTTCAGTTTTTTTAAATGTCACTTATAAGTTTTTCAATTTCATAATATGGAAACATGGATTTTGCATTTTGTTGTTTACACATTTATCAATTTCACAATTTCCCATTTACAGTTCTTAAAATGTCAGTTTAAAGTTTTTCAATTTCATGATATAGAAACATGGATTTTCCAATTTGTTGTTTTCACATTTGTCAATTTACCAAATTCACTTTTACAGTTTTTTAAAATTTCAGTTTAATGTTTCTTTTTCTATTTGTCAATATGGAAACATGGAATTTTTACAATTTGTGTTTTACATGTCATGCAACTATTCTTATGCTAGTCTTATAGGTTACTGTACAACATGATCACTACCCTAACCGGATATTTTTTCATTTTGTTGTTTACACATATGTCAATTTTCCAATTTCTCATTTTCAGTTTTTTTAAATGTCACTTATAAGTTTTTCAATTTCATAATATGGAAACATGGATTTTGCATTTTGTTGTTTACACATTTATCAATTTCACAATTTCCCATTTACAGTTCTTAAAATGTCAGTTTAAAGTTTTTCAATTTCATGATATAGAAACATGGATTTTCCAATTTGTTGTTTTCACATTTGTAAATTTATCAAATTCCCATTTACAGTTTTTAAAATTTCTGTTTAATGTTTTTTTTGCTATTTGTAAATATGGAAATATGGATTTTTCCAATTTGTGTTTTACATGTTCATTTTGCATTAGGAGTGGAGAGAGGTGGGTAGTAATTAAAAATGTGCAAGCAGTGTCCATTGTTGACGAGTCCGTTTTATACAACAGACAAGTGAGTTCATGTTTCGCATGCATTACCTAAAATGTAATACCATGCAAGTGTTTGACATTTTTTACAAATTAGCTTATGTATTAGTTTATGTGTGGGGTCATATGTTGGGCTTTCTGTGTTGGCTTATTTGACAAGTTATTTTGTCAATGCATTTAGTGGATTTTTCTCTTGGTCTTGGAAAGTATATCAGTGCATTTTATCACAACATAATGCTTACTGCCATGTTTGTAAGCAACAACAACAACACACTAAACTTTCAAAAAAAATCTCAAGTACTCTAAGGTACTCTCAACTCGTACTCTTACCTCTATCCCATGCCTAGTCCAGAACATTTTTTTTTCAAAAAAAGGTGATTGGGGAAAGTAGACTATATGTTTAAACTAAAATAAAATCATATAAAGTCATATGTTAACTCTAACACCTACGTTTATCCCATTCTTAGTCGAAAAATATTATATTTTTTAAAATTTTTCTAAAAAATATTTGGAAAGTAGGCTATATTTTGAAAACTACTCATCCTATAAAGTCATATATAGACTCAAACCAATGGCTTTTATATCCTTAATCGTTAGAACAAAATATGGAATTTTTGACATTTTTCTCAAAAATGTTCATTTTTAAAAATTGGAAACTAGGAATTTTACAAAAAAGTGTGTTTGACATAAATGATAGGTATTTACCCCCCTCTTCCCACAAACCAAGTCCCCAGATCTCTCCCCAGTTCTCTGGGATAAAATCCAGAAATGTTTAAATCTAATCCTAGCTAACCTCACCTGACGTGACCATACCTGTTTGTAAGCAACAACAACAACAACAACAACAACATCATCATCAACAACAACAACAACAACACACTAAGGTTCCATGAATTCCAGAGTACTTTTAGATTAATTATCGACTCTCAACTCTTATAACTATGTCTATCCCACTCTGTCAGAAACACGATATTTCTTTTTTTTTAATTTTTGCTCCATGTCACTACGGAAGTGATAATGGGTTTTCCGATCCTATCACTATAAATTCATTACCCCCGCTCTTATCTCGGTCTCGACAACAACCATGCCTATTTTTATTATGTCAGATGATGTAATGTTCGGGTGCAAAGTGTGTGCAAAGTGGGTGTAAAAGTGAGTGAAAAGTGGGTGCAAAGAGGGTGAAAAGTGAGTGCAAAGAGGGTGCAAAAAAGTGGGGGGGGGGTGTAAAAATGGTACCCTATTTGTAATGGCTTATTTAACAAGTTATTTTGTGGTACCCTATTTGTAATGGCTTATTTGACAAGTTATCTTTGTCAATGTATTTAGAGGATATTTCTCTTGTTCTTGGAAAGTGTCTCAACCCTTTTTATGATAGCATAATGCTAACCGCCATGTTTGTAAGCAACAACAACACACTAAAATTCCAAGAATCCAAACTACTTACTCTAAGATTAATGATTGCCTCTCAACTCCATTCCACGCCTAGTCAAAAACATTATACATTTCAAATTTTTCAAAAAAAGGTAAATTGGGACAGTAGACTATATGTTTAATCTAAAAATCATATAAAATCATATGCTAACTACAACACCTAAGTCAATCCCACTCTCAGTCAAAAAATATTATATTCCTTAAATTGTTCCAAAAAATACTTGGAAAGTAGGCTATATTTTGAAAACTAATCATCCTAAAAAGTCATATATAGACTCAAACCAACGGCTTTTATGTCCTTAATCATTAGAACAAAACATGGAATTTTTGACATTTTTCCAAAAAATGTTCATTTTTAAAAATAGGCTATATTTTGTAAACTATGAAATTTACAAAAAAAAAGGTGTTTGACATAAATGACAGGTATTTACCCCCTGTACCCAAAAAACCAAGTCCCAGGTCTCTGGGACAAAATCCAAAAAGGTTCAATTTTGAAAGTAGACGATATTTTGAAAACGAATCATTCTAAAAAGTCATATATAGACTCAAACACATTTTCTCTAAGTCCTTTAACGTAAGAACAAAACTTATTACATTTTCAATTTTTCAAAAAAAAGGTCAATTTTCAAAATTGCCTATATTTTGGAAACTAAGAATTTTACAAAAAAGTTTGTTTAACGTAAATGAAAGAAATTTACCCCCTCTACCCCAAAAATAAATTGTAGGTGCCTAGGACAAAAACTGTGCAGTAGTGTGTTCGTAACAGTTCAGGACCCACCGCCACCGCTCCACCGCCAAGATGGCGGCCGTAGCTTAACTTAACCTAGCCTAACCTAACAAAATGGCGGCCGTAGCTTAAGTTAACCTAGCCTAACCTAACAAGATGGCGGCCGTAAACCTACGAGGTGTGATTAAAAAGTTCCAAAAAGGTGACTGCGACTTAACCTAACCTAGCCTAGCCTAACCTAACCTAACCTACAAGGTGTGATCAAAAAGTTTCAAAATGGCGGCCGTAGCTTAACTCAACCTAACCTAACCTAACTTAACCTAAACCTACGAGGTTTGATCAAAAAATTTCAAAATAGTGGTCATAGCTTAACTGAAACTAGCCTAACCTAACCTAACCTAAACCTACGAGGTATGATCATAAAGTTCCAAGATGGCGGTTGTAGCTTAACTTAACCTAACCTAACCCTACGAGGTGTGAACAAAAAGTTCCTAAATGGCTGCCGTAGCTTAACTTAACCTTTGATTGACCCCTGTTGATTGACCCCTTTTGATTGATCTCTGTTGATTTATCCCTTTGGACTGGTCCCTGTTGACTAGCCCCTTTGGACGGGTCCTTTTTGAAGGGAGACTTTTTTTACGGGTCCCGGAGGATGGGTCCTTGTTGACGGGTCCTTGTTGGCGGGTCCCAGTGGCTGGGTCCTTTGGACTGATCCCCATGGACTGGCCCATGCATTTTATCCAAATTATGTCAAAGGGACCCTGCCCACTGGGACCGTCAACAAGGACCCGTCAACAAGGACCCGTCCTGTCAGCAAAACATCTCATCTAGAGTTTTAAATTTAGCCACTATGACGCGCTCGGGCCAGTCCATAGGGATCAGTCCAAAGGACCCGCCCACAGGGACCCCTCAACAAGGACCCGTCCTCCGGGACCCGTAAAAAAATGACTCCCTACAAAAAGGACCCGTCCAAAGGGGCTAGTCAACAGGGACCAGTCCAAAGGGATACATCAACAGAGATCAATCAAAAGGAGTCAAACAACAGGGGTCAATCAAAGGTTAAGTTAAGCTACGGCAGCCATTTTGGAACTTTTTGATCACACCTCGTAGGGTTAGGTTAGGTTAAGTTAAGCTACAACCGCCATCTTGGAACTTTATGATCACACCTCGTACGTTTAGGTTAGGTTAGGTTAGCCTAGGTTCAGTTAAGCTATGACCACTATATTGAAAAATTTTTGATCACACCTTGTAGGTTAGATTAGGTTAGGCTAGGCTAGTTTAGGTTAAGTCGCAGCCACGTTTTTGGAACTTTTTGATCACACCTCGTAAGTTAGGTTAGGTAAGGCTACGGCCGCCATCTTTTTAGGTTAGGCTAGGTTAAGTTAAGCTACGGCCGCCATTTTGTTAGGTTAGGCTAGGTTAAGTTAAGCTACGGCCGCCATCTTGGCGGTGGAGCGGTGGCGGTGGGTCCTGAACTGTTACAAACACACTACTGCACAGTTTTTGTCCTAGGCACCTACAATTTATTTTTGGGGTAGAGGGGGTAAATTTCTTTCATTTACGTTAAACAAACTTTTTTGTAAAATTCTTAGTTTCCAAAATATAGGCAATTTTGAAAATTGACCTTTTTTTTGAAAAATTGAAAATGTAATAAGTTTTGTTCTTACGTTAAAGGACTTAGAGAAAATGTGTTTGAGTCTATATATGACTTTTTAGAATGATTAGTTTTCAAAATATCGTCTACTTTCAAAATTGAACCTTTTTGGATTTTGTCCCAGAGACCTGGGACTTGGTTTTCTGGGTACAGGGGGTAAATACCTGTCATTTATGTCAAACACTTTTTTTTGTAAATTTCATAGTTTACAAAATATAGCCTATTTTTAAAAATGAACATTTTTTGGAAAAATGTAAAAAATTCCATGTTTTGTTCTAACGATTAAGGACATAAAAGCCGTTGGTTTGAGTCTATATATGACTTTTTAGGATGATTAGTTTTCAAAATATAGCCTACTTTCCAAGTATTTTTTGGAACAATTTAAGGAATATAATATTTTTTGACTGAGAGTGGGATTGACTTAGGTGTTGTAGTTAGCATATGATTTTATATGATTTTTAGATTAAACATATAGTCTACTGTCCCAATTTACCTTTTTTTGAAAAATTTGAAATGTATAATGTTTTTGACTAGGCGTGGAATGGAGTTGAGAGGCAATCATTAACCTTAGAGTAAGTAGTTTGGATTCTTGGAATTTTAGTGTGTTGTTGTTGCTTACAAACATGGCGGTAAGCATTATGCTATCATAAAAAGGGTTGAGATACTTTCCAAGAACAAGAGAAATATCCTCTAAATACATTGACAAAGATAACTTGTCAAATAAGCCATTACAAATAGGGTACCACAAAATAACTTGTTAAATAAGCCATTACAAATAGGGTACCACTTTTACACCACCCACTTTTTGCAACCACTTTACACCCATTTTGCACCCACTTTGCACCCTCTTTGCACCCACTTTTCGCTCACTTTTACACCTACTTTGCACACACATAGCACCCGAACATTACATCATCTGACATAATAAAAATAGGCATGGTTGTTGTCGAGACCGGGATAAGAGCAGGGGTAATGAATTTATAGTGATAGGATCGGAAAACCCATTATCACTTCAGTAGTGACATGGAACAAAAATTTAAAAAAAAAGAAATATCGTGTTTCTGACAGAGTAGGATAGACATAGTTATAAGAGTTGAGAGTCGATAATTAATCTAAAAGTACTCTGGAATTCATGGAATCTTAGTGTGTTGATGTTGTTGTTGTTGCTTACAAACAGGTATGGTCACATCAGGTGAGGTTAGCTAGGATTAGATTTAAACATTTCTGGATTTTATCCCAGAGTTCTGGGTAGAGGGGGGTAAATACCTGTCATTTATGTCAAACACACTTTTTTGTAAAATTCCTAGTTTCCAATTTTTAAAAATGAACATTTTTGGAAAAAAATTCAAAAATTCCATATTTTGTTCTAACGATTAAGGATATAAAAGCCATTGGTTTGAGTCTATATATGACTTTATAGGATGAGTAGTTTTCAAAATATAGCCTACTTTCCAAATATTTTTTAGAAAAATTTAAAAAAATATAATATTTATCGGCTAAGAATGGGATAAACGTAGGTGTTAGAGTTAACATATGACTTTATATGTTTTTTTTAGTTTAAACATATAGTCTACTTTCCCCATTCAACTTTTTTGGAAAAAAATGTTCTTGACTAGGCATGGGATAGAGGAAAGAGTACGAGTTGAGAATACCTTAGAGTACTTGAGATTTTGATGAAAGTTTAGTGTGTTGTTGTTGTTGCTTACAAACATGGCAGTAAGCATTATGTCGTGATAAAATGGACTGATATACTTTCCAAGACCAAGAGAAAAATCCACTAAATGCATTGACAAAATAACTTGTCAAATAAGCAAACACAAAATGCCCAACATAAGACCCCACACATAAATTAATACATAAGCTAATTTGTAAAAATGTCAAACACTTGCATGGTATTACATTTTAGGTAATGCATGCGAAACATGAACTCACTTGTCTGTTGTATAAAACGGACTCTTCAACAATGGACACTGCTTGCACATTTTTAATTACTACCCGACTCTCTCCACTCCTAATGCAAAATGAACATGTAAAACACAAATTGGAAAAATCCATGTTTCCATATTGACAAAAAGAAAAAAAAACATTAAACTGAAATTTTAAAAACTGTAAATGGGAATTTGGTAAATTGACAAATGTGAAAACAACAAATTGGAAAATCCATGTTTCTATATCATGAAATTGAAAAACTTTAAACTGACATTTTAAGAACTGTAAATGGGAAATTGTGAAATTAATAAATGTGTAAACAACAAAATGCAAAATCCATGTTTCCATATTATGAAATTGAAAAACTAAAAACATACTTTAAAAGAAAAAACTGAAAATGGGAAATTGGAAAATTGACATATGTGTAAACAACAAAATGAAAAAAGAATCCGTATGGGGGCAGTGATCATGTTGTACAGTAACCTGTAAGACTAGCATAAGGATAGTTGCATGTACCTTATATACTTTGTGTATGTGCATTAGCCTTTGGATTAGCTTAAGTTAGGTTTGGTAAAGTTAGGTTTAATGAGGTTAGGTATGTGACCTTGTAGTTTACTCTTTTAGAAAAATGTGAAAAAAGTAAAATCTAAAAATCAAAAAATCTTAAATTTAAAATGTAAAATCTAAAAAAGTAAAATTAAAACAAATCTAAAATCCAAAATGTTAAAATGTAAAATGTTAAAATGTAAATTCTAAAATCTTTAAATGAGGTTTCTGCGGGTTATGACAACACATTTATGATTTAGTCCATGTTGATGTGTGGTATCCAATTACTGCTGACTTTGCATGATCATCACCCATTGTCTTGATCAACACCTGGGGTTTCAAATTACTGCAGCGTTAGTCATAGCAATAGAACTGTGCGCTCTCTGCCATGTCAGCAACATGACACCGGAAAGAACACCTGTGTAATATCCAATGACTGCTAACTTTGTATAATCATCACCCATTATCTTAATGAACACTTGGGTTTTCAAATTACTGCCGCGTTAGTTATAGCAACAGAACTGTGCGCTCTCTTCCATGTCTGTAATATGACACAGGAAATAACAAGACGTCTTACTGTAAGTACCATTTCCTCAGTTTTAACATCTTAAGAAAAAGTATTATTCTCTTTCAACTACAAATGACTCGTTAGAACACACATTCATCCACCAAGTTAGATCCCTTGACCTGCTCTCAAATGGCATGTGCCTCGTGTACTAGGGTGTGTGCATTAGCCCTAGCCTAACGTTCCGTACAAACTAAACAGAATGTGGGTTGTTAGCTCTTATCATGCACGTGCACAGGTGAACACTTGTGTGTTAGGTCATATTACACATGAACTTGCATTTTCTCACGTAAGTGCATTTCTCTGTTCCACAAGATACACATTTGATTGCTGGATTGTATCCTGCACTGTTTATGTGTTATAGCTTTGCTAGGTAGTTCTCTACATATAGCAATTTTACCGCTGCTCTACCTACTCCTTTTGCTCTTTTGGCTTTCTTACAGTCTAGTGTGTGATAGACAGCATTAACTGTATATCAAACCCAGTTCACCTTTGTATTTGTAATCCAAGTAATAATTTGAAAAAGACACAAATGTAATCAGTTTTAAACGTTATCTCTGTTTTGTTTTGTTTAATAAGTTTATGACATGCATATTAACCTGAAATCGAACCCCTGGTGAAAAGGCTAACAGCTTAACCACTGCACCACCATACCCTTGTTTCATAGTTCGACTCGTTCTAGACCTCAGAACTGGAAATCGAGTTAAGACCACCAATACAAGAGCTAAAAGTGCTTACCACTGCAACACACACAAAATGTATAGCTGGTAATAATAGACAACCGGAAATGATTATATTTCTGTTTGCAATGCATTTTGTCATTAGCCTACTGTCTGAGCACTGACAGAAACACAGTTTAGTTTAGAACAAGCTAGTGTGTGTGTGTGTATAGATTATTAGCCTGATGTATTTAAAGCTTGTTGTGTGTAGCGACCATTTTGTCTCGGTAACCACTGAGCATTTTTGTGTTTTAGCTATCATCTTTAACCAATCAATTAAAGATAGTCTACTCTTAATTCTTGATAAGTCAGAGTTTGCGTACACCGTTTCTCATTTATTAACTCATACCTGCAATCTATACTCTCTCTATACTGCAGTTTGATCTGAAAACAAGTTTCAATGGTAAAAGACTTGTCAGTCACCATACATGTAGCCTACACTAATTCTTTCTCTACCTAGCTATGTTTCATCACTCATGGTAAACATCTCACATGTTCGTATCCGATTATAAGTTTATAAAATCTCAGGTCGATGACCTTGATATATTGGGTATTTTGGGTAAATTCATTGGCCATGGGAAAGGGTTGACCATTCTAAATCCTATGACACCTCACATGTTGATATTCGATTATTAGTTTTTAAAATCTTAGGTCAATGGCCTTGCTGTTTTGGATTTTTGGGGGTAAATTCATTGGTCATGGGAAAGGATTAACCATTCTAAATCCTATGACACCTCACTTGACCCTCTCCAATGATTTGTTTATAAAAACATAGGTCAATGACCATGCTGTATTAGATCTTTTGTGTAAATTCGTTTGGTCATGGAAAAGGGTTGACCATCCTGAGTCCCATGACACCTCGCTTGGCCCTCTCTGAATATTAGTTAGCGAGATATTAACAAAAGTGTAGTTAGGCCCTTTTGACAAAAAATAAATAATACATTCAAAAACAGAATGTCACCTCAAGTCCAACGACCTTTCATACAAGTCCCTAGCCTTATTGGTTCATGAGATATTAAAAAGCTGATGACCTATTAGTTTTGGATCATTTGGTATTTTTTTAAATAACTCATCTATAAATCATTATTCAAAAAGCCCGCCCGCTTACAAAATCTCCCAAGTGCGCATGCGTAAAAACAAAACAAAAACATGTTAATTCATAGTAGCAATCTACTCTTCACAAGCGTTTCATGTGGAACAACGTTTAATTTCATCATAGCATTAGGGACCATGGGCCAGTCCATAGGGACCAGTCCAAAGGCACCGGTCTAAAGGGATTTGTCAAAAAGGACCCGTCAAAAAGGGGCGTCCACAGGGATCCGTCAACAAGGACCCGTCAACAAGGACCCGTCAACCATGACCCGTCCACAGGGACCCGTCCACAGGGACTCGTCCACAAGGACCCATCCACAGGGGCCTGCGTGTGCGTGCGGGGAAACATACGATTACATCAGCAAATCATCTCGTCTAGTTTCAAATTTAGCCACTACGGCGCGCGCAACACACAGGAAGTGCGTGGGAACATACGATTACGTCAGCGAAACATGAACTCACTTGTCTGTTGTATGAGTATCAGTTTAGTAGTGGCATCAAGCATCAAAAGACGTTTACATACACAATCCATCATTATGGTAAGCATTTTTTTTCTTATCATTATGGAAATCTCCTTATTAGGAGCCGTCCACAGGGACCGGCGTGTGCGTGCAGGGGAACATACGATTACATCAGCAAATCATCTCATCTAGTTTCAAATTTAGCCACTACAGCGCGTGCAACACACAGGAAGTGCGTGGGAACATACGATTACGGCAGCGAAACATGAACTCACTTGTCCGTTGTATGAGTATCAGTTTAGTAGTGGCATCAAGCAGCAAAAGACGTTTACTTACACAATCCATCATTATGGTAAGCTTGTTTTTTCTGATCATTATGGAAATCTCCTTATTAGAATAAAATCTTAAAGTGGTTCTGGTCACTTATAGCTAAACTGTAATAGATATGATTTTTTTTGTTTCTTTATAGGCTACTACAATAAATATTCTCAATGCTATGGGGGCAGAACTGTTGATTAGAGGGGAAGAAATCTCACTGAATTACCAATGCATACTCTTTTCCGTATCATTAACATTCAAAATGTGGACACACAATGTATGGTGAACGTATACTATGTGTTAGTGAAAATTTTCAGACATTCCTTTCTACACGTTTTAATGATATGTAGGAAAGTGTGCTCGAGGATCTAAATCGTGGTGGACATTCTCTATATCTAATTTATGAGGGTATAAAAACAATAGATGCATTGTACATTCTGACTTTGAAGTTAGGTTAGGTTAGGTTAGGTTTGGTTAGGTAAGGTGGGAATTGGTTAGGTTAGGTAAGGTTAGGTTAGGACGTGCCTCCGTGGCTTAGGCGGCAGCACGCCGGCCTCTCACCGCTGGGTCCGTGGTTAAAATCACGGTTACTCCATGTGAGATCTGTGCTGGACAAAACGGAGGCAGACAGGTTTTTCTCCGGGTACTCCGGTTTTCCCTGTCAAAATTTCATTCCAGCAACACTCTCCACTATCATTTCATTTCATCTGTCATCCATTTAATCATTGCCCCAGAGGAGTGCGTCAGGCCTCGGCAGCCGGCACAGTTCATATCCTCGCCGCTAGATGGGGGCTTCATTCATTCCATTCCTGACCCGGTCGGAGACTGGAAGCTGGCTGTGGATTTTCAGGTAAGGTTAGGTTAGGTTAGGTTAGGTAAAGTTGGGTTAGGCAGAATGGCTGCGGTATGAATCAAAAGCCAGCTCCTGTCAGTTTTGCCTCACAAGTTTGAGTGTACCCCATTCCAAACCTCAGCCTAGAATTAAATTCCTTGACAGAGCCAGAACTCGAACCCGAGCCTCCACAGTAACAGCTAAAAATGCTAGCCACTACACCATAAAGTGGGGCAATATAAGGCTGGTCTTGATTGTACATGATCAATCAATAGTTACCTAATAATAATAATAATAATAATAATAAATATTCCACTTAGCAACTACATAGCCGACCTCTCCATGGGTTCTTTTACATGCCAACATCGTATGACATGCGTGTCTTAATTTTTGCCGCCTTTCAAAAATCGCTTACCACGACCAAGAGCGAACCTGCAAGCTTGGGGTTGGTAGTCCGACACGATAACCTCTCACCCACCGTGGCAAGCTATCAATCAATAATTACCTAATAAAATTATTATTATTAATAATAATAATAATAATAATAATAATAATAAATATTCTATTTAATAACTACACGGCCCACCTCCCCCTGTGACAGCGTGGCAGCCATATTGCCCATTAGCCCCTGTGCCAGCTCTGAATGACCTCTCCAAAGAATAACATAGGGCTGATTGCGCGCCGCGGCCATCTTGCCCATTAGCTCCTGTGCCAGAATCGCCCTTTTATTCCTACTCATTTAGTTATCGATGAAGTGATATCATTTATGTAGATCGAGAAGAGAAGGGGTCCTAGAACTGATCCCTGAGGGACTCCTGTCACCACGGAGCGCCAAGAAGACATTTGATTTCAGTTACTTTTAACGCGCTGTTGGCGCCCGTGTAGATATGAGTCCACCCATTGGATACTGTTCATAGGGAGATGAATTTTGATTAGGCTAGAGAGTAATATGTCATGATCAACAGAATCAAATGCTTTGCTGAAATCAAGCAGTGCTGAGATTGTTGCTTGCCCACTGTTCAGAACCCTTCTTATGTCATCCATGACCTTAAGTAGTGCCGTAGTAGTTCTGTGATTTTTCCGGAAGCCAGATTGGTGCTCATCGAGGATGTTGTGCGCTTGCAAATAGCAGGAGTGTTGTTCGTACACGATAAATTCGAGAGATGTGGAGATGGCAGATAATATGCTCACTGGACGATAGTCACTCCTTGTGTGTGTTTAGAGATTGGAATGACAATAGCCACTTTCCATAGCGATGGGTACGAACCGGTCATTAACGAGTAGTTGAATATGTGTGTAATTGTGGGAAGTATAATGTCAATGATTCGTTTGAATATTTCTATTTCTATATTGTCGATTCCTTTCGATTTTGATTTGATTCTAAGAATGGCGCGTCTGGCTTGAGACGGGGTAACATGCGAGAAGTAGAATTTTTCTCTGTTGAGGGTGGGGGTGTTGTAGTTGTTGGTGAGAGTTCTGTGTTTTATGTCTGGGTAGACAGAATGTCCTGTACTAGTATAATAGTAATTGAGTGTGTCAAGAGGTAGATTAATGGGGTTGTCATTTTTTCTTTGCCTATTCCCATGTTTCTTAGTTCATTCCACGCCCGAGCAAGTTGTGAGCATGCCGGGTTCGAGCGTTACGTACTGCTTGGGATGATCTGTTTCGGAGCTTTTTAACGTCGTCATAATTCTATTGCGTGGGTAATTTCTTAAACTTTCTGTGCGCAGAATCTCGCTTAGCCATTAGTTCTTTCAGTTCCGTGCTGAGCCAGGGTGCTGGAGGTCGCGTCGCTCGAACAGTTTTTACTGGAACATGTTTTTCATATAGTCCTGTCAAGTTGTCGATCATTTTGTGTACTTTATCATCTATATTGTGTATATTCAGTATGTCATGCCATGGTGCATTGAGAGCGTCTTCTATCGAGGATAGCGTGTCAAGTGTAGAGAGGTCTCTGTGCGTGATGGTCCTTGGTTTGGTCTTCTTATATTTTAAAGAGTAGGACAAGTAGATTAAGTCGTAGGCAAAAATTCCTGGTACAGATGTCTGCCCGTATTCAAGCACTTAGTCTGTGTTCTTTACTGATATCAGGTCAAATGTCATGTGTGATGTGCGTGTGTGATGTGTTGGTAGTAGGTCTAATATTTTCATTTCACGTGACGCGAGCATATTCAAGAGTTGCCGAGTTTCAGCTTTGGTATTATCGCCTATATTGGTATTGAAATCGCCCATGACTATTACGTGCTGGTAAAGAGGCTGGATGCGTAATAACGCGTTCTCTACGTCCTCTAAATGACCCAGCGAAGGTGCCTTGTAAACAACGCAGACAGCACACTTTTTATGGGCGGTCTCTAACTCGAATAACATAAATTCGGGTCTCCTATTGTACTGGCTATCTGAGCATACTGGGATTTTAGGATTTAAGTTCGTCTTAACAAAAGCTCCAACCCCATCACCTTTCTTTCCTACTCGGTCGTTGCGTGATAGTGTGTAGCCGGACAAGTTAAATGATTTTGAAAGATGGAGTGGCGATAGCCATGTCTCACTCATCAAGCAAATATGGAATACATAAGTTCTAGTTCATGAAAATGTGCCGATAAGGTCTGTACATTTACGTGCGCTATGTGAAGACCTGTCGGATTAAGTAACAGTTTTTCGAACAGGTAATCACGGGCTGGGGTGGAGTCATTGTTCCCTGGAGCTACTTCTGGCACTCTGTCACCTTCACAAGGCCACGGTGAGAGAGGGGTGGGACTGGTGGAATTCCTTTCACTGCAGGGGGTATGCTCAACCGAGCTGCTGTCAGAGGTCGTAGACCCATATACTAGGTTTGCCAACTTGGGAAATGAAAACTAAACAAATTGTACCATACTGAACTAAGACTAAGATTACACTATACAGGTGAACTAATATTAATTAGAACTAAAGTAACATACAGTGGCCGCTGTCAGCCAGGTGAATGTTTTTGACTACACTTTCTAACTAGTTTGGTAGGTCACACATGCGGTTAATCCTAACCTTGCTACCATCGGGTTGCTTGATGAGGATATCGCCCTGCGAACTCCAACTATTACTAACAGAGAAACGAGAAATTGCAGTCTTCAAAATGGCCAGCCTGGTGGAGGTGAGATCTTCGCGAATTGTCACCTTGCTACCTTTAAGCATTCTTTTTTTTTTAGAAACACCTCCTGCCTGGTACGGAATGACACAAATTTCACAATAATAGGCCGCGTTTTCCCCGGGGATTTAGGCCCAGCTCGATGGCTCCTGTGAATATCATGCAGGTTAACACTTGAGCCGATATCACTAAAGATGTTTAGAGCTAGTTCATCAGTATTTTCTTCGGCACGTTCGTGCACACCAAAAATCCTGATGTTGGATCTCCTGCTATATTGTTCTAGGGAGTCATACTTTTCTTCGAGCTCGTTTCTAAGGGCTCGTATTTCACTCTCGCGACTCTCAAGCTTTTTGGTGAGATCTGACACAAGTCCATATTGAACTGGAGTGACTTCTCCAGTTGTTTGACGACAAGTTCAGTCATTCTCTCAGATATAGCAGAGATAATTGTATCGAGGAACTTACCCGAACTGAGAGTCTCGTTGAGCACCTTATTTACGGCCTCCTCAACTAAGTTGGCACTACCGTTGGCGTCACAGGAGGCGCGCTTGCCCTTGCTTCTGGTCATCTTGATTAAATTATATATTTACTATATAACTGCGGAGTTACCACACAAAATAACTTAACACAGTTTACACTTATTGTATTACTCACACGTGTACCACTTATTTTCAATGTGCCTACACAATAACACCTTCTAATTCACTTTCACTGAGGAGCCGAGCTTACACGCGTCTGCCAAGCAACATGGAGTTAATTCTATTTTTCACAGGTGCGAAGCGTATTTCTTATAGTTTATCTTAAATTTGGCCATGTGAAAGCTTCATTCAGTAGCGCGACTGATTTTTTGACACCTATGTCCAAAATATCTGTGTGATAGCCTTACAATTCTCCTTTGTAATTCAGGTGGGACCACAATCCGTAAACGGGTATGCTCTGGATCGATACATTTGTGAAGTAGGTTGTTGTAGAAGCTGTATCCTTCGGCGATTTTCTCAGCTTCTAGAAATATAGGTGTGCCTCAGATGAGCTTCCCCTCAAAGAAATCTATCATCATCTTCATCTATGGATCCTGGCGTTGCTTCTCGCCTATGTGACTCAATTCTTCGATATATCTTTGGTGATCTTCATTCGTAATAGCCTAGATTTCTTCTTCTTCTTCTTCTTCTTCTTCTTCTTCAGAGTCCGGTATTCCACTCAGCAAATCTGGAATGTTTTCCTTTCCTGGGTAGTACTCGATCTCTATGTCGTGCTGCATCACATATAAGGCTCATCTCGTGAGTCTCTGACACAAAAATTCCGTCTTCAATAAAAATGTAAGGGCCTTATGATCAGTTCTTAAAGTGACTAGGAATCCTACATTATCCTTATTCAGTACTGCAACGCATGAAAAATTGCTAGTAATTCTACCTCAGTTATGGTAAATTCTTATCTTGGGGCTTTAACCTCCTTCTAGTGAAAGCTAAATTGTTCCTTTCCTCGGGCTGGGCTGGATCTTCTTGGTAGAGTATAGCCCCAATGCCGATTATCGATGCATCTATTTGTATTACAAATCGTTGGTTATAATCTGGGTATCCCAACTTTACTCTTGGTATTTACAAAGGCTTCTTCGCTATCCATTTCTATCTTCCCCCCTTCTTTAGGAGATCTTGTAACGGAACTACAGTGCTTGTATAGGCCGGAGAGTGATTTTGTAAAAATCCACAGACACCCAGGAAACTTCTCACGTCTTTGACCTACCTTGGTCTTGGAAAATCCTTAATAGATTGCAGTTTCGTTGGGTTTGGCCTAACCCCTTTCTGGTCCACGACATGTCCAAAAAATACCACTTGTCTCTGACAGAAGTTGGATTTTTTCAAATTTATCTTGAAATTCGCCCGTCTTAAATTTTCTAATAATTTTTCAAGTTTCGCCAAGTGTTCAGCTACTGTTTCAGACGTTAACAATAATCTCAGCCACATATCTAATCGTGGAGGCTTTTACTTCGGTCAGGTTCCTATCCAGAGCTCTAATTAGCGCTGAACCCGCCGTCTTAGGCCAAAAGGTAAGCGTTTGAATAAATATGTCTTCTGGTCGAACTGAAATGCTGTTAAGAGACTCGCCTTCTCCTCCATCCCCAGGTGATGGTAAGAACTTGTGAGATCGATATTTGAAAATACGGTTTTCCTTTTAAATCTCTTTATGACCTCTTTGATTGGCGGTGCCTGGTCGTGCTCCGAAATTATGGTACCTGGTCGTGCTCCGAAATTATAATTCGGTTTAAAATTCGAGCATCGAGACAGACTCGCACTAAGTTGTCAAATTTGCTAATGACAACTAGCGGACTCACGTAAGGTGTCGCGGCCTTCTCTATAATGCCTGCCTCTAACATGCCTTGTAACGCTTCTTTGGTCTTGCCGTTGTGTTTGTCTGCAATAGGATATGGCTCTTGATAAAATGAGGTCCAATCTTTGACTTGGAATGCACACTGAAAATTTAATCTTTTTCCTGGCTTGGAATCGAATACACTCTTTGTTCTGTGAAAATTATTTCCAAAGTATCCCTGTTCTCAATTCCTCTTCTAAACGCGAAATATTATCTTCCTGCCTTTCTTCTACGAAAATATATTTTCTTATGTGCCAACTTTGTTCATGAATCCGATGTTCTTCGTGATCCATTGAGATATTTAGTCCATTTGACCCTCTTCATTCCGGAATTTCACCAAATTTTGGGAAAAATCGATTACCACTTTCTATTCACGGATGGAATCCGCACCTAGAAATTCGTTATGAGGTAATTTGTTTACCAATAGAAAGCTTTGGGAAATTACATTACTGCCAACTTCAAGGTCCAAAAATACTTGGTATTGCACAAAAGTATTTTATCAATAACGATACCTTTTATCTTTACATTCGAAATGGCTATTTTTAGAATTTTCTCACGCGATTCGATATCGTTCAGTAACGCTTGCGTGATTAAACTGAAGGTCCAACCCGTGTCCAGCAGACTCCTAATTTGAATTCTTTTACATACCTTGTTTCAGGAACACTGATTCACTGAATGAAAGTATCAATCCTTGATATTTTTTTCTAAAGTACAAAAATTAGCCAAGATACCTATAGTATAGGTCGGGGAAAAATCTGGAGATGATGTAGTAACAGACCTCATGCGAAAGAACGTTGCCGCACTTTGGCGGCAAGCCACTCAGATGTCGGTATGACTTGTGTGAGGGGAAGTAACGTGATTAGGCACTCTTGCTGCGGAAAAATTTTAAGTTCAATATGGTAAAACGTTGTACAGAGAGTAGATCAAATCTTTTTGTGGTTGAATTTAACCAAACGTGAAGTAATATCCAGCTGGATCGTAATTCTTCGTATTCGGAAAACACGTACATTCGTAGAAGGCACGTCTCCTCAATTGTGGATTTGTAGTCGGCATTTTAGAATTGGAACATCAACACGAGGTCCTGACAGACCAAGGCATTATCTTATATGAAGCTAAACTTATGAGATCAGCGCCAAAAAAGGGAGGGTAGCAGAGTAGCTGCTTGAAGAGAGGCCGAATTGAAAGATGACAGAGAGGATGTGGAAGCATTGCCATGCCCAGCTGGAGTCCCGTGGTCATCAACCTAGGTCTTACTATTTGTGAGCTGCTGAGGAAAGATTCTCAGGGCTAGAATTGTAACATGAAAATGAAGGAATATGGATTAATTAGTAACGCGAGTATACCAAGAGTTCATGAGCATAAATAGTGACAAGACTGAGGCGAGATTGATGCCAACACCACAGCTAAATTACACGTCTTGTGATCAATCACAACATGAGTCAAGGGGACACAATCTCCAAAGAGTGACACAGTCCTGACCTAGCAATGTTCCGTCCGGACTGCAGTATAATCAAGGTTATCCTTTTATAAACAAATTCAGCAACGTTACGCAGCATTCGTACAATAATCTTAACTCCTGAAGTTCCCTGCTCATTATCTCTACCCGTGAATTTGTGTATGTATAGAAATTATTTATATTATTATGGACACCACACCAACATATGCTATTTACTGTGGTTTCTGTAGTAATGTGAGTATTTGTTTTTAAGGCTAGGATTGCGATCGAGGTGGTCTTTCCTGGGGTAGACGTGGGAAACAACGTAAGACTACTTGGCATATAGGATACCTGAGGTGGGAATCGAACCATCCTCCTCACAGGTTTGCGTCACAAGTCTGAGTATATTATGTTCTAACCCTAAGACCCTCTCCTTTACAATATTCCGCGGCAACGTTTGGATTAGATTTTTCCCATTGTTGCAGGAAGAAAGGAAGTAAAGTTACTGTACGTTGATAATAATATTTTACATTTATATTTACAGTGCAACAACTAAGGTACTGCAACTCAAATTTAACAGCATAAGGTAGTTAATTAAGGCTGATTTCCCTGAAACACAACAATTATGTCTTCTTCCAATTTTTATTTTACGTGGAGTGTGTGGTTACTACCATAATTAGCCATGGTGGTACTTATATCTTCTTAAGAAATAATGTACGGTAGATCATGAACAGTTAACAGCTTATGATTATATAATTATGGAACAGGATTTTGAATTCTCTGCCGTAAAACTACAGCAGTTTAAGTTAATAATTGTATGCGTATACCGTACTCTGTCAGGAAATTTTCATTTATTTATATCAGGTGTGTTCAAGAAGTAACGAACCGGAGGCATAATTACAGAAACCAGTACCTGTATGTTAGAAGTATTGGCCCTGGCTGTTGAGGCACTTGTCCCACTGTGACACGAGGCGGTGAATGGCTGTCTCAAAATTCCCTGGGCTGCGATGTGAACTAGTTCCGCACGTACAGCTCGACGTCGGCGTCCGAGGTGAATCGTTGGCCCCGCAGAGCCCTTTTCAGGGGACCAAACATGGCGTAATCACAGGGAGAGAGGTATGGACTGTGTGGAGGGTGGCCGAGAACCTTCCATTTTAATTTCTGCACGAGTGCCGCGACTGTGTTGGCCGTATGAGGTCGTGCATTGTCGTGGAGCGACAACGGCGGCAATGGCGTTCACTGTCCCTGGGCGGTCCTGGGTAATGAGTGCATCAACCAGCTGGACGTTGTCATCGGTAATGCAGGGGGTGCCCCAGACCGGGCATCATCGGCTAACGACACTCGTCCTCTCCTGAAGCGCTTGTGCCACGCCTTAACCCTTGCAAGGGACATGCAGTGTTCGCCGTACCCTTGTGACATTCGGCAATGAATGTCCGTTCCCCCTACTCCTTCCGCTGTCAGAAACCGAACAACACCTCTTTGCTCTTCGGTTGACGCCACCACGTCACTGTTTGCAATGCGACTGGCAGCGTTGGACGATTGATACATGCTGCCGCTCACTTTGTATCGTCACGTGACGTGCACGCGTGCCCTCTAGCGACGGGTTGTGACTTTCCACCCTCTGGTCGAAACCACACCTCGTTACACATGCCACGTTTGGCCGATGAAGTAACCGGTTTGCGCATTCCAGCCTCCGGCTCGATACTTTTTGAACACACCTTATAGATAAATTAGAACTGTTACTCAATAATATGAGCAAAGTAAATTTCGATGTAATAATACGTGGGGATGTAAATGTGGATTTCTTAAAATGTGATAGAAATTGTTAATTATTTCCTTTGGATTGAAACCTACAATAAATACCCCGACAAGAATAACAAAATTTAGTAAAACCATTCGTAATCATTTTTTTAATAAAGATAAATATCACCATTTAATAGAACTCTATTGCCCGGGTTTTAGTGACCCATGGACAAATACTGAGCTTTGAAGTACCCGAAAAAATCAATAATAATGATAATGGAATAAAATCAAAGTGCAGGTCATTCACTGAAGCAAATGTTACATACATGTATTTCAATGACTTATTAAATAAGGAAAAATGGTCAGAAGTTTATAAACTAGAAAATGTAAATGATAAATTTAATGCATTTAACAGTACCTAAACACTATTTTGAAACAGCATTCCCCTTTGAAACAAAGAGCTATTCAAAATAACAAAACTAGCAATTGGATAACAACAGGGATTATAAATTCATGTCAAAGAAAGAAATTTCTACACAAAATATATAAACAATACCCCACATCACCTGACATCAATAATACATTCTACAAAAATACACTAGCATATTAAGTAAGGTAATAAGACTGGCAAAGAAAATGGATAGTGATAATTTTATTTCCCAATCATCTAAAAAGCAGGGCTATGTGAACCGTGATAAAGAAAGACACCGGAGAATCTGCTAAAATACAAAGGACATTACACTGACCGGCAATAATAAAGTGATCAATAACCCAGAGGAAATAGCAATCACTCTAAATGACTATTTTTTGGAAATTCCACAAAAATTATTAAATAAATCACTGGTAAATACACTAAATTCTAATAATAAAATAAATATATGCAGTGATTCTTTATTTATAAATCATGTCACAAATGAAGAGGTAAGAATAGTTATAAAAGAGCTAAAAATAAATTCTGTGCTGGCATTGACGGCATTCCTGATGCAATTTTAAAGAAATGTGCAGAAAATATAATAAATCCACTTACGCACTTAACAAACAATTCAATTCTCTCAGGAATTTACCCAGATAATTTGAAGTTATCAAAGTAATTACAGTGCACAAAAAAGATTCGAAATATGAATTAGATAACTATCGTCCTATTACCTTAACAACTGGTATTGCAAAAATTGTGGGAAAAATTATGTAGAAGGGACTGATAAATTTGATAATAAAAAATAAAATACTATCAAACTCACAACATGGATTCAGAAAGGAAAAATCTACACAGACATCAATTTATGAATGCATTAATAGTATACTGAAATTAATTGACAATAAGGGACATGTAACTGGCCTATTCTTGGATTTATCGAAAGCATTTGATGTTGTTGACCATAAAATCCCCCTTACAAAACTAAATCAATATGGCATTAGAGGTCTAGCTAATAAATGGATAGAGTCCTACTTAACAAGGCGTAAACAAATAGTAAGTTTGAGACACAAGGATGATGGAAGCAGATTACTTAATGAAACATTGTCCAATGAGGGTATTATTAAATTTGGAGTACCCCAGGGATCGGTTTTGGGCCCACTACTCTTCCTGCTATGTATCAATGATATAACACAGAACGTTGATTCTTATAAGGACATTTTGTTTGCGGAAGATACAACACTCGTAATAAAAGGTGAAACTGAACAGTTCTTACAGCAGTCTGCTGACTCTGTTACAGAAGGGTTAACCAAATGGTCACAAGATAATCGCCTCATAATAAACTGTAAAAAAACAGTATACAGAATACGAATCCTGCGACGCCCAATAGAACATTAAATGATCATCAAATAGAAAATAAATCAGAAACAAAATTTTTAGGACTATGGATACAACATGACTTGCAATGGAATAAACATATAAAATATCTGAATACTAAACTGAACTCGATGTGCTTTGCGTTATGTATTTTGAAAACTCGTACAAGCATGCACACATTAAGAAATACATATTTTGCTTTTTTCCCATTCATACTTAAGATATGGGGTCATATTTTGGGGTATGTCACCAGATGTACTAAGCACGTTTTGGATACAAAAGAGGGCGATTAAATTTATGGCAAATGTAAACACTAGAGAATCATGTAGACCTCTGTTTAAAGATTTAAACATCCTCCCACTGCCCTGTGGCTAGGTTTTGGCCAGGGTTAAACACTACCCCCAAGGGAAGATGAAGAGAAAAGGAAAGGGAAGTGGGTTTCGGACTGAAGAACAAGTGTGGGTAAATGGGACGAGAGTCCAACATCCAAACAAAATTAATTTGAGCAAGTATTCAGTGACGAGTGTCACCGCAAAGCCCGTGAAGCACCTAAAGTGGGTATGGACCTGGACGGAGCTAATGGGAGATGCGGCTGGAGCTTGGGCTATTTGCAAGTAAGCAACGATAGTACCTTCCCTTCCAAGCCTATATTTGACATCTATGGGGAAGGGTGGTAGTCTGGCAAGACAAAGAATGACAAATTTACTATATATCTGGTGTATTTTTGGAAATACACGGAAAGAAAGAATTAGCTTTTGCTGTTCTTCATTACTTTATATCAGTCCATTTATTTACATTTCTTTCCCACACACACCAACATCTAACTGTTACCTCCTGTTTTCCCCGTGCATTTGTTCATTTTTTCTGTCAGTTTTTTTACAGAAACGCATATTCCGTTGAACCAGCCTGACAGCGTCCCATCGCTGCCTTCCGAACTTCCATTGCTTCAAGCCATGAAGACTTCTACATTAATCCGCAGGGCGTCGTGTTCTTCACCAACCAACTACTCTATGAAGACACCGCTCCAAGAAGAATTTTGTTTCTGTAAAGTTTTTTCATGTTTATGTATAACCTCTTTGTTTCCTCCCCTTACTCGCCCGCTTCCCCCTCTTCTCGCCTCCTCCTACTGCTCGCTTCTCCGCGCGCGCTGCTCGCTCGCTCGTTCACTTCTTCTCGACTTGTCTCCGTGCCGTGAGCAACCGCTCACCCTCTCAAGTGCACTCAACTTCTTGTTGGACATGCCGTCTAGGCTAGTGTACTTTCGCTGCGTCTAGCAGCCCTCACTTGTACGTCGGAAGTCAAACCAGTCAGTTGGAGCTTAACTAAAGCTCGCCTCCTCAATTCTAGAGGCAAACTTTAAATTCGACGCCATGTTCGAATTTTAGAACCAACCGTCAACAGCAACATCGCCTTCTTCATGAAGCAAAGATAAGTACCGACTTCATGTTTTAACCACATTCTCATCGCTTTTAAAAGGCTCAATGCTTTTATTTGGATTTTATATACAGTGAAAGTCGCTATGTGATAATAACTGCTTTCAAGAGATCTTCTTGATCAAACTTGAACTATCAAGTCTAACTTTCAAAATGAAAGATTTTCTGAGATGCTACCTCACATCGAGGGATATTTCAAAAATACCCACTGTCTATATAATCTAGTTTTCCGCCGAGGGATTCTCTACCCAATTTAAACAAGTCATCATTGCTCTGGAACCTTCCAGAACCTGCACTCTATCTACCAGTTATACTGTCATGTACTTTCCACTCACATATGGGAATACTTTTTCAAACTAAGGAATCTTCCTTATTAACTGCTAATCAATATCTAATTTTTCTTCCTCCGTTGGGATTTTTCTGGTGTATTCAACTATAACCTACAAGTTTTTCAAGTAATAGACTCTCGCAAATCTAGTGTAACTAGTTATTTTCCACCATTGCAATAACTTTCTTTGCCATCAACTTTTTGTGCTACTACAGTGAACTTTTTAACTATATCAACTGAATATAGTAATAACAGTGCCTGTTCAACTTTTCATCCGCGTCGCGCTCGTCCGAGTACTATAAATACGGCCATGAACACTTTTCCACAATCCCATTTGATCATTCCCAAACCCTTTACTAACAAACTAAAATAATAAAATTGTTACTTTAGGTCTTTTTTCAATGAGGTGTGACTCTACATAAGTGCCCTCCCTTATTTGCTCCATGTTTAACGAATTAATGTCTGTAAAACTTCGTGTCTAGTCCACGCCTTAAATTATATTGTTTCTCCCCTTTAATTAGGGAATCCAATTCTTTCAACTCATAAGTGAGTTATCTTTAGGTTTCACGAAAGGTAAATTTGCCCCATTTTTCTCGTGATCCCTACTTAAACATAGGAGTTCTAGAAACTTCCTTTCGATTGTTCTCTTCAGGTTTCAAAATAAGTGACCTGCCCTATTTGTATAATCTCCAATGTATAATCTACCCAAGTATTTCTGTATCAATACAATAAGTTAGAAACTTCTATTTCATTTCCTCCTGTTTTTTGTTGTTGTTACTTTTGAAGTTGTTCATATTTCTAAGATACGTATCTAGAAATCCTTAAAGTACACATCTTGTACTTGATTTATTGTTTAACTTTAATTACGTCAGTTACCTTTAAATTTTTCATTTATTCATCTTAGCCATTTCAAAATCTTACGAAGATTTTAAAGCATATAAAAGGTTTAAAACCAAAAGAATTATCAATTGCCTGGCGCAAGCTTTAGATGTTTTCGGAGGTCTGCGACCCCAATTGTTTATAAAAATCAAAATTATTTATTTGTTACAAAAACTACTTCCTTTTACATTGTTAAATAAATTAAAGATTTGTTTTTTGCTTTATCACTTCTCTAACATAACGGTTAGGCAAGATCCTGTCTTCCTCGACTCTTCCTATTTAATAAAAATAAATCTATTGATAGGGTTTTCACCACTTGTTGAATTTGAGCAAGAACTCTTAGTTAGTAACTTAGTAAAGTCTCTCTTAGCTTTAATAGCTAATTCTAACTGGCCAGTAAGGCAAGCATATCTCACTACGCCAGCTTCCTGCTTGTGTAGATTCTCTTTAACACTTATGGTTGGTTTTTCGAAATACAAGTGTTTCTCACTGTCTAAACTTTTAGTCGGCGCCTCGCTGGGTAAAAGCTTAGTCATTTCTAAATGCAACTATTGGTACACTCACCAAAATTATTCCCAATGGTATAATTGCTTTATCCCTATCCTTCTTGGAAGCAATTGGTCGCTCTTTAGAAATTCTACAATTCCAAAAACTAAAATATCAAAGCTGATTCAAATTATTTGCACTCTTCAAATTACTTGTTTAGAAACAAACTCCTTTGAACAGATACACAATAAATCTGTTACTCTTTGACTTGCCAGACCACCACCCTTCCCCATAGTAGGCATATGTATGCTTGAGAGGGAATACACTACAGAAACTTCCTTGCGAACAGCCCAAGTTCCAGCTGCGTTTCCTGTTAGCTTTGCCCAGGTCCCTACCCACTTTAGGTATCGGAGAGTGGATTTGCAGTGGCAGCTGCCTTTGAGTATACTTAAAGTTAAAATTATAACGTCTGTTGGACTCTCGACCTATTTCTCCATCCTTTTTCTCCAGTCCGAAACCCACTTCTTTTTCTTCATCATCTTCCCTTGGGGGTTAGGTTATTCCCAAGCTAATAATCTACCCAATATCCTTTCAAAGGAGTCAGGTTTAATCGAAGGTTTTGAAGGGCGCAAATAATTTGAATTCGCCGTGATGTTTTTAGTTCTTGGAATTGTAGAATTTCCAAGGAGCGATCGAATGTTTCCAGGAAGGGTAGCGATGAAGCAGTTATAGTGCTTTTGGAAACAATTGGATTGTTTTTGAAATTTTTTGGTTTTAAATTTTGGTAAGAACACCAATGGTTGCATTCAAGAAAGGCTAAGCTTTTACCCAGCAAAGCGCCGACTAAAAGTTTAGACAAGAAGAAAAACTTAAATTTGGAAAACCAACCATAAGTTACAGAGAAAATCTCAACAAGCAGGAAGCTGGCGGAGCTAGCTAACTTGCCTTACTGGCTCGTAGGAATTAGCTATAAAAGCTAAGATCGACTTTGAAAAAGTTTTTGCTGAGAGTTTTTGTTCAAATGCAGCAAATTGTGGAACCTTTTTTAATTTGATGCTTGATTTTCTTACCGCGAGCATGAGCTTTTGGGTAGAGTTAGGGGAAGTAGGATCCTTCCTAATCGTTTTTGTTCAAATGCAGCAAATAGTGGAACCTTTTTTTAATTTGATGCTTGATTTTCTTACCGCGAGCATGAGCTTTTGGGTAGAGTTAGGGGAAGTAGGATCCTGCCTAATCGTTATTTTATAGAAAATGATGAAGCAAAAGGATATAGTTTGATTTATTTAACAATGCGTAGAAATATGATAAATTTAACAAATATAAAAGGTACAATTTGATTTTTAAACCTTTGAGGTCTCAGGCCTCTAAAATTGTTGAAGTTTGCACTAGGCAATTAACAAAATTTGGTTTTGAACCTCTTGTAATCACCAAATCTGCATAAGATTTTAAAATAGTGCTGAGATTAACAAATTTAAAGTTTAACAACAATTAGCGCAATAAAAGCTTTAACAATAAATCAGGTACGATATATGTACTTTGAGAATTCCTATATGGAAGTTCTAAAAGTATGAACAAATAACAATTCGAAATTATAACAAAGAGAGAGAAATTAAGAAGAAGTTTCTATAACTTCTTGTATTTAAACAGGGATCACGAGGAAAATGGAGCCAGTATCCTTTCGTGAAACCTGGAAAAGGAGAGTTAGAAAACTCACATATGAGTAGAAAATAGAATTCCCCAATTGAAGAGGGAAAGAATTATAATGTGGACTTGCCACAGATAAGCAGAAGTTAATTCGTAGAATGTGAAACAAAGTTGGAAGGGCACATGATAGCAAGCGAGGCCTCTTAAAAATTGACATAAGTTGTAGTTTAAACAGCTAGGTACATCAGTTGCCTTAAATTTAAAGCTTAATTAGATAAAGTTAGTAAATTGTTTTGGAAAAGGAAATAGGGACTTTAGGAGAAAATTTATGGCCGTATTTATTGCTTTCGTTCGAACACGACACGGATGGTTGTTGAACGGGCACTGTTATGCACTGTAGTCCGTTGAAAAGTTCACCATTGCAAAACGAAAAGTTTATAAGACGAAAAGTTATTGCAATTGTGGAGATCACTAGTTGAATTTTAGTTTGAGAAAGTTTATTGCGTTGTGACGTTTATAGATTGTAGTTGAATGCAGCGGACAATTTCCAACGAAGGAAGACAAATTATGCTGATTAGAGGTATTTTCAGCATAAATTCCTCAGTGAGGAACAAGCGTTTCCATATTAAGGTGGAAAGTACTTGACGGCATTACTTGCAAAAAGATAACTTGATGTAGAAAATTCTAGAGTTGTGAGAACAGTAGAATTGGGCAGAATATCCCGCGGAGGTGAAAGCTAAGTTTTTATAGACAGTGGGTTTAATAAGACTCCCACGGTGTGAGAACTCATTCCCAGATAATCAGTACAAGAAGTACTTTTTCATTTTAGAAAGCTAGCTGAAGTAGCCACAAATAAATCAAGAAGATCTTTTGAAGGCAGATATTGCATCAAATATAGCAATTTCACACTGGCTATAAAATCAGATTAAAAACATTTAGCTGTTAAAACCAATAAAAACATGGTGAAAACCATTAAAGATTTACTTAGCTCATTTCTGAAGAGTAGGCGATGTTCCTGGTGACGGTTGGTTTCAAAATCCAGACATGGCGTCTGATTTAAAAGATGCCTCTCGAGGAGAGGAGACAAGCTCGGGAAGAGTTTCGACTCTACGTGTAAACATTTGACACAAAAGTCAGGACCGCTCAACGAAGCACAGAGGTACTTCCCCCCGTAAAATGAATTATTTGGGATGAAAATGGGAATATTTTTTCGAAGCCCATGATAAAATTTAACCAAGCAATATTGAGGCTGGATGTTGGCAGAAACCAGTCGAGAGGCGACGTTGAGCAGGAGGGAAATTCCGTCACGTGATTGTATTGCGCAATGGAAGTTTCCAGAAGCTTAGAATCGACCTAGCAACAGCGAATAATCCCAAGAATTGTTTAAACATTGTTATAAATTATCCGATTGGATATGAGCTTACAGCCAAGAAGAAGAAGATTTAGAGAAGACGGGAGTTCCAGTAACTAATTTTTTATGGATATTTAACACATTTAAGCCCATTGAGAGTGAATTTATATAATGGTAAAGAGAAGAATATGATAATAAAATAAGTCGATAGCAGGTCGCTATTGGAAGGAATAAGCGATTTGCTAGAGCTCGCGCGAATTTGAGAGGGAACGCTAAAAGGCGGCCAGAATCGATGGACTTGGAGGGGAGACGCCAAGCATCGAGGCTCTTTATTATCTGAATGTTCGAGAGGTCAGACGTGTTTTGCCGGAAGAGAGAGGAGTTCCGAGTGTTTCACCGAGCTTGTAGAAGGTTGACTCGTGGAGACAAGGCATAAGCGAGGCGAGAATTAGGAGATTACCGCGCCTTGAAACTAAGTGAAGTTGCGATGAACTTATATGCCGCAATTACTTCGGTCTGATACACTTCAGAGACATTATTTCGACTACAGATTGTAGCTTACTATCGTTTTTAGTATATTACGAACTTTGAGAAGAATATTTCAGAAGATATAAACGTTTTTGTGAAGCGTGAGAAAAGTGTTTGTTTCCAGCGCGATAAGACACTTTTGTTCGAGCGACTACAGCGCATGCACCAGAGACAAGTGAGTAAGAGTGAATGTTAGCATTGCTTTTGTGGAACTGTATAACAACACCAATAGGATGAAGATGTATTCTATGTTGAAGAACATTATTAAGTCTGCTAATATGAGTTTAATTATGGACTAAATTAGTATGTGCGCCAGGGATATAAGCAGATAGAAGCGATATAGTCAGCGATGGAGCTTCGTTAAAGGAGTCTGTTCATGAATGTCTAATTGATGAGCGAACATGAGACTTGATGTACAACTGTATTCTAGTGCATTATTGTCAGAGATGAGCTCGACATTAACACCAGCGACTACAGAAGTATGTTCATATTCCATCTACATGAACGTTCGTTATGCGAGTGAGGTCCACGACCTTCTTTTCGAATGTCTTTCGAAATGGGAAGCTGAACTTTTGACGCAGCTCGTTGTTTTGATGAAACTGTACTGTGACGGAGAAAGAAGAGACATGAAGATTAACAAGAGGTCCAGGGCAAACCCGGTCACAATGAAGATGATGATTGGAGGCCCGCAGTTCGATCCCGGTCGGAGCTTGCTGTTTTCCAGTAGGGGAATACGTTCCTTTCCTGAGGTCACGAGTTCTTGGAGACAAGCTATGATCCAACCCGGATCTTTGGAAGATGTAACAACTGAGTATTTTGTAATACTCTATCTTGAGCTTCTAGACTTCCAGACCAGGTAGCAGTGTTCACTAACCTAGTAGTTAGAGCTTTGTAGTGACATTTTTGAACAAATTCTTTATCCATATTTCGACACAATATTTATGTATTCCATGCATAGTCATTTTATTCTTCGAGATTATTTGTAGTGATCGTCTTTCGACGCTTTTAGTTTTGTCTGTTTAAAATCCAGTTTCTGAACTGAGATTTTTCTTGTTCGAGGAACAAGCATTTTGTCATTTCCTTTAAGGAATAGTAATTTATTTTCGACGTTTATGAATTCATTGTGAATTCAGGTGATAGACATTTTCGTCTGTGTTACCGATTAAATTAATTTTTATTAGTTTAATTTGGGCATTTTAACCGTCGAGAGGAGACATCAAGAGAGAAGATATTGGTAGTGAGATATTGTGAAATATCATGGCATCATTTGGAAGAGAAACATTTAATGAGGAAACGATTATTATCGTCAGAACTCATAGACATTCGTTCAGAATGGAGATAATACGAATATGACTAATTGTATGTTTTATTGAAGAAAGCCATGAACTTTCAATCATTTAAAATAATTTGAAGTTAGAATCTTCTTGGAATATTTATTATTATCCGACGTTAGGGAAGTTCTTGTTTGATATCCCCGTCGTGATCGATTCTTTTTGGACTCACGTATATAATTTTGTGATTAAGTATTTACGAAGAGTAATATAATGTCACGTTGTAGACATCATATTCCTTCATCGGTAAAAGTTGAACCCAGAAGTGTGAAGTTAAGATTCAGTATTTTTATTAAATGTATACACAACAGTTTAAATTTATCTGAGTAACGTTTAAAAAGTAATAGTGAGGAGGTCTGTATCGATTAGTCCAAAGGTCGTTAACATGTATAGATTAATGGTTTAACAATTGATGTTATTGTTCATTAGACCAGCGATTAGTGTGACAACGCTGAGGAATTATGCCCTTTTTAAGGAATGCCAGTTTGAAGGAAGTGAAGGTGATAACCCTTTGATAGTGGTTATATATATAGGTATGTAATTCCGTGTGTAGTTTGCACACGAGGATGTTGCGAAGGTGTTTCCGCATTTTATATTACAGTCATTGCGTGGGCATGACTAGGTTTGTCAAGGCATAAAGGTGTGAGTTGACAGTACTCCTTATTTTATACACGGCTTTGGATTAGAGAAGACAGGAGGGTCACGATTTAAATTGAAACGGGACATGGATATTGACATCTGTTATGTTGTACTCTTATTAAGATTATTAAAACCAAGTATGTAACGACATATGTTTCACCTTGAGTGGTCGAAGGTATTTAATCTATTATGACACCAGATCAGAAAGGAGAGAATGGTGGTAGTATTTCTGAAGCTGTAGAAGCTTATGAGGATCCCAGTTAATTGTATTTGACATAACTGTGAGATCGGAGCTCAGGCTCATGTGTATATAGACACTACTCATTTTAAAGGATTATAGCCTATGCTATTAGTGTCATTGTAAAGTCATTCAGTATTAATTTTCTTTATTTGCCAATCGAGTGTATGATATGTTAGGTATAGGAAAGGTTATTTATTGTTAAGCGTAGTGGTTAGCGTATGAATGTTGATGTGACTGGATGTGGTTTGTTTCTTGTTCAGTGTGAATGAAATGAACTCCATTGGGACGTCACAATGCGAGAGTATGAAAGTATTAGTGTATAGAAGTATCGTTTCATTAGCGTGTAGGATGTGTGTATGGTTCGCGTATTTGTCTGACGTGAATCTGTTCCATTTTAACATAGCTTGTGATTCGATGGAGAGGTGTATTTGTAGGCAAGGTTGGAATAGCGAGGGTTTGTTTAAAACTCGTTTCCATCCAAGGCCAGTGCTCGGCCGCGCACAAATGTGGAGAGTTTTTGCGGACCGACAGGCAAGCAGCTTTTAAACCAGCCAGTTCTGGGAATGTAACGGAGTTTGTTATGTCATCAGACACGTGGCGAAGGTCGCGTGCTCTTAGCGCCCAGATGTTCATTGTGAAGCGTGCCAGAGGAATGTAAAATACACAGGGGTTTCAAATTGACGTATAGCTTGTTGTAATGACACAACCTGCCCCAAACTTTGTCACAGCGTTCATGGCATGCAGTATTATCAGTGGCGTAAATGTGAAGAAGAAAGAAAGGGAGTGTGTGTGTTTTTTGTTTACTGTATGAATGTTTAGATTTAGTTTACACCTTTGTTATTAAATTGTTTAGTTTATAAGAAGCCACGTCGTTTTGATTTATTTTAGATACAAGGAAATACAACTGTGAAACCCATTATAGGTCCAGAGGCTGACAACGAGATCCCCGAGAATGAAAGGTAGGTGTTCTACTTCGATCTAAGTGCATTTCTGTAATTCACAGTTGTGTCGTAATTTCCGCCACGTATATTCATGAGGGTCTTCTTGGAGTGGATCCTTGACTAGTATTTGCACGGGAGCTGTCAGGGTCTACGAATCCAGTCTTCCTTCGGATATCCAACAGACCGCCTCTAGAATATACGGGCACAGTACCAAGGGGGGAAGGGGGTGGGGGAAAAAAAAGGAACATACATATGAAATACCAACTTTAGAAATAAAACTAAAAGTAATCTTCAAGGAGTTGATAGTAGGCGTCAATAGCGAAGCCTGGTGGAAGGGCAGTTGTAGAAGTCCTCTTAAGCATGGAGATGTTACCTGAAGATAGGGGCGACATCTTGTGGCTGGATTGGGAAGGAAGTCCTCTTGAGCATAGAGATGTTGAGGAAATTAAGCAGTTAGCTGCTAGATGGCGCAAGGTTGATCATGGAAGTTATATCTACAACAAACTTTTAAACAGAGTGAACAAGGTGCGCAAATAAAAGAAAAGGTAAGAAATCACGGTTGGTGTTTGAGAAAAAAGGGAAGAAATAAGTTAAGCAAAGAGCAGCGAAGGCTAACTTTGTCTTACCGTGTATTCCAAAGAATACACAACCCTGAATTCATTTCTTTGAAAGTATTAGGTTTTCTAAGAAAAATTTAATGAATAATGACGTATTTCTTAAAACAAACAATGGTGTTCATAGGCATAACACAAGACAAAATCAAAGCATTCATATTTCACACACACACACACAAGCATAATATATCAATAAGGAACTTTTCACACAGGAGTTAAATTATACAATACAAAACCCCAATATATAAAATTGGCCCCAAAATAAAAACCTTTGAAAGAATGTTGAAAGCTTATGTGCTGTGCCATTGTTTTTACTCTGTAGTTGAATATCTTCACGTATAGGAACGATGAAATCTATAATTATATTTTACTTTTCTATTTTAATTTTAAGTTGTATTTATAGAATTAAGTTTTCATATAGTGACAATGGAGTAGGGTGTAAATAGTTGTCCAAGAAGATTGTATCTCTTAAGATCCATTATGATACTATGTTATAAATAGTTATTGTATTTGTAATATATACCTGTAAGTTCTCTTATTTTATAGATGTAATTTCTGACGTGTCCTATATCAAAAATGTATTGTATACATGTAATTGATCAAATGGATAAATAAAAATCTAATCTAATCTAATTGAGCTGTCCGCCTTTCATATGCTTAGAGACTGTGAAATATGCCGTAATCATCCGGATATTCCATAAACCCAGATAAATCTCTATGGATGACTACATTTCATCATTAAATAACTTCCTTTGCTGTCTTTCTCGGTTCTCCAGCACGAGCCACCACGCACACTGCTTATACCGATCGGTGAGCAAGTTGCCGCTAGGGGCACCAGCAGCTAAAATATCGTCATTCAGACGAGGTCTATAGATGTTTACTTCTCCGCTGTCTATAACTCAACCGCCACCCCAAATTTGATCACGACTTATATAGGTGAAATTCCAGCTGTGTTCACCATTATGCACCTAATTTAACAACAAGTACAATATTGCCAACCCCACGCATTTGGTAGAATTTCATATCCGGTACCGTAAAACAAAGGAGCGCCGTCAAGTTATTGTGAAAGTGCACCAAGTTTCAGACTTAAGTTAGACATGGATAGAGCGAGTAGCGTGATAACGATCTCCAATTTCATTCAAGAATATCATAACACATCAATAATTTTCATCCAAACCAATGGTTTTTGCCTAGACCAATTGTTAGGTAGCTCCGATATAAACACCACTGGTTTTTGGCACGCACCGTGGGGGTAGTCACGCATAAGCAATCTTAATCCAGGCAAATGATTTAGCCAATTAATTCTTTTTTCACATAATTACGTTACGCGTTGCGTCCATATTTACTTGTTCGAGTATGTTTAGAAGTATCGAACCAGAGAACTCATGACTACATGATAATTTACGTCAAGAAATAAAGGGGTTTATAGGCAACAGGAAATAAACGTCGAGGAGAGCAACCCGCTTCGCATGATGGACAGAGAGGGAGATATTATTTTGGAAGAAGAAATAACTACTACTTTATTTAATACTAGAAAGGGAGAGGTAACTCGTATTTCTTTTGTAACCAACACATCACCTTTAGCCAGCGACAGCAATAAAGAGAAAGGAACTTAACACCGCGAACCTTGAGTCGAAAAAATTGCCGTCAATAAAAAAACAAGTAGACTGCAAACCAGGCACAAGACCAGTCATGGATACACGTGCAGGAGGCGTTACTTATTATAGATCAAATGACCAGCAACCAATGGGAATATTAGGACTGGATAATTAGCGCCAATTGAGGGTAATTGAACCAGCAATTACTTAAGTAATTAGACACCACGAAACGATGCAGAATAAATATACGATCGTAGAATGGACTGGAAATTACAATGCATATATCAGAAATACCAGCATTTTTTTTTTTTCAATTTAAAACGCAGGTAGACCGCAAGTTCAGAGAAAAACGCACTAAAATAAATTATTGGAGGGGAGATAGCATTCTTTCGACTAGGCTATTCTTTTTCACAATTCGTGAAGTATAGACGTGCTACTTTGAACCAGGAAAAGCGCAGTCTTCATTGAAATTTTGACCGTGAGGAAAGTGGTACTTGAAGGTCCAGTATCACATTACGGTGATAAATGATAGTGCAATTTGAATATTACAGCGAAAGAGTAATTACATAAATAATTAAAGTGCGAATTCCTATGTACAAGTATTATCGAAATGAACTGTATTCTTCATATACGATAAGACATTGAGTGATATAGTGCATCTTAGTAACAGTATTATATTATCCACGTGAAATTTGAATCCAAGTGAAAGTTAGATTGAAATACATTAAGAATGGTAGTCTATCAAATATTAGTATGAGCAGCGCAGGGATTATAAATTCATGTCAAAGAAAGACATTTCTACACAAAATATATCAACAATACCACACAACACCTGGCATCAATAATAAATTCTACAAAAATACACTAGCATATTAAGTAAGGTAATAAGACTAGCAAAGGAAATGGATAGTGATAATTTAATTCCCAATCTTCTAATCAAAGCAGGGCTATGTGAACCGTGATAAAGAAATACACCGGAGAATCTGCTAAAATAAAAAGGACATTACACTGACCGGCAATAATAAAGTTATTAATAACCCAGAGGAAATAACAATCACTTTTAATGACTATTTTCTGGAAATTCCACAAAAATTATTAAATAAATCACAGGTAAATACACTAAATTCTAATAATAAAATAAATATATGCAGTGATTCTTTATTTATAAATCATGTCGCAAATGAAGAGGTAAGAATAGTTATAAAAGAGCTAAAAATAAATTCTGTGCTGGCATTGATGGCATCCCTGATGCAATTTTAAAGAAATGTGCAGAAAACATAATAAATCCACTTACGCACTTAATAAACAATACAATTCTCTCAGGAACTTACCCGGATAATTTGAAGTTATCAAAGTAATTACAGTGACCAAAAAAGATTCAAAATATGAATTAGATAACTATCGTCCTATTGCCGTAACAACTGGTACAGAAAAAATTATGGAAAAAATATGTATAAGGGACTGATAAGTCTGATAGTAAAAAATAAAATACTATCAAACTCACAACATGGATTCAGAAAGGAAAAATCTACACAGACAGCAATTTATGAATGCATTAATAGTATACTGAAATTAACTGACAATAAGGGACATGTAACTGGCCTATTCTTGGATTTATCGAAAGCTTTCGATGTTGTTGACCATAAAATCCTCCTTACAAAACTAAATCAATATGGCATTAGAGGTCTAGCTAATAAATGGATACAGTCCTACTTAACAAGGCGTAAACAAATAGTAAGTTTGAGACACAAGGATGATGGAAGCAGATTACTTAATGAAACATTGTCCAATTAGGGTATTATTAAATTTGGAGTACCCCAGGGATCGGTTTTGGGCCCACTACTCTTTCTCCTATGTATCAATGATATAACACAGAACGTTGATTCTTATAAGGACATTTTGTTTGCGGACGATACAACACTCGTAATAAAAGGTGAAACTAAACAGGTCTTACAGCAGTCTGCTGACTCTGTTACAGAAGAGTTAACCAAATGCTCACAAGATAATCGCCTCATAATAAACTGTAAAAAAACAGTATACAGAATAGGAATCCTGCGACGCCCAATAGAACATTAAATGGTCATCAAATAGAAAATAAGTCAGAAACAAAATTTTTAGGACTATGGATACAACATGACTTGCAATGGAATAAACATATACAATATCTGAATACTAAACTGAACTCAATGTGCTTTGCGTTACGTATTTTGAAAACTTGCACAAGCATGCACACATTAAGAAATACATATTTTGCTTATTTCTATTCATACTTAAGATATGGGGTCATATTTTGGGGTATGTCACCAGATGTACTAAGCACGTTTTGGATACAAAAGAGGGCGATTAAATCTATGGCAAATGTAAACACTAGAGAATCATGTAGACCTCTGTTTAAAGATTTAAACATCCTCCCACTGCCCTGCATTCATATCTTTGAAAGTATTATGTTTTCTAAGAAGGATTTAATGAATAATGACGTATTTCTTAAAACAAACAATGGTGTTCATGGGCATAACACAAGACAAAATCAAAGCATTCATATTTCACACACACACAAGCATATCAAAAAGGAACTTTTCAAACAGGAGTTAAATTATACAATAAACTACCCCAATATATAAAATTGGCCCCAAAATAATAACCTTTGAAAGAATGTTGAAAGCTTATGTGCTGTGCCATTGTTTTTACTCTGTAGTTGTATATCTTCACGTATAGGAACGATGAAATCTATAATTATATTTTACTTTTCTATTTTAATTGTAATACCTAGCTGTAAGTTGTATTTATAGAATTAAGTTTTCATATTGTGACAATGGAGTAGGGTGTAAATAGTTGTCCAATAAGATTGTATCTCTTAAGATCCATTATGATACTATGTTATAAATAGTTATTGTATTTGTAATATATACCTGTAAGTTCTCTTATTTTATAGATGTAATTTCTGACGTGTCCTATATCAAAAATGTATTGTATACATGTAATTGATCAAATGGATAAATAAAAATCTAATCTAATCTAATTGAGCTGTCCGACTTTCATATGCATAGAGACTGTGAAATATGCCGTAATCATCCGGATATTCCATAATCCCAGATAAATCTCTATGGATGACTACATTTCATCATTAAATAACTTCCTTTACTGTCTTACTCGGTTCTCCAGCACGAGCCATCACGCACACTGCTTATACCGATCGGTGAGCAAGTTGCCGCTAGGGGCACCAGCAGCTAAAATATCGTCATTCAGACGAGGTCTATAGATGTTTACTTCTCCGCTGTCTATAACTCAACCGCCACCCCAAATTTGATCACGACTTATATAGATGAAATTCCAGCTGGGTTCACCATTATGCACCTAATTTAACAACAAGTACAATATTGCCAACCCCACGCATTTGGTAGAATTTCATATCCGGTACCGTAAAACAAAGGAGCGCCGTCAAGTTATTGTGAAAGTGCACCAAGTTTCAGACTTAAGTTAGACATGGATAGAGCGAGTAGCGTGATAACGATCTCCAATTTCATTCAAGAATATCATAACACATCAATAATTTTCATCCAAACCAATGGTTTTTGCCTAGACCAATTGTTAGGTAGCTCCGATATAAACACCCCTGGTTTTTGGCACGCACCGTGGGGGTAGTCACGCATAAGCAATCTTAATCCAGGCCAACGGTTTAGCCAATTATTTCTTTTTTCACATAATTACGTTACGCGTTGCGCCCATATTTACTTGTTCGAGTATGTTTAGAAGTATCGAACCAGAGAACTCATGACTACATGATAATTTACGTCAAGAAATAAAGGGGTTTATAGGCAACAGGAAATAAACGTCGAGGAGAGCAACCCGCTTCGCATGATGGACAGAGAGGGAGATATTATTTTGGAAGAAGAAATAACTACTACTTTATTTAATACTAGAAAGGGAGAGGTAACTCGTATTTCTTTTGTAACCAACACATCACCTCTAGCCAGCGACAGCAATAAAGAGAAAGGAACTTAACACCGCGAACCTTGAGTCGAAAAAATTGCCGTCAATAAAAAAACAAGTAGACTGCAAACCAGGCACAAGACCAGTCATGGATACACGTGCAGGAGGCGTTACTTATTAAAGATCAAATGACCAGCAACCAATGGGAATATTAGGACTGGATAATTAGCGCCAATTGAGGGTAATTGAACCAGCAATTACTTAAGTAATTAGACACCACGAAACGATGCAGAATAAATATACGATCGTAGAATGGACTGGAAATTACAATGCATATATCAGAAATACCAGCATTTTTTTTTTCACTTTAAAACGCAGGTAGACCGCAAGTTCAGAGAAAAACGCACTAAAATAAATTATTGGAGGGGAGATAGCATTCTTTCGACGAGGCTATTCTTTTTCATAATTCGTGAAGTATATACGTGCTACTTTGAACCAGGAAAAGCGCAGTCTTCATTGAAATTTTGACCACGAGGAAAGCGGTACTTGAAAGTCCAGTATCACATTACGGTGATAAATTATAGTGCCATTTGAACATTACAGCGAAAGAGTAATTACATAAATAATTAAAGTGCGAATTCCTATGTACAAGTATTATCGAAGGGAACTGTATTCTTTATATACGATAAGACATTGAGTGCTATAGTGCATCTTAGCAACAGTATTATTTTCTCCACGTGAAATTCGAATCCAAGTGAAAGTTAGATTGAAAGACATTGTGATTGGTATCAATTATTAGTATGAGCAGCGCAGAATATCTATTTATGGACATAGCGCACTGAAATTAATATGACCGACAGTAGTGGCTACGCTGGCTAAAGCGCAGCATTAGGTCATGAGGCCAAGCTCTCTGCTGACGCGGTAGACGCGTGGGTTCGAGCCCCACCGTCGGCCGTCCTTGAAATGGTTTTCCGTGGTTTCCCATTTTCAACACCAGGCAAATGCTGGGACGGTACCTTCTTCAGGCCACGGCCGCTTCCTTGCCCAGTTTCATTCACCATCATTCATTTCATCTCTCATTAACTCCTCTCACGAGGGTGGCGTCAGGAAGGGCATCCAACCGTAAAAACCATCGCCACAAGGACTTCCATCGCATCTCATCCCCGACCCCGTTGGAAAACGGGAATAATAAGGGGTAGACATACAGCACACTAAAATTAATATAAGTCAATGAAATTTGAAATATACGTGAGTTGTTCGAAAACTAAGTCGAAATAATTTTGAAAATGTGTTCTCTGCAAATTTTCACGATTTACTACAACGAAATAATTGTCATGAACAACTCTACTTATAAATTTGAGTTGTTGAGGATGATTACAGCAATTACGACGGAGATGAGGATGCATTGCTATATCTATGGACGGAGGACCAAGCAGGAGTGACATAAATGTGGAAATGGAACATAGAAGTATAATAATGAATTTCCATCACCACCTTTGGAAATATCATAATCAGATTCTACTACAAATCGAAACTATGGGTTCCATCATCCAGATCTTCGAGCTAGCAGCCGATAGAGGAGACGTGACAGTTCCATCTCGAACAGAAGAGAAAGGAGATATCGAAGAGTTTTATCTGAAACTGAAGAGATGCAGGGCTATCTAAATCAGGATCATCCGCCATCACGACAACACGTTAGATGCAGGAGAGGTCGAAGACACCATTATGGGAATGGAGAAACCAGTCGATGCAAAACCATTAAAGACAGGATATGCACAGCTGAGTGAACATCAGGCAGAAAGTAGAGAAAACACTCATATTAATTTGTATATCTGATGATGATTATTTGGATACACCTGCTTTGACCATATTCTAGACAGTATTTTCCTTAGGTATTGTCATTCTTTGGATTTTCTATTTATAGTAATTTTGACTAAGGATTTTGATATATTTACGATATTTTCGATCGTAGTTCAGTTTTGCGATTTTTCATCATTTAGGACGATTTTATCATCATTTGGGTAGGATTATGACAGAACCATAGGATTATTGGAAACTCAGGCTATCTGATATGCCATCTAGTGGTGAAAATAAGAATCTCATCAAGTAGGTTAAATCTACCACGTGTTGACAGTTTGTAATGTTTCTTGTATGGTTGAACACAGCGTGTTAATTTGTTTGTGTTTTATATACAATTAATGAATTTTACTAATTGTTAGAATACAAAATGAGTAAAATCGAAGTATATTGCTCAGTGTTCGCCTCTAAGCCGATGTATAAGAGGGCTACGGATATAAATTTATATTATATTCCAAATGATGCAAATAGCAATGGTCGAAAGGTGGCGATAACGAATAAATACGGAGAACAGGAACAAGTTGGAATACAATTGGTGTGGTCGTTGGGGGACAATCTATCCACTTATGGTAATCATAATACTAATAATCTAATAATAATGGACTAATGGGCCCTAATTACCTGCGACAGAAAAAAAAGCAGTGATAAAACATGTTTGCAACATTGTGATGCACTTGCCTTACAAGAACATTGAAACTGCTTGTTAGCTTTCTCCTTTCAATTTCTCTTGTAAGCATGTGGGGCGGAGTAGCGATGTTTGGAGCTCAGGAGCGTAAATTGACCAAATAGTTTCATCATTGTGTACCGTACTCTTTCACAAGACATATTTGCAAATAACACTTCTGTAAAGTTTCTGAAGTGTATGGTGCAGTTAACAAACTCGAATATAGCTTTGAAACGTAACAACGTCATGATTCGAAAAGCACAAACAAAATCCGAGCATACAATCAATGCTTGATAATATGTAATTCACACACAAAATCCAGTGGAATACACAAATTAGACTGCGTGTATTGCACTATTGTAGGCTATATAATATAAGACTGTCAGTAATTTAGGGATCACATTTACTGATTATAACAGGATAATACGAAAGTGTTCCATAGCAATCTTATGTTATTGAGTATTTTATTCTACCTATCCCCGCCATGTTGGACCGATTGCAGCGCCCCAAGTGATAGTTTGAGTTGCGAATAGGAACGTTTATGCATGTTAAATTGTTGTCTTCGATCTGAGAGATGTTATTAAGGTGAAATTGTATCAGGATTGAGCTTAGTATTTTTATGCTTGAAGCATACCCATGGTAGACATGATTTGGCTTTGATTCAACGTCGTATTTTGATATATTGTTGTTGCAAGTTAGTATTTCGACTTGAGGAAATCTAGCAACACTAGGACATGTTATATTACCTAATGATGCACATCTGTAAGATTATTATTGTGACAGAGGAATTTATTTTTCGTTCGGAAAGAAATACCAGTTTCAAGTTATGAAATAAGTATTATTTAATCTAATGCATATTATCTGAATTTAAAGTTAACTTCTATATAAACTGACGTCACGAGTGGTATTAGTGAAAATTATGGTAACTACTGCACTGTATGGAATTTGTATAATTGTTGAAAGGTAAGAAGGACTTATGTATCATTGTGAACATAAGATGAAAGTGTTAAGTAGAATAATGATATGTCAAGACTAGATGGTGTATTTGAAAGGAATGTTATAAATATCCTGAAAGTAATATTATAGGTATTATTATTATTATTATTATTATTATTATTATTATCGACAAAGAATTTCCATGATTATCAGTTATGTAATAGCGAGTTAGTAAGGAATTGACATATTATAGAAGGGAGATGTATTAGAAAAGGTTAGTTAAGGTATTGTTTAGCCTAGAGAAAGAATTAAGCGAATTTTTGAATTTGGTTAATGACATATGGTCATGATAAGGATGAGGAACAGCTGTTTGAATCGCCACGCTGATATATTAGCAAGTTTGATTATTAAAGGAGGATTGATAAGTATTATTATTGTTATTATTATTATTATTATTATTATTATTATTATTATTATTATTATTATTATTATTATTATTATTATTATTGACGTTTATCCAGGATATGAGAAAAGGTTTAATCAGAATTAGCTTCATCGCTTGTTCATTACATTAATTGGATTTGACAAGTAAACCAAGGAATTAAGTAAAGTAACTGTTTATTTGGTGTAAGAGAGAAACAAGTAACAATTGGAATAATTATCCACGTATCGACGAATGCTGCCTTGAGAACTGAAAATAATGTAAATAGGAGTGTATAAATAGAACAAGTCTGATATTATGAATAATATCAGTATTAGTGATAAAACATTAGAAATACAGGGTAGAAATAAGAAGTTAATTGTATAGAGTTACATTATTATTGTGAATTTAAGCATTGAAGAAGGGTAGTGTTTTATTTAAAGGTTTGATATTTCTGAACAGAAATTCAAGAGTTATTTTATTTAGAGGAGACAGAGCTATCTCGAGTAGATTTATTTTGAAAACTGCTTATTATGCAAATGTATTGACATTTGAATGGTGAGAATGTTTTGAGTAATATAATTATTATGTTTATCAATTTAATTTTGCGAGTTATTTTTGTTAAGAGGTTTTTAATTTGTTGTAGGCGTCTTCAGCAATAAATTTGCAGGAACTTATTAGTCTTCCTGTCCCATTTTATAGGAAAAATTTGACTAATTCTTTCAGTAATGTAGTTGCATGTGAACTATTATCAGTTATAGGCGCCCACCCTTTCCATCACCCGTCACACCCCGAGATTCCAAGAATCTCACTCTTCTTGTAGTTTGTTGTGATCCAATGTAGCTAGTTAGTAGTGCACGTGTGTATATTAAATAACTCACCTGCCACGCCCAGCCACCAGCGAGGATTCTTTGATCGATCTAGGAGGGGTTCATTGATCTCTGCGATCCTTGCCATCAGCGGATATGGCCAGGTGATCACCGCATAATACGGGTACATTCATATTTCACACACACAAGCATATATCAAAAAGGAACTTTTCACACAGGAGTTAAATTATACAATAAACTACCCCAGTAGGCCTATATAAAATTTGCCCCAAAAATAAAAACCTTTGAAAGAATGTTGAAAGCTTATCTGCAGTACCATTGTTTTTACTCTGTAGAATGTAGTTGAATATCTTAGCGTATAGGAGCGATGAAAACTATAATTATATTTTACTTTTCTATTTTAATTGTAACACCTAGCTGTAAGTTGTTGTATTTATATAATTAAGTTTTCATATTGTGATAATAGAGTAAGGTGTAAATAGTTGTCTAATAATATTGTATATCTTAAGATCTGTTATTATAATAAGTTATAAATAGTTATTGTATTAGTACGTAATATATACCGGTAAGTTATTTTATTTTATAGATGTAATTTCTGACGTGTCTTATATCAAAATTGTATGTAATTGATCAAATGGATAAATAAAAATCTAATCTAATCTAATCACATCTATTTTGTATCGGACATGTTGCCAACTAGTGACGTCAATGAGTGTGCCTCGTGGTGAGCGCTTTGGCGACAGTTTAACATTCTACATATGCTGTCGAACATGGCTTCTGTTGTTAAATGAGCAATACCGTACATGAAAACATATATTTATGTTCGACCCTGACTATTATAAGTCAGAAAACTGCATCATAATGATGGTCATTATAACACTATTTTTAATTATGAAACAGTTTCTCCCAACAATCACAGCTCAAGAAACAGTTGTTTGACCAATTAGATAGTGATACCGTCGCACCTGCGCTAAGTTCCAAGGCCTTCTAATTTAAATTTCACTGCATTGCCCAGTGTCATAGTGGTGTAATCGAGGAGGCCATGGACTAATACAAGACATTCTCTGCGTCACATGTGCTCTGTTCAGTACATAAAACTGGCGAAATCTAGACAGATATTTATGAATATTTATGTTCGAACATGAAATAGTTATAATAATTATCGTCGAACATAAACATTCGTATTCAACTCGCCTATAATGTTAATTAAGGCACTCGTATGGATATTATAAAACTCGCATACGTTCGTTTTATAAACATACTCGTGTCTTAATTATTGCCATTATAGGCTCGTTGCATAATTTACTATTACGTGATTTAGCACATATATTCGGTGCAGTCGCTGTAGATGTGACCAGGGTTAGTATTTACAATGGAAAATGTCCCCCCTGAAGATGAAATAAGGTATGAAAATCATATAGTATCGAAATGAAAGAGAAGATAGGAGTGATACTTCATTCAGAATTAATCCTATTTCCTTGTTTCACCTTTTGGAGGACATTACCAATTCAAATGAGTAATCCTGTTCACTACTGCACCTGAAATAGGCTATGTGCTAAATTACGTAAATATATGTTTTTATTCATTGCTCTTTCAACAACGGCTGCCATGTTCTGACAGCGCTTGAACCTCGTTCAACTGTCAACAAGGCGACTCAGCGGCACACACCGAGGTGCTCGCATTGTTGCCAACATGTTGGATACAAAATACAACACACTAATTAAAGATTATTGGAGCATGACAATCCCACTGTGCGTGACAAAAACCAGGGATGTATATATAGCTAACGCTGCCCGCAGTCTAACCCCATTATCAGAATCCATTGGATTGGACAAAACGAAGGTTGGAATGGTCAGGTTGAGGTTCAGCCTTGGCCGCGGGAAGCTAGCGAGGCACTGTTGACCAAAAAAAGCATTGAGTAGTGTCGCAAAGGCGGGGTTGGCGATACTATCTTTGACGATAATTAAAGCTTATAATGGCGGACTTTTACCTATATAGGTCGTGTTATAAAAAAGGGATGGTAGGTGGGTTATACATTTCCAATGTAATGTGGTGCATTTTATATTTTTTAATTTTATCTTATAAATTAAATGTTTTATTTGAATAACAATCTGTTAAAGAGTACGTTGGGCGATATTTGGACCATGCTTCCTGAACTGTTCCCATCCTCCTAATACACCGGACTTTGCGTTCTTCACCCTTAAATCATCGCCGTCTACAATTCTCAAGCCGTGTCATAAGGTTTGGCAACACCGCCCATCTGTCATCTGGAAGGCCTAGCGCAATAATATAATAATAATGCATTTTATTAATCCCTTAACGAGTCAAGGACTCATATACTAAGGAATCGTACAGTTTTATCATGTTGGCGACAAATTACAATTCAATGATTAGTTTACAAAGTTTTCAGTATGAAAATATATACAACATTTTGTAGCTTTCATAAGTTTTTGTACACAATGTAGTCTTCTTTTGTCTTCCATGATTTTGGAATTTCTTCAAACTGACATTTTATAATCATTCCACATAACCTCCTTTTAAAGATTGATAGGCTAGGTGCAATTTTTATATTTTCTGGAAGTCTATTGAACTTTACAAAGGCACTATACTTAATGCTATTAGTGCCATATTGTTTGGAATTGATATGGAAAAGTGATAAGTCATCTGCATGTCTAGTTTTGTTAGAGTGTAAATCAGATTGTTTAGTGAAGTTTAAATTTGTGTGGATACCTTTGTGTAGGATTTGGTACATCAGGACATTTGATTTGATTTCTGCATTTAGGGATACTGGTTGAGTTTTACTCGTAAGGTAAAGGTGTTTGGTTGGTTTTAAAAAAGGGTAGTTATACATATTTCTTATGGCTCTATTCTGAATTACCTCAATTTCCTTTTTTAGTTAATTTGATCATTTTATCCAAATTGTATTCAAATATTGTAAGTGGCTATGGAGTAAGGAAAAATACACTTTCCTGAGTAGATATTTTGGGATATAGTAGCTCAATTTTTTTATCATCCCAGCAGCAGGTGATATTTTTTTTAAACTAATGCATCAATGTGCTTTTACCAGGAGAGATTTTCATCTATTATTAGGCCTAGGTATTTGACAGATGAGGCCCTTTTAACTGCCTTTCCATTCAGCATTGTATTCTGAGTGATGTCTAACTTTGTTCTACGCTTAGATATTATTAAATAATTTGTTTTATCTTCATTTATTGTTAATTTATTTGACTGGGTCCAGCCAAGTATTGTATTCATGTCCTCCTGCATGTGTGTAATCAGCGTGTTGGTGGTGTACGCATTGTAAAAGATGCTTAAGTCATCTGCAAACAACGATATATTACTATGAAAACTGAGTGTTGCTAAGTCATTAATATACTAAGAAGAGGGAAGGACCCAGTATTGATCCTTGGGGCACACCGTGGGTAATATTTACTTCCTCACTTCTGTAGCCATTTATTTCAACATACTGCTTACGATTAGATAGGTAATTTTCAAAACATGTCCAAGTTACTCCTCGGATACCTGCTTGATCGAGTTTCCCTAAAAGAATTTCATGGTCAACAGTATCAAACGCCTTTCTCAGGTCTATGAAAAGGCCACTCGCTGTCATCTTATTGTCTATGACATCCTGCAAGTTAGAGATTATATCAATTGTGGCTATTTCTGTGCTTGAGTTTTCACGGAATCCATACTGCCCTTTGTAGAAGTAATCATTTTTGTTTAAAAAATTAACAATTCTGTTTTTACTACTGTTTCGAGTACCTTGGATATGGGTAGGAGGATGGAAATGGGTCTGTAATTGTCTGGATTGCTTTTGTCACCTCCTTTATAGACTGGTATGACTCGTGCTATTTTTAGATCATCAGGCACCAGACCAGTCTCTAACGATAAATTTATTAAAGTAGTTAGTGGGCTACTTAGCATGTCAATGGAGTTTTTTAACAATTTTACTGACATACCATCTTTGTCTTGGCTACTTTTCATTTTAAGGCTTAATATAATATTGCGAATTTCCATCTCATAAGTCGGGGTCATAAATATGGAATCTGTGTTGACATTAATTTCATTAACTTTCTTCCCTGGGAGGATGTTTTTGGCTAACTTGTGTGCTATTTTTATAAAGTGAGTGTTTAGAGCATTGCAAATATTTTCTTTTCCTGTGAAAGATTTACCATGAATTATTATCTCACTGGGACCATCTTTGTTTTCAGTTGTGCAGTTGTAGATCATTTCATTGATTACTTTCCAAGTATTTTTATGCTATTGGCGTTCAATGTTAATTTATGTTCATAGTATGAGGATTTCCGTTTCCGTTTTAAAGCTGTCACTTTGTTCTTATATATTATGTGCTCTTATTATTATTTCTGTTGTTATCCATGGGTTATTGTGGTTCTGGTGTATTTCCTTCAAAGGTGAATCAGTGTTTTCTTTGTTGGGTGTCTGTGTCAAGATTTTGTGTTTCATGGCGATGTAAGTTTCATTTACATCATCTAAACAGTCTATTTGATTGAGATCATTGGAGAATATGTTTTTGTTCACGTATTGGTACTTTTTATTTGCGTTTTTTGAACTAGACCTTTGCTTGTTGGTGGGGTGTTTAAATGTCATGTTCCAGATTGGGCTTTTGCCTGGATAGTAATTTGACCAGAAAATCTCAGTTACAAGAATATTATGATCACTAATATCACTATTTATATTGCTTATTCTATAGGCATATTTACAGTTGTTAGTGGCTACCTGATCAAGGAGTGCACTTGATGATTCACATATTCTTGTTGGAAACCGATTATTGCCTTGTGTGAAACCATAGCTTGATAGTAGATTGAGGTATGATTTGGTTACATTATTTTTGTTTAGTAAGTTAATATTTGTATCACCAATGCATAAGCAAAGATTGGCATTATTTTTCGAGAGAATGTGCTCTAGAGATTGCATGAAATTTGTTGCGTTATTTATGTTAGTATTATATACTGCAATTATATTAATATTATGCAGATTAATGAAACGAACAGTATCACTTCTTATAAGCTCTAACTGGATCAAGCTATGGTTACTCTCAACTAGGTTAAGAACTTGGATATTCCATTTTTTGTGGACATAAACTCCCACGCAAGCACATGGTAATTGCTAAGACTGCGTAAACACATAGAATTTGACGCCAAATATTTCCGAAAATACAACAGAACATAACGTCCGCTAAATCTAGACACAAATATCACAAATAAAGGATACATATTATCATGCTATGTACTTTCGATTCCCGATAAGGTAATAATAAAAGGCTGTACTGTACCTCAATGTCCCATTGTCTGAAGTTTCCTTTTATTGCTGCTATGCTCATTGCCGTCATTGACGCGCTCAGAAAAAGTATTTAAGAATATTCTTACGAACTTAGAAACTGCCTTTGATAAAAAATAAAACTTCACTTTTTGTCCACACATGCACTCATCATAGTCACAATAGGCCCCCAAGCTTAATGCTGACAGTCCAGCAATAATGCAACACTGGTCACTTAATTTAATAATAGGTAGGTTTCTAATGAAATCAACCTAGAGACCACATTAAGATATATACCAAAACTAAATTACTAGGCACTGAAAGTCCACCTCGCTGTAGTGATCAAAACGTAGTGATATAACCAGTTATTTTAATAGTGCTGCCATAATTTGACTTACAGTCAGGCACACACTTCCTACGCATCGGGAATAGTTTAATGAAATATTAGTGACGAATTTGTCGGTTAAATTCATTAGTAGGTATTGGTTATACATGCAAGTTAAAATGGGCAATATATACTCTACAACATTCAGCAGGTCTGATTTACCACGAGGAATATCACGGGTGTTGAAATAGTTAGTACGAACTGCCTTTAGATGCTGTCATATCAAAATAAACGATATTTATGAATAAAACTTAGCATGTGGTCTTACGTGTTTATAGAACTGACGGACTCTACTAAACGTTGCCAAGCACGGCTTGAGAATTATAGACGGCGATGCTTAAAGCCAACGTTGATGGTTGCACGATTTAGAGAGTGATTTATATATTGTGGGGATGAAGTGCCCCTCCCATCAAAGATCATATTGCTTGCCGAGTTCAACTGACGCCCTGAGTGTGGGCGCTGTTGGTGAGAGGGAGGGGCAGCATGTGGTGGGTTTGTGGGAGAGAGTGAGACAATTAACTACATCGACTGTGTCCGTATGAGTTAATGTCTGTTGTTTGAAACAAAAACACACACCTAGAATGATGTGATGTAGCGGTAATGTGTTACATTTATTATTGGAAAGAAAACAATAAGAGTTTAGTTCGAAATTAACACAAAATATTGTTAATAAAGTATACTCCTGAGAAATGGGAAATACTATGACAACCTAGGCCTAGCACCATTTCTTAAGCAGTCTCAGAAGTTTTAAAATTAATTAATTAATTAATTAATTTCGTTTGATATGATGTCTCTTCTCTGACTATGAACATTCTTATTCGGCCATTGTAGTAAAGCACATTTTAATGTTAATTTAACCACTCGCCGGGGGGGCATCGTTAAAATGTCAGACATACATATAAAGCACATGGTAAAGGAGTACACTTCACACCGTTGGAAAGTCATCCTCACGTTTGCCCAACCCAACGCCAGTGTTTTTACAATGTTGTGAAACCTTTAGTTATTAGGACAAAGCGGCCTGCGATAATGACACAATGCTTGCCTTATGAAGTTCACCGTGCGGTAGCTGAAGACGGAATGCCAATAATTAAACATTTGACAACTATGAATGAACTCTCTCCTTATTGCTTTCTGATGACGTAACTGTACAAGTCGCGCCATTTGCGGCAGCAAATAGTAGAAGATCCTTAACATGCTGACTAGAGGGGCAAGGGGAAGTCGAGCGGCTAGGTACAGAGATTATCCATCGTTTGATTTGCTAGGGGCTGCTAGGTTCTTATTGGTTTTGGTGGAACATATCTCTATTCCTTGGATTTTAAGCTGATCCTTGCTTTTTGTTCCCAAGCGGTACAGCACCGACAGCGCTTTATGCAGCCAGCAACGAGGGCAAGAAAGGCGCCTTGGATTATTGGATCAAAATGGCGTCGCGTTCGCTTGCTTTGAAGCTGCGGGCGTGCCGTATAAAATCCGAGGAAGACAGGTTTTGAGTTTGTGGCTGTAGTTATATGTGTACATTTAATTTTATATTGATCGATAAAGTATTACCTTTAGCCAGAACATTACGTCTAGGAGGCTTGTGTGTGAAAATGTTTCGATGAGGTTATGGCATTACATGGGTAGATTTTTACTCGACATTTCTAACACGCGGAAGTTACCTTCATTTACAGAAGTAATTGCTACCTTGTGCTATTGCATATTAAAATGCATAGTTCGTAATATCATTGACTATTTAGAAATGTGCTACCAAACCTCTAGCGGCCTACTGCATGCTTTAGATACCGTAATTATCATGTAAAATTCCGCAGTAGAAAACTTCAGTAACGTACTGTCCCCGTCCATCGACAGTGGATCGGATGGCGCGGCAAAAGACATCGCGATACACGTCGAAAAAACCGGGATCAAAGCATACATAAAAAACCTGATTGGGATCTAGGTGCAATTTGATCACAAAACAAAATGCCGGAGGAATGAGACCTCGAGTGATCTCGGTGTGGTTAAAAGGAGAGGCGTGCCTGGGAAAAACAATTTCCCCCTAGATCCAAATCAATCCTAACACTGAAGAGAAAATACAGATTAGTAAAAATCAGAAGTGCAAAAAGGTTCATAAAATCAAAAAGGTTTCATTTATTTTCAGCCCACAAACCAACAAGTAACAACCAAAATAAAATATCCAGTCCTATCCTACCTCAGGGATTCAATCTAACTTATTACTTGCTGTGGACTGCAAAAAAAATTAAAACTCATATTGAGAGAAAAAGAAAATTTAGTTGAATAGGGTCAATGAATCTCCTCGGTCCTAACCTTGGATATAATGAAATTAGGAGATTTGATAAAGTGATTTCTGACTGAAAATACAAATTTAAATAGTGTCCAATATCACTATGAGGAACTGACGTACACCCAGAATGTTCATCATATGGTGCCTCAATTAATTAAATGTGAAATTACGTGACCAGATTACAACATATTCAGGATGGACAAATTAATTCTCTGACTGAAAATACAAATTTAAATAGTGTCCAATTTCACTATGAGGAACTGACGTACACCCAGAATGTCCATCATATGGTACCTCAATTAATTAAATGTGAAATTACGTGACCAGATTACAACATATTCAGGATGGACAAATTAATTTAGGAAAAATTAACTCGCCTGGAAATAAGTCATGTGGATCTCCATTCTAGCTTTAAAAAATGACCTCAAATTGCACCAACCTAAGTGCCAACCGCAATCAAAAATAATTAAATAACTAAATAATTAAAGTCTCTATCAGACCTTCAATCAACTTCATAACATTAACAAATTTACATTGAATTAAATTATCTATTTTACAACTATATTTTCCTAATATTTACAACATTTTCATTTAATCTTATTTGTGGTAAATTCAGTTCATCAGTGCATAATATTTCTAATTAGTGAGTTAATTGCAAACACCAATGATCTTCTACAATATGTGGAATGACCAACATTTATGCTTAATTCGCATGTGTTCCAACAATGAACTATTCGTCTGCAAAAAACAGCACTGTTCACAAGTTTCCAAGCTTCAAATTGATTACGGATAAATTGTTCATGACATAATTGTCTAATATTAATTAACCACGTGTCCATCAATTAATGATTTACTTATTTACAAACTCTTTCCTTTCCTTTTACAAATCCTTTCTTTATCTATTTAATTATTTACCATTTAATTGTTCCACAAATTCATCAATTCAGCCATTTAAATATCCATCAGACCTTTCTATAATTATTACGACGTTGGCAAAATTATGTATAGATTCAATAAAAAATACTCCCAACAATGCGTATCAGGTGTGTTATCATTCATTATCCATTTAAGAAATTACGTGGTCTCATTTGATAACGAAAATTCTTCTAGTAATAAGTCAATTCCGCCATCACGATCAATGCATAGTGAAATTTATACATCAGCACGACTCTGTACACTGACTAGTTTTCACCAAAAAAATCAAATAGTAGGTCCACGTTTCAACTATTAATGCCTGTAGTCAGTTTATCTTATAAATCCATTTTTTATATTGCAATACTACATTATTTTTTTACTGGCTACCACTTAGTAATTCTTCACAGACTATGTGAATATAATTCTTATGATTCATCTTTTTTATAGTATCGACCACTACTGATATATCTGACTGTATTTTTCTTAGTTATTATCTATCATTAACTTAGATCACCTGTGCACATAAGAAAGCACACCAATAATTTTCTTTTGTGTTTGAATAACAAAGTCAACTGAACAGAGCAAGTTAAAAAAAATCAAAATCAAATTCAAATTCAAACTCAAACTGAAAATAAAGAACGATCTCTGAAATTGGAGACGTTATCTCCTATAATTAGAAACGTGTGATCCAAAATCGAAAATAGGGTAGCATGGCTCAAATCTATACCATAGATGAATATCATTACTCCAAAACCATTCTGGCCTACCATAATCAATTAGATCTCAAATTCGAACTGATCATGCATCTGTCAGAAAGCAGAAATATTCGAAGAAATTGTCCTAAATATTTGAGAATATCGAAGTTCATTACGATGTGAAGCAAATGTAATCATCATCATAATCATCAAACGATAATGATCGTCCACTTAAAGCTTGTGAGGAAAAAATAATATTGTAATTGGATTTGAACTGAAATACAATGAAGTCCCATACTAGCATCATGACACCTAATTCCACCCTTAAAATTCACCTAAGTGCTGTGAGCATCTGATAATGATAATCAGATTATAAATTCTGGTTCCAAAAAGCATGCTTTCTAATCTCAAAATGTTGACGTATTCATTACCTACTTAATTAAATAATTAACTAATTAATCACATGACTGGTATAATGGATAACTAAAATGAGTAGATAGTCTACTCATTCTACTTAAATAAGGAGAAGTGTGGCTCACCGACTGGTCGAAAAATGGTTAGATAATTGTGGTACAAGCCTGGCACAAATCTGGATCTTGAAGCAGGGTACCACGTTTTCCATCGTCCTCCCCATTTCTTTCTTTTTCCATTTTCCAGTAAGATGATTTTCTTGCCCCCCGAATTCGGGCTCGGAACTCCCCGTACCGTTCCATGCCAGTCCGAATGCGGCTTCCCACAAAATCTGCATCTCCAATTGGTGGTTACATCATCCCATCGAGCCTCCTCGTGACGGTCTAGTTACCCATGTTAAATGAGAAAAAGTTCGGATTGAAATAATACGGCCACAAATTTGCGCACGTTAGGAAAAGTTCTGGCTCCATGACGGATTTTACAAGTCCTTATGGGGTACACGGCTCCTATTCTATTTCAACAGAAATGGTGATATTCCACCCCGTGTAGTGCCACGAGTCCACCGCGACGATAATGTTCTGTACTCCTCAAGGATTAGTACAATTACGACCAACTTAGCACAGATTGTAAGTGCCGAAACGCTGTGATCTAAATGCTTGCCTCGACCTTCGAATACACAAGTTCATAACAAGCCTCTGCCAAGCGACTTGAGCAGTAAGTTCCCATTCTGCTAGGTAGAGAAGCACGAACTAAAATAGCCAGTCATACATGGCCATATGGCCCTTTTGCATAACTCCAAAATATAAAAATAAGAATGCCAGTGCATTTTATATTCACAGGTTTCAAGGTCCGTATTCTAGCGCTTCCGTTGTCCACAAAGCCGTACCATGCATGCTCTTCGTCTCTTGTAATGCGTCCCGCACACGATAGATAAAACCACCTTACGCGTGGCTGCGATACTTTTCCTTAGAACACAAAATTCTCTCTGTCCACATTTGAGTCTCGACAACTCACCACCGCACTGATGCAGTCACGTGGATATTCCGCGCACGCGCTCTGGCGTTAATCAGTCACCTGTTGCGTTATGTAACCGCTGGTCAATGAACCAGCAACGTAGACCCATATATCGCTTGCGTGACGTAAACGCAGGTCGGTTGCATACAATGTTGCCATATCCATACACGCGTCAACCTGACATGGCCTTTTGGTGTAGGGCACATACTCCTCCTTCCCCATGAAATAAGCGAATAAATGTGCTTATTTCAGTCTATTACAATTTAGATGCTCTCATCATGTGCCAACCAAGTGCTCAACCATGCCTCATTGGTGATATCTCCTTAAATTGGCAGCATTGTATCTTCCAATCCTGTTCCTCGTTGAAATATCTGATGGATATCGATGATGTCAATGGTGAATCGTGAACTTATGGTATCTATTGTGTTTGATTTCTTGATTTTGGCGTTTTATTTCTTGTATTCACGCCACTCGTACTAGGTCTTGGATCCTTCTGTTCTTGTCCCTCGCTATTTTTCATTGCTTCCCTCTTGCTTTGCATATACTCCTGGCTTTCCGCATGTCTATCTCCCAGATCCGTCCGATTATTTGCATCTTCATTTCTTCTCCATTGTCTATTATACGTTTGGTATCGGTTTCTCCCTTGTTGCCATGTGTTCCTCCCCTGAGCATCACCACATCGGTATTGCCTGTTGTATGGCCGTCTATCCTGCTTTCATCTTCTATTCGTAAAACCTTGTCCTCTGTTCTCCTGTTGACCCCTCCAATTTCCTGAGGTTTGGAACTCTCTCCTCTGCTGTGGCTCGGTTTTAACTTTCTGGTCTGCCACCACTAGATTAACCTGCTGGTTTTCCATTCTACTATTTCGCGGATGCATCAATGCACTAGTGTGGTCTAGTTTCCGTAGAATCTCATCGCACACCTTTAAATGGTTTGCCCCTGACATTATAAGCATTCGTTGGACCTCTACAGGGAACTGGCGTCTAATAGCCTGTATACGTTCTTCCTCAGCTAATGGGGGTTCTAAAAATTGAAGTCTGGCGAGCTGTGTATGAAAATACGCCGCATATTGAGTTAGATTTGAAGTCGAGTATTTTCGAGAGCACAGTTCGGCCCTTATACTAAGCTGATCCTCTGAACTCCAGAACCTTTTAAGAAATGCCGCCGCAAATCCTTCAAAGTTCAAGAAAGTGCACCTGAACGCACTAAACCAGGTCAAAGCTTGGTTTTCAAGTGACCTCTCAATTACCCGAATCTCACGTTCCCTCGGGATTCGATGTTCGTCCAAATAATCTCTGAGATCATGTAGGAATTCGATTGGTGTAATGACTCATACGCCACTAAATCTTTTCGGTTTATCATCTTGTGTTCTGATAATCGTAACAGGACTCGCATAGCTTGATCTACCAGGTGTCAATTCTGCATCTCTATACCACCTCTCCGGACTATTTTCTGGCTCATTACTTTCTGTCAATCTGGGTGTGTTATCTGTCTGTAAAGTTTGCTCTATACGCGTTATCCGATCTAGCTGACTTCCTTCCAGTATCTTCATTTTGTCCGCAACTGACGAAATTGCCCCATTCAAATCTTCCTTGACCTTATCTAATCCGGTACTGATCGATTCTAAATTCGCCCCTTGTGTCATCTTTTCTTCAGAAGCTTCTGTGAGTTTCTTACTAATCCTTCTGATTTCCTCATCCACGTGCTTCCTGTTCGCGTCAACGTCTTGAGCTAACGTTCCCATTTTCTCTTCCATTTCCAATACTCTCTTTTCCACCTTCCCTGTCTGTGTCGTTATATCGTCACGAATGACTGTAGCAGTTTCCTTAACTCTTTTCTAACTTCTCCTATTTCCTTTTGATTGTCCTCTTTGAGTTTGTCCACGTGTGAGGTGAGATCCTTTCCCATTCCTTTAATGTTCTGGTCTAGCCTTTCCTCTAAAATCTTGACTTGAGTGTTCACTTGGTCTACATTCTTTCCTATCTTTCCCATACCTTCCACTAAATTATCTTGCATCGTACCCAATGCGTCTATCTTAGCTTCCATGCTGTTGTCTGTCTGAACTTGACTTGTAGCTATCAATTCACGTATCTCAATTATTTCGCCCTTGGTTTGTAACGATTAAGCCGCTGCCTCAGTTCTATGTTGTGAAATTTTCTTTTCTAATTCGTTATAATTTTGTTTTAATTCAGCATAACTTTGTTTAATTTCAGTGTGACTTTGTTTAATTCCAGAGTGACTTTGTTTAATTTCAGAGTGACTTTGTTTAATTTCAGAGTGACTTTGTTTTAAATCCTCATGATTTTGTTTCAAACTATGGTTTAACCTGCCCTCCAATTCCATTTGACTTTGTTTAACATCGTTCTTAAACTCCTCTTTGAATTCAGCGAATATTTTCCGCAATTCCTCCATCTCAGTAGACATAAATACACAAAAATATCTACAATATATAAGGAGACTCTTCACAATGACCAAACACCAAGGTTGCACCACAATTTCTACCATACCCAGTTATGTGATTAATTTATGCTCACGAACTAAATAAATGAACCATTCCTGATTACTAATAACCAGACATTTACAAATAATTAAGAACGGAGACCTAACATAACATCCAACAGTAAATACTTTTGATTTTTCCATCTGTACTGTCCAAAGAAAAACATCTAATTACAAAATGTAATTAGATCATCACGAAAGAAAAAGTTAAATCCTTAGCATCTCATTTAAACATCTCAAGCATGGTAATCCAATAAAATTGAGTTATCCAAACGAAAATGACAATGGAAACACAACGCACTCTGGTTGTCCAATTTTACTGGTTGTATCTTATTTTGCAACACCACCGCGTGGTACGATCTCTTTATTCATGGCCAAACACGTATGGGCGCCATTTTGTACGACCTATGTCCCCGTCCATCGATAGTGGATCGGATGGCCCGGCAAAAGACATCGCGATACACGTCGAAAAAACCGGGATCAAAGCATACATAAAAAACCTGATTGGGATCTAGGTGCAATTTGATCACCAAAAAATGCCGGAGGAATGAGACCTCGAGTGATCTCGGTGTGGTTAAAAGGAGAGGCGTACCTGGAAAAATCAATTTCCCCCTAGATCCAAATCAATCTTAACACTGAAAAGAAAATACAGATTAGTAAAAATCAGAAGTGCAAAAACGTTCATAAAATCAAAAAGGTTTCATATATTTTCAGCCCACAAACCAACAAGTAACAACCAAAATAAAATATCCAGTCCTATCCTATCTCAGGGATTCAATCTAACTTATTACTAGCTGTGGACTGCAAAAAAATATATTTAAAACTCATATCGAGAGAAAACGAAAATTTAGTTGAATAGCGTCAATGAATCTCCTCGGTCCTAACCTTGGATATAATAAATTAGGAGATTTGATAAAGTGATTTCTGACTGAAAATACAAATTTAAATAGTGTCCAATTTGACTATGAGGAACTGTCGTACACCCAGAATGTTCATCATATGGTGCCTCAATTAGTTAAATGTGAAATTACGTGACCAGATTACAACATATTCAGGATGGACAAATTAATTTAGGAAAAATTAACTCGCCTGGAAATAAGTCATGTGGATCTCCATTCTAGCTTAAAAAATTACCTCAAATTGCACCAACCTAAGTGCCAACCGCAATCAAAAATAATTAAATAACTAAATAATTAAAATCTCTATCAGACCTTCAATCAACTTCATAATATTAACAAATTTACATTTAATTAAATTATCTATTTTACAACTATATAGTCCTAATATTTACAACATTTTCATTTAATCTTATTTGTGGTAAATTCAGTTCATCAGTGCATAATATTTCTAATTAGTGAGTTAATTGCAAACACCAATGATCTTCTACAATATGTGGAATGACCAATCATGTATGCTTAATTCGCATGTGTTCTAACAATGAACTATTCGTCTGCAAAAAACTGCACTGTTCACAAGTTTCCAAGCTTCAAATTGTTTACGGATAAATTGTTCATGACATAATTGTCTAATATTAATTATCCACGTGTCCATCAATTAATGATTTACTTTTTTACAAACTCTTTCCTTTCCTTTTACGAATCCTTTCTTTATCTATTTAATTATTTACCATTTAATTGTTTCAAAAATTCATCAATTCAGCCATTTAAATATCCATCAGACCATTCTATAATTATTACGACGTTGGCAAAATTATGTGTAGATTCAATAAAAAATACTCCCAACAATGCGTATCAGGTCTGTTATCATTCATTATCCATTTAAGAAATTACGTGGTCTCATTTGATAACGAAAATTCTTCTAGTAATAAGTCAATTCCGCCATCACGATCAATGCATAGTGAAATTTATACATCAGCACGACTCTGTACACTGACTTGTTTTCACCCAAAAAATCAAATAGTAGGTCCACGTTTCAACTATTAATGTCTGTAGTCAGTTTCTCTTATAAATCCACTTTTTTATATTCCAATATTACATTATTTTTTTACTGGCTACCACTTGGTAATTCTTCACAGACTATGTGAATATAATTCTTATGATTCATCTTTTTTATAGTATCGATATATCTGACTGTATTTTTCTTAGTTATTATCTATCATTAACTTAGATCACCCGTGCACATAAGAAAGCAAACCAATAATTTTCTTTTGTGTTTGAATAACAAAGTCAAATGAAAAGAGCGTGTTAAAAAATTTCAAAATCAAATTCAAATTCAAACTCAAACTGAAAATAAAGAACGATCTCTGAAATTGGAGACGTTATCTCCTATAATTAGAAACGTGTGATCCAAAATCGAAAATAGAGTAGCATGGCTCAAATCTATACCATAGATGAATATCATTACTCCAGAACCATTCTGGCCTACCATAATCAATTAGATCTCAAATTCGAACTGATCATGCATCTGTCAGAAAGCAGAAATATTCGAAGAAATTTTCCTAAATATTTGAGAATATCGAAGGTCATTACGATGTGAAGCAAATGTAATCATCATCATAATCATCAAACGATAATGATCGTCCACTTAAAGCTTGTGAGGAAAAAAATATTGTAATTGGATTTGAACTGAAATACGATGAAGTCCCATACTAGCATCATGACAACTAATTCCACCCTTAAAATTCACCTAAGTGCTGTGAGCATCTGATAATGATAATCAGATTATAAATTCTGGTTCCAAAAAGTATGCTTTCTAATCTCAAAATGTTGACTTATTCATTACCTACTTAATTAAATAATTAACTAATTAATCACACGACTGGTATAATGGCTAACTAAAATGAGTAGATAGTCTACTCATTCTACTTAAATAAGGAGAAGTTTGGCTCACCGACTGGTCGAAAAATGGTTAGATAATTGTGGAACAAGCTTGGCACAAATCTGGATCTTGAAGCAGGGTACCACGTTTTCCATCGTCCTCCCCATTTCTTTCTTCTTTTTCCATTTTCCAGTAAGATGATTTTCTTCTCCCCCCCCCCCGAATTCGGGCTCGGTACTCCCCGTACCGTTCCATGCCAGTCCGAATGCGGCTTCCCACAAAATCTGAATCTCCAATTGGTGGTTACATCATCCCATCGAGCCTCCTCGTGACGGTCTAGTTACCCATGTTAAATGAGAAAAAGTTTGGATTGAAATAATACGGCCACAAATTTGCGCACGTTAGGAAAATTTCTGGCTCCATGACGGATTTTACAAGTCCTTATGGGGTACACGGCTCCTATTCTATTTCAACAGAAATGGTGATATTCCACCCCGTGTAGTGCCACGAGTCCACCGCGACGATAATGTTCTGTACTCCTCAAGGATTAGTACAATTACGACCAACTTAGCACAGATTGTAAGTGCCGAAACGCTGTGATCTAAATGCTTGCCTCGACCTTCGAATACACAAGTTCATAACAAGCCTCTGCCAAGCGACTTGAGCAGTAAGTTCCCATTCTGCTAGGTAGAAAAGCACGAACTAAAATAGCCAGTCATACATGGCCATAGGGCCCATTTGCATAATTCCAAAATATAAAAATAAGAATGCCAGTGCATTTTATATTCACAGGTTTCAAGATTCGTATTCTAGTGCTTCCGTTGTCCACAAAGCCGTACCATGCATGCTCCTCGTCACTTGTAATGCGTCCCGCACACGATAGATAAAACCACCTTACGCGTGGCTGCGATACTTTTCCTTAGAACACAAAATTCTCTCTGTCCACATATGAGTCTCGACAACTCACCGCCGCACTGATGCAGTCACGTGGATATTCCGCGCACGCGCTCTGGCGTTAATCAGTCACCTGTTGCGTGATGTAACCGCTGGTCAATGAACCAGCAACGTAGACCCTTATATCGCTTGCGTGACGTAAACGCAGGTCGGTTGCATACAATGTTGCCATATCCATACACGCGTCAACCTAACATGGCCTCTTGGTGTTGGGCACAGTACGTTGATTTCTGTAGAAAAATGCTCTCTCCTTCAATATTAATACATGTGGTATATCACATTATCATGGTGTATACAATAATATAAAATGTTTTCAGCGTTACAAGTAGCCTACCGGTAAATCTGTTCAAAATGTGATGTAGGCTAGGTAGATAATTACGTCAAGGGTGGGGGTTGAGGGAAATGCATTACTCAAAACGTTCGAGCATTACATCATGTTAGCAAGGCATGTTACGCATACCTTAAGCTATAGTGAAATCCAGAAAGTCTGCCTACAAATTTGTTAATGCGTGTGGAAAAATGCCATAACCTTCCTGCTCATTGCAGTTATCAATTCTTTTAGGAGGGCTATGGGTACTACGTAGACGTGATGTTCTGCTAAATAATTGAGTACCGTAATTAAGTTTCATACTCGTAATGCTCCTTGAGAATAAGGTTCACTGTAACCAAAAACTTTCCCCATGTCAAGACACTGAATCAAATTCTGTAGAGGGTTTGTTTCAGTTTGATTAAGTGGTTTGAAATGGGGCAAATACCATTCAATGTGATTCTTGTTCATATTGTTGGGTATTATGAGTTTTGAAACTGAACAGCTCATGGTAAATAAATGGAATCACATGTCGCTATTTACTACAGTGCTGCGACAATCTTCTAATTGTGTGTATGTACATATTGATATATGATTTACAATGATTAAAAAGGATGCCCCAATAAAGAAGAATTATGTCCCTAACATTGTCCAGATAGCCTTCTGTTCCCTCAACCCGCAGATGATGTGTACATTTCTTGGTTGGAAGATAACGACAAAAGACTTCTGGAATGTTGGCTTTCATGGTCAAGAAATTCCAGCAATTCCTCTAGGTTTATGCATTGTCCGGTGTGGCGTTCCTTTCAGATGTACAAAACTGTCAGCAGGCTCTTGGAATAAATGATCAGTCATATACACGTGAGAATTTGGAGCAAGTACGTGAAATACTCTTAACAGTCTTCTGGCACTTGTACCGAGCACCTCGTCCATCACTATTCTTGGAACACACATTGATTTGTTGTCTGCACGAACCATACACTGACAGCGCGAGTAGAACACTTGAGATTGGAATTATGTGTACTGCGCACTTAATTTGCACTGGTTCAAACGTATCGTAGCTCACAGTGTGTGGATATGCCATAGTGAACGTAAAAGGAACGGCTCATTTACACACTGCATGGACCATGCACTAGGGCCTATATATTATAGGACTTCTTTGCTGAGGGAACTAGAGTAGAACTCTGTAGAACAAAACTCTACTAGGATAGAAACAAATAGTTGTTTTCTTCTGTGTTTAAGCGCTCTGCTCAAGTGTCTGTTAATTAGACGAGAGAGAGCATGAGTGAATGTGTGTATTAATTATGAGGGCGTTAGTCACTGGCATGACGATAGTAGTCTGCAAACTTAATACACCTCTAGCCGATTGGTTCGGCCGAGTGATAGAATCTGGGCACCACTAAGAGTGGAGCTATACTGCTCTCGTTGCCTCGCTAATAGATAGATCTTACAAAGAGCTTCATAGAACTTTTAACAAATTAAAAAGGTTGGCAATCATGCCACCACTTTTGAAAAGTGGCGGCTATTGTGACGCAGCGGAAGCGTATTTCTCTTATGATGTGAGAATTTCCTGAGTTTGTAACCCCTGTTTTATTTCAAGTTTGGATACCCTCTTTAACTAGCCTGGTACAGAGATTCTTTACACGTATCAATTACTGTATATATCGGACAGGCGCCCTGGCAGCTGCCTGCCATTAGATATTTAGTTACCCGTGGCCGGTTGTTAATCTAATTCGTTGTACGTGTCTACTGCGAGCTCTCGTTATTATGCTGTACGTGGCCTGCATGGCCAAGATTACATTCGTTTTAATTAGTACATGAGTTAGTGTGCTGACGAAGGAATATTTTCTACAAGCGAGCCTTGCCCCCCCCCCCCCCCCCCCCCCCGTCTTTAAAGTACTTGCTGCAATTGTAGACCCGACCAATCAGATCGAGAAGTTACTGTAGCGAGTAGGAGGTAATTGAAATAGAAGGGATGCAAGTGAAGAGTTAAAAACAGCTTGTATGAGCCCGATTCAGGGCCTGTGTACCGTTGAACATCTGAGTGTCAACATGTGCTGCCCGCTGGTAACCAGGACCAACGCCCTTTGCGTTGCTCGACTTAAGCAGCTAAGGTAAGAAGTTTTCATAACACCCACTAATTGTCCAACTCGACAATTAGGCTTCGCTGCTAGGTACGCTGAACTTGTGACATGTAGGTTAATAATTGTTATTTTACTAACCCATGTAGTTTAGAACATGTAGTATCTAAGCTATGTTTTTGTTGTATATGTCAGAATGGAATATAGACAGCACTGGAAAAGAAATCTGAATATGGAATGCTATTGCCTGACTATCTTCCCATCTACCCTATATATACTATAAGTTACAGGTAACGGCTTTCTCAGCTCTGAGAGACCTTTATTATTTTTCACGGTTATCTGGTCGTGAAAACGGGTGAAATTCAGCCCTTGGTTCTAAGTGGTTCGTTTGAGTACTAAATTGAGTTTTTATCCATGTATAGGGAGAGAGGTAACGCTCACGCGTTACAGATAGGTAGCAGAAATGCACCTGGCGAGGCACTGATCTAAAGGGTCGTGGCTTCGTTACAGATTGGTGGTAGCAAATTACCTGGCAAGGCACTGATATTGAGGGCTGACGTTCACTTGCAAGCGGCGGCTTCGTTACATAATGACTATCATCCTATACGATCTTGTAGAATAAACTTGATAAACATCGAAGTAAAAATACATGAATTAAATATGGGGAAATGTTGCTCACAAATGCTGTCATAATACTCAAACTACATAATATTGTAAATCATTTTTACCTTGACTTGTAGACAATTGAAGTTCATAGCAGGTATTCGAAAATACCTAGGTGTTTCATCTTTCCATATATGAATTGTTGAAACCAAATCCGTTCCACGCCAGTGAACACACAGCGACCTCGGGGATAGAAGGATTTCCTCCCCGGCAAACACTCGTCTCCTCCAGACATCGAACCTCGTCTCTCGAACATGGATTCGAAGACTCGAACAATCACCGGGCCTGGTATCTGGTATCTTCTGTCTTCCCATTAATAACTCTTCACTTGCCGACATCATTCGAATGTTCCCGACCATTATCGAGCAATGTATTCGATATAGTGTCTTCGTTACAAATAGAATTTGTAAGTTGTACATCGAATCACTATCGTAGATGTTAATGTTCATTTGGTTGGTCAATGAAAGATTATAATTGCACATAGTCGAGAATAAATGTCCATGAAAATACATTAAATGTACTGGATGGAAATGTACATAATGTTTCATGTTGTCTCGGCTTTGTAGACATCCTAGATGTTATACATATTTCCGTCGTTAATTAACGTTGCTTCATGCTGTCAATCACAACTCTGTATCGGCATACCCCAATCGCGTAAAAGTCATAGTTCATAACCTCACTCATTATCAATGTGTTATAAAACAATTCCTCTTGATAAATGTTTGTAGCCATCATAATGTTCAAATAAAACAAAGTCTCAATGTTCATATAATATCACTGTGTTACTCACTTATTTCCGTAACGTGGACATGAATATGCTGTATTCTCGCTGCAGTAAAAGTGTTTCTTCTTACTGAGATACGCAACTTTCTCTAACAGATATAAATCGTCCTAAAACTGTCTAATCAAATTATTCACATCAAATCTTCATACACCGTTGCTATGTATCTAAATGTATATACTGGACACAATTTCCTTTCTCTAAACTCGAACACTTGTTCGCTATAGACTAATATTGCCTTCGCTCAACTTCACCTAGTTTGGTTAGCAAGGCTTCTACTATAAGCTAGCCGTGATCGGCGCTGTCCCTCGAGTCGGGTCTGACCGTACTCGGCTGAAGTCTACGGGAATGAACTGTCCCGGATAACACGTCTTTTATCTTCGAAGTCTCCCAGAAGAACGCTTCTTCAAGTCGTCCCCACTCCAGCTTGTTTAAAAGTCGACGCCATTGTTTGTCCCGCGCAGTTAATGGCGCGCACTTGTAATAATGCTTATTACAGTGAATTCCTTCCCTCTTGCGACATTTAAAGTATTACTAATATATTTTCATAATTTTCTTGATAATTTCAATGGAATAAATTTGTTACATAGGGCAAATGGAATAGTTAATAACATTAACTAGTTAAAATCCATATCTACTTCCATAAACCCTTCTCTCATTGGCTGTGGGCATATATCCAATGATATATTTTATAACAATTAATTGGTAATATTTCGCGGTATTACCTTTTTGCTAGGCACTTTTCAATGTTCTAGTATATTCTGGAGCGTCTCAAATCACGAGACTGGTTTCTCCCCTTGCCTGAGTTCGCTAAAAGAGCTCGCTTGAGCCAATTTCCAAGATTTATATTTCAATGTTAAACTGTATCATGGGGATCGAAAAATATCATCATTTTCATCATGTAGCATTCAAATTTCGGGCGCAGTAACATTCCAACATATACCTGCAGTGAAGGTGGGAAACCACAGAAAACCACTGCCAGGATGGCTGATGTGGGCATCGAACCCTCCTCTACTCAGTTGCCTCATGAGGCTGAGTGCACCCCATTTCAGCCTTTACCCTAGAATTAAATTTCTCCGCAATGTGTATGTCAGTTCAATCTATGGCTCAAATGACACACTTCTTCCATTTCTTGAGATCATAAGGAGTTTCATTGATGATTGTCATACGTCATAGATTGTTGCATGGATATTGATTCATTGAAGGCCTTTGCGACTACGTGGTCACATTGTCCCTTGTACTCACTGTAGGTGTGTGTGTGTGTGTGTGTGGACTCTGTCTGATAACCTGTGTCATTGTAATGGCTGTAGTAGTGTGTATATTTGTAATTGAAGCTAGGATTTTGAAGACGGTGGCCGTAGTTTTAAGCTAGAAACCATCTCGACATTTGCTTTATAGTTATTGTAGTTTTAAGGGGCGTAACTACGAGGTCATCTGCCCCTGACATTTGTTAGTTATTGTTTGAAGGGGCGAAACAGCGAGGTCATCAGCCCCTCTCAGCATTTTCCTGGAGTAGAGGTTAGAAAACACGGAAAACAATCAAGACACGAGGCTTCCCTTTACCAACATTTGCATGATACCAAAAGTTCATATAGGTTATTGTAATTTGAAAGATGACTCACCAAATTGTCCAGCTTGCAGTATCCATTTATATTTCTCCTCACATAAATAATATTATAGACTACATTTACGTCCAACAAATTAGACACTGGTTTACCATTTTCAGTTGGGGGCCTTCCCTAACCATCAATGTACTGTATGTTCAAACTGTCAAAAAGCACACTTATTGGCGCTACTTCGAAATCATCCCTGAGTATATTTCTTAATCACTTCTCCTTTACTGTTTGTTCTTTATGAAATGTAAATGTTGAAATAACCTGCAAAAGTATCATTGGATTTACAGCTAGCTCGTTACATAGCATGTTGTACGACCCCTTTCATGAGATATCACAACACTTCGCATTATATGGTACCGGTATTCGCAATGTACTACTCTACTTACGGTACACCATTAACAGAATAAACAGTACGAGATCACACGAGATAATTATATACCATTCTATACGAATTCCTGGCAGTAGAAACCCCTCTATGTCTCATCAACAATAGTAAACAAACGGCCGTTACTCGATACCTTCCACTACGATTGCCACCATTTTTGCTAAATCGATGGATTATTATGGTCTGATATATTGTAGTCGGTCTTGCGTTATAACAAGGTACCTCACAGAATACCATTTTGAGCCTCGCTAGCCATGGGTTATTTAGTCTATGGTTAAGATTCCGTCGTAACCATGTTGATGGGTTGCTATGATGTGACGTTACAGAATCGGGCTGTAGGCTTATACTAGCGTATATACCAGTGCAGGTAGAAGCATCCATGCCAACGACTGTCGTGTCATACGGGCCTGAGGCCTTATTAATGTATGCCTACACTCGTTTCTCAACCACGCAGGCGAACACTTGGTTATCAGGAACAGTACGCGATTGTGTGTTAGAAGCATCGATTGGTGTGGTAGAGTAGTTTGAAGTGTGATTATATTTCTGTAGCTACATCCCAGGTTGGTACCTTACTTATAGTTTATGTGTTCCCACCATGGCGGCTGCCGTGATGGCCGTCCACCAATACTATCCACGAGTATAACCGAGGATATAATTATCAATGTGGAAGTCTCCATCGAACACATGGTCGTAGTAAATGCTTCAGAGACTACCCAACAGGAAGTCTCTGTAACTCCGCAATCGGACCATGCACTTTCGCCTAAGACCACATAAGCAAATCAACATCAATATAATACAACACATAGAGGACCGTATAATGTCTTCGTTCAATTGCTTAACCAAAATGTCGGTAATTTGCACCCGATGGCTTTAGGCCGCCTATTTTTTTGGTAGAAAATTCAGGGCATCCAAAGTATACAGAAAAAGGAACGTAATAGAGTCCAGGTACGATTCTCCACATCGGTAACGGCCAATTAATTTCTAATCCACCCCGTTTTATTGGAAGGTACTTAACAGCTTTTATTCCATCTTCAAGCGTCCAGCGTGTAGGTGTTATACGTGACGTGGATCTTTCTCTCACTTCCGACGAGATAATCCAACATATGGAATCATCCGTCCCAGTGATCCGGGTCAAACGTTTAAATAGGGGGGAAAAAATATAAACGACAAATTAGAGACTTTACCCACGGGTACCGTCAAAGTGTTTTTTGAAGCCCAGGAGCTGCGTACTTATGTCAGTATCATTAATGTCATGTTGGAGGTCATCTTTTTTATTTTTCAGATGTCAAAAGTGTCAACGATATGGACACGTGCAGAAGCACTGTCGCGCGCGCGAACCCATGTATGGAAAATGTGCTCAAGGACATACTACAGTACTACCGAAAGTCAAGCAACCCTTTTTAAATGTGCCCATTGTCAAGACAATCACCCTGCCGGGGCTGCCCGATGTGAAACACACATTCAACAGGCCGCTCTCAAACCTCAAATGTGCATCGAAAATTAAATTGTTAATAAAACCACACCTCCATTCAATCCGTTGGCAATGCAACTCAATTCCCCCCACTCAGTACACCACCGATGATGCACACAGTTGATCCACCACGCAAGCGAAATTTTACAGACATAGTGCACAAATCGCCCAAATTAATATCGCCTATAGGGTATGACCGAAAGGCATATCTTAATATATTGGCACCACCATAAACATCCCGAACTGGATTCCGACAGCCCGAACCGCTGAAAAAGCCAGCGAGCATAGCAAATATACCATCCACGGTAATCACATCAAATCATCAAACAAGTATTATTCTCGAAGATTGTCGAAAATTAATGGAATTATTATGACATAATGCTCAATGGAGCAGCTGCGTCAAAAATCTCTTAGGTAAAATTGTACCACTTTTACCTACTAAACCCCCTGACAATACGCAGCGGCCGGGTATTCATTAAAACATCTGATTTCTTCTGTGCTATATGTTGCTGCTTCACTGGAACTGTAGAAGCATTGTCAATAAACGTCATCCATAGCCTACTTTCCTGGTGACGTCACAACGAGGTGTGATCAAAAAGTTCTAAAATGTTGACCCATAGCCTACCTTCCTGTTGACGTCACAACGAGGTGTGATCGAAAAGTTCCAAAAGGTTGACCCATAGCCTACTTTCCGGGTGACGTCACAACGAGGTGTGATCAAAAAGTTCCAAAATGTTGACCCATAGCCTACTTTCCTGGTGACGTCACAAGTTGGCGGCCATAGCTTAACTTAACCTAGCCTACGAGGTGTTATCAAAAAGTTTTAAAATGTTGACCCATAGCCTACTTTCCTGGTGACATCACATACTAACCCGCCATACATTCAGGGGCAAAGCCGATATCTCCCGAACGCATGGTCGGATTTTGACAAATGAGGTTTCGTTGAACTCGGGCTGACACTCCCTTTCCAATGGACAACCTATTTCCACCCCAAAATAAAACCTACCCCTACTAGGCGGTGAAATTATAATTGTTTAGAAAATCTCGCTTTCCAAGTGCGACATGTGGGAGTTTGAATGCTAATAGGGAATTAAACGTTGTTGCACATAAAGCGCATGCGTACAGCCGATTGCCGCTATGAATGAACATTTTTGTTTTTTTGTTTTTACGCATGCGCATTTAGATTTTTCGAGATACTTTAAGCCAAAGCCTAGCACGCTACCCGTAAGCTATTAATGAACGAAACCGGTGGTCGGCCACGGCGTTTCATGCTTGCAAAATGCATTCATTGCTACTCCACAAATCATGGATCGCATAGACTTATGCAGTGACCATGCTTGCCAATGCATTCATCGCTATTTCATGAATCATGGATCGCAGAGGCTTATGCGGCGGCCATGATTATCAATATTGTGAATTGTTTGCAATAGACCGAGTCAGGGAATGGAATGAATGAATGAATGAATGAATGAACCGTCCTGGTAATTGCCAGGTGGTAAAAATGGGAAACCATGAAAACCATTTTTCAGGACAGCCGAGGTGAGATTCAAACCCACGCTCTCTTGATGGTGGCTTATGTTGATGACTTATGGTGGTGGTGGCTTATGGTGATGGCTTATGTGGATGGCTTTTGGTGGTGGCTTAAGTGGATGGCTATGTGGGTGGCTTATGTGGATTGCTATTTGGGTGGCTTATGGTGGTGGCTTGTGCGGATGGCTATGAGGGTGGCTTATGTGGATGGCTATGTAGTTGGCTTATGTGGATGGCTATGTGGGTGGCTTATGTGGATGGCTTATGTTGATGACTTATGTTGGTGACATAGGTTGGTGGCTTATTTTTTGGTGGTTTATGTTAATACCCTGCTTGTAATGACTTATTTTAGTGGCTTAGGTTAATGTCATAGGTTGTTGGCTTTCCTAATGACAGTTTTTTTGTTATTCAATGTATTTGATTGATTGAGAACCATAGTTAGAATGAATACCCATAATCTTAGAACATCATTAAAGTAGTATTTCATGTTACATAGTGCTAACTAGGTATGGTTGGGGAGACAGAAAGACAAAGACAATGATTGATCTTATCCTGGTGGAAAAGGATAAACGAAGACAACTGGTAGATGTGACGGCTATGCCAAGAGGAGATTTTGAAGGAGACCATAAAGTGGTGATAGCCAAATTAAGGCTGGGAAAAATCACAAACCTTTTGGAAAAGAGGGAAAGAAAAATAAAGGTGTGGAAGCTAAAAGGGTGGGAGACAATGGACAAGTTCCATGAGGATTTAAAAAAGGAAGTTCCCAAAGATGAAGCAAAAAGTGTAGAAGAGGAATGGGCATGTTTTAGGAATGGTTTTGTGAAGTGTGCAGTAAACACCTGTGGAAGGTTATCAGGGAAGAAAAAGGAAAGGGAGACTCCTTGGTGGAACGACAGGGTAAAGGAAGCTGTTAAAGAAAAGTAAGTGGCATGGAGGAAGTGGATAGGCAGTAAAAATGCAGAGAAATTACAAAAATATAGAGAAGCAAAGATGGCATGCCAAAAAATTGTACAAGAAGAAAAACGGAAAAGTTGGGAAAGATTCACAGAAACTTTGAAGGAGGATATCCAAGGAAGTAAGAAGGTGCTATATGGATTCGTTAAAAACAGTGTAAAAGTTAGGGAAAATACAAAATTTGTAAAAACTGAAGCAGGGCAGATATTGTATCAAAGAGATGATATATTAAATAGATGGGAAGAATACTTTTCAAAGCTACTAAATGTGAAATACATTGAACTGGAAGATGAAAGGGAACAAGAAGAAACAATGGAGGAAGAAGAAGAAGAACAACAAGAAAAGGAGATAACTATGCTAGAAATAGAGGAAGCCATACAGAAGATGAAGAGTGGTAAAGCAGCAGGAGTGGATGAGGTGACCACGGTAATGATAAAAGCAGCGGGACCAATAGGGATACAGTGGCTGTATAGATTATTTAGAATAATTTGGAAGAAGAAAGAAATTCCAGAAGAATGGGGAAAGGGTTTAATTGTCCCGATTTTTAAGAAAGGCGACAAAAAGGAATGTAATAACTTCAGAGGGATCACTCTTATTGCTCATGTAGCTAAGATCTTTGAGAGAGTATTGGAATGCAGACTGAGGAGGAAGATAGAAGGAGAGTTGGAAGAAGAACAGTATGGTTTTAGGAAAGACAGATCAACATTTGACCTAATCTTTACATTAAGGCAAATGATGGAGAAAAGATGGGAATTTGGAAAAGACATGGTGATGACATTTATTGATATTGAGAAAGCATATGACAGTGTGCCTAGACAGGTGGTTTGGGATGTATTAAGAAAAAGAAGAGTTATCAGAGCAGAAGTCCAAATGTTAAAAGCTATGTACAAAAATTGTGTCAGTAGCGTGAAGACCAGTATAGGAGAAACAGAATGGTTTAAAATGGAAACGGGTCTCCGACAGGGAAGTGTATTGTCCCCATTACTATTCATCATAGTCATGGATGAAATCCACAAGAATGTCAAACAGAGATTGGGACAAGAAGCAACAAAGGCCATGCTGTTTGCAGATGATATAGTTATATGGGGTGAGGATGAAATGGATGTACAGAAACAACTAGATGTATGGAACCAAGAGATAGAGAAATTTGGGATGAAAGTTTGCACAGAGAAGAGCAAGATAATGGTAATGTCAAGAGGAAGGAAGAAAGGAAGAGGAAAGATAGAATTGAATGGCAAAATTCTAGAAGTCGTTAAAAGTTTCAAGTATTTGGGAAGTGTGATCGCAGAAGATGGAAAGATAACTGAGGAAATTGGAAAGAGAATACAACAAGTGAACAGTTTTTACCAGAGTGTAAGGGGTATTGTGTGGAACCGAGATGTCCCAAAGAAATGCAAAAAAGTATTATATTCAACCTACTACAGACCCATAATAGCATACGCAGCTGGAGCGTGGACTACTACAAAAAGAGAGGAGAGTAGAATACAAGCCGCAGAGATGAAATTCCTAAGAGGTATAGAGGGCAAGACCAGAAGAGATAGAGTTAGAAATGAAAAGATTAGAGAAAGGACAGGAATATTGAAGCTGCAGGACAGGATAGAAACAACAAAGTTAAAGTGGTATGGACATTGATGAGAATGGGAGAGGAGAGAGTACCAAAGAAAACTTTCTGTGAAAAGATGACAGGGAAGAGACCACGAGGAAGGCCCTGGAAGAGATGGGCAGATACAGTGTGGGAGTGTGTAGAAAAGAAGGGAGGAAAACCCGAAGATGTACTAAAATCAGGAGAGGAGTGGTGGAGAGACAGGCAACGATGGTGGTCCTTAATTCACAACCCGACCCAGGAAGCTGGAAACGGGAAATGAAGATGATGATGATGATGATAGTGCTAACCAATGACTACGGTATACTAGCTATGGAATTATTCATAAAGTCATTGAATATAAACACTTGAAAAAATATACCAACCTTGATACTCCTTTTGTGGTCCCAGCACTCAGCTTGATGATTGTTTGAGAGGTGGGAGAGACCTGCAAGTGGGAAATAATGATATAGCTTATCATAACAGTGATGTATTATTATGACGTGTTGTTAATTATTAGTGGAATGAATGGTAAATGACTTTTATCTACCTATAAACTTTAGGATTGAAAAAACAATCAAAATGTATATCATCACTGCTATGATTTCAAAAAATAGAAAACAAGCATTTATGTTTTTTATTATAAAAACATAACTCAATAACCAAATTGTATTATTTTTAACATTTGTATAATGGAAAAAAGTATTAAGCAAATTAACATACACATGGAACTTAGCCATGATGATATTGATGCAGCCTAAGGCTGAGAAAAACACTTCACCATGAGGGTGAAGCAAATTAACATATACATGAAACTTAGTCATGATGATATTGATGCAGCCTAAGGCTGAAAAAAACAATTCACCATGAGGGTGAACTAAAAAAAGCAAATTAACATACACATGAAACTTAGTCATGATGATATTGATGCAGCCTAAGGCTGAAAAAAAAATTCACCATGAGGGTGAACTAAAAAAAAAGCAAATTAACATACACATAAAACTTAAGTCATGATGATATTAATGCAGCCTAAGGCTGAAAAAAAATTCACCATGAGGGTCAACTAAAAGCCATTAACACCTAGAAGTTTGACATGATAATAGTTAAGCAACAACAACAACAGTAAACCAATGTCTAGCTATACAATGCCAAAATTAAAAAAATTATTAAAACAAGTCATGAAGCTATGGATAGAGTACGATTATGTGCTAGTTTTCTTTTTTTTTAAACGTACCATACATCGATGATTGTTTCTACCTTCATAAATCAAATAAACAGGTTGACTACTTGTATTGATATCTTGAAAAACATCATCAGGCACGTTATTAAAACGTGAAGGAAGAAATGTTTCAAACTCTTCACAAATGCAAAGAGCGCGGTTCCCAAATTTAGTGTTTATTTTTTTTATTCTATGATTGCGAAAAGGTGTATGAATAGGCAAGTCGCTCATCTTCTTGAGATCAAGGCCACAGGCTTGACCGATAGCATTCAAACCTTCCATGGTAGTCTATAGGCAAAAGAACGTAACTATGACACTCTGGTCTCAACATTGTTACAACAACAACAACAACAACAATCACTCATGGTTTTTAAGTAATTTAGCAACCCCCCCCCCTGGTTTACAAATAAGACTAGCTTTAAACAAAAAGACATAGTTATGACTACATGAAAAAAATTCATTAACAAATCTAAAAAATTAAATGCTAAACACTCTCACTTACCTATCCCTCACCGTATTTGCCCAAATGCTAAATAACTAATGGCAAGTACTAGTAATATTATTTTACAGACACACAAACACACACACACATAGATACACTTTTGTTTAAACTTACACTATTTTAATTCCATACACACATGTCATTTTAAGGAAAGCAGCCACTATATATATTTTTTTCCCCTAAAGGACATTTATTCTCATGCATGCTAACCCAAGGAACCTTTATCGTTTACATAAACTATGAAAATGAACACTATTTACAAATTTACAATGACTAGCATAATAACTAGGATCTTATTCAAGGCTTTATTTTCCAAAAAAAAGTGACAAGGGTATAGGTTGTTTATACTATTTACACTTGCTAATATTTACAATGCCTATCATTTAAAAAGAAAACAACTATTAACTATCCTATCTATGAAAAAAAGCTATTTTACAACACCATAAAACAAAGAAATCACACACTCTCCTTGTTGTCATAGCCCCATGGCACGCTGCAAAGCAGGTCATCACCCCACTCGCGTTTGTTATCTAACAAGGCTAGTGTTTGTTTCCTTTGTTTAACAAGATACAATTCGTTGTTGCTAGATTGTATTCTGCACTGTGTATGCATCATAGCTTTAGCTGTTTGTAAAACCTCCAGGTAGTCATCGACATGAAGAGATTTTACCACAGCCTTACCTATACCCTTGGCTCTATTTGCTTCCTTGTCATTTATTGTGCGATAAGCATACATCTTACATGCTAGTCCGACAAATTCTGTCATAATCAAATCACCACATTCATCTCTTAATGGTGAGTTAGCCGTGGTCGTTACGGCATGACTGCTGTCAGTCGCTCACATCCGGGAGGCGAGGAGGTTCGAATCCCCCCGCCAGCAACCTTGAAGATGGTCTTCTGTGGTTTTCCATCTTCCTTCCAGGCAAATGCTGGGGTTGGTCCCTAACTATAAGCCACAGCCGCTACCTTCCAACTCCTCGTCCTTACATTCAGACTTTCCTCCCCAGACAACACTCCACACGCGACGGTACGTGTAGCTCACCCATTGGGTGTCCGCCTCGAAGCAGCTACAAAAAACTGGCGAGCCGAACATGTCCTCGGACACTCCCGGCACTAAAAGCCATACGCTAAAAGAAAAAACTCTTAATAATCCCATTTCCTTTTTGTTCTTGATAGGAAGCTCAAACTTATTGTTAACGCTGTAGGAAGAGGTGTCGAACCAGTCACTATGTTCCTTCATCACGACATAGGGGTTGCAGTGGCGGATGTGATAAATGAATGAGTCCGTTTCCATATACAAAAGAGATACATTCTCAAAATATTGTTTGGCAAACTCGTAGTGGAATCGATACATGACTGATTTGGAAAAGTCAAGTAAATGGGCTTATCCATGGTCACGCTGCATGGGCGCCCATAGGATTTTTTCCAGGGGGGCAAGTAAATATTTTCGTTTCATTGCCTACCTGTCACCCCCCTCCCCTCCTCATCGCCCCCCCCCTCCCCACACACACACAAAAAAGTTTCATTTCTTACTTACTTCGTCTTCGTGATATTCATTATTTGACAGCTCTGAAACCATTGGCTACTTTGTGGCAAGTTTGGGAGGAATGTTTTCTTTGAGTTTTTGTCCGTTAACGTTCGCTTTTCTTCGTTATTCAACGTCGTAATGTTCAGTTCTTAAAAACAGGAAAAAACTAGTGGTATCGACAAAAATAAAAATCATGTACCGTAGTTCATTAAAATGGTATCGTTAAGCCAGTTCGCCAACTTTCTAAATAACTGGATATATTTTCACATGATCCCAAATCACTAAGTTAAACTGTGGAAATATCCCAACATCTGAATCAGACAATTATTTAAATAGCACTGTTTCCAAATACGGTAGGCTACGGTATCTAGTTTGTACTGGCCATCACAGCAGATCGTCACGTCTTTCCTCTTCTAAACAACAAATCGGAAATACTTCGCATTGCTCTTACTAGAATCATGAAACACTTGTAGTTTACGAACTGATAAACTCGAGCCTATGGTTTTAGTAAAAATTAGGTTTGTCAATAAAAAATATTTCACCTGATTATTAATAACCACTAAATAGAATGGATAAAAACCACTATATCACTTACTTCTTATTACCATTATTCGCATTCTCGACTGAAACAAGAGGAATTGTGATACAGGAATGGTGATACGAACGTAAACAAACCACTTCTTTCAATGTGTAATTGATCCTTATGCTCAAGCTTTTCTCTGTTTATGAAAATAATAGACGATAAAATAAAACTAACAGATATCGTACAATTCCTTTGAGTTTCATAAAATAACAAGTGATATATTATTGTACCTGTGACGTACAAAATATACTGTCTAACCAATCTAATACAAATACTTTTCGAGTTTTTAAATTTATGTGTGTTAAGTCTACCCTTGAAGAGGGGATAATTAACCTTTTTATATTCAATAATTGGCATTGTTGTAAATGTAAACAGGTTTAAACTTCATCCCTTGTACTTGACTGTGAGTGAAATTCTGGTTTATGTTATAACGTGTCATTAGGCGAGTGCGTATATGTAATGCTATTTCAGAGTACCGATAGCGTAGTTTTGAGATGAGTGCCCCGAAACATGAAACATGATACGTACGTGGTATTTCCCTCAAGGTAGTGTTGAAAATATCATAGGCCTACTAGGGATGGCTGCTGTCAGCGTCGGCAATCAAATTTCGAATATTTAGGTAACCAGTCGTCATCGTGGAGCTTAAATTGAGGTACTCAACTACACAGATGGGCTTAAAGATCAAATTACTACATTCTGTCCTTTCTTACAATGCATGCCACGATGGATTTACTTTGCTGCCCCCGACTTGGAATATGCAGATTTATTAAAGTTGTAACCTTCCCAGGTCACGAGGGATCGAACCCTTACTTTCGGGACGTACGATTTTCATAATCGTCCACATATTTTTATTTGATGCCTTTTTGTGTTTTATAATTATGTAATGAAGTGTATAATATTATGTGATTTATTTCCGATTAATTTGTTTAGGTTTTAAGGGATTGTAATTGGCAGGATCTGAGTCTACTGTCGACCAAAATATTATGTGCACTCGAGTTTGAAGGCTGTTTGTGAAGTAACCAATAGACCTACATAAAATCCAATATCATCAACATTTTCGTCGTTCTATTTTACGTTAGGTCATGTAGGTTTGGAATGTTCTTGGTTGCATTGTAATCCTTATACATCGAAACGTTATGCTGTATGACTGTGAAATACGAAAATTAATTCACTTATTTTATATCGGTTTGTATTTCTACGGGGAAATAACACATGTTTCACCTGCTAGCCGCTCAGGGAACAGCTGTACAGCGTTGCCGAAATGGTGCCCACACGCATCATGGCGCGTCTCGCTCGGAAGTGATGGGTTCCATCTCAGCAACGCTGTACAGCTTTTGCAGGAGCGGCTAAATGGTGAACCATGTGTTATTTCCTCGTACAAATACAAACCGATATAAAATAAGTGAATTAATTTACGTATTTCACAATCATACAGCATAACTTTTTGATGTATAACGAATACAACGCAACCAAGAACTATATTTTCCAACCACCCCGAGCCGAGAAAAAGTTACCTTACAACAATGATAACAACTTTGTTTCTTGGGCACACAAAATTGTGAAATTAATAAACCAGTTATACAACATTCCAATGTATATTGTGTTAAAATTTGGATTCGATCTCATGACGGGCTTTTGAGATGATAATTCTTAAATGTGACGCATGGTTGAAACACGCTTAAAAACGTGCACTTTTTGTGTTCCAACTGCGATAAAAATATTAAAATATAAATTAAAAAATCCAAACCTACATGAACTAACGTAAAATAGAACGACGAAAATGTTGATGGTATTGGATTTTATGTAGGTCTATTGGTTACTTCACAAACAACCTTCAAACTCGAGTACACATAATATTTTGGTCGACAGTAGTTGTATGTGAATATTTTAACATTGGAATAATCTTCAGTCAGAGAGTCTGGAATTGTGTGCAAGAACCAGGAAGTAGGCTTGTTGTCGCCTGGGTTTTAATCTCGCAAGCTCAAGTGCATGATGACTCATGCAAGTAGGAGGCTTGGCAACCGTGTGCTAGGGGTGTGTCTAGGGTATTTTGAAGTCCAAGAAGGCACTCCTTATATGGTATTGTCTTGTTTTGATTGGCTGAACCCGTGAGGGAAGCCAGGTAGGCCAGTGATTTGTGGAGGGGAGATGAATGTTATTAGGACTTGACGAAGCTGTGAGGGTGACTCATTCTTAGGACTCCGTGGGGAGTAGTACTCATTCTTTGGACCGCGTGTAGGGCAGTGTACTCATCCTTTGGAGTCCGTGTGGAGTGGTTCGTATTCTTGGTAAGACTCCGTGAGGGAGTGGAACTTGTATTTTGGACTTGTGTGTTTTTGGTGGAGAAGGAAGGTATTTCAGACGATCACAAGTTGGTGTTCGATGTGCAATTACTGAGTTGCTGGCTATACATTCTCAAGGGAATTATGAGCCTAGTTTCAAACAATTAGTCTAGACTGTTTGTCTCGAATCGCATGAAGTATTGTAAACCAACGTCTGTTTACCGAAATTCTGAGACCATAGCGGTAAATTGTTATACGACAAATACTAGTAAAATATGCTATGTATTACTAAACTCAGGAGCGAACTAGATGCGATAATGCAACACACGATTTAAAGTATCTTTGTATGATCAGATCCACGAAACTAGATAAATCGTTGGATGCTGGCCATCAAAGTAATAATGTACGTAATATTCATAGTTGAGAGGCTTGCGTGTGAAATATATAGTAATTGTGCTGCGAGTAAGTAGGAGTGATTCTCTGGGAGCAACTAACCCTCGAATCAGTAGAGTTAAGTCGTCACAGCTTAAGTCTACGCCTATAAGTACCAGTCATCATTATTTCCGAGGGTCATCTATATGTCATAAGTGTGCCTGTGTGAATATGATAGGGAGTTTTAGATAGTCTGTATGACGAGGATCGTGCGAAGTGTATTTCATGTCTGGTATCAGAATATATTGTACATTTACCAAATCTATAGTGCTTTTATTTATGAGGTAACCAGTGTAGTTAAGAGTGAATGTTTATTGCTGTTACTCATACCGTACAGGTGTTTAACCCTCACGCAACCAGTGAAGCCGAGCAGTTACAAAGTTTCCATAACATATGAGGCTGCTTCTTCGCCTGAGTGTGTATTTAACTATGAGTGGCATACACTGTAAATATGCGTTTGCTAAAATTACACATTTAAAGAAATAATACAAAGAATGTAGATTAAAGTTTAACAGATATCATACACAACCAATGTGCAAAAACAATTATTTAAATACCGGTAACAAGTTTGGAATTTCCTCATTGGTACAATTTCACATTCAAGTCAGATCAACAGCAAGAACACCAAGGTGACTAAGGCGATCCTTTCATTTATGTCCTTAAATAATCAACAATGCCAAAGTATATTCTCTTGTGGAGGGCTTAAACTTAATCAACTTGACGTTTAATGACCAAGCAGTTTTGTACAGTTTTCCCGAATTTTTTCGTCCCTAAAACCTGCCGCCTTAGCAGTTGCAAGTTTGTCCCCCCGTCAATACGGGTCTGAATATAGTAAATTATCCAATATTGTAAGCACGACCTTACAGGACCAGTGTTTTACTAGTCAGCATAGAAAAGCTTATTTTAGGAGTTAAGAAACGCTATCGATGTTGCAATGTCTAAAAATATATCCAGAACGTGCTTTTCATATCGACACTGCCGAAGTGAGGTGGCAAAAGTAGTAGCCACTCAAGATAAAAGTGATAGGGAATCATACGGTATTTAACACTAGGCGTAACCGTATTGAAACTTGGAGCTTACCTAGATATTAGGCCCCTTTAAACATCAATTATCATAATCATCCATTGGTGACAGAGTGCATGGCATCATTAGAACCATATTTTTATTTAACAATTGTAAATACGTATTACTTCAGCAACATTACAGAATTTTGTTATTGTAACAGTTGTCAGTTGACTATTTGTAACTTCCATTTATGAAATAAACTGGTGTGACAATGAACAATCTTATTTCAACATTCTCGGTAATCCAGGCCCCCTAAGGGCGCCCACGACATTAACCCATGCATGAGTACCAAATGGCCGAACAGACCCACTTAAAGCTTGAATATTCTAAGAACAATTCTTAGTCAGCACCCACAAACTGAGAGTAATTAACATGCAAAATTTTAGTTTCATAGCCCTTGTGGTTGCGATGATACGATGATTAACGAGTGAGTACCTCCTTTTTGGATTATATATAATAAGATAAGATTGCATTACTTACCTGTAAATTAAATATAAATACATTCGTAGACGAAGTACACAAAATTAATAAATAATACTGTCGGCACACAGACACAGTCTAGGCGGCCGTTCATAGTGAACACAATACACACGAATGGAATGTAGGCTACGCGCATATAAATTACAATATTCCTTTGTAATATTACTCAAGTGTCAAATTTAAAGCGAAAGCACACCAGAACTATTGCATAAGTGACATAATATGTAGGATGATTTTAACCTTCCGGTGGGTGCTACTGATCTTATCTCACATTCGTCAACATATTCGTCAACTACCTTACAGAAGTTACGTCTTTCCACATGACATTCAAATCCATATCGGCCAGTTTGTCAATGACCCGTCTACACATTTGCTGTTGTTGCAAAAGTGATATGCGAGGCAGATTGCGCCTGATCGAGCACCATTAAGTAATAGACTATGTAGAGAACGAATGAGTGTTTCACTAATTGAAGCAAAACTATTCTTCAGCAAATATTGTAATTTTTAAAATTCAGATTTCTGAGGCGTGCCAGATAGGCCTAATGCGCCCACTGCCCCTATACAGTATTTAATGTTTGGCCTGTCAGAATGTTAAATATCTGAAGTATTTATATTTAGTACAAATTAATTAGAATACTGTAAGCACTTTTGCAAAAAAAAGTTTGTTCTCAGTCTGATTTTCATATCGTTTTATTTTTCAAGGATCCAGGGGGGGGCATGCCCCCCCCCCTGCCCCCGTATGGGCGCCCATGCCACGCTGGTCTTATTCATTTCAATGGTAGCAAAATTCTCATCGATAATTTAGATCGATTTGAAATTTGGCTTGGCAATGTACCGCTGGGCACCCCATTGTCCCTCCCAGACATTCACAAATTTAATGTCACGGTACTTGCGGATATTTTCCATGGACTTGCCATAGATGCAGTTGTTCATTAATCTTAAACAAATAAGTTCAAACTGCTGTGTTGCCATTTGTCGATGCTCTGTGTTGAGTCGCATGTATGGTACAAGCCATGCTTTTTGGGCAAAGGAAATGCCGCTGTGGATTTTCTTCAACACTAAGCCTTGGGCTAGGCATTGCACCAGCATTTGAATATGTAGCACATACCGATTTTTATTGTAAAGTGTGCCCATCAATTTTTCAATTTTCACCTTACTGTCAGGAGGAACCATTCGCTCTAGGCAAAATGGAAAATCAGCATGTTCCTTGTACAGGGATGACGGATATTCAATATCCACTTATAACACATATCCACGGCCTGTTTCTTTGCTGGCTGTGTTCACATCAAATTCTGACACTTGTTTGTCTGTCAGCCAAGCAAAATTCCCATAGGGCAAAGGCTGGCTCATGGCATAGCCATACAAATTATTTACGTCATAGTACATAAAGTACGAATCTGGTTTGTCTTGTGAATAAGAGGGCATGTAGGCATTATTCGCGTTGGCATGCCACTGGTTAGGCGACACAAAGCCACCGCGAATACCCTTTTCAAAGAATAAGACCATGTTTGCATCCGTGTGTAAATCTAATTCCACTTCAGTGTATTTCAATGCTGCATCAAATGACAGGCCAAGACTTGTATAATAGTGAGCAGGGTCAAGGCCATAAATGTGTTGACATAACTAACGGAATTTTTCAAACACAGCCGTGAGCAGCAATACATCAAGTTTTAGGTAATGCATAACATATTCACCCATCGTCTTGATATCAAACACTCGCCAAACTTGACATGGATGTGCATAGTCTTCATCGGAAACGGTAGTACGTGTAAGCTTGGAGTAAAATTTATCTTGCGATGGGAGTTTTTTCATCTCTAACACATCCCAACTTGCACAGAAATCATACGGGAAAATACCTTTATGAATGCACAATTTAAAATGCTCAGAATTTTTAAAATGGATGTTCGTGTATTTTAATTCTTCCTCATCCAAGCCATTGACAAGACTATCTAGCGAGGATACTATGAACATTAAAGAATCCAAAAATCGAATGGAAAATTCACCCAGCCGCCATGTCAAGGCAGTGAAACGCTCATGGTTTTGAGGGATAATGAAAAAATTCCCTTTATTCACATGACCCAATTCACGAATCAAAACAATCATGTCATAACTAGCCAGATTGTGGAAAAACACACTGATAAATCTTGGAGCTGGAAAATTCACATTACACTTTCTGTGGGCAGCTCCACGAAATTCCTCTGTAAAGTGTGAGTGATCTCTAACAGTGTCTTCAGCACTGACCAGCGGCTTTTCACAAATATGGCATGTGGTGGCATGCTCATATTGTTGTTGCTGTTCTGGAGTTTGGCTCATGGATACTGGGTGGTCCAATAACCCCTGCACATGGTCAGCCAACTTGACCAGTTGATCCAAAAACCATTTTGCACAATCTTGTCCTCCACGGGAGTCGTAATAGGATTTTGTGGGGTCATAGGCACATACCACGTTAAATCTTATGGCAAAAGGGTGATGTTTTGAATGGGTGTGTTTGAGCTGCTGGCGGGATCTGGTTCACATTCCGCCATGGGTGTAGTCAGAGCTTCAAAATCTGCTTAGACTACAAAATGCACTAGGTCACGTTTGTGAATATTCTTAAAGTTCAACACAGCGTCCTTTCCTTGTGGCAAAACGAGTTTCACCGCTTCCTGAGATAAAAAAAAATCTACCCTATGTCGTTCCAAAAGCGTAGGGGTGGTAAAATATTGCAAGCAGCGAACGCAAATATGTTTTTACCATTATGCTTGGACGCTTGACTGCTTAGCAATCTACTTAAATTCTTAACAAGGCAACAGTGATTCACTTCTCCCTGAGACAAATATAAAAGTTGAATGTGATAACGTTTGAATTCTTTTGTAGCATATAAAGGGCCTATAATTTCTTCTTCTCCTTGAACACCATAGACCATGAATGAATAATCAGGGTTGTTCTGTTCAAACTTGTGAATCTGAGTTAGATTCATACGGAACGACACGTCAGTTAAATTTAAATTTTGCATCAAGGAATCAAATGTCTGCTTATACATTCCAGGCAGACATAGATTGCGTTGCACTGGTTGCAAAAATGCACAAATACTCCAAATAAAACAATAGTCATCTACATTCTTAATGTTCACCACGGCTTTCCGGGAAGCAATCGCTGTGGCTGTAGCAATATCACGTGACCCAGCATTCAAAGGGTTGAATTTACAGTTATTCATTTGCAAATAATGTATTTTTTCCAGAGCAAGGCCACTGGGTCCTTCTTGAAATTTATAAATTTTGTTTGCAAGGCTTCCACGACATGGGTTTCGTACCAGTTTTCTAAATTATGGGCTACGAAAAGCTCTCGCATTTTTGTACATAAATGAAATTTATACCTGATTTCCATGTCATTTTTATGTAGACAAAATCACACACTAACTCCATATTTACTTTCAAAGCCTTGTATAATTCCAAAGCCCTATACATTTCACCCCTAACTACATTAAAACGAGACAATAAAAATTCCTTGTGGATAACACTTTCATTACTATTAGTTATTCTGCCTGAACAAACACGAGATTTAAAGCATGAAGCAAGAGGGTTCCATGTTAAATTGTTTGTAGTCACAGAACATCCCATTTTTTGTTAAAAAAAAAGTCTTACCTGTGTTTTGAATATAGCAATGTACACTAATATCTGCAAACTACACCGCTTTTATTTGTTGATATTTCTCTCTTTCTTTCTCTCTTTTTCTCTCGTTAGGTCTTGTCTCTGTCTCTCTGTGTCTCTGTAAAATAAAAAATAAAATAAAAAACAGTTAATTAATGCATTTCAATTCATGACACACATTTATTCATATTCCAAAAGTTTATGCTATGAAACACCTACCTCTCAAATAATGATTTAAGTTGCGCTACTGCTTTTCAGCAATCTACTTGTAATCGACGTGTTGGTGATGATTACTTGAATTCTTTTTATGTCCAACAGCAATTATCTGTAAATCAATTGATTTATCAATACATTTCAATTCATGGCTTACACCTCCGTCAACATTAACAACAACAAAAAACAGTTAAAAAGTCTATCATATAAAAATAAGAGCATTCATCAAATCTCACCTACACGTTTAACATTACTGCATAGTCAAGTAGTTTTTAACATAAATTAGCAAACTCGTATTGTCAGTGACATTTCGTAGTGAACATGGACTTTGGATAAAGCATTCATCAAATCTCATCTATAATTTTAACATCACAAACGGTCAAGTCGTTTTAACACGGATTCGCAAAATAGTATTGTCAGTGACATCTAGTATTGAACATTGACACTTGATAGAGCGTTAATCAAATCACAAATGGTCAAGTCGTTTTAACACGGATTCGCAAACTCGTATTGTCAGTTACATCTAGTAGTGACCATGGAAACTTGATAGAGCGTTAATCAAATCACAAATGGTCAAGTTGTTTCAACACAGATTCACAAATTAGTATTGTCAGCGACATCTAGTAGTGAACATTGGCACTTGATAGAGCGTTAATCAAATCACAAATGGTCAAGTTGTTTTAACACGGATTCACAAAATAGTATTGTCAGCGACATTTAGTAGTAAACATGGACATTGGATAAAGCGTTAATCAATTCACAAATGGTCAAGTCGTTTTAACATGGATTCACACAATAGTATTGTCAGTGACATCTAGTAGTGAACATTGGCACTTGATATAGTGTTAATCAAATCATAAATGGTCAAGTCGTCTTAAAACGGATTCACAAAATAGTATTGTCAGTGACATCTAGTAGTGAACATTGGCACTTGATAGTGCGTTTATCAAATCTCACCTACATGCTTAGTTATTAAAAGAGGTACTCACCTTTAATAATAATTTATTAAAACTGCTGTTGCCGACTGGATTAGGTATAACAGGTAAACCAATTATCTGTAAATAAATAAACCAATCAAACAATTAATCCATTCATCCATTTCAATCCATGACTTACACATTAATTTGTATTCAAACAGTTTAAAAAAAAGTTTAATCTATTAAATACATACCTCTCAAATATTTTTCTTTTCCCAAGTAACGCTACTGCTTTTCTTATTTCGCTTAAAATATATGCTACTCTTTATCACAATAAATGATAAGACTGTAGCACTAATCATCTGGCATGTGACTAATGAGTGGCAATGATAGGTATGACCTTGCTTTTATATTGTTCAATATTGCTAGCTTGCAAAAAAGAAATGTCCACGCATGAGTAAGCGAAATAGAATAAATCACTGTACATTGAGATTCGCGATACATCAAGATTCAAATTACTGCAAACATTTTACATTACCAGACATTCATAGTCTTTCCACATGTCAAACGGGAATGACATAGACAATAAGTTCTCAGTTTACGCTTATCAGCAATACCTGCTTATTTCAAACAGGATCGCTGATATGGCAAGACGGCATCCTGATTCGAGATTGTCGCTGCCAGTGGCTATGTAATGAAACAAAAACGATATCATCTAGTTAATCTTTATAAAATCATGAGCTCACATCTAGTGATATGTGTGTTGACAACCACGGGGACCCCAGCTGAGTCCGTCATTGCTTCCATTTACTTGTGTAGGGCTCCTCTCTGTTTTCTTTCATGTTGACCTCGCTCGGTCAACTCTTGTTCTATTCACACCCCCAATAGTATTAGTGTATCCGAGGCCTAGGGAGTCTTTCACTTTCCAGCCTCAATCGCCCCTTGTCTGATCTTTGCCGATACCCTCATTTTGCAAGCGGGTCAACCTTTTTTTTTTTCTTTTCATGTTATCTCCTGCCTTCTACTCAAGACCCTCAAAGAGGCAGGATGTATGTAGTCGCACTACTTTTAATGCACTCTGAATATGGTTACACCCTCAAAAGCTCTCGACTAGTGAGTTCAAAAGTTGACAACCCCCTAAGAAATTCATTTGGAGTGGATTCGTAGCTTTGCTCGCTTCGCTATCATTTAATCCTCCAGGATTGTTTTTTCCCATGAACTAAACAAGGGAGCGCACCTCTACCGCCACTGAGGGCAGTGTCCTGGAGCTTGAGACTCTGAGTCGGTGATACAACTGGGGTGTGTGACCAGCACGATACCCAGGCGGCCTCGCATGCAAAGCAAACAGGGGCTTGATGAAGGGATGGAAAGAGTGGGAGGGTGTGGCAAGGAAGTGGGAAAGAGACTGCCGTGGCCTTACGGTAGGTATCATCCCGGCATTTGCCCGAAGACGAAGTGGGAAATCACGGAAAACCACTTCGAGGATGGTTGAGGGGGAATCGAACCCCCTCTACTCATTTGAGCCACCCGAGGCTGAGTGGACCCCGTTCCAGTCCTCATATCACTTTTCAAATTTCATGTCAGAGCTGAGAATCGAACCCAGGACCTCCAGGGCGGCAGCTAATCATGCTAACCGCTACGCTACGGAGGTGACTCGAGAGTGGATTCTCTTCTCTTAAAACAGTAAAACTATCTGGTCATCTCTCCCTAGTTTAATGGCAGTAGAGGTCGGATTCCTTGCTTAGTTCATGGAAAAGCTAATCTTAGAGAGAGTAAAATCAAAATTATCAGCTGCAGAGACTGAGAGTGCTAACGTGCTACCTCATGCCTCACTGACATTGAGAGAGTGTGGGTTTGAATACCACCTGGGTCATTCTGAAAATGGTTTTCATGGTTTCCCATTTTTACCACCAGGCAAATGCCAGGACGGTTCCTTTCAATAGGTCCACAGCCGATTGCCTTTCAATACATCCTTCCCTAAACCATTTTGAAAATGAATGTACATGGCCTCTAGCCTCTCACTGCTGGGTTCATAGTTCAAATCCCAGTCACTCCATGTGAGATTTGTGCTGGACAAAGCGGAGGCAGACATGTTTTTATTTTTCTCTGGGTACCCCAGTTATTTTTTCACTGTCACAATTTCATTCAACCAAACACTCTTATCTACTCTCATTTTATTTCATCTGTCATTCATTTAATCATTGCCCTAGGCAAGTGTGACAGGCTTCAGCAGTCGGCACCATTTCATATCCTCGCTGCTAAATGAGGACTTCATTCATTCCATTCACTGACCCGGTTGGTCAAGCAACACTTTACACTACCATTTCATTTCATTTGTCATTCATTTAATTATTGTTCCAAGAGAGTGCGACAGACTTTAGCAGCCTGCATGGTTTCATATCCTCGTCGCTAAATGGAGGGGGGGGGGGGGGGGGGGGGTGATAATTCATTCCATTCCCTGATCGCTCAGTCGAGCAACACTTTCCACTATAATTTCATTTCATCTGTCATTCATTTAATCAATTCCCCAGGAAAGTGCGACAGGCTTAAACAGCCGGCAATGTTTCAAACCCTCACCGCTAAATGAAGGATTCATTCATTCCATTCCCTAACCCCCTCGGTCAACTGAAAGCAGGCTGTGAATTTTCGTTTTTTAATCCTGTCTTTACCAAGCATGAGTTGAACCGTCACATACAGCTCTACGATCCAAATTTTTGAAACAGCAATGAATGCATTTTGCATGCATGAAACGCCGTGACCAGTTTCGTTTATTCATAGCTTACGGGTTAGCGTGCTGGGCTTTGGCTTAAAGTATCTCGGTTTCGATTGCCTGCTACGAAACGATGGCATAAGCCTCTGCGATTCATGGTTCATTCAAATATCGACTAATGCATTTGCAAGCATGGCTATCATGGTTCGCCACATCGTAAAAAACCCAATCGTCGTATTACATCCCGCCGTTTCAACGAGATAGTCTTTCAAGTCTTTGGGACAAAACAAATTCCATTTTCAAAATGGGCTATATTTTGGAAACTAAAATGTTTACACTCAAAAACAAAAATGTTAATTCATTATGGCGTCGACTCGTTGGCATGTCATTTATGTGAAACAACGTTTAATTTCATACTAGCATTCAAACTCCCACATGTTGCACTTGGAAAGCGACATTTACTAAAAACAGTACTATTTCACCCCCTAATAGGGGTAGATTTTATTTGGGGAGGAAAATAGTTTGTCCATTGGAAAGGAGGTGTCAGCCCTTGTTCAACGACACCTCATTTGTCAAAATCCGACCATGCGTTCGGGAGATATCGGCTTTGCCCCTAAATTATGGCGTGTTAGTATGTGCCGTTACCAGGAAAGTAGGCTATGAGTCAACATTTTGAAACTTTATGATCACACCTCGTAGGCCGCCATCTTGTGACGTCCCCAGGAAAGTAGGCTATGGGTCAACATTTTGGAACTTTTTGATCACACCTGGTTGTGACGTCACCAGGAAAGTAGGCTGTGTGTTAACATTTTGGAACTTTTCGATCACACCTCGTTGTGACGTCACCAGGAAAGTAGGCTATGGGTCAACATTTTGGAACTTTTTGCTCACACCTCGTTGTGACATCACCAGGAAAGTAGGCTATGGGTGACGTCACCACCGCCATCTTGTGACGTCACCAGGAAAGTAGGCTAGAACTCTCATCATCCCCCTACTTGGTAGATATAATCCAAAAGGCCTTCATGTAGGCTATAAATGGCAGTCAATTAATATCAATTAATCATACTAAATGATGGTTCCCCAACACGCATTCGCCCCCCGAATAGCCTACCTAGCGCGGTGGATCTGACCATTACTACTTTGGATCTTTCACATAAACTAACATGGCAGACGGTAGAAGATCTACACCAAACTGATCATTACCCTATTTTTATAAATTACGACATTTGTCCACCAATTTGTACACCACCAAATATGTATTCTCTGAAACGCCCTACGCACGGTTTCGATCACCATTTATTTTCCAATTACTTACAAACACATCTCCACTCCGAAACACCGGACCCCATCGTCTGGCTACACATTATTAAAGTCAGTTATCGACACTTATCTCAACACCTATAATCCCTATCCTCCGTTAACCCGTAATGCCCGTAGACGTAATCCCAGTCTTCATTGGTGGGACCAGGAATGTTCACTCTGGATTAAGAAACGGAAAGCAGCGTTCAAAAAGCTTACAATTCATTTCAATCCCTCAAATTATTTACTTTATAAAAGAATATGCGCGACCACACAACAAAACTTCAATACCAAACGACGTGAAGCATGGCGCCGTTTTATATCAACTTTTAATAGTCATACGTCTCTACAAAACCTATGGTCGGCTGTTAAAAGGATGTCTAATCTGGTACCATGGTCGCTGCCCAGATCACTCAACCCTCACGGTCATCAAACCTTCTATCAAAGCCTCACTCCCGTTTATGTTTCACACTGTTTTTCCCCCATTGCATACCAAGAATCGCCGCGATTCATGACGTTATTGCATCCATTCACTTCTGACGAAATACATCTGGCCACACGTAACAAAAATCCACCCGTCCAGGTATCGACGCCGTTACAAATCGCATGATTGCTAGCTTTCCCTCCAAAGCCCTGAATATTGTTTTAAATTTGTATAATTCCATCCTTCATTCAAGTACAACGCCCGAAGACTGGAACCACATCGAAGTTCTTCCGAATTTGAAACCGCCTTAGGACTCGACTGACCCGAATAATTATCGAGGAATAATGTTGAGTTCATGCTATCGTAAAGTTTTCCAAAAAAGACCTTAAAAGATTACAATGGTGTTTGGAATACTATGACGCCCTAACCAAAACTCAATTTGCTTTCGTAAAAAACGCAGTATCAATGACGCACTGACTTTATTTCTCACCGACATACTGTTAGCGAAAGGTCGGAAACATCATACGATTGCAATATTTTTAGATGTCAAAGGCGCATATGATTCAGTTGATCCATATCTACTAATACAAATCTTATATTCAAAACGTTACCCACTTGTCTTCATTAGTATTATTCATAATTTCATTATTCGAAGGCGCTAATATTTAAGCAGCGCTGAACGAGTACACCACAATCGATTTACATCTCATGAACTCCCTCAGGGTGATATACTGAGTGGTTTATTATATTTAATTTATACGGGCGACTTAGAATCTGTTATCCTCCCCCACGCCCGAATCATCCAATTTGTTGACGATATATTAATTTATGTTACACGGTCAGATCTCCAAACTTGCCGCGACGATTTACATACTGCCCTCTGACACGCTCATATATGAGGCTATTAGTATCAAAAGGAACAATCTCCAATTTCCATCGAAATTGAGTTACTGACACGGTTGTATTGTCCAACTAGCCCTCTATCACACTATGCTGTTTGTTTCTTTCTTTCAAAAAGAACAAAATCCCATCGTTTTAGGGCATGAAAATACAATGTTGCTTTCAAACAGAACAATCTCCGCCATCTGTTGGAATCAAATGGGACAATCTCCACTACTACCAATCAGCTCCGTCCGTTCCGGTCATGTGAGTGCTGCCATATTGGTTCAATGCAGTGATAAAGAGACTGTCCTGCTCACGTGTGCCAATTTTCTCGTATTTTGCAGTTATATTGTATGTATTTTTTGTGTTTTAAGACTATATGAAGGTGCACTAACATATTATATCATCACAGCTAGCTGTAACATTCTTCTAGGTGTTCCGTGATGGATACGACACCGCAAAACGTGACACCTGTCTCACCCACAAAAGCTAGGAATCTTGTACATTAGTAAGGTTACAGATCCAGAATTAAAAACTACCAAGTCTTATTTTCTAATGGTTTTTAATACTTGTTTTAATCTTGGATTCAAGACCCCCCAGTAAGGACTGTTGTTCTCTCTGCATACAACTTGCTGAGCGTATAAAACAAGAGCAAGATTCCACAAAACGAAGTGAAATAATGAAAACTAAGCGTGTACACGAACTAAAAGCGAAGGCATTTTACACTCTACTGAGAGAAGCTGGTGAAGAGACTCTTATATTATCCGTTGACATGCAGAAAAACCAGCGTTTACCCCGCATCCCAGATCAAGGGGCTTATTACTCCCGTCAACTTTACTTTCACAACTTTGCTATAGTTCAAGATACCTCCCAATGCAGGCTTACCAAAGACAATATTTTTTTTTTTGTTATTGCTGGACGGAGGACAAATAAGGAAAAGAGTCCAATCAGATTGCTTCAGCGCTTTATGACAGGCTGATGAAACCTAACTTGAGAAATTACAAAGAATTGAGACTCATGCGGGAGTCAAAATAAGAACAAGAACCTCCTCGCCATGTGCGGTAAATGGCTTCTGACTGCTTCAAGTAACATTGAACGTATTGAAATGGTGTTTCCTGTATGAGGTCACTCTTTCATTCCTCCAGATCGTGTATTTGGCAATATCGAAAAATACATCAAGAATGAAAGAGAGATCATTACTCCAGCAGGTTACTTGGGCATAGTTGCAAATCATGGAACGGTCATTAATCTTGGTAAAGACTCTATAGTGTTCGATTGGAAAACCAGCACAGATGCTGTTCTGAAGCCAACTGGATCATGCCACTTCAAATTTGCTCCAAGTAAACGAGTAATACTAACGCGGGGTGTCAAAAAGTGCGATGTAAAAGTAAGAGGGGAGACAGCATACCGTATTAACAATAATATGTCCATGTTCATTACAAAGAAAAACTGTTCCATGTCTGAAATTAAACCCAAGGAATTACCAGCGAAAAACATACAGAAATTGTCAAAAGATAAACAGAGACGTTACGAAACTTCTGTCATCCTATTTCGGTGAAGACTGGAAAACAGTTTCTGAGCTTCGATACTAAGTCGATGTGCAGCAAAGAGCAGAAAGACAGGATGAAGGTGGACAGAATCCGCAAGATGACCTTTTGTGTGAAACACTTTACGACGATGACACTCTTTTGGTGGTTTAATTCATATCTGAATTTTGTCCAGTGTTCATCATTAGGTATGGTGCTGTAATCCAAATCAAATAATGTTGTGTTTTTAAATTACATATCAGTTAAATTGTTGAAATACTTATGTCCAAAATTAAAGGGCACTTCATTATAACAGCTTACAAATTTCTCCTCTTTCTTTTGTCACCGTAAATGACATTTTGGCTAAAAGGAGGAGTGTAGGTATCACCCATTCAACATTTGATTGCCGCTGATTGTGGCTGCGGCACCGTTTGTTTTTCATTGCAGCATGAGCCCCGCGGGGCGAAGCGGAGGACACAGCGATGACAGAGTGCAGTTTGTACATAAGTCAAGCAGCATTGCGTCAAATAAGCGTCACAGGAGTTCATGTTACCACGGACAGTTAAACGATGACTGAGGCTACTGAGCTGAGTCATATCCTACTCGCGCAACTGTACCTGTCAACCATGCAGGCTGACGTGTAACACAAGTAAACACAGAATAGTTCCATCTCGACCGCCAGCAATCAATTCGTGAATTGGGTATATCACATATGTCTATGTTAATAACAGAAAGGACAATCTCCATGCATGTTGATATCAAAAAGAGCAATATCCACAAAAATCGTACAGTTAGTATCAAAAGGGACAATCTACAAAATAAAATTTAAAATATCTCACTAACTATTAATCATATGGCTGGTTTTCTTTGATTACTCGCACACAACCGTTTACTTTATGTATAAGAAAAAAACATCCAGATAGAGTGGATACAAATGCATTAGATAAAAAATTACTCCTACTGTAAAATGCAGGAAGGTGGAGATTGATCCTTTTGATACTAATAGCCTCATATGGTTTTCACAGCATGGTTTTGACACATCACCAAATAAAAATGCCACCATGATCTTCACCCATAAGCGAACATATGACTCATCGCCTATCAGATATCAACAAGGTACAATAGATGTTGTTCGGGTAGTAAAATATTTAGGAATGTATATCGACAATAAACTTACATGGCAACACCATCTACAAGACATTACCCAAAAATTAGAGAAAGAAATTCGTGTCCTCAAAGCATTAACGAGACTTAACTGGGGCGCTGCGCCTACCGCATTGCTCACGGTTTACGAAATCATTTTTCGTTCTGTATTAGAATATGGGAGCGCCTTTTTTGATATAATGACACCAACTCGATTGCTCACTTTCGATCGCTTACAGTTCCAAGCCCTCCGCATAATAATAGGGGCCCTACCTTCCACACCTACCAGGGCCTTATTAGTTGAAACAGGGGAAACACTATTATCTTTACGCCGTAAGTACTTATGCGCCAAATACTTGTTACATAAAATGTCTCTCTCACAAGCACCCATACTAAACAAGCTATGTTTATTAGATGAATACTACCAACGTCATCTGTTATCTAACAAGCGAATTCCAGCTCTCTTAGCCATGTATCGCCTTACACGCCAGTATCGTAATACAATTGTCAAAACAAGAATCAATCCCGTGTATACCATCCCGTATCAGGTACAAATCCACCAACCTATAATCGTACATCACTGCTTACCACAACTAACAACTACTTTTAGATCACACCCTAATATCATTGCCCGCACATTCCACGATATCATTAGTCGATATCCGCAACATATACTGCAGGGTATTTCACTCAAAGCGGGGCCGGTCGCGCGGCGCGTGGAGGGTCGGACGTGCATATGGCAACTCACTGAGCTTGGCGATGAGAGAGCGCCCGTACGATTCGCATGAAAATAACAAGCACACATAATAACACATAATCAAAGTAAAATCATTACTTAACTTGTCACAGAAGGTGTTGAAAATGTTCTCCACCTGCATCTACACATTTCTGGCGTCTTCTAAGGAAATTTTCATTCACACGCATTAGTTCATCTACCGAGATGGCCTCAATTTCTCCCGTGATATTTAGTTTGAGTTCATCTAGAGTGTGAGTTTTTTTTTTTTTTGCATAAACCTTAATTTTCAATTTTCTCACAAATAAGAATTGAACCAATAGGCTTTAACGCTTAGCAATAACACGTTATAAAATTTTGAAACACAATAACAACGTACACACGATATAAACTTATAACACTTACAACTTAAAATAGGCTACAGTATAAACAAAATAACGAAGTCAACTTTACTCGGCAAATCCTGTGTCGCAACTGTCTCAGCTCCGCGTTGCAATGTGCTCGTCTGACCTTCGGCTCGACCTTCTACCTGCAGCGGTGCGCCAGCCGTGAGGCCGACCCCACTTTGAGTGAAAGACCCCGTATTTTACACTGACGGTTCAAAACTATAAAATCTGCCGCGTGCCGGAGCTGCCTTTTTCGTCCCGGCTCTACGAATTTAACGTAAATATCACTTAACGCCCTTCACGACCATATTTACTGCAGAAGTATTTGTCATACGTCAAGCTTGTATATATATCAAACATCAAAACATTTCCATTGCATTGATATGTACAGACTTCCAAAGTGTGCTCCTGGCATTAAACAACGTTACCAGTTCTGATAATTGGTATTTACTAAATTTGGCACATCCGTAGTATGAAATTCAGACTTCCGGGGGCAAAAGTTATATTGACATGGATTCCGGGTCATACTCATATCAGTGGTAATGTCAAGGTCGATATACAGTACTACTTTAGATCAGGGTACGCACGTCAATATGGCAACACCATGCCAAGAAATTTTGCCTTACCTTCGAAAGTCCATTCAACATGAATGGCAACAACAGTGGCTACAATACACACGGCAACATCCTACTATTTTTTCATCTATCCAATCCAACATACCAGACAAGCCCTGGTTCATGAAAGGCTCATACACACGAAGTCATATCACAAACATCATACGCATGCGAATTAATCACTCCTTAACCCCTGCCTATTGTTTTATCCCTCTGTTGGGGTGGGATAAACAGGGTAGTGTAGGTGTATTAATTTAAGGGATGTTTCCGAAAAAGGGTAGTTCCCGTAGTTGGGGAAGACTACTAGTGTAATGTGTTGGTGTGAGGATGTGATCTGTTGGGGGTGTTCCCAATGGGTGCGTCTAGTCTACCTGTTAGGGGATGAACGTCCAAGAGTGAGCTATTAACTTAGCCTGCCAATTATGTAGAGCGAGCGTTTAGCGAGCTCACGTGCAGAGTCGGCAACTTGACACGCTGCAGTCTGGCTGCTTGCTCGAATACAATGGGATCCCTGACGGTGCAGTTCCTGGCCTTCACGGTCAGGGGCAATTAGGACTAAGGTCAGGTTGGGTGTAAGGATGTAAAACTTGGTGAAATGAGTAATAGATGTATGTGTTTACAGACCAAGTATTTATTGGTCAGTGGCGGTGATGTACTGTCCCTTTAGGTGGTGGACAGGTATGAAACAAAGTACAGAGTGTGTGAAATACAAAGTGTTCTGGGTAGGTGTTACAATAATTAGGAATCTGAGCACACGGCTAGTTCTCACCTGGTGAAGAGCTGGAACGGACCTTGGAGGAGCAGAGCCGCTGGCCACGAATAGATAATGGGCTCCTCTGGGTCTAGCTTTTAAGGCTTTCCCCCACTGCTTGGTCGGCGTTTCTTCACCGTCGCTGCTCCAGATAGTGTGTTTATGTATTCGTTATGTAAGCGCGGCTGTCAGCAATATTGCTGGGCCTGCTCGTGTTGCGGAAGTATGTGAGGCTTATGGTATGCCTATGAGGGTGGTTTTGGTGAAAAGATGAAGGGGTGGGTCTTAGGGGTGCTGCCCCTGGGCTGTACAAGACCTCCTCGGCCTTTGTTCGCGGCCTCGCGAACGGGAAATAGAGTAGGCGTGTCGGCGTAGTGATTCTTCTTCTTCGGTGTCGTGTGGATGTGTAGATGTCGTGTTGTCCTTCTGGTGATGTGAGTTTAGCGTGTGCTCAGAGAGGGTGGGTTTTGGGTGTGTACATATACATAGTTGATTTTGATTATCATTGTTATCTTGATGTTGATGCTGTTAGTAAGAAAACGAAGAAAAGAAAAAAAATACATAGGTATGTGCATATTGGTGCCATGCAGGCAGGAAAAAAAACCATGGTTGGACGGGTGGTTGTGTCGTCCGCCACTGTGTGGGAAAAATTGCTCCCTGCATGTACCTTGTGCCTATAAATATAGGTAAAGTATTGCATAAAAGGTGGAAGAAAATAGAAAAACAGGTGCCCCAGGGTGTAAGTTAAAGGTATATATCAGAATGATTTATTGTTGTTGGGATGAAACAGGACACCTTCACAATTGTAACGTTAGTAGAAAGAAAGGAAAGAAAAACAGTATATTTCGTGTTAAATGGTGTCCCATGTAAGTATGTATACACTTGTGCGTTGATATTGTGTATATGGCTTGAATTCACAATGTTTGTACAATTATCTTGTAATATAAAATACTAATCTATATACTTATTACTATTCCGTCTCGCTCATGAGCCTGGTACCTTATCTCGCTCACTTTCACCTGGCCGTTCTCTTACCTCGCCTCGTACGTACCTTCTCCATCCATTCCTGGCCATTTTCTATTCGGCGCTTTGCTGAGGTTTAGTGGCTGTGCCGCTAATTCCTAGTTATCGTGAATTTTCTCCCGTGGGTGAGAAAATTGCACCTTGGAAGCGAGGGAGAGCGCTCACAAACTCTGCGCTGACCCTGGCCACCGTAGGTCGCTCATTATTTAAGCGTTTTCTAATTTTGTTTGCGCCAGTAGCGTTCAGTGTCCCATGAACAATTCGCGTTACTGATGCGTCGCCGTCACCTTATCGGCGCGACCGAAATCGCTGAAAAGTGTATATGTTTTTGTGACATTTAATTTATGTGTTGATTTTGTTTTTGTTTTTTGTTTTGTTTGGGGGATTATTTACAAGGGGTGTGCACATATATGTCTTCTTTTCTCTGTAAAGTAAAGTAAATATATTAGTGCACTTTCATGTGGCATTGTGCCACCGATGTCGCCTCCTTATTAATCTGGAAAAAATATATAGTGGATTATCGTGATCACATATCAACTACCAAAATACCCTTCATGTCTGCTATGTTGCATGTACATTTCTGTATGGCGCCTTCTAAATTTAACTTATCCTATGCCGGCTAACACTTAGTTTACTTTACTCTATAATTTGTGCTGATGTGTAGTTGTCCGTCTTCTCAGTGTATTTCAGTGTATAAGTGTATGTGTTCGTGACGTCACCTTTACCTTAGCATGATCATTCTTGAGATTTTCTTCTGCGGTTGACTGTATCGTTGGAGCTTTTGCTGAAATACAATACATGATTAATAACAATGCCCTTGGCCAAATATTACCAATACGCGCCTATGTCGATCAGCGCTGTTTTAATGGTCGGCTTGGATGGTGCCACCGCCCTTGAGACCTCTTCGGACGTCTCGTGTGTTACTGCGGTTGGTCAGCCTCGGTTGCTGTACCGTTAATTGTTGGCATGTTATTGGACTTACCCTAGACGGTGCCGAACGCCCTGTGTTGCGTTCGCATAGTAACGTCAATTAAATCTATACGGTGTCGGTCTTACCCTATACGGTGCCGAACGCCCTGTATTGCGTTCGCATAGTAACATCAATTAAATCTATATGGTGTCGGTCTTACCCTATACGGTGCCGAACGCCCTGTATTGCGTTCGCATAGTAACATCAATTAAATCTATATAGTGTCGGTCTTACCCTATACGGTGCCGAACGCCCTATGATAAGTGAAGTGTGCTTAACCTAGATTATGTTAATTAATGCTATAAAAATATTTGTATGTACATGCCGAAATAGTCTTTAACCTAATGCCGAAATATGTTGTAGCTACTGTTTTACAACAGTGCTAGTTAAATTTGCTTAAATCTAAGTTGCCTTCTAAATGCAACTGTATCTTATATACTAAAATTTTGACGTGAGGATCCCCCCGGTCGGTCTCCCTTCCGAGGTGCCCTTGTGACATCCTGCTGGGACCGGAACGCGACAGGAGCCCGTAGTCCCCTCCTATAAACTAACTGTTGACTTCCTCTCTTAATAACTAATTTAGGCCTGTGTGACTGCGTTGCTAGGGAGCAAACGCATCGCGCGGATATCCTTTTCATTTGTATTTATATATGCTTATATTGGCATTATTCGCCATTTTATATTTATTAATCGGTTGCCCAGGCCGCTGTGTGAGGCTCGCCGCATTCCTCATTTACATCACTGGTCGCTCGCTGCGTTACCATTTAAGCTCTGGGGACCCGGTGTCATCCATTTATGTGGGCACGGGAAATCGTTCGGGAAAAATCATCCGATAAAATAATATCATCCGGGAATTTAGCGTCCGGGAATCCTCTTCGGCCCATGTCCGAATGAGGTCTTGCGTGGCCAGGGGTTGTCCCGCTGAACCCTTGGCGCACTATCTTCACTTCCCACGAATGGATGACCCGTTCCCCGCCTTAGGAACGCTATTTATGTTACAAACTAACTAACAGTCTAGTCCTAAATGCGGTCGTCTCTAGGTTTGTCTCCTGAGTCTAATATGGAGCTGGCTAATTCTCCTACTAGATGTCAAAAGTCTCCCCTGCAGGTCTGGCTTCGACGACCGCAGTGCATAATGGGTGTATGTTTTTTCGTCCCAGGGATAGGCCAGATACTCCCAGGATTCCGATGTTTGCCCGCACTGAGTCATCGGCGCTCCGACCTTACGTCCATCTGTCATTAAGCTGGATCAGGATTCATCGCCGCCTTATCCAGCTCTGTCCTCGTGTGGCGCTTCTGCTCCCATCCATTTACCTTTTCGTCACCATATAGTGTGACTTCAGATTCCTTTGAAAATAAGTGTGATCTTTAAATATATTGTCGTGTATTATGTAATATTCCTAGTGTTCAGGGGTTGTAGAATCTTCGAAATGCAGTGACTACTTTAGGCCTGTTATTGCCGTATCGGATTTCAAGCGCTGATGCCTTGGTACTATCCTGGAGGTATTAGTAGGTTTATAGGGTGTTTGGTCCCTTGTTATTAGGATCCGAGGGTGTTATTTGCTGAGTGGGGTTAAAGCGTGGTGGGAGAGGGTTGTGAATCGTTGGCCTCCATGTTTGTAGTGGCCGGGAGCCGATGATGCTGTTAGGATGTATTTACTGTGAGTGGATGCGGTGGGTTTTTCCCAGGTGTCAAAAATTGAAAATATCATGCGGGTGTGATAGTAATACAACCCCTGGTGTGTGGGTGGGATATCTCATGCTGTGAGATGGATATGAGGCGTGTCTGCTCTCATTTGAGGATAAGGCGTGTGCTAGGATACAATAAGTTTATGTCCCTTGCATGCGGGATTATTTAATAAAATATTTGTCAGTATCAGTATGGCCTCATCTCTCTATATAGAGATGTTCATCGCCGCTAAATATTTGTTTCCGAATCACCTCTAATACTCAGGTGTAGGCGTTCGGGTCCAAGGTGTAGCAAACCTTAATTTGTGAGAAGCATGAAGTCTATCAACCCCGATGTATAATTTGCAATGTGGTGTAGGTGTTTTTATGTATCTGTATGTCTGTGCTGGATAGTGTTTTAGGTGATGGGGTATATAGGATGAAGGGTATGGAGATGGTAGCCCGTAGCTGGTACTATGGCCATTCTGATGGCATTATCCACCTCTACTCCTATTGTAGTGTGTCATCCTCTCTTGGTCGTTATGTGTTTTCCTTCCGCTCTTGGGGAATAACGCTGGCTGAGTTGAGATGCCATATAGCACCTAGTGTTTCCCAAAATACTAATCTGTGGAGTGCCCGTGGGTCTGTCATTCCCACGTCGTGTAAAATGTTTATGTCTGTGGGCCCCACCCTCTGGCTGTCCTTATGATGTCTAAGTGTGGTGACGCTGTGTCGTTCACGGCCCTATCTGGTCCCCTGTTCATAATGTGGGATGGGGTAGCATGTGGCTGCGAGTATAAATCGGCATAGCATAATTGCCTGCAATGGATTTTAGAAAAAAAAACAAGAAAAGAAATTATTAGGGGGGGGGGGGGTTGTTCCTCCATGGAATCTGTCTGTATCCGCCCCTAATTAGTTTGTATGTTAGCGTGTAATTGCCTGTCTGCCCCTAAGTGCTGGGCGCATGTGGGAGGGAAGCGGCCGTGGCTTGTAATTGATGCGCGCTTGTGTGTATGGAACCGCCTACCGCTGACTCCTGCCGGCGCGTGTGATGTTATCGGAGAGGGCTTATCTCGTATCGCGTGGCTACTTGTCACGCGCCGTGTACTGTTTGTTATCACCTTTGTATACATGTTCCTAGTCCTGTCACTGGTAGGCGTAAAATAGTCTGTCTTCCCAGATCAATCTGGTCTGCAATATTTGTGTAATATATGATGCGAAGCGTAATGTAATGCCGCTCTCACTTCCTGTATCAACATCCGTGTTGTCACTGTATACCATTACTGTTATTGTTTTATGTTAGTGTCATCATGTCTGTATGTCCTTGTCACGTTCCGCTGCTAGAAAAATTTCTTCCGCCAACAGCGTATGGCGACACGTTTGAATTCGCTTATTTGCAGCGCAGTGCTTCCTGTATGTGTGTTTAGTGTCCTTGTGTACCGAAAGTCTTCAATGATATGCAGAAAGGATAACAAAACGTGACTTCTGCCACTGTCCGTGTGTCGACATATGTTTGCATTCTAGAAAGGCCAACGTGTTAATTTGTCATGTTTTCGCTCTCAAGCTCGTTTGGGAATTTGTTTCCGTGATTACTTCCCCTTTGTGTCTTGTTCTATTATTTTATGTCCGGGGTAATCTACATGCCCCTTGTATTGGATTGCCATAATTTTTGGCCGTAGAGATGTGGTGTTCCCTACTTTGTGTGAGCGTTTGTCTGTGCCCGTGCCGTCCCCCGTATTCAGATTTCGGGCGCTATGGTCCAAAAGAGTATTTTGTGGTCTCCGTAGAGGCCTGATGTTCCCGGTACGTCTCCTATTGGTAGTCCCGGGGTCGCTAATGCCCTAAGTAGATTGCTATAGTGAATACCTTGGGACTGGCCTACGCTCCTATAAGTATGCCCCGTGTATGTCGCATGTGTGAATTTTGGTTAGCCCTGGTCTTAATTTGTGGGCGTAGTGTGGTTTTGAATCCCTAGTGAATGATACTCTGTCGGCCGTAAAACTGTTATGTCTGTGAGTGCCTCCAGCCGACTAGTGCGGCACGTAATCGCGCTGAGCGTGCAAAGTATTGGGTTACCTCATGTGATAACGCCGCTGCCGGTACCGTGCTTCCTGTCCGGCAGTTAACATTTGAAGTGCACAGCATTTATGTTATGACCTTGCCACAAATGTTTTGAGCGTTTAAAATATGTTGTGTACGAGGCCCTACGTTTCTTCATAATTACCGTGCCTTATCTTTTGGCCCTACTATCGTGATGACGCTATCTGTGTCAGACTTGTATAGTGTGGCCTTTATGTCATCCGTGCCCGCTGTCTGTCCGTGTGGCATCTAGTGTTGTGTCTCGCAGCTAAGCGTCAGTGTCTCTTCCTGTGTAATTTATGTGTTTGTACATGTATTCCCTGTATGTAAAAGAACCTTCCCGTGTTCATCCTTGTGTGGCTCAATCGTTCTTGTGCTTGTGTGTCCTGGCCCTTAGTTGCTATGTCGCGCCATTGAGGCTGACTTTGGGCAGTAAGCTATTGCTGTATACTCCCGTGTCGGTGTACCTACCTTGTAAAAGAACCTCCCCGCGTTTATGTCTGTGCTGTGAATGGCTCAATCGTTCTTTTGGTTGTATCTCCTGACCTCTGGTTGCATGTGTGGCAGCTAGATGTCTGTGGCAGGATCGTATCCTGGTGAGGTCCTCTGGGTTCGAAGGCTATCTCTTGGCTTTCTTGCCCTGTCTGCCAGCGGAGTCACTTCCTTTCCTTTTTGCAGTGTTCCCGCCCTTACGTGTGAGTGTAGTTTTCTGAGTGTGGTACGCCTTCATACGGCGGGCGTGTATAGTGTCCTTAATGAGTTTGTGTCCATGCCGCACGCTCACTATATAGTTTAGATCAGATACCTTCCTGCAGACTTTGAAGGGACCTGTCCAACGTGGTAGGAGGAACTCGGACACGTTCTTTTTACGGGCGGAATTGGAAACCACAACCAATTGCCCGGGTGTGTATTCCACGCTCTTCCGTTGACGATCGTACCGTTCTTTTTGTTTCTTCTGTGCCGCGGTTATGTTCTTTCTGGCGTTCATGTGAGCTATCTGCAAATATTCTAACCGGGCCGCGTTGTCTTTGAGAGTGTCCTGGGGGATGCATATATTGTCTATTGGACTTCTGGGTGTGTAGCCGTGCAACAGGAAGTGTGGAGAGTGTTTTGTGGCTGTGGATATCGAAGTATTGTAACTGAATGTGATGGGCTGTAGATAATTATCCCAGTCTGTCCCTGTGTCCCCCGTGAACTAGGCTAGCGCTGTCCCGATAATTTTATTCATGCTTTCTGTGAGCCCATTGGTTTGTGGGGAAAAACTCGTAGTTGTGTATGCCCTTATCCTTAGTATCTCCAGAAACTGTTGGAGCACTCTCGAGGTAAAAATAGTCCCTCTGTCGGATAATAGGGTTTGGAATAGGCCATATCGCGTGATTATTTCGAATAGAAATTCCGCTATGCTGTTCGTGTCTGCTTTAGGAACAGCCTTTGTAATCATGTACCGGGTAAGATACTCTGTAGCCACGAGTATGTATTTATTACCCTTTTCAGACGTGGAGATTCTGTGGAATAGCTCTCCTACTGGAATAGGGTTGAGTAATCCATGAGGTTTGCCAGGTCTTGTTTTAAATCGCTGGCAGGTGTGACATGTCTTTACGAAGGTGTCTATGTCGCCCTTCGTGTTTACCCAGTAATATTTGTCCCGGATTCTATGGTATGTTTTATGCGTACCCAAATGTGCCCCTGCCATGGGGCTATTATGGTGTCCGGTCATGATACTTTCTTTCAATGAGTCCGGAACCGCAATAGGTGCATTATCGTGCATGGCTGTGGGTTTAAATTTCAGTACCCCGTTTTTGTCTAGGAAAAATCGCCTAGACAGCCGTGCTGTCTTGGAATCTACCTTGTCCAAATTTTCTAGTGCCATTAGAATCTGTTTCAGGTATGGATCACGCTCTTGCTCCTGCTTCATGTTTACCAGCGTCAGGGCAAAAGTCGGCATATTATCCCATTCGTGGTCCTTACTGTCATCTGGGGGATCGGCTACTGGCAGCCTAGATAACCCATCTGCATCTAGGTGTGTAGCGCCTTTCTTATGCTTGACCACGAAGTTATATTCGTAAAGACGGAATATAAACCTATTGAGGCGCGAATTCGGGTTTTTGAATTTTTTTACCAAAAAAGCAGGCTCGCGTGGTCAGTCATTACCGTGAACTGGATATCATAGAGGTATACCCGGAAATAGTTCACTCCCCATGAAAATGCCAGCATTTCGCGCTCTGTGGCAGAGTATCTGGTTTCAACGGCCGTTAATTTTCTGCTTTCATAAGCCACTGGCCGTTTGCGTCCCTCCGTGTCTTCCTGTAATAGGGCAGCTCCCAGTCCATACTGGCTTGCGTCCACGTGTAGAAATGTGGGCCTATCACTACGGAAGTGTTGCAGTAATGGCGGGGTGGTCAATAGTTGTTGAAGTGTGTTGAAGGCATCAATGTGTTCTTGCGTGATGTGGAAGGGCGTCTTTTTGCGTGTGAGTTCGGTTAGGGGGTGGGCGATGTGTGCGAACCAATAGATGTACTTCCTGTAATAAGATGCCAGACCCATGAAGCTACGCAATTGTTTCAGATTTGTAGGCATCGGGATGCCCGTTATTGCGTCCGTCTTCGCTGGGTCGGGAATAATGCCTTCTCTGTTAACAATATGGCCCAGAATATTAATCTGCTGTCTGGCAAATTGACACTTCGCAGGTTTAAGCCTTAATTTGGCCTCTCTGATCCTTGCGAAAGCCTCCTCCAAGTGTACGAGATGTTCGTCAAAGGTTTGGGAGAAGACTGTTATGTCGTCCACGTAGACGAGTACCGACCGCCATTTTAGCCCTTAAAATGCCTTATCCACTAGTTTTTAGAAGGTCTGGCTGGCGTTACGGAGGCCCATTGGCAACCTTTTATAGGAATAGAGGCCGTTTTCTGTAACGTACGCCAGCTTGTGCCTGTCCGGTTCATAAATGGGGATTGAATAGAAGCCACTATAACAATCCATCGAGCTAAACCAGCTGGCCCCACCGAGGGCATCCAAATAGGTGTCGGCCCGTGGTAGTGGATAGCTGTCATTTTCTATTAATTTGTTGAGCCTACGGTAATCTGTACAAAACCTGTGGGAACCGTCTTTCTTCCTGGTCAGCAAGACCGGAGCACTGTAATTCGAGATCACTGGTTCGATTACCCCCGCATCGAGTATCTCTTTAATATGAGTGTCGATAGCGTGCCTTTCCTTCTGACTCACCCTGAAGGGGGGCTGGTGGACTGGCCGGTCACTGGTGAGTGTGACATGATGCTCGATAAGGTCTGTCACCGCGAAATCTCTCAGCGAGTGGGCAAAGATATCTCTATTGTCTTCCAGGAGCTCCGTGAGCCTCCTATCTTGTTCTGGTGTTAGGTCCTGTCTGTGAGTGTGATTGAGTGTCTTATCTGTGTGTGTGCCTGTATGTTTGTCGATTGTGTTCAGTGTGGAGGCCTGGTGCTCGTGGGTTTCTCGCTCCGCTCGAATCCCATCTGTGTTCCTGGTGTATACCATGGGATGTGTAGTGATCCTCTGGTTATGCATTAAAAGCATCTTGTCGCTAGCAAAATTTATGCTAGCTTCGTATTTAGCGAGGAAATCCATGCCAATTATTGCTGACGCAGAAAGATGTTCTATCACGAACTTGGGGTGTGTTGTCGCAAAATGGTCTAGCCTGATGTGTATGTTTGCCACCCCCGAGTTTTCTAGCGTCTGAGCATTGGCCGCTACCAGCCGGATGTCACCCGTGACACCGTGTATCTGCCCTTCGGTGACGTGTTTGCTGTTCACGCAGCTTACCGCCGCACCAGTGTCAACAAGGGCTTGCACTCTGTGTCCATTTATGCTGGCGTGTATTGTCAGTGCCGCTAATTGGTGTCCTTCCCCCTGTAAAGATCTATTATAGAGTGTGTATGTTGTTGTTTTTGCTGCCTTAGTGTCCTTGTCCTTGTGTGCGTCACTGTTTACACCCTGCGTTACATTTGTGCCGAAGAGGCATGGCGCTGGCCGCTCATTGTACTTGGCACGCTTGGCCGCGCGACTCATTTCCTGGCTCAAGTTCTTTGCCTCGCTCAGCGAAATGTGCCCCGTCTGTACATTGCATGCTCTCTTCATTGTCCGCGCTGATGAAATACAGGAATTCTTGTGAGCGGTTAATGTGTTCTCGCTTCCCAGTTGCTGTGTGGGTGTGTTGTCCCTCCCCTCCTCCTGTGAGGGTGTGTCTGCAAACCTAACACTTCGTTTGCATGTATGACCTCGTTTTTTGTTCCAGGCGGTTGCGAGTTCGATTCCTGTTGTTGGCTCTCCTATGCCAACTGTGTTCGCGTCCTGCGCCTGTGTGGGGTCACTTCCCGCCCCGTGTTGTGGTGTAGGGGGTATGTTTTACCGTCTGGAGGGTGTGGGTTTGCCTTTTTACCCCCTGTTTCCCTGCTGGTGATATATTCATGTCCGGCGGTGTTGTGGGCTTATTGTCTGCGTTTTGTTCGAGCGTGATTGTGAGGGGCGTATAGTGTCCCGCCCTAGGGTTCCCTGTGAATAGTATGTGCAGGGCCCTATTGAATCCCGTGGTGGTGAACAGTGGCGGCGAGTGTCTTACTTTGACTTAATTCCTGCCGCTCCTTCCGGAGCATAGGGCCTTAGCGAAATTTCTCCACGCAGTACGGTTCCTAGCCATTCTCTTCACTTGATTCCAGTTCTTGTCCACCTCTGCAATTTCATTTTCGATCGTCCTCTTCCAGGTCTTCTTAGGTCGACCACGCTTCCTGGCGCCTTGAGGATTCCAGTCTAGCGCCGCCCTCTCAATAGCTCCGTCCGGCTTCCTTAGTGTGTGACCAATCCAGTGCCATTTCCTCTCCTTGATCTGGATGCTAATCGGTTTTTGATTGGTGATTGTCCAAATATCTTCATTTGAGATTATGTCCGGCCACCTCACATTCATGATGCGACGCAGACATCTGTTAATGAACACCTGTAGCTGGTTGTTGATCGGTTTTGTGACTTTCCATGTTTCACAGCCGTAGAGAAGAATCGACTTTACGTTGCTATTGAAAAGGCGGAGCTTGGTCTTCCTGGAAATGTTTCTATTTCTCCAGCTGGGGTAGAGCTGAACAAAGGCACCATTTGCCTTCCTGATACGGCTTCGAACATCTTCCTCTGCTCCCCCATCATTTGTGACTATACTTCCAAGGTAGAGGAAGGACTCAACTCGCTCAATTTTCTTTCCGGTGACTGTCAAACTAGTCGTGATGTCAGAATTTATCCTCATCTCTTTTGTCTTGTTGGTGTTGATCATCAGTCCTGCACGTTCTGCTTCTCTCTGCAACCTCCCCAGCTTATATTCTATGTCTCGGTACCGTTGTGCCATAAGACAAATGTCGTCTGCGAAATCCAGATCTTCAAGCCTGTCATTTATACCCCATTGAATACCCCTCTTCCGTCCTCCCATTACCTTCTTCATCACACTATCCAGGACCAACAGGAACAGAGTGGGGGAAAGGACACACCCCTGTCTCACTCCGGAACTGACCTTTATCTTTTCTGTTAATTTGCCTTCGTGAAGAACCTGGCACTCATACCCTTCGTACATCTCTTCCATGATTCTGATGATCTTTGTTGGAATTTTATATTCCTCGAGGGTCTTCCACATGATTCTTTGATTTACGGAGTCGAAGGCTTTCTCGAAGTCAACAAATGTGAGGTAAAGGGTATTCCGCCACTCCACACTCTGCTCCAGGATGATTCGGAGGGTGTTGATGAGATCCACACAGCTGCGATGTTGTCGAAATCCAGCCTGTTCCTTCCGAAGCCTTTATTCTACGCAGTCTTTTATACGATTCTGGATGACTCTCGCCAGCACTTTGCTTGGAATGGACGCATTTCATCTGCTTCAACGCTGTCCGTATTTCGCCCGAGTTGGGGAGTCGAGGCTGATGCTTGGGTCACTTTCTGCTTCCTTTTCATCTTCTCCTCGCTGCTTACTCTCTGGTCCTCTATCTCTATTAAGAACCTCCGCAAAGTGTTCTCTCCATCTTGTCAGCTGCTGTTCACACGTCGTGAGGACCCCTCGAGTTGTTACAGTTTGTGGTGTCCCCTTTCTTCGGCAACTTGACTATCAACCCCTTCTTCCAGTCGGTTGGTATTTTCTCCTCCTTCCAGATCTTCTCCAACAGCGGGTGCAGCAGATCGATCGTAATATCCAGGTCTGCTTTCAGTACTTCCGCCGGGATATTATCCAGACCTGGTGCCTTCCCGCATTTCATCTGCTTCAACGCTGTCCGTATTTCGCCCCGAGTTGGGGAGTCGAGGCTGATGCTTGGGTCACTTTCTGCTTCCTTTTCATCTTCTCCTCGCTGCTTACTTTCTGGTCCTCTATCTCTATTAAGAACCTCCGCAAAGTGTTCTCTCCATCTTGTCATGGCTGTTCACACGTCGTGAGGATCTCGCCCGTCTTGCTCTTCACAGGCCTAGTTTTATTAAAACCCTTCTTCGAAAGCATCATTATGATGCTATAGAGCTCCTTAACGTCCCCCCTTCTTGCCGCTTCTTCTGCTTTCTCCGCCTGCTCATCAATCCACCTCCTATGATCCTTCCGTACACTCCTCTTTACCTCCCTGTTTGCTGTTGAATACTTTTCTTGTGTGAGAGCCTTCTGCTGCCTAGTCTTGCAGGTGTTGAGCTTGGCCTTAATCTCCTTCCTATAAATTATCTTGTCCCAGGTCTGATCGGATATCCATTCTTTCCGCAGGTAGTTCTTGTACCCGAGCTGCATCTCACTGGTTTCCACGAAGATATTCTTTACCTCGCTCCACACAGTCTCCACGTCCTTCTCTGTCCCGGAATCCAACACCTGGAATTTATTTCTGAGCTCCAGTTTAAATTGGTCCAATCTCTGCTGGTTCTTAAGCTTGCCCACATCAAACTTGTTGTGCCGAGTGTTAAATTTCGGCGGACTGCGACGATCTTCATGCGGAAGTTGGCAACCACAAGATGATGATCACTACCAACGTCCGCTCCTCTCTTGTTCCTAACATCTTCCAAGCTTCTTCTGAACCTCCTGCTCACCGCGATGTGATCAATTTGATTTTCTGTGACTTGATCAGGAGACACCCAGGTGACCTTGTGGCACCGCCTATGAGGAAATACCGTGCCACCCATCACCAAATCCTGACTGGCGCAATATTCCGTAAATTTCTCCCCATTGTCATTCATCTCACCAAGGCCATGTTTACCCATGATCTGCTCCAACCCCTCATTGTTTGAGCCCACCTTCGCGTTGAAGTCTCCCATAACAATGAGAATGTCCTTCTTACTTGTTTGTCTTGTGACATCTCGCAGCATTTGGTAGAATTCTTCCTTCTTCTCTGGCTCCGATTGTTCTGTAGGCGCATAGCATTGGATGATGATCACATTCCTGATCTTTGTCCTGAACCTAGCAAACATGAGCCTACTAGAAATTGGCTTCCACTCCATAAGGCTTCTCTTTGCATTTCTGTTGAGCAGCAACCCCACTCCATCCCTGTGTTCTTCATCATCACCCCCAGAATAGAGAAATGTAATTCCATCTGTCGTCTGTATTTCACCAAATCCTGGCCACCTCACTTCACTCAATCCTAGGATATCCAGCCCATAGTTCTTCATCTCCCGTGTCACTTGTTTCAGTCTGGTTTTCTCCATCAAGGTCCTCACATTCCAGAAACCGATTTTCGTAGTCCTCTTCATGCCAAAAGTCGTCATCAGGTTATCCGTCCGGTTTTGTAATTTCGCTTCAGTTTCCGTAATCAGTTTATTTAAGAGGAGCGAGTGATTAACCCACTGCCTCCGAGTGCCATGAAGGGGCTGCCACCTTAAGCCTGAGGTACCAGGCTGATTTTCTGCCAGGGTTTCTTCCCTTAGCCTTTGAAGAACCAACTCCAAACTACAAGGCAGCAGTTGTTTCACCAGAGCCCCGTTAGCCGTAATTTCTTCAGGGTTCCTGTAGGGCCTTCACAGCTACCGTAGCGGTCTTGAGGCACACAAAGACCCCACTGTACTTCACCCCTACAGGCAATCCCCTACTTAATTGTGTTGCCCATCTCCCACGACGAGGACGAGGGGTTGGATTTTATGGGAGACGGCGGCGAGTGTATGTCAGTGTATACATGTATGTTGAGCTTAAGTATCTTACCGAGAGCGGTCACTTCTACGGCGCCGGCATAGATACCATCCCTACTCATGTATCGCTCGTAGTCTGTCCTGGTCTGGAATGGGTTTTCCTGTTCGTCCGCCACGAAATCCCGGTACTCTTCCCAGTTGCCCAGGATGTGTTTAACCGTTTCCATCCTCTACTCTCTGCGGTGGGTTTCGCTATGGCGGACTAAAAAGCTAATGGCCCTGAACAGACAGTTGCCGTCCTCTTTTACGGGGTGTGTTTGGAAACGGTTCGGGGCGGATCGTCAGCCATTTTTTTTATTTGGCTGCTTCTTCCCCCTGCTCTTGCGAGTCTGTTTAGGTGAGGGGCCTCTCTGGTGTTGTGTTAGGGGAGGAACCTCCGCCACTTTTTTTAGCTGGCCGAATCTCCCCGTCTAGGAGTTTTTTGAAACGTAGGTGTGTGTCTCCCCGTGTTGTATGCCTGTCCCCCCTCGGGGTGGCTGCGCCAACTCCCCGCTTGCTGTGGGTAACCGGGTGTGGGAAGCATTGCCCTCCTGTCTGTTCGCTGGGGTGCCTCGTCCCTGAACTCCCTCGGGTGTTCGTCGGGGAGCGGATAGTGTTCCGGCCCCTTCGTGTACGTATCACGGGCCTCCCATACTTTCTGTGGGGTTGTTGTTCCGCGTTTTCTGATCTGTGGCCTGTTTTCTTGTCTTCGATAGGGGGGGGGGGGTGTACGTCTGTTGCTGCGGGGGCGGGTTTTCCCGGCGATTCCCCTTTCCCCTGTACTGCGGGGATGCATATCCCTGTCTGCCTGGGGGTGGGTTTTCCCGATAGTCCCCATGTCCCCTGTACTGTGGGGATGCATAGCCTTGCCTGGTTGGGGTGGGTTTTCCCGATAGTCCCCATTTCCGCTATAATGTGGGGAAGCATAGCCTTGTCTACTCGGTGGTGGGCTGCTTCGCCGGGGAATACTGTGGTCGTACTCTGAAGGGTAGTAATCCGGTGTGTATGGGGATGACGGTCGCCGTGAGGGGTAGGTTGGCTCTACATGTGTGTATGAGACCGGTGAATATCGTGGAGGGTAATGTGGCCTGTCCTGCGCATATGGTGTTGTCGGCCGCTGTGGAGGGTAGAATGTTTTCTCCCGCTCGTAGTGTCACCTCTCCGTGTATCCCCTTTCCCTCTCGGGATAGTATAGTTCTTCTGTATCAGTGTGTTCTCTCCTGAGTGGTCCCCCGCCTGCCTGGATGGCAGCTATTGTTAGCTTCTCCATACTGTCCACTAACTCATCCATCTTTTGGCTGGTGTCCCCCTTTTCTGGATGAAAATGCTGATTCACGGCTTTCTCCGTGATCTTTCTCCCAGCCTCTATTGTTTTTATGTTGGTTAGCATATGCTGGACCGCAGGATTGTTCATGATACATAATTTGTCCACGATGGATGGCCTAAGGCCCTGCATTAGCAGCTTAACTTTTTGCTTATTAGGCATGGCTGCGTTGTATTTGTCGCACATCAGCAGTTTCGCATTCACATACGTCTGTGCGCTCTCTGTGGGCCCCTGTGACCTCTGTCTAATTTGGTTATACAGGTCCTCATCGTCTGGTGTGAGCTGAAATTCACATTTCAGCAAAAAAGTGATTTCGTCCCATGTGGCGTCTTCTAGATTGTCCTCATGGAGCTCGTACCATGTCATGGCCGATTTTGTTAAGTATGCAGGTAGGAGCCGTTTCCTGACTTCGTCGCTCCAGCCATTGATCCGAGCCGTTCTATTGAAGGCCTTGAGGTATTCCTCTGGATCCTGGCCCTCCCCCGTGAACTTTGTGGGGTGGATCATTGGATATTCCGTGTGCCTATTCATATCCTGCTCGTTTACCTCTCCTTGGCTATGTAATGATTCTAGTCCGTTTACGCTGTCCGCACTTCTGTCGTGTGATGAGGTGTTTGAATTTGTGTTGTTCTGACGGGAATTATCCTCACTCCCTGTGTATGAAACGTGTGTTACGTTGCCAGGGGGCTCGTCGCCTGATATGTCGTCACTGATCGGTGGTGTAATGTCGTACTGTGTGGACTTCACTACTTCCACTGTCCTGTCTAAATCCTGTTTTACTGTCTCTAGTATGTATATCTAGGACCGCCTCTGTCGTGTGGGTGTCTGCCTTAACAGCGTCTGTATCCAATAATTGTGTTATGCGCGCGAGCAGACTATCAGTCTTTTGCTCTGTGATTTGCAGTTACTGTAACAATAGTGGATGGAGTGTTGGTAAGCAATCTGCCTCACTAGCGCTGGATACTGGTGATTGTCGTCCCTGAGCACCGGTCTGGGCCTGGGATCGTGTAAAGTGTGTGACTTGTGCTGCCGCTACAGGGTATTGAGCGCGGATTTCTAATGCCTTTAATTCGAGTTCCTGAAGGAAGCGTGGTGCAGTGTGTTCAGTTATTAAGTCGCCGTTCTTAATTTTCAACTTCGGTAGGAGTGGAGTTGTGCTAGCCGACAAATGGTGCGCAAAGTCCCTTAGTGTGGTTCTAAATGTGGTCATTTAATTTCCACCGACCTTGCACTATGGGGTGAGTGGGGGTGGGTGTAATAATACAAATCCTCGTATAATAAAGGGGGAAAAATGTGGAGCGTATTCTGGGGGAAAAAAATTGTCTCGCTTGGCTGCTTGTGTACCTTGCGCTCTACCACGAGGGCTCGTTGTTTGAGTCCCTTACCCTTATTTTGCTTGGTACCCGGCCTCCACCAATCTGTTTTATCCCTCTGTTGGGGGTGGGATAAACAGGGTAGTGTAGGTGTATTAATTTAAGGGATGTTTCCGAAAAAGGGTAGTTTCCCGTAATAGGGGAAGACTACTAGTGTAATGTGTTGGTGTGAGGATGTGATCTGTTGGGGGTGTTCCCAATGGGTGCGTCTAGTCTACCTGTTAGGGGATGAACGTCCAAGAGTGAGCTATTAACTTAGCCTGCCAATTATGTAGAGCGAGCGTTTAGCGAGCTCACGTGCAGAGTCGGCAACTTGACACGCTGCAGTCTGGCTGCTTGCTCGAATACAATGGGATCCCTGACGGTGCAGTTCCTGGCCTTCACGGTCAGGGGCAATTAGGACTAAGGTCAGGTTGGGTGTAAGGATGTAAAACTTGGTGAAATGAGTAATAGATGTATGTGTTTACAGACCAAGTATTTATTGGTCAGTGGCGGTGATGTACTGTCCCTTTAGGTGGTGGACAGGTATGAAACAAAGTACAGAGTGTGTGAAATACAAAGTGTTCTGGGTAGGTGTTACAATAATTAGGAATCTGAGCACACGGCTAGTTCTCACCTGGTGAAGAGCTGGAACGGACCTTGGAGGAGCAGAGCCGCTGGCCACGAATAGATAATGGGCTCCTCTGGGTCTAGCTTTTAAGGCTATCCCCCACTGCTTGGTCGGCGTTTCCTCACCGTCGCTGCTCCAGATAGTGTGTTTATGTATTCGTTATGTAAGCGCGGCTGTCAGCAATATTGCTGGGCCTGCTCGTGTTGCGGAAGTATGTGAGGCTTATGGTATGCCTATGAGGGTGGTTTTGGTGAAAAGATGAAGGGGTGGGTCATAGGGGTACTGTCCCTGGGCTGTACACTATTTACATCGTATCCATGCTCGCTATTCCTCTGTATGTATCTGCGGACAAATACGTGGGGATCTGCCTTATATTTTTCTTCATTGTCCGTCATATAATATTCAACATAATAAAATGTACCGTATACATCCTTATTCAAACTTGGCTTTCAGTTACCCCTCAATTTGACCAATTTATTACAAGCTCCTACAGTTCCACCGGTTGCTATCATAATGACGTTTCTAGATGAAATTAATCATACATTGTAACGTTCTACCCTTTTTCGTGATCCGGGCTTTTATGCCTCTGTAGTCTGTTAGTCACCAAGATGGATCACTTCGGTGTGAAGCTTAGTACCCTGTGTCCATTGTGCTATTTTGAATGTTTTTGTAATAACCAATAATCTTATGTTTCTATTTTTTTTCTTGGTGTCTAACCACTAACAACTTGCTCATTGTAGGTCGTTTCTGATTCTCTCCGACTAATAACACACACGCAATACCAGTGTAGCCATTGGGCGAAGTAAACGTGTGCCCAGTAACGTACAAGAAAGAAAGAAAGAAAGAAAGAAAGAAACAAAAAGTATGCCTACCGTAGTACGATACCTATATCCCCCTGCCAACCATTTACCGCTTTATTAATTCCTGCGTTTAGTAAAGGGGTGTAATGCCCATTACATTCGAGGAGGAGAAATAATTAGTTTCCTGATGAATGGGATGGTTGTTTGACATTTAACTTGAAGTCTCTGATGTTGAATGGCCTGCATAAAGACGGAAGGGGAAGACGTTATTTTGAAAATAATTACAGGAATTGTATCTTCGATTTTCTTTTGATGTAGGGAGTACCGTATCTTTCCTAATTTTATTTTGGAGTGTAGATGTTTACTTCGTGTGTATTAAATACCCCTTGTTACTTTTCTATCTTTGTTTTCAATAGTTTTGTCTTTTCTTCGTCACCTAAAAGGAACAAATATGTGCCCATGACTGATAATTTTAGTCCCGTCCAATTTGTCCACCGATCGTGGTGCCACAGCGGTCAAGCTGTTTGCCTCTCGCCAAGATGGACAGGTATTGTTCCTGTTCGATTGTGAACAAGCCTTAGCTCTGCTTTTTTTAATGACAAAATACGGTGATTGTACTTTTGAAAAGTTACTTACGCAACTGTTTATTTGGCTAGTTTCTGGCTATTTTTTGGTATAACGCTGTTACGTTGGTGATCTTGGCCAGGAATTATGTGGCGACCCTGTTTTGAAGCGATTTGTAGGGAACCCCTGGTGTTTTCCTCTCTCTTTCGTCTGTTAGACCTACGGATAAAATATAGATGACGCAGAGAGTATATACTTGTTTAAATACCCCCGTTTCGTTATCTTCATAATTGATCCCAAAATAGATTTGGTCGATAAGAGATGTGGAAAATGTACGAATTATGTCGTCCGGTATTAAGGTGTATAGTATCCAGAAGTATGGCAATTGAACTGACCTTAAAAGAATTGAACAAACTGGTAACTATCTTCCCATTAATATACTTCGAACATATTTACGAGCTAGCAACCTTCAAATCGCCTAAAGGACGTTAGCGTAGATCAGGAAAATAAGCTAACACAAGCAACAGTGCAATGTAAAAATTCTTCTAGTTTTAGCCAATTGAGTGGAGTCAAATGAGGTGTCTGTTCCATTACTAACTTGTTAAAATATCTATATAATCTCCAGAAATTCTCTATATTTAGTGATGTATTGTTTATGAATTTGCTTTCATCTAATCAAAACTAAGAGATATGAATTATTGAGTGTGTAAATATTTTCATTTTCATATGTACTTCCGGTGAGATTGCGCACGACAGCTGCGCTAAGGTCGGGACTTGGTTGGGACCGTATATTTCCTGAAAGATTTTGTAGTGTCTTTAACGTAAGTAAACATTAGGTTTTAGAAGGAAAAAAAATCGTTCGTTTTTGCAGACAAAATTGCAGTGCACGAATGTTAATGTCAATTTTGAGGGGCCAACTACTATTTCATATACGTTTGTCGTTCTGAATACTGTCAAATAAGACTTGGTGATGCAGTGATTTGTCTGGCACTCTAACCATAGTTTATATTAGCTATGGTGATAATTGCCTTCTCACAGTGTAATTTTTCATGAGAGATACGCTAAGTTGTGAATATACCGAAGACCACTCAAGAGGGGAAACTTAGGGCGGAGGTCCAAAGCGGAAGTGTTTGATATAATCGTCGATTAACCAACATGGCAGTTTGACAGAATAGAGAAAGGACAGATTTCGGTGTTGGATTTGCGTTATAACCGCCTGCTCAGTGAAGAAATCATTCGAATTGTAGCCAGTATGTATAAGATGCTCTTGCATGCTTTATTTTCTTCATGCGTATTTAATTTTGTGGTGTTGACTATTTTGTGGATTGGTGTTCCACATTTTACAAACCCTTTTGAAAATACTTATCTTGGGTGGTTTAAGGTAATTTCCCTATTTCCTTCGTTTGATCATATTTCATTCATCTTAAGTGCTTCAAGTACTATGTATCATCTTATTTCTCTTCTCAAATTGACTTTCATTTGTAATAGTGACACTTCTGGACTGTCTTCAATGTTGTCAAGTATGCACTAATGAACCTGTCAGGTAGTTGTTCTTTCAGTCGAAACCTTGAGTAGTTAACAAAAACATGCAATCGTGTGCTTCTGAAAGTAAATTCAAAATTGGTCTTTTGACCTAGAGCCACATTAAAGTAATTTGTCTTATTGTGTGTAGGCCTAATGAGTTCGAGGTCCACCTATGGGTACAAGTTGAAAAATTATTTTGCTTCTTTAAAACGAGGTTATGATAGACCTAACCTTTTCATTGGGCATATTCTGTAAGGTTGGATTCATCAAAATTGTAACAGACATGCTAGGCCTCTGTTTAGTTTACTGCTATCATCCCAATGTTGAGTGGACATTTATGTAATATGGAAAGTGTGTTCTTGCATGTTATGTTTGAAAGAATGTGTTCATTCATAGATTGTATCCAATGGCTTTGTCTCACCCAACTTTAGTAGGCTACATCAATAATTTTCGTCCAGATAGTCAATGGTGTAGTCTGTCGATAGTTAAGAGAGAGCTATGAGATGTTGTTGGTTTTCTCTGAAATTTTTCATCTGTGATGCATGCGTAATTGAGTAGTTTACATACTTTTAATATAGTTTGATCGTGCGTCACTTAATGGAAAGTACAGCCCTTATCTGCAATAATTGTTTATAACATAACTGTAGGTCAGTTATAGAACTATGGTATATTCTTGTGCTAATTATTAACAGCAATATGTAGTAGAATGTGCACTTGTCATGAAATGAAAATGTATTGATGTTCTACAATAAGTGTTGCATTAATTCTTGCCTTGAATTGATCCTGGCTTTTATACTTGTACCTGGCAGATTGAAATTATATGATTCATATACCTTTCAGAGATTCGTGTCAGGGATTACTGTCAATTATCACTGCTGCACCAGAAATATCATCATATATATTATTTCAGTAGTACCGACAGTAGTGGCTACGCTGGCTAACTCACAGCATTAGGTCATGGTGCCAAGCTCTCTGCTGACTCGGTAGACGCGTGGGTTCGAGCCCCACCGTCGGCCGTCCTTGAAATGGTTTTCCGTGGTTTCCCATTTTCATCACCAGGCAAATGCTGGGACGGTACCTTCTGACAGGCCACGGCCGCTTCCTTCCACATCCTTGCCCAGTTTCATTCACCATCATTCATTTCATCTCTCATTAACTCCTCTCATGAGGTTGGCTTCAGGAAGGGCATCCGGCCGTAAAACCATCGCTACAAAGACTTCAATCGCATCTCATCCCCGACCCCGTTGGAAAACGGGCATAATAAGGGGTAGACATACAATATTATTTCAGTAGTATAGATCCCTCCTGCGGCGCTCACAAGCGACCGATCGTGACAAATTAGCATTCAAATGAAAGAGAATAGACATTAGCACTGACGAATTGCACTCTAATTTCATAAATATCTATAATTTCTTTAAAAAATTACTTTATAAAAAATGTACGAAGTGTGCGATTTGCAAACCCCGTTGCTGTAGGAAAATACGCTCCATAATTGCTGTGCACGGGCCGCTGTGACGCCTGCTTCATGTCATATTAACTTTCTGAGGTCTTTCCTTTAACCTGAAATAAAAATAGTGTTCTATAATCATTTGGTTGAAATAAAAACATAATCTTTCTCCTTAAGTCTCTCATTATAAACCTATTGGGGAAAGTGTGGTTTATGAACATGCGAGATTTCTCGCATGGGTCCGCTAGTATAATATTAAAGATTAATTGGAGGATTATCCATTTCACAAGGTCCGTATTGACGTGTACAATAACTATTCTAATGGGTTGAGGGGGTCTCCGCCCAATCAATACAATTTATTATTGGCAATTAACAATTTATTGCCTCTGGGGACATGTTTCGGGCCTCATGGGCCCTTCTTCAGCCGCAAAGATTATGTACCACATGTGTCACTTCTAGCTGTACTTGTTTTTGTTTTTTATAATAAGGTTAAGATGATGTTTTAGAACTAGCTTTTAGAGTGTTACTTTTAATGTTTTTCTCAAAATATGCATGATTTGTGTCTAATTAATATGATGGCAGTACATAATCTTTGCGGATTGCTTAGCGTTTGCTGATGACATGGCATTGCTAGCCAAAGGAAAAGACGAAGCTCGAATTATGCTTGAAAAATTTCATGAAATAGCTGAGAAGACTGGACTCAGGATCTCATACGAAAAAACAGAGTACATGGAGTACAAACACAATAAAGAAAAGCATCTGGAAACAAGACATGGGAAAATCAAGAGAGCTGATAAATTTAAATATCTTGGAGAATGGATCCAGCCGAATGGACTTGATAAAGAAGCAAATAGAGGAAGAGCTAGAAAGATGGAGCTAGCCTATAAATTAGTACAAAATAGATACAACAAGAGAACTATATCCTACAGGGCAAAGATAATACACTATACCACGGTTGTCAAGCCAGAGGGACTCTATAGCTCAGAATGCTTGATATTGAATAAGAAAGGGGGAATCAAGGATTTAGAGAAGAAGGAAAGGAAAATCTTGAGAAAGATCCTAGGACCTGAAAAACAAAAAGATGGTACATGGAGGAAGAGGAGAAATGAAGATCTCTACAGACAGGCAGAGAAAATCCGTAAGAGGAGATTGAAGTTTTATGGACACCTCATGAGAATGAGCGAGAGTCGACTAACGAAGAGAATCTTTAACTACATCACCAAGATCAAGGCAACTACATTATGGATAGAGGAAACGAGAAAAGACATGGAGGAAGTGGGGATAAATCCAGAAGACATTTGGAATAGAGATGTGTTTCGAGCTAAGATTGATAAATTCAAGGGGTTCCAGGAAAAGCAATGTAAAAGGGCCAAAAACACCTGGTCAGATGAGAGGAGGAGGAACTACAGCGAAAGGATGAAGAAATTTTGGGAGAAGAAAAAAAGACTAACCAACAAATCAGTTGTTTTCCGTGGTCCACAGTAGGCCAAAATCGAAGGAAGAAGAAGAAATTGTATTGATTGGGCGGAGACCCCCTCAACCCATTAGAATCGTTAGTATAATATTATTTCAGTAGTATAGATCCCTCCTGCGGCGCTCACAAGCGACCGATCGTGAAAAATGAGCATTCAAATGAAAGAGAATATACATTACCAGTGATGCATTGAACTCTAATTTCATAAATATCTATAATTTCTTTAAAAACTGACTTTTAAAAAACTGTACGAAGTGTGCGATTTGCAGATACTGTTGCAGCAGGAAGATAAGCTCCATAATTGCTGTCCACTTCACATTTTGGCCACTGTGACGCCTGTCTCATGTCCTTTTAACATTCTGATATTTTTCCTTTATCATTTTGCATGGATTTCAGAAACAGTAACTTAATTTAAAGGAATGAGTACTCAAATCGTATAATTTCATAAATATCGAATAACTGGTGAGTGTTACGGCTAAGCTGTCAATCAAAGGACTCGGCACACATATGACATTAGCAGTGACGAATGGCATTCTAATTTCATAAATATCAATTTTTGTAAGAAGTGTGCAATTTGCAAATACTGTTCCTGAAGGAAAATATGCTACATAATTGCTGTTCAGTTCGCATTTTGGCCGTAGGGGCGCAAGAAACGTAAATAGTGTTCCTTAATCATTTGGTTGAAATAAAAACATAACACCCTTTCTCCTTAAGTCTCTTATTAATAAACCTATTGGGGAAAGTGTGGCTAATGAACATGCAAGATTTCTCGCACGGGTCTGCTAGTTTGTTATATTACCTTAATCAATGTTTTTATTTCTTGCTCTTTCAACGATGGCAGCCATGTTTCAGGAGCACACATTGCTGTCCTATCACTGTTGCCAACATGTCCAATACAAAATACACGACACACATGACATTTTAATTACGTGAAAAAGGAAATAATTTACAAAACCATTGGCCTGGATAAAGACTATTGATGCGTGACAAAAACAAGGGGTGTTTATATTGTACGCTACCTAACAATTATAGGTCTAGGCAAAAGCCATCGGTTTGGATGAGAAATTGATGCATTAACTTATGTTATTCTTGATTGAAATTGGTTATCATTAACTCGCAACTCACATAATCCATGTATAAATTAAGACTGAAACTTGGCGCCTTTCACAGTAACTTGATGGCTCTTCTTTGTTTTATAATAACTATATGAAATAGTATTTTACCAAATGCATGGGGTTGGCAATACTGTACTTGTTGCTTCATCAGGCAGGCCCAGCAGGAATTTCATCTATATAAGTCTTGATCAAATTTGGGACGTCGGGTGGGGTTTAGACAGCGGAGGAGTAAACATCTATTACTAAATCCAGTAGTGCTTTAGAAGGACCCTAACCTCCAACTTTGTAAGTTCCATTTGTGATTGTGTATCGACAGCTGACTGATACTGATTATTTAACAATGCAATACGAATAGGTCTACACACATCAAAAAAAGTTTTGCATCACCTCGGTTCCAAGAGTTCCGGAACCGTTAAATACAAAGGGAATAGAGATCAACACAAACAACATTTCAGCTCGTTTTATTGCTCATGAGACCCACACATTGCATGTTGTACCATCATACAGCTAGACTTTCAGCATTTGTGGTCCAGATTGCAGTACACACCACTACCTCTAATACCCAGTAGCACGTCCTCTTGCATTGATGCATGCCTGTATTCGCCGTGGCATACTATCCACAAGTTCATCAAGACACTGTTGGTCCAAATTGTCCCACTCCTCAACGACAATTCGGCGTAAATCTCTCAGAGTGGTTGGTGGGTCAAGACGTCCATAAACAGCCCTTTTCAACATATCCCAGGCATGTTCGATAGGGTTCATGTCTGGCGAACATGCTGGCCACTGTAGTCGAGCGATGTCGTTATCTTGAAGGAACGCATTCACAAGATGTGCACGATGAGGTCGAGAATTGTCGTCCATGAAGACAAATGCCTCTCCAATATTCTGCCGATATGGTTGCACTATGGGTCGGAGGATGTCATTCAGGTATCGTAAAGCCGTTTCGGAGCCTTCCATGACCACCAGTGGCGTACGTCGGCCCCACATAATGCCACCCCAAAACATCAGGGAACCACCACCTTGCTGCACTCGCTGGACAGTGTGTCTAAGACGTTCAGCCTGACCAGGGTGCCTCCAAACACGTCTCCGACGATTGTCTGGTTGAAGGCATATGCGACACTCATCGGTGAAGAGAACGTGATGCCAATTCCGTGGGGTCCATTCAGCATGTTGTTGGGCCCATCTGTACCGCGCTGCATGGTGTCGGGGTTGCAAAGCTGGACCTCGCCATGGACGTCGGGAGTGAAGTTGCGCATCATGCAGCCTATTGCGCACAGTTTGAGTTGAAACACGACGTCCTGTGGCTGAACGAAACGCATTATTCAACATGGTGGCATTGCTGTCAGGGTTCCTCCGAGCGGCAATCCGTAAGTAGCGGTCATCCACTACAGTAGTAGCCCTTGGGCGGCCTGAGCGAGGCCTGTCATCGACAGTTCCTGTATCTCTGTACCTCCTCCATGTCCGAACAACATCGCTTTGGTTCACTCTGAGACGCCTGGAAACTTCCCTTGTTGAGAGCCCTTCTTGACACAAAGTAACAATGCGGACGCGATCGAACTGCGGTATTGACCTTCTAGGCATGGTAGAACTACAGACAACATGAGCAGCGTACCTTCGTCCTGGTGGAATGACTGGAACTGATCGGCTGTCGTACCCCCTCCGTCTAATAGGCCCTGCTCATGCATGGTTGTTTACATCTTTGAGCAGTTTTAGTGACATCTATGAACAGTCAAAGGGACTGTATCTTGGATACAATATACACAGTCAACGTCTATATGCCGGAGATCTGGGAACCGAGGTGATGCAAAACTTTTTTTGATGTGTGTGTATTTTATGAAAACATTTGTAGTTTATTAGCAGCTGCAGCAGTCTTTTCTTATGCACATTCAAACCAGTGATTAAGAAAATGCTTTTGGATGCAGTAATTATCAAGGAAGGCCTTTAGAAAACAAATGACAGCTCTGAGATCAGGATTTTGAGCCTGTGGTGGAGCTCCACCGTACACTACTTACTACATTCGGTCCTCCAGAAATTACCTCACCCATCGGGTCGAACAGATTATTCTCCCGCAGGAATTCTAGCACACTGTTTACATATTATAGATTACTAGCAGTAGTACCCGGCTTCGCCCGGTGGAAAGATGATAATATTTCAGTCTCCTTAACACTCAACGTCATAAATTATATTTATTTATGTATTCATTTCTTACATTATCAAACCCAGTGACAATGTTTATACTTAAGTCACTATGGGAAGGCTCTGTAAAATAATGATCATTCTCGTGATATTTGTCTTCAGTCCGAGTCGAGATATGTCGTTAGCGGTCCCAGAATTCGTGACATCTCAGTCGTAGAAGACTTTATGTGGTGGTGATTAGAAATATAATGGACTTAAAATCTAGGTCATTTACCCCAAATGACGTTGAGGGCGTAACATCTAGGTAATTTGCCCTACTGATCAGGATGATATTGAAAATTACTACATAACTGACATATGAAACTTAGAAAATAATAGAAAAAGTTATTTTTAGGACTCACATTTCGGGAAAGACTTGATTATTTTTTGCCAAAGAGCTCCCACTTAGATCGCTATCTGGTTAAAAGTTTCGTCTTGTTAAGGTTTAAACTGTACGATAAATGTCTGAAGCAATTCCTCAAAGAGAAGCTTCCAGATTTCGAAGTCGATATATCGTTAACGTTCCTGAGCATCCAGTTGTCTTTTCTTCTGACGCAAAACATCTTCTACATAGTGATGATGAACATAGAAGCGACTACTGGCACATGTAACTTATCAACGAATGGGAATAATTGATACTTTAAAGGAATGAGAGGTCATTTGCCCTTTTGATGAGGATCACAATGAAGACTACTACTACTACTACTGAACGGGTATATCAAACTTACAAACTAATGGAAATACGTATTTTTAAAATCACAGGCTAGGTAGACTCTGGTGTTGCTTAGTAGTATAATGGACGTAACATCTAGGTCATTTGCCCCTTTGATGAGGATGATAATGAAGACGACTACTACTGAACGGGTAAATCAAACTTACAAACTAATGGAAATACATATTTTTAAAATCTCAGGCTAGGTAGACTCTGGTGTTGCTTAGTAGTATAATGGACGTAACATCTAGGTCATTTGGCCCTTTGATGAGGATGATAATGAAGACGATTACTACTGAACGGGTATATCAAACTTACAAACTAAAGGAAATACACATTTTTAAAATCACAGGCTAGGTAGACTCTGGTGTTGCTTAGTAGTATAATGGACGTAACATCTAGGTCATTTGCCCCTTTGATGAGGATGATAATGAAGACGACTACTACTGAACGGATATATCAAACTTACAAACTAATGGAAATACACATTTTAAAAATCACAGGCGATGAAGACTGTGGTGTTACTTAGTAGTATAATGGACGTAACATCTAGGTCATTTGCCCTTTTGATGAGGATGGTAATGAAAACTACTGTTGAATTGACACGACAAACTTACAAACTACCGTGATAGAAAGAAATATTTCAAAATTCACAGGCGATGAAGACTTATTGTGTGTGGTGATTAGTGGTATAAAGGGTGTAACATCTAGGTCATTTGCCCTTATGATAATAATAAGGTAATGAAAGATGACTACTAAACGAACATGGTGTAATTTCAAATCTGATATAGGTAATTCAGATTACTACCTTCGATGTCTTCCAAAGTCTGAACGTTATATTCTGGCTTAGGCCTATACTCGATGCGTGTAGTGAAAGAGCTTATCGAGTACTGCTCGGGTCCAAGCTGCACGTAGCTGAGAATATCGCAGATGATGACGATATATGATGACAGACGTTCGGGGGGGTTCCCGGTCCTATTCACATTGACCGGTGAATCACTCATTCTTTCGTAACACTACAGCGGTTTGAGCAAAGACCCTGTATGAACATCAGCATAGTCGGCAATAACAGGTAACACGGCGGGGTCTGGACATTTTTCTCATGTCACCTCGCGATGAATGAGCAAGCTATTCTCACCCCTGCCCCCTCTTCCCCCCTCCACCCACCAGGGTCACAACTTGTGGGACGTGGGTTTGCGACCACGGGACCCCAGCTGAGTCCGGCATTGCTTCTACTTACTGGTGCCAGGCACCTTTCAGTTCTCTTTCCTGTCAGCCTCCCTTGGTCAAACTATTGTTCTCTTCCGACCCCGATGGTATCAGGTTATCCGAGGCTTAGCGACTCTTTCACTTTCCCGCCTTAATTGGCCCTTGTCTAATCATTCCTGATAGCCTCATTCTTTTCTTAATATCTCATATCTTCTGCTCAAGACCCTCAAGGAGGCAGGGTGTGTGTAGCCCTGGTGCACCCTGGATAGTGCTACATCCTCAAGGGCTCATGGCTGGTGAGTTCAGGAGCTGGCAACCCTGAAGGTTTCCTGAGCGGGTCCGGTTTTACCCCTTTTTTCCATTGCCTTTGGGACGGACCCTGTCCACTTTCCGGGAATAGAGTGGTCTGTCCGCAATTTCAAGCAGACAGTGTTACTCGCAGGGTACCAAAGGGTAAGTATACAAATTTTGGTTCTGATCGGTGAAACGGTGTAGATTTGGACCAAAGGGCCTAAATGCAGAGATTGGGTTGGACTGTCCGAAATTTCAAGTGGACAGGGTTACCCGCAGGGTTGCAAAGGGTAAGTATACACATTTAGGTTCTGATCGGTAAAACGGTGTAGATTTGGACCAAAGGGCCTAAATGCAGAGATTGGGTTGGTCTGTCCGAAATTTCAAGTGGACAGGGTTACCCGCAGGGTTGCAAAGGGTAAGTATACAAATTTTGGTTCGGATCGGTGAAACGGTGTAGAAGTTTGCCAAAGGGCCTAAATGCAGGAAATGGGGTGGTCTGTCCGAAATTTTAAGTGGACAGTGTTATTCACAGGGTTACATAGGGTAAGTATACAAATTTTGGTTGAGATCGGTGAAACGGTGTAGATTTGGGACAAAGGGCCTAAATGCAGGGAATGGGGTGGTCTGTCGGAAATTTCAAGTGGACAGGGTTACCCGCAGGGATCCGAAGGGTAAGTATACAAATTTTGGTTCAGATCGGTGAAACTGTGTGGATTTGTATACATAACAGACAGCCAGACAGACAAACATTGAGCTTTATATATATAGATAGACAAACAGGTCTGTAATTCACAAAATTTTCGCTGTCGCCTTGCTTGTAGAATGGCACCACATTCACACATTGCACAGAACCTTGGGAGGACACTAGTGCTGACACACACTGCAGCAGAATCCGTCCAGGAACATAATCTAGGCCGGCCGCAGCATGTGGTCAAATCTTCCATAAGCTTTCAATCACCTCGGATGTTGTGAAGTACAGGTTGGAGAGAGGGAGGGGTGGAAGTGATGACCTTGGCAGATGCAGGTTCACAGGCGTATCCGGTTTAGAATAGTTCTACTTAAAACTGTCATTGAAGGCTGTTGCATTGTCTTGGGATGTACTGAGAAATGTATCATTACAGTGAAGCGAGGCTGGTGTTGTGGTGCTACGTCTTTTGGACAAGAATTTCCACATCTTGCTGTTGTTGCTTACTTTGTGAATATAATTGTATCTTTCACAAGTTACCGTAGTTTCTTTGTTTGGTTCGTCATTTTCTTGTATTTTTATCACATATTGCCAGTTGAGCGACTTTTCCATTTCCTGCATAAAAGGTTTTTTTCCTAATCATTTTAATTACTTCCTTCGTTACCCATGGATATTGCTTCTTCCCAGTAAAGGTTACTTTCAGTACAGCCATATCCACACATTTGAAGAAACTATTTCGCCAGGCGTGTCACACTGAGTTAATGTCACTGGTGTCCAGAATACATGGGGTGGGAAGGTGTTTGAGGAATAAAGAAGATGAAAGTTTCCAGTTTGCCTTTTTGTAATTGTATACTCTCCTTACTCTGCTCTTGCTGCGTGGCTTATTGTAATGCAATGTGGCTGCAAGGTCACTGAATCGGGAGGGAAGGCTTGTGAGTTGCTTTGGTTATTAATTGGTCAAGGAATAAGTCTTAGAATGGAGAACTCATTAACAATGGAATTTTTGGGAGTGGGAGGATAGTAATGCCAGTCTATTTCTAAACTAAAATCACCTTTTGTGTAAATGGCCTTGTATTTGTGCTGTACATGACGGAAGGACTCTAGAATGTTCATCATTGATGTGCAGAGTTGAATTTGGGGCCAATCATACAGAGCCCATATGAAATTAACCGTTTACACCCGTGAATTCCACCCACACAGCCTCAGCATAAGTTTCAAGCTCCCATAGGTGAACAGGCCTTAACTCGGGCTTCATAGCTATTAGTACCGCTCCCCGTGAAGTCTAGGTTTTGTCTTTATGGAACATGGTGTAAGTTTCTGGAAATATTTTGGGGTCTTAAGTGAATTCCTTCAGCCATGTCTCCCCTGAACACACAATTGATGGACTAAGTGCAATGAGAACAGAACGCAGTATCGGTTGTTTTGAGGGACAAGATACACTTTGGGTATTGAAGTATAAAATAGACAAGTGTCTTGTCATCCTTGCGTGTTACGTCACTATCTACCCTATTTATACTCTGTGATGTATTAAAAATTTAGTCTAAGAACTGGGGTAAAGAACAATTCCAACACAGCCATGGTTGTTTTCCAGAGGTGATTGTTTTTATGTTTTGTAGCACTGATTTTTGTGCATGTTCTGCGCTAGAGATAAGTAAGATGTACACCTCACAAATAACTGATTCGCATGACCCTTTCAATCGAAAATCATACACACCTGATTCGGTCCTGGGTCCATCTCCAATGAAATTCACAGACAACGCCACAAGATAATAATGCAGTTGACCCCTTACTTCCCTTCATCAGCCATATATTAAAATATATCTAACTTATAACACGTCATTTAAAAATCATTTAATATATAACAGTATGAAAACACATTAAAAACATTATAAATCTTCAAAAGACTTTAAAATAATTAAGAATTACTTAATCATTGATAAAACATTAAAAACCTTGAATATTTATGTAAAAATAATATTGCTCCATTTTTCTTGTTGTCAATTAACAGAAAAAATCTGGTTAGATGTCCATTTATGTAAGAGCACCTGTCGTAATTCATATTGGTGAATAGGAGACATAAGAATAAAAATGGTCCCATTTAGGCTGAACAAAATCTTGTGTTCAAAATTGCAAAAATATCTAATGATATTTAGTATGATGAGATATGTGAAAATCCTTCCTTTTTTCTTGGTGGAAACATGATCTGATCACATCAAGTTGTGCATAAATATGGTGATCCAACAAAGTGATGGAAATGAGAAATTCCAGCAGAGAGCAAAGGGGTAAATATTTTAACCAATAGGAAAAGAATACCACCTTAATTAATATTAATTTGAGTCACAGTAAGTCATTCTATTTTCAATGACAAAATGTAAGGAAAAACCAGAAAAGCAAACTTGCTGCATGTCTCTTTAGAAAAGTTAATAGGTCACCCGGAGAACTGGGATGTTCTCTAAATCCCTGTGAACATTGATTTTAGAATTACTGAGGATCTTTTTGGAGGCATACACTGAACTTCTTACTAGATAAAACACAAGAAAAAGTCAGAGTACTCTTAACAGCTACACATCAGCTCAATGTAAATCCTGTATAACTCAGTTGGAAGAATGTCTACAAATAGATACTATGTGTGTGTTGGGTTTGAATTCTCGTCACTACTTTTCTTTTAATTTTGTTACATGATGGTATAACGTAAGAATATAAGAGCAATATGCTAATACAGGGTCATTGTGCGCGTGAGTAAACACGGCAAGCTAAGCCAGCCGTGACTGGAGCAGATCGCGGCCGCTTGTACCTGGTTCAGCCGGTGGTTGGCGCGCTCCGCTGACTCATATCGTTAGTTCACACGTGTGTTGTCATTCATATGGACATGTATCTGCAAAGCTTAGACGTTAGTGTTGCACATTTAGTGAGTATTGTGATTACTGTGATTGTTGGTCATACCTAGACACCAATTCACATTGCGCGAACGTGTGTATCCATAATTCGTAGCCTATATGAAAAGCAGAAAATCTTGTTCTGAAACGAGACTAAAATTTCGAATCAAGTTTCCAGGAAGACCTGTGCCTAATGCCAGTACAATTAGGAGGTTCACTAAACGATTCAAGAAAACAGGCTCCGTAAGTAATAAGAGATGACGGACATTCTTTCATCAGAAGATGTCAGGTGTGTGTTACAAGAGAGGGAGGACATTATCAGCATCACCTATGAGCACTGTAAGTACACATTATTGAACATGTTTGGTAAAAGTTTGAAAGTGTGTGCCACCACCGGCTGAACCAGGTACCCGCGGCCGCGATCTCTGTAAGTCACAGCCGTGTTTATCGGGGCGCACATATATAATGACCCTGTACTAGGATTATGCACCTGTATAGTTCCAAAACTAGCATTTGTATTATATCACTACAAAACCATATCAAAATAAAAATTATAACTTGAACAAGGCTCAAATTAGTTACCGTAGAATCATTAATCGAGCACTTCACCACTGTTCCATGAGCAGCAGATGTCGAATGGTTCCTCCTTCAGCATAATTCAGAAACCGACTTCGATTGTGCAACTACAAGTGCAAAGTTGTGCAATCAGCATCAGCTCGAAAGTGGAACTTGCATATTTACTGTTCTAGATTGCAGCCACTTTTTTTTTTTACAGCACTACATGCTGTTTAGCCAGCCAGTTTTTAAAGTTTATTTTCAAAGATTGTGACATTTCCCTTAAATCTATAGAGTTCGTCAAACAATTGGAGTTTTCCTTAACCTAACCCGAGGATGGTATCTACATTATACATGGAATACATTTAAAAGTTTCATGGCTGAGCACAGGGAGGCAGGGACGACGAGCTCAGTGCCCGCAATAACCAGCAAGGACGAGCAGACGTAATTAGCTCTAACATACCTGCCAACTTTTACGTTTTTTCCATAAAATTTACGGAAAAGCAGTATGTTTTACGGTTTTGCGGATTTACGTACCAAGATCTTTTTAAAATTCGCGCCAAAACAAGCTTCCACATTTCGCCGATACATTGCTGTGTGACCAGCGCACATTCGATACCTGCATTAAGGTCAGAGTGTTGTAGTTGGTCTTGATTCATCCGATGGTTACAGTCTTCTACTGGGAATACGAGATTCATCCTGATTTGCCTGAATCCTAGTGGACGATATCGATTTGTTTGTGTTGAATAAAAGCTCTGGGATAACCATTTGCTTGTTCTTTAATGCATTGATTATATCGATAACCTTTACCGTTCTGTATAAAAAATAGTTATTTTCCTCTTCACCACGAATCACAAAGCATAAGTCGGTTGTGTTGTAGTTACGGAATAAAATGTGAATTATCAGGGTGTCTAAAGGTTAAAAAATAGCTAATTTTTGTCTGGATATTTGGAGGTAATGAAAATTCGCTGAGGTCAGTTTAAATTATTTAAACTCTCGCCGGTAGGCTCACAGTTTGTGATGGAGCAAGTTTCACCCAAGAGGCGCTGATTGCGTAAGCTATATTTCCCCGTGCTCGCCCTCAAGGAAATGCATCCTGAGGATACCTTGAATGGTATACATCGGTTTAACGTATATTTTCGGCATCAAAAAGAGTGTTTAGTTTTGTGTGAAATGTTTTTCTTTTGTTATTGGGAAACCTAAGTTTATGCGCCAAGACTTTTGAAACTAAACAGAAACCTCTCATTTCTGTTATTGACCTCTAAATTTCGAGACTATCTCGAATAGAAGTCCAAAAATAACGCGAAATAATTTAATGTCGCAATCTTGCGAAATGGTACCGTTTCGAAAAAATCACGAAAAGGCTTTGAAATACTTTTAATTTAAAAATCTATCCGTCTCTTAAATTTGCGACATCCAGTAACTTATGATTAATTCGAAATTCTGTTATGTCTATTTTTCCTTCGAACGTTGGTTCCATCGGATATATGGAGGTCGAGTCATAAGTCATGGCAACTATTTTTTCCCTCGCGAACAGGAGACAACACGGAAAATCTACGATACGCATTTGGAAACATACGGTATGTACTTGCGTAGGATGCCACTAGATGGTGTATGTAAACAACAGTGTGAGTCAGTGTGCGAGTGAGAGAGCGTAACACAATGGAAGTCAACAATCAGGAGCAGCGATCGTATATTAAAATCTCAGTTCTCCGCGACAGAAATGCATGCCAATGATATGCAGAGCTGCGGGAAGCATGAGACCACAATACTTTTACTTGACCAAAGAGTCTCCCCATCTTTTCCAATGAAGATCCACTTCCATTGCGGTCACCATTATCCATATATAAGTCTCTGAATCTCAATCATCGTCTAGAATTCGTTGAGGTTCAAAGTCAGGATCTTGGTCGTCGTGTAAATCCCACTCGTGTCCTTCTCCAGCAGCCTTTTCAGCTTCTAGTTCCCTTAGAATTCTTTGGATGTCATCGGGAGTGCTATATCTAGCCCTAGAATCCAGAAACCAAAATTACACTGTACAGAAGCATTGGTTCTATGTTGTTCAGTAAAATTATATATTATACTAGCTATACCCGGCATGCATTGCAATGCTAATCATAGACTGAGAAGAAGATAATAATAATAATGAACTCCCGGCCAAAAGCCTTGGCGTGAACTGTATTGGAATTGACAGCGATACCAGATAACACGGTGGACTGCTGACAGTCTCCTATCACCTCGTGATGAATCAGCAAGCTGTTCTCACATGTGGCATTGTGGTGTGAAAAGTATACAGATTGTGCAATTGGGCTACTGTGGGATTTAAGGGTTCCTGTTAAGTTCCTCACCCTTTTGTCTTACATAAATAATTTGTAGCCAGAAACCTTCCCTGGAGTGCACACATCACCTCGCCCAAATTTCATCGCAATCGATTGGTATATGAACGCATAGGGGACACGCATACAAACTATCCAGTAACATTGATTTTTATATATATATATATATTATTTCAGTGATATAGTAATATTCTACTATTTGATAGAGAGTATTAGGCCTAAATGGTGCAAAGGGTCACCGTCAGAAAGGTCAGACTTCCAACGAAAGTTCATTCACCTAAGTAAGGATGCTTATATTTTATATTATGACACAAGTTTTATAATATGTACTTATTTGTACTAGACATCAATGATATTATAGTTAATGTAGTTGGAAACGCCTATATACAAAGCAATTCACATAACAAAATAATAACATACACTTACATTGTGACCAACATCTGAGACACAGTGGCTAATGTGCGTCAGACAGCCGCCGATCTGACACCTATGAACTAAGAAGGGACACTGGGCGCCTCCTTGTCAAGGGAACTTCTGGAAACCGTGCCGCCTAGCGAGGAAGGGTGTAACTTAGGAATAATAGCTCCTCCCATTAAACTGTGACGCACCCAGGCGGAACGGCGAGCTCTTTTCAAATATTGCGGCCAACAGCCGCATACGTTTGCCGATGAAGGTTAAAATCTCTGTATTTATATCATTGTATGTATGCTCCTTATTCCGTACTGTTTAGTTACCAATATTATCTTTAATTTTGATTAAACAAGGATATTATGAATATTGAGGTACAGGCTGGACGTTTGATTTAGACGATTGCCCTTGACCTTGAAACTTGCGGGTGAGCCTGTACACTGTCACTCTCTAGCCCTCTCGCTTCACATTTGTCACCACCGCTTGGATGTAATGGAATTCCAGACTTGAGCACGTGACGACACCGACTTGCAGACAGTGCAGTCCACGTCATACTATTGTGTGATGCGGGAGTATACGTTACATAGTTACGAACAGAATGCCATTATATTTGCAAATGACTGTACTTCAGCAGTAGTGTGAGACAGCCTTGTCAATCATCTGACCGCATGGGGCAGCTGAAAACAACACAGGTACTGTAGTAACTCGCCTCCAGGCTTCCATAAGAATTTTTCACTCGTCTAAAACAAACGTCCGGCCTGTAAGTCATTATTCCCACCTCAGGGAATATCAGGCTTATGTGATTCCCTGTCTGGTATTCCTTTTATACACCCCACAATTTTTTCCCCTTTTAAGTACATCTTGAGCCCCCAAAGAATTGCCCTAAACACAGGTACATGATATACGAGGGCAGATCAAAAAATAAGTTGCACTTCCCAGTTATGGCCATTTATTACACCACCTATACAACAGCAACATGCCTATAACGACATACAATGTAACGTCACTTTTCCACATAGTTTCCAAGAGACTCCAAACATTTCTGCGAACGCACAACCAACTTGTCGATGCCGGATGCATAGAAAGTTCCTCCAGCATTCTGCAACAACACGGACACAGCGGCCTCACCTCCTCATCGGTCTGGAAACGTCGACCACCCAGCTCCGTTTTGAGCTTACCGAACAGATGAGTCACATGGCGCTAGGTCGGGACTGTAGGGTGGATGTTACCAGACCTCCCACTTGAAACGCTACAGCAGTTCGCTAGTTTGGCGGGCCTTGTGAGGTGTTGCGTTATCGTGCAACAAAATCACACCATGCGCTCAATTACCCCCTCCTCCCCCCGGCGCTTCTCTTTAATCGCTTTACGCAACCGGTGCAATGTTTGACGATACGACGCTGCGTTGATCGTCATTCCTTTCGGCATGAATTCCACGTGCAGCAAACCCTCCATGTCAAAGAACACTGTCACCATAACCTTACCGGCTGAAGGTTGAACCTTGGCCTTCTTTCGTTGTGGTGATGAAGGGTGCACCCATTCCATTGATGTTCTCTTCGTTTCGGGGGTGAAGTGGTGGACCCGCGTTTCATCGCCTGTGACGATTCGCCGCAGAAACCCGTTGCCGTCTGCGACATAGCGTTGCAAAAATGCCAGGGAGGATTGGAAACGTTGTCCCTTGTGATCATCGGTGAGAAGACGTGGGACCCATCTTTGACACAGCTTACGATATCCAAGGTCCTCGTGAACAATGGAGAACACACTGCCAAACCACATGTTAAGCCGCATCGCGATTTCTCTCAGTTAAATGTGTTGGTTCTGTCTAATGATCGCATTCACACTGTTGACATTTGCACGGGTCCTGGACGTTGCAGGCCTGCCCTCCTGATATTCATCCGTGCATTCGGCTTCGAATTGCTGACGCCACTTTGCGATCCCTTGCCGGGAAATGGCCCGCTCCCCATACACAGCACTAATTTCACGATGAATGTCCGTGCAATTCTTCCTTTTGGTCCATAGGAATCGGATTGTTCCACGCACCTCATATTTGGAGTGAACACCATTGCATTTTGCCGGTATTCACACCATACAAGACGAGACACTACAGCGACCTGCCTAACAGACGTGTGGGCAGTGTCTGTCCCTTTCTCCGCTATGCCCACGTTTGTGACACAGAGCGCGCTGCTGCAGGGCGTTAGTGCAAATAACCTTTTGATACACCTTCGTATATGTGTGTGTGTGGAGGAAAGAGTATGCAAATACTAGGTATTGTTCAAGAAACCATAACTGACATCTGCCTTGATCCTGGGGGTTTTCCTTAATTACTCTGCTGACCTCCATACCTCGTACAAACCCCCTTAGCTTCGTGGTGCGTACATCCAGCCTCTGTATGCAGCTATATATGCCTAATTTAAATCTGTTATACCCCCTAAAGTTTCAGTGCTATTTTAATGTTATACTGTTTAAGATAAAGATCATTCTGGATATGAAATTACCACAGTTGGGCAAGTTCTTTTCAAAGTAACTTAGTATCAGTTACTGTTACTTACAAAAAAAAAGTAACTGCGTTTTAGTTTACAAATTAAGAAAAAAAAATGTTTTAGGCCATTCGAGACCACGTCAAACAGCTGATATACATTCATAGAAGCCTTCTTTGCAGCCCAGTATTGCATTCTTTCCCTGGCAGCCTGTCTCCTTTCCACCTTCCATCCGCTGTTCGGCTTGCCTTCTTCGTGAAAGCCCTTAATGTTATAGATCTCTTGCTGGTACTTGATTCTATAGCAATGTCTTCGCGTTTCATACCCATTTTTTCTAGATTCTTCCTGACCTCCCTGAACCACTCGTCAGAGGTTTTAGGTCTGCATCAAGTATGGTGAAAATTCTGCTAGTCAACCTCCTTTTGTCAATTTTAAATAGGTGACCATAGAATTTGAGCCTTCTCTTCCAACAGTTGTTTATTTCGATACAATTCTGTACTTCCTCGCGACCTGTATTGTTGCTTCTACCGCCCACCTACCAGAAAAATTGACACCTTGGAAGAATGTTTCGACTCTACTGTTCTTGCCCTCAACCAAGCAAATGAAATAGTGTTGGTAGGTGATTTTAACTCTCATATCTCCAGCATACAATGCACATGTGAAATACATATCTGCTGTTATAACTGATTATGCTGAAGAAATCATGACTACTGCTGCTCAAAAGTTGAAATTGAAAACAGGAACTGAATATGGCATTTCTGTAGATGGTTCCTGGCAGAAACGTGGCTACTCGTCACTGTCAGGTGTTGTAGCACCGGTAAAGTGCTCGACGTTGAAGTCATGTCAAAGACCTGTATAAGATGTAAGAAACAGTCACGTGATGATAAAGAATGTGCATCATATTTAGCATGGAAAGCTGATCATGCACTTGTATGTGCTAAAAATTACACTGGGTCAGCACCAAACATGGATGGAGCTAAAATAATGCTCGCTCGAAAGAAAGAAGATGGTTAGAGTACGTTGACTTCTATGGTGATGGGGATTTCAAAAGCTACAAGGCTGTGGTTGAAGTGATCCATACCAAGGAAAAGCAATAAATAAGTTGGAATGTATTGGACGCCATCAAAAGCGTCGAGGCACAGACCTTCGGAAATTGGCCCAGGAGAGGAAATAAAGAGGGAAAGGGAAATTGACTCGAGCCTTGATTGATTAGTGTCGAGATTACTTTGGTATAGTCTTGCGTTCTGCTACAAGCAATATACAAGAAATGAGGAATGCCATATGGGCAACACTTTATCATTTGACGGCAACTAAAGACAAGCCAACACACCACAGGTGTCCACAAGGAAAGGACAGCTGGTGTTCATACCAGCAAGCCTAGGCCAACAATCAGCTCGACAATTAGAAACATAGATCTGGAATAACACTAAAAGTCCTCCATGCCATGAAACCGTTATATGAGAGACTTTGTGACCCAAACATGCTATCTAAATGTCTGCATGGTTTGACACAGAACAATAATGAGTTATTCAATGGAATGATACGGCAGCGCTGTACAAAAGAAACATGTCAGGCTTGCTACCTTGAAATTAGGCGTTATGGATGCTGTCTTGCACTTCAACCTTGGTAACAAAGTCAAAATTGAGGTCCTAAGACGAGTGATGATTACACCTGGGAAGTATACTGTAGCTGGAGTGATTGTTGCAGATGAGCTTCGTTTACATAGGAGTGAACACCAGAGTACCCCTGCACAAAGACAGCGTAGAAGACACCTTAGAGGCAGGAGAAAGCTGCAAGAAGATAACAAACTTCAAAAGGAAGGGCCTCACGTATGGGGCAGGAGAATTCTGAAGTTTGATTTTGAAAGAGGAACTGGTAATCTCATTGCAAACTTCAACCCTTGTTTTCTCAGATTAAGAAATTTCTACATTTTCCAGTTTTCCAATCCAAATAACTTCGATATCAATTGAGATAAAAGGATGTTTGATGAACTGGGGAATGTTTTGAACCTCAATTGTTGACATATCTTTAACACAAATAACATACGAGGTGTTTGTAAAAAATATAGTAAAAAAATTACAATTTTTTGGAGAACTTTGTTCAGTTACTTCAAAAATTAGGTAATAAGTATGATTGTGCTACACAACATTCTCTACAAAGATCTAGACAAATTAGTGAAGGAATCATCAAAATCCATTTATTTTTTTGAAATTTCGGAAGGTTTGAAAATTTAAAATAATTTTTACATTAAAATTACATTTTACATGTGTGTAAACCTTGATTGAGGATTTTATGCATGTTAGTCCTTTGGTCCTAAGATGCATGAACCATAAAAAAAAAAATCAGATAATTAGGTTAAAACTGTGATTTTCTTTTTTCCCCGAAACTTATATGTATACCTTGTTGGGAGGTACGTTTTAAGTCCAGAAAGTAAATTCCGTCTGGTAATAAAAACAAAATGAGTACAGATACAAACTATTAATTGCAAAATAAACTTCAAATCTTAGATTAGCTTTCCAAATAGTTCCCACCATTTTGGAGGCAAAAGTTTTTGTATGCCTTCATAAAACATTGCCGTGTTTGTTGGCAACCAGGTAACATGTCCTTTGAACTCGTCACCATTGTTGAATTTTTGTCCACCAAGGAATGTTTCCAGTTGAAAAGAAAAAATGGAAGTCACTATGGGTGAGGTCAGGGATGTACAGAGGGTGGTCAAACTGTCTTCAGCCTAAATCCTTTAAGAGTTGACTTGTGGGATCAGGCATTGTCATGACAGACTATGCACGTGATTTTTCGAGGTGTCAAGATTTGCTTGGCTTTAGTCTTTGATGGTGACTAAGTGTGCCTCCATCCCACAGATTGTCATTTCGATTCAGGGGTTTCAAACACAACCCAAGTCTTATTCCCAGTCACTTTTTTGCATAGAAAATCATCAGCTTCTTCGTTGTAACGTATCAAAAAGTTATGTGCACCGCCCTTTCACTGTTGTGTTGCTCTGTAAGAGTCTTTGGTACTCAACGAGCACACATTTTTCGAAATTGAAGCTTTTTCAGGAACAGTTTCATGAAGAAGTGATCTTGAAATGTGTAGGAAGTTCACAGAAAGATCAGATAGTGTAAACCTATGGTTTTCCTAGACACGTTCTTCCATTGCATAAAACAAGTCTTCATTAACCAACGGTAGACACCCACTTCGTTCATCATTGTGCACTTGATCACGTCCTTCATTGATCTGTCGAGTCCATCTCCTTACCATTCAACGCATTTTCACTGCACAACTCGCAAATCTGTCTATGACTCTGTTCTTCGCATTCAGAAAATGAAAAGCAAGCGGTGGGTTTTTCAATCAGTTTGGCCATTCTAACCAAGCACTATAATGCGTAAACAACAGATATGTCTCTAAATGGCGTCATTTCCTTCTCCTTGACTCGGAGCAACTACCGAACAAAATCCTTTTATCCTTTGAATGGGAGAGGAAGCTATAGAGATCCAAAGACCTATTCCCCAACCCAGGACAGTTCCATTCCGGCTGGAAATAAGCAAACAATAGCTTGTCAGCGGTACATGTAAGTTTTAGGGTTTGACGTTGACTATTTAGAGAATACACTCCTCAGACGGTTGTGTTTTTCTTTTTTAAACTCTCCACCCCCCACCTAAATAGACAGGCTTCGATTTCCGGTCTGTGCATGTGAGATTTTTGAAGTGAAATATCACGTACTGTAGTTCTGATTCCACGTAAAATAGAAGGTCCTATAGTTCTTGATCACGAGATTAATGGTCAAGTAAAACTAGAATCTTTATTCTCACGCAAATAGAAAACATCGATTTTTTTCCCCCCGTATCCAGATCTACTTTTCTTGTGGATTTTAGAAATTGTTTTGCTGAATTATTTTATATATCATTTTAAAAGTATTTACCAACCTCCAGGCCTTGCTCATAACAGTGGGTTTACCAGCACTTTTAAAGGATGTTAAACATATTATATTTATTTTTAACAGTGAGATAGGAAAGCAAATTACACTTCATCATTGTGTACTGCACTGTTGAACAATCACTCAAGATGTAAAAGTGAAGCATGCTCGCAGATCTCTGCTTAGATCAATAACACAACTTCAAGGTTATAATTGCTGTCAACTCCCTTGTAGTGATATGATAGGGGTACTAGAAACCCCATCTTTCCTGTCCTGTTTGATGGAATATCTTCAAATATTACATAGCAAGAAGCCATCAACTTGGCAAACAGATTATAAAGTGAAAATAAAACGCTTTTCAGTCAGTCAACACAACTATACCCAAATTGTAATGGGTGTTATTCCCTACACCTGAAAAATATTATATTAATTAATACATTTGTACGAATAGTTTCGATCGTCGAGCGATAATCGTTGGATCCTTTACTCTCAGGCTATTAATCTATGTCTATGGATATGTGGGTTAAGATATATACACTCTTTTAGTTACAGAAGTTAATTTTAAACTTGTGTAACTTGTCAGGTTTGTTAGTATTATGTGATTTTTTGTTTTGATAATGTTAGTGGCTATTGACAGTCAAGTTTAATTGGATTAAAGTTCTTAGTTGGTTATTTGGGTGATGTGTTCGTTCTCATTCAGCTCAGACAGTGAATTATGATGGAAGCTGAGTGAGAACAAACACCAAATCGCCCAAATAACCTGCTAAGTACTTCAATTGGTATTCAAGTTAGAACACCAAACTTCCCATTTCTTACTATCCATTACAGATTATCACACTGAACAATTAAACTTGAAGGTCAATAGCCACTAACATTATTAAAACAGAAAAGCACATAATACTAACAACTGTACAAGTTATGCAAGTTTACAATAAACTTCTGTAACTAAAATAGTGTATACATCTTAACCCACATATTCGTAGACATAGATTAATAGCCTGAGTGTAGAGGATCAGATGATGATCATTTGACGATCGAAACTAGTAATCCAAGTGTATTAATTAATTTCATGTAATTTTTACAGGTGTAGGGAATAACACCCACGGCAATTTGGGTACAACCGCGTTTACCTACTGAAAGCATTTAAATGTCATTTACTAAAGCAACACTGAAAAATGGCTTCCAGTTCAATAACAGACTATAAAGTTTGAGTAACTTTTTTTTTTTTTTTTTTCAGGTCTGAAGAGTTTGCAAGGATGTCTGTACTAAACCAAAGTGGTGAAGAACAGGTGGAATGTCCTTTGTGTATGGAGCCCTTGGAAGTGGATGACCTTAACTTCTTCCCCTGTACTTGTGGTTACCAGGTTAGTTGGTAAATTTATTATTTCTCCACTGCAAGTGTACACTTAACCCTTGAATTTGTTTAGCTGGTCACATACCTCTACTCGTATTTAATTTCTGGAAATGCTATTTATTCTCCGGGCTAAAACAATTTATTTTGCAAAACTCAAGCTGGAATGAAAGACTTAACTTGCTTTCAGAAACACTCCATATAGAGAATTTACAAATGTTTTGTGTATTCACTTGTACACTTTTTGCAGTACGTTACTTCTGGAAGCAAACATCTGGATGAAGGCCTGATAAGGTGTTGCATATGAAGTGGGTTTCTGTTCATCCTTCTGCCAGTTACTACGTACAGCAGAGACCATTGCATTATTCATAGGGTGCGGGTATATAAAATCTGGCTTTCCGTTTAAGTCACTCATCATTACTGGAGCGGTTTATCATCTCTCTTTAGAATTGGTGTTGTGAACATCTCCAGTTAAATCTATTGTCTGCAGTTTTCTAACTGTTCCGTGTTAACGGCTTCTTCTGTTCCTTTCGTCTCTGCATATTGAACAGCAGAAAGCTTTTGACAGTTGCATTGCAGAAGAGCCGAAAAAGAGCTTGCTTCTCAGATCTTCTCCCAAAATTATGGAAGATGTGTAGTGATCTGAAATATCTTCACCCATGTGCTGTATTATTCGCAGTGGGCCAGAGGTTGGGATCAACACTTTGGTGAGAATGGCTGTGCTTCTTAGTTGTGCCATGTACAGAGTACTATTACTGTTCTCTTGTCACACCATGCCAATACCTTTAGAATGTAATCTTTTCTGTAAGTATCCCATTATCTGAGCGGGAGGCTGAGTTCCCATCTCAGCCATCGTGGGAGTGGTTTACCGAGTTTCCCCACTTCTACTCCAGGTAAATGCTGGGATGGGTCCTAACTTAAGGCCACGGCTGCCTCCTTCCCAATCCTATCCCCAATTTGCAAATACGCACACTACAGTAGTACAGCCACCACCTGGAGGTGTTGTGGTAACTTGTATAGTATAGGCACTAGTTGGGAGTAGGGAGTGATAGAGGAGTAACACCTCTTCAAAAAACCTTGGTCCAGCTGGCGTGGCTGGTAGTACCTTGTTAGGGTCCCTTGCCAGGGTTACGGTGAAGTCCTCAATGGTACCTGCAGTGGAAGAGGTGAACTCTCGCACAGTGTGGTTGGCGGAAGGGGCAGCCTATTGCTCAGGTTTATTAGGGCAAACTATTGTCCATATTTATGATGGGCAGATTTTGGCCCAACGGCAAAATGAGTGGAGGAGGAGCCAATCGCCCTTATGGCTCCCAACGGTCATAGAGGCGGATGAGGTCAGGCCAGACAGACTGGCTGTAAAGGCGCACCTCAGTAGTACTTCAGTATGCCGCAGTTCGTTGCAGTCTCTGTGTTCGGTCCTGCATGTCTCGTTCTGTGTGAGCCGCGGGATAAGGCTCAGAGATCATAGTGTGTGGGTCTCTTCCTGGCAAGCCGAGATCCACCCTAAACAAATTCACGCCAGTGGCACTTCTTCCATACGTCACTTATTTTCAAAGTCCAACGGCGATGGGATAAGAATGGTGGGGGCAGGTTTTGGGTGTAACTGGAAGCCCCTAGTTCAGACCTGCACGTTGGCAGCAGATGTGTGATGGTCGTCTTCCGGAGACATTGTGACTACTCAGGAATTCGGTCCTGCATCTGTGTTTGGGCAGGCCTATTTAGGATCACCTCCCCCAGGGGCTCACATCTAGTGGGACGTGCGTTGGCGACCACGGGACCCCAGCTGAGTCCGGCATTGCTTCCACTTACTTGGGCCGGGCTCCTCTCCGTCTTCTTTCCTATCGACCGACCTCCCTTGGTCAAGTCTTGTTCTGTTCCGACCCTGACGGTATTAGGGTATCCGAGGCCTAGGGAGTCTTTCACTTTCCTGCCTTAATTGGCCCTTGTCTCATCTTTTCTGATCCCTCCTTCTTCGAGGGGTCAGACCTCTTGTTTTCTTTTCATTATATTTCCTTTTCTCTTTAAGATTCTGGCACTGTTTTTGTTAATTGGCTCTCAGTGTATCTAAATTGCATTTAGCGTTTTTTTTTTTTTATCTACTCTCCATATTGTAGGTGTATTCAATCTCGGTTGCATTTTGTAAGTCTTTTCGATCTAAATTGCATTTTGTGAGCATTTTCAACCTCAATTGCATTTTGTAAGGATTGACCATCTAAATTGCTTTTTAGTAAGTCTTTCAATATAGGGGCTGGGACTTTTTTGAGTATTTTGAATTTCAATTGCATTTTGTATTTTCAACCTAAACCGCTTTTTCAAGTATTTTCAATCTAAATTGCATTTTGTAGGCTGAGCATTTTGCAAGTATTTTGATTCTCAATTGCATTTTGTGGGTATTTTGAATCTAAATTATATTTTTTCAAGTATTTTCAATCTAAATTGCATTTTGTAAGTATTGTCCATCCAATTGAGTAGTTTGAATCTATTATACATTTTGTAAGTGTTTTCAATTTCAATTGCATTTTGTAAGTATTTTGAACATCAATTGCCCTTTGTGATTATTTGGAATCTGAAATGTGCATTTTTCAATCTAAATTGCATTGTGTATTTTCAATTTCAATTGCATTTTGTAAGTATTTTGAACCTCAATTGCATTTTGTACGTATTTTTAATCTCATTTACATTTTGTAAGTATTTAGACTGTACATTGCGTTTTGTACATATTTTGAACTTAATATGCATTTTGTGCGTATTCTTCAATCTATTCCTTTTGTGAATATTTTCGTTCTAAATTCCCTTTTGTAAGTATTACCGCTCTCCATTTTGTGAGTAGTTTCAATCTGAGTTTTTTGTAAGTATTTTCCTTCTCACTTAATTTTCGTTCTGGTTTCCACTTCATTGACATTTTTGCTATCACCCAGACCATTAGGGGCCGATAACCTAGATGTTAGGCCCCTCAAAAGAACAATTATCATAATCATCATCATCATTTAGGATCACTGCTGCCTACCCCCACATGGGGAAGGCCCTAGAAAAGGTGGGCTAAACATCGGAAGTCACAATCTTGGCCCCCCAGGGGCTCACATCTAGTGGGACGTGGATTGGCGACCACAGGACCCCAGCTGAGTCCGGCATTGCTTCCACTTACTTGTGCCGGGCTCCTCTCCGTCTTCTTTCCTGTCGACCTCACTTGGTCAACTCTTGTTCTCTTCCGACCCCGACGGTATTAGGGTATCCGAGGCCTAGGGAGTCTCTTCCTTTCCCGCCTTAATTGGCCCTTGTTTCATCTTTTCTGATACCCTCCTTCTGGGAGGGGTCAGCCTTCTTGTTCTTTTCCTTTTTCCTCCTGCCTTGTGCTCAAGGCCCTTAAGGAGGCAGGGTGTATGTAGCCCCACCACTTCTGGTGCACCCTAGATAATGCTACACCCTCAGGGGCTCACGGCTGGTGAGTTCGGGAGTTGGCCACCCCGATGGATTCCTGAGCTGGGTACGTTTTCCCCTTTTGTCCCTTACCTTTGGGGCGGACCCTCTCCTCTCCGCCTTTCATTATATTTCCTTTTCTCTTTAAGGTTCCCGCACCTTTTTGTAGGTATTCTTGATCTACGTTGCAGTTTGTAAGTTTTTTCGATCTAAATTGCATTTTGTGAGCGTTTTCCAACCTCGCTTGCATTTTGTAAGGATTGCCAATCAAAATTGCTTTTTAGTAAGTCTTTCAATATAGGGGGGTCTTCTTGTGAGTATTTTGAATTTCAATTGCATTTTGTATTTTCAACCTACTCCGCTTTGTTAAAGTACACACATCAAAAAAAGTTTTGCATCACCTCGGTTCCCAGATCTCCGGCATATAGACGTTGACTGTGTATATTGTATCCAAGATACAGTCCCTTTGACTGTTCATAGATGTCACTAAAACTGCTCAAAGATGTAAACAACCATGCATGAGCAGGGCCTATTAGACGGAGGGGGTACGACAGCCGATCAGTTCCAGTCATTCCACCAGGACGAAGGTACGCTGCTCATGTTGTCTGTAGTTCTACCATGCCTAGAAGGTCAATACCGCAGTTTGATCGCGTCCGCATTGTTACTTTGTGTCAAGAAGGGCTCTCAACAAGGGAAGTTTCCAGGCGTCTCAGAGTGAACCAAAGCGATGTTGTTCGGACATGGAGGAGGTACAGAGATACAGGAACTGTCGATGACAGGCCTCGCTCAGGCCGCCCAAGGGCTACTACTGTAGTGGATGACCGCTACTTACGGATTGCCGCTCGGAGGAACCCTGACAGCAATGCCACCATGTTGAATAATGCGTTTCGTTCAGCCACAGGACGTCGTGTTTCAACTCAAACTGTGCGCAATAGGCTGCATGATGCGCAACTTCACTCCCGACGTCCATGGCGAGGTCCAGCTTTGCAACCCCGACACCATGCAGCGCGGTACAGATGGGCCCAACAACATGCTGAATGGACCCCACGGAATTGGCATCACGTTCTCTTCACCGATGAGTGTCGCATATGCCTTCAACCAGACAATCGTCGGAGACGTGTTTGGAGGCACCCTGGTCAGGCTGAACGTCTTAGACACACTGTCCAGCAAGTGCAGCAAGGTGGTGGTTCCCTGATGTTTTGGGGTGGCATTATGTGGGGCCGACGTACGCCACTGGTGGTCATGGAAGGCTCCGAAACGGCTTTACGATACCTGAATGACATCCTCCGACCCATAGTGCAACCATATCGGCAGAATATTGGAGAGGCATTTGTCTTCATGGACGACAATTCTCGACCTCATCGTGCACATCTTGTGAATGCGTTCCTTCAAGATAACGACATCGCTCGACTACAGTGGCCAGCATGTTCGCCAGACATGAACCCTATCGAACATGCCTGGGATATGTTGAAAAGGGCTGTTTATGGACGTCTTGACCCACCAACCACTCTGAGAGATTTACGCCGAATTGTCGTTGAGGAGTGGGACAATTTGGACCAACAGTGTCTTGATGAACTTGTGGATAGTATGCCACGGCGAATACAGGCATGCATCAATGCAAGAGGACGTGCTACTGGGTATTAGAGGTAGTGGTGTGTACTGCAATCTGGACCACAAATGCTGAAAGTCTAGCTGTATGATGGTACAACATGCAATGTGTGGGTCTCATGAGCAATAAAACGAGCTGAAATGTTGTTTGTGTTGATCTCTATTCCCTTTGTATTTAACGGTTCCGGAACTCTTGGAACCGAGGTGATGCAAAACTTTTTTTGATGTGTGTAGTTAATTCTCAATTGCAATTTGTGGGTATTTTGAATCTACATTACATTTTGTGCATATTTTCAATCTCATTTGCATTTTGTAAGTATTTTGATTTCACTTGCATTTTGTAAGTATTTCGGCTGTACGTTGCATTTTGTTCGTATTTTGGACTTAACCTACATTTTGTGCGTTTTTTTCAATCTATTCCTTTTGTGAGTATTTTCGTTCGAAATTCCCTTATGTACGTATTACCACTCACCATTTGGTGAGTAGTTTCAATCTGAGTTCCTTTTTGTAAGTATTTTTCCTGCTACATAAGGCATAATTGTTGGGGCTCGCTGTCTATTTTATCTAAACCATTTTCGTTTCATCCATAGCAGTGAGCTGTTTTTTATCTTCATCCTTTCATTTCACGCCATTTCATTTCGTCAGGGGCCGATAACCTAGATGTTTGGCCCCTTAAAACAACAATTATCATCATCACAATCTTGGTCCGGCTGGGTAACTGCACTCAGCAGGTCACCCCTCATGCGGTCGAAACTCAAAAACAGTAAAGATTCACAAATTGATTATTGGATCATGGAACGTCAGAACTTTGTTTGATATGGACAATAACGTTAGACCTGAGAGGTCAGCTCTTGTAACCCATGAGTTATCAAGACTCAACATTGACATTGCTGCTCTCAGTGAAACTAGGATGTCTTCTGTAGGCAAGATTACTGAATCTGGACAGGATGTCTTCTGGAAAGGAAAGGAGGAGCGTGAATGTCATATTCATGGTGTGGGCTTCGCTGTGAAGACCAAACTGGTAAATTATCACCAACTTACGCCCATTGCAATCAGCGAAAGGCTCATGACCCTCCGCATACCACTCTCGGGAGGTTCCTTTATGACGCTCATCTTTGCCTATGCTCCTACCTTAGATTCCGATTATGAAGTAAAGGCTCAATTCTATGATCAGCTAAGCGAAATCATCTCCAAGGTACCATCTGCAGATAAACTCTTGCTCCTCGGTGATTTCAATGCCAGAGTTGGGAAAGATCACAGGCTATGGAATCATGTGATGGGCAAATAGGGACTTGGAAAATGTAATCCCAATGGACTATTGCTTCTTGGTCTTTGTGCAGAACACGAACTTTTCAGTACCAACACGCAGTTCTGGCTACCTAACCGCTTCAAAACCACGTGGATGCAGCCTCGTTCCAAACATTGGCACATTCTTGACTGTCATTACCCGGCAATGTGATAAGGAGGACACTCTTTTACCAGAACTGCAAGGAATATAGACGATTGTTCGAAAGATCATAAACTTCTTATATGTAAGCTCAGGGAAGAAAAGTAAAATTCGCGTAACAGTTCTTCTTGCCACCAATGCAGATGGATCGGACAAACTTCCTCCACTTGTGATAGGAAAATCGAAGAATCCGAGGTGTTTTAAGGGTGCGAAAACAAAACCTACGGAATATGAATCCAACAGAAATTCTTGGATGACTATGCTTCTAATGCAACAGTGGTTGAAAAAATGGATCTTCTTCTGGATAGATGTGCAGCACATCCACTTCAAATCGTTCTGGAGAATGTCCGAGTGGAACTTTTCCCTCCTAACTGTACCAGTGTTCTACAACCACTTGATTTGGGCATCATTACAAATTTCAAACTGCATTATAAAAGAATGCTGGTTCAACATTTAATAACACTGAGTGAAGCAGGAAATGAAACTCTCTCCATTAATTTACTACAAACCATGGACTTTATTTTGGCTGCCTGGAAGCCTGTGTCATCCTCCACAATCAGCAACTGTTTCCGCAAAGCTGCTGTCTTACTGGAAGAGGCTGCCTCTAATGATGATTATGGGGACGAAATTATGTCTGACAATGAGCTAACTCTACCGGAGGGTGCAGATTTCGATACTTTTGTGCATTTCGATGATAATCTGGCTGTATGTGGGGTACAACGGGGTGAAGAGATTATTGCTGATGTATGCCAACAACGAGGTGGCGACGGACCAGCTACAAGTGATAGTGACAATGATGGAGACGATGACTTGAATCTTGAAACACCTGGACTAAGTGAAGTGTTAAGTGCAATCGATGTGTGTAGGCGTTACATCAGTATGAAAAGTTGTAGTGAAAAATGCTTTGAATTCATTACTACGTTTGCAAAAGGAGGTTTCTACACTTAATGCAAGAAAAGTGAAACAAGCCAAACTATGTGATTTCTTTAAGGCTGGACCAAGTTAAAAAATAATACAGTACTATATTTTCTGTCTTAATGTATGTATTGTTTGCTAGGATTTACACATGTAGGTCTATTCCATTGGTTTTACTGTAAATATGTCATGTGTTGTGCAAGTCGGATTTATAAGTAATCCCGAGTTACAAGTAGTTTTTCTTCTTCCCCTTGATAACGTACAAGTCAGGTTCAACTGTATATGCAAATGCATCATTACTGCAAACTCTTAATGTGTGAACTGTATCTAAGTCTGCTAGGGCAGAAAGTACAGGATTTACGCAGTCTCTAGTCAAATGGAATATAAATCCACATAGCCGACAAGGCAAATCGTCAACGGTAAGAGTAGGTAACGTGTGTAAATCCACTGAGTGAAGTATATATACCAGACTTATCGAGCACAGTCTCCTAAGTCTGTAGGGAAAATCTACAAGACCTTCAGCACTGATTGAGTACCTCTAATCCACCTTCAATCATCATCGGAGTGTCACATGTCTTGTCATGCCTGTGGGGAGATGGGAAGTTTACGCTATGTGTGTTCCAACAGTCCACCACCCTAACGTATAAATCTGTAGTATTATTAATAAGTTACAAATGGTCACCAGTAGGAAGATGATGCAGGGAGCTTACATAATGGTCAAGTGTGAGATGAAATTAGTGGTCAACACAGCCTTAGATAGCGACCACACAATACTTGTAATGAACCTGGGAGTTGTTAAGGATAGCAAGAGGACAGAGTACCAGGAAAGGAGAATCAAAGTATGGAAACTCAAGGAAAAGGAAGTCAAGGAAGAATTCCAGAAGATAATAAGGGAAAGGATGCCAACAGACAATCCTAAAACAGGGGAAGAGGAATGGAAGCAATTCAAAAACACAATGGTGGAAGCTGCAGTGGCAGTATGTGGAAGAACAAGCAACAGAAAGCAGTGTAAAGAGACACCATGGTGGAATGAGAGAGTAAAAGAAGCTGTGGGAAGGAAGAACAAGGCTTTCAGAGTGTGGTTCCAGGAAAGAGCTGATCTGGCAAGGGAAGATTATAAGATAAAGAAGAAAGAAGCAAACAAGATTGTCGCAGAGGAGAGGAAGAAGTGGATGGTAAAGTGGACGGAGATGATGGAGGAAGACAGCAGAGGAAATAAGAAACTTCTTTATGGGATGGTCAAAAGTAAGAGAAGAGGTCTGCGAGAGGATGTGGTAATGATGGACAAAAACGGAAATGAGGTACACAACAAAGAGACACTCAAGACAGTGTGGAAAGAGTACTTCGAGGATTTGCTGAATCCAAATGGTCATAGGGAGGAAGACAATGTATTGGAAGATGGAGAAGACAACACAGGAATGGAAAAGGACCTGACTTGGAGAGAACTGGAAATGGCTATAGACAAGATGAAAGGAGGAAGGGCACCATGTGTGGATGAAGTGAGTGTTGAAATGGTGAAGGCAGCAGGGGAGGTTGGGAAACAGGGGCTGTACCGTGTGATGAGGGTGATATGGAAGGAGAAAAAGACCCCAGAAGATTGGAAGAAAGGATTAATTGTCCCAATATTTAAGAAAGGAAGCAGAAAGGAGTGCAGAAATTACAGGGGAGTCACACTCATACCTCACTGTGCCAAGATATATGAAAAGATATTAGAAAGTAGAATACGAGCCAAAGTGGAGAGAAAATTGAGAGAGGAACAGTATGGATTCAGACGTGGGAGATCAACAGTGGATCTCATATTTTCAGTGAGACAGCTCCAGGAACACCACTACGAATTTGGAGAGGATCTGTTGATGGCCTTCCTGGACATCGAAAAGGCCTATGATAGTGTGTGTAGGGAGAAGGTTTGGAAAGCAATGGAAAACATGGGAGTGGAAAAAGAGACTGTAGGCAGAGTGAAGGAGATGTATTGTGGAAGTGTGAGTTGTGTGAAAGTTGGAGGGGAAAGTACAGACCGGTTCAGACAAATGAGTGGCCGGAAACAGGGTAGTGCGCTGTCACCCCTTCTCTTTATTGTGGTTATGGACGAGGTAATAACACGGATAGCAGGAAAGATAGGAGAAGATAAGATGAAAGCAATGGTGTTTGCAGACTATCTCATGGTCTGGGGAAACAAGGAGGAGGAAATTCAGGAGCAACTGAAGGTTTGGGAAGAAACAGTGGGAGAGTATGGATGGAAGTTCAACATCAGTAAATGTGAGATCCTGTTAACCACCAGGAAAAAGGACAGGCCAATGAGAGGGATAACACTTGGAGGTGGACAGCTGAAGAAGGTGGAAAGTCTCAAGTACTTGGGAAGTATAGTGGAGGAAAATGGGAGAAATGACAAAGAGATTACGGAACGTGGCAGACAGGCAGAAGCATTTCTGAGAAGCATTAGGAGCTTAGTGTGGAATAAAGATGTCCCACAAAAAAGCAAGGAAGTGTTATACAGAAGCTACTATATCCCGATACTGACCTATGCTTCAGAAACGTGGACAATGAAGAAAAGAGACATAAGCAGAATACAGGCAGGTGAAATGAAGTTCCTGCAACGTAGGATCGGAGTAACAAGACGAGACAGGGTGAGGAATGAAAAGGTCAGGGAAATGGTGAAAGAGGAGCCCTTGCATGGTAGGATTGAGACATCAAGACTGAGGTGGTATGGACACTTAAAGAGAATGGACGAGAAGAAGATTCCCAAGAGGATACATGAGATGCAGATGCAGAAGAAAACGACCAAGGGGAAGACCAAGAGATAGATGGCTGAAAGGAGTGGAGGAATGTGTCAGGAAGAGAGGCGAGGACTGGACCAGAGTGACAGCGGAGAGGTGGTGGGAAGAAAGAACTAAGTGGCGCGGCTTATGTTCCAAACAGACCCAGCCTGGGGCTGGAAACTGTACAAGATGATGATGACAATATAAAACAATATAAACATAACCTTGCTCTCATACTGTAAAAGGAATATACAAAACTGCATACAACTTTCCTGTGGATTAGCGCAACCAAATAAAGCTACGAAATAATTTTCCCAAAATCGTTGTTTTATTGGCCCTAATCGTGGATCCAGGAACAACATACAGATAATTATTAATTAGAACACATCTAATCTTTCATTCACTGGACAATACTATCGTTTGATAATTCACAAATATTTATTATCCGTCAGTACAATATCTATATTTTTATCGCTGGGAGCTGCACATTTGAGGCATGCATCTTGAAGCGCTGTCCAATGAATCCTTTAAGATGAATCGCTTTGTTTTTAAAGATTTTTAAAAAATAATTTGAATAAAAGTTTTAATTTCAAAATTTTTGATTTAAAAGACGAACATCCGCCCCAAACAGTCCGCTAAATCGAGGGTTTACTGCACTTGCCAACACATGGCAAACGAGCAAGCACTAGCTCATAGGAAAGGTATCCCTTGTGTAAAATAAAGCATAAAGGATCTTACTGGATTATTTAAATTACTATCAATAGGTTTTCTTAAGCAGACTTCATCACACAATGGTGAAATTTTAATGAAAATACAATTAGAAAATGTTTTCATTTCATATTTGACCTGAAACTTTGTAAATACAGTAGTTGTAAATATAAAATAAAAATCAGTCTCTTTCAGCTAGCGTAAAAATATCCTAAAAACCTGAGTTTGCACATGCATAAGCAGGGAAGATACTTATTTAGGAGTGACAAGATAAGTAAGAGCTATGTCAGGAAAGATATGCAGAGTGCAGCACTTTCAGATTAAATCATTCAAAATATATATCTTTGTTGGTACACACACATGATGTTATCGTGTAGGAAGCATTTTACAGTGTTAAGTTAAGCAATTTAATTTAATGTTTTTCGATCGGTCAGCATGATTGTATCCAACTGTAATGGGTGTTTCCCTCAACCAGTCTAGCATCAGCCACTTCCGCGAAAATATCTCAACAGAGACCCGTGCTTGATGTTATGCACGTGATGTTCACAATGAGAAGATACAAGAATTATCGGCGATCTTGATGATAGTGAAATACAGTGGATTACAAATCAGCAAATAATAACATTAAAAAAACTCACAAGTGTACAGCAAATAATGATACAGTATATAAAATAAAGATCGTGATTTTTCTTCTTTGAACTTTAATGATTATAAATCAAATATCACTCAATTCTGCCCTGTCTGATACTATTTATTAAAATGTGTGAGTTAATCACTTGTCATTTAATATAGGTACATGTTTCGATGCCTTATCGATATTGTCATCTTCATCAGCCTCGTTCAAATGGGCAGCACTTAGTACATTTCACCCTAAAAGAATTAGTAGTAGTAACATAAATATACATGAGAACATACAGAGATCATAAAACTTGCACTTAAAAACAGTAAAAAAAATATATATTTTTTTTGTTAAAACACGTTTAAGAACCATCATCAGGCTTAACAATCTTTCTTAAAATAGTTCACAGCCCATTCGTGATGTTGATTTCAAATGTCCAGGAAAGGGGGTATCCATTCCCAACTGGAAAGAAAACCGAAAGCTAAGTATGAGCGAATTACTGAGATAAAATTAAAAAGTTACCAATAAATATTTATGTAAAAACTTGCGTTAAAATGCGGCAAGGTGTCAACAGAGCCGTGCTATGCTGGTCGGAAGCTGTGCAATACCTGTTCAGTGTGCTCGCATGGAAGCGATAAGCAGGACAGTTAGAGGGGGAAGGGGGTGGGCTCAGTGAGTAATATTGGCATACGGGTGGGAAGATGAATGAGGAAAGGGTGGGGGGAGGAAAAGGCCGAAGGGAAAACGGATCAAAGGTTTGTGGGTGAATTTCTCAAGGTGGTTTATAGTTCGTTTCGTAATTAATTCAAGTTTCATAAAGTGCATTATTATTCTCGAAATTGATTTCATTGAGATTAGTTAGGGGAGGGGGGGGGGGGTGGTTCTTTGGACAAAATCAATTTCAATTTCTTCTATAATGTTCATTGTAGTTCCCTTGTTTGCGTGATGTAAGATTTTCATATCGCTGTTGATGTCTGTGAAACCATGTTTAGTGTCCTTCGTATGATTTGCCATGGCGGAAAATTTGTTGTATTTAATGGCATTAAAATGCTCACCATATCTTGTTGTAATTTATCTGCCTGTTTGTCCACAATAATTAGCGTCTCATTTATTCGTAAGGTTTAATTTATTAGTATTGAACAAAACATTAGTGTTAGTGTTGGATGTTCTGTAGGCTATTCTTAATCCACACTTTTTGAAAATACTTGAGATGCTATGTGCTTTGGTGCTGAACTAAGTGAAAGTCGCTTATTTAGGCTGTTCTATTTGTTCAGGCTTTAGGCGAGTGACCAGTTTGTTTTTGAGCTTATTGATATTGTTGACAAACACTGATGTAAATCCATTTACCTTGGCAATTTGTTTAATAGTATTTATTTCTGTATTTAGATCTGTTTTTTCCAAAGGAAGGGAGAAAGCCCTATTAATCATACGGTAAAAGGCGGCTTTCATTTGATTGCCCGGGTGGTTAGAATCTTTTCTTATTGTCGTGTGGATTTGGGTTGGCTTTCTAAAAACTTTGTAGGCTAACCTATTACTTTTCAAACAAACTGTAGTATCAAGGAAATTGATTTCATTGTTTACGGCTGATTCGGAATTGAACTGTATGCTTTTATCCAACCCGTTTAGTTTTTGTAGGAGTCCTTCTTTGTTCAAAATAGTGTCGTCAATTATCTCAAACACGTCATCCGCGTATCTTCCCCAATACTGTATACCGTAAATTTTGCCAACAATTTCCTCGTGCTCCAGATGGTCAAGATAAATATTAGCTACTAGACCAGAGAGCGGTGATCCCATTTAGAGCCCCTCTTTTTGTTTAAAAATCCTGTTGTTAAAAGTGAAAAAAGTTAATTTCGACATCTGACAATATACTGTTATTAGATAAATTTTGTTCGATGACCTCGAGAGATGGTACAATTGGGATGTTTGTGTACATATCTTTCACGTACACGCTGTGCATTGAGCGTTTGCTCGCCAAGGTCAGCTTCATAGTTTCTTGGCAGAAATGGAGAGTATTTTTAAGGGATTTATTCGCTTTGAAAGTGTAATGTCTTTCAAGGAACTGCTGACAGAATTTAGCGGTTTTGTAAAGGGGGCTGTTTCCGAAGTTAATAACTGGTCTTCTTGGAATTCCCTCTTTATGAATTTTGGGCAGGGCTCTCAAAGTCGGTAGTCCTGGGTTCATATTAGTTAATTTGCTAGTTTGTTTTTCTCTTGATTGTAAACATGGAGTTTTTCAAAATATTTTTCAATTTTCTCTGGATGGATTGGGTGGGGTCGTTTTTAACTTCTTCAAAGTTTGAGCTGAAGTCTACCAGAATGTCATGAGATATGTAACTATGCCGTTTCCACAACAAATTATGTTATCCACTCAGAAATTCATTTCAGCATGGTCACCACCTTAAAATAGTCCTTCGGTTATAGATAGCTTTTCAGTTGGTCAACACAAATTGTGCCCATTACATTAGGTGGGAAAACAACTGTTTTATGCCCTAAACTGAAAGAAATCATCATCTTGCACAGTTTCCAGCCACTGGCCGGGTCTGTTTGGAACACAAGTCTCTCCAACTTCTTCTGTCTTCCCACCATCTCTCAGCCTCCACCCTTGTCCAGTCTTCTCCTCTCTTCTTCACGCTTTCTTCCACCCCCTTCAGCCACCTGTCTCTCGGTCTCTTTCCTTCCCACTTCGTCTCGTGTACTCTCCTGGGTATCCTCTTCTCCTCCATTCGTTTTACATGTCCATACCATCTAAGTCTAGATTTCTCTATACCATCGTGTAATGGTTCCTCCTTCATTAATTCTCTGGTCCTCTCATTTCTTATTCTGTCCATCTATGTAGCTCCAATACTGCTTCTCAAGAACCTCATCTCACTGGCCTGTATTTTGCTCTTCTCCCTTCCTTTCATAACCCAGGTCTCCGAGGCATACGTCAGGATAGGGACATAGTACGTCCGATATATGATCTTTTTGCTGTTCTGAGGGACATATTACATGAAATACTTATCACTAAAATAATACTATTACGAAGGTGGACCCCAAAAAAAAAACGGACTGAGAGCGCACTGCCATTCATGGACGTAGTAGTGAGTTCTCCCACTAGATAGGGTTAAAAGAGACCTTCACGAAACATATGCCCGGACGGCGTCAGTTTGTATGTGACCGTTTGATCGTAGTGTTGTTTCTCTTACTGTTCTCGTGTTCCACCTGGCAGATTAAAAAAGAACAAAGAGAGTGTATGAAATGTTGTTTCCTGCTTGAAATATCGGCAACAGAAGTTTACCAAATGCTTCAATAGGCTTTCAAGGATGATGCTACGAGCTGCACACAATTTTGTTAGTGGTTTGGGCGCTTTAAACATGGTGAAATGAGTTTTAAAGACCATGTCCATTCTGGGCGCCCTTTTACCATCTCGATTGAGATAATCCGCCAAAAAATCAAGGAGAATCGTCATTTCACGATCGACGAAAGTTCAGAAGAGACAGGAGTGAGTTGGAGCTCGTGCCAGTGGATTTTGACTGAGGATTTGCAAATGTGGTGTGTTGCCGCTAAATTTATTCCTCGCCTTCTCACAGAGCATCAAGAAAACACTCGCTTGCATTTGAGCCAGGACAAACTTTGGATCACTTTCAAAGTCAGGTGATGATAGTTGGTGTTACGCGTACGATCCAGAAACCAAGCAAGCGTCAAGCCAGTGGAAGACTCCTAACTCCCTCAGACCGAAAAAAGGAAGGCAAGTGAGACCGAATGTGAAGACGATGATTGTCTGTTATGATGTTGGAATTGTGCACTGGGAGTTTGTTCCCCCTGGCCTGACTGTTAACCAGCACTTTTATTTGGGAGTTTTAAGACGTTTGCGAGAGGATGTGCGGAGGAAACGCCCAGAACTTTGGCGATCAGGAGACTAGTTCCTTCATCACGACAACGCCCTCGCACACACAGCCTTATCTGTGAACCGCTATTTGGCCTCTAAGGGGTGGTCTGTCATGCCCCACACTCCGTATTTCCCAGACCTAGTCCTGTGTGGCTTTTTTCTGTTCCCCAGAATGAAAAAAAGCTAAAAGGGAAGCGTTTTGATGATGTGGAGTCAATAAAAACAGCTTCGCAAAGTTGAAGAGTTCCAGAGATGCTTCAAACAGTGGGAAAAAATACTTGACAAGTGCATCGCATCTAATGGAGAGTACTTTGAAGGTGACTGAAGGAATTTTGTAAAAAGGTTGTTTTGTTCGAGTCTTCAATCTTTTGACTGGTTTGATGCAGATCTCCATGCCTCCCTGTCCTGAGCTAATCATTTCATCTCTACATAGCTACCACACTCTACTTCGGAGGCTATCTGTTTAACATAATCTAACCTTGGTCTACCCCTACAGTTCTTGTCCTCGGCCCTTCCTTCCTAAACTAAGTTTGCTATTCCTGGGTGTCTTAGTATGTGTCCTACCAACCTTCTCTTCATTAGCAGTCGCCAGAAACATCTCTCCTCTCCCACTCGTCTTAATACCTCTTCGTTTGTAACCCTATCTACCCATCTGATCTTCATCATTCTCCTGTAACACCACATTTCAAATGCTTCAATTCTCCTCTTTTCTGCTGCACCAATAGTCCAAGTTTCACTTCCATAAAGTGCCGCGCTCCAAAGACCTTCAAAACAGATTCCTTTTCTGTAGAAATGCTTTTCTTGCCTGACCTAACCTACTTTTTATATCCTCTTGGCTTCGTCCATCACTGGTTATTTTGCTTCCTAAGTACCAGAAGTCTCCTACTTCCTTTAGTTTTTCACCTGCCAATTTGTTGTCCATAGAGGTTTCTGATTTATTTCAGCTGCATTCCAATATTTTTGTTTTACATTTATTAATTTTCATCATGAATTCGTTCCTCAAGACGGAGTCCATACCAGTCAAAAACTCATTCAAATCCTCAGGCGTGTCTGCCAAAATGACGATGTCATCAGCAAATCTGAGTTGAAATTATTTCTCCTTGAATCTTCACTCCCACTTTACATTTTTCTCTAATTTCCTTCATTGCTTGTTCAATGTAAAGATTGAAATGTATGGGTGATAAGTTGCAGCCTTGCCTTACACCTCTGAATACCAGCATCTCTCTCATGTCCTTCAGCTCGAATGACTGCTGTCTGGTTTCTGTATAGATTGTAGATCACCCTCCTGTCGCTGTACTTTATTCCAATCGTTTTCCCAGATGTCAAACAATTTAGCCCAATCAACGTTATCAAAACCCTTTTCTAAGTCTACAAATGCCATGAACGTTCTTATCTTTCCTTATTTTACCTTTTAAAATCAGCCTAAGATTGAGTACAGCCTCCCTTGTTCCTACATTTCTCCTGAAACCAAACTGGTCTTCACTCAACTCCGTCTCTATATGGCCTTCCATCCTCTTGTAAATTCTTCTAGACAGAATCTTCGAAGCATGAGTAATCAAGCTGATTGTATGGTAATCTTCACATCTATCAGCTCCTACTTTCTTTGGTATAGGGATGATAACATTCTTCTTGAAATCTGAGGGTACCTCGCCTGTCTCATAAATCCTTCACACCAAGTGAAATAACCTGATCAGACCATCACCAATGCAGCAAAGCAACTCAATCGGTATATCATCTATGCCTGGTGCTTTGTTCCCGCTTAAGTCTTCCAATGCTCTGTCAAATTCTGATCTCTAAATTAAATCTCCTTTCGCATCCACATCAATTTTCTCTTCCCTTCCATTACATGATTCTCAATCTCCTTTGCCTTATACAAACACTCCATGTAGGCTTTCCATCTCTCAACCTTTTCTTCCCTATCTGTTAAGAGGCTTTCCATCTGTGTAATAAATACATTGTTTATAGTGAAAATCCGCTTTTTTTCCCTTCCACCCTCATGTACAAATAAGGGGTGAGGGGTAATTTATTGCACGACATGTTTCGATTTTCATGTGATCATAGTCAGATCCTGTTCACTTAGGCTTCAGTAAGGTACGATGATTATGTATTACAGTACACTTTTGCACAAATATTTATGCAATCTTTAAATTACAAACTTTTATAATTACTTGTGTATAGTGTCGATCTTATCTACATATGTCACTGCTCAGTTGGTCTGAAGCACTTCTATAGTAGTTGTGTTGTTATTGTTAAAATAGTTTAGGTATGTTAACCTGTGATTTATTATATTAATATTGTGAGAAACTTCAGGTATGAATGTTAGTCTTCAGTATTTTTTTGTGTCTGTTTCTATTTTAAACATTCCTATTTAAACTGGTGGCCTATTGTATTTTTTTTTAGTTTGTCAATGTAGCTAATACACAAATGATACAAAAACTAAAATTGAATAAGGTTTTACAAACTTACGTGGTATTTTGAATCCTCCAAAGCATCCGATGTCACACTACCTGCCTCGGAGTGGCTATTGCAAGCTTCGTTAGCTTCGTGATGTGAATATTGTGGCACCATCTACTTGCTATTTTGTGGTCTGTAATACTAATGGTAACATCTTAAGTGCTGCCTGGTGTATATAAGCAAAACACTAGATTTCGTAAACAGGAATGGAATTTTTAGATCGTAGGCTTTTGCGGCCAGTGCCTAGTTTATCATATATGCTTACAGGATGGGACCGTTACTTATATTGGTGATTGTTTTATGCATATATGATACGTAAATAACGAATGAAGAAATGATCCTACAAGCCATCAACCGTTTGCACCATTCACTCACCAATACACGACGTGGTTTCATCCTGTAAGCCTAGATGATAAACGAATGGAATTATTGAGATTGTAAAAAACCACCCAATAATTTACAGAATTAAATAAAAAAGTGCGTTGAATGGAGTCGAATACAGTCTCACGAAGGCCGAAAAACAAAAATTCTGAATATGAACCCAAAATTGCCCTTGTTGAGAGCTTGACCGAAAATTCATAACGATGAGTGCCCAATAAGCCAATTGTAGAAATGCATCAAATTACAAACTAAGCAAAGAACTACTCTAAATATTAAAGATCAGGGTTGTTATCAACAATGACTAATCGGTCTAAAACACGAGGTTAGCCTGTAAATTATGTTCACTGAATATAAAATCCAGCATGAGATTAGTGTCATTCGATATAACCAACATGTAGACTAACATACCAGTAAACAAAGCTATCAAAGTAAGAGAACTTAAAATTGAGTATCAACTAATATGATGAAATGGTCCTCAAATTATAATTGCCAGCGTTTGAGCTAACCAGACCATTTTGTCATTATTTATATTGCATCCGCTCAAATGGAAACTCTTATCATATTTCCTTCGGGAATATTTGAAACCAAATAAAATTGAGTAACCTGATAGAAGAAACAGATGAGATATCAAAATAGCTGAAAATTACGAACAGACTAATGGGTTAGCGATGGGGTCACCACTCGGCAGTCTAGATGCTAATATTTTCACAAACAACATTGAAAACAATTTTTGCATGTATGATACGGAAATAACAATTGAAGAAATGATCCTACAAGCCATCCGCAGTTTACACCATTCAATCAAATTCACCAAGGAATCTGAAATTTAGCGGAACTTAAATACATCTATATACCAATCAAGGGGTCCGACAACATCCTGCCATGCTCGATCTTCGGCATGCCCACACTATTGAATTGTTCAAACCACCCAACCGCACATAAACTGGTGGGTTTCAAGGCCTTAAGTATACCCATGACCTAAGAAAACTACAACAAAGAAATTAAAATAATAAAACAAATTGCTAAAGATAACAATTTCACGCCCAATAAGATAGATCAAATAATACTAAGACACCAGAAAAGATTACGTAGTTCAAACGCCAACCAGTAATGAGAGCAAGTTCGCACGTTTCAATTTCTTAAATGCAAACTCGTACAACATCACCAATCTTTTCAAAAAACGAGGGATCAAGTCAGCATTGAGAACAAACAGCACACTTGGCAAGCATCTTCATAATAGCAACTTGAATAAACAAAATCAGGGGTGTACTTATTATGCCAAGAAATAGGATGTCCAGCAAATTACATAGGACAAATGGGAAGAAGGATGGACTCAGAAATGCAATTAAACACAGGAAATACTTGCCAGTATGTGAACACCTGTATGGCACCAGACATAGCTTCACAAATATAGAAACTGACCTAAGAACCATACACTATGAAACAAAAGATAGGGAACTTGATATAAAAGAAGCTATAGAAATCCATTTAGTTTAAGTAAACAACTCGGATAATCTAAATGCACACACATTTTTGGAGAGTTCACTCCTATTTGTACTATTAGGCAATATTCCCGTCAATACAAAGGAAACAACATAACGAAGGAAGCCACGTCATGAATAAAAAATGGGGGTAATCAATAATTAAAGGGAAGAGTGCTAAGCTGGAAGGATGTACATTGTACCATATTCTCAAATCGGTACTTAAGTTAAGGAGTATTAACGAGTTCAAGACACCCTAATAGACCTACTGCGCTTAAAGAAGACTCGTTAGTTTATGCGAGGTGGGGAAATGATTGGTCGTTTATACTAAAGATTATCCTAAAACATTAGCATATACAGGCTGTAAAAAAAAGTCCTGCACCAAACTTAAACTCCGCATGGGGGTGGGGGCAGGGAGTAATTTGAGATAGGGAACCCATGTCCGGAACGCAACCTTAACGCCCCTATGAGCGATTTTAATTATGAGTACATCTGGCATCATCGCATGCTATCCACGGCAGAGGACAGATTATCGCTCACAAGTCTACCTAGCTCCAGTCCCACTTCGTGGCTCAGTGGTAAAGCGCTCGACCCTCAGGCGTGGGTGACTACACGCTGGGGTTCGAATCCTTCTTCCAACCCAACTCGATTTTTTATTCCTCCGAGTAATTTGATTATGGATCAACTCAATTACCGTAAGCATGAAGTTTTCAGGTAGATTTTTCAAGAATGTTTTAAGAATCTTAATTAAATAATTCGCTTATCCTATAGCCACGTGTTCGGTAACGGTTCAAACTTCAGGAATGTTGCGACTCTGTTTTGTCTTAAGATGCTCTGGGAGTTCTCTTTTTCATTTAATTTTATTTATCTTTTTATTGTTGCGGAGGGAGGACTGTAAATAAAAAAACAAAAATTTCTTGTTTTGAAAATCGGACAATTAATCAGTTTTAATACAAATTGTTCTTCTTTTTCAATACATAACATAACTTTCCAGACAAGTAGACTCCGAAGAAATGAACAATAGCAAACTAAATCATCTTTACTTTGGGAGAGTTTTACCATTTTTTTTTTCCGTTGAAGCAGTTGCTCAAAATTGCCTCCTTGCACATCGCCACGAAGGCAAAAATGAAGACGGTTTACAAGGGATTCGCGGACTCGTCCTAAAATTTCTTCTGCTCTGTCCCTAACGACGCCGGCCACTACAGCTATTCTTCCGACTAGCTCTTCTTGACTGTCGATTTCTGTCCCATCGTATATCAGGTCCTTCATATATTCCCAATAGAAAAAATTTAAGTGGCGTCAAATCAGGAGAGTGTGGCGGCCACTGAACTGGACCTCCTCTGCCGATCCATCTTTCGGGGAACGTTTCGTCCAAAAAGACCCGAACTGCTCGGAGCCAGTGAGCTGGGGCGCCATCATGCTGGAAGACCATTTCAGCCCTTGTCTCCATGAGGACATCTTCCAGAAGTTCTGGGAGAACTTCTTGAATAAACCGCAGATAAACGTGTCCGTTGAGTCTGGCTGGTAAAATGTATGGCCCGATTAGATGGTCCCCAATAATACCCGCCCAAACGTTCAAGGAGAATTTTTCTTGATTTCCCTGCACGACTGTCTGGTGGGGGTTTTCGTGACTCCACGTGTGATTGTTGTGGATGTTGAAGCAACCATCCCTGGTGAACGTCGCTTCGTCGGTGAATAAAATTTTCGACAAGAAATCAGGGTCCTCCCCCAAGCGATCGATCATTTTATTGGCGAAATCCATCCGGACTGGAAGATCCTCAGGCTTTTCTTTTTGAACTTTTGAAAATTATACGGATGCAGGCCATCTTGTATCACACTATGGACAGTGGTATGCGTTAAGCCTTCCGCACGTCCGATCGCACGCGTGCTTGTGGAAGGATTGTTGCGTACAGGCTCCAAAACCCTTTCTTCCATTTCTTGAGTTCTCCTCCCCCGCGGTATTCCCGGTCGCGGGTTGTGAGCCTGTGCAAGGAAAAATAAACCGTTATTCTTTGTTCTCACTAAACGATAACTTGAAAAATCCAACCTAAAATTCTCATTCAAAAACAAAGAAAATAAAGCACCGTTTGTAAAGAAAATCTTCTGATACCTCTAATAGGAAAGGTACTCAGAAAAATCACAGACGGATACCCCTAATCATAACAAAATGAACACTATGAATAACTAAAATTAAATTCATTTCAGGGAGTGTAAAGTTTATTTTTGCATCCAAAAACCCTGGATCCGCCTTGAAATTTTAAGGCCTCACAATCCAAGACCATACGGTCAGAAACCCACCGTTTGCCGTCCAGGCACTTTCAAACGTTGGGTATCGGTACCCGCCATTCAGACTGGGCACTGTTTTTCCTACAAATATTAGAGTTGAATAAGGTGCGTTGTATTTTTTAAAGTAACTTTCATTTCTGATATCTTTGCCCTATTTGGGACGGTTTGGGTTTTAGGAGCCAAAAGCGAGATGCGAAAGTGTTATGTTCGATGGGACAATGTTTACATTCTCTTTTCGGCTTATAGTACCTACACCGATCCATTTTTTTAATTGTTTAAAACACTAAGACGTAGCTATTATTTAATCACATTTACAGGGAAACAAAAGATGACTAGGAGATACACATTGACAGATATGGTACTTACCTGAATCGATCTTGTTGCTCGCAAACGATTGTGAATTCGTGTAAAAAATTGGTAGTGTGGGATACGGCGCATGGGGAACGTCTCTTGGTAGATGCGCTGGGCCTGGCGACTATTCCCGCCGGCCAATCCGTAGACGTAGTGGATGTCTGCGAGGTGTTCATTAGGATATCAGTCTATTGCGATTTTTCAGGAAAGCTACGGTTTAGAAGACTCTCGCGGAAGAAGGGATAACGCATTGCTGTTCTTAAGGGCTTTTATACCTTGACAGAATTTTCTAGACTTTACAGAAACCGGAAACACCAAAATTTCCTGAAGTTCGATATTTGTTTCACAATGTTCTCTAACAAATTATGTGGCATGAATAAAAATACGTGTAGTTACTCGGATTCGAACCGGGAACTCCCGATTCGTGGGCCGGAAGGAAGACCAAAGGCTACCTCACTTTGATTGAAATAACGTGTAACAATAAGGCTTGGGAGCAACAAAACGACGGTTAGAAAATTCGGAGTTTCATTAACATACAATAATTAGGAAATCTAAGGAAAGAGACACAGAGAAGTGATCTTACGCAAAATTCAATGAAATAATTGATAAGCCTTTAAGTTCCTCCGTTTCAACGATCGCTGAATCTGTATCTTCACTGTAACTTTTCTGAACTCGTAATCTGTTGCTTGTAAAGTAACCGCCTTTGACCTTTACCTCAATTTGCGATCTTAAAGATATCATTGCAAAACAATCATACAGCAATTAAGACAAAAACAATGAGATCATTTGTGTCCAAACAAAATCCTACCTCGAAGAAATAAATCGGCAACGAACAGAACCAATTTGTTTTTCTTTTAAAATGCAAAATTGTGGAGTATAATTTAGCTCCATTTAAAACTAAATTAGAAACAAAAAGGATCTAATATAGCCCTATGTAGTAATTAATTGATGCATATCAAAATGACTCTAAGAAAAAAATCAGCAGTGTCGGAAGGGAGATTTGAACCCAGTCACCTCAGTGTGAGAGTCTAACGCCTTGCCACTGAGCCATGAGGTGGGCCTATAGTTAGATTGACTTGTGAGCGGTAATCGGTCCTCTGCCGTGGGTAGCACGCGACGTTGCCAAATGTACTCATAATTAAAATCGCTCATAGGGTGTAACGGTTGAGTTCCGCACATGGGTTCCCTATCTCAAATAACTGCCTGCCCCCACCCGCATGCGGGATTTAAGTTTGGTGCAGGACTTTTTTACAGCCTGTATAATCACAGGTTAGGACATTGCCGTCTCAAGACGCAAGCCAATTAAACCAAGCAAGGTTTTAAGATACAACTGATAGCACGGGCAGCACTTAAAAGGGATCATAAGTAATACAGTACACTGAATAGCAAGCAGATGGCACCACAATATTCAAATGAGGAATTTAATGAAGCTTGCAATGGCCTCAAATAGCCCGTAAGAGCTCAGTGGATTGCTAAACATTAGTCACTGCTCGTTCGTATTACGATACCATGATCAAGTAATAACGACACTAATTGCAAGTAGACAACGGACTTTCGCTGTAAAAGCAAGAAGACGATCTCTAACTGTTCGTTACGGAAACCATGTCACGTAAAACGACCCTGGGCGCTAGTAGATCAGTGTTCTGCCAATAAAGCAATAAGACGATTTCTGAACGCCAGACACGCCATTATATGCACTGGCGTAGGGCTACATAACCCCAATGTTTCTGCCGGAACTAATTTGTGCGTGGCCCGCTCCTAGCGGAACATCCGTGTCAACACATGGACATCAGACAGTCGAAATCCACACTGACGTCACACAGTAGTTTTCCACGCGCCAGTTCATCCGAGTTCACGCTATAAATAGCCTAGGTATTCCCTCACAAGCCGAATTACTGCCTGTCTTTTCCGGGTATGTAACACATCCAGCACTCGAAAATACCAATTCATTGTACCTTTATAGTACAGCCACGAATCTAACATTTAACATTACTAGGTCAAAATAAAGCCATTAACCCCAAACCAAAATGAAATAATGCTTCTACTTAATACAGTCTTTTATATCCTTATTCCCAAAACGAAATAAATCGCAAAACCCTGTATTTTATAATATCAAATATCCAAAAACCGATAATTAATAAACAGTGATCCTAGTTGGTCCGGACCATCCAAAGATGAATCCGTCCACAAAAACACACAGGCACAATAAAAATCACCTTAGCAACCCCACGTTAACCCAATATAATAAGATACGAATAAAATACCCTAAACTAACTGCACAAGGCAGAAAACCCGAGGGTGAGCTACTGTAACTGAATAAATTCCGTTACAATGACATGGAATCTGATCAACAGGTTGCTCCAGCGTTATCTTAATTTCAAATTGAGACATGTCTTATTATTGTTATAATGAAATTCTTCGTTGTAATCCGATGTGTTGAATGCATAATAAAGCCATAATTCTATGTCCTTAAGATTACTTGTGGTGTTCTGTTCATAACAGCAACGAAACCCATGATCTTTAACATGAAATTAACGAATTTATACTGAGAGCCTTCATTTTATTCTCAGTATTTAATAAGGTATTGTTTCCAGTAGCAAACAGAGTGGTCATGCGGTAAGAGTCGAATGCTCCAGAGCAGGGGATTCCAGGTTCATAACCCATAGAGGAAAATGTTTTTATCAGATATCCGTTCTTATTTATTAATACATCATTATTCACAAATGGCTAGATAATATAATTCATAGTAAATGTATGTATATTTATAAATTTATAATGTATTGATAGCATTTCCAAACCATTTGTTTTACTGGAGTCATCTGATTCACATCTGGTTAAGGCTAAATGTCCCGACACTTTGGTAAGAATATATTTCAACAGATGGCAGCACAAGCGAAGCTAAATTTATTTATTTATTTATTTATTTTTGTATCGAAGGGGATCTGCGATCTGAAAACTGCTATGTACTCTGTCTAGTAGCAGAATTGATATTAATTCAATGCTTACTTTTTAATTTCAAAAACAGAAAAGTTGCTGTTTGTTTTTCAAATATCTGATTAAAATTCGAAAGAAAACGGGTGATACGAAAGTTGAGTTTTACTCACTGATTCCAAAGCCGCATCCAAAACCTAAATCGGTTGAATAGATTTGTCGGGATCACTTTGGGAAGTTTGTGAATAAAAGTGTTACTGTATTTGCAACAAGGCGCGGCAGTAGAACAAGGTCATGGAGAGTGGGATGTGGGAGGGTTGGGGGGAGGGGAGCGGAGCGGAGGTCGAGTGATTTGAGAGAGCGACAACCTTGCCAGACGGTATGGAATTCCCGAGCATCTAGTTCAATGTTGCGATTGACTGTGCTGGTTAGTTCTGAATTATTGTCAAGGTCTGAATATTTCTGAGTGATCCTTTGATATTTTACCAGTTCCTAGTTACGACTTCTTGTTTTTAGTTCATCGATCTCATTAATTACTTTTTGTTTAATTTATTTTACCTGCAACAGTGTTATTTTTTAATGCCCGTTAGGTGTTCTATTTTCGGCACTTAATTTTTGGACAGTATTTCTGGTAGAATAGATACATGTACATATAGGTAGGCTACGAGTGGTGGGGAGCATTACGGTCATCACGTGGAGTTAATTTTTCATTTTTGTTGAAAAATGGAGCCACCACCAAAACCGATTCAAGGGCGTTCCTCTAAATCCCAGGGGAGATTGCGACTAAGTACCAAGAAAAGGAAGTCAGGCCCTAGAAAGAGAAAAACACCTCTACACACCCTGAAGTTTTTTTCCTAGTTTATATTTGAAATTATATATTTCTTTACGCTTGCATTAGAGAATTGGTGATGCACTGAACAGTTATGATTTCACTTATATTTTACCTGTAAAAGTTGGATGACTAAACGTCACCCCGCAATCTGCAGGCTTCATGTCTAAACTGCACAGCGGGTGCTTGGTAGGCCTAGGCCCTTCATGGGCTGTCGCGCCACGGGTGTAGTTTGTTTTTTACTTCTAATACATAAGTGTAGGAGTACAAAATCACGAACTATTCAGTGTCAAGTTTTTTCAGAGATGCAAGTTCGACTTCAAATTAAAACAATGCGTTATGTAGAAAAATAAAGGTGTAGCGATTGTGAAAATGGAAAATTGGTTTCCGGAAATACTGGATTGGATTGGGATCCATAAAGACTGCAAACAGTACTTTTGAACTACCAGCGGGCAAGGTGAAGACAAACAGCTAACTGCAACCAAACTTGTGCGTTATTGCTTGCAGCTCCTAATTGCATAACATTCCCAGCTAGTATCACACCACCAGCAATGCTGCCGAAAATTATATGTCCCTTGTTGCAAAATTCACGGGAGGTAAGCAGATCAATCAAGGGAAACGAGGTTTCTTCACTCATAGAACCAAAGCTGCCGGGCTGGTCTTTCAGTTTGGGCCATCCTGGCACTATAAAACAATGAAATCAGTTTAGAAAAAAAATTGCCACAATAGTGAAGGACACTGCACTCTGTAGAAAGTGAAGAAGAGCAGCTTTCCGAAAAAGTTTATTTCCGTCGCCAAAAGGGAAAACAATGTCCCAACAACAGTCTAATGAAATGAAACGTACTGTCTCTCGTGATTATGGAAACCGATCAATGCAATTGGATTTCGATGAGGTACTGTTGGGAGAGTTTAGTGATGAGAAGATCAAGCAACTAACTCTTAGTGAAGGCCATATACAAAAATTGGAAAAGGAAACAAGGGGCCAAAGAGGAAGTGAAAAGTGGCACACATCTAGAAAGGACAGACTTACGGCATCCAATTTTGGATATGTATGAAAGAGGAAACCTATTCGAAGTGGGCTCCAGTAGCAAAAAACATTTTGTGTGGCGAATTTCACTCAAAAGCAATGCAGTATGACTGTGATAATGAGTGAATTGCAAAACGAAATTTAGAGGAGAAATCGGGAGAAAAGTTGAAGAATGTGGTCTCTTCGTACATAAAACTTATGGGTTTTTAGGTGCCTCCCCAGACGGATTAATAGGTGATGACGCTATAGTCGAAGTCAATTGCCCTTATTCTGCACGGAATATGACCATACTGGAAGCCTGCAAAAAGTTAAAAGGATTTTGTTTGGCAGAAAGTAAGCGATAGAAAAATGCCTAGAGAATGTCAAGAACGCCTAAGGACATCCACATAGAAACAATAAAGAGGGACGAAAAGTTCTGGAGATAAAAAATGCTTATGTAACTGACATTCTTGTTGCTTAAGATCATTGATCCCAGGATGACCAGATCAATGGATGTAAGAGAACCTGAGGTGAAGTAAAATACTGATTAGTGTTTGTAAATCATGAAACGTTATCTTTGATAAGGAAAAAATTGAGGCATTGATTTCAAGAACAGGAAATAGGTATAATATTTTTTGTTTATAGTACGCAGTACGGCCTGTGCTAACAATAGGCAGATGAGAATATCTTAGGAACTTTAATTCTATAAATGTACGTAATAATTTTGCCCTTGGTATGCATTTTCGTAACTTGTTTATTGTAATAAAATGTCCTACATAAATGAACTTTTATTATTACTTCCATGAAAATTGAAGTATGGCCTCACGGAGTCGTTTCAGATCTCACGAACAAAACAAGTAGTTCCGTGAAGAACTATACAGCCTATTTTCATATATCCTACTCATGTCAATTGCCTCTATCAACATACAAAATTTCAGTTTGATTGTTGTAATAGATTGTAGATATTGAGAACAGTCTAAATATTTCAGATGGTCGCCATGTTGCATTTTTATTTATGTAACCTACTATTACATGAAGATTATTGTGTACGTGTGGTATTCAAAAGTCAATCGCATGATTAGGACACATGAAGTAAAAACGAGATTTTAAAATTTCGCACAGCTGCCATCTTGTGGTTATGAAAACAATTGAAATAAACTAGATGCCAGTGGATTAATATTTGTATAAGCATTTACTGTACAAAGTTCCACTGCACTCGGATGGTGAAAAAATCGCGAGAAACGTCCATTAAATATTTATACTTCGCGTCGTCGCCATGTTGGATTTGTGCTCAGCAGGTTATTGAAAGTCCTATAGATGAACTTATGTTCGTAGCCTCTATGAACATTTAAAAAAATCATTTTGATTGCTGTAAATGATTCGTAGATACTGAGAACCATCTAAATATTTCGGATGGACGCCATTTTGGATTGTTGTATGTATAGGCCATATAGTTATGTACCATAAAGAAAAATTATTGCGTAGCCTCATTATTCAAACTTTCACTTCGATCGCATGATTACGACACAAGAAACAAAAAATTAATTTACAATTTCGCAGAGCTGCCATCTTGTCGTTATGAAAACGTTTGAGATCAATTAGATGCCAGTGGATTGACATTTGTATAAGCATTTAACGTGCAAAGTTTCACAGAACTCGGATGGTTAAATTGCGCAAACGTCCATTTAAATATGCATATTTCGCGTCGCCGCCATGTTGGATTTGTGCTCGCCAGGTTAGTGAAAGTCCTATAGGTGAACTTATGTTCATAGCCTCTATGAACATAAAAAAATCAGTTTGATTGCTCTAAAATATTTGTAGATATTGAGAACCTTCTAAATATTTCGGATGCTCGCCATTTTGGATTGTTATAAGTATAGGCCATGGAATTTTGTACCATTAAAGGAAAATTATTGCGTAGGTTCATTATTCAAACTTTCACTTCGATCGCATGATTATGACACAAGAAATAAAAACTTAATTTTAAAATTTCGCACAATCGCCATCTTGAGGTCGTGTAAACAATTGAACTAAATTAGATGCCAGTGCATTACAATGTGTATAGACATTTGCTGTACCATGTTTCATTACGTTTGGATGGTTAGATCGCGAGAAAAGTCTATTTAAAAGTCTCAACTTCGCTTGGCCGCCATGTTGGTTTTGTAGTTACCAGGTTTTTGAAAGTCTCATAGGTGAACTCCTAGTAGTGCCCTTTATTACCGTACAAAATTTCAGGGTGATATCGGTAATAGTTTCGGAGATACCGAATTCTGGTGAAATATTTTGCACAGCCGCCATGTTGGATTGGTGAAACTCAATAAAATTTGAAGGGCACGATCGGGGTCGGCCAGAATGGTGCTATGATTTTACAGAGTTTCATTGAAATCGCTCCAGGCGTTAAGATGTTATTAGGGGGTACACACACAGACCATCACACACGCACACACACGGACAATAGGTGATCTCTTAAGCCTATTTTTTTTCATAAAATGAAAATAGGCTAAGAAGGGAATTAGTCAAAAGAACCAAAGACCCATACGAATCACCAAAACAAATGTATATATGTATGTAGGTCTATGTGCGTGCGCTTTTGGCCTCTTATAAATCGATAATAGCTAATCTAATCCATTGATTAGAATTTTTCACGGTTTGTGGTCTTGTTTGTTATGTCTAGAAGATGATACCTAGAGTTGGACGTCTGCATCCAATGGTTTTTAGAATAGATATTCCCAATATACCTGAACAGGAAATTATCTTGTCCATCTTTTTTCTAAAATATTAGGAACGTGCTAACTACAAACCAGTCATATCTTTCTATACAGTATTCAATTTTGCATCGAGTGAAACCAGTCACTGCTCTGCGCGGTAAGAATCCTACAAAGTATTAATAATGTCGGAACAATATTTTTTTTGTTCGGGAGTTTATGCTCGAATAACTCTAAAACAGTTACCTAGAAGGGAATCCAGCGCTGTCAGCATCTATCCTGAGTGTGTTTTCACATGCTTTTCCACAATCCCTCCAGGTAAATCTCGAGGTAGTACCGTACCAGTACGTGAAGTTTCAGGGCACCTGCCCCATCCCTGACTCTAATACAGTTACACACATGATCAACTACACGGGACTGATGATGATGATAAATAATAATAATAACGTTATTGGTTTTACGTCTCTTTTAACTACTGTGGCTTTTAGAGACGCCCGGGTGCCAGAATTTTGCCCCGAAGGGGATCTTTAACGTGCCAGTAAATCTAATGACACGGCTCCCTCGCATTCACACACCCTCAAATGCCAACTGGCTGCACCAGGATTCAATCCTGCAACCTTGGGCAGAACAAGTGAGAACGTTACCTCTGAGCCATGCAGCCAGCCAAAGGGACTGATGACCAAGATGTCCCAAGCCCCTAGAATGTATTATCAACAAGAGTGTTTGTGGAAGTAAGAAATGAATCTGTACAAACACATTGTGTCAACGTTACATATGTGACACTACTACAGTATAATTTTATTGCTCAGATATTGTTCCATGACTAGGCACTTGTACATGTAACTTGCCGAACTATAATATTTGTGACAAGAGGAACACAACTCCTTCCTGTCGTCAAATTGTTCCCTTCTCCCTCCGCCCTGTCAGCGTGTTCATCATTTCCCTTGCGCAAGAGATCTTGTGAAGCCGCCTACTCCCCTTTTCAAAACAATTCCCAAACTAATGCTGTCGATACCATTCACCCGATTTTGATTCTGAAAAATGCATTGGAATCAGGAAATAAATCTCAGTTTTCATATTATCAGGTTGTTTTCATATTTTAGGCAGAGATCTAAAAAACTGTTAATAACTTTTTTGTTTTTCTCATTTTGGAAAATGTATCGAATTAAGATCAATTCAATTGCAGTCTAGTATACATAGTGGTTTTCAGATCGCAAATACGAGCTTTCGTTCAAAAGAAAACTGAAAAAAGAAATTGTGTCACTTTGGTGCTGCTATGTGGTGTCGGAATTACAAACTAAAAAACGGGACATTTAGCCTTAGTCATTGGCATGTTAATGTACTGTTATGTTACTAGGATTTTATTTTGCGAATCTTAATCAGAAAACTGGACCGACGACTAGTAACCCAGAGTATAAATACGTGATTTGGAATGGCCAGATATTTCCTCGCCTCTTTGTTGACGTGGCTCATAACTAGGGCTGTTACTTTTAATCGATTAATTTCAGAATTCGATTAATCGAAACCGAATTATCGATCATTTATCGTAAATAATGATTAATCGATTAATAAATTAGTCAATTAATCAGTTTACAGAAAAATCGGTTATTCGAATAATCGATTAATCGGTTTTTGATTTGTTTTGTCGAGTATTGAATGTATTTCGCATTTTTAACTACGCTCTCACTGAATCAACAAACTATGACACAACTTGGTTTCTTAATGCAATCATTCGACATGGTTAGCCGGGACAGTCCCATGATGGATGACGTTTTTGATTCTTTTAGGGACTTTGCAACATCGTGGTCACGTATCCCCGTGTACTGGGGTGTGTTTAAGACTTGTTTGATAACATGTCACCGCGATGTCTGTACCCGTGTGTGTATTTGTAATTCAGATAGAATATGGGTAGGAACCGACCGTGGCCTTAAAATAGGTACCATCCCGGCATTTGCCTGGAGTAGAAATGAGAAACCATGGAAAATCACTTCCAGGATGACTGAGGTATGAATCAAACCCGCCTCTTATCAGTTTTGCCTCACGAGGCTGAGTGTACCACGTTCCAGCCCTACACCAGAATTAAATTTCTTGGCAGAGCCGGGAATCAAACCCAAACCTCTGTGGTGACAGCTAAGAATGCTAGCCACTGCTCAACGCCCGCTTTGAGGTTTCATTTAACTTCACTCCAAGGATTACCGTGTTGGAAGCCCTTTTTCAGGCTTGCTTTAAAAATCGAAATTTGTTCGCTAATCCTGAAAAAAAATACTACATGATGTTAATAAATACACTTGGATGACTAGTTTCGATCGTCAAGTGATCATCGTCAGATCATTTACACGTAGGCTATTAAATCTACTGTATGTGGAGAAGTATGGAATGATACTTACAATATATACACTTATTTATTTGCAGTAGCAATTAAACTAGCAAACTAGTCAAGATATGTGCTTTTTGTTGAGATACTGAGAGTTATTAAATGGTGCACTTAGCAGTTTGAGCGATGTGTGGTCCGTTTTCGTGCACAGCGTAAGGATGATTATGCTGACACAATAACCTGACCATTTAATAACAATCACATAATGGCACTAAGCAAGCACACTTGAAGATCAATCACAACTATCAGTATCTCAACAAAAAATAACATATTTTTACTATTTGTGCTAGATTAATTACTACTGCAACTAAATTAGTGTACGTATTGTAAATATCATAACCCTTAACTTGTCGACACAGATTAATAGCCGAAGTGTAAAGATCTAATGATCGCTTGACGATCGAAACTGGTCATCCAATTGTATTTATTAATCTCATGTAAAATGTCTTTTTCAGGATTAGGGAATCGCCCATTAGACAATTATTGGGTACTGACCGTCCGAAAAACATTAAATTTCGACTCCAAAGATACAAATGTGTCGTCTTACGAACGAAGGTATGTCTAAAGTCAACACTTAGGCATGTTCGATAGAAACTCAATGATCTCATGGTAGGGCAGTTATAAAAAGCGCGGTAAAAATAGAAAATCTTGTAGATGTAGCGTAAATATTGCAATCATTGCAAGAGACGAGCTGGACGTCTATCTTGGAAATTCACCGCCTGACTTGCATACTCACCCTTTTTCACAGGTGGAAAATGAATAAACAATATATCCAAGGCCCGCTAAACTAGCGACAAAATACTTGATATTCCCCGCGACCACCTACAGCGCTGAAGGAGTATTTTCAATTGCTGGAAACATTGTGACTGCAAAGCGGAGCTGCCTCGCCCCAGAAAATGAGTACTTGCGAGTATTTTTGCACCAAAAAAAGACCGTCTATTGAAATATATTGTCACATTTATTTTCAAATAATGCATCTTGTTTGTGAACTGTTGAAGCCATTCTTTCAGTATGGCCTATACAAAAACTGTCAGTTGTAACTCTTCAGTCGGTCAACATGAATTTGTACAATGACTGTGCGGGCTGCAACGTATAAATAATATAAGTAATAAGTAAATAAACTCCTTGAAAAATTACACATATTAGTTTTGATCACAATGACCCCGGCGGGAGTAGGCGGGCTAAAGCGTAACAAATGTACGACCAAGGCTCCGCTGAGATATGTAACCTTATGCATAATAGAATTCAAGTGCATGCTCTAATTTTATTTTATTTATTATATTGTGTTATTTTAATTTGTATACACGATCATAATACTCATAAGTAATTCACAAACCCTTATTAAAGAAACTAAACATATACAATGCTCAAAAAAGGTTTCGCATATTGTGATTTAGTAACTTGTTTATTTTGCTGTGTGTATGTTATATTATACACAACATAGGGTACATACAAAGAAAACAACACACAATCTGCTTTGCAAAAGAGACAGAAATACACAACGAATAACAAAAGTGATAATGTGGGTCTGAGCACACAACCGTCCTTTTCATATTGGGACATATCAATACCGTGTATGGCCACCACGAGCTCTAATCCATGCTTGCAGACGACGAGGCATGCTGACCACCAATGAATCCAACGTGGTTTGGGGTAGATTCCCCCACTCTTGGACAACGGCTTCAATCAGTTGCTCTTTGTTGGAGGATTGGGACGGTGCGAAATTGCCCTCTTGGGCTCTTTCCATGCATGTTCAATACAGTTCATGTCCGCAGAAGAGGCAGGCCACTCCATTCTCTGTATGACGTGCATCTGAAGGAACTGATTGACCACCCTTGCTCGATGGGCACGAGCATTATAGTCCACTAGTGTAAAGCCCTCACCCATTGTGGCAGCAAATCCTGTAACTACAGGTTCAAGGATGTTGTCTCTATACACCAGACCAGTCATGTTACCGTGGATAGGAATTAGAGGCGTACGTCGACCGAACATGATTCCACCCCAAAACATGATTGAACCTCCTTGCTGTTGGTGGCTTTCCTGGATAAAGGGCTCGTGAAATCTCTTACCTACTCGGAGCATTCCAGTGTGGTGACGTAATAGTGGTAGTGATTGTAATAGTGATCATAACTAACACGTGCAATGCTCCCAGGAGTGTTATTTACTTATAATTCATATATTTTATACATTGGACTCCGCCCAGTCTTTGGACAAATTCAAGTTGACCGCCTGAAGAGTTACAACCTACAGGTCTTTGTGGAAATTAGGCTAAACCCGAATAAAACAAAAATGTTCCTGTCCTAAATTTTAAACAGCCTTCCCAACAAAAATTGAACAAGATTCAAAAGCTTTGCTGAAAACTCCTCGCTTCCTTCTCCGGGAACCCTACCCAATTTGATTGATGTTTGTCCTTCCATGGTCACTGACTGTTATTTGGTTATTGTTAACATAAACAAGGAAGGACACGTGTCTTTACGCAAAATTTAACTTTTATAGATGTCTATACATCATTCCGAAAATAGAGTAACTCAACTTAAGCGATGACTTCTCATTTAAACCATTTTCAAAATGTATTTTCTTATCTCGTGTCTACTAATAAGTTAATCGATTATTCGGTTAATCGATTAATCGGATTTAAGAATGATCGCTTAATCGTTTCCGATTAATTTCAAATTAATCGATTAATTGAAAAAGCGATTATTACCAGCTGTACTCATAACAGTGGATTTTACAAACCTTCTCAAAGATGCAATTTTACTGAAAATTAAATATGCGTCTTCATCTACAGGGAACAAGGAGTAATAAGGAGACGCCCTAACGGCCAGGAAGTGAAGCTACGAGGTACTCCCGCTCTAGTGCTGAAAACATTGCGTTAGGCTCATAAGAATAGCATGAGATGGTGTAACATATGTTCTAAAAAGTGGTGTTTTTCACATGTGAGTCGTAATGCCGACGTCTGTGGCACATTGCTGCACAAACAGAACTCCCGAATGCCAAAAAGGAATTTCATTTCACAAGTAAGTGAACTTGATTTGCCTTTTATTGTGTTTATTTTTCAACATTGGAGTAGCCACCTTATTACACTGTTCTTGCATCATTCGTTAAATGTTCAAATAGTGGCATATGTGTCCACGAATATAAGTATTTTGATTGTTAGGAACTACGGATATTTTCCTTCGTATTTTACTGGAAATAGTTTCTACTTGTCAATTAATGAACGGTATTAACCTAACTTTGACTAATTGCCCCAATCTATTTTGAACGTAGCTTAGCTCTAGATTTATTGCTCTCGGTGTTAAAAAAAAATGTATATGCCATCATTTGCATATTTTTGCTTGTTAATCTCAAATCTGAGCCTAGGCCTTGTTTATTCTTTTACCCAGACTGAACTGGCCATTTTTTTAAAATCATGCATTCCTTAATATTACAAATACAAGTGACTGTCATATTGTCCCTGGTCCTTTAAATGAAACAATAATTCTGCCCATTCACTGAGGTTTTGAATATATAATCACTTAAATCTTGTTGCTTTACTTAGGACAAGATTGGTCATCATTCCTGAGTACTTGTAGTATATGGGTTCTATCTGAAAAGGTGAATTATGTTATAGTTGGTCCCTTAGGACCCGAAATAGGTTGGTCTATAAAAAATTTGTCGATTGGAGAAATCACACTTGTGAATTGATATTATAATGTTGGTGTATTCTCCTCGTGGAAAGTGGCTTCGCCCGCTCAGCTATGGAGACGTGTTATTTTCGTAGTACCAGTAAGTAAAGTGTCCATGGGATGGTATTTTAAACTCCCGTATTTGTTTTAAATCTATGCGTTATTCTTGTGTAACAAATGTTGGGTGAGTACCAATATGGGAATACTTATTTGTTAAGTTTGCGGTTGCCAAAACCGGATCACGTCACACAGCTATTGCTTTTATCGATTTAAGTTACATTCATGCATCGTATTGTAGGTGCTTTCAATAGTTGGATGCGGGCAATGTAAAATTAAAGGTTTGACGGCAGTTGACATGATTTACGACTGCGACGAAAGTATTGCGACTGCTGTACACTTCACGCTAGCCAGCAAAGAACAAATACCCTTGATTTCTATTGACATATACTGTAATGTATCGATTGGGTGTTTTGGGGTTATTGGGGGCCGCTCATGGTGTTTGCACACAAAGGGAAACTTTATTAAACTACATTATCTTCAGAAACTTTCAATAGAAAATACTTTTACTTCAATAAAACTGACTCTGCATTCATGACCATTCTCAGAATCAATTCACTTCTTTTTCAAACAAGCCTAACTAGCATAACCATTCCCAGAAGAATCTCTGATATCATAGACCCATATACATCATAAAGCATAACATAACCATGATTTTCAAATAACATCCTAATCATACAACATAACTTAACCCTGGTAACCCATCTAAATGGGCAAAGCCCCCTGCCACCTCATTACTAGGTCACCACAGAGAACCCAGTAGTCACAAAGCACTAAACTCCCTGTAGTACCCCAGCATGAAATGGCCATCCTTAAAACCTTAATGTGACTTGAACAGTCACTTTTTCGCCCCCCTGTGATTCGCACGGGTGCAACAAGTGGGAATCACACACTTACAAATCACAGAGTACGTAAATTACAAAAATACGCATATAACATACACTATATAAAAAAACAGCACACACAAATTAAAACAAATTATAGATAATCATTGTCCTCATCTCCATCTTCACCATCCTTCCGACCTCTCCGTGGCCTGTCTCCATCATTTCTTCTAAAGCGCGGAGTATCAGCAGTACCATTTTCATCATTATCACGCCGTTGTTATCCGTCGCCTCCACCTTTATCTTCATCATCACATCTTCGATATCCACCAACAGAATCCAAAATCCTGAAGTTATCAAGATTGAGAACTTTATCTTCATCCTCAGCAGCACTGCCCTCCTCCTCATTCTTCAACCTTTCTGCACGGCACTTCTGTCTTTCAACCTTGGCAGCCTTGCACTCTGTATGATCCAGAGAAAAAAACGTCATGTTCATACAGCATAGGAGATTTAAATTCAAGTTCACACACATAACAGATAAGCATCAAGAATTTCATAATTTTCTGGTGATATTCCGAAATTACATGTTTTGACTTCAGTTGCGTGAAGTGCTTGCAGATATGACAAAACTTTGTTCTTGCTGAGAGAGTGCCTCGAGCTTCCTCCGTTTCACCTTCTCCCTTCCTCCCTTCTCCTTTCTCTTCTGCCATTTCCTTTCCTTCTTCCTCATTCTTCCTTTTCTTCTGTTTTTCTCTCCTTCCCATCCTCATTTTTCTCTTCTTCCTCATGTCTTATCCTGTTCAACAATTCCTTTCTTCTTATCTTTTCTCTTTCCCTTTATCCCTTTTATGTGCTTTTCAGTATGTGGGAGAACAAGCAGTAAGATGAGGTGGAAGGAAACACCATGGTGGAATGAGAAGACAAATGATATAGTAAGGGAAAAGAATAGAGCCTTTAGGAGGTGGTATCAAAATAGGACGGTAGAGACAAGGGAAGAGTACCAGGAAAGAAAGAAGGAGGCGAAGAGAGTAGTGGCTGAGGAGAGAAGAAAGTGGATGGAAGAGTGGACAAAGATGATGGAGGATAGTGAAGGTACAAAAAAAGGTCCTGTATGGGATGGTAAAAAATAAGAGGCGGAAGGATCCTACGGATTATGTTAGAATGGTGAACAAAAGGGGACAAGAGATAGAAAATAGGGAAGAACTGAAGAAAATGTGGAAAGAATATTTTGAAGAACTTCTGAACCCAAATGGAAAAGATGGTGAGGAGGAAGAAATCGGGGAAGAGGAAGATGAACTGCAAACAGGAAAGGACTTAACATGGAAAGAAGTGGAACATGCAGTGGACAAGATGAAAGGAGGGAAGGCACCGGGTGTGGATGAGTTGAGTGTGGAGATGGTGAGAGCAGCAGGAGAGGTGGGGATACAGTGGTTGTACAGAGTGATGAGGACAGCATGGAAGGAAAGGAAGACCCCAGAGGACTGGAAAAAAGGAATAATTGTCCCGATCTTCAAGAAAGGTAGTAGAACAGAATGCAGAAACTATCGGGGAATAAAACTGATGAGTCATTGTGCAAAGATCTTCGAGAAAGTTTTGGAAAGTAGAATTAGGACAAGGATAGAAGGAGGGATGAGGGAAGAACAACATGGCTTCAGAGCAGGAAGGTCCACAGTGGATTTGATTTTTGCTGTAAGGCAGTTACAAGAACAGCACTATCAGTATGGAACAGATCTACTGATGGCCTTCCTGGAGATTGAGAAAGCATATGACAGTGTATGCAGAAACAAAGTATGGAAATCCCTGGAGGATAGAGGAGTAGAAAAATGGACTATAAGGAGGATAAAGGAGATGTACAAGGGAAGCGTGAGCTGTGTGAAAGTGGGAGGAGAGAGATCGGACTGGTTGGAACAGAGAAACGGCTTGAAACAAGGAAGTGCACTGCCACCGTTACTTTTCATTGTGGTGATGGATGACATAATGACCAGAGTGGCACAAGTAATTGGAGAAGGAAAGATGAAAGCAATGGTGTTTGCAGATGATTTGGGGAAACAAGGAGGAGGAGGTACAGGAACAGTTGGACGTGTGGGAAGGAATAATCAAGGATATGGGATGAAATTTAACATAAATAAAAGTGAGATGGTGATCAAAACAAGGAAGAAGGAAAGAACCACAACGGGAATAATAATTGGTGGGGAACAGCTGAAGAAAGTGGAGAGTTTCAAGTATCTGGGAAGCCTGATACAAGGTAATGGAAGAAACGATAGAGAAATAAATGAGCGGGGGAGAGAGGCAGAAGCATTCCGGAGGAGTGTGAGAAGCATGTTTTGGAGAAAGGATGTCCCTCAGAACAGCAAAAAGATCATATATCGGACGTACCATGTCCGTATCCTGATGTATGCCTCGGAGACCTGGGTTATGAAAGGAAGGGAGAAGAGCAAAATATAGGCCAGTGAGATGAGGTTCTTGAGAAGCAGTATTGGAGCTACAAAGATGGACAGAATAAGAAATGAGAGGACCAGAGAATTAATGGAGGGGGAACCATTACAGGATGATACCATCCTTAGATCCTACCGTGAAGAAATAAATTGGCTATGAACAGAACCAATTTGTTTTTCTTTTGAAACGCAAAATTGCGGCATATAATTTAGCTCCTTTTAAAACTAAATTAGAAACAAAAAGGATCTAATCTAGCCCTATGTAGTAATTAATTGATGCAACTCCAAATGACTCAAAGAAAAAATCAGCACTGTCGGAAGGGGGATTCGAACCCGGTCACCTCAGTGTGAGAGTCTTAACGCCTTGCCACTGAGCCACGAGGTGGACCTATAGCTAGATTGACTTGTGAGCGGTAATCGATCCTCTGTCCTGGGTAGCACGCGACGTTGCCAAATGTACTCATAATTAAAATCGATCATTGGGGCGTAACGGTTGAGTTCCGCACATGGGTTCCCTATCTCAAATTACTCCCTGCCCATACCCGCATGCGGGATTTAAGTTTGGTGCAGGACTTTTTTTTACAGCCTGTATATCTTAACTAGCAACCCGGCCCGTTGACTGGACTTGAACAGTCACATTTTAATACCTTGCAGCTTCATTTCTTCTACCTGCTCATGATTCTTTTACTGGTCATCATCATCTTGCACAGTTTTCAGCCACTGGCCGGGTCTGTTTGGAACACAAGCCTCTCCAACATATTCTGTCTTCCCACCATCTCTCAGCCTCCACCCTTGCCCAGTCTTCTCCTCTCTTCTTCACACTTTCTTCCAGTCACCTGTCTCTCTGTCTCTTTCCTTCCCACTTCGTCTCGTGTATCCTCTTGGGTATCCTCTTCTCCTGCATTCGTTTTACATGTCCATACCATCTAAGTCTAGATTTATCTATACCATCCTGTAATGGTTCCTCCTTCATTAATTCTCTGGTCCTCTCATTTCTTATTCTGTCCATCTTTGTAGCTCCAATACTGCTTCTCAAGAAGCTCATCTCATTGACCTGTATTTTGCTCTTCTCCCTTCCTATCATAACCCAGGTCTCCGAGGCATACGTCAGGATAGGGACATAGTACGTCCGATATATGATCTTTTTGCTGTTCTGTGGGACATCCTTGCTCCATAACATGCTTCTCATACTCCTCCGGAATGCTTCCGCCTGCCTCCCCCGCTCATTTATTTCTCTATCGTTTCTTCCATTATCTTGTATCAGGCTTCCCAGTTACTTGAAACTCTCTCCTTTCTTCAGCTGTTCCCCACCAATTGTTATTCCCGTTGTGGTTCTTTCCTTCTTCCTTGTTGTGTCACCATCTCACTCTTATTTATGCTAAATTTCATCCCATATCCTTGTATTATTCCTTCCTGTTCCTGTTCCTCCTCCTTGTTTCCCCAAATCATCAAATCATCTGCAAACACCATTGCTTTCATCTTTCTTTCCCCAATTACTTGTGCCACTCGGGTCATTTTGTCATCTTTTACTGGTAATCATAATTAAATCCGACTACGTTTACGGTAGGCTCCATTTAATGCTGGAGACAAGCTATTATGGGGGTGTGGTCAGTGAGCTCTCCACATGCTGTAGTGCTTAGTACTTCTTGACAGGGAAAAGATCTATAACCTCAAAATGATGTATAATAATGCGGGGCAGTTGATCTAGATGCTTCACTCCTTATCACCACTATCATAAGATAAAATTTTGTATTAATATTTTTTTGAATTAAATCATAAATCATCTTGTATTCCAATAAATTGTGAAGTACTGTGTGCTATATCCGTCCAAACTAATATTATTTGGATCATGATCTATCAATTAACGAAATAGGATCGGTAGGAATAAGAAATTGCTGAGTTTGGGACTCAAACCTGTTATTTCATAGCCTGGAGTTATCGATGGTGACCAATTCATCAAGTTGATGGTCTCTAGTTTCAACTTCTACGAACAGTGTACTAACAACCAATAACAACATGAATGTTTCAAATATTAATTTGTTATTTATAAAATTCAGATTGTTCTACTAATGTAGAACGTTGATTGTTTTTGTGGTTGTATTAAATAGAATCCCACAAATCCTCTGAAATAAACATAAGGGGAGCGATTGTTGGCCTTTTAGGTGCGTTACACGGTTGGTAAAGCTTTGATTGCCTCGGAGTGGCCGGCAGTCTACACTCACGATAAACAATATTATTTCCAAGAAAGAAACTGAACTCTGTACTTTAAATGTGTGTACTTCTTATCAAGAAACTAGGGGAGGCAGCCAAGTAGCACCTAGCGGGATATACTATGACAGTGTTACGGTCAGTCAAACCCCTGTGCCATTTCAAATTACTTGTCTCTTTAATCTACATACCGCACTACTTTCCCTAATTAAGCTGTTAGAGTATTCATATTTTCTTGGCACTAGGAACAAGAGTTCCTTATTCAAACTGCATATTCACCTCTCTTCACTTCATGCATGAGAGTCAATCCACTATCTAAGAAAGTGACTGATAGATTATCAGTAAATGTATTTTCGTGGTGGCTGAGAGCGCTAACGTGCTACCTCGTGTCTCATTGGCATCGGGAGAGCCGTCCTGAAAATGGTTTTTGTGGTTTCCCATTTTCACTACCAGGTAAATCCTGGGAAGGTTCCTTTCAATAGGTCCACGGCCGAATTCCTTTCCTAATCCCTTCCCTGACCCGTCCTGAAAAGAAAATACATGGCCATTGGCTGCATTAATAAAGTTTATTTATTTTAAATTTCAGTATTATCATTATGATTTCTTTAAAACTTTATTCTGATCTCATATTTTGTAAATATTTTGGTGTTAAAATAATTCTTCTTACATACACAATATCTCGAACAAATCAGTTCTTTAACATTTAAATTTATATTAACAGCCTGTGATCATTTTCGAGAATGTACTACCTTCTCAATTTTTCCCTCTTTTCCTGATATGTTCGAGGAAAGCATTAATCCTACCAAGCTTCCTGGGGCTCGAAAGTACATAGCCCACCCGGACTAAGGGGATCGGTCATAAATATATCCAAGCAAGTTGGAGAGTTGATTATTTTGAATTTTGTCCTGCTGTGGTATATACAATATACACCTATACATACTGTGCCCGCATTTATCATGAGGCCCGCTTGTCGAAATCCCAGGATAAAGAATGGATCGAAGATTCTGGAAGGCCCTGGCTAAAAACCTAGAAGATCTTACGACAGGTACCTCAATGATAAATACACAGTGGAATGTTTTGTTAGGAGCAATCTACACTAAAAGCTCGAGATCCTTACCATAATCTCGGGTCGGAAAGGGTAAAGGAAAGCGCCACAACCAAAGAAAACCCCATCCCCTAACACAACGCTAGCTATAATTAAATTAAACTACGTTAAAACCGACGTATAAAAGGATGAAATTAAGTTTATTGTCAAGAACAATAAAATAAATGAAACAAATAATAAAGTAGAATGTACAAGAGACTCGAATGCCTCCATGGTCACAGTGCTCAGATCGCAAATGAACCACACTCATCAGCTGTCTTCTATCTGAGAAGTTCTAAAAATAAAATATTACTGTTAATTTTTCCTGTCAAAAGACTATCCAGAATAAATAAAATAATTCTTAACGTTACTATCGAGAAATCTATACAATGTAGAACTTCCGCACAATAAAGAAAAATTAAATCGTGGTTGGACTTCAGTCCACAAACAATCAGCTGCTTATAAATGCAAGTCTACATATTAGCGATCAGCTGATTCTCATACAAGAGCTCCATTCGTTCTTGTGATTGAACCCAAAATCACACCTTCTTTCAGTCCGCAAATTCACAAACATTTACATAAATATAACACTTCACAAGTTCTGAAACAACGGAGGAGAACAATATACTTCTCCACAATCTATTTATTTAGATAGATTTGCACTTAATGTCTGTCCTAGACATTCTTTCACCTATCTTGGAGTGTTCAAACCACTCCAGCGTTTCTCGTACTTCATTATTCATCAAGAATAATTCTCAAACTCTCTCTTTCAATTGTCATGCAAATTCAAACTTATTCACGAAGTTGCGATTCACAAATTAAATTTAAATAAAGTTTAAATAGGAATTAAAATATTTATGTTAATTACATTCCACAAGTTTAGATAAACTACCTAATTGCATTAATATTTGTTAATAATATTATCATTATTCCTTATATTATTTTAAATAAACATTAAACAATGTTTATGAGAGTATGTTAATTATTATGTCTAACCTTTTCATAAAATATTTTATAGGAATTATATTAAATCCACCTTCGTTATTTATTAAGATCACTCAACATTTATCTTCGTACTGCAAGTTTAGATCTGTTTAAATGTTTATATCAGTCTAATATAGTTGTACAATTAAGTAAAGCTAATATGATTATGTCAATTACTCGAGTTAATAGTTCTTATAAGAATTAGGATAACATGGTCAACAAAACTACGTCTTACTTTTCCATGGGCTTCACCTATCAGTACTTTGTCAAGTTTCAAGAACATATATGAGTTCCAACTAACTCAAATTCCTTAACCGCAATGCTCCAAATAGCATGTTTCCCTTTACTACAATTTCAATGCATTACCTCTTAACATGAAAATACCCATCGTATTTCATACTTCATTATGCTCTCATTAGCTACTTCTTTCCTTCCTTTAATAGTTTCACACATAATACGGACATTACCATAGTAATTCACCTTAATATATCCTCGTAGTTTCTTTTCTGTGTTGTAAACAATAGTATTTGCATTCTCACTCGTTATCTCAACGGTATTTGTTGATTACAATGTTTATACAGGTTAACAACCTTTTAATACTTGTACTGACTTATTGTTGGTAGCAAGTTTACTTCGTAAAGATTTAGTAGTGTGAACAAAGGTTCCCAATATTTAATAATAATACAATTGTACTGATGTACTGGTCTATACTTCAGATTCTAATACCATTGCAAAGTTATGATAACAACAATCCTTAACTTTGCAACGTAAAAGATATAATGACATAAATACTTTGGAAAACGACTCCTCCAAGTATCAACTCGATTAAGACGATCTTAATATTCAAAAGTCTCTGAAAACAAATCCTCGAAAGATTTGATTTAATCCTACTATTTTGTTGTTAAAGATAGAACAATGCTATCTGTTCAGAATAAAATAGTTAACTGACGTGACGAATATCATTAAGTGTTCAATGTCAACTCTTTCAAAATCCGCATGGTTTCACAAGAAAATAAAAATCCTTTCACAAAATCGTAGATATTTCCGGTGTCGAATTCATTAAAAATGTTGATAAGATCGAAGTGTTCTTCCCCTATGATAATTCAATCTTCTTACAAGAAAAATGCCCAAGATCGCATTATTCCAAGCATATGGCAAAATTTAAGAATTGTCCAAGACAATCGTCGTGAAAAAAATAAAATTTTATGCTCTTAAGTTCAAAAGAAATTCAACTGGGTTGAATTATAAAAATCTCCAAAGAGAAATAAGAAAATTAATGATCTCCAAAGAGAAATAAGAAAATTTTAAACTGATAATCTTGATGGTCCACCACAGAACAATCGATGTCAAAGCTGGTATGAAAACCTTAACATCCAACTAAGCATCGAGCTATAAAATTTTCGAAGAATCAATAACACACAAAATAATGGAAGATTTGTTGCTCAATAGAATTGTCAACATCTCAAACTACAAGTAATAAAATTCGTCGATTCTACCTGGTGTTGAATCTGGCAGGTTCAGAGGAACTGAATATATATCCTGATGGACTGGTATTACAGCACGAGTGGGGACTCGAACTGCGGTCCGCTGCATCTCTGGGGCTCGAACTTCACTCCCCTGGGCTGGACCTGCTCGTTCTTGAAAGCGAACTGCTTCCTCCTCGGCTCTAGTAGTCTCTTCTGGGTTCGGAGGGATAATCCCTTCCGATCTTGACAATTCTAGCAGTATCATGACGAATCTCCGACGAGTTTTAAAGTTGATCATCGTAAATGAGTAATATCGTTGATAAACATTCATGGAGATAGAATGAAATGAATTTAGAAAGACGTGAAGTCATAACATTTCAATGAACGTTCAACTTGGCTCGGTACTTAGTTGAAAATGTTCAATGACGAACTAAGGTTCACTCGTGAAGGCATCTACATTCTGTTATCTGTATTCCAGGCGCACTTAATTAGCTTAAGCCATCATCACCACCTTCATGTCGAAGTCAAATATCACTCGAAATCGTTTTATTGAATAACACATCGTGTATAATTGTTCAATGTGGCTATCAGTTTAATATGCCAACTCAATGTTCCTTCACACAGTTCTGTGGCAAGGCACGTTCTTGGACCTATACTGCAAGTCCCTATTTCACACAATCTCGCTCGCTTGCACTGCGCATAAGCTGTTGCTAGCGTGACGTTTTTCAAACACGCATTGTTTCTGTGTTTTATAATATCTTCTTGCTAATCTCGCTGAAATACATTGCTGACTATCTGTAACTTCATTACACACATGTAGTCGTGGAATTGCTTCATTGTCTTTACTTTCACTGTTATAAGCTTCGATTCGACTTCGCCTAGTTTCAATATACCGCATAGCTAGTCCGGCCTTACTTTCCTCAGCTTGACCAGAGTTGCGGTCGACTCTATAGGGTAGACAGTCCCCCGCTACTTCAATTTAACCTTGAGTGCTATTGGGAACGACACTTCCCTCACCTCACGTCTCTATTTCAGAAGACAGAATTATCCTCCCCTCTCTCTCCGCTCCTGCCTAGAATTTTCCATAGCCGCCATATTGCTCGGAGAGGGGGTAGATTTCGCGTACATGTATATAGCAATTAAACATAGTACAGAGATTGTCTACATCCTTATAATCTTAACTGAAGCTTCCTAATTAATTTAGACGTCTTCTCAAGTGACATAATCTTCTTAATAATGCTAATTACTGGAAATACATATAACGTGATGACGTTTCAGTCTTCTGAATAGAATAAAATCTTCCTGATTGGTTATAGAGTTACCTTCACAATACTCGTAGATACCACAATAATCTTAATATAGGCGCAGTCCAGTTCATTACCATAAGAAAACTACCTTCTCCAGAAGTCCCATGATACATTTGAAATTACTCAACTTAGCAAAAACTCAATTCTTAGCATGAATCCATTATCATTTCTTCCATACTACACCAATACCATTGGGAATAGAAATGACCACAAATATGACCTAAAATCCGAATTCGGGCTCAATTCGTTGATGAGCCGTTACAGTATAACCCCAACCTAATATGGTGTAGAATCAGCATTAGCCTGCATGCTCTCCATTGTTACATTTTCTTATCAAAAGAGTTGGTAGTAGTATGAAATCTCTTCTAAGACTGGAATACAGTGCAAGGAAGTAATTTTCTAGAGATGTGTGCTTTTTCTGAATTATAATGATTTTAAAAATATATATAAAGGTGTATCATTCACAAGTTAAATTTCAAACAGTATTTCCAACTACTTGTTTCCTGATCCATAGCAGCGGTGTTCAATTTTGAGCAATAAGATTAGTTATTGCCCTTTATATTAACTGCAAAATTGCAAGAGAATAGTATGTTGATTTTTGTTTTAAATACAACAGGTTCCAATTATGTGTTTGTTTCCTAGATATGTCGCTTCTGCTGGCATCGTATCCGTACAGATGAAAATGGGCTGTGTCCAGCATGTCGTAAAGCGTACCCTGAGAATCCAGCGGATTTTAAGCCACTCTCACAGGAGGAAGTTGCAAAATTGAAGGCAGAAAAGAGGCATAAAGACCAGCAACGCAAACAGAGAATCACCGAGAATCGAAAGCATCTTGCCAATGTACGAGTTGTTCAAAGAAATCTTGTGTTTGTTGTGGGTCTTCCTTTACGTTTGGCTGATTCAGAGGTAAGTCAGTTATATTTTATAATGCATTAAGTAATCACTACTTACAATAATTTTCTAGTTAAAAATTACTTAGTCTAAACTAAAAGTTCCTAGAGCAAACTCATTAAGGGGAACTGTTTGTGACTTGCAGTTAATTAGTTATTATTAAATATTTATCATGAATTCATGTTGGAGGATGTGTAAATTTATTTTTAGTGTATTCGTAAGAAAAGCAATGACTAGTGTTTGGGCCTCACATTGTATGTCAGATTTTGAAGTCCTAGCGTAGGGGTTGCAGCACTTAAACGAAACACGTCACCGCTATTTTAAGAGCGTAGTCAACTGGCAGCCAGTGACGTGTAATGAAGGAGGTTTTTATTTAATATCACTTTATTAAGGGTATGACTTCTAACTGGCAAAACATTATAGTGAATAAATACTAGTAAAGTTTAATCCCCATTTAAATGATTGCTAAGGGAGCACCACAAATATTTTATAATAGGGGGGGGGTTCATATTAAGAAGCCAAAAATTTCTTGTATATTGTAACAACACAATATGATCACTGGTATTACTTAACAACTTATTTGTAGAAAATGTTGCCAGATACATCCACTAAATCAGTTTTCTGCAACCTTCTTCTCCTTACGGCACACTACCATGACTCAACATGGCACACCTAAATCGCCTCAAAAACGTGCAAGACACTATTCATATAAATACATAATGTAATCAACCTGTTATTATTTTAGTAATTAATACCTTTCAGACTCCTTAATCTACAATAGTTGCCAGGGTCTTGCTCCTAGTGTGGCATTGGGCTCATAGTTGGTATGACATGCCACTTGCCAGTACATAAGGGCAGGTCGGGCGTGGTATAAATAACACGAATATTGCCAATTTACTGCACAGAATGCATTTTCACTTTTTATCAAATTGCCTGTCTGATGGATTAAAGTGAAAAAATCTACGATTCCAGAGGAAACCAGAATTTTTACACATTGATTGTGATCCAGAAGAATTTGGATTGCGGCATCTGAATAGCATTAAGCATTGTGTTATTTAATCATTGCAGTGGCAGAGAAAGAAATACAAGCCTATGAAACATATTAACTGGGATAAAGTAAAATATGAATACCATAAAACTCTGCAATTAATTTCTTGCTATAATAATTATAATTTCGTGTTACATTCTTCATTTTGTGGCTGCACACACATTGCGGAACATTGCACTAAGACGTTCTAAACGGGATCGTTGGCCCTCTTACATCTGTAAGAAGAGCTGGTTATATGGAAGACGAGCAACATGCTAGTCCCTTAAATAATTCCAGTATTGTAATAATTCTTTTGTCACGTCAACCCCTCGTCCACGTCGTGGGAGACGGGCAACGGCACAAAGTAGGGGATTGCCTGTAGGGGCGAAGTACAGTGGGGACTTCGTGTGCCCCGGGACCGTTACGGTAGCTGTGAAGGTCCTACAGGAACCCTGAAAAGTGACGGCTAACGGGGCTCTGGTGAAGCTACGATAGGCCCAGCAAGCCAGTAGTGGATAAAACCAAATGCTTTCAAAAATGGAACGAGCCTCGGACAGGATGGATTTAATAGACGACGACACGGCTGTACACACGGACTATGATTTGGAACTTTAAACCTAAGAACGCTGACGGGGAAGGTGGAGGAGATAGTGGATATGATGGAAAGAAGGAAGTTGGATTTATTGGGATTGGCAGAAACAAAGTGGAAAGGGGAAGGAAGGAGAGTACTGAGAAAAGGCTATAGACTGTACTGGAGTGGGAACGAAGAGGGAAAGAGGAATGGAGTGGGAGTAGTAGTACGAGATGGTTTAAAAGAAGAAGTGAGGAGAATAAGTGATAGGATGATGAAAGTGAAAGTAGCACTGAGGGGAGAGACCGTAGAAATAGTGCAAGTGTATGCTCCACAAGTAGGCTGCGCTTCTGAAGAGGAGGAGGAGTTTGAAGAGGAATTGCAGAAGCAGCTGGTAGGAAGAAATATGATTGTTATGGGGGACCTCAATGCCCATGTAGGAAGAGAAAGACAAGGTTATGAGAGTGTTCTAGGACCAGAGGGTTGGGGTGGAAGAAATGAGGAAGGAAAGAGACTGTTGGACTTCTGCCAGAGGAACAGCCTGCTAGTTGGGAACTCCTGGTTTAAGAAAAGAGAGAGCCACACAATCACATGGTACAGTGATGACTTGACCAGGAAGTCGGTGGTCGACTATATACTGTATGAGAAAGAACTAAATAAGAACATCACGGACATCAAGGTTATACCATCGGAGAACCTGGATAGCGACCATCGATTACTGGTAATGAACCTGAGAGGGAGTAAGGAGAAGAAAGGGACTGAGAACCAGGAAAGACGTATAAGGATATGGAAACTGAAAGAAGGGGATAGAAGGGTCGAGTACCTCAAAATGGTAAAGGAAGGAATTCCAACAGATGAAGAAAGAGGGGTGGAAGAGGAATGGGCTAGATTTAAGAAGACACTAGTGGGTGCAGCAGAAGCAGTATGTGGGAGGACAAGTAGTAAGAAGAGGTGGAAGGAAACACCATGGTGGAATGAGAAGACAAAAGATATAGTAAGGGAAAAGAATAGAGCCTTTAGGAGGTGGTATCAAAATAGGACGGTAGAGACAAGGGAAGAGTACCAGGAAAGAAAGAAGGAGGCGAAGAGAGTGGTGGCTGAGGAGAGAAGGAAGTGGATGGAAGAGTGGACAAAGATGATGGAGGAGGATAGTGAAGGTACAAAAAAGGTCCTGTATGGGATGGTAAAAAATAAGAGGCGGAAGGATCCTACGGATTATGTTAGAATGGTGAACAAAAGGGGACAAGAGATAGAAAATAGGGAAGAACTGAAGAAAATGTGGAAAGAATATTTTGAAGAACTTCTGAACCCAAATGGAAAAGATGGTGAGGAGGAAGAAATCGGGGAAGAGGAAGATGAACTGCAAACAGAAAAGGACTTAACATGGAAAGAAGTGGAAGATGCAGTGAGGAAGATGAAAGGAGGGAAGGCACCGGGTGTGGATGAGTTGAGTGTGGAGATGGTGAGAGCAGCAGGAGAGGTGGGGATACAGTGGCTGTACCGAGTGATGAGGACAGCATGGAAGGAAAGGAAGACCCCAGAGGACTGGAAAAAAGGAATCATTGTCCCGACCTTCAAGAAAGGTAGTAGAACAGATTGCAGAAACTATCGGGGAATAACACTGATGAGTCATTGTGCAAAGATCTTCGAGAAAGTTTTGGAAAAGAGAATTAGGACAAGGATAGAAGGAGGGATGAGGGAAGAACAACATGGCTTCAGAGCAGGAAGGTCCACAGTGGATTTGATTTTTGCTGTAAGGCAGTTACAAGAACAGCACTATGAGTATGGAACAGATCTACTGATGGCCTTCCTGGACATTGAGAAAGCATATGGCAGTGTATGCAGAAACAAAGTATGGAAGTCCCTGGAGGATAGAGGAGTAGAGAAATGGACTATAAAGAGGATAAAGGAGATGTACAAGGGAAGCGTGAGCTGTGTGAAAGTGGGAGGAGAGAGATCTGACTGGTTGGAACAAAGAAACGGCCTGAAACAAGGAAGTGCACTGGCACCGTTACTTTTCATTGTGGTGATGGATGACATAATGACCCGAGTGGCACAAGTAATTGGGGACGGAAAGATGAAAGCAATGGTGTTTGCAGATGATTTGATGATTTGGGGAAACAAGGAGGAGGAGGTACAGGAACAGTTGGACGTGTGGGAAGGAATAATACAAGGATATGGGATGAAATTTAGCATAAATAAGAGTGAGATGGTGATCACAACAAGGAAGAAGGAAAGAACCACAACAGGAATAACAATTGGTGGGGAACAGCTGAAGAAAGTGGAGAGTTTTAAGTATCTGGGAAGCCTGATACAAGATAATGGAAGAAACGATAGAGAAATAAATGAGCGGGGGAGGCAGGCAGAAGCATTTCGGAGGAGTGTGAGAAGCATGTTATGGAGCAAGGATGTCCCTCAGAACAGCAAAAAGATCATATATCGGACGTACTATGTCCCTATCCTGACGTATGCCTCGGAGACCTGGGTTATGAAAGGAAGGGAGAAGAGCAAAATACAGGCCAGTGAGATGAGGTTCTTGAGAAGCAGTATTGGAGCTACAAAGATGGACAGAATAAGAAATGAGAGGACCAGAGAATTAATGAAGGAGGAACCATTACAGGATGGTATAGAGAAATCTAGACTTAGATGGTATGGACATGTAAAACGAATGGAGGAGAAGAGGATACCCAGGAGAGTACATGAGACGAAGTGGGAAGGAAAGAGACCGAGGGGAAGACCGAGAGACAGGTGGCTGAAGGGGGTGGAAGAAAGCGTGAAGAAGAGAGGAGAAGACTGGACAAGGGTGGAGGCTGAGAGATGGTGGGAAGACAGAAGACGTTGGAGAGGCTTGTGTTCCAAACAGACCCGGCCAGTGGCTGGAAACTGTGCAAGATGATGATGAAATAGAAAGGATTGCCTACATTATCTAAAAATGTTTCTCAGGAGTGTGATTCTTCGACAGCATATTTCATCTCTCCACCGTCCTTGTCTGCCACTGTATCGGTCTCATTTGCATTAGAAACATAAGTGTTGTCTGGAAATAATTAAGTAAAAAGCAGCATTAGTCTCCATAGGAACTAAAGTTCAGCATAGTAAATTCTTGAATCCAATGCAAATACCGTATTTGCTCGCTTATTACTCACACGTTTTTGACCGAAAAGAGGTGAGAAAATTTTCTGTGCGTGATATATGCGGGGATTTGTGTGTGAAAGACTTATTTCAAAAAAAAAAAAATTGGTTTATTGAAACGAGACAACTGGCATTGTCACTGCTGCCAATCTCCGAGCTACTGTTGCATACATCATTCTGGCCATCAACCTTCAACGCATTTGTGACGCCCATCTTCAACATGCTCTTTACAATGATATCTGTCGACACCATAACCCAATCGCGCAAGAGTTCAATTGACAGCCTTTTTATTTTGTCTACTGTCGTTAACTTATCGTAACTAACAATACCAGACCTCGACATGTTCTAACCTATCAATTACTTATTTAGCGTGTGAAGCACCAACAAAACAGCTGACAATCACATGCCGTATTGTTTTACTGTGTTGCCACATTTGAAAATGCCTTACGTGTTTGGTTAGAGGTTTCAAGCGTGTCTTTCTCTTTACGCCAGTAACGAATATTAAATTCAGTCGCAATGAATACTCAACCGGCCACTCTATTACCACCGTCTTCTGTGTATTTTAATACTCTAAACCCAATCGTATAACTTCCCTGTTTTTACATAACGTAAAGATCAACCTCCTGAAGAAAACTATCACACTTATCTGAGAAACAACAATGAAACGTGAAGACAGAATATGGGTGCTTATCGACAATGTAATAGACGGGCTACAAATACCGTGAAAGAAAGGAAAGCTCCGCCGCCAAAACGAACAGGAAATCGTCGGCAAGACGTGTGATGTCAAGTGGGAGGGAGTTCTATCTTAAAATAACTGCGATTATCTCTAGTCAGAAACTAATGCTAGGATTCTTTCCCCTGCAATTTCAAATTTAAAAAATGGGGTGCGAGATAGACGCAATGTCGAGTTATATGTGAGCAAATATAGTAAAATCGTTAAATCATTAAACTGGAGACATGCCCAGTCATTTCCTGAAGAAGTTTAGAAAGCTTTGTTTCTTCCATTGCTTTTGTCATATACATCATTGTTTCCTTTCAAAGCTGTCCAACATCCATGCCCTGGGATGTGACAAAGCTTCTCACTGTGTCGAATCGAGACAAAGCTTCTGGAAAATATAAAAACACTCTGTATTCTATTCTTCTTCCTTCTCATTACTGCTTACGTGGAGTGACTGCTCACAGATTTCATCATTTTTTTCTTGGGCTTCCAAATCGAGTGGTTGCAATTTGGTACTGTACCCGAAATTACCTACCCTTTACCTGTTGGAATCCCTCGATGGTAGCTGGATCGCAGGACCTGAAAATCCCCGGCTAGAAAAACCCTCAGATCCTACCAACAAGTGAAAGGGGTAATAGGGTGCAAGTATTCCTAACAGAGGTGGCATTAAGCACAACCAAAGCATCAAAGAAAATTACTGGTAGACCATGAGAATCCTGAAATAATACATCTCAAGAGTGTGAGGAACTCTAGAAACCCCTAGCAATAGCCCTCTTAATGCGACCTCTTATTACCTCTATAAATCTTCACACCGCACGATTAATAGAAAACCACAAATTTATTCAAAAAGAATTTGACTGAAAGTCAAACGATGACGTGCATGAGTGGACACAAAAATATCCTCATTGAAAATAATGCAGTAAAAATGCAACGATGAATCCCCATGGACTCGACTGCATTTGTAAGACCCTAATGTTTCAACAATATTTAAACATATACGACAAATGATCCAATATAATAAAAAGAAGAGAGAATCCGCCTGATCAATACTTATAATTAAAAATTGAAGGGTTACATTAGACCCATGTGGTACATGTTTCGGAGCTTATACTAGCACCTTCATCAGCCATACATAGAGCAGCACTTATCAGTATCATTAAAAATATCTTAAAAGTTGAATTTAACATGAAATGAAAACATGAAATGGATGAAGATAAGTGATATAAATGAGGAATGATATGGTGTAATAAATGCGAACAAACACATCCAAAAGAGGGGGATAAGAACTAGTACAGCACATATGATAATAAACACATTAAAAATAACATATTAAAATATAGATCACTTGAAGTTCATGTCGGCAAATATAATTTACAATGTTTGTTTACTATTGGTCCTCATGACCTTGAAAATATTCGATTAGGTTCCAATGTTTATCCTTATAAAATCACTCCACTAAACATAAAGGGGTCTGTTGAAGATGCTGGTATAATAGAGGGTCTGGCTGTTTATGATCTCCTGCTGGAGGTACGAAGCTGATTAAAGACCAAATACGTCACCAAAAGAAAAAAGGCCGAAACAAGAACAGGCCAAGCTTGAAACGGGTCTCTTGAGTGTGGAGCTTTGAGACGCCCATTAAAATTATTGGAAGGGCGCTCCCGGGTTGGAAATCCCAAAAAGAAGGTCCTATCTCGAGGTGCCAAGTCATTGTGTGAGTAACTACGAAATAAAACAAAGATAAGGAATTAGAGAAAAGATTACGTGTTGAACATATTACTGAACGGATTCATGTTAAGCATAAGGGAAAGAACACGTAAGAAAAACCCTGTAGAATAAAATAAATTGGTGTGGAAAGTGGAATAGAGAGATAACTTACTCGTAGCAGAAGAGATTTCAAACACATCCGATGCAGGTCAGTGATCTGTTAAGCGGCCTGAGGGCGAGGCTGGAATGCAGGCCTAGCGAGAGCGAACTTAGTGAGCAAGGGGAAGGAGAGGGAGGGCAGTAGATAAGGGGAATTGGAGAGGGTGGGGGGCGAAGACGGGAGCTCAATGTGGTTTATTGTTATCTTTTCTTATTGGCACGATGAAATCCGATAGTGTCGAACAAAACATTGGAATCAAAATAAATCTCGTTGAGGTTGGGGGGGGGGTTGAAGATTATTTGGGCGGTGTTGATCTCAATGGATTCTAATATGTTCATAAGTGTGCCTTTATTTGCACGGTGTAAAATTACTAGATCTTTGTCGATACTTGTAAATTTATGGTTCATGTCGCTCATATGGGAAGCCATGGCTGAAAATTTTCTGTATTTGGTGGCGTAAACATGTTCTAGAAATCTTGTATTGAAATTTCTCCGTTTGTCCAATGTAATTAATTGCACAGTCATTACAGCTTAATTTGTAGATCCCTGAAGCACTATATTTATCTTTCTGATTAATAGTGTGTGAATTAAAAAAATAGATTTCTGTTGATATGGCTGGTTTTGTAAGCTAATTTAACATTGTGTTTTTTAAACACATTGGTGATACTGTATGTAAAATTATTGACATAGGTGAAAACTGCATATGAAGATTTTTCAACTTTGTCTGGCAAGAGGTGGGTGGCTGGTTTGTTTTTGATCTTCTTGATGATATTATTGACATAGTTACGACTAAAACCATTAATATGGGCTATCTGACGAATAATTTTAATTTCTTCGTTGAGCTTTTGTTTGGATAAGGGTAAGTTAAGGGCCCTGTTGACAAAGCTAAAGAAAGGTAGCTCTTTTATGAGATCCTGGGTGGGTAGAATCATGCCTGATAGTGGTGTACGTTTGCGTCTGTTTCCTGAAGATTTTGTAATGCAGTTTGTTATTCAATTTGGTGACAGTGGTGTCCAAGAAATTGATGGAGTTATTAACTGCCGATTCTAAAGTGAATTTGATGTTGGGGTCTATGTTATTTAATTTGTTGAAGATATGATCAATGCCTTGGTTATTGTCGTTGAGGACAATAAAAACGTCATCCACATATCTGCCCCAGAACTCTAATCCTTTAATCTTATTAACTATTTCAGTGTGTTCCAAGTGATCCAAGTAAATATTAGCTATAATGCCTGAAAGCGGGGAGCCCATTGCCAACCCTTCTTTCTGCTTGTAAATGACGTTTGAGGTGAAAAAATTATTGTTTAATGCGTAATCGAGAATAATCATGAATTCGTCAATCTCAACCTTGACAGTTTGCTGTTATCTTTCAAATTTCTTTTAATGATGTTGGATACAGAATGCACAGGGATGTTAGTGTACATGTCTTTTATGTCAACACTATGAAGAGAATGTTCAATGCCCAAGTTCAAGATTGAAGTTTTGGTGCAGAAATCTGAAGTGTTGACGAAAGATTTGTTGGCCTTGAAGACATAATGATTTTTTAGGAATTTTTGGATAAATTGCGTGGTATTGTACAGTGGGCTATTTCTTAAGTTAACTATGGGTCTGATGGGGATGTTATCTTTATGAATTCTAGGTAGAGCACGTAATGTAGGAAGTCCCGGATACATGGCAGTAAGGTGGTTTACTGCCATGAATCCGGATCAAGCAAGAAAACTGTTTTTTTAATGATGCTTTTTAGCTTCCTTTGTATAGCAGCAGTGGGATCCTTCTTAATGACCTCGAAGCAGGGATTATTAAGAAAATCATCGGTTTTGTTGATGTAGTCCTGCTTGTCTAATAGAACTATAGTGTTGCCTTTGTCGGCTTTGGTGACAATAATATTATCTGCGATCTTCTTTTTTAAGTTGGAGGGGTTGGGGTTACAAGTGGGTGGGCTGTTTTTGCTATTAATTAAGATTCTAGTATAAGGTGCGTTCAAAAAGTAACGAGCCGGAGGCATAATTACAGAAACCAGTACCTGTATGTTAAAAGTATTGGCCCTGGCTGTTGAGGCACTTGTCCCACTGACACGAGGCGGTGATGGCTGTCTCATAAAATTCCCTGGGCTGCGATGTGAACCAGTTCCGCACGTACAGCTGGACGTCGACGTCTGAGGTGAATCGTTGGCCCTGCAGAGCCCTTTTCAAGGGACCAAACATGGCGTAATCACAGGGAGAGAGTTCAGGACTGTATGGAGGATGGCCGAGAAACTCCATTTGAATTTCTGCAGGAGTGCCGCGACTGTGTTGGCCGTATGAGGTCGTGCATTGTCGTGGAGCAGAATGACCCCACGGGTGAGATTGCCTGGTCGTTTTGTTTTGATCGCTTGGCGAAGGGTGGTCAAGATTTGCGAGTAATGCTGGGCATTCACTGTTGTCCCGTGCGGCATGAAGTGTATCAGAAGGGAGCCATCTTGGACAAAGAAGAACGTCAGCATTACTGGCAGCATTGGACGATTGATGCATGCTGCTGCTCGCTTTGTATCGTCACGTGACGTGCACGTGTACCCTCTAGCGACGGGCTGTGACCTTCCATGCTCTGTCCAGGACCACACCTCGTTACACACGCCACGATTAGCCGATGTCGTCACCGGTTTGTGCATTCCAGCCTCCGGCTCGTTGCATTTTGAACGCAGCTTATAATTTGTTTATTAGCTTCATGTCTGGCTGCACTTTGTTTATCTTTGGGTAATCAAACATCATTAAAAGAAATTTGACAGATAACAGCAAACTGTCAAAGGTTGAGATTGACGAATTCATGATTATTCTCGATTATGCATTAAACAATAATTTTTTCACCTTCAACAACGTCATTTACACCAATGTGTTTAAAAAACACAATGTTAAATAAGCTTACAAAACCAGCCATATCAACAGAAATCTATTTTTTAATTCACACACTTTTAATCAGAAAGATAAATATAGTGCTTCAGGGATCTACAAATTAAGCTGTAATGACTGTGGAATTAATTACATTGGACAAACAGGGAGAAATTTCAATACAAGATTTCTAGAACATGTTAACGTCACCAAATACAGAAAATTTTCGGCCATGGCTTCCCATACGAGCGACATGAACCACAAATTTACCAGCATCGACAAAGATCTAGTAATTTTACACCGTGCAAATCAAGGCACACTTAGGAACGTGTTTGAAATCTCTTCTGCTACGAGTAAGTTATCTGTCTATTGCACTTTCCACACCAATTTATTTTATTCTACAGGGTTGTCGTAGGTGTTCTTTCCCTTATGCTTAACACGATTCGTTGTTCAGTAATATGTTTAACACGTAATCTTTTCTCTAATTCCTTATCTTTGTTTTATTTCGTAGTTACTCTCACAACGACTTGTCCCTCGAGATAGGACCTTCTTTTTGGGATTTCCAACCCGGGAGCGCCCTTGCAATAATTTTAATGGGCGTCTCAAAGCTCCACACTCAAGAGACCCGTTTCAAGCTTGGCCTGTTCTTCTTTCGTTTTTTCTTTTGGTGACGTATTTGGTCTTTACATTAATAAGCTTCGTACCTCCAGCAGGAGATCATAAACAGCCAGACCATCTATTATACCAGCATCTTCAACAGACCCCTTTATGTTTAGTGGAGTGATTTTATAAGGATAAACATTGGAACCTAATCGAATATTTTCAGGGCCATAAGGACCCATAGTGAACATTGTAAATTATATTTGCCGACATGAACTTCAAGTGATCTATATTTTAATAGGTTATTTTTAATGTGTTTTTTATTGTATGTGCTGTACTAGTTCTTATATCATTCCTCATTTATATCACTTGTATCTTCATCCATTTCATATTAAATACAACTTTTAAGATATTTTTAATGATACTGATAAGTGCTGCTCTGTGTATGGCTGATGAAGGTGCTAGTATAAGCTCCGAAACATGTACCACATGGGTCTAATGAAACCCTTCAATTTTTAATTATAAGTATTGATCAGGCGGATTCTCTCTTCCTTTTATTATATTTAATTGACAATCAATACAGAACCATAAATAAACCTACTGAAATGATCCAATTACAAAATGATATGAGCCTAATGGATCATCTCCACGGTCCTTCCAAGATTAAAAACATTATTATGCACATATATTATACCCTTATATTACATATTTACAATATGAATGTACACCCTCAGGTGTAAACGCCACTAGCTTGAAATTTCTACACCCACCATGTTTGCTTTTGTCATATCACATTGCTTTCGCAAGTTTTAAGTATAAATCTGTATCATCAACCGAGCAATTAAGCTGAGAAGATATAAATTCATTATTTATTCATAATTTCATTAATTCCAATCGTTATTCTGAATTATTATTTTTTGTTCATTCTTATTTAATTTTATTTAATTCTCAATATTTATACTGGTTTAAATATTCTTATTTAGACACAATCACAGGGATAATTAGCTGGGGATGACAAGAGAAAATTAGGAGGCTTTACTATTATTCATCCAAGACTGGATTCACCAATTCATCAACTATCAAAAGTTATGAATGCACTGAAAATCATGTTCATGATTAAACATCAATTATATGGCGTAGTTACACTAAGATACTGTATTCATTACATAGTCAAACATGACATCGACGATTGCTTATTAATTGTGGCCTATACCACCAACTTCTCGAAGAATATTCCTTAGAATATGATTAACACATTTTGCTTACAATAGCATACCAGAAAAACATGTACTTCACTGAGTACTTCACTATCTACACATCATTAAAGTTTCACAGACGTTATACACCCAAATATCACCTTCATGGTGATTATTAAATTCATTTACACGTTTTCATTTAGGCCTTGTCTATCAAAATATTTCATTATAAGATTTCAATGTACTACATTCAATTTATATGTGGATTGTTAGTATACTCCACTGCACTACAAAATTCTTACCTCACATAAGTTTACTCGAAGTCGCGTATATAACAAGTATACGCCTCCACTTAAAAATAACCCTGGGTTTTGTCTCAAAAACAATGAATGTTCTTACATAATTCTCATGCAAATGTAAATATCGTAGGAAAATTCATAAGAGTGAATTAACATCAAGGATAACAATCCTTATTAGATTTAACAATAATCTACATGTACCCAAGTACACATGGTAATGAAATAGGAAGTCGAAATCGATCAAACAAAATAGGACTATTCCCCTCAATGAATTCACAGAATACGAACTGGTTCTACACCATGAATCCAGGTAACGACTCAAGTTAGCAACTATTGATTCATTAGAATCCAGGACGATTACTGATTCTTCACAAGAGAAAAATACCTAATTCAAAATAATAATAATAACCTTCACATCATCTGAAACCTATGAAGAATTCCTTCCAAAAATCTCTTAAGTGTATTGGCAAAAGTTCAGAGACCGCAACTATCGAACACGTTGATCAAAATCAAGACTAAACTTGATATAAAATATCGAAGATCAAAAATATCTATCAAAATAAACTCAACTCCACTAAGGAATAACGGAAGTCTTCTCCTAAGAAAATCCTCTTCTCTACAATTAGGATCATTTAAAGTTACTGAATTTAATTATAAAATATCTAAAATCAAATTAGCAATATTCAAAAATTTAGAAAAGTGAGTGCGCTCATTAAGCAAGCCAAAACTCGACTGATAATGAAATCAGACATGAAATAAATATCGGGCCTAAACCTCAATTCAATCATACTACAAAAAGATTAAAGATGGCAATTGTGGTCACCCTCCAGGGGCTCACGACTGGTGGGACGTGGGTTGGCGTCCAAGGGCCCCAGCTGAGTTCGGCATTACTTCCACTTACTTGTGCTGGGCTCCTTTCTGTCATCTATCCTATCGACCTCCCTAGGTCAACTCTTGTTCTTTTCCAACCCCGACGGTATTAGGGTATCCGAGGCCTAGGGAGTCTTTCACTTTTCCGCCTTAATTGGCCCTTGTCTCATCTTTCCTTATACCCTCATTATTCGAGGGGTCAGACTTCTTTTTCTTTTCATGATATCTCCTGCCTTCTGGTCAAGGCCCTTAAGGAGGCAGGGTGTGTGTAGCCCCACCACTTCTGGTGCACGATCGATAGTGCTACACCCTCAAGGGCTCACGGCTGGTGAGTTCGGGTGTTGGCGACACCAGGGGATTCCTGAGCTGGGTCTGGTTTCCACCCCTCCTTTTCCATTGATTCTGGGGCGGACCCTTTCGTCTCTCACTTTCCTATCTGCCTTTCATGGCTCTCCTTTCTTCCAAGTCCCTCAATCCTCATTCTTCGAGGGTTGAGGGCATTTCTTTTCTTCCTGTCCTTTATTTGCCTTATTCTCCTATTGTTTTCCATTTCTTCTAGTATATAAGTTAGTAGTTAGTTTTAGTTATAATTTACATTTCATTATCATCTTCACGATCACCCAAACCATTAGGGGCCGATAACCCAGATGTTAGGCCCCGTAAAACAACAATCATCATCATCATCATCATCTAGGCTGTCACTACTTGGCTACTCTACATAAGTGGTCTCCTTTCTATCTTTTGAAGCATCTCGGAGTCGAAATTAGAGCATTGATATGCCCTATCATCTGTTTCCATCCTATACTGAAGAACAGAATAGTTCCCAGGTCTCCAGCACTCGAACCAAGGACCACCAACTCTCCAACCCCTGGCTCCCAGCTGGTAACTGGAACTCTCCATCGTATGGCAATGGCATGTTCCTCCTCGTACACGCTCCGATTAGCCCAACGAAAGTTATGAGCACGATCGCGGTAGTACAACACCCGAGTGAATTCATTGCTATCAATCCTAATAGCAGCAGTTGCATGGATCTGAAAGTTCCTTTCCCTCATGCTTGTAGACCGCGCCGTGAACACGTTATAGACTGACAACGGCATTGTGATTACTCGTAATGTTCAGAACAATGCTCGGTAAGCAGAATCCATGTTTATAAGTGTAACCGAACATGGTTATAAGTTTAATGTACACGTTGAATGTTCCTCCCAATGCCTTACTTTCCAGTACATCGTAATTACTGAGGAAATTCACATTAGAATGTTCATATTGCAGCACTGCGACAAGTGAAGTACGGGCAGCATTAATGCTGAACGAAAAACGTGACTACTAACGAGCCTTGTGGCTGTAGTTTTAGAATGGAGTTCTTTCCCAGTACCATTCCGCGATACCTTCTATATGTATACGTGTTTTCACTGTCTCAATATAACACGAAGTCCATACACGTTACATGAAAATTTATACATGTATGACACTCGTGTACGCGTTAAAAACTGTACCGGTCATGATGTTAGCTCATCAATATCTGCTCTGCTTGCAAGTCACAGGTGGGCTCTCTTTCCCCCTCTCCTGGACGATATATGAATCGATATCGATGTGCTGTCACATGATTAATTCATCTCATTCCTTCGTCAAATGATATTTCCACTGAAATGTACTTGCATTACCTCTCTGCTGGATAAATATAGACTCCAACACACATTGGACAGCTTTAAGAGCTCTTAATTCCATATTATAAGAATATACATTCCCCAAGCGGTCATCTCGAAAGATATCTCAATATAAATCAAACGCCCTGCTTTCAGGAGGGGTGTAACTGCGTTCGGGATCGGTCGTGAACAGATCGTGCCTACTCGGGCGAACCACAGCTGATGACTTCAGGTGGCAGTGACGTGTATTCTTTACTGGGTCATGGATTTCTGTAGTCCCGGCATTCTTGAGCGGAAATGTACCGCATTTAGGACCATTAAATAACGGTACAATGCAAAGAGCAGAACTTTTCTGTTTCAAAAAAAGTTTAGTTCAGTAAGGTGAGCTAGACAATAATCAACGAAAACAAAGGATGACAGCTTTTCTGATCCCTCACTGTTTACACCTAACAACTCGTTGCTTATCTTTTCACCAAAGCAAGAATCCTCAGTGAGACGCTGAGCCCTCTATGGCATCAAATTAAAATACCGTCCCAATTCGTCTTGGTTGAAAATATTTTAAGGCACTTACCCTTCAATTTCACTTGTGAGATAGGAACTCTTCCATTTCTCCACAGTTTTGTAGCTTACCTTGGAATTTTCCCCACAAACCAAGTAACATTCAACGTCATGACAGGATTTGAATCTGTGTTATTAGCTACAACCGCATCCGTGCAAAATCTGTCCAGGCTAGCTAACTTGACCGCTACTTACGTGCCTTTGCTAGCCAACAGATGGAAATAAGTGACCACAGCAGCAAACTTTGATTTAAGATTGGCTCTAGAATTAGGCTCAGTCTTTTTCATGGGTCTCATGGTAATAGGATGATGTAAGTTTATACACTAAAGAATGGCAATATATTTATTTATGCACTAAAGATGGCTTAGATATACACTCTCTATGTGTACACACTATAAAGTCAAATGAAAATTTCACATTTAGTCGCAAAACTTGGATTTTGTGCTTAAGGTTACGGCCTAGCTTGCGACTATGACCTCAAAATTATTGACCTGTATGCTGTAGCGCTTTTATCTTATCTTTTCAATGTGTATAAAATAATGCTGCTTCACTTAATTTTAAACTTATTTTAAATTACATCTTTCCTCTTGCCCTGCTCATAAATTAGGGTCTTTACTGCTTTAGTCCGAGGGTACATTTCCTAACTTCCATGCCTATTCAATTACCCTATGCAACCATCTCATCCCTGCTTTCCCACTATGCTTTTGGCTGAATTTCATTTACCCATGCCACTTTGTGACACCACAGTTTATTCACCACCCTCTTTACTTCAATCGTGACTGTTCCTGTCATGATCTTCCGGCATACTTGCAAATTCTGCTACATTGCCAGATAGGTTTTCACTTACATTTAGCAAATTTTTGGAGTATTCTTGCCATCTTCCCCAGTACTTCCTTGGCATCTACAATATGTTTCCCAGAATTGTCCAAAATACTACTCATTTCGAAGATTCTTTATAGCACTCCTAAAGGCTTTCCTGCCACTTGACCTAAAGTTCCTAACTGACGGACTCTGTCTGTCTGCCAGATTCCTTGTTTGGAGCCATTTTCTTTAAGCCTTCTTTTTTTTATTATTACAAGCAGGCTTCTCTGTGTCATTCCATAAGGATGTGTACTTTTTCCTGTTTTTACACACTGTTGTCCCAAGACATACCTTTGCCACTTATTGTACTGCATTCCCGTATCCTAACAACTTTGAATGTCTTGAAGTTCTTTACCATCTACCCAGAGGTTAAGTTGTTTTTGTTCTCTGAGGGAATAATAATAATAATAAAGAAGGTGAGTCCCTGAGGGGTAATTGTGTGTACTCAAGTTTGTTCGACAAAACTGATGTTCCGTTGCCGCACTGCTGTTTTTTTATGTATATCAGCTGACTGCGCCGCTGATCTGTCTTCAGCTGTGGGAATGAATGATCAGTTGCATAATAATAACACTAATGATATGATGTTGTGAGTCCCCGAGGGGGTAATTCTCTTATATGCTCCTAGGTCTCTTAAGTGCTAGTTATTCTTATTGATCCTAGGCCTAGCTGCAAGTGCTAACAACCACTCGGCTATTTAAAATCCATCTATGTAACCAATCCAGAGATTATATGGGCTACTCGCAGCGTTACGACAAATTTTTCACTGCGGACTTCAGCTACTTCTTTTGATCTTTTCCCCAGTATGTTCCCTGACTGCCTTGTGAGTGAATTCGACATCCATCGGTAACGACCACCACCCTGCTCGCGAGGTGCACCAGTGCCCTCAACTAACTTTTCTTTCTCAGTTCGTTTTTGATCTGTTCACGGCAACAACACTTTTAATCAGTTCTTGTATTTTGCAATAAATAAACAGTTGATTAACATGTAATCGAGCGTTACTTTTCATTGCCGCTTTAAAACCTTTAACAGGTTACGGGCCCAGTACGCTTCCACTGCGTATTTTAATAAACTGGAAACTTGTAACTCAGTGGGATAAAACAGACACACAAAGAGGACGCGTTGGGGCAGTAGCCATCTTGTTCTCTCGAGAAACTTCTAGAAATCGACGAAGCAAGAAGGAACAAACAGTCTTCTCGAATATTGTGTGCTTGATCGTGAGTGAGCAGTGAGAAAGCCAATCGCGAGTGTTTCGGACAATAAGACGCAACATGGGTTTTTGGCTTATCAAGAGTGTTTCGGACAATAACACTCGACTTGAGGAAATGTGCTTATCGTGAGAGTTGTGTACAAAAGCACACAACACTATATTTTTTCGGCCTTTTTGAGAGTGTTTCTGACAATAGCACGCGACACAGTGTGTGGCCGGTTGTGAGCATTTCGGACAATAACACTCGACACAGCAAATTGTAAACAATTGTGAGTGTTTCAGACATTGACACATGGCACGAAGTGAGACAATGAATTCAAACGGTGTAGTGCGCAACGAGGCCTTAGGTTTATTCGAAGAGCCGATCACCCAGCACTATAGCATGTCATAGGCGCATTGCATTTCAAATTGTTCGCACGTAAGTCCAATTTTTCAGGGCAGTACTTAAGATTAATTTTATGTTAAATAGGGTCCAAAATTTCAACCACCGAACGATTTCATTTCAGGTCCGTGGAGCTGTTAGTACAAGATAGCACATCCACTTAATGGGTCAATGCAAATTTCAAGTCAATTAGTTGAACGAGTTGTCCCTGATTTCATGGTGCCAACAACATATCTATAGCCACATGCCAGCGCACTTTCAAACAAAGTGCTGGAATCAAAGTTTCCACTTCGTCATCATTTTACCCACCAATATTGCAAGCTATTGGGTCATGGACACTAACAAAATGCTCTTTGTTTTTCTTGACACACAAGTGATTTATGACTGTGCATTTTAACCATCGCACACTAAACAAGAATGTTCATAATAGCGATTACATATTTAAGTGGCTGTAAACAGCAGGAATGTTTTAATTGTTCATAAGTTTGTCATGTTTTAATTTTTTAATAGTTTTTATAGTGTTTTAATATCAGTGTATTATATGTTTTCGACGTTGACGAGGTCAATTTGGTCTGTGTAATGGTGTTTCCTAATATTAATGTAAAGGGCTGAAGAAGGAATTAACAGAAATTCCGAAACATGTACCCATGAGACGCTAACTTAAAATTAAATGTGTGTTGATTAGGCAGAAACTTTGCAACTTGTTATATTCAATTCGAGGCCTTAGGGCGCAATAATTACGATGCCTGGAAGATTCAAATGCGCGCCATACTGATAAAGAATGACGCGTGGGATTATATCAGCTGCCAGATCGTCAAACCCGAGCCGGGTGATGACACTGCAGCCCAGGTGACCGAGTGGACGACTAAGGATGAAAAGGCTATTTCAGACCTGATCCTGTCCATCGGACCAAGCTAGCTGAAGTTGGTGAAGAGCTGCAGGTCATCAAACGAGATGTGGCAAAAACTTGAGCGACACATTTCATGGCAAAAACTTAAGGACATGTTTCAGTCGAAGTGCATGGCTCGCAAGGCCACGATGAAGAGTCTAACCTTGCAAAAGATGACTGAAGGTGGCAACATCCGTGAGCACCTCAACTAGTACGTCGACTGTGTCGATAGGTTAGCTGACATGGAAGTAGTCATCAACCCAGACCAACTTACCATTATGATGCTGTACAGTTTGCCGGCAAGTTTTGAAAACTTCAGAATTGCGATCGAGAGCCGGGACGATCTACCAAAGCCTGAGAATCTACGTACGAAGATAATCCAAAAACACGATGCCCGAATTGTCTCGTCGACTCTGATGGTAGATCAAGGCGCCATGTATGTGAAGAAGAAAGGTCCCGCAAGGAAACCACAGTCGAAGCCTCAAAACAAAGACAACGGCAATTCCGGTGGTAAGAGTGACGAGGAGAAATCGTTTCCATTCAAATGCTCGAAGTGCGGAATCAAAGAACGTAAGGCAGTGGACTGCAATGTCAAGGTCAACAAAAACCAGCTGTTGGATGCGTCACTCTTATCTGTTCAGGAACATGATAAGTGTCTGATCGCGACTAGCGGTGTCTAAAACCTGTGGTGTCTCGACAGCGGGTGCACGTCTCATCCGTGCGGCGATGCGGCTGTGTTTACAAAGATGGACAAGGGCGAGACTGGCAAACCGAAGTTAGCGAGCAGCGCAACCGCAGAGATAATGGGTCCGAAGAACTGCAAAAATTGCAACAAGTGTAGACGATAAAACTTGCAACGTTACTCTCGAGATTTGGCACGTTCATGTGATCCGGACCAATCTCTTATCAGTCTCGAAGATGATGGACCGTGGTTTCTCGGTCATTTTCGGCAAAGAGAAGGCTGAAGTTTTCGACCAGAATGAACTGACGAGGTTAGTAGCGAAGCGCAAGGACAATCTGTACTGTGTACAGGGCACCACACTGGCAAAATGTCAAAACGCAGTGTCAGGAGACATGTGCGATGAGAATTCGGCACAGGTCTGGCATCGAAGGATGGGTCACGTTAACTTTTGCGATCGCGATGCGGCAGTGAAGAGCGGATCCATTCGAGGTACACAACTGAAAGGGAGATTTGGAGATCTGACCTGTGACATTTGCACGAAATGCAAAATTTATCGAATACCTTTCCCGAAAGAGTCAAATCGGGTGACTGGTAAACTCTATTCACACGGTCGTTTGCGGCCTCGTGCGTGTTGCGTCGAACGGTGGATCCAAGTACACGATCACGTTTACAGACGACTACTCGAAATGGACAGAGGTACGGTTTATGAAAACGAAGTGTGAGGCGTTTCAAACGTTCGGAGAGTACAAGTCTTTCGCTGAGAAGCAGCACAGTCTGAAAATAAAGTGTGTACAGTCCGACAATGGACGTGAATATGTCAACAGGGAATTAGAAGAGTTGTTAAAATCCGAGGGGATCGAGCGCCGACTCACAACTCCGTATACGCCTGAACAAAATGGTGTGGCCGAGAAGAAAAATCGGACCCTTGAGGAGGCAGCACGATGTTTACTCCTACAATCTGGCCTATCTATGACGTTCTTGGTGGAGGCAATCAACACCGCAAATTATCTGAGGAATCTAATGTCCAACCAAAAAGTTAAATGGTAAGACTCCATTTGAGTGTTAGTTCGACAGAACTCCGACTGCGCACTATCTCAAGGACTTAGGGAGCAAGGTGATCTGCCTGGACAAAACCCCAAACACGGGGAAGTTCAGCCCTCGCTCAAAAGTGGGAATTTTTGTTGGATATTCGGAGCTGCCGTAGTCTTACCAAATCTGGATTCCTGAAACTGAAAAGTTTGAGATCATGAGACTTTTTTCATGAGATGACCGCGCCTGGGAAATCAGTGGATGATCTGTTCCCTCGTGGCTCTCCAGACAAAGATCGTGTTGAACTAGAGGATCTGATCCAAGAACTGGAGTTTGAGCTGATGTCGAGAGACGTAGTGCTGGCAGAAAACCGACCTGATATTGGTGGATGGGAATTCCCCAAAGGTTTCAGAGGCTTTCCTGCCAAGGATTACTTTGTTCCTAACCAAGACGGCGATCCTGATCCAGAAGTCCAACCCGATGAGCAACAAGCAGCTCCACCTAAGAGAAGAGGCGGATGGCATCGTTTGATTAGAACTGGGAAACTTGGACGACGCCGCAAGTACTACGGTGGTCGACGAGGGGAAGCGGCTGACGTCGCTGAAATCCCAGTGACCCAAGCTATCTCCGGAGATGACTCACCTGCGTGGATCGAAGCGATGTCAGAAGAGCCAGTTTCGCTGATTCGGGACAATACGTGGAAGCTGGTCCAGCGTCCCAAGGAGCAACGTGTGATAGGCAGCAGATTTGTTCTCCGGAATAAGTTTAACCCAGACGGCACTATCAGCAAGCGGAAGACACGCATGGTAGCTAGGGTTTTCGCCCAGAGATCAGGGATCGAGTTTCACCACACGTATTCTCCAGTCGCAAGGCTAAGCATGATATGGACTGCGGTGGCGTTAGCTGTCCAGGGTAATCTAATGATCCGGCAGCTAGATATCAAGACGGCGTACTTGAACGGAGAAGTCAAGGGGCGGACCACTTCGAGGACGTTCTAGCCCATACCATCTGTGCAAAAGACTTCAGATGAGATGCTGGAGAAGTTGACGAATCGTGACGTGGTGTACTCACTAAACAAAGTGTTGTACGGACTGATACAGGCAGGGCGCGCTTGGTATCACCGTCTCGAGGAAGAGATTAAAAATTTCAATGCGACTCGTTCAGATGCAGATCCATGCATGTACCACATCGGACCGGTCGAAGATAGGATTCATCTAATCTACGTCGACGACCTGATGATCATAGCTCGAGACGACAAGAAGATCGATGAGGTGAGAGACTTCTTGAATACCAAGTTCGAGATCAAGGACTTGGGGAACGTGTGATATTGTCTGGGGCTGGAGTTCGAGAGGAGCACCAACCAGATGAATCTGAGCCAGAAAGGATACATAGACGAGATCCTCGAGAGATTCGGAATGGCAGAGCACTCCCATTGATACAGGTACGAAGCTGCAGAAGGAAGACGTGAACCCTGGCGAACATGCGGAGAGCGTCCCCTATCGACAGTTGATAGGAGCTCTAATGTACCTGTCAGGGGGAACGAAGCCGGACATATCCCACACAGTCAGTTCTCTCTCTCAGTACAACGGCTGTCATGGACAGCAGCACTGGAAGGCTGCAAAACGTGTTTTGCGATACCTCGCTAACACACGTGATCTCGGTCTTCTATACTCCAACTCCAGCAATCCAGCGGTGATATACGTGGATGCAGACTGGGGACACTGCCTGGTGGATCAAAAATCGTACACCAGATACGCGTTCATACTAGGTGGCACTGCAGTGAGTTTCCAGGAAGCAGCCTACTGTGGCCCTGTCATCGACGGAGGCCGAATACATGGCCTTGACAGAAGCTACCTTCGGAAAACCAATAGATGTTGTCCCAGTGACAGGGTTGTTTCGCGACCTGGAAAATCGGGAAAAGTCAGGGATTTTTGTTGCGGTCAGGGAAAACCTGGAAAACCGGGAGAAGTCGGGTATTTTGGAAAAGAGAGAGAGAAAGACAAAAAAAATAATTTACGGTTTGACAGTTAATTTTTGGTTGGTATGGGCCTACCAGGGTATCTACCGGTAACGAAAGTAACGAAAAAGTAGCTAATTTTACAAACGAATAACGAAAAGTAGCTAATTTTTATGTTGGATAGTTGGAGGAAACGAAAATTCGCTGAGGTCGGTTTAAATCATTTAAACCGGCGCCTCTAGGCTCACAGATTGTGATGAAGCGAGTTTCATGCAAGCGGCGCCGATTGCGTTGGCTTCCCCGTGCACGACCTCAAGGAAATGCATACTGAGGATACATTCAGTCGTACTGTATACATCGGTTCAACGTATATTGTCGGCATAAGAAGAGAGTTTAATTTTGTGTGAAATGTTTTTCTGTATTCGGAAACCTGACTTTTTGCGAGACATTTATTCGCGATAACTTCCAAAACTCAACAGAAACCTCTCATTTCTGATATTGTCCTCTAAATTTGGATATCTCAAATTGATGTCCAGAAATAATGCGATATAATTTATTGTCGCGATCTTGCGAAATGATATAGTTTCGGAAAAAAAATCGCAAATTTGCTCCGAAATACATAGATGGCGGTATATTTTAAAAATCTATCCGTCTCGTAAATTTGCGACATCCAGTTTGGTTAATTCGAAACTCCGTTATATGTCTGATTTCCCTTCGAACTTTGGTTCCATTGTATATATAATCTAACCGGTTATCTCGAAAACTTGTATAATTTGAATTTCTCTTGTATTATTCGTGCAATCCTCTCTGAATAATTCGTAATATCCGATACATACTTCGAACGTTCATCCTCCAAAATCACATCCTCAATACGGCCGGCTGGCCGCACGACTTTCCTGCGGGAATCTCCTCAAACGGACCGAATTCAACGGCAGTTGCGTAAAAGTCATAAAACCCGTGCCCGGTCGCGAACTTGTGTCCACGAGGACTGCGGGAATCCTGTCAAAGGTGGTTGGGCACCCATCACGAAACATACCGAACCCTACTCCCCACTTTTCCCATTACCGTATACTGAAAAGTGTACGGGGAGCGAGAAGTGCATCAACCCACTTAGAAATAACAGACTACGTAGCATCGCGATACTCATTTCTTCTCGTGATCCACCGTGAACTTCCATCCACAGCATAGGGTCAGTGGGAATCACGGCGCCGACTGTGACGTGTTCCACGCCACTTAGCTGACATAAAAATATACCTAACCTAAGATATTTTTTCCTGCCAAATTTACCTGTCCCTGTTTTTCCAGTTGGAGCGAACGCTTCATAAATTCCTTCACTTACCTAAAATCTGAAGAACATTGTGGCCTATGCCGGCAGTTGCAGATTCGAACTGTGAACACCTTGTAGACGAAATGTTCCTGGATATAACATCGCACTCGCAGTCTAAACACGCGAGGTACAACTCTGGACCTGATGTGCACTGGTTCTGGAATTTAAGTGTTCCCTAACCTCAAAAATAAACTTTGGATTTACGCATTTATGAAAACAACATCGCCTGTATCGATTGTTCCGGCGACGATCATCGCGAGATGTATCGTCCGCCGGAAGATGACACGCGACGAGCGCATAGCGACCGACCAGTGTGACCAACTCTCACAGAAGTGAACACGGAAGTGTCTTATGGACTACGTTCAAGAAGCCAGGGGATTCTAGTGTGCGTGTGTTGCTACAACTATTCTATTGTCAAAATTATAGCGATTCATATATGTACTGGTTCAGGCGTGGGTAACGTCCTCTTATCCATCTGATCGTCAAGAAAGACACTTGCTCGGGGGCTCGGATCCCCCGAGGTTGAAAAACACGGGTATCAGCCACCTAATTGGATGGCTTTGGTCATAGTTCAATTTATTTGTTGAATAATGTAGTTGTATTTTGGGTGTGTTCTGGGAAGCGTGATATTTCGTTTTAACTTGTCCGTGGCGATATTTTGGTTTGTGTTTCGGTTTTCCTCGTGTGTAAATTTGCGTGTTGACCTCGAGAAGGCCTATGACACCACTTGGCATTACGGCATCCTCTCGACCCTGAATCAATGGAAATTCCGAGGTAACTTGCTGGTCTTTATTGTGAATTTTCTGTCCCTTCGCCTATTCCGTGTCCAACTAGGGGGTACGGAGTCCCATAGGGATCTGTGCTTAGCGTAACATTATTTGTGATTGTCATAAACGGTATAGTCGCTGCTGCTGATCCAGCAGTGGTACCGTCGCTATATGTAGAAGACTTCGCTCTACATTATAGTGCGAAAAATATGGCAGTCGCTGAACGACAGCTACAACAAGCTATTCGGAGAGTGGAACGCTGGACACTACTGTCCGGGAAATAAGTATAGACACTACAGTTTAGAGGTCAATAAAACCTTTACCCTTAGTCTTACATAAGAACAACCTACACCAAAATTTTCCTTGTTTTATTTGACGTTTAACGATATAGAGTAAATATTTGCAGTGTATCTCGTTAAAATTTTATAGCAGATTGAACAAAAAAAGTACCGGTTTTTCTTACCAAGTTTACGGAGCGCTCACTTAGAAAGATCATTACGTTAAAAGTATTGATCTGATCGTAACAAAACTTTAATACGTCTTAAAGGAACTTATTGTTAACGCGTATATGAAGTTTTAATCTGATCTGACGTTTCTTAAAATAGTTGTTGTGAATTTTGTAAAACAACTTTTTCTCGGGCCTGGGTGGTCATAGCAGTATGAAATATGGCTTGTTATGAGGCTCATAGCAATGCAAGGCTTAACGTAAAACTAAATTTTATCTACTTGTGATTATCGATTTTATATGGATTGATATTTAATCGGACCATTGTGGGCGGTGATAGTACCGCAGCAGCCTGGCAAAGTTGCCAGTTGCTGCGCGCTCGTTCCTACGCACACCAAACTCTGACCTTTGTTCTTCGTTGAGTCATTAGCAACAAGCAGCAACTATCACTGTCTGTATTATCTATTGTTTGCACATCGATCAAGATGCCAGCTATTCCGCAGTTAACGGAGGGAGAATTTGCCATGATTATAAGTGCAATACGTTTTTTTTAGATGCGAGAGACAAAGTAATAATGATAAGAGGGTTTAGCAAATAGTATCCAAGTGTATTGGAAGGTCGATAGCCACGATGAAGAGATGTGCCGCTGCAATTAAAGATATTCCTCTTCCTCCCAGAATCCAAAAGTATGAAAGTATGACGAAAGCAGAGCTAATTGTTCTCGCCAAACCTCACTTCAGGGCACCTAAAAAGAAGCTGGAATAGATAATCAAGAATGTTCGTCCTGACGTCGAACTCGTCTGGTTGCCAGTTGCTCATTGTGAGCTCAACCCCATAGAGCTGGTTTGGTCCTACGTGAAAAATAAAATAGCTAAAGTAAATATGAGTAACCAAGCGGAGAGAGGAAGATCAATGGAGGTGATGCGAGATCTCTGTAAAGAAGCCTTGAGGTCTGTAACACCTGAACCACTTTTCAGAATTTATTGTAATTATTATTATTATCATCATGATTATTATTATTATTATTGTCATGTGTTGTGACATCTCTATATTACGCCTCGAGAGTTTAAAAGTGCGCAGTTTGTCTGTATGTATCTCTCTGTCTAACGTTGTGCAACCCCTGGCTACATACTGCCTTGTTCTCTCGTATTGGCTAGTGTTGTTGCTACCTTGCATTTTGTTGTGCAATTCGTTCTGCCATTGGCTCTGACAATATTTGACGCGAGTTTGGGGCCACTCCCAAACTACGCATTTGATTTTTCTGAGAGGCTTCTCTCCCCTCTGGGGGTACAGAAGCTAAGTCAGTCTTAGACGCGCCGAGATGTAAGGCGAACGTGTGTATTCGGGCAGAGGCCCACCCTCATGGCGCAGCGGAATGTGAGTACGGCTCAATGTATTTCTATCTAACGCAATGTAATTGTTTTTGTTAAACGTTCCTTCTTTTGCTTAATTCTCTTTCCTTTTCAAGATGTTATTGTTAGTATTTTAATCCTTGAACCAGATCTCCGGGACCTTGCGTAATGTCATACGGCGGAGTTCTTTTTGTTGCTTTTGTTATGTGCCCTTCTCACAGTTTTATTATTTTGGTTAATACCTGTAAGATTCGAAAGTATTGCGTTTCTGCGTCTTGGCTTATATATATTTCCTGTCGGGCCTTAGTGCTCGTCTTTTGCGTCGGTGTCTCTTTGTACCACAAATGTTTCATTTGATTGGTAGCAATTGGACCTTTGTTTGTGGACAGTATGTGTGAGGTAACGGGACTGATGTCCAACGTCCCACTAATACGTGTCCCTTTTGTTTATAGAATATATGTGACGGTGGTTAACTGGGATTTTCTCCAGCTCCGATGTCATATTATTCTTTTTTTTATATGTCGCGTTGGTGCGGCATTATGTTGGAATATAAGCCTATTTTATTATAGCGTGCTTTCGATTTTTACCGGTCTCTTTCGTCCCAAGTCAATTGTAATGTAATGTATCTCCGTATATCTCATTTTCCTTTAACAAAGGTCCAATTGCTACCAATCAAATGAAACATTTGTGGTACAAAGAGACACCGACGCAAAAGACGAGCACTAAGGCCCGACAGGAAATATATATAAGCCAAGACGCAGAAACGCAATACTTTCGAATCTTACAGGTATTAACCAAAATAATAAAACTGTGAGAAGGGCACATAACAAAAGCAACAAAAAGAACTCCGCCGTATGACATTACGCAAGGTCCCGGAGATCTGGTTCAAGGATTAAAATACTAACAATAACATCTTGAAAAGGAAAGAGAATTAAGCAAAAGAAGGAACGTTTAACAAAAACAATTACATTGCGTTAGATAGAAATACATTGAGCCGTACTCACATTCCGCTGCGCCATGAGGGTGGGCCTCTGCCCGAATACACACGTTCGCCTTACATCTCGGCGCGTCTAAGACTGACTTAGCTTCTGTACCCCCAGAGGGGAGAGAAGCCTCTCAGAAAAATCAAATGCGTAGTTTGGGAGTGGCCCCAAACTCGCGTCAAATATTGTCAGAGCCAATGGCAGAACGAATTGCACAACAAAATGCAAGGTAGCAACAACACTAGCCAATACGAGAGAACAAGGCAGTATGTAGCCAGGGGTTGCACAACGTTAGACAGAGAGATACATACAGACAAACTGCGCACTTTTAAACTCTCGAGGCGTAATATAGAGATGTCACAACACATGACAATAATAATAATAATAATCATGATGATAATAATAATAATTACAATAAATTCTGAAAAGTGGTTCACACCGGAGCTATGGAAAAAATGCATCGAACACACCAAAAAAATAGAGAAACATTACTGGGAAAAGGATTGGCTAACAGAAGACATCCCCGTTGTTGAGCCACTTGTTATAAACTTAATTCATCTGATTCATCGGGCAGTGATTTTTCAGACAGTCAATAAGGGAGCAGTTTTATAATCTTATAATCTCAAAGTGTAAATTACTTCAAGCAATTAATCTTATAATAATAGCTTTTCAGCTGACACACCATTTTGAAAACCTGCCAATGGAGGTCCAAAGCCCTCGTTAAAAAAGGTGTTGGGAAATGTTTGACTTCTTGCGGAAATGAAATGTAAGACACGTTTCTCTAACTTGTAGGTAAAATTAGCAGAGGCTATTAGTGCTGTACATAAGGGACGCATATTTCAGGATATAAAGAAGACTTAAATAGCTAAGTTAAATAGACGTGAATGATAGTGTATTTTATTTTTTATTTATTTATTTTTTCTTAATCGTATTATCCTCCAGGGTTGGCTATTCCCTCGGACTCAGCGATGGATCCCACATTTACCGCCTCCATTTTGAAACTTCGGGATCGGGTATACAACTGGGGTGTGTAACCAGCACTTCGCCCAGGCGGCCTCACCTGCAAAGCGAACAGGGACCTTATGAGGGATGAGAAGATTGGGAGGGATAGGCAAGGAAGAGGGAATGAGGCGGCCGTGGCCTTACGTTAGGTATCATCCCGGCATTTGCCTGGAGACGAAGTGAGAAACCACGAAAACCACTTCAAGGATGGCTGAGGTGGGAATCGAACCCCTCTCTACTCATTTGGAGCACCCGAGGCTGAGTTGACCCCGTTCCAATCCTCATACCAATTTTCAAATTTCGTGGCAGAGCCGGGAATCGAACCACGGACCTCCGGGGTGGCAGCTAAGCACTCTGACCACAACACCACGGAGGCGAATATATATTATAATGTGTGTATTATAATTCGTCAATTTCACGTATGGTTTTTAATTTATTTTAATTAATGTCATTTTTCAAGTCCCCGTACTGCAGCTCCTTCACCAAGATTTTACTCGTATAAAATAATATCTTCCTTGTCACGTGAGTGACCATGGTTTAACCCATAGACATTCACTTTATCTTTCCGTTTCTTTTATATACCGGTATTGCCACCACAGAATTTCAACTACCATAATATAGTTAAGTGAACACGGAACTGTCCTTCATCCATTTTGCTGAATTATGATAAAATATTTGATGTAGTGTAATCGTGTGATAATTGCTTTGTATAACTTTGATAAAAGTTCAGTTTTATAAAATATTTGATAAAATTTATTTGATACATTTCTTTAGCAGTGTAATAGCGGCCTAACACAAATTACAATACAACAGAAATTCACAGACCTTACGGCTTGGAACGCGCGCGTATTATGTTTCACAGGGCAACGTCGCACAAATTTCCTCGACCGAGCACATTGTTCCCGTCGCTTGCTACGATACATTCTTCTCACATAACCAGCCGATTAAATATCAATCGATATAAAAGCAATTATCAAAAGTAGATAAAATGAAGTTTTACGTTAAGCCTTGCATTGCTATGAGCCTCATAACAAGCCATATTTCATACTGCTATGACCACCCAGGCCCGAGAAAAAGATGATTTACAAAATTCACAACAACTACTTAAAGAAACGTCAGATCAGATTAAAACTTCATATACGCGTTAACAATAAGTTCCTTTAAGACGTATTAGAGTTTCGTTACGATCCGATCAATACTTTTAACGTAATGATCCTTCTAAGTGAGCGCTCCGTGAACTTGGTAAGAAAAACCGGTACTTTTTTGTTCAATCTGCTATAAAATTTTAACGAAATACAATGCAAATATTTACTCTGTATCGTTACACGGCAATTAAAACAAGGAAAATTTTGGTGTGGGTTGTTCTTATGTAAGACTAAGGGTAAAGGTTTTATTGACCTCTAAACTCTAATATCTATACTTATTTCCCCGACAGTAGAGCATGGCTTTCGGTTCTCAACCGATAAGACCTCGGTTGTCCATTTCTGCCGAAAGCCCACTCTCCAACCTGATCCTGAGCTTTATCTGGGCGATGTAGCTTTGCCTGTGTTGCTACGCTCCGGTTCCTTGGGCTCCTTTTCGATCAGAAGTTAACGTGGGAGCCACACGTGCGGTGTTTGAAAACTGCCTGTGCTAAGAAGCTCAACATGTTGCGGTTTCTTGGCGGCACATCGTGGGGGGCGGACCGCACGGTGCTCGTACGTTTTTATAAGACGCTAATGTTATCTCGATTAGGTTATGGCAGTGTAGCATATGGTTAGGCCCGTAAGTCAGTGCTTGTTACACTGGACAGCGTCCACCACGGCGGTGTGAGGCTGGCGACGGGAGCCTTTGGACGAGCCCAGTCGTCCGCTTGCTCGCCATGGCTGGCGTACCTCCTTTACACCTGAGGCGCCAACAAGTACTGCTGACCTATGCTGCAACTATTCGACAGATGCCACTTCAGCCAAGCTATCCATGTTTTTTTTCCAATCCGAATCGCCGGCTGTATGATGCGCTCGCCCGAGCCACTCAGCCGGCAGGGATTCGCTTGGATGACTTATACCGGCAGTTCCGATTTCCTGCTGTCTCCTGTATCGTCCGAGTACCTAGCAAGGCCTCTCCGTGGATGGTCTCTCGCCCTGATATCCTGTATCTGCACACCTGCCCCATGTCGGACATGGACTCCTCCGTCCATCGGAGGCTGTTCCAGTCCGTGGTGAGTCGGTATCCAGGATCAGGGCTTCTATTCCCGGATAGTTTGAGGGTAAACGAGAAAGTAGGCTGTGCATTTGTGGTTGAGGATCGTCGGTTTCTCTTTTCACTTCCCGAGGCCTGTGGCGTGTACACAGCGGAGCTCTGTGCCATCTTAGAGGCTCTGCGGTACACGTTATCAGACGATCACCAGCACTTTCTTGTGTGTACTGACTCTGAGTGCGCTGCAAGTGATCGATGTGTGTTTCCCGAAGCACCCGTTGGTCCAGCGTGTGCATGACCTGCTCGTCAGTACGTGTAACGCTGGATCCGGGGTGACCTTTGTGTGGCTTCCTAGCTACATGGGTATTGCAGGAAACTTGCTTGCTGATCAGGCGGCAAGAGAGGCAGTCGCACTGCCCTCGCTACCGTATAAGGTGCCTGCTAGTGATGTGCGCTCTCAGTTGCGGCATTCGATCCTGTCGCATTCGGAGGAAGCGTGGCGTGCCACGCCTCCACCCAACAAGCTGAGAGGCATTAAGGAGACAACAAAGGTGTGGAAATCCTCCTTCCGATCGCTCCGGAAGGAAGCTGTGGTACTCTGTCTACTCCAGATCGGCCATGGGATTGCTACGCACTCCCACTTGCTAAAGAGAGAAGACCCCCCTGTGTGTACTTGCGGTGCCCACCTTACCGTGGCACACATTCTCTTGAAGTGTGTGGATCTGGCCGATCTGCGAAGGACTCTTTAACTGCCCAATACCCTCTCCCTTATTCTCCGTGATGCCTGTCCGTCAGTAGACCTACTGTCGACCAAAGTATTATGTGCACTGGAGTTTGAAGGTTGTTTGTGAAGTAACCAATAGACCTACATGCAATCCAATAACATCATCATTTTCGTCGTTCTATTTTACGTTAGTTCATGTAGGTTTGGAATTTATATTTTAATATTTTTTATCGCAGTTGGAACACAAAATGTGCCCGTTTTTAAGGCATGATTCACCAGCTAACCGCTCCGGGGTAAGCTGTACAGCGGTGCTGAGATGGAGCCCATCACTGCCGAGTGAGGCGAGGTCTTATTTCCCCGTTCAAATACAAACCGATATAAAATAAGTGAATTAATTTACGTATTTTAAAGTCATACAGCATAACGTTTTGATGTATAAGGATTACAAAGCGACCAAGAACTACATATTTCAACCACCCCAAGCCGAGAAAATGTTACCTTACAAAAAAGATAACAACTTTGTTTTTTGGACACGAAAAATTTTGAAATTAATAAACCTGTTGTACGACATTCCAGTGTATATTGTGTTAAAATTTGGATTCAATCTGATTACGGGTTTTTGAGATAATTCTCAAATGTGACGCATGGTTGAAACACGCTTGGATTTGCTAAAGCAGCTGTTCACCAAGTTTAAGCCCAAAATTGTCAAAAGCTCCTCATTGCTTGAAGTTGAGTACAACTTGATTCAAAATCAAAGAAGTGATCATGAGTTAGTAATTGGCATTCAAATTTCGAACATAGGGAATAATCTCCAGGATACAGATAAATTCCTTTTCTTTTCATCAGTGAGAAACTACTTTTGTACTGCCTGTGACTACATCATAATCAAGTTTCCACTCAAAGATGACGTGTTAAAGAATGCTCAAGTTGCTAGGTTAGACAAAATTGAAGATGCACAGTTTTCTTCCATTCGTTTTTTCTTGGAAAAGTTTCCTATCATGTTATGCAAGGAAGAGAATGAAACTACAGATGAGGTGGTGAATGAGCTTGAGGCAATCCACAGCTCTTCAGGTAGATGATACTTTGGCTACACATCAAGATGCTGCAAGTGATTCCAATTGGGCACAAATATCAAGAATTCGTGGAGCCGATGGACTTCTTAAGTATAACCGAATTTCTAGAGTCATCATCATCATCATTTCCCCTTATCCAGCTCCTGCCGGGTCGGGGTATTTATGGCACTTCTCCACTTTCCTCTTTCCTTCCACAATTCTTCTTCCACGATCTTGTCCCAGTCCAGACTTCTTTTTCTCACGCTGTTCTTCACTGAATCGATCCACCTTGTTCTAGGTCTTCCCCTTGCTCTCTCACCCTTGCACTTGGCCTCCAGCATCTGTCTTGGTATTCTATTTTCCTCCATCCTCTTTACATGTCCAAACCACCTCTGTTTATTCTTCTCAATTCTCTCATTTAGTTTACCCATCCCAACTTCCTTCCTAACATCTTCATTCCTCACTCTGTCTTTCCTTGTCTTACCTATCATACTTCTTAGGAATTTCATTTCACTGGCTTGGATTCTACTCTCTTGCCTGCTCGTCAGGGTCCAAGTCTCAGCTGCATAAGTTAATATGGGAACATAGTACATTTTATACATTACCTCCTTGCTTTTCCTTGGTACTTCCTTATCCCAAACAAGTTTTCTCACACTTTGATAGAATGCATTGCTCTGCTGTACCCTCCTGCCAATCTCCATGTCCAACCTACCAGTTTGCATCAATTCACTTCCTAGGTATTTGAAAGTGTCCACAATTTCCAAACTCTGACTTCCAATTTTCACAGTGCCCTTTCCTTGTCTTTCCCCTCTTGTCATCACCATGGTCTTGCTTTTCTCTGTACTGATTTTCAGGCCATACTTCTGAATATTTTCATTCAGTGCATCTAGTTGTTTTTGCACTTCTTCGGTGTTCCTTCCCCAGACCACAATATCATCTGCAAATAACAGTAACTTCATTTCTTTATGTCCATATGCTTCCTTTGTTTCCTTTACAATTTCATCCATTACCATTATGAATAAAAGAGGTGACAGCACACTCCCCTGTCTTAGTCCAGTCTTGTTCCTAAACCAATCTGTCTTTCCAACTGGGGTCAGTACCCTGCTAACACAGTTGTTGTACATTGCTTGCACCATTTCCAACATTTCTCTTCCCAGTCTCTTCTTAACCATGGTTTCCCATACCTTCTCTCTGGGGACACTATCATATGCCTTTTCCAGATCTATGAAAGTCATGATCAAATCCTCTCCATATTCCCAGTTCTTTTCCATCACCTGCTTCAAGCTAAAGATTGGGTCCACTGTGGATCTTCCACTCCTGAAGCCATACTGTTCCTCTTGCAACTCTCCTTCCACCTTTCTTCTCATTCTTCTTTCTAATATCCTTTCCAGTATTTTTACTATCTGTGATATGAGGGTGATCCCTCTATAGTTATCACACACTTTCTTGTCCCCTTTCTTAAACACTGGTATTATTAGCCCTTTCTCCCAGTCTTCTGGTACACATTTCCGTTTCCACACACACTTTAGCAGTCGATACAACCATTGCATACCAACAGGTCCAGCAGCCTCGATGCTTAAACATCGTCACATAATCATGGCAATGATTTACATTTTGTCATTTCAACAATTATAAACAGAAAACTTGCTAAAACCAATTGTACAGTATTTTTTATTACTGCTAAACACCCCTTGCTGACATGCATTTCATGGATTTCAGTTAGTTTGGAATATTCGTCCAAGTTTGCATTCCTTTCTCCACCACTGTAAGTGATACAGTTTCCTTAATCCCCAAGTCTGTTGCAATTTCAGTTATTGTTTTGTTTGAATTTGCCTCACTCTTTCATAAATCTTACAAATTAAAATTCTGGGTTGGCAAATTTGGCCTGTAGGTTGCAGGGTGACACTTCGTCAGAACAATGGGTCCTCTCGGCTGTTAATCTTGTTTTTCCTGACCAGCGGGCTGCCTCATTGTCGGACAGCTACTCAATTTTCCTCACGAGGCCGGATGCAACCAGCTCCAGACCTCGCGCCAGTTTTGAAAATCCCGGGCAGAGCCAGGGATCAAACCAGGGGTGGGAGGCAGGTGCACTATCCCAATTCCATGGGGCAGGCCTATACGTAATAAACATAATATCAAAGTCACAGAACAGTTTATGACAATGTTTCCAGCTCAGATACATTGCCGCATGTTACAACTACTGTGATGGTCCGAACTGACCAAGGTATGGCTTGAAGCAATAGGGAATGTTCAGGCCACCAAGTGTGACAATATTGGTATTACATTTTGAGAATGTGTGTGTTTATATTTTCTGGGTATGTAATGATTTTTTTATTTTTTATTTCCACAGGCGTTGAAGAAACATGAATATTTTGGTAAATTTGGCAAGATACATAAAGTTGTCATCAACCAGAGTACCTCCTATGCTGGGTCGCAGGTAGTGTGCTTCACAGTTTTTATAGCATATACTTTAGTTACAACATGGTCCAATTTTAAAAGGGTATATAATTTCCCAAATGCTCAGTTTTAATGTTCATTGAGCTTTTGGCTATGTTTTGGTGAAATATAGATAACTATCAAGTTGATTATAGCCAGTGACTCAAACATTTATGTTTCCAAATAGGCTAATTTTTGGAGTTTACAAAACTTTAGAATGTTACCCAATTTAATTGTATAGTTATCATTAAAAGCCCTGCTTGGATACGGATACCTGCAAAAAAAAAAATGCCATGCGGATATAGTTTGCATGGCTGTGCGGATAGCGGATAAGCTCTGGATAATGTTAGGAGAAAATTTGCAAATAGTTTTTAGAATACAATCCAAACTTGTTTAATATCATTATTAGGAGCCGGATGTTTATGGCATACCGTTATCATATTTTTCCGTTATGTTCTTTTTCATGACAAATGTATGATGATGATGATTTAAGCTAATCTCATTCAAATAATGTCATTAAGCATAATTAACACTCCGAACATGAAAGGGTTGCAATTGTGGCTGTAAAACATTCATTTTAAACATAGCACATGACATACAAAGCCTAAGGGAACGACTTTTTCCTCAAATGCCTAAATATGTTGCTTTAGTAATTTATGCTTTAACTAATTAAAAATATTATTGTAATGCCTATATATTCGGATAACAAACATGGGAATGCATAAAAGAGTCACGTGAATGTGGGGCTGTTGCGAATAACAGTCTTACGGATGCGGATAACGTTTTGTTTATCCGCGCAGGGCTCTAGTTATCATACTGCCTCTTCTTTCATTTTTCTAATAATAATCAGTTCGAATGAGCTGTAATGGTGTACGTTCAGTGGAGTGAGTGTTTACATGTTCCCCCTTGTGGGTGGGGGGTTTTAGAATACATCCACGGTATCCCCTGCCTGTCGTACGAGGCGCCTGAAAGGGGCGACCTTGGCTATTCTATTAGGTTTCTTGCTTGTCTTGCGAATTGGACCTCCTGTGGGTGGGAGGGGTGGAATACACTCACAGGTATACCCTGCCAGTCGTAGAAGGCGACTAAAAGGGTTTCTTGGCCCAGGTCCCCTTTACGGGTTTGACAGCCAGGTCTAAACATCATATTTGTGCGGTATGACCCCATAAGGTTATATCGCACGCTTTTTCATACATGTTTTTGAGGTCTGGCACTCAAAATTAATATGTGCGTGCTATCAGGGGGAGGGCCACCTAAGTATGCGACTATGTTCGAGAGCCTGTTCGGTCTGGCCACACCGACAGGGCGGTGCGCCATGTACCCTGCAGTAGTATCCGCCTGACAACGCAGGTCCCCGCACTGCTGAATGCCTGTGCTGGAAAACTCTCTCGTATATGACAAGGGGTACATGCCTGTATGGCATGTCTAACATCGGACCCTCGGGCAATGCCTTCCAAGCTAGGCGGGCCTTGCCTTGGCTGGGTAGAGCCTACGGAGACAGCCCGTGATTGGAGTTTGTGGCATTCAGGGAGGCTGAAATGGCCATGGGAAAGAAAGGAAATATCTCCCAACAGGGTGGTTCCCCACCCAAGTCTTTAACTTTTAGTGCGATCAAGGGTTCAACCCCTTGGCAACAGTCCATTTGTGAAAATCTAGGTGCTAACACCCCCAAGTTTCTGGTAGCGACCAGTACAGATGGGGGTGATTTCAAGCTGTTAATGATAGAGCGTACAGTCACTCGTCCTGCTAGAAGGACCTTCCGGAAGTACTTTTGTACACAGCGGCGCGTCCTTCCAGCAGGACTTAGGACCCTTATGGCAAATGTTTGAACTGGCCTTCCAGCAGGACGCGTCCTTCGGGCAGTACTTTGGGTTATCGGAGCGTAATAATACTGCAGATCTGGTACTGGGCAAACAATAAAAGTCTGTAAATATTCTAAAACAGTGTAATATGACTCATATTGACTAATACAATAACTGTCTTGTAATCACTTATTGACTATAAAATGTATAAACGTATAAAGTATAAACGTGTTTTCTTACAGCGCAGAGACTATATAAATGTATGAGAAGTATAAAAAAGTTGTAAACATTTTAAGATCGAAAATAGGCTATATAAAATGCATAAGAAAATGGGATTTATTTCCTTACAGCTTTAGCCTTTTCAAGGAATATCTAAAATATCTAAAATTAACATCTAAAATATATAAATGAAAAAATGTTCGATTTCTTGCTTTTCGACTGCAGTCATTTCTTCAGAAATATTCACACGGACGTGTGAGGTTACCTCTACAGGTAAATTCACTTAATCAGCCAACAAAGCTTCTACGGGTCTTGTTTATGGTGGAACGCCAAATGTATTTTTTATCAACTGCAAGGCTAGTGCTGTAGTGAAGTCTGAGTGAGACGTCTTTTCATTGGCAGGTCTGTGCATGATGTATGCTAAAAAGGCGTAGTCTCAATAATACCAAATATACTAGCAAACATTCTATGATGCCACTAGCAAATACCGAGTGACTCCATGCATTTCCGCTGTTTGGAGCATCGAAATAGGTAGCAAAATATAAACACGACCACCCTTACGTATAATCGCTGCCATTACTGAACGGTCAGAGCTACCAACTTCAGACTTGCTTGCGCTGATTCGTTACATTTCCCTCTTTATAATGGAAAAAAGAACGGTGTTGCCAGCAGGACGCTTCGTCCTCATATAAGCAATTGAATTACGTACTCAAATGAGTACGTAACGTCCTGCCGGCAGTGCCTTGTACGTTCTATCATTAAAGAGTATTCTTTCTCGCCACATAGAAGGTGTCTATGGTGAGCTTGAGAAAGTATAAAAGATGAGAAACGGTAGCTTGTTGCTTAAGACCGGGACTGCTGAGCAAGTCGACCATCTTCTGAAGTGTAACCACTTGGGCGATCTCCCCGTCAAAGTGGAAAAACACAAGTCTCTGAATCAGGTTCGGGGAGTTATCCTCCATCGGGACCTGATTCTGAACACTGACGAGGAGCTCACAGAGGATATGAAGTACCATCACGTGACCGATGTCCGGCGCATTACGCGCAAGGTCAACGATCAGATCGTTGACACAGGTGCTTTCATTATTTCCTTTGAGCTCTCAGTACTCCTGGAGAAGGTTAAGGTCACAAGTTACCGTTGTGATATCCGACCCTATATTCCATCTCCAATGCAATGTTATAACTGCCAGAAATTCGGGCACATGTTATCTCGGCGCTCGAATCCTGCAATCTGCGGAACATGTGGTAAGGTACCTCATGATGCGGAGCAGTGCACAAAGCCATATCAGTGCACTAACTGCCCTGGATTTCATTCTCCTCGAGACAGGGACTGCCCTGTCTTCCAGAGGTAGAAGAAATCCAGGAGAGCAAAACCCTGGATGGTCTCGCCTACCAGGAAGCCTGCAAGAAGTACCATACCATGATTGCTCCTGTTCCTACGATTGATTACAGTGTTGATTATACCAAATTTGGTTCCGGCTACCTCATCTTTTGTACCAGCTGTGAAACCCTCTGTTGTGGCTCCTGTTCACTTTTCAGTGAATGTTACCAAGTTTAGTTACTTGGATTTATAACATAACCTCTTACCTGTCATCTGTCATTCCATTTTTTTCAATTTGTACTTGCTCGCACGTGTTCCATGATACTGTAAATGATTTCCGGAAGTAATGTTGGTCACAAGGTTCATTTCAGTTGGCCCCTTACTGTGATTGGCCTTCAGCATCGTTCGAGAATTCTCCACGCTCTCGGATTGGCCGACGTCACCTGTCTGCATCACGCAACCCGCGTGATCGCCGGTATAAAGCCTGAACGCAGCCTACATCAATTGCCATTTCTTCGCCATACCTTCGCCATTCACTCTTCAGTTGTCTCGGCCGTCTTCACCATCTGCGTGAAACAACGAGAAACTACGTGCAGAAATTGGACCATGCCAGTCAAAGAACGACTCTGCACCAGTCGCTATCTTCAAACATGACAACATACTCCAAGAACTTCTCAAAATAAGGGTCATGAAGATCGTCTCTGCACAAACTCTACAAAATTGCTTCTCTGCTGAAGTGCTGGCACATTGCCTTAAATCGCTGGTCCAACTCAATTTGTCATCGCTAGAGAGTTCTTCTACATCGACAACGTGTCGATATTTGGCCTACGGCAATCATCGATTTTGACAGCATCTGCTCAAGGTGGCATTTATCTTCAGTGCTAAACAATCTCCAACATTTCGAAAGAAACAAAAGTGATCAACAAGTGTTCCCGTTATGGAAATCTCTCCAAAGAACTGCCCAAGCAAGTTAAGTGCTGACTCTAACCTCCAAATTGCCAAGTGTATCTGCCATGTTCAACTTAACCTAACTTATTTGTTTAGCGTGGCCGCAAGTACTTTGCCTTTTTAAAGTGAAAACTACGGTATGTTAAAACAATTACTTTTTGTTTTCTTGCATGTTTGTTATAACTTATTTAAACAAATTCTCTTGTTTGAAACGACTTCCGGGATGTAAGTTTCTCCCCTGGTGCTTGTCGATCTTTCTGATGGTTGACTATACTGTTTCATTTAAACCAAAGCATGCTAACCAGGCATATTTCTATTTCTAGTCACTCTTTGAAGCTCGTATTGAACAATGAAGTTATTCTCCTATGACTTTGGCCCTGCATTTGCAAGCAGCCTTAATTTTGTAAATTTTGCAAGCAGCCTTAATTTTGTAAATTATGCTAGGATTATTCTACCTAGCGACCTTCAACCATAAAATGGTTAACTTATTCTTATCTCTTGTTAATTTATACTTCATTAGAATTTAAAGTCTATTCATTGTTTTTCAAGTGTTGTTGGCTGGTGCCTATAGAGCTTCTATTACCTGTTTCTAAGGTTGTTGTTACTGTTGATCTTTATACAAATTATAAATAAAGATCATTTTTATTTGGCAAACTGTTTCTATTAGCTGTTTTCTTTTTTAATGTCCCATTTATTTCTACCTACTTGTATATTAAGCTAGAGGCTTCACCTCTAGTTCTGTCTGAAAGGGGAGGTCTAGCATCGACGGATCCTAACCAGCTCCATAGATCCAAGTTTAGAACCTAAGATCAAGAACACCAGCCCGAAGGTGAATGCACTATCACCTTCAGCCACCAAGAAGACTGTGCGGGCGACGGTTCGTCTGCCCGCACAGCAGGGGGCGAAGTCGAAGACTTCCTTCCCAACCAAGCGGTCGGCAAAAGCCGCGCCTAAGCCGGCGGCATCGTTCTACTCCTGGCCCGTCTAGGACTGTTAGGGAGGTGGGGAAGAAGAGAACCCGCACCATGCGATCCCTTTCTTCACCTAAGGGGAAGCCATCTGCCCCACCAGCTGCGGATGCTTCTGCACCTGGGGACGTTCTGGTCCCCAGGTCTGCGCGCTCCCCACGGAGATCCCCCCGCCGCCGAACTGCGTCCTGGAAATCTTCCGCTGAGTCGATCCACTCCACGACCTCGCCTGAGGTCATGGAGATTATAATCGACGTAGTGGGTGATGATCCGCCGGAGGTTGAGTTGGAGCTTGCTGCTCCAACTTATTCACTAGTTTACAAGTTCACACTATGGCACTGTTACAGTGGAATTGTAACAGTTATGACTGGCATCTGACTGAGCTCCGTCAGCTCATCGCACAATACGCAGCGAGTATAGCCTTCAGGCAACGAACCTCAGGCCTGATCACGAGACTGTTCTGAGAGGTTTCAGACTATACTCTAAAGAGCGACCAGACGCCGCCCGGGCTTCCGGGGGCGTTTGCACCTTCGTTCGCTCTGACTGCTATAGTGAAGAGTTTCCATTAACCACTGATCTAGAAGCTATTGCAGTTCACGTGTCATTGCCTGTTATGATAACAGTTTGTAACGTGTACCTTCCACCGAACCAGATCTTGGTATTAATGCTGTCTTTGATCTTGTCGATCAACTTCCAGCCCCTTTCCTACTCGTGGGTGATTTTAATGCACATCACCCACAATGGGGATCACTATCTTCCTGCCCCAGAGGAAGGGAAGCGGAGGGCTTAATTCAAGGGTTGGATTTATCTCTATTAAATACAGGGGAAGCTACGCATCTTAACTTAGCGAACGGCACGTACTCACACATCGACTTGAGTGTGTGTAGCCGTGCGCTGGTCCCCCTATTTGGTTGGTATGTACACGACGACCTCTGTGACAGTGACCATTTCCCAATCGTTCTTACTCTTCTGAACCAGAAGCCCGTGGAGTTCCCCAATCGTTGGGTACTTAAGCGGGCAAATTGGCCCTCGTTTCAAGAACGAGCTGTGTTCGATGATCTTGGTTGCCGGAGCGTCGATGATGAGGTACAGCACGTTACCGATGTGCTTCTTGCTCAAGGTTTGTAGAAGACAGGTTGGCTCGTAACTTGCCTTCCGCTGGCAGCGGGGAGGGGGTAACGCGTCATCGGGCCTACGAGAGGCGCCAGTCTCCATTTACCGAGTGGACTGAGTTGACCAATTTTGCTAAAAAAAAAGTGGAGAAATGAAGGAAATGTATCAGAAGTTTCATGGAGATACTTCGGATTTCGAAAACGTATCATTGCAGTTACAGCTGATATTTTTTCTAAGGAGTTCACTGGCATTCTGCGACAACTAGTTGCAACTTGCAAGCTTCTGCCGCCAAAGAGTATTTATAAGAATAAACTACCGGTATCTTAAAAGGAAACAAGTAGTTCTGTGAATAACATAACAGCCTATATTCGTATATCCTATTTATATTAATTGCCTCTATAAACATACAACATTTCAGTTTGATTGCTGTCATAGATTAAAAGATATTGAGAACCGTCTAAATATTTCGGATGGTCGCCATGTTGTATTTTAATATATGTAGGCCATAGAGTTATGAACAGTACTACCAGATTAGGATTATTGTGTACATTCATTATTCAAACTTTGATTTCGATCGCATGATTAAAACACAAGAGATAAAAACTTAATTTTAAAATTTCGCACAGCCACCATCTTAAAGTTATGGAAACAATTGAACTAAATTAGATGTCAGTGCATTGCAATTTTCACTGTAATTTTTTGTACCAAGTTTCACTGCGTTCGGATGGTTAAATTGTGAGAAAAGTCTATTTAAATGTTTCAACTTTGCTTGGCCTCCATGTTCGTTTTGTATAGTTAACGGGTTTCTGAAAGTCTTATAGGTGAACGTCTAGCAGTGTCCTTTATCACCATACCAAATTTCAGGGTGATATGAGTAATTGCTTCGGAGATATAGAATGCCGGTGAGATATTTCACCCAGCCGCCGTGTTGGATTGGTGAGACGTAATAAAATCTGAAGGGCTCGTACTGGGTCTGCCGAAATAGTACTATGACCTTATGGAGTTTCGTTAAAGTCGCTCTAGCCGTTTAGAAGTTATAAGGGGACACACACACACGGACGCACACACACATGGGCAAAAGGTGATCTCACAAGCCTACTTTTTTTTTTTTTTCATAAATGAAAATGGGCTAAAAAGGAGAAGGATCGACATTAAAAGGACAAAACTCTGGTGATCGAGAAACGTGAACAAGGTCAAGAAACGTGTTTAATGAAGTATTGGTGCACAAAGTGGACATTCCAGTAAATGCCAGTGAATTGTTTCTGGTTGTAGGAGACAAGAACATCAATTGAATAGGTCCCCACCAGAACCTTGCAAGCACCGGAAACCAAATTTTACAGGAACTGAAAAAAATGTTTATTTCTCAAATTAATTGATTAATAATACTTTTTAGGTACGGTAACATAATCTAATTTTTTTTTTTTTTAACTACTCCCACCTCAATTTCAAAATTAAAAGCTTATTATCTGTAGAGTTTTAAGCAAAATATTTTTCTTTCTTCTTGGTTTAGTATTTGCAACGTTTTGCCAAATGCGATTTGTTTTCTCGTTATTGATTGCGGGAGACTAGAAGACATAACCCCGAGTTCACAGATGTAAAGCAAAGTATTTATTTCTTATATTGTTCAAACATAACATTTTTATATAAAATATAATAAATGTTTTCATCGTCACAGCCAGATAGTTCACATTGTTATAGATCTAATACCAGATCAGTACACGTGTCAGGCATAGCTCATTCACGGAGCCTGCATGATACAAGAGCAAAATACTCGCTTGTCGGAAGATGTGACATCTAGGTTGTCAGATAGTGTTGATGTGGTTGGCGAAAGTGACACTGACATTCTGCGGGGTCACCAACATCGTGGTGTTGTTATCAGTGACAGTTTTGCTTACTCCGAGAGTGGCGGTAATGAAGACGAACTTGTACAGTAGGCAGCAATGACAGCATTATAAATAATAAAGCAGTGCTTAGTGAAGCAATGGGGATGGGTGGATCTGCGCCTGTTGGAGATACAGTCCGCTCTGAGTGTTAGTATATATCAGTTTTATTATGTTGAAGGAGGTGTATAATTAATTTAGTCATGTGATTTAGCGTTCAGCTTCATTTATTATTCACAACAATTCATTAGTTGACACTCTGAAATGGCTGCTGCCCTTAAAAATTATTTACTGAGCGTGTAATTCGCTGCGGACAAATGACTGATTCAAATGCAGCAGGCCCGTGGCGTATTCCCGCGCGCTCTCCCATTGGCTTAGTTATGAGCTAACCTGTCTTCTACAAACCTTGCTTCTTGCTGCCGCCGAAGAGTCCATTCCATCCTTTTCTGGGACTCCTCGTTGCAAACTCGTCCCCTGGTGGACTGAGGATATTGCAGCGGCAATAAGAGACCGTCGTCGCGCTCATAAGCATTATCGGCGACGCCCAAACAGGGTCAATTTGGTGGCGTTAAAGAAATGTTGTTCCAAGGCACGGTTTCTTATCCGCCACAGTAAGAAACAATCCTGGGAACAGTATGTGTCGTCTATCACGGCACATACCCCATCCTCTCAAGTGTGGACTAAACTACGACGCATTTCGGGAATTCAGACATAATCTACTGTACCGGGCATTTCCATTGATAATGAATTGGTTACAGATCCTTATCGCGTTGCAAACCATCTCGCATCGTATTTTGCCGATATATCCAGTTCGGATAACTACGCTCCAGATTTTGTTGCTTTGAAGCGCAAGGCAGAACGCTACCAGCTCTGTTTTGCTTCCCGCGCTTTGGAGGACTAGAACGTGCCCTTTACGGAGTGGGAACTCCGTGGAGCGCTGGCGCTCTGCATGGACAAGTCTCCCGGGCCGGATAATATTCACAACCAGATGCTTAACCACCTTAACGATGAGAGCATTCGTTATTTGCTCAAGGTGTTTAATCGAATCTGGTTGGAAGGTGTGTTTCCAGCGCAATGGCAGGAAGGTATAATTATACCTATTAACACAAAGTGATAAAAATGTCCAGCATAACTCAACACATTACTAGCGTTTCGCCCCAGCGTGCCAATAATGGGCTCTTCAGTTGGTAAAGGCACACCTACCAAGTCGCGTAGCAGGTACACACTGAAAAGGCCATTCAAGACGCCGACTGAAGAGCCCAATTGGCATGCTGGGGAGAAAAGCTTGCAATGTGTTGAGTTATGCTGGACATTTTTATCAATTTTTGTGTTAATTATAATAGCTCAAAGGACAATACTCATTTTGATTCTCTTTCGAGAACATTTGATTGTAATTATACCTATCCTGAAGCCCGATAAGGATCCCAATTTGACAGGGAGTTACAGACCTATTTGTCTCACAAACGGTCTGTGCAAGCTCTTTGAGAGGATGCTCAATCGGCGACTGGTGTGGGTCCTGGAGAAACGAGAACTCCTGTCTGAATACCAGTGTGGTTTCAGGGCGTCTCGGAGTACCAACGACCATCTGGTACGCCTGCAGACTGCCATACAGGACGCTTTTCTCCGGAGACAGCACCTAGTCGCTGTTTTCTTTGACTTCGAGAAGGCCTATGACACCACTTGGCGTTACGGTCCTCTCGACCCTGCATCAATGGAAATTCCAAGGTAACTTGCCTGTCTTTATTGCGAATTTTTGTCCCTTCGCCTATTCCGTGTCCGTATAGGGAGGACATATTCACAATATTACGTACAGGAAAACGGAGTCCCACAGGGATCGGTGCTTAGCGTAACATTATTTCCAATTGCCATAAACGGTATAGTAGCTGCTGCTGGCTCAGCGGTGGTACCGTCGGTATATGTAGACGATTTCGCTCTACATTCTAGTGCACAAAATATGGCGGTCGCTGAACGACAGCTACAACAAGCTATTCGGAGAGTGGAACACTAGAACATGGCTTTTGGTTCTCTACCGCTAAGACCTCGGTTGTCCATTTCTGCCGAAAGCGCACTCTTCATTCTGATCCTGAGCTTTATCTGGGAAATGTAGCTTTGCCTGTTGTTGCTACATACCAGTTCGTTGGGCTCCTTTTCGATCAGAAGTTAACGTGGGAACCACACGTGCGGTGTTTGAAAACTGCCTGTGGTAAGAAACTCAACATGTTGCGATTTCTTAGCTGCACATCGCGAGGGGCGGACCGCACGGTGCTCCTACGTTTTAATAAGGCACTTATTTCATCTAGATTAGATTATGGCAGTGTAGCATATGGTTCGGCCCGTAAGTCAGTGCTTGTTAAACTGGACAGCGTCCACCACGGCGGTGTGAGGCTGTCAACGGGAGCAGGTGTGATTAGTTACCACGAACCATTGGATCAACCAATTAAACGTTTCCATTATCAGACAGAACTCGGGAAGTATTCAGGACATATCAGCAAATGCAAAACAAGAAAAAGAGAGAGAGCAAGTTGCTTTAACATATGGATATATTTATTTTCAAAACAATCCAACAAATGAAAAATATATAAATTGAATAAAGTATTTTAACCAAGAAACCATGTTCTTGCCAGTGCTTGGGGTTGAGCCCGGGGTTGAGCCCAGAACACTACAAACATCTTTGAAGTTTCGGAGGCTTTGCCCCATTAATATAACAAATGGCAAAACAAAATTGTATAACTAACTTCCATAAATATGGGGCCTTTGGAGTTTTAACCCAAGGTAATTTTGACATAAGAAAGGAAGGCATGAAAAAAGGTGAAATACCCTCCTATAAAGAAAACATTTGTGAAAGTTGCATAGAGCATTTAACATGAAAGCGAAGAATAGAAAGTAGAGGCATAGCCTATAGAAGGAGCTATGACGGTCAGGGACCCAATCCTGCCGCTCCTTATGAAAGCAGTTGCATGCTTTAAACAAAAGCAAGCAAATAGATATTCCTAAAAGGAAAATGGCAAGAGCCGTTACGTAATCTTGCCTCGGACAGCATGAAGAAGATTAAAGTAACTATGATCCAGAAAATGTATCAAAACATGTAGATTAGAAAACCTATGATGCTGGCAAAGCACACTTGACAAAATACACAATTTATAACATATTTTAGGTTGCACAGGTTAGCAACTTTAGAAGAATGCAGAACAGTTGCCAACATTAGATATGTCACACGTGGTACCGTTGAGTATACAGACAGGTTGAAGCACTTGCAGTTTTAAGGAGTAGAATGTTGTAGCATTCACAAAAAGAACAGCTTTCTAGAAAAGCCATAGAAGACGAAAACATAGGTAATAAACCTATTTCCGTTGAAGGTGCATAACGAAACTGTTTTTCGCTGCACTGATGATGTGAAGTTCTTACATGAAGAATGTTCATTTTTCAAACATTGCGTTTGAAATACCAAGATTGCGATGAAGTTAGATCACGAAGCGAAGATGTCTTAAAGACATTACGACGTGTAGGCACTACTTCTTGATGCAGAATTACGATAGTACATTATGACGAAATGATTTTTAAGTCCGGTAAACAAGACTGGTGAGCAGCTCCTATGTCTGCAAGGAAAATCACAAAGATCCAGCCTGGCAAGCCGTTTAAATAGGCGACCAGAATATGTTCCAGGACATTCTTCGGCACTTAATGGAGAAGACGTGCTGTGATTGGCCGAAGCTTGGAGGTCAACCAATGAGAGAGTAGCTATCGCAGCCAGTTCCTCTTCAACATTCTCGTCATGTAGACTGAATGTAATTTTTTTTTTCTTTTCGTGTAGCCTCCTGAGAGGCCGAGTGCAGGTCTTTCTAGTCGACGCCCGTGGGCGACCTGCGCGTCGGGATGAGAGATGAGTTGAATGGATGAAAGTGGGCAAGGATGTGGAAGGAAGTGGCCATGGCCTGTCAGAAGGTACTGTCCTAGCATTTGCCTGGTGTTGAAAATGGGAGAAATGTCTTAAAAGTGAGCATGGCTTATGAAATAATACGTAAGTAATTTACAATATACGTACTTAATTTGAAATAGAAGCACTATTATAAAATGAAAGATCACTAGCACGTGGTGATCGAAAAGAGGTTATGAACAAAAATGAATTCTGTTGACTGACACAAATTACTTAAACTTGCAATATTAAGGAATTAATTTATTCGCAAATGCAAACAGGAACCTTTCAGACGAGCCCAGGCGTCAGCTTACTCGCCGAGGCTGCCGTACCTCCTTTACACCTAAGGCGCCAACAAGTACTGCGGATGCTGCAACTAATCTACAGATGCCACTTCATCCAAGCTATTCATGTTTGTTTACCAATCCGAATCACCGCCTGTATGATGCGCTCGCCCAAGCCACTCGGCCGGCGGGGATTCGCTTGGATGACTCATACCGCCAATTCAGATTTCCTTCTGTCTCCTGTATCGTCCGAGTTCCTAGCAAGGCCCCTCCATGGATGGTCTCTCGCCCTGATATCATCCTGGATCTGCACACCAGCCCCAAGTCGGACACGGACTCCTCCGTCCATCGGAGGCTGTTCCAGTCTGTGGTGGGCCGGTATCCAGGATCCGGGCTTCTATTCACAGAAGGTTCGAGGGTAAACGAGAAAGTAGGCTGTGCATTTATGTTTGAGGATCGTCGGTTTCTCTTTCCACTTCGCAAGGCCTGTAGCGTGTACACCGCGGAGCTCTATGCCTTCTTAGAGGCTCTGCGGTACATGTTGTCAGACGATTTCCAGCACTTTCTGGTGTGTACTGACTCTCTTAGTGCGCTGCAAGCGATCGATATGTTTTCCGAAGCACCCGCTGGTGCAGCGTGTGCGTGACCAGCTATTCAGTGCATTTAACGCTGGAACCGGGGTAGCCTTTGTGTGGGTACCCAGCCACATGGGTATTGCGGGAAACGAGCTTGCTGACCAGGCGGCGAGTGAGGCAGTCGCACTGCCCTCGCTACCGTATAAGGTACCTGCTGGTGAGCACGCTCTCAGTTGCAACATTATATCTTGCCGCATTGGGAGGAGGCGTGGCGCCACGCCTCTGCCCAACAAACTGAGAGGCATCAAGGAGACAACGAAGGTGTGGAAATCATCCTTCCGATCTCTTCGGAAGGAAGCTGTTGACTCCGGATCGGCCATGAGATTGCTACGCCCTCCCACTTGCTAAAGAGAGAAGACCCCCTGTGTGTACTTGTGGTGCCCACCTTACTGTGGCACACATTCTCTTGGAGTGTGTGGACCTGGCCGATCTGCGAAGGACTCTCAAACTGCCTAACACCCTCTCCCTTATTCTCCGTGATGACGGGCCGTCAGTAGACCTTGTGATCTATATTTTGCTCAATACGCCATTATATAAACAAAGAATGAGCAAACTGTTGATAGCTGTTTTGGTCAAGTCCCAACAGTGGGTTTACACGGGAACCTTCAGAGCGGTGTCAGGGATTATAAGTATGCAGAGTGGTTCACCAGCCCCTTTGGTTTTGTGAAAACCACCTAACATTGCTGGTGTGATGAACTATCACTATTGGATTGACCAATTAAAGGTCTCCATTATCAGACGTATTTTGGGTGAATTCAAAATAGATCAAAGTTTGAGCGTTAAGGAACATGGGAACATTTAGCATATATGACTCAAGAAAAGAAGAGAGTGGGTAGCTTAGACATATATATTTTCTTTCAATAAACAGAAAATAAGTTAGCATAACCAAAAACAATATTCAGTTTTGTACAACTTTGCTTTTCTGACAAAGAAAAAGTAATTCATTGAATTGTGAGCCAGGTTAGGCACTAAAAATGTTTTAATACAAAAGGTAGCTTGTATAGAAAGAGAAAAGAATAGTGACATAGCCTATGAAGGGGGCTAATGGCTGACAGGAGCTTAATCTTGCAGTACCTTATGAAAAAAGAAGGGAAACTGAAAAGGCAGTTGCATAGAAAGACATAGCCTATAGAAGGGGCTAGTGACTGACAGGGGCCAAATCCTGTAGCACCTTATGAAAGAGAAAGAATTAGGGAGTTGCCAAGATGCAACAAAAATATTTCCAACGGAACTGCAATGGCAGACGCAGGTATGTGTGAGCTGCATGAAAGTTAACCATGTAATATTTCCGAAGAAATTGAAATGGCAGAAGCAGGTAGGCAAGTAGCCTACCTGAAAGTGAATCATGAAATGTTCCAAGAAGAAGTGCAATGGCAGACGCAGGTATGCACGAGAATTAATGAGACTTTTCTCAAATGAAAAATGGATAAAGCAAGCCGATATGTCATACCTCGTAGGAAGAATGGGAAAAGCCAGCCGAATATTAAAATTGAGAAAACTATTGAAGTAGGCTTGTATGAATCTTTCCTCAGATAGAAATAATATAAGGTAGAACAGTAAATTACACTTCTCACAACACAGGTTATGTGTAATTAACCGAGTACTTAACTGTAACAAAGTGAGGTTAGCAACCCAAATGTTCGAAGAAACGAATGGTGTCACGTAGAACTCTTGCTTGAGCAGTAATGATAACATTAGTTATGTCACTTTGAATAGCTTTCACAAAAAGTAGAGACTTATAATAAGCCATATGAAGACGATGTCCTAAGTGATAATGTATTCACTTTGTAGATAGATTGCGTAGGAATAGTTTTCCATAGCACTTGAAGATGTACAGTTCACATCTAGAAAAGTTTGTTAGCACTAACATGTCGTAGAAACACGTGGCTGGTGATCGAGGTTTGATCACAAAGAAAAAAATGTCAAAAGACATTGAGAAGTTCAAATAATACTTCTTGATGTGGAAATTAAGGTGATACGTAGACAATATTTGAAGATTTAAGTCCGGTTTACAAGACTGGTGGACAGCATGATGACCGTCGAAGAAAGCACAAAGCAGTCAGCCTGGGAAACCACTTAAATAGCTAGGCAGACTATGTTCCAGAAGCGTCCATGGTTCGCGGTTGGAAAAGACAGGCCTCGTCTAGGGAAGACGAGCGGTGATTGGCTGACGCGTAGCAGCTGCGTGGTGGCTGGCCAATGAGCGAGCAGCAAATGGTGATCAGTTGACCACGAGGTTTCAAGCGTACAAGACGAACGTGGAACGTGGCCAAAACACTTGGAGAATTTTCTGAGAAGCGAACTAGGCTTATGAACTAACAAGTAAATAATTTTACAACATATTTGTTTTAACATGAAAGCATTTTACAAAACGAAATATCACGTACACATGGTGACCAAATAGAGGTTATGAAAAAGAAGTTTGTATCTGACTTTGACATTTTCACACAACTTGCAAAATTAACAAATTAATTATTAGCAAATGCGAACAATTGCACTTTGCCCGATGGTCGATATTGTTCTGCGCTCTGCCTGTGTGACAGCAATGTAAATTGAGTCGTGGGCCTAGCAATGAAAAAACAATCATGCACACTTCCCCACCAAATAATAAGGACCATTGAATAAACATGTGATTTACTGCTCCTAGGAACAATACACTTGCACGTAATACAATCAAATTATTAGGTTATGCCACACGTAATACAATCAAATTATTAGGTTATGCCACACGTAATACAATCAAATTATTAGGTTATGCCACACGTAATACAATCAAATTATTAGGTTATGCCACACGTAATACAATCAAATTATTAGGTTATGCCACACGTAATACGATCAAATTATTAGGTTATGCCACACGTAATACGATCAAATTATTAGGTTATGCCACACGTAATACAATCAAATTATTAGGTTATGCCACACGTAATACGATCAAATTATTAGGTTATGCCACACGTAATACAATCAAATTATTAGGTTATGCCACACGTAATACGATCAAATTATTAGGTTATGCCACACGTAATACAATCAAATTATTAGGTTATGCCACACGTAATACGATCAAATTATTAGGTTATGCCACACGTAATACAATCAAATTATTAGGTTATGCCACACGTAATACAATCAAATTATTAGGTTATGCCACACGTAATACGATCAAATTATTAGGTTATGCCACACGTAATACGATCAAATTATTAGGTTATGCCACACGTAATACGATCAAATTATTAGGTTATGCCACACGTAATACGATCAAATTATTAGGTTATGCCACACGTAATACGATCAAATTAATAGGTGTTCTGTAATAGTAGAAAGTTAAATGAACTCTATAAACTATGATTAAAGACTTTGACACAGATATTAGCGTTTGAGGTGGAACGGCCACTGTTAGGTAGTAAACGTCTTTCGTGTATTACATATGTTTTATTTGTGGATGAGTCTGGTTAGGGCCAGTCAAATATGGTGTATGAGAAGGGATAGAATGGTGCTTCGAATCCAGCATTGGGCATATTTCTTTGAACGACATCCTGTGCTCCATTTTAGTGGGGATACAGTACTAAACCACACCTTAAGTCACATCACCACATTTATTCACTCCCGTATTCCTGTGAAGAGTACAGCGAAATTTGCTAATGTATGGAGAAAATATGATGGATTTAGTAGGTCATGTCACCTCGCGACTTAATCTGTAATGGCAGAAAGTTAAATGAACACCGTAAACCATTATTTATAACTCTGACACTGTTGAGGTCGAAGTCTTTGTGGCTGTAGTAGAGCCATCCTTACTTCTGACTTGAAGTTTTAGTGCTACGCTACAGCTATCTAACGGTCAGGAGTGAAATCACATTAACTAGCCAATCACAGGCAGCCATTCAAATCGATAGAGTGCCGTACGATAAACCGCGACATCGCGAACGAATCTCTATTTGTCGTGATATATCGATTTGAATGGCTGCCTGTGATTGGCTAGTTGAAGTGATTTCACTTCTCACCGCTAGATAGCTGTAACGTAGCACTGAAACTTCAAGTCGGAAGTAACGATGGCTGTACTATAGTCAAGTATAGTGCTACACTTTTAGCAAGTACCACGTATGTTGCCTTGGTGGCAGTGGCGGTTAAAGGCCGGTGATACAAGGTGTCTATTGGGTGCCGCCAGGGGGGCGATGCCCCCCCCCCCAAAAAGGTTTTCAAAAATAAAGGGGGAAAAAAAGAAAATGAGAAAGAGAAAGGCAGAGGAGAGAGAGGGAAGAGTACAAAGGTTTGATTTGACAGTTCCAATTTTGACATATTTCGATCAAACACTTATAGTGTATACTTGCGGGAGAGAAGCGACGCGATGACGCATCCAGTGTACCAAAAATGTTTCTCTCCTATGACGGAGCCCGAACCCGGCCCCGGCGTCCGGCCGGCCAGCCCTTATCAGCATCGGGTGCATTCGTGTGTCTTGTGTGACGTGTCTTCGACTGGACAAAGGCTTTTGTTTTGTCTTCCGGCCGAATAAGCGATATGGCAACGTCACAGTCAAGGGTTCTATGAAACTTCCGCTTAAATAGGGATTCCTACTGCCAAACTCGGCCGCAAGAGGGCAGCACCGGTTATTGTGGTTCGTCACGGCGGGCAGCTGGTCAAGCCTGTAGGGGAGGGGTAGCCACGGGGGAGCGAGGAGGTAATGCGCATGTGCGAGGCGCAATGCCCGTTGCTGTCATCTGTGTCGAGCTTCTCGAGTAGGGATCCCTATTAGAGCAGTTGCACTGAGCTCCTCATTCAGATAGGACGTAAATTCATGATGGAGAGAAGAAATGCTGGAAGTGGAAGCCAGGCGAAACGGGTAAGTTTTATTTGAATTTTCATTCTCTGATTTTGTCAAAAATCACACCAATAGTTAAGGCCTTTCTTATGCTGAAATCATCAAATCATCGTATTTAATAGCCTACGTTTCTTTTACGGTAAGGTGAGGGTGTCTCGTAATATCTTCTTGTTTTTAACTGCAAAATTTTGTCTATAGAGTGTCTATGCTTCGGCTTCGGGTACGGGTCAAACAACGGCGAAGAAAGTGAAGACGCAGTCTTCTATCAGTTCGTTCTTTCGTCGTCAGGTTGGCGACGGCGATACATCCATGCTTCGAGCTCCAAAAGACAAACGACGATGGTGACGCATCATCATAATCGTTACTGCCACTGCCTGTAGCGAAGGTAAGTGTCTACTTGTGTTTTTTTAAACATGTGTTTGGAGGGAAAGTGCACATTTCTTATTTTAATCAGATTCAAGTTAATGTTTTGCACTTAACTTGCTTGTGTTACACTTTGACTGGGTGAAGATTGGTGCTTTATTTTTCCTGACACTAAGTATTATTGCTGGTGCTGGCAGTATTTTTATATACACTGACCGGCACGAAAAACGCAACACACAATAAATTATGTGTAATCATTGTGTAATTATCTATTTAATCAAAGTGAAGCACTTGAACCTAATGTTTTAGACGGGGCATGTTATTGTCGTTGCTAATTGCTTTGCGAGCAAACAATGAAGTGTCGATTGTTGATTGCACTAGCCTCAATTGTTTTTCCCCGCGCAACCTGGAAAACACATCACTGGATGTGATGCCAATAATGTGTTCTCGCTCTTATAACACTTATTGTTGTACTTGGTATTGTTCCCTTTTCAATCACACGTATTTGTAGGACCTTTCTGTAATTACCGTAATCAGCTTTCTGGAGTAAACATGCCGTTAAGCCCTGAACAATCTGCAAAAGCTGTTGCTTTGGTGGAAGATGGTCGCAGCATGCATTACGTTGCATAAATGTTGAGAACTACACCTTCCACGATTTCCAGAACCGTACGAAGGTACAGGGAAACTGGAGGCTTTGCAAGTAGGCCAGGAACAGGCCCGAGAAAAGCAACATCGGAGAGAGATGACCGCATCTTACAACTTCAAATTCTCCGCGACTGTCACACCACTGCCATTGAAGCACGAAATCGACTCCATCAAATTCGAGGGAACCATCCGAAGAAGATTGGAAGAAGCCAATCTTCAATCCAGAAGACCAGCTACAGGCCCAGAACTCACCAGAGAACATCGCACAGCTCGACTACGGTTTGCAAGGGAACATCATGGCTGGACCGTACAACAATGGGAACAAGTGTTGTTCACCGACGAGTCGCGATTTGGCCTCCGATCACCTGGCGGAAGAGAGAGGGTCTGGAGAAGGCCAGGGAAAAGGTATTCCCCTTGCACATTCTCATCCAGGACGCCTTTTCAGGGTGGTTCTGTGATGGTGTGGGCAGCAATCACTACGGCTGGAAGGACGGATTTGGTCTTTGTGGAGCATGGGAGCGTTACCGCACATCGGTATGTGGAGGAAATCCTTCTGGAGCATGTTGTGCCTTTCGCTCCATTTATTGGTGAGGATTTCACACTAATGCAAGACAATGCACGCCCAAATGTTGCGAGAGTTCTTGGGTGAAGAAGGGATTAAGGCTATGGCTTGGCCTGCTCGAAGCCCTGATTTGAATCCTATTGAGCACGTTTGGGATCGGCTGGGGGAGAAGAGCCCGTCGGCGCTATCCAGAGACCATACAGATGATTCCTCAACAGGACATTACAGGATTAATCAGGAACATGCCTGAAAGGTTGAATGCCGTTATTGGTGCAAGAGGTGGCAATACACGCTTTTGAAGATGCGAACAGAGGTCTCCGAGATCGTCTCGGAGGCCTGTGAAGTGTATAAAATCAAAACAACTTAATCACAATTTCCTGATCTTTAGGCGCTCTTTCCTTGAAGTGTGCATCTCTGGCTTAATTTATTAAATTTGATTATAATTGTCTTTTCTTTTCATTGTTAGACACCTACATGGGACCGTACTACAATATTTCATCATCATATAGTAGATTAGTGTCATAAAAGTGTCATAAATTTACAAGAAATTTCAGTTTTTGTGAGAAATTGTAGTGTTGCGTTTTTCGTGCCGGTCAGTGTACTTTGCGCGGTTTGAGGTTTGGTGGTATTTCGGTGGGTGGATAGGAGGGATAGGGTACGGTGGGCAGGCTGAGCTGCGCTTAAAAGCATGCCTAGCATATAAAATAACCTGGGCCTGATTAAGGAAAAAGCTTAATTCATCAATTCATATTCATCTCTGTATATTTTAATGTGAAGTTTTACAAATTTTTAAACTGATGATGGTGCTTTGTAAATTTAGCGCTATACTTTATTTTCTTTTGTCTAGGACTGCACTCCCGTAGACGTGGACATCTGTGCGGCTTCTTCTCCCTCGACTTCAGGAGAATCGGGTACAATCATCTATAACACATCTTCTCTTCATCTTGCTGGAGACAAAGCCGACATCGGTGTGTACTTATCGAAACTTCAAGACGTTTCAAAAGAAACAAAACGACTTCTTCTAGAAGATCCATGGACTCCTCCTCGAGCTTACGTTTTTCCAACGTCATCCCACATGAAAGAAGGAAAGTTGGTGAATCGCTCTCCCGGGCGAAATCACCTAGAAAAATATCCTTGGCTGGTTTTATCGGACGTTGAAAAGGGCTTGTTCTGCAAGTACTGCGTCCATTTTGCTGGAGAAACAGGTAAAAACCAGTCTAACACAAAGCTGGGAGCTTTGGTTCGTTCACCACTCAGGTCGTTCGCCAAGCTGACCGGTAAAGATGGGCATCCCCGAACCCATGAAGGAACGAAGTATCATCGCGATTCCGTTGAGTTAGCTCAAAATTTTCTCCTTGCATTTCACAACCCCGATGAAGAGGTAATCAATCGATTACAACAGGTCCAAGAAAATCGCGCTAGACTTTGCCCAATTGTGAAAACCATTATATTTTTGGGCCGTCAAAACATCCCTCTATGTGGCCACAGGGATTATGGACCTCTTCTTAAACTAGAGAAAGCCGATAGTCCCCCTGGACCTGCCTGTAAGAGTGAGACCAGCTCTCCAGACCCCTTAGAAAATGAAGGAAACTTCCATGAACTCCTTAGTTTTCGAGTCGAAACTCTTCGTAGCCACCTTGAAAATGCATCAGCACGGGCTACGTATATTAGTAATAGAACACAAAATGAACTGATTAAGTGCTGTAGTGAGGAAATCCAAGAAGACATTGTTCGGAAGATTAAAGAAGCAGGCATGTTTTCCGTCACGTTCGATGAGACATCAGAAATTTCCATAAAAGAACAGCTTGCATTGTCACTTCGCTACGTCTACGAAGAGAAGGTGCACTAAGTTTTTTTGACATTTGCGGACGCCTACGAGTCTATTAGAGAGGATGATATTCAAGGCGGGGAACCAAAATTGTCAGGCTTTGCTCTTGGTCACTTTGTACAAGATCTCACTACAAAGCTCTCACTCGATCTTAAGCTTGTGTTGGGGTAGGAACGGATAACTGTTCGGTGATGTCATCGGAAACGAAAGGTGCAGTACAGGAACTTTTGAAAGCGGCACCTTGTGGTTCTAGGTGTCCATGCTACAATCACGCCCTTAACAGCAGCTTAGCGAAAACTTCAAAAGTAGTGCCCACTCGTAATGGTACAGCATTGATGAAAAGTACAATTAACTTTGCTAGATCATCTCCTAAAAGATACAAAGTTTTTTAGTCAGTTTTGGGCGAAGACTTTGGCAAACTGTGTGAAACAAGGTGGAGTGAAAAACATGATGGCCATTTGCAGTTCGAGAGACTCCTAGTTAAGATAATTCGAGCTTTAGAAATCATAGCAGAATGGGAGGACAGCGACACATAGAGTGCAGCCGAATCCCTCATTCAATCATTGTGTGATACGCAATTTGTGGTTTCAATGTTGTGTCTGTGCGACGTCCTAAGTAAAACCCGGCCTTTGAGCCTTCTTCTTCATGACGTCTCATTGGACTTGGTGTCATGGACATCATCGAGGCGCTTTCGATTGCACGTGAGAATGCTGAACCGTACTTCGAGACAATATTTAACCGAGTGAAAACTTTTGCCGATGAACTGGAGTTTGAGGTGGCGTTGCCCCGAAGAGCAAGCACGAGGAAGCGGTCCAACGTTCGGGCTGACACTGGCACACCCGAAGAGTTCTACCGCCGAACTGTCTTCATTCCGCTGATCTAGCATGTGGTGCAGGATCTCAAAGAACAATTTCCAAATGAATCTTTGGCAGCATTCGACCTAAATTTGTTGATGCCTGCAATCTGCATTGACAAACCGGCTGAAGACCCAACAGTGGCGCAAAGTTTGGAGGCTCTTTGCATCAAGTATCAGCCTTTGCTAATTTCCGATGGGCGCCACTTGCAGGGAGAGTATGCTGTATGGAGACAGCGATGGTTGAGACTCAAGTCGGCAGGGAAGAAATTGCCATCCACTGCAATTGAGTCAATGGTAGCTGCTTCTCAGAGCTTGACACCTACAGTCAAAACTCTCCTGCAGGTTTTTGCGACGTTGCCTGTGAGTAACGCCACTCCCGAGCGCTCGTTTTCGACATTGCGAAGGCTTAAGGACTGGCTACGGTCCCGAATGTCTGAAGAATGTCTAACCGGACTGGCTCTGTTACATTGCCATCGGTCAACGAAAGTCAGTGTGGAGAAAGTAATTGATCGGTTTGCCAAAATGAAGACTAGGCGATTGGATTTTGTTCTTTGATCAGATACCTACAATAAATAGATTTAAATTTTATTATGTGTGTTTTCTCTCTAGAGTCTATTTGACCCTCTCCTCGGTTTTTATAAAACTAATAGGTTATTATACGAATTTCAGTCCTTATGATATGCAACATGCTACCAGTAAAAATTAAATATATATAAAAATAGAACGGATGACCCCCTCCCCCCTCTTTATAGGCTTAGGCCCCCCCAAAAAATTTTGGCTGCGACCGCCCCTGGGTGCCGCTAGTGTAGTGGTTCAATTCCATCTTTATTATTCTTTTTTTAACAGATAATGCCCCATTTTAACGGACACACAATATTACAGGGCGCCCGAGAATGTTCTCCACAGTGGGTACGTGCAGTTACGAATAGTTGAGTCATGAGTTTAGTTGGCTGCACTGCACTGTGTCCTTCAAAGCGGGACTCCCCCGTCTGAGCTGTCGGTGTGTATCGCGATAAGCGCACGAGCCTGCAGGTCTTCAGTGTGTATTACAGTCAGCGAGCGTTCGGATAGATTATTATTGGAAGAGTGCAACAGTATACAGGCGGTAATGTTTACTACTGAAGAGATTTTTTTTGGTGGAATACGTTTTTCGCGAAGGCGATTGGTTTACAGAAAATGTAAAATTAAGATTTCAGGCGCGGTTTCCTAATTCAAAGTGTCCAAACCGTGATACCATTCGGGATTTGATAAGTAAATTTCGTGTGACTGGCTCAGTTCACGATGTACCGGGAACAGGCAGGCCTACGCTTTTAAAGGACGAAAAACTTGATGAAATCTCCGATATAATGCGGCGTAGTCCAAGTAAATCAACACAAAAATTAGCTCAACAAACAGGAATCTCTAAGTCGACAGCACATAAAGCTGTAAGAGACAAGCTTCAGTTGTTCCCTTATAAAGTTACCGTGGTTCATGAATTAAAACAAACTGATTACGGAAAAAGAGTGATGTACTGTGAATGGTTCCAGCATCTGTTAAAAATGGTTGTGGTGAGTACAAAGTTAACTGTTTTTTTTTTAATGATGCAAGCGGCTACCAACGTAACTGCTGTAGCTAGCTCTCGCAGACGCATGTAGGCGCTGCGGAGAACATTTCCGGACTCACTGTATATTCCTGTAAAGAGTACGTTGAATTGTTGCTAATTTTTGGAGAAAATACGTTTGAATTAGTAGGTTATGGCTCATGGTCTGTTGTGGTAGTAAGTTACATGAATAACGTAAACCATGATTTAAAACTCTGACATGGATATTAACTGTCGAGGCGGAAGAGCCGTAGTTTAGTGGCAACGGCCAACTCATCCTCGGAGGTCAACAGAGAGCGACATGCGATTGTCCCTGAGCCTGAAATAAGTATTTCTGCTCAGTAGGTTTTATGAGGGTCTGGGGTTTTAAGCAGAAGTTGGCTCTTAAGTTTCTCTCTTCAAGACGATAGTTATACTGCCACAGTACCCTTAAATAACATAAAATCATGAGGGATATCTGTTGCCGATAGAAAGGAAGTAGACACCAAACCCTCGTTACTAGTTGGGCGGGACTGAGTGGTAGGTTACGTGTTGGCTGTCATGACTTTATATAAGATTTAATCTACTGGCATGTAATTTAATTCAGTTGTTTTCATATTCTCAAGATGGCGACTGGGGAAAATTTTAAAATGGAGTTATTTTTTGTGTCCCCTTCATGCGATCGAAGAGAAAGGTTGATTTAAAACACTGACATGGATATTAACTGTCGAGGGGGAAGAGCCGTAGTTTAGTGGCAACGGCTAACTCATCTTCAGAGGTCTGAGGTCTGTTAAAGAACCAACACAATAATAATCATCTACTGGTATATAGCTCTATGGTCTACGTACAGAAAAATCCAACTTGGCCATCATCCCAAATAATTAACCGCTTCTTAATACCTACAAGTCAATAGCAATCAAACTTGGAATTTTGTATGTTGATAAAGGCCATTAAAATAATTTCAACTTGGGGACTTTCAATAGCCTGACAGGCACAAAACCAACATAGCAGCGGCATGGAATTTTAAATGGATTTTTCTCGTGCGTTAATCATCCGGGCCCTGGGAAACTTTGCGCGGTATATTTTCACACAAGGCTTCATATATTGATGTCTTCTTCTTCTCCTTTCGAATGGGCCTAGTGGGGACCACGTTTGTTCAACTGCTGGGTTCTGATTTTTGCCCAGTACTGACGCATCTTTTCCCGTGTATTCCCTTCCTTTCCTCCGACCAGGGGGTGCCTTTCCGTAGAGATTTATCCTGAAAACCACGGACTTCCTTGAGAATATGCCTCACAGTTTGTCTGTGTTGTAGGTCTGTTGGGCCCAGTTCTTTGATATCCTTCTCAGCTTCAGTCAGCTAAGTGGTACGGACCTTCTTGCTTCGCCAGAAGGTGAACAGACGGTTGGTCAGTCTGTTCGGAGGCAATCTTGCCACATGACCATAGAAGGCTACCCTTCTTTCCCTGGCACAATCAGAAAGCCTCTCTATTTGTATGTCGAGCTCTGAGTTTTGTTGTCTCCGATATTCTCCATCGTCTAGAACTGGTCCTAAGATTTTTCTGAGAATTCTCCTCTCTCTCACCTCCAATTTATCAATTGAGCCTCTTTTGTTCATTGACAGACACACTATGGCATACAGGGCTTCCGGTCGGATGACTGGAGTGTAGTGTTTCAGTTTAAGGCATCTCTTGTTATAGATGTTCTGAGTTAGTCGATAGGCCATTTCCAGCTTGTTAAATCTAGCATAGAACGCTGCTTTTTCTGGCAGGTTGGGTTCAATCCATTCACCTATATACTTAAATTTCTCTGTTTTCATCATCTTACCCTGTTCTAGTGACATCTCTTTGCTAGCCTCTTTTATGTTGGTAAAGAACTGTTTTTTCCAGTGACACTTGGAGTCCTGCTTTAGCTGCCTGTCTTCTGGGGCAGTTGACCTGGATTGCTGCTGTTTCCAGAGATTCTGCAATCAGTGCCATATTGTCTGCAAAGGCTAGTCAATCTACTAATGGCCCATCCTTCTTATGACCCAGGTAGATCCCTCTCTGAACACCCAGGTAGATCAGTTCTTTGCGCCGTTGTCTCACCTTTTTCAAGTACACAGTCGAAGAAGAGTGGGGAAAGCCCATCTCCTTGTTTGACCCCTGTTTTGATTTCGAAGCTCTCGGAGGTCTCGCCTTGGAATGTGTGTCGGTCAAGGTTTCTCGAATGAGACTGCAGGTTTTGTTGTCGAGTCCTAGTTCCTCGAGAATTTTTCCAAGGGTTTGTCTTCCCACAGAGTCGTAGGCCTTCCTATTGTCAACAAAGGTGACTACCACTTTTCGGCTTCTGAGCTTGGAGTAAGCTAGTACTGTTATAAGGCTTAGAATTTGCTCAGCACACGATCGACTCGTCCTGAAACCTCCTTGGTATTCCCCGAGTTGAGTGTCCAGCTGATTCTCTGCCCTCGTTAGTAAGGCTTTCGAGAGGATCTTGTACGTTACTGGGACTAGAGAGATCCCTCGGTAGTTGTTCACGTCCGTAAGATCCCCTTTCTTGTGAAGGGGGTGGATCAAGGCTGACTTCCAGTCTAGTGGTAACTTTTCAATTTCCCAGATGTTGTGAATGATGTCAGTTAATTTCTTCTCCGCCTCACTACCCGCACACTTCCAAAGTTCGACCTCAATGAAATCTTCGCCAGCTGCCTTGTTGTTCTTGAGATGTTGAATGATGTGATGGACTTCTTCCACAGTAGGAGGTTCGGAGTCTGGGTTTGGTGTGGTTTGCTGATAGTCAGTCTTCACTGGATGGAACACAATTGAGTAGGTTCTTAAAGTACTCGGCTAGGAGGTATCAGCTATCCTTGTCATTGTAGGCTAGCTATCCCTGAGAATCTCTGAAGTGAAGACTCGGTGGAGTATATTTGTTGATATTCTGCTTGAAAATTCTGTATAAGTCTCTTGAATTATTTCTTGTGAAGTTTTCTTCGATTTCGGTCAGTTGATTATATGTGTAGGCTCGTTCAATTCCTCGGATTATCTTAGCCGTAAGCTTTCTTTGTTCTAAGAAATTCTCCCAGTTTTCTGTGGTCTTCTGTGAGTTCCATCTCAACCATGCTGTTTGTCTTTGGTTTATCGTTGGGTCACAGTTGTCAATGCTTCCTTCTTCTGGTGGAAGGGGCAAGTTCACTAGCCGTTTTAACTAGGGCCTCCTTTAGTTGATCCCAGTTATCCAGATCTGTGTTCTTCAGCCTTTGACAGACTTCTTGATTATTCCTAAGTCGTTCTCTGTCGAATTTGACTGTCCTGGGGGTTCTACGCAATTTGGTATTTCTAGGTAGTAGCCTCAATTTGATTTTCAAGAAGTAGTGACCCGAATCCAGGTTGGCACTCCTTAGAACTTTCCCGTTTTTGTATTTCTGTTTGGGATTTTCTCGATGGCCACATGATCTATCTGGAATTGGCCCAAGTTAGTGTTCGGTGAAATCCAGGTCTTCTGTTTCCTAGGTAAGTGTCTGAAGGCTGTGGACTTCATGACCAAGCCAAAGGTCCTACAGAGTTCCACTAATCTTTCTCCATCGCGGTTAGTTTGCTTGTGCGCCGGATAGTTGCCCACTATATTTCTATATTTTCTTTCTCTTCCCAACTGGGCGTTGAAGTCACCTAGAAGTATGGTGGTATGTTCTCGGGAATTTTAGAGAGAATATCTTCCAGTTCTTACCAGAATTTGTCAGTTTCCTCCGGTTTGCACCTGTTGTCCTTGTTGATTGGTGCATGCACATTTACTAAAGTGTAGCCCTTGTTAGCACACTTGAGAGAGAGTGTGGACACACGACTGCTTTGGGAGGTAAAGTCAATGACTGAGTCAAGTATCTTGTGACGGACTATAAAACCCGTAGGTCGGTGAGGGACGTTCATTACCTGCTGGCCCACTTTTCCTTTGAGGATTCTGTATCCTTGTGACTCGAAGGCGTGATTGTTGGTAAATCTGGTTTCCTGGACTGCAGTCGGTAAAATGTTTTGCCGTGTTAGTGTGTCAGTCAGATGCTTCAACTTGCCTACTTTGAGCAGTGAGTTAGCATTAAATGTGGCAAAGCAGCTCTTCCAACGAGGTCTGAGTTTGTGTCCGGTGTTTTCAGGATGCTCAGACTCATCCTTGAAGCATGTTTGGACGGACTCCCCAGAATCCTTTGGTCCGCCGACGTCACTAGGTACAACCCAGGTTGTTAGTCTGAGAGGTTTATTATTCAGGGCTGTCTCCCCTAGACAGTTGCCGTCACCGTCGAATTTAATTCAATTTATAAGAACTTGAGAATGGCGGCTGTGCAAGTCTGTTAAATCGCTGTTTTATTTCTTGTGTTCTAACAAAGCCATAGAAATGTATGTTGATATAATGAACTGTCATAGGAATATTCATCTGCTTGCCTTGAAATTGTACTAGTGGCGCCACACTGCACTCGGTTGCGAAACAAGGGAAGGGGGCAGGAGAAAGTAAAGTCTCACCAGTCGCTTAAAAGCCATGTGCAAGAGTTAATTTACTTGTGGCCTTTTACCAATTAGACAACCGAATTTCAGTGAATCAACTGTTGGAAGTGGGCATGTTAATAAAGTGGGGGAATTGAAGCGAGAAGATGAATGCTTTCTGAAAGCAGAAGTGATTATGCAAGCATCTGTTTCACTTCTGTCTTACCAAGTATTATTAAATTATGGTGTTCCCATTGTTGAATGTTTTCATATATTACATTTTTATTAAATTACTTACACATAATAATTTTTACTATTATATTTCACACAATGACACTGAGGGAAATGTTGTCGTCGCTCTTTGCCCTTGTCCAGCTGGTCCTGGAAATACTTGTGAGCATTTTGCTGGGCTGATTTATTATAGTATTATGTTTCTAAAACTGATATGCCCCAAGCCTGGGGAAATCCCAGTTCAGTAAGTGCTGCGAAAGAAAAATATTATTCCAAGAAGGATGTGTTGGTGAGATTGGCACCTGCTGGTATCGACCTCCATCCTGATCGATAGGCGCAACTAGCGCCCTCAACTAACTTTTAAACAGTTCGTTTTATGATCTGTTCACGGCACAACGCATTTAAACAGTTCATGTATTTTGTGTTAAATAAATCAGTTGAGTTACATTTAAACGAGCGTTACATTTCATTGCCGCTTTAAAACCTCTAATAGGAAGCGCATTAAAGAATTATATACTTGAAAGAAATTTATAAAACTCCATAGCAACTTTCAATCCGACTGATGTTGAACTTTTAAAAATACCTCGTCTTTTACGGAGAATGTTTCAGGCAAAAAACAAATTAGAAGTCGAACGCACTTGTAGGGGTAGTCATTTTTTTGTAGTAAATTCTGCTGAGAATTTCATTTTGAAAGAGGAGTGTGATAGAGTTACTTTTGAATTGCTTGAAAATCAGTGCGACGTACGTGGAGAAATACTTTTCAGACCTTTTTGAATGAGAGGTAACAGTGGGTAACGATTAATGTGAAAGTAGTTTGTTGTGGTTTAATTGTCCATAAATTACAACCATGGCTTTGTGGAAGCCCAGACTGAATCGTTGTAGGATACAGAATCTATCTATTCTATATATATATAAAGCACAAAGTTTGTCTGTCTGTCTGTCTGTCTGTCTGTCTGTCTGTTATGTATACAAATCTACACCGTTTCACCGATCTGAACCAAAATTTGTATACTTACCCTTTGGAACCCTGCGGGTAACCCCGTCAACATTAAATTTCGGACAGACCACCCCATGCCCTGCATTTAGGCCCTTTTGCACAAATCTACACCGTTTCACCGATATGAACCAAAAGTTGTATATTTAACCTTTGGAACCCTGCGAGTAACACTGTCCACTTGAAATTTCGGACAGACCACCCCATTCCCTGCATTTAGGCCCTTTGGTCCAAATCCACACCGTTTCACCGATCTCAACCAAAATTTGTATATTTACCCTTTGGAACCCTGCGAGTACCACTGACCACTTAAAATTTCGGACAGACCACCCCATTCCCTGCATTTAGGCCCTTTGGTCCAAATCTACACCGTTTCACCGATCAGAACCAAAATTCGTATTCTTACCCTTTGGTGCCCTGCGAGTAACACTATCTGCTTGAAATTGCGGACAGACCACTCCATTCCCTGCATTTAGGCCCTTTGGCCCAAATCTATACCGTTTCACCGATCTCAACCAAAATTTGTATATTTACCCTATGGAACACTGCGACTAACACTGTCTGCTTGAAATTTCGGACAGACCACGCCATTCCCTGCATTTAGGCCCTTTGGCACAAATCTACACCGTTTCACCGATCTGAACCAAAATGTGTATACTTACCCTTTGGAACCCTGCGAGTAACGCTGTCTGCTTGAAATTGCGGACAGACCACTCCATTCCCTGCATTTAGGCCCTTTGGCCCAAATCTACACCGTTCCACCGATCTCAACCAAAATTTGTATATTTACCCTTTGGAACACTGCGACTAACACTGTCTGCTTGAAATTGCGGAGAGGCTACTCCATCCCATGCATTTAGGCCCTTTGGCACAAATCTACACCGTTTCACCGATCTGAATCAAACTTTGTATACTTACCCTTTGGAACCCTGCGAGTAACACTGTCCACTTAAAATTTCGGACAGACCACCCTATTCCCTGCATTTAGGCACTTTGGCACAAATCTACACCGTTTCTCCGATCAGAACCAATATTCGTAAACTTACCCTTTGGTACCCAGCGAGTAACACTGTCTGCTTGAAATTGCGGACAGACCACTCCATTCCCTGCATTTAGGCCCTTTGTCCCAAATCCACACCGTTTCACCGATCTCAACCAAAATTTGTATATTTACCCTTTGGAACACTGCGACTAACACTGTCTGCTTGAAATTGCGGCGAGGCCACTCCATCCCTTGCATTTAGGCTGTTTGGCACAAATCCACACCGTTTCACCGATCTGACCCCAATTTTATATACTTACCGTAGAACCCGACAAGTAACACTGTTCACTTTAAATTTCGGACAGACCACACTATTCCCTGCTTTTTGGCCCTTTGGCAGAAAACTACACCGTTTCACCGATCTCAACCAGATTTTACATAATTACCCTTTGGAACTCGACGAGTAACACTGTCCACTCGAAATTTCGGACAGACCTCTCCATTCCACGCATTTAGGCCCTTTGGCACAAATCTACATCGTTCACCGATCGAAAACAAAATGTGTATACTTACCCTTTGGAACCCGATGAGTAACACTGTCCGCTTTAAAATTTGGACAGGCCACTCCATTCCCTGCATTTTGGCCCTTGGCACAAAACTACACCGTTTCACCGATCTCAACCAGATTTTACATAATTACCGTTTGGAACTCGACGAGTAACACTGTCCACTCGAAATTTCGGACAGACCACTCCATTTCCCGCACTAAGGCCCTTTGGTACAAATCTACATCGTTCACCGATCGAAAACAAAGTGTGTATATTTACCCTTTGGAACCCGATGCGTAACACTGTCCACTTGAAATTTCTGACATACCACTCCATTCCCTGCATGTAGCTCAGGAATTCCTCGGGGTTGCCAGCTTCCTAACTCACCAGTCATGAGCCCTTGAGGGTGTACCAGAAGTGGTGGGTCTACACACACCCTGCCTCTTTGAGGGCCTTGAGCAGAAGACAGGAGATATTATGAAAAGGAAAAGAAGGCAGACCCCTCGAAGAATGAGGGTATCAGGAAAGATGAGACAAAGCCAATTAAGGCGGGAAATTGAAAGACTCCCTAGCCCTCGGATACCCTAATACAGTCTGGGTCGGAAGAGAACAAGAGTTGACCAAGGGAGGCCGACAGGAAAGAGAACTGAAATGAGCCCGGCACCAGGAAGTAGAAGCGTTGCCAGACTCAGCTGGGGTTCCGTGGTCGCCAACCCACGTCCCACAAGTTGTGAGACCCTGGGGGGGGGGTCAGTTGTGAGAATAGCTTGCTGATTCATCGTGAGGTGACTTGAGAGTACTTTCCAGAGCCCGCCGTGTTATCTCCTGCTGTCTATGCTGATGCCAGCACAGGGCCGTTGCGAAACAGTGAGTGATTCCCGGTCAATCTGTATAGGACGGGGAACCCCGAACGTGTGTCATCATATTTCGTCATCATCTGCGATCATCTCAGGTTCGTGCAGCTTGGACCTATATTCTTTGTCTTTGCCGAGCAGTACGCTCTTTCACTAGATGCATCCAGTACAGGCCTAAGCCAGAAAATAAGGTTGAGACTTTGGAAGACATCGAAGCTAGACACCTGAATTACCTATATCAGTTTTAAAATAACACCATGTTCGTTTAGTAGTCATTTTTTCATTACCTTATTATTATCATCATAAGTTCAAATGACCTAGATGTTACGTGCATCATACCAATAATCACCGCCGCATAAAGTCTTTCTCGACTGTGATTTTTAAAATATTTATTTTTGGTTGGTTGGTTCTTAAGTTTAGGGGCTGCGACAACGCGGTCATGTAGCCCCGTGTACTTTGGGTGTGTGTAGAATCTGTCTGATAACCGGTGTTAATTGTGATGACTGTATTAGTGTGTGTTATCTGTTTTTTTATTTTAAGTACAAACTGCAACTTAGAATTCTTCAAATAGTTCGTACTTTTGCCGCCAAGCGCCACCGTCAACGACTACTAGGCCAAGTTCGGAACTTAGCTACTAGACACCACTGCAGTCGGCTCTTGGCAACGGACGTAGACATCTATGAGCGTTGTTTACCTATCCAATTTAGCTTCACACAGGTGTAATTAGTGGAAGGTTCAATAACATGCCATAAATCTGACATGGGACCGCCGGCTTTACTTCCCCTCCGAAGAAAGGCATACTGACGGATTTTTAACGCTCTTAAAATATCCGACGGCTTCGGCCGGGTTTGAACCCGCTATCTTGGGCATAGAAGCTCGGCATGCTACCAAATACGCCACCGAAGCCGCCATATAGTTATTACAGTACATTGTGTACATTATACGTTGAAGTGTCAATTCAATACCGGTAGTAGTTTCCCTTATCATCCTCATCATAAGAACATGACTGGTAGATACTTCTGGAATGCTGACGTTCAGTTCAGTAACGGAAATTCAATTCCGACTGCCTATGCAGGGGCACCACGGGCAGGAACCAGCTTCACCCCTAAACCGCCTAATTGGAGTAGTAGACCACGCTCTAATACCTCAGCAGTGTGGCTTCCGCCCAGGAAAGAGCTGCACAGCACAGGTTCTAAATTTAACTCAACACATTGAGGATGGATTTGAGAAGAAGAAGATCACTGGTGTGGCTTTTGTGGATCTCTCCGCCGCCTACGATACGGTAAATCACAGGATATTATTACACAAGCTCTACAGAATGATTACAGACATCAAAGTAACCAAGATGATAGCTACTCTCCTGGAAAATCGTCGCTTTTTTGTTGAATTCCAAGGACGCCGAAGTAGATGGAGAAATCAAAGGAATGGACTCCCTCAAGGCAGTGTACTGGCTCCTATTCTTTTCAACATCTACACAAATGACCAGCCATTGCCAGAAGGTACTAAAAGCTTTATCTATGCCGATGACCTAGCACTTACTACTCAGACTAATACCTTTGATGAAGCAGAGACCTCTTTAACTGTTGCATTAGAAGAGCTAGGTACCTATTATGAGAAAAACCAACTGAAACCAAATCCAGCTAAGACCCAAATTTGCGCGTTCCATCTGCGGCATGCACAGGCATCTCAGAAACTCAAAGTTATCTGGAAAGGGAACTTACTGGAACATTGCTTTACACCAAAGTATTTGGGAGTTATGCTGGACCGCACACTAACATACAAGAAACATTGCCAAAACGTAAAACAAAAGATAGCTGCTAGAAACAACATTCTACGCAAATTGTCAGGAACCAGTTGGGGAACACAACCACAAACAATCAGAACATCAGCTCTAGCTTTATGCTACTCTGCAGGTGAATATGCCTCCCCGGTTTGGTACAGGTCAGCCCATGCGAAGCAAGTCGACATCGCTCTCAACGAAAGTTGCAGGATCATTACTGGATGCCTGAAACCTACACCCATTGAGAAGATCCAACTTCTAGCTGGTATTGCTCCTGGTGAGATTCGTAGGGAGGTAGCAGCTAACAAAGAAAGGCTCCAATCATCTACTTCAGAAGCACATCCCCTCTATGGATACCACCCAGCCACCCGGAGGCTGAAATCCAGAAAAAGTTCTCTCCGCACATCAGTTAACCTTGAGGGGAAAGCGGAGAATGCTAGGATCAAGATGTGGAAAGAAAGAACCAGCCATCTCTCCAACTGGATGGAGCCGAAGGAAAGTCTTCCATGTGGACACCAGGAGAAGTGGACAACCTGGAAATCCCTTAACAGACTCCGTACAGAAGTCGGCAGAACAAAAGTAAATCTTCGGAAGTGGGGTTTCTCAAGCGACTCATCACTCTGTGATTGTGGAAAGCAGCAAACGATCCAACATTTATGTCAGTGTGTCTTATGTCCCTCAAAGTGCACTATGATAGACTTGGTTGCAGCTTCCTCTAATGCTATTGACGTCGCCCAATACTGGGCAAGAATTATCTAGCTTCCGATTTTGTTGCTCAGTAGGATTGTTTATATGTGTATATCTGTATATTTGTATAGTAGCAATGTATATATCGTGTATTTTAAAATATCTATGTGTAAAGTCGATACTTCTGACACGAATAAAGAAAGAATCATAAGAGCAAATGACCTACAGTAGATGTTACACCCATTACACCATTAATCACCACACACAATAAGTCTTCCTCGCCTGTGAATTTTGAAATATGTATTTCTATTACGGTAGTTTGTAAGTTTGACGTGTCAATTCAACAGTAGTTTTTATTATCATCCTTATCAAAAGGGCAAATGACCTAGATATTACTCCCTCATTGTCTTTGGAGGCAAATGACTTAGATTTTAAGTCCATTATATTTCTAAGGAGACCTTAAAACATTATCATCATTCCACCGGGCGAAGCCGGGTACTACTGCTAGTTTCATATATTATCTACCCAAACTTGTTACAGGAGCTTATGAACATGCTATTAAAATTAGGGCCCCTCACATCTGACAAATGTTTAATATGTCCTTATGCATTTGTTGTCTCATTTGAGGGGCTTCGACATTGTGGTCATTAAGCCCCGTGTACTTAGGTGTATATATAGAATTTTTCTGATAACCTACACTGACCGGCAAAAAAAGTGGAACACTTTAATTTTTTATGTAATTTCTTAATTTATTCCACTAAAATGTATCGGTTTTCCAATATTTGCATTATTCATGTAAATTAAGATGGTTGGCAACAGAAAATACCGAATCATGTTTTACAACACGCTTTAACTCACAAATTTCGTTACATTTTGCAAATCTTACAATTTTCTATTTTTAGTAATGCTCTTTTGGGCTGGTGTTTATCAAACGTATTGCCAAACAAAACAGTATTAATGTTTGCACTGCACTGCAAGAGAACACTGGTCACTAAAAACGGGTGTTTCCACCTTTAGCGTCTGACAGCTTGTAAACGCTCAGGCATACTGTTCACAACTCGTCGAATGGCATCTGCCTGGATGCGATCCCATTCCTCCAGCAGCGATGTTCTCAGTTGTGCCAAGGTGGTGTGGTCATGCTGTCTAACGTTCCTTCCAAGCGTATCCCATACATGTTCGATGGGGTTCAAGTCAGGACTACGAGCTGGCCAGTCCAGGGTTTGAATCTCCACTTCCTGCAGATATTGTACAACACAGCGAGCAGTATGAGGGCGGGCATTATCCTGCATCAGCATGAAATTCTGACCAATGAAAGGCGCAAAGGGCATCACATGGTTCATCAGGATCTCTTCGATGTACCTTTGGGAATTGAGCGTCCCGTGATCGATGCACACCAACTCATTGCGGGCCATAACGTTGATGCCACCCCACACCATAACCGAGCCACCTCCAAATGGAGTCCTGGAGGAGAAAGCAACAGGGCTGTACCTCTCCCCGCGCCTTCTCCACACTCTTTCTCTTCCATCAGGAGATCTAAGGTTAAAGCGACTCTCGTCAGTGAAGAGAACAGAGGCCCACTGCTCGTGGGTCCATCCCAGATGCTGCCTTGCGAAGCGAAGACGCTCCTCTCTGTGATGCCGTTCAAGTGCGGGTCCACGTGTAGGTCTCCTGGACGAAAGATGAGCTTCTTCAAACCTTCTTACTGTTCGCTCACTCACTCACATTTCTGACAATTTCCAGTTGATTTCGTGCCTGAACTGCTGTGGTATGCCGATCACGCAGAACTTGGAGGGTGAGAAATCTGTCATCCCTGGCACTTGTGCTTCTTCTACGGCCTGACCCTCGTCTCCTGTCGTACGTTCGGAGCTCTCTGTAACGTTGCACTGCACGATGTATGCTACCGAGAGATGATCCAAGGACCTCAGCAACATAACGGAAGCTGCGGCCATCCTCCACCAATGCAACTGCCTGTGCAGCTTCTTCACGGCTAAGAGGCATGTTTTAGTGTGAACTGCAAATGGATAACTTGCTAAAATGTGTGACAATGGTTCACAAGTGTTCAACAAGTGCCAGTTGTTATCCCTAGAACAACAATAAGCGAGCGGCTACACTCCTAAACCTTAAACGCTTCCAGTCCGCTTCCCGCCATAAAACCATTAAGATAGGCTCATCGAGGATTGGGGGTAATTGGTGGTAATTAACCACCCTAAGAAATGTCATATTATCAATTTCTATTCACGGATGTTTCAGATGTTTGTTCTAATGCATGAAAAGCTTTTAAAATGTGATTAAATCTTTTTCAAGGCTAGATTTATACTATTTATATTACTTTTTTTCCCGGTCAGTGTATGTTATTGTGGTGCCTGTAGTAGTATTTGTACTTCGGGTGAGGAATGGTAGGGAGGCGGTCATGTCCTTAGTTTAGGTATCATCCCGGCATTTGCCTGGGGTCGAAGTGGGAAATTACGCAAAAACACTTCCAAGATGGCTGAGGTGGGAATAGAACCCAACTCTACTCAGTTTTGGCTTACGAGGCTGATTGTACCACGTTCCAGCCATCAAACCAGAATTAAATTTCTTGGCAGAGCCAGACATCGAACCCCGACCTCTGGAGCAACAGCCTAAAATTCTCGCCACTACATGCGTCCGTATTTTGCACTTGACTAGGTTAAAATATTTAAATGACAGAATACCGTACTAGTTATGAATGTACAGTTCATTCAGTATTTTGAGTTTATTACAATTTTAAAAAAATTAAAGTTAAGTGTTTATTGTATTGTCAATCAAACGATACAGTTATTGCCAAAGTATTCTATTTGCCTTCATTTTTAAAATTATTATTCTTGGATAACAGGGGCTGCACATTTTTCAGAACGCAACACGATGTCAATATGAGGCAAAAGTTCAATCGGAAGCATCTGTAAAATATTGTATATTTTAATTTGTTGAATTCATCCTTTGAAATGAATGCGAACACTTGCAACACTGTGTGTCTTCCTGACCTCGTCAGCTTATCAGCTTGCCATCATGAAGAAAAGTAGTGTTACACCAATCATTCCTCGGTTTGAAAGGCTTGTTGCTATTCCAGGATAGCCTTTGTCAGCAATGATCTCATCACCAGGTTCTAACAATGTCAACAATCCAGTCATTTGTGATAAACGCATCACTCCATCTCCCGGCGTAGCACCACTGGGTGTGATATTAACTAAACATTTCACAGTGAATGTTCCCTTGCAATGGGATTAGAGATATACAGTACTCAACTATCTACCGTAGGAAGTTCTTCAACTTTAATTTCCTTGCAATCCATAATCAACCTGCATTTCAGGTATTATTGAGCACTGCATGGTCTTGTCTACACTTGCATTACTGGGCCAAAACACGAAATGTGACATTGTGGTAGCTAGAAGCATCGCAGTGGTGGTGTAAATACGTGATACAGTTGTACGATGGACTCTGAACAAAACTCTCATAGCAGAATGACACAGTCCTGTCTTCATCTGCATTAAAATTATCAACAGACGATTTTCATGACATGGCACCTCGACGTTTTTTTGCGAGATTTTATTTTAAAAGAGTTAAAAGCTGGAAATGACATTCTTGTTAAATCTCACATTATTTTGTATTTAGTCCCCGAATAGAAGAATATCGTCTCATGCGCTTATGCACTGCTATATGCCGTACTCCCGCCTCGTCTCGCTACTTTAATGACGCAAGAGCAGCACGCACGGTGCCTATGGGCTCCATGCGTTACAGTGAGAAATGCACCGCCGCGCTACAAGTGGCCAAACTTATAAGCTCATGTATGTTGCCATGGCCGAAGTGGAGCGATGTGTAGCTGAATTCTGAAAATCAATATTAATTAATGAGGAATTTATAGACATCCTAGAAACATGAAACTTAGAACCAGTAAAGCTGATACAAGATTGCTATAAGAGTCTAAAATATTCTAAATTTTTCGAGGAGACAGAGTTGGAGGGATTTGAAATGATGGCTTAGGAGAACGGTGTAAGCAAGCATTATTTCAAACATAGATTAACCCTATTTCCAAAGCGATGACCTTTAGTTTTTCTGGACTCAAACGTTTCCTGAATGTCCAAATTAATTTCCAACATCAAATCCCGAAGAAGTGTTGAGGAAAGTTTCTGAGATACTAAGGAGGTAATGTCGTGGTGTAACGATGTATAATAGAGACAAAAGTGAAAATAGACATGAATTAATGCAACACTTCCAGGTATCTTAGAAACTTAAAACTAGGTACCAGAGAAGCTGATTCCCAAGATCCCTACTAAATCTAAATAACTAAAAATGTTGTTAGGGGGCCGAGCTGATGAGCTTTTAAATTGGGTTTCAGAAGCACTTTGGCGTAAGTAGGCTTACGCAAGCGTATCTTCACCCATATGTTAACTTGTTTTCCAAAGCGATGACCTATTGTTTACGTGACCTCAAACTTTTGGTGGAACTTTTGCTGGAAATCCAAACTAACTTTTAACTTCAACAAAACTAGTTAGAGATAGGCTGATTAAATCCCAAACATACAATTTAAACATAACTGCTTGAGATTCACCGTCAATATCCAGTGTTTTCAAATCAATTTTGTGAGTTAATTACGGGAAACTGTGTAGAATATTACATTGTTCTGTGTGTTACAATATCTATTATTACAACCAACAATACTACACAACGTTTTGGCATCGCTACTGTATAAAATAATAGAATAAATGCTTGCATGTTTTCGATGTACATTAATACTCAGCTGATCGCGGCATGCAACAGCTTCTCAAAACGTCAGCTCACAGCAGCACTATAGCTAGAGCCCTGCGCGGATAGACAAAACGTTATCCGCCCCGCATCCGCACGGTTGTTATCCTCATCCGCCCCGCATCAACGCGACTGTTATCCGCATCCGCCCCGCATCAACGCGACTTTTGCCCACACGTTTGTTACCCGAATCTACTGGTATTACAATAATATTTTCAATGTGTTGCTTTATACTTTATCTTTTAGACATTTGAACAGCAAGTCGAACCCTTAGGCTATGTAATGTACAGTATGTCATGTGCTATGTCTAAAATGAATGTTACACAGCCAGAATTGCAACCCTTTTCCGTTCGGAGTGTTAATTATACTTAATGACATAATTTGAATGAGATTAGCATACAGTATATCATCTTACATTTGTCATGAAAAACCATAACTGAAAAATATGTCATAAACATCAGGGCCCTAATAAGGGAGAGTGGGGGGAATTGTGCGCACTTAAGCAAGAATCGATTTTGTGATGAAATAATAGATAACACAACTGCAGTTATGAATAAGGGAGCCTGAGTAAATCTATATTCGATGTGCAGAAACAAATTTAATTCAAAAATAAATTTGGTGGACTATAATTCGAAATCTCGCAAATATGCATTTGCGCACGATTACCCACCCTGCAGGGTAATCATGCGCATGGGTTGGGAAATTGTGCGCATGGGATGAGTGTTGGAAAGCCATACCATACTAATACAATGTGAATTGGCAGAAACTTGCACTGTGCATTAACATTAGAATATTCCAATGCTTTTTACAAAAGCATAACAATGCAATGAACTAAAATTCTGCAGTTTTGGATATTAGAATAAAATATTTTCTTTTAGTCAGCATTAAAGGAGGCAATCCAATTTAGGCTTGTTCTTTCAGGTTGTCTCAACGTTAATGCAGGATATCTCTTCAAGAACTCATACAACCAATATTTGTCTGCTAGACTTTTAACTTTATGGAAATTATGGGGAATCTTATTCTCCTCTGCAAACTTGAACTCGAACCGTCTGACAAGCTTTGTGGGCGTTAAGCCATAAAATAATTTTGCCAAGGTCAAAAGGTATTCGGATAATTATGACTCCATGTCGTTGGTAAAACAGCTTTACGGACTAGACGAGGTGGAGCAAGACAATTTTGCAGCAACTGCTTTGGTAGGATTGACTGGCGAATGTTGAAACTTCTCCCCTCTTCCCTTATGTTCCTCCCATCATCCCTAATGGCACGTCAAGATTTCTGCACATTTTCTGCTGGGTAGGAGTTTTTCTCTGTTTTCCGCGTATAATTTCTTGGCATCTGGAGAACAAAAACGAAATATTTTGCCATTAATGTTGCGTTGTATTTGTAGTACTTGTATCATATATGATCTGCGCACCATACCCCACTCTGCTTTTAAAACGTAACTCTCTGAATCTCGGTAAACTAATCTATTATATTGAAAAATAAATAGATGCAAAACCACTGTATACACTGGCATTTAAAACTACATTTAATTTTAAATAATTGAATCACAACTGTAGGCTTACCTTCTTATTTGCTGGCTACAGAAAATAACATGCAACGTGTTAAGTTTCTTCATCCATGCCTCCGGTTATCACATAGCGACTGGCATCATGCTGACTGTCCCTATCTGATGTGATAGGTACGACGACAGCTTTAGGGTAGCAGTGAACTGAGTTGCTAGTTGTACTACCAACTCAAAAAACATAGGTGCACACAATTACCCAACTTTCCCCATGATATTCAACAAGTTCGGATTGTATTCTAAAAACTATCCGCAAATTTACTCCAAACATTATCCGCTATCCGCAAAGACATGCAAAGGATAATCGCATGGCGAAAAATGTTGTGGATATCCGCGGATATCCGCATCCGCGCAGGGCTTTACCTATAGCCTATATGTAAAACAATCCAACATGCCATCTTCGCAATATATTTCACCGGCTCACAATATCTCTGAAAGTATGTAAGCAATCAAAGTGATTTCTTTTATGGTGGTGGTAAAGGACTATTAACTAGGCACATATATGTGACTTTCAAAATCCTGAGAAACCCAAAAACAACCTGACGGCCAAGTGATTTTCAAATATTTCAAATGACTTTTCTGGCTATATAATCACCGCAATGAAACTAAGAACAACGAATCTTTATTTTGAGCTTAATATAGTCACATCTCATGTTCAATATTTTCATAAATTCGGGGGGCGTGGTGGCTCAGCGGTCTAGCTGTATGCCTCTCACCAAGGCGGTCCGGGTTCGATTCCCGGTCAATGCATGTGAGATTTTCGAAGTGAAATGCCATGTCCTGTGGTTCGGATTCCACGTAAAAAGGAGGTCCCGTGGCTCATGATCTCGAGATTAACGGTCACGTTAAACTACAAGCTTTTTTTTTTTCATAAATTCAAGATGGCATCATTTAAAAAAGAAATCTTGTATCCTATTTAAGCAATTGAGGAGAAGTTGTATATACACTCTTATCATCATCATCATCATCATCATCATCATCATCATCATGTCTTCTACTCCAGTTGCCCGGGTGTAGTTTACGAGCACCCTCCGCTTGCGTCTGTCCATGTACCATTCTTCTTTCAGGATTCCATCCCAGCTAACTCCCCTTGTTCCTATGTCCTCCTTCACCTGGTCTAGCCATCTCTTCCTTGGTCTTCCTACCGGCCTTCTACCAACCACATGTGTGTGTACTCTTTGTTTTGCTATCCTTCCCTCGTCCATTCGCTTGACATGGCCAAACCATCTCAAATGGGCCCTTGTCACTTTTTCTTTCAAAGTTGGGTACACTCCAGCTTCTTCCCTAATTTTTTCATTTCTTACCCTATCCCTCCTAGTTTTTTAGACCATTGTTCCTAGAAACTTCATTTCTGCAGCTTGTAGTTTGCTGTCTATCTGTCTGGTTGTTGTGCAGGTTTCTAGGCCATATGTTATTATGTGGGTGAAGTATGATTGAAAGAGCGTCTGTTTTGATCTCAAGGGGACTTGTTCGTTCCAGAGTAGGTTCCGAACTTGATGGTAGAACTGGGTTGCATTTTGGGTCCGGCTATTGATCTCGTGCTGTATCCTGTTATTGCTTGAAATAATGCACCCAAGATAGTTAAACTGGTCTACTGTTTCAAGCTGTGTACCTTCAAGCCTTTTCTCCTTTCTTGTTCTGTCTGTTGACTGACATCACTACCGTTTTTGATTTGTTTATTGTTAATCCGTGTGCTTTTAGACAGTTATTCTAGGTGGCCAACCTCTCCTGTACTTCTTTCTCTGTATTACCCAAAAGTACTTCATCATATGCAAATGTGCTAATTTCTGTGTTATGTTTTATTCGTTTCATAACTTCGTCCATTACAGTGATAAAAAGTAATGGCGAGAGGGCACTGCCCTGTTGAACTCCTTTAGTTGTTTGGAACCAGTCAGAATTACCATTTCCTATCTGAACACAACTGTGGCAACCTTCGTATAGCATTTTAACTTTCGGGATTAGCCCTGCGGGTACGTTTTTCTTTCTTAGGCATTCCTATATAGTCTTTCTTGGGACGTTATCAAATGCTTTTCAAGATCTAAAAATACAAGTGTTAGGTCTCTACCCTTCTCCCAGTGCTTTTCTAGCAGCATTCTGAGGGAAAATGTGAGATCTATAGTTGCACGGTGTTATCTGAATCCATACAGCTCTTCCTGCGGTTGTGGTTCTATTATTTTCATTAGCCTTTTCTCAAGTATTTTTTCAAATATTTTCAGGCCGTGAGACAGTCTTAGATTCTCCGTTCCAGCTATATCTTGTTAGTTTGTGACTTAGCTGTTTTTGAAACCAACTATTGTTTATTCTCCATCTACTCCTTAGACACAATCTAGGAGATTTTCACCTTCTTGGTTCCTATTGCCATAACCATGTGGACCTAGTGATGTGGGACGGGTAAATACCCAGTGGGAAGGTAAATATAAATTGGGTATTTACCCAGTGGTCTTTTAAATACCCAAAATGAGGGTATTTTCAGTTTTTCAGCTTTGTACAACACTTTTTGATGTGTTGATGAAGTGTTGGACAAACAAGGACTGAAACACAGGTATTTGATGCCTTAAATTGAAATCAGGAACAATATTGATCCTTCAATGGATGTCCAGGTTTTTTTTGGGGGTATTTTTATGTTATGTTTTGACACTGTGAAAATGAAAATCCACAGCCTGCTTCCAGTCTCCGACCGGGTCAGGAATGGAATTAATGAAGCCCCCATCTAGCAGCGAAGATATGGACTGTGTCGGCTGCCGAGGCCTGACGCACTCCTCCGGGACAATGATTAAATGTATGACAAATGAAATGATAGTGGAGAGTGTTGCTGGAATGAAATTTTGAGAGGGAAAACCGGAGTACCCGGAGAAAAACCTGTCTGCCTCCGTTTTGTCCAGCACAGATCTCACATGGAGTGACCGGGATTTGAACCACGGACCCAGCGGTGAGAGGCCGGCGTGCTGCCGCGTAAGCCACGGAGGCTCCCCATGTTTTGACACTGTAACATTCTTAATTTTTTTCCCCCTTAAACTAAAGTAAAATATTGAATAAAACCTTTTGGCTGTTTTGTGTTTTAAATTTTTAATAAATACCAAGATATTGAGAAGGTAGAGTTTTATTACGATACTGGAAATGAGCAACAAAGATGTGGGAGGGAAAAGCTACTTTTGTAGTAATAAGAGTAGGCTATTTGCATATTAATTGAAAGTGTATGCCAAAACTCGAAAGGTAATAAAATATATTCAATAGTAAGGACATATGAAAAAAAATGCATAGTAAAAGTGCTTTTAAGTTATTTTTTATTCAATTTTAAATATTAAAGAAATCTTAATTTTTTAAATCATACTCTAAATAATACAAATGCATGTCAGGAAGTTTTTATAGTATGTGGGCTCTATAATGGGTGAAGCCAGCAAGCATATGGGTTGGCAACACTGCTTAGCTCTTCCTACCCAGAATTCGAACTGACACTACTTCCTTCCCATTTTTAATTCTTTGTTTGATTTTCTATTTACTATTTACTAGCCTTTTTGGTTATTTGATTATTTATTTTATATATGAACTAGCTTCGCCCGGGAACAGTTATGAATGCAAGGTGATAGGCTACTTCTAACGGAGATCTTATAAGATATCCTTGTATACGACATTAGTCGTTTTCCCTCCAGCAGTGAACACGAAAAGATTTCGGTTTAATGTAACAAGCGATAGAGCCACGTAAAGCTGTCCATGAGAAAAACATTCTCCATTAAGATCAACTCCAGTCACGCTAAGTGTCTGATCCTGTGTTTTGTTTATAGTCATGCCAAAGCAGACTCTTACTGGAAATTGTACTCGTTTGAAACGATAAGGCAAATCTGAAGGAATCATATGGATTCTGGGTACTAAGATCGTTTCTCCTGTACCACAGCTAGTTAAGATAGTTGATTGAATGAAACAGATTTTCAAAGTTTTCACTACCAATCGTGTCCCATTGCATAACTTTGGTGGTTGTAAATTACATAGCAATATAATAGGCACTCATACTTTTAAAATAAGCTTGTGTGGTGGCTAGCCAGAAGGAAATAAAGAATTTAGGAATTCTGTAGGGTAATGAACAGCTTCTTCACTATAGACTACTGCGTCTAGCCTACAGAGTAATATACTAGAGCCTGGGCAGTGAATTTGGAGAACACCAAGTGATTAGTTTTCAAAACTTGTTTGTTTGTCGGCGATAATATTGCTCTTTTTTTAAACCATGAATGAGACTTGTTAGATAGGCCATGGATTTGAGGATAAACGCTATCAATCAATTCTTGAACACTGCTTACTAAAACACAAAAATCGTCACTGAGGGTAATTTTCCCGTCAATGACCTGTTAATCTCCATTTCCGACTCTCAGTAACAAATTAGCAAACAAACTATTATCTTCTGAAGATAAGAGTAGCCTACTCTAATGTTAGTTTTGAGTGCCAATTTGTTATATGTGGCCAGATGTAAGGTATTTTTAATGAAGCATTCACTTCGTCAACTCTCGTTCCTCTGGTAACAACTGGTAAGATTTGACGAAAATCTCCGGCGAACACAACTGTGCAGCCACCCATAGGTGTGTTCCGATTCCTTTGATCACGCTAGGTCCTGTCTACAGCTTCAATGGAAGTTTTGTGCGACATTGTAGCCTCATCTCGATCTCATACAACTAAAGAACAATTTTGGATTATACTGGCAGTGTTACTTTGTTTTGAAATATTACATACATTTCCATCATTACAGCTGACTTTCAAAGGAAGTTTAAATGTTGCATGTGCTGTTCTTCCTCCTTCCAAAAGAGTGGCTGCAATTCCAGATGATGCGACGGCAAGAGCAATATTACCACCAGACCTCACTTTGGCGAGCAACACATTAATCAAGAACGTTTTGCCTTTGCCTACAGGGGCATCGAGAAAAAATATCTTACCTTCCTTCTTAGTGTTATAAGCTTGTTTCTGATCGTGGTTCAGACGGTGTTCTTCTTGAGCAACGGTTTGAAGGTGCCAAGAACAAAGTCTTTCTTTCTCTTGTGGCAATCTACAAATTATTTGTTGCTCTGTTTCATTGTTACAAGCATTTTTTTTTGCGATGTCAATGAACTATGACCTATATCCGTTTTACATCTCGTCATGATGGCTTAACATCACTGACTGGACTATTAATTATAACGAATTCTTGTCAGACGTAATTTAAGAATGGCAAGGTGCATGTAACACAAATCACCCTTCCGTCCAATCTTAAATTGACTGTGTATTTTGCGGAACGGAAAGTTCACAGGCGAAATGAAGAAAAACCGAGTTGAACTTCCAGGGAAACTCCAAACACAACCAGCCTTCTCTGAAGCCTTATATCAACACGACTCGGTTTGCTGCTAACTGTATCTGCGGTAATAGGTTCGCCCGCTAGTTAGGCTGTAACAGGGGTGATAAGACTCGCCCTTAGCTAGCTCTAACGATTCTAATGGGTTGAGGGGGTCTCCGCCAAATCAATACAATTTAATATTGGCAATTATTAATTTGTTGCCATTGGGGACATGTTTCGGGCCTCATGGGCCCTTCTTCAGCCGCAAAAATATATGTACACATTCACATTCATCATATTACTTACACACAAATCATGCATATTTTAAGAAAAAAAACATTAAAATTGAACTCGAAAATTAATTCTAAAATATCATCTATCATACTTCAAGAAAAAATGTAAAAGTAACATTCGAAAACTAATTCTAAAATATCTTATCCATATTATAGAAAGGAGAAACAAGTACAGCTAAAATAGACACATGTGGTCTTGGTGACCTTCTTAATGTTTTGATCTATTGGAAGCTCTATTCAAAGTGCTATTAAAAAAAGTTAGTTAAAAAGTTTAAAAATATATTGGAGGTAATTAGAATGTGAACAGTGGGCTTATAGGCTCTCCATTTGTGATTCGTGGTCCTATTTTACAGCCGATTAATATATGTAAAGACAGCAAATTGAGTTTTTTCTTTTCTTATGGGGGTAAGCCGGGAAATAGGTTTGTTTTTAATTTTATTAATGATTTTTTCTATTTCTGGAGTACCCGTTGGCTTCCGCTATTTTAAAAATGACATTAATTTCATGCTGGTAGTCTTGTTCGGTCATGGGGGTGCTGATGGCCCTGTTGACGAAGCTTATGAAAGCTGCCCTTTTATGGCTTTGTGGATGGTTGGAATTGTTCTTTATAACTGTGCTGGTTTGCGTGGGTTTCCTATAAATGCTATATTGGAATTTCTCGTTTTTAATGGACAAATTGAGATCAAGGTAATTAATCATGTTGTTGTTGTTGTTGGTTTCGCCTGTGAATGTAAGGTTGGGTTCTAGGTTATTCAGCTTACCGAGAAGCTGGTCTAAGTTGGTGACATTTCCGTCAATAATGACAAATATGTCATCCACATATCTTCCCCAGAATTCTATGCCTTTTATTTTGTTTAAGATTTCACTCGCTTCTAAGTGGTCGATATAGATGTTGGCAAGAATCCCGGAGGCTGGGGATCCCATTGCTAGACCTTGTTTCTGTTTGTAAATGCTATTATTGAATTTAAAATAATTATTGTTGAGAGTGAAGCTGAGGATCTCGATAAATTCTTCGAGTTCTATTTCTGAAAGTTTGTCATTATCTTTTAAATTGCTTTTGATAATTTCTATTGTTTTATGTATTGGTATATTGGTGTACATATCTTTTATGTCAATTGTATGACATGAATGTGTAGGTTTAATTTGTAGATTTTTGGTTATTTCACAGAACTGTAATGAATTTTTGAAGGATTTATTTGCTTTAAATGTGTAATTAATCTGAAGGAATTTCTGTATAAACTGGGCTGTTCTATATGTGGGGCTGCTCCTGTAGTTGACAATCGGTCTTATGGGGATGTTGTCTTTATGGATTTTGGGGAGAGATCTGAGAGTAGGTATTTTCGGGTTCATGTTAATAAGGTTATTGTTTTGCTTGTCGTTCATGATGAAAACGACGTCTTTGAGTATTTGTTTAAGTTTTCTTTCGATGGATGCGGTTGGGTCTTCGTTGGTTCTGGAAAAATTTTTATTGCTGAGGAATTGTTCCGTTTTTGTGATATAATCTGCTTTGCTTAAGATAACCGTAGTATTACCTTTGTCTGCTTTTGTGATAATTATGTTGTCGCGTTTAATCTTTTTATTGAGTTTCGATAATTCAGCATTACTGTTCCTGACACTATTGGTTTTATTGCGTTCTAACACTTTGTTTAATCTTTTGTTCACTTCATGGCGTGCACCGTCTTGTTCCTCGGCGGGTAGTTTTTTGATTGCAACCTCTGATTCAGCAATGAGTACGGTGGTGTTTTTCCTATTATATCCTACATCCCAGTTGAATTGGGGACCTTTTTCTAAGATGTCAAGTTCCGCTTCGGAAAAGTTGGTTTGCGAAATGTTTACAACTGGATCTTGGAATTTCTGTGTGGGAATTACCGCACTTTGTAACTTTGTTTTGGGTTTCATGTTTTTGAGGCGAGAAAGTTTATTGTTTAGGTTGTTTAACTTCCTGGTGACCACGTTCGTGACGATGTTGTGCGTATGAACGAGGAAATCGTCCCATTCTTTTTTGTCTGAAAGGTTAGCAGCTTCCAGGTGGGCACTGTACAGTTTGTTACTAATATGTTTTTTCTTTAAATATAAGAATTTAAGTTCCCTTTGGAGTATTCTATTGTTAATAATTTCTTGAGTCCTTTCCTCGAATTTGTTTCTAATGTTTTTCTTTTGCATGAACTTTATGTGCATGGGAATTAGATGTGATTCCTGCATTCTTTGACAAAGTAAATGTCTTTGATGGTTGTGGAGAGTTTTATATTAAGCTCTTTAAATTTGAATCTTAACCTCTTGGCATGGCTCGCCTTATCTTCAAGATTAATTGGAGGATTATCCATTTCACAAGGTCCGTATTGACGTGTACAATAACGATTCTAATGGGTTGAGGGGGTCTCTGCCCAATCAATACAATTTAATATTGGCAATTATTAATTTATTGCCATTGGGGACATGTTTCGGGCCTCATGGGCCCTTCTTCAGCCGCAAAAATATATGTACACATTCACATCCATCATATTACTTATACACAAATCATGCATATTTTAAGAAAAAACATTAAAATTGAGCTCTAAAATTAATTCTAAAATATCATCTATCATGCTTCAAGAAAAAATTTAAAAGTAACATTCGAAAACTAATTCTAAAATTTCATCTTATCCATATTATAAAAAGGAGAAACAAGTACAGCTAAAATAGACAAATGTGGTCTTGGTGACCTTCTTAATGTTTTGATCTATTGGAAGCTCTATTCAAAGTGCTATTAAAAGAAGTTAGTTAAAAAGTTTAAAAATATATTGGAGGTAATTAGAATGTGAACAGTGGGCTTATAGGCTCTCCATTTGTGATTCGTGGTCCTATTTTACAGCCAATCTTCATGTTTTGGCTTGGGAATATGTTTTGAACCAAAGCTGAATCGTTGTCATTTTCTTTGATGCTGAATTGGGTGGAGACGTTACACTTTTGAAGAAACGTCATTCGGAGCCTATGAAGGGGTGAACCAGCCAGAGGGTAAGCCTGCTGTCCCAACTATAAAGAAAAAAATGGGTCTTTGAAAAAAGGATGCGTCAGAAAAAACTAGGGCTAAAACGGAAAAATGTAGTAAAAACTTACTAAGCTCGAATTGAAGGAATAACCGACTGTCAGCTATCTACCTGGAGGCTGTAATGGGAAGAAAAAGAAGCCTACACACATGAACATGTGAGAGGATGACTCATGTGCCGGATTGCTTACCTTTACTTAGTAGTTTGAGGTACAGATTGTGTTAATGTCTGACGGCACGTTGCTGTGTGAGCTAAGCTGGCCCGACCTTGTGGCAGGTCAGGAACTGTGAGGAGGGGAGGGGGAGGGAGGAGATGTGTGTGGGAGTAATGAATGACATGATGCAAAGCGGAATTTGTCTTGGGTTTGTGGCCTAATTGGCAGGCTACGTGTGGGGGGGGGGGGGGCGGGGGGGTGTCTTAATTTGTGGAGGAGAGATAAGCAAGGAAGCTAACGAACGGATCTGAAACTACAATAATTATGTTTTGACTGCTATGATTGTTGTGGCGACGGAAAAAATTTATGAATATTTTCAAAAAGTATGTTAGCATCGAAATTGATTTCGTTTAAATTATGCATCTGATTGGTGCGCTGTGCGTTATCTATTTGTTCCAGTATATTCATGATAGGCCCTTTCCTGACGTAGTGGATAATTTCTAAATCTTTCTTAATGTCTGTGAAGGTGTGGTTGGTGTCTTTCATATGATTCCCCATGGCCGAATTTTTTTTTGCTTGATCGCATTTACATGTTCAAGGTATCTCGTAGTGAAACTACGTCCGGTCTGTCCTAGATAATCTGAGTTGCATTGCTGGCATTTGAGTTTATAAATACCTGAGGAATTGTATTTATGGGATTCGTTTATTTTACTAGCATTATAGATTATTTTATGGTTATTGTTGTTAGTCTTGAACGCGATTTTGGTGTTGAATTTCTTTAGCTTGTTTGCTATGTCATAGGTGTGCCGATTAATATATGTAAAGACAGCAAATTGAGTTTTTTCTTTTCTTATGGGGGTAAGCCGGGAAATAGGTTTGTTTTTAATTTTATTAATGATTTTTTCTATTTCTGGAGTACCCGTTGGCTTCCGCTATTTTAAAAATGACATTAATTTCATGCTGGTAGTCTTGTTCGGTCATGGGGGTGCTGATGGCCCAGTTGACGAAGCTTATGAAAGCTGCCCTTTTATGGCTTTGTGGATGGTTGGAATTGTTCTTTATAACTGTGCTGGTTTGCGTGGGTTTCCTATAAATGCTATATTGGAATTTCTCGTTTTTAATGGACAAATTGAGATCAAGGTAATTAATCATGTTGTTGTTGTTGTTGGTTTCGCCTGTGAATGTAAGGTTGGGTTCTAGGTTATTCAGCTTACCGAGAAGCTGGTCTAAGTTGGTGACATTTCCGTCAATAATGACAAATATGTCATCCACATATCTTCCCCAGAATTCTATGCCTTTTATTTTGTTTAAGATTTCACTCGCTTCTAAGTGGTCGATATAGATGTTGGCAAGAATCCCGGAGGCTGGGGATCCCATTGCTAGACCTTGTTTCTGTTTGTAAATGCTATTATTGAATTTAAAATAATTATTGTTGAGAGTGAAGCTGAGGATCTCGATAAATTCTTCAAGTTCTATTTCTGAAAGTTTGTCATTATCTTTTAAATTGCTTTTGATAATTTCTATTGTTTTATGTATTGGTATATTGGTGTACATATCTTTTATGTCAATTGTATGACATGAATGTGTAGGTTTAATTTGTAAATTTTTGGTTATTTCACAGAACTGTAATGAATTTTTGAAGGATTTATTTGCTTTAAATGTGTAATTAATCTGAAGGAATTTCTGTATAAACTGGGCTGTTCTTTATGTGGGGCTGCTCCTGTAGTTGACATAGCAAACACGCTAAAGAAATTCAACACCAAAATCGCGTTCAAGACTAACAACAATAACCATAAAATAATCTATAATGCTAGTAAAATAAACGAATCCCATAAATACAATTTCTCAGGTATTTATAAACTCAAATGCCAGCAATGCAACTCAGATTATCTAGGACAGACCAGACGTAGCTTCACTACGAGATACCTTGAACATGTAAATGCGATCAAGCATTAAAAAATTTCGGCCATGGGGAATCATATGAAAGACACCAACCACACCTTCACAGACATTAAGAAAGATTTAGAAATTATCCACTACGTCAGGAAAGGGCCTATCATGAATATACTGGAACAAATAGATAACGCACAGCGCACCAATCCGATGCATAATTTAAACGAAATCAATTTCGATGCTAACACACTTTTTGAAAATATTCATAAATTTTTTCCGTCGCCACAACAATCATAGCAGTCAAAACATAATTATTGTAGTTTCAGATCCGTTCGTTAGCTTCCTTGCTTATCTCTCCTCCACAAATTAAGACACCCCCCCCCCCCCCCCCCCCCACACACACACACACACACACACACACGTAGCCTGCCAATTAGGCCACAAACCCAAGACAAATTCCACTTTGCATCATGTCATTAATTACCCCCACACACATCTCCTCCCTCCCCCTCCCCTCCTCCCAGTTCCTGAACCTGCCACAAGGTCGGGCCAGCTTAGCTCACACAGCAACGTGCCGTCAGACATAACACAATCTGTACCTCAAACTACTAAGTAAAGGTAAGCAATCCGGCGCATGAGTCATCCTCTCACATGTTCATGTGTGTAGGCTTCTTTTTCTTCCCATTACAGCCTCCAGGTAGATAGCTGACAGTCGGTTATTCCGTCAATTCGAGCTTAGTAAGTTTTTACTACATTTTTCCGTTTTAGCCCTAGTTTTTTCTGACGCATTCTTTTTTCAAAGACCCATTTTATTTCTTTACAGTTGGGACAGCAGGCTTACCCTCTGGCTGGTTCACCCCTTCATAGGCTCCGAATGACGTTTCTTCAAAAGTGTAACTTCTCCACCCAATTCAGCATCAAAGAAAATGACGATTCAGCTTTGGTTCAAAACATATTCCCAAGCCAAAACATGAAGATTGGCTGTAAAATAGGACCACGAATCACAAATGGAGAGCCTATAAGCCCACTGTTCACATTCTAATTACCTCCAATATATTTTTAAACTTTTTAACTAACTTTTTTTAATAGCACTTTGAATAGAGCTTCCAATAGATCAAAACATTAAGAAGGTCACCAAGACCACATTTGTCTATTTTAGCTGTACTTGTTTCTCCTTTTTATAATATGGATAAGATGATATTTTAGAATTAGTTTTCGAATGTTACTTTTAAATTTTTTCTTGAAGCATGATAGATGATATTTTAGAATTAATTTTAGAGTTCAATTTTAATGTTTTTTCTTAAAATATGCATGATTTGTGTATAAGTAATATGATGGATGTGAATGTGTACATATATTTTTGCGGCTGAAGAAGGGCCCATGAGGCCCGAAACATGTCCCCAATGGCAATAAATTAATAATTGCCAATATTAAATTGTATTGATTGGGCGGTGACCCCCTCAACCCGTTAGAATCGTTATTGTACACGTCAATACGGACCTTGTGAAATGGATAATCCCCCAATTAATCTTAGCTAGCTCGTAAACTGTCGCCTCAATATTAGAATGGACATGGTTGGAAGAAATGAAAACGTAAAAATACTTACAGTGGGCGATGTATTGAAGATAGAGATATGCTCTCCTGGATTTTATGTAGAACTTTTCATGCTGAACAATTCTTACTCTCATAGTATTTAGATATGTTTACGGTTTGCCCAAAATAAACTTACAAAGCGCTCGGACACATGGTTTTTTTTTATTTTTTTTTCACTGAAATCATTATGCTTCTGCTTCCTTTGATCATAAATAAATTATTTTCTACAGAAATCATCCTCGAGATATCCTTTACAGAATTGTGAAAACCGCATCAAAATCTATCCAGAGGTTCTCGAGATTACCCGTGACATCCAAGAATCGGGGACTTTGTTTTATACTAAGTAGAGATGATATTACAAACTGTTCTGAAAAACTGTACATTACACCTTTTGTAGAACTTGGCCAATGCTCTGAATAAATTTCCCCCAACTTTTATCTCAATGTTTGCAAAAAAGCCTAGTTCAATTCTAACCCTGAGTTTTTCAGGTTATAACTATTGAACTTTTATCTCCTGATCTAATTCCCAATTCTAATTCTGTTTTTTTAAGTCCCAATTCTAATTAAATTAAATTTTATTAACTACCGGTATCTAATGTTGCTACATTTCTAAAAAGTTAATGTAGAATAGTTTGCATACCGGTACCCTTTTTAAGGTGCAACTTACCATGACACAGGATTTTAATGAAACATCTATAATACCCTGGGTATTTACCCCGGTTTATAAATACCTGGGTATTTACCCCGGTTTATAAATACCTGGGTATTTAACATCACTATGTGGACCCAGTACACTTTCATATCATAGTCTATCTGATCCAGCTTGGGCATTCAGATCTCCTATTATAATTACCTTTTCTTCTCTTTGTATAGTTTCTTCTAGATCAGTTAGGAATTTTTCTTTTTCTTCCTCACTGCAGCCTGTCTGTGGGGCATATACCTGAACTACTGTCAGCACTTTCTTGTTTAGTGATATATCCAGTTTAATAATTCTTTCATTCACGTATATTACCTCACTAATAACATCTATGTCTTCTCTTAGTATAAAACCTACACCATTTTTGGCTTCTGTTCTATGACCATTCCAATGCAGTTTATATCCTTTCCTTAGTTTCCTTATTTCTTATAATAATCATAATCCAAATTCTGTAGCTAACGTTTCATAAATCTTAGAAGCTATGCATTTGACTATTTTAAAATTATTTCTCCTGACTTGCTACAGAAAGATGTCATCTCGCGGGAGGAGTCTTAATCACCATACAGAAAGTTTTATATTCTAGCACATAGTTTCTCAATGTAATGATGTTGGAGACATAGGTTGTGTACCAAAAGCTATTTGGCACATCTCATGGAAAAAAAATTTAATAGCCAGGAGAGGTTTGAAGCTAGGCTATTTAGTTCTTCCCAGAACTACTTGTTTCTTACCTAAATGGAAGTTCAAGATATATCTTGACTTGTTAAAAAATGAAAAAATAAATTCTGGATGTTGAAGGTACTGTTGATAAATTGCACACCATGGCGGCAATGGTGAATGTAGCATATGTCTGGAGAACCGCTGGCTGGAATCCCAGCATTGACGGCTGTCATCCTTAGTTGGGTTTTTGTTTGGCATTTCTCTACACTTCGTCAGGCAAATGTACCTAGGTACAGCTGGTACTGGTACCTTATTTCAAGTCCTTGGGCACCAAACCCCATCCCTTACTTTAATAATTGCAGTTACACTATATCAGTGACCACAGAAACACAGGTTATTAGAGAAATCCAGCACATACCAAAGTACATGGGGCTAATGCCCAAGATGTCCCAAGATGGTAAAATGAATTAATAGCAGCCGCATGTAGAAAACTCTTTCAATAAAGAAAATGTAGAGATAGATACCAAATGTGGTAGCACCACCCACGACATAAGCACTGTGAAGACACGTCCCTAGGGAGCAGATTTTTATGTGCTAAGAGTATGAAAAATATTTGTTTCTTATGTGCTAAAAAACTACAAAATATGTGGTAAAAAGTTGAAAAATATTTTGCTTTAAATAATACTGTACTGTACTGTACATTACCACTCGTGTTCAAAGGCAAATTATAAAATATTGTATTAAAATTTGGTTGTACCATACGTGCTTTAAAGGCAAATGAATGTCTGCGTACTGAAAATTGTAGCGCGGTACGAATAGTATGATCATTTTTGATGACTCAGAGTAGATATTTACAAATTTACAGGGTATTTACAATACAGGTAATATTTTGTTTAAGGTTGCCAAAAACAACCTATCATCTTCGAAAAATATGTACCAGTTCGTACTCTCCAATCACACGCTGGAATATTAGTTGCTAGAAGTAGTCTCTGAATTGTAGTGGACAAGAAAGGTCATCTCCAAATTGTCTATTACAAATGCAGGCCGATTGTCTCTAAAGATCACCTTGTACCTTGAAAATCATCGCTCCACATCACAGAATGTCAGATGCATACTTAGAGAGGAATATCACCAACACTAACTCCATCCAGAACAAATTTTGATATTTGTCCTTTAGCAATCCATGTACCTGCAAGACCGAGAGTGAATCTAGTTTATTTTCAACAGAACGCTCCTCGTTCACGGTTTCGGTCAGAAGGTTAGTGGATGTTTCAAGTATGTCAATGGTTTTACACAAGAAACTAAGATTGGCAGATATAAACACTAAATCATTTTTCAAAATGCTGTCTTTCAGTAACTCTTGAAGAATCTCAATTGACGCTGTGTTGCTTTTATCAGGTGCATTCACAACGGATGTGAAACCTTCGAAATTGTCTGTGTAGTATACCACGGCGTTAAGCCAGGTACCCCACCCCGTGACAATAGGGAGAGGAGGAAGGTTACTTCACAAACAACCTTCAAACTCGAGTGCACATAATACTTTGGTCATCAGTAAGTGCTGTAATATGGAAAGCCTCTAAGAGATAGAGAAGAAAAGGTTGAGAGATGGGAAGCTTACATAGAGTGTTTGTATAAGGGAAAGGAGATTGAAAATCATGTAATGGAAAGGGAAGAGGAAATTGATGGGGATGCGAAAGGAGATTTAATATTGAGATCAGAATTTGACAGAGCATTAAGACTTAAGCAGGAACAAAGCACCAGGCATAGATGATATACTGATTGAGTTGCTACGCTGCATAGCGGCTTCGGTGGCGTAGTTGGTAGCATGCTGAACTGCTGTGCCCAAGATAGTGGATTCAAACCCGGCCGAAGTCGTTGGATTTTTTAAGAGTGTTAAAATGCTTCGGAGAGGAAGTAAAACCAGCGGTCCCATGTCATAAATATTTTATGGCATGTAAAAGATCCTTCCACAGACTAAACTTGTGTGGAGCTAAATTTCTAGGTTAGATTTCATTGTAACGTTCTATCAAAGTTCCAGCGATCACCACTAGGTATCAGTGATATACGGTAGCGAAAGTTGGAACTACTTGAAATTGGACAGAACTTGTAGGTCACCCTAGGGGTGTCTGCTTGAAGCAGCTACAGCCTCTCGCGAGCCGAACCTGTCCTCTGACACTCCAGGCACTTAAAGCCATACGATAAATAAATAAGTGATGATGGTCTAATCAGATTATTTCACTTGGTGTGTAGGATTTATGCGACAGGTGAGGTACCCTCAGATTTAAAGAAGAATGTTATCATCCCTATACCAAAGAAAGTAGGAGCTGACAGATGTGAAGATCACCGTACAATCAGCTTGATTACTCATGCTTCAAAGATCCTGTCTAGAATAATTTACAAGAGGATGGGAAGCCAGATAGAAACGGAGTTGGGTGAAGACCAGTTTGGTTTCAGAAGAAATTTAGGAACAAGGGAAGCTGTACCAAGTCTTAGACTGATTTTACAAGGTAGAATAAGGAAAGACAAGAGAACGTTCATGGCATTTGTAGACTTAGAAATGGCTTTTGATAACGTTGATTGGGCTAAATTGTTTGACAACTGGAAAACGTTTGGAATAAACTACAGGGACAGGAGGGTGATATTATAGGGCGCCCGAGAATGTTCTCCGCAGTGGGTAGGTGCAGCTTTGAGTGGTTGAGTCATGAGTTTTAGTTGGCTGCACTGCACTGTGTCCTTCAAAGCGGGACTTCCCCTTGTGAGCTGTCGATGTGTATCGCGATAAGCACGCGAGCCTGCAGGTATTCAGCGTGTACTACAGTCAGCGAGCGTTCAGATAGATTATTATTGGAAGAGTGCAACAGTATACAGGCAGTAATGTTTACTACTGAAGAGAGAGTCTTTTTTGGTGGAATACATTTCTCGCGAAGGCGATCGGTTTACAGAAAATGTAAAATTTAGATTTCAGACGCGGTTTCCTAATTCAAAGTGTCCAAACCGTGATACCGTTCGGGATTTGGTAAGTAAATTTCGTGTGACTGGCTCAGTTCACGATGTACCGGGAACAGGCAGGCCTACGCTTTTAACAGACTAAAAACTTGATGAAATCTCTGATATAATGCTGCGTAGTCCAAGTAAATCAACACGAAAATTAGCTCAACAAACAGGAATTTCTACATCGACAGCACATAAAGCTGTAAGAGACAAGCTTCAGTTTTTCCCATATAGTGGGCGATGTATGGAAGATAGACATATGCTCTCGCGGACTTTTTTGTAGAACTTTTCATGCTGAACAATTCTTACACTCATAGTATTTAGATATTTTTAACGGTTTGCCCAGCGTAAGCTTAAAAAGCGCTCGTACGCCAGGTTTTTTTTATCGACTTTTCCACTAAAATCGTTACTGCTCGGCTTCCTTTGATCATAAATTATTTTCTACAGAAATCATACTCTGTATATCCTTTACAGAATGGTGAAAACCGCATCAAAATCCATCCAGTAGTTCTCGAGTTTACCCGTAACATCCAAGAATCGGGGACTTAGTTTTATACTAACTAAAGATGATGCAAGCGGCAGCCGTGCTACCAACGTAACTGCTGTAGCTAGCTCTCGCAGACACATGTAGGCACTGCGGAGAACATTTCCGGACTCACTGTACAATCTATACAGGAACCAGACAGCAGTCATTCGAGCTGAAGGACATGAGAGAGATGCTGGTATTCAGAAAGGTGTAAGGCAAGGCTGCAATTTATCACCCATACTTTTCAATCTTTACATTGAACAAGCAATGAAGTAAATTAGAGAAAAATTTGAAATTGGAGTGAAGATTCGAGGAGAAATAATTTCAACTCTGAGATTTGCTGATGACTGGCATTTTGGCAGACACGCCTGACTATATGAATGAGTTTTTGAATGACTGCATCTTGAGGAAAGATTTCATGATGAAAATTAATAAATGAAAAAGAATATTTTGGAATGCAGCCAGAATAAATCTAAAACCTCTATGGACATTGGCAGGTGAAAAGCTAAAGGAAGTAGGAGACTTCTGTTACTTAGGAAGCAAAAGAACCAGTTATGGTCGAAGCAAAGAGGATATAAAAAGTAGGTTGGCTCAGGCAAGGAAAGCATTTCTACAAAAATGGAATCTGTTGACATCGAATATAGATTTTGGTATTAGGAAGTCATTTTTGAAAGCCTTTGACTGGAGCGTGGCACTCTTTGGAAGTGAAACTTGGACTATTGGTGTAGAAGAAAAGAGGAGAATTGAAGCATTTGAAATGTGGTGTTACAGGAGAATGATGATCGGATGGTTTAGATAGGGTTACAAACAAAGAGGTATTGAGACGAGTGGGAGAGGAGAGATGTTTCTGGCGACGGCTAATGAAGAGAAGAAATGGGTTGGTAGGACACATACTAAGACACCCAGGAATAGCAAACTTAGTTATGGAAGGAAGGATCGAGGTCAAGAACTGCAGGGGTAGACCAAGGTTGGAATATGTTAAACAGATAGCCTCGGATGTAGGGTGTGGTAGCTATGTAGAGATGAAACGATTAGCTCAGGACAGGGAGGCATGGAGATCTCCATCAAACCAGTCAAGAGACTGAAGACTCAAACAACAACAGCAGCAAAAACAACTGAAGGAAATATTTCTTCTATCGTAGAAATTCAGGTAGAACTACTCAACCAGGGAAATGAAATGCCAACCCGAACTGCTAAACTTACTCTTACTAGTGACACAACAATACTACCTTCTGCTGGGGGAATATCTATCCTGCACACAATTTATTATTTACATCCAAGGTAGTCCCCGTCCACTTATCTCTCGTCATGGACTGTTTCTCTGACCATGCCGTCAACTCTTATCTCTCCGTAGGCAAGTCTATAAATAGCCACAATGCATTTGGTTAAATGACGTTATATCATTTCATAATACAGAAGCATATTAAATTTTATTGAGTTACAAGTATTGCAAATTTATGTGCTTATCATGGATTTTCTTAAATTATGCATTTACATAAAACATTTTGTGAAAATATGCGTTTTTATGTGAAATAAGATAACCGTCTTACGCTTGGGGATGCACACTAGGTATAATACATTTCGAAAATTGTGTTCAAACATAAGTAAAAATAAATAAATGTAATTACTTTAAAATCCGTTCCCTACACATCACTAGTCTTTGGGTTTGGACTGGCTGAGTGGTTCAGCGGTAACGTTCTTGCCTGCCAGGTCCACGATAGCAGGATCGAATCCCAGCGCAGTCAGTTGGCATCTGAGGACGCTCAAATGTGAGGGAGCAGTGTCAGTAGAATTACTGGCATGTTAGAGATCCCCCTTTGGGGCATAATTCTGGCACCCCAAAGTTTCTAAAAGCCACAGTAGTTAAAAGGGACGTAATACCCATAACATAATCATATTTGGATTTGTGGCAATGTTCCGCTTACTTGCACACACTGACAATATGTGATGGAAGGAATTCCTCCTATATTGATATGTGAAGTCGACTTACAATGTGTGGATAGTATGAATAGTGTTGATGGCATTCAACTATGTTAATCCAACTTCTTTCTTCACTTCTTCCGAGCTTTTTCATGTTGCCCCATCAGTGACCTTTGTGTGCCCTCAGTTTGTGGAGTCTGTCTAGTCAGTGTACCTTCCTTATCTGTTAATCCCTGAATCCTACTTGTACATATACAATCCTGTAGTGTTATTTAATGTGAGTTAATTTTTACTCAAACTTTTTTTTTTAGAAATGTAAGTTACAACTGATAAATTTTGCATAGAGTAAACCTCACCGTGTAAATGCTATATCAGTTATGCTCTTACAGGGTCCAAGTGCTAGTGCCTATGTGACTTACCAACGTGCCGAAGACACATTAAGGGCAATACAGGCTGTCAATAACATAGCCGTTGATGGAAGGACAGTCAAAGCTTCATTAGGAACTACAAAATATTGCTCACATTTTATGAAAAACCAAACCTGTCCCAAACCAGACTGCATGTATCTCCACGAACTTGGTGAGTTACATGCATTATACTTAATTAGTGAGTTGCTTTTTCTATATCTGTATGTGATTGTGTTTAACTTTAAAGCAGGAGTGTTTTTATTGTGCATACTCTTGTCATGAAGGGAAACTTTGGTAGTGTCTGTTCTGATAAATACTTGATTTGTAATGGCTCCTGTGTGTAGAAGGCATTAAGATAATGAACTTTCTTTCATACAACCAGCCAATAAATTTTTCTTCCCAACCCTCCGTTAGGTGCGCGGGTTTGCGGAACGCAGTTTGTCGTCCTGGTTCTGGTGGCCCCATTTTATAGTTTCTCAATGATCGTTCATTATTTCAACTTTATATTCACTGCCTATTTGGTAGTTTTCATTTTCAACAATAAATACCAGTGTTTTATCCCCAACAAAAATATTCCAACATTGTAATTCAGTTCTAGTATTCTTAGCAGTCCTTAAAATACGAGGTTATTTTGTCAGAATATTGTGGGGCCGTGCCCGAGTAATCAACCATGGTTCCTTGTTCCACTTCGTGCCATCCTTGCCTGAAACGGGGGCAAAAAAATAAAAATAGTCCCTTCTAATAATAGTTGTTGTTGATTTTTTAGGGGCTTGGTGACATCATGGTCATGTAGCCCCATGTACTTGGGTGTGTGTAGAATTTGCTAACCTGTGTCACGTGACGTCTGTAGTCAGGGTGTCTACCGGTAACGAAAGTAACGAAAAAGTAACGAATTTTACAAATGGGTAACGAAAGTAACGAAAAAGTAATGAATTTTACAAACGGGTAACGAAAATTTTCTGAAGGTGTGTTGAATCATTTAAACTCGCGCCGCTAGGCTCAGAGATTGAGAGTTTCACCCAGGCGGCGCCGTGCCTATTGCATAGTACTAAGCTATATTTCTCCGTGCCTGACCTCAAGGAAATACATACTGAGGATACCTTAAGTGGTATACATCGGTTCAACGTATATTTTCGGCATCAAGAAGACTTAAGTTTCGTGTGAAATATTTTTCTGTGTTACTATATTAGGAGTCCCGACTTTTCGCGAGACTTTTATTCGCTATTACTTCCGAAACTAAAAAGAAATCTCTTATTTCTGTTATTTGAAAACTATGTCAAATTGAAGTCCAGAAATAACGCGAAATAATTTAATGTCGCAATCTTACGAAATGTTACCGTTTCGAAAAAAAATTGCAAAAAATCTTCGAAATACATACAGCCTAACTTATTTAAAAATATGTCTAGTAAATTTGCGACATCCGGTATGGTTAATTCGAAATTCCGTTATAAGTCGATTTTTCTTTCGAACTTTGGTTCCATCGAATATATAATCTAACCGATTATTTCGATAACTTGTGGATAATTCGTGGTTCTCAGTCGAAATAAAACGTGCCTTCTTGTCGTATTATTCGTGCAATCCACTCAGAATAATTCGTAATATTCGATACCGTACCTACTTCGAACGTTCATCCTCCAAAATCGCATCCTCAAGACGGCCGGCTGACCGCACGACTTGCCTGCGGGAATCTCGTCAAACGGACCGAGATCGACGTCAGTTGCGTAAAATCATAAAACCCGTCCCCTATCGTGAACATGTGACCACGAGAACTGCGGGAATCCTGTCAAAGGTGATTGGGCACCCATCACGGAACCTACTTGCTACTTTTCCCATGACCGAATATTTAAAAGCGTGCGGGGAGCGAGAAGTGCATCGACCCACATAAAAATGACAGCCTACGTAGCATCGAAATACTAATTCCTCCTCGTGATCCACCCTGAACTGATGAACTCCCAACCACAGCATAGGGGCAAAGGGAATCACGGCGCCGACCGAACAACATGCTCATAACTACTCGTGAATTTTAACCATGCCCAACCTTGAGCTTGCCTCCGCCATTCTGTCAGGACAGATAGACAGGCAGACAATCGTTGAACGGTCGGGTGCGGCGACGATTGCATAATATCTCGAGGACAACGTAAAACGGCCGAGAGCGGCTGCGATTGCGATACATCGCGATATTTCTCCGCATTCAATGATGAGGACAACTGTATTCCTGTCAAACGGACAGCAAGTGGCGCCGATTGCGTAATAATGCTATATTTTCTTGTGCCCGACCTCAAAGACAATGGAAATCTCGTCGAATGACTAAAAGTGACGCTGATTATCTAAATCCGATTTTTCTCCGTGTTCTATCGTGAAAACTACGGGAAGCTCGTCAAACAACTGAGACCAGCGCCGATCGTGTAACATCTCGATAATTCTCATATTTGTCAGCGAAGACAGAATTCGGTGACGATTGCGTAACATCGCATACAGTTCTTCGCGACCTACCGCGGGGACGAAGGAAATCTCGCCAAATGGTCAAAAGCAGAGCAACCTCTTTGTACCGTAATTATAACAACATATTGTGCACAAGACGACATATTAGCTGAAACAACTCATTGGATATTAAATATCTAGTAACTTATATATCTATTATTTTTTAAATTTTTATAACATCATGTGAATTTCATTTAAAGCGGCTTCGGTGGCCTAGTTGGTAGCATGCTGAACTGCTGTTCCCAAGATAGCGGGTTCAAACCCGGCCGAAGTCGTCGGATTTTTTAAAAGCGTTAAAAATCCTTCAGTATGCCTTCCTTCGGAGGGGAAGTAAAGCCGGCGGTGCCATGTCATTGATTTATGGCATGTAAAAGATTCTTCCACAGACTAAACTTGTGTGAAGCTAAATTGTTAGGTTAGATTTTGTCTGAACGCTCTATCAAAGTTCCAACGTTCACCACTAGGTATCATTGATACCTGGTAGCGACTTGAAATTGAACGGAACTTGTAGCTCATCCTAAGGGTGTCCGCTGGAAGCAGCTACAGACTTAGGTGAGCCGAACATGTCCTCGGACACTCCCGGCTCTAAAAGCCATACGATAAATTAAATAACCTCTTTAAAAACAGTTCGTTGTTGTTTTTCTTCACCGCGTGATGAGCAGACCGCAGACGTATCTTGAATTCAAAGGTAACTAAAATTAACTAAAAGGTTCCTAAAAAGTAACTAATTTTTACTTCATCCTTACAGTAGACACCCTGGTAGTAGTGTATGTATTTGTAATTGAGGTAGGATTTGGGTAGGAAGTGGCCGTGACCTTCAGTTAGGTACGATCCTTGCATTTGCCATGATTACAAGTGGGAAACCATGGAAAACCACTTCTAGGATTGCTGAGATGGAATCAAACCCGCCTCTTCTTAATTTTGTCTCACGAGGCTAAGTGCCCGTTCCAGCCATCAGACCAGAATTAAATTTCTTAGCAGAACCAGGAATCGAACCTGGGCCTCCAGGGCGACAGCCAAGAATGCTAGCCACTACGCAAGGAGACGGACATTTTATAATAATAATAATAATGGCTTACTTACCAATAAAATATATTTACGGCCATTCAATTCTTCACATCCAATAGCGCCCTTCTGATCAATTTCATGGTAAGTATCAGTCACCAACTAAATATTCGTTATCTTCCAGTTGAAGGCGACACACTTCATCTACATCCTTAGGTTTTCATGAGTCGTATATCTCTTTACTTATAGTCACTAAGGCAACGTACCAAACCTAATAATCGCTCTAACAGCACACCTACAACTCACTGATGACATGTTACATCATTGGGAACGCTGGGGCTACCAGCCACATGACACAGCAGCTGATAAATGTTTCATGTGTGGAGTTATTTTTAGGCTCATCATTTCAAAACTCCAGGAAAATGCTTACTAAGGTATTGTACCCGATACCTAGTTGAGGCTATCGGCTACGCCAGCAGACATTAAGCCGTAGTTGAGATTATAGGAAGAGTTATGAAAAGATAGCGCTCAGATCGAGTCAAGAGGAATGTCAGGATGACGTAGAAGGTCTAAGATTAAGAAGGCACTGACGTCAGTCAGGCAGATGGAATTATGAAGCTTTATTAAGATCTATGTGGAACATGGTATTTAAACATCTCAGAAGAGGAGATATAACAAGCATTATACATGGAAATAATTTGAAGGAAGTCAGATAACCCTTAAGTTATTTTATAACTTAATAGCCGAGATGATCGGGGTTCGAGATTATATTTGTGACGCAAGACCACAGAGGTGGGGAGAACGTCACGTGACTGCGCCAGGGAGGTTCAGGTCAATGCAGTCCAGAGACAGTCAGTTGAGCTCAGTGAGCCACGCAGTCGAGCTCTGTATGCAGAGGAGTCAAGTACAGTTAGCACGGCAATTGAATTCAGACAGCGAGCTGAGTGGGACATGCGCCGAGCGTATGGTTAAGGTCGCGCAGCGAACAGCTTTTGTCAAGGAAAGTGAAAGCGACAGTTTCAACTTCACTAAGCAGCGAACGAAAAGTAGGTCAGTGAGCCGGGCGGACACCCGCAGTAGGCAGCGTGAAGACCGGTTACAGAACCAGCTGTACGGCCCAAGCAAGCATGAGAAGGCCGGGGTTTAGAACAGTACAGTAAAACGAGTTGGAGAACTTATTTCAAGCTGCAATTTGGAAACGCAGAACAGCATAGCAGAGCGACATGGCGAGGCCAGCTTTAGGCGGAGATTGTTCTAGCATTGCAGTAGGGGCGAGCGGGTTATTTCCAATTTTATACGCAAGCATTATGACAGAAGCTGAACTTCATTACAACATTGAGTTGGAACGTTTATTCAGCATTTGAATTATAAAGGCAGATAGTTACGAGATACTGCGACTGTGAACTTCGAATGAACATAGTTTTTCAATGACATTACGACTATGCATTTCATAACGCATTCCAAGTAACATTAACGATTATAGGCAAATGAAATGTTATAGGCAAATGCACTTATGAACTTTGGCACGTGCATTAATGCCATTATTTCTTATGAAGTGTTATAAATTACCGAGTATGAACACAGCTACTGGGTGTTTCGTAAACTTAGACGCTCTCATATAAAATTTTATTTTATGAAAGTGAGACTTCGCAGTTATTGGAGATTGAACTTTCAACACTCAAACCGAACATTGTATGGAACAGTGGCGTAACGTAGAAGAGGAATAAGGGCTCCGCTGTTTCTATGAACTTTTTCGTGAGGATTTGGACAATATCCTCTATGGATAACCAGAAGTTCATCATGTCGGAGTAAACGCAGACAGAGACGCGATGGCACCACAGAGCGATGGATTCGATTCCTGACGAGGAGGAGGTCCACCAGCTGATTCACTTGGGATTTTGAAGGCAATCGTCATTTCGTGGGTGGAATGATATTCACGCCGATCTTTCGAGAAATTCATTACATAAGGAAAATCGACGAACTTAGAAATTTAATAACAGCTGATTATGAGAAGGTACTGTAAGAGTTATAACTTCCTGATACGATTATTTTCATGAATACTGGGCACACATGTATATGTTTCTAATAGGAGTGATACGATTGTTTAAGACATGGCTTTGACTTTATATGCTTCAAATTTTGCTAGAATATGGCGTGACCATATGATATGGCAGGCATCATTATACAATATTCTCACCATTGGTTGGCTTTATTAAGCAGATGTTTGGTCTTTTAGACATTTTTCCAGCAAGGATAGTTTTCATGAATAGTTTTTTTTTGTGTGACGAGTATTTCGAACTCGTGATCTGCAATTGATTATCTATATTACTTCGTCAGTTCATTGCATACTAGCGAGTGTGTATTATTCATCAGTAGGGATTTTTTCCATTGGATTGTTTGGAGATATTAAGATGTTATTCACTTTAGTGAATGAATATCGCTTTTATATGACAACTAGAGACTCGTTGATTCCGATCTGGTACATTCACTCATTTAGTCTTCGAGATGGGGTCTTTCGTATTTATACGATTGTATGGTGGTTACTCATCTTACCCATCGTTCAGGGCACTATCATGTTAGTCGACGGGGCGAGGTCTTTCGTATTTATACGATTGTACGGTGGTTACTCATCTTACTTGCCATTGAGGGACTCATTTTTATCATCCGAGTGTACATGAGATTGTAAGTGAATCAAACAAGGAACTACTAGTCACATATCAGTCGAAATTTTGTTAAATAAAGTACAGATAAATGTCAGCAGGGTTACATTTAGTAATTCTTGTTTGCCAATCCAATATTTTGTTGCTATACTCTTTTGAGAGTACTTTCAGTTTAACAGCTGTTACAGCTGATGCTTTTGATGATTTTTATAATTGTGTTTGATACCTTTGAGAAGGATTTAAAGTAATTGAATCTTGTAAGATGAATCATTAATGGTCAGATTTATTTTAAGGCAGATCAGTATTGCAGATTTTGATATGAGAGATTATAGCACATTGGTGTTTTTCTGTGATGTGAATTATGAGAATTGTAAGAGAATTTATGCTATTTGAAAGCAGATCTTGAATTACTAAGGTAATATTTTTTCTAATTGTTTAAGAAGTTGTCTAGATGTGATCAGAGTAATTACAGTTATTGGAGATTGTGTGCGTTGATAATTTGAACATGGTTAAGTGAAGTTTGTGATAGGCATTTTGTGGAAGTTGCCAAGTGATAGTTGCAATGTTGCTAATGTAATTTGAGGCAGACATGAGGTTGTCGAACCCAGTCTAGCGTAATTGTTGAGATTCATGCTGTATGTGCTGAATATTTATGGAGTTTTGTGGAATAATTGTGGTATTCAAATGTGATATTTGAAGAAGTGCGGATATATAATGTAGTTGTGGATAGTCAGATCCAACGTGATGTTGTGAAGGCAATAATATTTTTTGGCATGATAATTAAATAAGAGATATAACTTGGAAGTGATAAAACTGTAAGACAACGTTCTATAACCCATATTAAACAATTTGTTAGGAAATTAAACAAATAAATAAAAGTTGATAATACAAGATTTTCTGATAATAATAATTAATGAAATAATAATCTGAAAATTAAGCATATTAATGATCTGACCTAATGAAATAAAAATCAGAATGACTAGATGAAATAATAAAAATCTAAATAACCAGAAGAATAAAATGTAAATAAATGGATAAATTAAATGTTGGAATAAATCAACGAATTAAATAAATGGATGAATTAAAGATTGGATAAATAAACTGATTTAAATAAATTAATAGATGATTGGATAGATGATGAATAACTGAATTAGAAGGTGATAATTAATTAAAGAAGCTGATGATTAATGAATTTATATGGAATTAAATAAATTTAATTGAGATATAATTTGAGGAATTGCAACTTGAGTTGAGGAATTAAATAATTTATATTGATGATTTAAGATGATTTAATCTGAAGTAGATGATAAAATAAGAGTGTGTGAATAATTAGAAAGTATAATGAAGTGATGATAATAATTTTCATTTAAATGATTTAATGGTGATGAGTTAATGATTCTGACAGGAATATGTTGAATTTTGAGATAAGAATTAATGAGAGAAATATTTAACTTTGATGATGATGATGATGATGATGACCAATGATCAGTGGATTTTCTGTAATTCACGAACAAGCAATTATTAATGACAATGTAAATAATGTAAATTAATTATTCGATGTTTAGGAGCATTTTACTAACATGTTCAACATTTAAATTATGCCATGCAAGCCATAAATTACGTGATGTTTAAAATGTGTGATTATAATATGTGTATGTTTAGACAGATTAATAATTTTTTTAAATCCACATTTATGATGTTAAATTAAAGAGAAATTAGGTCTCAGGTATCACGAATGTCAGTGACGAAAGACATAGTGCTACAGTGATCCTGAGAACCCAAGAGAACTTTAGAGATTTTTCTTGTTCTATGTGGATTAAATATTTTTGATTAGAAAAGAGATGGTTCGATTTTTGGACAATGACAATTTAACGTTGGCATTCGACCATGCTCTCAGGTAGGATGAATATTTAAAATGTCTGTCTGACTATCAAAGTGAAATAAATTTGTTTTTATCTTAGTTGTGATATGATGATGGTGTGATTTTCCTTTTTCTTTCCTTGTCTTGATTAAGGCTTAACCGGAAAGGATGTGGTTTGCTAGGAATTCAGTTGATGGCGCCCATTTATATTTGCATTATTTTTATTAAACTTAAGCCCGTAACGACCCTATAGATACTTTGTCTCGTGTTGCCCACTGCTTTTTCGATATCTCAGCTGAATTTCCGACACATTCCTTATTTGACTAGAGGTTCATTTAACTCCGCTCTGTCCTGGAACTCCAGGAATGCGATGTAATAGCAGATGGGTCATCGCATCCCCAGGACGAACGGGTACAGTATGGTGTAAGATGTCCCAAGACTATAAGATCATATCATGAACTGATGGGCTGTCAGACCCATGCACGACTAACAGAAGGTTAAGAGATTGTGGGGACTATTTTAAATTCAAGGAAGACCATTGAAATTTTATTAAAGTATTTATGTTCGACCCTGACTATTACAGTATATGTCAGAAAACTGTACTATAATGAGGCTCATTATAACACTACTTTTCATTATGAAACAGTTTCTCCCACCAATCAGAGCTCAAGAAACAGTTGTTTGACCAATTAGATAAAGGATAGCATCGCACCCGCTCTGAGTTCCACGGCCTTCTAATTTAAATTTCATTGCATGGCCTAGTGTCATAGTAGGGTAATCGAGGAGGCCATGGTCAAATACAAGGCATTCTCTGCATTTCATGCGCTCTGTTCAGTACATAAAACTGGTGAAATCTCGACAGATATTTATGAATATTTATGTTCGAACATAAAATAGTTATAATATTTATCGTCGAACATAAACAGTCATATGCAACTCGCCTATAATGATAATTAACACTCGTATGGAAATTATAAACCTCTCATATGCTCGTTTTATAAACATACTAGTGTCTTAATTATTGCCATTATAGGTTCGTTGCATAATGTACTATTTCAGTATGCAGTCATCACACTACAATGCATTGTTGTTTGAGTGCCCTTTTTCTTTTTATACTGTTAGAAATATTATCACCCATGATCAATTCAGTAACTATGGTTTGTTTAGTCAGTGGTGAGCTTGCATTTTTGTGTCAGGTCTCTCCTTCGCCCCTAGCCTTTTTAATTAATTGCAATCATAAAAGTACCACACAATTGGCTCAGCGGTAACGTTCTCACCTGCTGTTCCCAAGATTGCAGGATCGAATCCTGGCACAGCCAGTCGGCATTTGGGGGTGCGTAAATTCAAGGGAGCCGTGTCAGTAAATTTACTGGCACCTTAAGGATCCCCTTCGGGTAAAATTCTGGCATCTTGGCATCTCTAAAAGCCGCAGTTGTAAAAAGGGACGTAAAGTCAATAATATTATCATAATCCTTCGTTATAAATATCAGTTTATTCTTGGTTGAGGACCCAGAAACCTAAGTCCAGTTCCCAGTTCTGCCAAGAATTTTAATTCTGGTTTGAGGGCTGGAACGGGATACACTCAGACTTGTCAGGCAAGGCTGACATTTTCCTCCTCAGCCATCATAAAAGTGGTTTTCCTTGGCTTCCCATTTCTCCTCCAGGTAAACGCTAACTTAAGTCCACAGCCACCTTCTTCCTGATAATATCGGAGCGTGGTGGTGCAGTGGTCATTCGGGTTCGATTCCCGGTCAATGCATGAGATTTTTGAAGTGAAATATCATGTCCTGTGGTTCGGATTCCACTTATAAATGGAGGTCCCGTGGCTCATGATAACGTGATTAACGGTCACGTAAAACTACAATCTTCCTTCTTTTTCTTCCCAATTACAGCTTCAGTCAAAAATGCACGCTGCTATAGACATCACAATTACACAGGTTGTCAGACATTTTTATTTATTTATTTATTTATACACTATATATATATACACACACCCTCAAATATATGGGTCTAAAATGACTTCTATGTTGAAGCCACATATTGAAATGACAAATATCAGGTTTAATACATTCATTCATCTTCATTTCCGACTGTTTTGCCATTCAGCTTAGAGTACAATCATCTGTTTGCGAACGAGTCACCTCTACAATCCCCCTACTGAGCAGGTTGCACTGCAGTGTCCTCTGCTTCCACACCTCACACCTTGTAATCGTTAAACCCTGAATCTTATCCATCGCCTCCAAGGCCTACATCTCTATTTGTTACCCTCTATAGCAGAATTCATTAACCTCCTAGGTAAATTCTCCTCCCCCATTTTCATCACATGACCCCACCATCCGAGTTGTCTCGAAAGTACAGCCCCATAATGTTTTCATTTCTAATAACCCTTTATTATGTTCATTATAAGTACCCTTCTGTTAGTGTTCCCCTCTATTTGTCCCCGAAATCATTCATGCTACCTTCATGTCAGTTATCTCCGGCTTATGTGTGAGATATCCTGAATCCACCCAGATCTTGCTACCATACGACGAGGTAGATCTGATTACTGAGTGATTTGGGAAGAGTTTCGTCGCTACGCTAACTTCTTCCATGCAGAATATAGAAGATTACAATTGAGAATTCACTGCATTGGCTTTCTACACCTAAGTCTAGCTCTTTCAATATATTACCATCTTGGTAAAATACACATCCCAAGTGGAGTGGTCCACTACCAGGTGTAGCAGGTAGGGTTTTTAACTGTCGTCCTGGAGGTCCGGGTTTGATTCCTGGCTATGCCAAGGAATTTAATTCTGGTCTGAGGGCTGGAGCGGTATGTACTCAGATTCGGGAGGCAAAACTGAGTTGAGGTGGGTTAGATTTCATCCTCAGCCATCCTGGAAGTATTTTTCCTTGGTTTACCACTTCTACTCCAAGCAAATGATGGTTCCTAACTTAAGGCCATGGCCGCCTGTCTCCTAATCGTAACCTCGATTACAAATACACACATTAATACAGCCATCAGGGGTTATCAGACTAAATTACACACACACCTAAGTACAAGGGGTTAATGGCCAGGATGTCAAAGCCCCTCAAATGAGGCAAGATGCACTACCAAGTGGAGTGGTCCACCTGCTCCAATTTAGATCCTCGTACCTGGCATTCTGTTTCCTTGTGTTTCTTCTCGGCCAACATAACCTTTGGTTTTGAAATGCTGATTTTCATACCATATTCCCTACATTTCTGTTCAATTTCTAACATGTTGGCTTGTAAGCTTTTGGCAGCGTATGTGATTACAATTGGGTCATCAGCATTAGCCAGACTGCTTACATGGTTTCCGCTTAAATGAACCTAACCCAGCCAGCAAATGGTCCATATAAAATAAACAGTGACAGTGAGAGATAACAGCTTTGATTCACTCTTGTAAGAACTCAAAACCAAGAACTCATGTTACCGTCAACTCTCACTGCAGCCTGGTTATCAACATAAATACCTTAGATTGCCTGTAACAGCCTTTCCCTGATACCATAACCCCTCAGGAAGCTCAGCACCTTTTCCTTGGTACTCTTATTGTATGCCTTCTCTAGATCTGCAACACACAACTCTCATTATCCTGATACCTCCACACCGATTTTCATCCATCTTACTCTCGGCCAATAATCATACTCTCCTTTCTACAATGCCTGAGAACACTTGGTATGGGACACTTATCAAATGAATTCCTCTAAAATTGTTGTAACCTTTCCTGTTACCTTGCTTATAATTTGGAGTAACGACTGCTTTTATCCAGTCAAAAGGTACTTTTCCTTAATCCCATGCCAGTTCTGTTATCCTGTGTGACCATTTCATGCCTGCATTCCCATTTCTGGTTGAATTTCTTCTATGCCAGCTCATTTGTGTCATTTACCATCCTCTCTACTTCCTGAAACGTGATTCTGTTCCTGTCCTCATTCTCCTCTTGCATAGTCAGAAAATCTACCACATAGCCTGAAACGTTTACATTTAGCAGGTTTACAAAGTTTTCTTGCCATAGTCCTTAGTCTTTCTTTGGCATCTACAATAAGTTACCCAATATTATCCAAAATACAGCTCATTTCTTTTTAATCCATTTCTAAGATTCTTTATAACACAATTGTCAAATTTATTTGCAGCGAATAAAATTGTTTTTTTGCCTTGTCATCCATATCCCTACTTTCGGTTCAAATGGAGCCCTTCTTCAGGTAAATGGTTTTTCACTATTTTATGCATACATTAATTAAAACAGTTTCACTGAAAGCATTTCAATTTGAAAGCAGTTTATAGTACTCCAAAAAAGGCTTACCTACTGCCTGATCTAATGTTTCCAATTTATCTCAGAATTCCTCCCTTGATTTCCTTTTGGACTCTACTATTATTTGTTTGATTCTATTACGGTAAATAAGGTAAATCCACACTTGTAAAGAAAATGAAGCAATGAATGCATACAGGGAGGAATAATATGGGAAATATGTTATTGGAGGAGGATGCACACTGACGCCTCAAAGCAGGCAGTATTGTGGGGTCCTAACGCATCTAAAAGACCGGTTGCATATACTGTGGAAGATGAGTTAAGTGGTCTGCAATAGTAATGAGAATAATTCCATAATTCATAACATACATCATTTTTATCTGTCATTCCAGCCTCAGTACCTTAAAATCGGTTATTTACAACTTTTGCTAACAGATGCCGTGTGTAATGATGTTCAGACTGTCGCGCACCGCAGCAGGTTCAGTCAGGAGGAGACACGCAAATACCTGGACAACCAACTGCTGCGCTAAGATAACTAGATAGTTATTGTTGTTTAAAGGGGCGGAACTACGAAGTCATCTGCCCCTTGAGATAAATAACCTTAAACATAATAGAATTCAGGTGCGTGTTCAAATTTTATTTTATTTCTTTGTATATTGTGTTGTTTTAATGGTATCTTCTTCTTTCTCTTTACATAATTCCCACTCCTATGTGGGGTCGATGTTTCTGACAGCTCTCCTCCATTTAGCCCGGTCATGCACATCCTCTTCTGACAACTGTTTTTCTCTGAGGTCCTCCTGTACACAATCCATCCATCTTCGTTTAGGTCTGCCTCGCATTCTCACTCCCTGTATTTGCATGTCTAGCATCTTCCTCCCCACGTAGGATTCCTCCCTTCTTCTCACATGCCCGTACCATTGAAGTCGCTTTTCTTGTATCTTCTTAGATATTTCCACAACCTTCAATGTTCCTCTTATTTTGACATTTTCCACTCTATCACGCTTAGTCACTCCACTCATCCACCTAAGCATTTTCATTTCCGTGACGTCAAGCCTGTGTGTGTGCGTTTTGCGTGCAGGCCATGTTTCAGAGCCATACAGCAATGCAGGTCTTACGACAGTTTTATATATTTTCCCCTTAACCTTAGGCTTGATCCTGCGGTCACAGAGCACTCCTGACATTTTCCTCCAGTTCATCCATCCTACCTGAATCCTGTGTGACACTTCCAGATCCAGATTTCCATCTCCAGTCACCACCGAACCCAGGTATTTGAACTCATCCACTCTATTTAACGTTTCCCCTTGCATTCTGATCTCACAGTCTTGGTCTGTATTGAACCTCATATACTCTGTCTTCTTCCTGCTAATCCTGAGTCCTCTGTCTTCCAAGACTGCCCTCCACTGTTCCAGTTTTTCTTCTATGACATCTTTGGTGGTACTACACAACACAATATCGTCCGCAAACATCATGCACCAGGGGGCTTGGTCTCGTAATCCACAAGACATTTCGTCCAGAATTAGGTCAAACAGATATGGACTTAAAGCCGAACCTTGGTGTAAACCTACTCGAACCGGAATCCAATCTGTAAGTCCAACGATGCTTCTAACCTGTGTTCTTGCGTCTTTGTACATTTCCTGAACCAACTGCACGTACTTCTCTGGGACTCGCTTCGCTCGTAAACATCTCCAGACTTCTCCTCGGGGCACCCGGTCATATGCTTTCTCTAGGTCCATGAAGGCGAAGTGTAATCCCTTCTGTCTTTCACGATACTTTTCCATTACTTGTCTCAGGGCAAACACTGCGTCTGTGGTCCCTTTTCCTGGCATGAAGCCGAATTGTTGCTCGCCAATGCTAGTCTCCTCCCGGATCCTCTTGTCTATCACTCTTTCCCAGATTTTCATGGTATGGGACATTAACTTAATGCCCCTGTAGTTGGCACAGTCCTGAATATCCCCCTTCTCTTTATATATAGGCACTAAAATACTTTCTCTCCATTCATCAGGTATTGTTTCCTGAGAGTACATTTTTTGCATTAAATCCAGCAACATGTCGATTCCATCTTTCTCTAGATACTTCCACACTTCAACTGGTATTTCATCGGGTCCTGTTGCCTTTCCGTTTTTCATTTTCCTAAGTGCTAATGTTACTTCTTCTTTTCTAATATCCATTGTCAGACCCTGGTGTTTTTCTCCTTCTCCTAAATATACCCTTGGGTTCTCTTCATTGAGAAGTTTTCCATAGTAGTTTCTCCATCTGCACTTGATGTCGGAATGGTCCGATAATACTAGACCATTTTCATCTTTGATCTGCTTTATTTGGGTGTAGTCCTTCTTGTCTTTATCTCTCGCCTGCGCTATTCTGAAAATTTTTCTTTCACCTTCTGTAGTTTCCAACTCTTCGTACAGCCGATCCATCATTTGTGCCTTTGACTGTGCTACTACCTTCTTTGCTTCCTTATTACATCTCTTGTAGTTCTCTTTATCCTCTTGTCTACCTGACATATCCCATAACTTCTTTGCATCACTTTTGGCTTTCACGATCTTCTGTACCTCCTCATTCCACCACCATGTTTCTTTGTCAGCTAGTGGTTTCTTGCCAGAAGTTCTCCCTAGCACTTCAGTTCCTACCCCCCTTATCAAACTGCTGTTGTGCGCCCACCACTCCTGCACATCATTGCAAAGAACCACTCCATTGAGTACTTTCTCCTTAAACTGGTCCTTCAACGCCTCTTCATTTAATCTCCACCACTTAATTTTTGTTAAGACTCGCACAGGTCTGCCTTTCTTCCTAATCTTCATTTTCCAGTCCATGACTACCGTCCTATGCTGTGCTGCCACTGCTTCACCATTAAGAACTTTACAGTTTTGTATTTCCCTTAATTGAGACCTTTTACACATTAAGAAGTCAATCTGGCTTTCTCTGGTCCCACTCTTGTAAGTCATATATTGACCTGTGTTGTTTTAATGGTATACACATTCATTCATTCATTCATTCATTTATTTGCAATGGGGGGTGTGTCCCCCGGTGGCAAATTGGATATACATAACAAATACATAATTATACATAACAATACATAATTATACATAACAATTCAATAACAATTAAACAACAATTAAACTGGAGTATTTACACAAATAGTCAGTCTTTTCTTAAACACACCTATATGTTTGGGAAAAGGCTCTAAGACTGCGGCAGGTAGAGAGTTCCAGTTATCAATGGCACGGTTTACAAAAGAATATTTACCATAATTTGTTCGCTGTGGTCGGCCCTTAACTTTGAAAGGATGATCGCTCCTACCCATGTAAGTGGGCTTTCCCAATCGTTTGCTAAGCTCACCCCATGCTGGTTGATTTGTATACGTGTTGTACATAGCGCAGAGTCTAGATTTCATCCTCCTAGCCTCCAGTGATTCCCACCCAAGTTTCTTTAACATACGGCTCACACTGCTCCTGGGATTAAAGTCACTGAGCACAAATCTAGCGGCCTTTCTTTGTACCATTTCCAACTCATTGATGAGCCCTACTTGATATGGATCCCAAACCGCCGAGGCATATTCCAGAATAGGTCTTACAAGTGACAAATAGCCTAATTCTTTAGCAGAGGTACTACTTCCTTTTAATACCCTCATTACAAAGTGCAGGGATTTGTAAGCTTTTGAAACTACACATCCTACATGACTACTCCATTTCATATCATTCCTTACGTTAACGCCCAAATATTTGCAAGAATCTTCTTCTACAAGTATTTCCGAGCCAATGTTATATTGAAAATCCTGCCTTCGCACTTTCCCTATTTTTAAGAGACTACATTTTCTTGTGTTTATTTTCATTTTATTTACAATCGCCCACTTATAGACCAGGTTCAGGTCCTCTTGCAGCACTGCATTGTCTTGTGAGTCAAGTATCTTTCGATATATTACACAATCATCCGCAAACAATCGACAGTCACTGCGAATTCCATTTGGTAAGTCATTTATAAACGCCAAAAACAACAAAGTTCCGATTACGCTGCCCTGAGGGATACCCGATGTTACGGTAATTTCATCCGAGAATATGCCTTCGACTTTCACTTTCTGGGAACGACCCGTCAAAAATTCTTGGATCCATAAAATTACTCTTCTATCAATCTTCGTCGAAGCTAATTTATGGAGTAGCATGTCATGCGGCACGACATCAAATGCCTTCGCAAAATCTATAACCACGGCGTCGACTGAAACTCCATGGTCTAACGATTCGCTAATGTCTTGAAAAAGTGATAGCATCTGACTCTCGCATGAGTAACCTTTCCGAAATCCATGCTGCCTTTCATTAAACCATGATAATGTTTCCCACTGTTCCCTCAAGTAGTCGCAAATGAGATGCTCCATCTGCTTACAAACGATGGACGTAAGGCTAACCGGCCTGTAGTTGCCCAATTCAAGTCTGCTCCCTCCCTTAAATATTGGGACTACCGTAGCTCTTTTCCAGTCATCTGGGATTTGCGCATTGTTTATGGACACATTAAATATCACCTCCAAGTATCGTGCCACGGCCCTACCTCCTAATTTAAGTACTTCACTAACAATATTATCAGGACCCTTTGATACATTGAAACGCAGTTTTTGTATTAGCTTTACAATTGCTGACTGGTTTATTTGGAACAGAGGGGCCCCTGATTCGTCGTTAAGGTCCAACACACAGCTATTGGATTTATTGAACACACTACCGTAAAAGACATTTAATTCATTAGCAATGGCCTGTTTCTCAGTAATTAATGCATAATACTCGGGACAGTTTCACAAACCCTTGTAAAAACAAACAAACAAACAAACAAACCCTATATAACTTGATTCAAACTGTTAATTGTAATATAAACCTCAACCAGACACTATGTATAATTAGACCACACTGATAATATTTGTATATAAACTTAAACCTCGATCAAGATCTGGTGACTACCGCTTGACGGTCGAAACATGTAATCCTAAATCTCCCCATTATCATAGTGTTTATTTACTTATTTGCATTATAACCCCTCCCAGTCATTGGGCAAATTTGTATTGATCGACTGAAAAGTTACAACTAACCAAATTTAGACCACAGTGGGGCTGTTAGAATCATGAGAGGCTTAAGGTCTATTTACACTTAGCATTGTCGTGACCGGCATGTGATCCGACCGGCCGTGAACAAACAGAGATGTCGATTCACAATTCAACGTGGCATGATCGGCATCAGGCAGTGTGTTTTCTATATGGCTGATTGCTCTTGTTTTGGATGAAGAGGAGGAGCAACAAGTAAAAGGTAAAAGAGAAAAAATACATGTTGGTGGATTTAATAACTCTTTATTATGTGGATCTCATAACTTTGTTTGTTATAAAAAAAACATTAAATTTACTGTAGAAATTTAGGTATGTTTAATGTAAAAGCAATCGTAAAATTAATTTAAAAAAGAATATACTTACCAGTTGTTTCCATTTCCTCTCCTATTTTACTCGATACATTATTCTTAAAATCTGTGTCCATGTACTTGGGGTTGTACAGATCATACAAGACAGGATAATTGCGCACTTGTTCAATACGTTTTTCATCATTCATCTTTAAAACTTTGAAATAAGCCAATGACACGTCCGTGAAATGAGAAAAATACCGGTGGGGACTAACCAGATTGTCACGGTATGGAGACGGTTAGAGCACTGACTGCACTGTCACGGCCAGCTACCGGGCGAGTATGAACAACACCACTTAATATCCTGGAAGAATATTTTCAGGCTCGCCGGTAGGATCACATCACTGTCACGCCACTGCTAAGTGTAAATAGACCTTTTGGTAGTAGTTTTGTAGATCTAGAGAAGGCATGCAATAGAGTACCAAGGCAAAGATGCCAAGCATCCTAAGGGATCATGGTACTAAGGGAAGCCTGTTGCAGGCAATCAAAAGTATTTGTTGATAATCAGGCTACAGTGAGACTATCACTTCCATGTATTTCTACCTTAATTCCAATTTTTTGTTGATTTTCAACCCTAATCCATCCACAAAGAGACCCCACTTTCAGTACATCAGGTCTACAGTATGTTTATTCCATAACAGATCAGTTTGTGGTCTGTTTCAGGAAAAGAAGCCCCTGAATACCCTTCACTGCTTAATCAATTTTCTGATTTAGAAGTTGGTGATAACCTTGTCCATTATCAACCTTCATTTATCCTACCTTTTGTATCTCCTTATGCTTTGAGAGTGAGTTTGCAGCAGCTAGTCCCTAGCTAGCACAGAAATGCAGTAAACATTGCCCATTGATGTCCACTTCCCTCACTCCTCTTACTTCTTGCCATTTCATACCCCTATCCTATTTCCTAACCTAACACTGAAATCCCCCATTAGCACTACACTATCTTCTTTGTTAACTCTCACTACCACATTACTGAGTGCCTCAGAAAACCTGTCAACTTCATCCTGCTTCGACCCTTCACATCGAGTATACACTGAAACAATCCTGACCATAGTTAACTGAGATTTCTAAATCCACATGAGTTGTTAGTTAATGTACCTTCAACTTTGTTACATTCTATGGCTTTCTTGACCTAAAATTGTATGCCCTACTTTGCCCTACCTTGTGTTAATCCTGACAGGCACACTTTGTAATTTCTTGTTTCCTCCTCTGTATCTCCCTTTGTCCAAACCTTAATCCCTAGAATATATGTTGACTCAGCTAGTTCTACTTTCTTCCTTCTGTAACCCCCCTTGATATTAATAACACCCCATTAAATAACAGTTTGATTGGCCTTTTCGTTTCCAAGGAATCACTGATCTGTCAGGTGGGAGTAGGACTATGTCACTCCCATGTCCGAGGCTTGCTTGAAACATTATAAGCAGATTTTTAGATAATACAAGTAAAGCAGGCAAACAGGTCTAATATAACAAAATTACCGTATTTACTCGGCTATAGGACCCCCTTTTCTCCTAAATTTTTATTTCCGAAATTTGAGGGGGGTACTATAGACGCAAAATTTTCAAATAAACATTATTTTGGGAAAGCGAGAGAGTAAAAATAAGCTATTTTATTTTGATGCTACATAGCATGATATAATAAAAATAAACGAAATGTGTATGTCGGCCGGCCACTAGCGTCTAGTCATTAATTGAATGCGGCAACACCGCACGTGTGGCCGGCCGGCCACCTCTCTCTTAGCGTGCGTATGTCGACCGGCCAGCCACCTATTGCATAGCGTGAGTCATAGCCCGTACGCACAGGAAGAAAGACAGAGACTTCTTTCTTCAAACAAGGTCACGCCTGGTTTATAGCAACATAGCTCACGTATGATTGAATGATGTGGCCCAAGCAGCCAACAATGATCCAACATCCGGTATACAAAGACAAGTATATTCCATGATTATTGCCAACCACCTCTGAAAAGATATCACACGTTCCCTGCGATTGTTTTTCCGGACCAACCGCTGGCTGTATCCCAAATGCGCGGAGCTGCTCGCACTGCGCTCGTTGCTGGACAATGACGGACAGGACTTGCAATAATTAAGAAGGAGTACTATAAGCGATTTCCAAGAATTTCGTATTATGGCTCTCGAAAATTAAGGGGGTACCCCGGTCCTATAGCCGAGTAAATATGGTAATTTAAATTCAAAAACATCGCTCACAACCTTTCTGGGCGTGGACCACCTTTAACAACAATCGGCAAACCTAACACATGTCAGCCTTTTATTATATTGGATATTAGCACTACTCCCTACTCAGATTTCCTGAAAATCAACTGCATTGCAAATTACCTGAAGTACCATATTGATTAAATTTCTTTTTGTCTTTTAAAGTAACTTACTTGAATTAATTGTTAAGAATGTTGTCCAAAGCAATACAGAAATTACAATGTTCAGCCACAAAGTTTTAAAAGTCCCAAAATCTGCAATAAAATAGCTAAAGTGGGAACAGTGGTACCAAGCTTATGGGTGATGTTTCGGCAAGAGTAGGTATCACAACGTTTTGTAAAGCAAAATTAGAAGCAGAGATGTTTGGGTAAACGGATATTATATCTTGAAAGCATGAATAATCGGTGAGAGTAGGTACTACGGCGTTGTGATGAACAGTTATCGCAATGTTTTGGCAATCTTGAGATGATCTGCGAGAGCAGGTACCACAATATTTTGGCAAACCAATATTGCGGTGTTTTGGCAAGTACACATAATTGGCAAGAGAGGTACCACAATATTTTGGCTAGCAGGTATCTCACTGTTTTGGCAAGAGTGATTAATTGCTGAGAGTAGGTGCTGTGATGTTTTGACAAGTAGATATTAAAAAGTCTTGGCAAACACGACTAAACTGGGCGAGTTTTGACAAATGGATTTCAAATGCGGGTAATCTGTGAGAGTAGAAACCATGATATTGTCCTGTATTTGACGACAAAAAGTAAAATCATCGCTCGATTAGGATGCATAGCAATACTGAAAGAATTGGGAATCTTGGTGATATTTTAAGAATGCGGCCTAATTTTGTATTATGGTTAAACTGTTTATTGTAGGCTGTTGGATTTGAGCAACTAATGTTCCCTTCTACAGGTTATGAATGGTGCATATCAAACTGTTGGGTCTACAATAAATTATTGGACTGGAAGAGCAAGATGGAAACACCAAAAAAGAATAAACGTGGTAACAGACATGTGGGCTGGAGGGAGAAACGAGATGAAAGATTCAAAAACAGATGGGACAGCGGACACAATACAGTCGTCAAAGGTGGCCATTCATGCCATCAATACACTCAGGCCTAGTTTCACCCGTTCTGCATACCAAACTGAGGGTCATTTGACCTGTGCTCGAGGACTTGACCCATTGCTCAAGCCCCTAAGCGGTGGCTTGAACGCTTAGGCTGGGAGGATGTGCTCAGTGGCCTATTGGCATGATGATGTTTAATTCGTTTGCTCACACGTCAAAATGGAGCATATTGCTTGGCCCATATTTCAGTAGGTTAAGGGTGTTGTATGTAATGTAACGAAAGGAATAATATAAATTTAGTATTAAATGGTTTATAATGAAGGCATAATGTGCAGAAGAGATCTTATATTCCAAGTCATTATTTGCTAAGCAGTCGTATGTAAGGCTGTTAATAACACATCTAGTGGTTATAATTAGTTATAAATGCCGATGTGCAAATCATATTAACAACAAAGCCACACGTTGAGCGGACATATGTAATATTTTTACCTGGAGTAATGTGGACAAACCACAATAACACTTCATATTAGGTGGGCGCCATCGGGTACAATGCGATCTGAACACCGAAATAAACACATGATCACTTACCATTCTACCTCGGCTATGTAGACTCTTCTTATCTCAGCCAGTAAGGAAACTAAGTTTCCAACCAGCATAATATTTGCAATGAGAGGAAGGGTTCGTCTTGTAGCTACTTCTAACTACAAAGAGGAAACACAGAGATTTTTTTTTAAGCGTATGGCTTTTAGTGCCGGGAGTGTCCGAGGACATGTTCGCATACCTGCCAAGTTTTCCGGTTTTTCCGGAAGGTTTCCGGATTTTGGGGGTGTTTTCCGGTTGTCCGGATTAACATGGTTTTTTCCGGATTTTCAACTCCCTAGCTTTTTTCCGTTCTCTGCTTCCAAATCGCATTTCAGTTTTGATTTTCGATAATAGCTCCTATTCCGAGATGCGAGTGTTTAAATTCGACTGATAAGACTCAGGGTGTCTACCGGTAACGAAAAGTAACGAAAAAGTAGTTAATTTTATAAAGGTAACGAAAAGTAGCTAATTCTTATGTCTGGATAGTTGGAGGTAACGAAAATTCGCCGAAGTGTGTTAAAATCATTTAAACCCGTGCCACTAGGCTCGCAGATGCGATAAAGCAAGTTTCACGCAAGTGGCGCCGATTGCGTGAGCTATATTTCCCCGTGCACGACCTCAAAGAAATGCATACTGAAGATACCTTCAGTGGTACTGTATACATCGGTTCAACGTTTATTTTCGGCATCAAGAAGAGTTTAGTTTTGTGTGAATTATTTTTCCGTATTAATCGGAAACCTGACTTTTTGCGAGACGTTTATTCGCGATAACATCCGAAACTCAACAGAAACCACTCATTTCTGTTATTGGCCTCTAAATTGGTGTATCTCAAATTGAAGTCTAGAAATAACGCAAAATAATTTATTGTCGCAATCTTGCGAAATGATGCCGTTTCAAAAAATTATTGTAAAAAAAGCTTCGAAATACATAGACTATATTTTAAAAATCTATCCGTCTAGTGAATTTGCGACATAAAGTGTGGTTAATTCGAAACTCCGTTATGTCTATTTTTCCTTCGAACTATGGTTCCATTGGATATATAATCTAACCGGTTATCTCAAAAACTTGCACAATTTGAATTCGAAAGAAAATGTGCCCTCTTGTCAGATTATTCGTGCAATCCTCTCGGAATAATTCATAATAACCGATACCTACTTGCTACTTCGAACGTTCATCCTGTCAGCACGACTTGCCTGCGGGAATCTCGTCAAATGGACCACGATCGACGCCAGTTGCGTAAAATTATAACACCCGTGCCCGGCCGCGAACTTGTGTCCTCGAGGACTGTGGGAATCACGGCGCCGATCATACAACATGTCCATAACTGCTGGTGAATTTTAACCATACCCAACCTCGAGCTCGCCTCCGCCATTCTGCCAAGACAGCTAGACAGGCAGACAATCGTTGAACGCCCGGAATCTGTGCCGATTGCATAATATCGCGTTCTCATTGTGCAACCGCGAGGACAACGTGAATCTCGTAAAACGACTGAGAGCGACAGCGATTGCATACTTCACGATATTTCTCCGCATTCGATGACGAGTGCAACTGGATTCTTGTCAAATGGACAGCAAGCGGTGCCGATTGCGTAATTATAACGTACCATATTTTTCCGTGCCCGACCTGGAGGACCATAGAAATCTCGTCGAACGACTATAAGTGACACCGATTATGTAATCGCGATTTTTCTCAGTGTTCTATCTAAATAACTACGAATCGCGTCAAACGGCTGAGACCAGCGCCGATCGTGTAACGTCTCGATATTTCTCCGTACCTGACTGCGAAGACATAATTCAGTGACGATCACGTTACGTCGCATATATTTCTTCGTGGTCTACCGCGGGGACAAAGGAAATCTCCTCAAACGGCCAAGATCAGAGCAACTTCTTGGTATTCATAACTTCTTGTACACAAGACGGCATATTTGCTGAATCAACTCATTTGATATTAAATATCCATTATTTATTTTTATCTAAATTTTTATGATACCATAAGTGAATCTTATTCACTGCTTTAAACACAGTTCATTGTTGTTTTCCTTCACTCACGATGAGCTTCTATGGTTGCCGACCGCAGACTTATTTTGAATTAAAAGGTAACTAGAATAAAATAAAAGGTAGCTAAAAAGTAACTAATTTTTACTTCATCCTTACAGTAGACACCATGTAAAGTTTATCGATAATCCCGTCTCTGATTATCGCTGCGCTTTTGTCATTAATTCCTTGTGTTTGACATTACGCTGAAAGTCGATAGAACTGTAGTTCTGGTATTCGTTCAATTGTGTGACAAATTTTTGTGCGATTCAGTGTTTTCGTGATGAATTCAAGTAAGAAACGATATCATCAGTCTTCAGAATTTTTGGGAACTGGCACAATGAATTAGATAGTCTCATATCACCAAGAGTTTGTAATCTCTTTCCCTGTAGTCTTTTCTCACTATTTTTAAGACCTTGCGACGCATGTACACGTTAAATTTTTGTGCTTTGGGATCTCCTGGATTTCTAGTTTTGAAAGTTGGCAGGTATGTGTTTTGCTCACCAGTTTTTGTAGCTGCTTCAAGACTGACACCCAATGGGTGAGCTACGAGTACCGTTGGGGAGGAAAGTTGGAATGGAAGGTCGAGGAGTTGGAAGGTAGCGGCTGTGGCCTAAGGTTGGGGACCAACCCCGGCATTAGTCTGGAAGGAAGATGGGAAACCACAGAAGACCATCTTCAAGGTTGCCGGCGGGGGGATTCGAACCTCCTCGCCTCCCGGATGTGAGCGACTGCCAGCAGTCATGCCGTAACGACCACAGCTAACTCACCCGGTACAGAGAATGAATTTAAAGAATGAATTTTAATTATATAAAAAAAAGAAAACTATGCAAGACATTATGTTGGAAGAAATATTGAATTTACAGTTAACATGGCAGCAAAGAACAAACTGATACGAAGTCATGAAGTTAAATTAATTTATTCCAGAAGCTAAATGAATTTAAATTTACATGTGCCCAAAGAAAAGATTTACTAAAAGAAAAACAGAGACATATGTAATGTTGCCAGAGCGCTCACCATTGATGCCTTCTCTTGATTGGGTTTGCTCATGCCAGAGCAAATTTGTAGGCTCATGTAGAATATCGCAGTCATCCTTCCTCTAGTATGCGACGTATGTGAAATTTCCATGTTGATTGTGACGAAGTACTAACTTCAATAATCACTTTTTTGAAGATAGCCTAAGACACAACTATCAACATTTATATGTGTGGACGGTATGTGTCCCAACATATTTCCAACTTTAAACTGTATTTAAGCTCAGACGTGCCCACTATAGTCTTCTCTGAAGAATCGAAATTTGATAATGGAGAATAGAGAATAGCTAATGGAGCCTAGACCCTCGAGTAATGTCATTTATAAATTTTCTTCATCCCTCCTCCTGTAGTCTTCGTCCCGTGACCGCCGACCAATCATATCTTGTGTTTCATCGTAGCCAACTTTTACTCCTCAGCATATTTAGGCGTCGACCTCTGATTCGGTAAGCCATGGCGTGATGTGAAATTCTGAGAACCAAGGTGCTTGTAACCAAATAAGATTATCCTGGTCCTAGCAAGAGGCTAGTTTCCATTGTCAATGTGGATATGACATCTGGTGAACCGTCTGCCAAGAAAAGCGAGTTCTGTAGCGTCAGTCGAAGTTCATTTCTAAGAAGCCCCCCTGCAGTGCAGCTCGGCCAAGTATAACCTCATATTGCAACACATCCCGTCTCCTCCTAACTGACTGAAAATACTTTGTAATTGCTTGCTTCAACCCTCACGTTAAATTATTGAATATTCAGATGGAAATCTTCCATTAAATCATAACAAATTAAATATATATATAGTGAAACAACACCCTTTAGTAAAGATGGCGCCTACTACATACAGAGTGTAAAAGTGCTCCGCAAGTCACCAGCCAAAACAGCCAGTTAAGTTTCATTTATCAGTGTCCTCAGTGTGCTAATTTATTTGAACAAGCTTTTGTTGAGTGCTTAACATTAAAGTATGACCCTAAAGGCAGTAAACGAGCGTGTAAGTTCGAAAAGCGGATGGCTGAATTCCAAGCTCGCTTGGAGCAAGCTATGGAGGCTTCCACGATCAGTGCTACCAACCCCAGCGACACCCTGAATGTTCTCACGTCAGACTTTGACTTCCGAGACGTAATTACTGCGGAACTGGACGAGATGAAGAAAGAGATAATCCTCGTCCAGGAGCATCTCGAGAAGCAGGACATCCGACAAGATGAGGCAGAGCAGTACAGTCGGAGAAATTACCTTCTCCTCCACGGAGTACATGATACTCCCAACGAGGACGTCTACGCGAAAGCAATCGAAACACTCTCAGGGAAACCAAATGTGATTCTGCAAATTGACAGTATAGACCGATGTCTCAGACTGGGTCGCCAGCCAAGTACTGCTGCAGGAATGGTGGCCTCAGGGAGTAGGCCTTCAATAAAAATAAAGTTCCTACCATACCACCAACGAGATCGTGTTTGGCGCGCCAAGCAATTGCTCAAAGGCACATCACTATTAATAACCGAATCCCTTACTGCAACTAGGAAGAACATTTTAAGAAAAGCACAGGACTTTTCTGGATTACGTAATGTATCCACACAAGACGGCCGAATTGTTGTCCCTCAACAATGGCAGAAAACTAAATATCAACACACCTGTGGAACTAAAGTTGCACACTAATCGGCTAGGTGAAGGAAATGGAATAAGTTCATAGACATGTGTACTAGAAGTTAAATTAGGTTTGTGTGTGTGTTTAGTATTTAGGCAGTCAGCTGTTAGTTTCATCAGGAAGTCGAGGTACCGGTACGGTAAGTTCTTGACCTTGTCAGCATGCCATTTGGAAATAGTTCTGCTGTCCTTGTAGGAGCCTATTCACCCTCGAGCTTGACCGAGGCACGAACAATAGAAATTCTCCCCTCCCTCCACTTTCGCCAGCGCATGCTGGTGCTAAGTTAAAGCAAGCATTTCCAACTGTCCTAGAACCTTACATTGCTGCCATCTGAATAGCCAATGCAATATTCTGTGAAAACAATGTTCCTGTAATAGGAATATCTGAGAGTAGGTTGTCTGAATCTCTTCCAAATTGTGTGGTTCAGCTTGAAGGATATATTCTCCATCGCCATGATCGAGCCGATAAAATGGGAGGTGGTGTTGCCCTTTATTGCAGAGATGATCTGAAAAGCAGGGTTATTTGTTCATCATCGTCCGTAGAGTTACTGAGGACGGAGTTCATGTTTGTTGAGGTATCATTGAGTGAGCTGAAAGCATTGACAGGGCCGGTCTTAGGGGTTTCAGCGCCCTGTGCGAAATTTGATTTTGCGCCCCTCTGTGCGAGGCGGGTTGCCTAACTCTGGCAAAAATTATGAGGAATCATGAAAATATAAAGTAGAAAATACAGGCAAAGACAAGGTACTGAGTTATCGGATGAAATTAAATAACATGAACCTAAAGTACAATTACCCATTTCATACCTGCCAACTTTTACGGGTTTCCCGTAAAATTTACGGAAAGGCAGTGTGTTTTACGGTTTTACGGATGAACTAGAATATTTTACGGATTTACGTACCAAAATCTTCTTTTTAAAATTCGTGCCAGAACAAGCTTCCGCAAGCCGCCGATACATTGCTGTGTGAACTGCGCACATTCGATACATCGCTCTGATCTATATTCATCCGATCGTTCAACTGGGAATGAGAGATGCGTCCTGATATGCCTGAATCCTAGTTGATAGATATGGATTAGTTTGTGTTGAATTAAAACTCTGGAATAACAGTTTGCTTGTTCTTTAATGCGTTGATTAGTTCGAAAACCTTTACAGTTCTGTATAAAAATGGTTTTCTTCTTCACCACGAATTACAAAGCGTAGGTCGTAGTTACGGAATAACATGTGAATTACCACGGTGTCTACCGGTAACGAAAAGTAGCTAATTTTTGTCTGGATATTTGGAGGTAACGAAAATTCGCAGAAGCTCGATAGTCTCACATATTGCGTTGGAGCAAGTTTCACGCAAGCGGTGCCGATTGCGTAAGCTATTATTTCCCCGTGCCCGCCCTCAAGGAAATGCATACCGGTACTGAGGATACCTTGAGTGGTATACATAGGTTTAACGTATATTTTCGGCATCAAGAAGAGTTTTTAGTTTAGTGTGAAATATTTTTCTTTGTTATTAGGAAACCTGACTTTTCGCGACACATTTAATCGCGGAAACTTTCGAAACAAAACAGAAACCTCTCATTTTTGTTATTGACCTGTAAATTTGGAGACTATCTTAAATATAAGTCCAGAATTACACAAGATAATTTACTGTCGCAATCTTACTAAATGATACCGTTTCGAAAAAAAAACACGAACAGGCGTCGAATTAAATTTATTTCAAAAAATAATCAGTCTCGTACATACAGTAGTCTACTGGATGTCGCAAATTTAATTTAATATTTCGAAATTCTGTTATATGTCTATTTCCCCTTCGAACGTCGGTTCCATCGGATATAATCTAACGGATTATCTCGAAAACTTGTATAATTCGGGATTCGAATTCGAAAGAAAATGTGCCCTCTTGTATTATTCGTGCAATCCTCTCAGAATAATTCGTAAAATTCGATACGTACTTCGAACATTCATCCTCCAAAATCACATCCTCAAGACGGCTGGCTGACCACACAACTTGCTTGCGTGAATCTTGTTAAACGGACCGAGATCGACACTAGTTGCCTAAAATCATAAAACCCGTGCCCGATCCCGAACTTATGATCACGAGGACGGCCGGGTGCGGCGCCGATTGCCTATTATCGCGTTCTCAGTGTCCGACCGCGGGGACAACGTAAATCTCGTAAAACGTTCGAGAGCGGCAGCGATTGCGATACATCGCGATTCTTGACCAACGGACAGCAAGCGGCACCGATTGCCTATTAATGTAATATTTTCCCGTGCCCGATCTCAAGGACAATGGAAATCTCGTCGAACGACTAAAAGTGACACCAATTAAGTAAATCGCCATTCACGATTTTTCTCCGTGTTCTATCATGAAAACTACGGGAATCTCGTCCAACGGCTGAGACCAGCGCCGATCGTATTATATCTCGATATTTCTCCGTACTTGACAGCGAAGACAGAACGTGAACGAATTTTTAGCCTGATTAAGAAGAACAGGACACAGTTCAGGCCACCGATGTCCAATGGAACTCTGGAAGCCATTTTCATTTTGAAGACCAGAAGTTCTGAAGCAATACAAACACATATTCTATTGACTTTCTGAAGAAAGCCAAGTAAGCCAAAGCTATTAAATCAGACCCTTATAATATCATCGGTTACTGTAGTGTTTTATATTAATTCTGTTGAACTCGTAATTTTTCGAAGTGAAGAAAATACATGAATTTTGTCCTGAATGAATCTCGGGAGTCTATTTCCTCTTTGAAGATCAGGAGTTCTGGTTCCTGTTATACCAACACCTTTTCTCCAGACTTTTTGCAGGAAGCTAAAGAAGCCATAGTTATGAATTTAAAAGTGCAAGTGATTTCCAGTGAGTGATACCTAGGTATAATATTTCAAGGAAGTCCTGTAATATCTATGCTCCAAACCAAAATTCACCACACCTGCTTTTTGAGGGTCATGCTCATCTACAAATAATTGGCGTATGATGTAAGTAGATAAGATTTCATCGAAATGTCCTGTTCAAAGCATGAATTACTGTATTTTGCAGCCCAGGAGGATTATTATTTCAAGCCGAGGTATGTCGAAATTTGTTAGATTTCATGGCGCGCGCGAGTTTTACTGAAAGCCCTTTCTGAAAGTTGGCAGGTATGCCATTTACTATATTTTACTTGAACATGCTTTACTTGCGTTGTAGTAAGGGGATGGTCAATGTAATATACAAAATATCGGCTGTACGCTCGCATGATGCAAAAATACTGGACTTTATTATCTAATAGGTGATGCGTAACATATTACGATAACTATTTTTTCAATTGTGATGCAAAATGTCAACATAACAAAAACACTGGAAAAACACACTTACAGGAATCAAGCTTTACTAATTCAAACGACTACGACACACAGGAAAAAACACTCTAAAACCCAAAACCGTATGAGAAGGGAGCTTTCCGTGCTTTGACTGAAGCAAACTGTTTTACTAACTGGGCTAAATCGAGTGAACGCGCAACATCGTTCTCTATTGAAATTAAAGCAAGTTTTGACAGTCTCTCTTGGCCCATTGTAGCACGCATGTAGGTTTTAATCAACATCAATTTTGAAAAGCTACGTTCACCTGAAGCGACAGTTACCGGCAAGGTTAAGACAATTCGCAAAGCTACATCGACGTTTGGAAAAACGTCAATCATATTCGTGCTGTAAATGAACTGCAACACGGCGCGAGGGTTTTTTGCGTTTGGTGGTAGGCATGGGCTCAAATGTTGCAGCTCAGAGCATAGATCCATCCCACTTATGTCAGGCTCATTATTTCCACTGAAAAGCTGCTTTTGCAAGTTCAAGCAACGATCCATGAGTGGACTACTATCTTTAATAGACCCAGGCAGTGCATTTAGATCGTACAAAAATCCCCATGTATCGGAATGCTCTTTAAAGAAAAAGAATCTCTTCCTTACAGACTTTAAAGCTACTGTTAGGAGTTAGTCACAGAAACCGTTGTTTGAAGAGTCTTTATAGCTTCACTTGTTTGCGCTTAACCTTTGCCTGAGATTCAGCCTCTGTCAGCTCCGGCTCCAACTCTGACTCAGAACTGTCACTCGCAGTGCCTGGCTCGATGTAATCTTCCTCAATCAACAGTTTAGTGGGTCTAGTCTTCCTTTTCCGTCTACCTTCTTCGACCTCAAGGGACACAGCCGCAATGATTTCTTTAGCCGAAGTTATAGCGCTTTCCTAGCCGTCTTGGGAATATGTTTCAAGGTACGCGATACAACCTTCAGCGAAAGAAGCAGCCTTTTGTATATCAATTGCTTCTGTTTGCATGGCTTTGCTAACTATGTTTACTTGAAACAAAATGTCATGCCATACTACAACAGCAACGACAAATTCGAATGTCACATTTTTTTTTTTCACCAAGTATTCAGCTTCATGGCACAGCCCCGAATAAAAAGCAGGATTCTCCTTAATAGCCTTTAAGGCTGCCACTAGGCCTACCCCATTGGTATCGTATCGAAAAGGCCTCACTGCATCTATGCGACACTCCCAGCGGGTGTCGCTCAAATCTTTTAGAGTCAAATTACAAGTGTGAGCCAACAAAATAGACCACCGGCCAGGAAACATCGAAAATAAAACATATATGCGTTGAATAATGCCAAATAGAGTAACGCAGTAAGGACAGCATTCGGCTGAATCGGATAAAACTAGGTTTAAGGAATGGCTACCACATGGAACATATTTTGCGCGCGGGAACTGTTTTACAATGAGAGTTTGAACTCCTTTATGTTTTCCTTTCAAAGCCTTGACCTCTATGGTCTTCCAGCTTTAACCCATTTCTGTCAAAGTATTAATGATCAGTTCGGCACATTATTGGACTGATCAGTAGGATTTGTTTGAGAAGTTCTCCCGTCTATTGAAGTTGAAGGTCGGATGAATTTTTTAAAAGCTTGTGCTGCCTTCTTGTCTTCTTCTGCATGCTGCAATCTTCGTTTTTTGTTTGCAGCTCCACTAGTTTTACCGGAGGAGGCCATTGTTGTAGGGTTTCTCGTTCTTTGTCCCGACTTTACACCATCCGCACCACGCACTCGAATGAACGCCAATTACACTCCCGTGTATTGTGCTAATACGTCCTGCCATCTACGAGCGGGTCGACGCCTTCGGCGCCCCTCAAACCGTTGGCGCCCTGTGCGACCGCACATGTCGCACCCCTAAGACCGGCCCTGAGTATTGATAGGTATTGTCTATCGCCCATCTACTGTATCATACATTTCCGAGTTTGAAACTAGTCTGCTTAATTTACTGCCATCCTACGAACATGTCATTATTTTAGGACATTTTAACACTTACTAACCAAAACATACAAAGCAAAGAAACTGGAAGATCTATTTTCCTCCTGTGACATGATGATACTTCCTCTCGAGCCAACTAACTTCGTAAGCACAGTAAGCTACACTTCACATACACTAATTGATCTCGTCATGACAAATAACCCACAGAAAGTAGTGACTCATGGTCAAATACCAGTGCCGGCTATGTTCACCCATGGCTTAATATACTTAGCGTATTCGCTCCGCGTTCCAAAGTACAGGACTAAATATGTTACATACAGAAATATAAAGGACATTGACCCGGTACAACTGAAATATGATGCCTACAGTCTTCCATGGAACGACATATTGAGACTGGACGACATTGACAAAAAAGTAAACAAGTTTAACCTATTAATACATGCACTATACAACAAACATGCGCCCAGGAGAAAGATAAGGATTTCTCGTAAACCTAAGCCGTAGTTAACTCCGGAAGTCAAGAAAATGATGTCCTGTAGAGATAATCTTTTCAGACAATACAAATGTTCTGGTCTACCAAATGATTTTGAAAACTACCGAGTACTTCGAAACCAAATTAAGCAAACTTGACGTAATCTTAAATTTAAGTATGTTCGTGATACAACCTGCCGACTAAACATGGCTAGAGCGTGGAAACAACTCGGTGCTTTGGGCATAGGAAAAAACCAGGAGCAACTTCCTATACCTGACATTCCACTAGGCGAGCTAAATGCATATTTCACGGATCCAGATACTCAATCCAGCCCAAATAACGCTGCCAGTCGCCGCCCATCATTTCCACCACCAGATCGATCCAGCTTTGCATTTCGTAACGTAAGCACTAATGAAGTTAAGAGAGTGTTGTATTCCATTAGATCCCAGGCGAGCGGGATTGATGTTATACCTATAAAGTTTATACATTACATTATTGGTGCTGTTCTCCCCATTCTCACACACATTTTTAATTACTGTTTAAACAATGGCACACTGCCTTTTATCTGGAAATACGCCAACGTGATCCCTCTTCCTAAGATACCTTGCCCACTGTTACCGTCAACTACCGCCCTGTATCTATTCTCCCTGCTCTCTCCAAAGTACTGGAACGGTTAGTACAAACTCAAATACTTGAATATTTGAACACTCACTCTCTACTTGACCCACTCCAGTCTGGTTTCAAGAAGGGCCACAGCACAGCTACTGCCTTACTTAAGGTGACTGATGACATCAGACAAGCAATGGACCAAAGACAAGTAACAATACTCACACTCCTCGATTTCAGCAGAGCATTTGATACCCTAGATATACCGACCCTATTGAAGAAGCTAAAATCCCTTCTTGGCTCCGAAGCCATAAATTTTTTCTCTGCTTACCTAACGGGTCAAAATCAGCGTGTGATTGTACAGGACACCACCTCACAGTGGCGTCAGAAAAAGGCAGGAACCCCCCAAAGTTCGGTACTTGGGCCCCTACTTTTCGTGCTTAATATCAACGATATCTCCTCCACAATTAACTATAATAAATATCATCTTTATGCAGATGATCTCCAAATAGATTGCCACACTAGTATCAACAATATATCAAATGCAATAAGGGATATAAACACTGATCTCCATCAACTTAGTGTATACGCCGGTGACAACTCTCTCCTGCTCAATCCTAAGAAAACCTAAACTATCATCATCGACTCTCATAAGTTACTAAACTCATTAAAAAACAACTACGTTGTGCCTCCAGTAACACTGAATTCAATCACCATCCCCTTTAGTAAAGAAGTAAGGAACCTTGGTTTAACCTTAACTGAAACTCTCGACTGGTCACCTCATATAAGAAATACACGTAAAAAGATATACGCATCCCTTCACCCACTCGTGCACCATAAGAACATTTTACCACTAGACATTAAGATTAAACTCATCCAGACACTAATACTGCCAATTCTAGACTACTATGACATCGTTCTTGTTGACGCAACTCGTGGACAAACAATGAAACTCCAACAAGCATTGAACTCTTGTCTTCGGTTTGCTTTCAATCTAAGATGCGATGTCCACATAACCCCAAGCTACCATGCTCTTTCATGGCTTAAACCTGATGAACGCCGTAAATTTCACTTGCTGACATCCATCTATCGATTTCTGCATGAAAACGCCCCCACGTACATGTCATCAAAATTTAGTTATTTGTCCTCATATCATAATCGAAGCCCTCGATCTGGTTCTTCCCTCGCGATCCCCATCAACCACTCATCCATGTTTAACAGCTCTTTTGCTATAGCTGGGTCTCGACTATGGAATTCAACTCCTCCCGATGTCAGAAATTCCACAATAATAAATAAATTTAAGGCCGCATGCCGAGATTACCTGTTGAATACTGCTGATTGCCCCATGTGACTGGTGATGGATGATAGGACGTATGACTGAGCTAGGATTATATCTAGGATATTATAGAAAGGTTTGTGACATTGTGATAATTATTATTATTTGTATTGTTATAATTATTACTATCATTATTCATGTGCCTTTTTCACTAATATTAGTATTAGCATAATTAATTTACTCCTTATTTATCATCATAATAATTTTTTGTATTTTCGAAATTGTCATAAGTTATGTACTGGTACCATATTTCGTGGTTAAGTGCAAGAGAGGTCCATGAGCCCTAACTTCGCCACTACCAAAGAAATAAAATAAATAAATAAATAAAATAAACAATCTTCTCCTTCCATATTAATCTGATGCGAATTAGATAATTACAATTATAAGATAAGAGAAATTATATGGGTGGCTATGATGTTTCCCAACGTTATGCCTATCGGTTAATAATAATACATCTTTGACAATATTACATTCGCCCGAGTATATCGTGCGGTTTTACTACGTAAAATCGTTAAGATTTACTAAAAGACACTTAAAACAAAACAAACAATTAACACCTTATATACACAAAATCAGTAATTAACTACTTTCTGGTGGAAAGGACTAATCGCAGAAAGCTGATAGATGTGACAGCTTTACCAGGAGAAGCATTTGATGGGGACCATAGAGCTGTGGTGGAAAAATTTAGATGGGAAAGTTGGAAAACCTAAAGGAGATCAGAGAAAGTAAAATAAAAATATGGAAATTGAAAGACAAAACTGTACAGGAAGATTTTTAGGAGAGATTGAGGCAACAAATCCCAGTTACTGAAGTGGAAAACATAGAAGAGGAATGGTCCCACTTTAAAAAGGCATTTGTTGGTGCAGCAGAGAGTACTTGTGGTAGGACATCAACAAGAATGAAAGAGGAGACGACACCGTGGTGGAATGAGGAAGTGAGGAAAGCAGTGAAAGAAAAGAAGTCTGCATGGAAAGAATGGAACCGAGATCAAACAGAAGAAAGCAAAAGGATGTATCACGACAGCAAACGGAGGTGTAAGAAAGTGGTAGGAGAAGAAAAGTTGGGAAGAATTTACACGAAGAATGGAAACAGATGTAAGTGGCAGTAAAAGTATGCTGTATGGGCTTCTAAGAAGTAAGAGGAAAGAAAGAGTTACTACAAAGCTAGTGAAAAAGGAAGATGGAGAGTTGTTAACACACCCAGAAGAGATAAAGGGGCGATGGAAGAAGTATTTCGATAAGCTATTGAATGTGAGCAATTGTACTGGCGAGATGGAAGTGACACAACCTGACGACTCTATAACAGAAGATGATATAACAATGCTGGAGGTGGAATTAGCAGTACAGAAAATGAAGATGGGAAAAGCAACAGGGGTGGATGAATCAGTGTAGAAATGATAAAGGCTGTTGGACCTGTTGGTATGCAATGGTTGTATCGACTGCTAAAGTGTGTGTGGAAACTGAAATGTGTACCAGAAGACTGGGAGAAAGGGCTAATAATACCAGTGTTTAAGAAGGGGGACAAGAAGGTGTGTGAAAACTATAGAGGGATCACCCTCATATCACAGATATTAAAAATACTGGAAAGGTTATTAGAAAGAAGAAAGGTGGAAGGAGAGTTGCAAGAGGAACAGTATGGCTTCAGGAGTGGAAGATCCACAGTGGACCCAATCTTTAGCTTGAGGCAGGTGATGGAAAAGAACTGGGAATATGGAGAGGATTTGATCATGACTTTCATAGATCTAGAAAAGGCATATGATAGTGTCCCCAGAGAGAAGGTATGGGAAACCATGGTTAAGAAGAGACTGGGAAGAGAAATGTTGGAAATGGTGCAAGCAATGTACAACAACTGTGTTAGCAGGGTACTGACCCCAGTTGGAAAGACAGATTGGTTTAGGAACAAGACTGGACTAAGACAGGGGAGTGTGCTGTCACCCCTCTTGTTCATAATGGTGATGGATGAAATTGTAAAGGAAACAAAGGAAGCATATTGTACCCGTTCGTCCTGGGGATGCGATGACCCATCTGCTATAACATCGCATTCCTGGAGTTCCAGGACAGAGTGGAGTTAAATGAACCTCTAGTCAAATAAGGAATGTGTCGGAAATTCAGCTGAGTTCTCGAAAAAGCAGTGGGTATCACGAGACAAAGTATCTCTAGGGTCGTTACGGGCTTAAGTTTAATAAAAATAATGCAAATATAAATGGGCGCCATCAACTGAATTCCTAGCAAACCACTTCCTTTCCGGATAAGCCTTACTCAAGACAAGGAAAGAAAAAGGAACATCACACCTTCATCAGATCACAACTAAGATAAAAACAAATTTATTTTACTTTGATAGTCAGACAGACATTTTAAATATAATTCCTACCTAAGAGTATGGTCGAATGCCAAAGTTAAATTGTCATTGTCCAAAAATCGAACCATCTCTTTTCTAATCCAAAATTATTTTTATCCACATAACAAGAAAAATTTATAAAGTTCTCTTGGGTTCTCAGGATCACTGTAGCACTATGTCTTTCGTCACTGACATTGTGAAACCTGAGACCTAATTTCTCTTTAATTTAACATCAATGTGGATTTAATAAAGTTATTAATCTGTCTAAATATACACATATAATAATCACACATATTAAATATCACGTAAATTATGGTTTGCATGGCATAATTTGAATGTTGAACATGTTAATCAAATTCTCCTAAACATCGAATAATTAATTTACACTATTTACATGGTCATTAACAATCACTCATCTGTGAATTACAGAAAATTCAAATTCTCATTGGTCATCATTATCGTCATCATCAAAATTAAATATTTCTCACATTAATTCTCACTTCAAAATTTTACATATTCCTGTCAGAATCCTTAATTCATCACCATTACATCATTTAAATTCTCAACTCAAGTTGCAATTCCTTCAAATTATCTCTCAATTAAATTTATTTAATTCCATATAAATTCATTAATCATCAGCTTCTTTAGTTAATTATCACCTTCTAATTCAGTTATTCATCATCATTACAATCGTCTATTAATTTATTTCAATCAGTTTATTTTATCCAATCTTTAATTCATCCATTTATTTAATTCATTGATTTATTCCAAAAATTTATTTATCAAATTATTTAAATTTCAATCATCTGGTTATTTAAGTTTTCATTATTTCATCTAGTCATTCTGATTTTTATTTCATTAGGTCAGATCGTTAATATGCTTAAATCTCAGATTATTATTTCATTAATTATTATTCTCAGAAAATCTTGTATTATCAACTTCATTTATTTGTTTAATTTCCTAACAAATTGTTTAATAAGGTTTATAGAACGTTGTCTTACAGTTTTATCACTTCCAAGTTATATCTCGTATTTAATTTATCATGCCAAAAAATATTATTGTCTCCACGACATCACGTTGGATCTAACTATCCACAACGACATTACATTTCTTCAATACTTCAAATATCACATTTGAATACAAGAATTACTCCACAAAACTCCATAAATATTCAGCACATACAGCATGAATCTCAACAATAACGCTAGACTGGGTACGACGACCTCGTGTCTGCTTCAAAATACATTAGCAACATTGCTACTATCACATGGCAACTTCCACAAAACGCCTATCACAAACTTCACTTAACCATGTTGCATGATCCACAAAAATATATAACTGGCTTCAAATTATCAACGCACACAATCTCCAATAACTGTAATTACTCAGATCACATCTAGACAACTTCTTAAACAATTGGAAAAATATTTCTTCAGTAATTTAAGATCTGCTTTCAAATAGCATAAATTCTCTTACAAAATTTCATAACTCACATCACAGAAAAAACACCAATGTGCTATAATCTCTCACATCAAAATCTGCAATACTGATCTGCCTTAAAATAATTCTTGACCATTAATGATTAATCTTACAAGATTCAATTACTTTAAATCCTTCTCAAAGGTATCAAACACAATTATAAACTCATAAAAAGCATCAGCTGTAACAGCTGTTAAACTGAAATTACTCTCAAAAGAGTACAGCAACAAAATATTGGATTGGCAAACAAGAATTACTAAATGCAATCCTGTTGACATTTATCGTTACTTTATTTAACAAAATTTCGACTGATATGTGACTAGTAGTTCCTTGTTTGATTCACTTACATCTCGTGTACATTCGGATGATAAAAATGAGTCCCTCAATGGCGAGTAAGATGAGTAACCACCGTACAGTCGTATAAATACGAAAGACCTCGCCCCGTCGACTTGGATGATAGTTCCCTGAACGATGGGTAAGATGAGTAGCCACCATACAATCGTATAAATACGAAGGACCCCATCTCGTAGGCTATATGAGTGAATGTACCAGATAGGAATCAACAAGTTTCTAGTTGTCATATAAAAGCGATGTTCATTCACTAAAGTGAATAACTTCTTAATATCTCCAAACAATGTAACGTTTTGTTACTAACCTTGCACGAAAATATACATATATCTAAATCTCCACAGTTGGGCGGCAAATGTAACGTTTTTGCTCCACGTTGAGCGCACAAATGTAACGTTTTCGGTCCTTCTAAGTGACCAAAGGTTACGTTCCTGGCGGGGCTCCAATATTGCGTTCTCCTGGAGTACAGTAGAAGAATCGCAACAAGAACAAGCACCGCTTTACTCACACCACCAATAGCATACTTACCTCTTACCTGTTCATTAGCAATGATTATAATCAGCTGGGCGCCAGGACACCTAACACTTACTTTAGATGTGCCAAAGTATTTAATTAAAATAGTGATAGAGCACTCGAAACGTCTTTCTCTCAAGCCGTGGTATAGCTGAGCCATTAACCAATTGTCGTATCGCTACTGGGAGAAGGTATGCATTATGTCTAAAGCTAGCTACTGGAAATGAAAGTCCTACCATTACTTAAGAACAAAATTTAATTGATCAAAATTTAAAGCAGCAAAAGACGTAAAAAGAGAAACAAATGAATTTAAAAAAATCTGGAAGTTATATTAAATTGGCGAGAGTTACAAAATGGAATATGAATTAAATTTAAACAAAAGCTGGATTCTAATTTGCCATAAACAGAATTACAGAGACTTGATTGGATTTAGTAAAGGAACTCACGGCCGTCTTCTTCATAGTGGTAGTCTGGTTTTCCCTCTGATCTTGCTGGCGGATGTTGTTTGGTTCTGCCTCAATATTGTATAGATCCTTATCTTGATACGGGCAGGGAACCAATTTGTCCCGTCTCCCGACTGACATATGTGAATGGCTTTGCTCCAAAATTCACTTTTGTGAATATGATCAAGGACACGATCATATTCACGTCAGTAGTATTAATTTTAAAACTTCTTGAACTGATAAGTTGCGATCTCGCAGCGAAGATGTCTGATAGACGTGAAGATTCAGAAAATCTCAGAAGATTGGGGGGCTTGAGAGTAGATGACCATTGGTTTTTATGGAAGATGAACTTCCCCACTCTGCAGTATTTCTCGACCAATCAATTAGGTATCCTGATGACGTAGCTCCCCACTCCAGATCCCTAAGTTCTGATCATGCCTCTTCATTAGTTGGGTTAACCACGTGGGGTTGCTTCTGAAGTAATTTTAAATCAGCGTCCTGATGTGTTGTTCTTCCGAGAATTCGTGACGTCAGCGCTAACTGACCAACTTGCTTTGTCTTGAAGCCTTGCGTCCCCGGAATGTTTGTACATATATCTCGAAAGTCAAGTCTATTTTTGGCGGACTACCCGTGGCGAAACTGACGACACGTTGAACGAAATATTTCCCAATCAAGTCTTGTATAAAATATAACCTATAACGAATCTAACTAAAATCTCCATTTTATAACTTCCGCCAAACAATAATTAAACCCCTTATATATATATAAAGAAATTATGGAATAAATCTAGAATCGATATGATAATTAAAATATACATAATAATAATAATAATCATCATCATCATCTTGCACAGTTTCCAGCCACTGGCCGGGTCTGTTTGGAACACAAGCCTCTCCAACGTCTTCTGTCTTCCCACCATCTCTCAGCCTCCACCCTTGTCCAGTCTTCTCCTCTCTTCTTCACGCTTTCTTCCACCCCCTTCAGCCACCTGTCTCTCGGTCTTCCCCTCGGTCTCTTTCCTTCCCACTTCGTCTCATGTACTCTCCTGGGTATCCTCTTCTCCTCCATTCGTTTTACATGTCCATACCATCTAAGTCTAGATTTCTCTATACCATCCTGTAATGGTTCCTCCTTCATTAATTCTCTGGTCCTCTCATTTCTTATTCTGTCCATCTTTGTAGCTCCAATACTGCTTCTCAAGAACCTCATCTCACTGGCCTGTATTTTGCTCCTCTCCCTTCCTTTCATAACCCAGGTCTCCGAGGCATACGTCAGGATAGGGACATAGTACGTCCGATATATGATCTTTTTGCTGTTCTGAGGGACATCCTTGCTCCATAACATGCTTCTCACACTCTTCCGAAATGCTTCTGCCTGCCTCCCCCGCTCATTTATTTCTCTATCGTTTCTTCCATTATCTTGTATCAGGCTTCCCAGATACTTAAAACTCTCCACTTTCTTCAGCTGTTCCCCACCAATTGTTATTCCCGTTGTGGTTCTTTCCTTCTTCCTTGTTGTGATCACCATCTCACTCTTATTTATGCTAAATTTCATCCCATATCCTTGTATTACTCCTTCCCACACGTCCAACTGTTCCTGTACCTCCTCCTCCTTGTTTCCCCAAATCATCAAATCATCTGCAAACACCATTGCTTTCATCTTTCCGTCCCCAATTACTTGTGCCACTCGGGTCATTATGTCATCCATCACCACAATGAAAAGTAACGGTGACAGTGCACTTCCTTGTTTCAGGCCGTTTCTTTGTTCCAACCAGTCAGATCTCTCTCCTCCCACTTTCACACAGCTCACGCTTCCCTTGTACATCTCCTTTATCCTCTTTATAGTCCATTTCTCTACTCCTCTATCCTCCAGGGACTTCCATACTTTGTTTCTGCATACACTGTCATATGCTTTCTCAATGTCCAGGAAGGCCATCAGTAGATCTGTTCCATATTCATAGTGCTGTTCTTGTAACTGCCTTACAGCAAAAATCAAATCCACTGTGGACCTTCCTGCTCTGAAGCCATGTTGTTCTTCCCTCATCCCTCCTTCTATCCTTGTCCTAATTCTCTTTTCCAAAACTTTCTCGAAGATCTTTGCACAATGACTCATCAGTGTTATTCCCCGATAGTTTCTGCAATCTGTTCTACTACCTTTCTTGAAGATCGGGACAATGATTCCTTTTTTCCAGTCCTCTGGGGTCTTCCTTTCCTTCCATGCTGTCCTCATCACTCGGTACAGCCACTGTATCCCCACCTCTCCTGCTGCTCTCACCATCTCCACACTCAACTCATCCACACCCGGTGCCTTCCCTCCTTTCATCTTGTTCACTGCATCTTCCACTTCTTTCCATGTTAAGTCCTTTTCTGTTTGCAGTTCATCTTCCTCTTCCCCGATTTCTTCCTCCTCACCATCTTTTCCATTTGGGTTCAGAAGTTCTTCAAAATATTCTTTCCACATTTTCTTCAGTTCTTCCCTATTTTCTATCTCTTGTCCCCTTTTGTTCACCATTCTAACATAATCCGTAGGATCCTTCCGCCTCTTATCTTTCACCATCCCATACAGGACCTTTTTTGTACCTTCACTATCCTCCTCCATCATCTTTGTCCACTCTTCCATCCACTTCCTTCTCTCCTCAGCCACCACTCTCTTCGCCTCCTTCTTTCTTTCCTGGTACTCTTCCCTTGTCTCTACCGTCCTATTTTGATACCACCTCCTAAAGGCTCTATTCTTTTCCCTTACTATATCTTTTGTCTTCTCATTCCACCATGGTGTTTCCTTCCACCTCTTCTTACTACTTGTCCTCCCACATACTGCTTCTGCTGCACCCACTAGTGTCTTCTTAAATCTAGCCCATTCCTCTTCCACCCCTCTTTCTTCATCTGTTGGAATTCCTTCCTTTACCATTTTGAGGTACTCGACCCTTCTATCCCCTTCTTTCAGTTTCCATATCCTTATACGTCTTTCCTGGTTCTCAGTCCCTTTCTTCTCCTTACTCCCTCTCAGGTTCATTACCAGTAATCGATGGTCGCTATCCAGGTTCTCCGATGGTATAACCTTGATGTCCGTGATGTTCTTATTTAGTTCTTTCTCATACAGTATATAGTCGACCACCGACTTCCTGGTCAAGTCATCACTGTACCATGTGATTGTGTGGCTCTCTCTTTTCTTAAACCAGGAGTTCCCAACTAGCAGGCTGTTCCTGTGGCAGAAGTCCAACAGTCTCTTTCCTTCCTCATTTCTTCCACCCCAACCCTCTGGTCCTAGAACACTCTCATAACCTTGTCTTTCTCTTCCTACATGGGCATTGAGGTCCCCCATAACAATCATATTTCTTCCTACCAGCTGCTTCTGCAATTCCTCTTCAAACTCCTCCTTCTCTTCAGAAGCGCAGCCTACTTGTGGAGCATATACTTGCACTATTTCTACGGTCTCTCCCCTCAGTGCTACTTTCACTTTCATCATCCTATCACTTATTCTCCTCACTTCTTCTTTCAAACCATCTCGTACTACTACTCCCACTCCATTCCTCTTTCCCTCTTCGTTCCCACTCCAGTACAGTCAATAGCCTTTTCTCAGTACTCTCCTTTCTTCCCCTTTCCACTTTGTTTCTGCCAATCCCAATAAATCCAACTTCCTTCTTTCCATCATATCCACTATCTCCTCCACCTTCCCCGTCAGCGTTCTTAGGTTTAAAGTTCCAAATCTTAGTCCGTGTGTACAGCCGTGTCGTCGTCTATTAAATCCATCCTGTCCGAGGCTCGTTCCATTTTTGAAAGCATTTGGTTTAATCCACTACTGGCTTGCTGGGCCTATCGTAGCTTCACCAGAGCCCCGTTAGCCGTCACTTTTCAGGGTTCCTGTAGGACCTTCACAGCTACCGTAACGGTCCCGGGGCACACGAAGTCCCCACTGTACTTCGCCCCTACAGGCAATCCCCTAATTTGTGCCGTTGCCCGTCTCCCAATAATAATTAATTTTGCTGCTTATAAAACATATAAATTAAGGGGAAGTATTCGGACTGTTACAACAATCCAATGGAAAAAAATCCCTACTGATGAATAATACACACTCGCTAGTATGCAATGAACTGACGAAGTAATTTTGATAATCAATTGCAGATCACGAGTTCGAAATACTCGTTACACAAAAAACTATTCATGAAAAATATCCTAGCTGGAAAAATGTCTAAAAGACCAAACATCTGCTTAATAAAGCCAATCAATGGTGAGAATTTCGTATAATGATGCCTGCCATATCATATGGTCTCTCCATATTCTAGCAAATTCGAAGTATATAAATTCAAACCATGTCTAAATAATCATGTCACTCCTATTAGAAAAATATACATGTGTGCCCAGTATTCATGAAAATAATCGTATCAGGTAGTTATGACTCTTACAGTACCTTTCATAATCAGCTGTAATTAAATTTCCAAGATCGTCGATTTTCCCTACATAAAGAATTTCTCGAAAGATCGGCGTGAATATCATTCCATCCATGAAATGACGATTGCCTTCGAAATCCCAAGTGAATCAGCTGGTGGACTCCTCTCGTCAGGAATCGAATCCATCGCTCTGCGGTGCCATCTTGTCTCTATTTGCGTCTACTCGGACATGTTGAACTTCAGATTACCCATAGCGGATATTGTCCAACTCCTTCTCGAAAAAGTTCATGGAAACATCGGACCCCCTACTCCTCTTCTTAAGATACGCCACTGTTCCGTTAAATGTTCAGTTTGAGTATTGCAAGTTCAATCTCAAATGACTGCTAAGTCTCACTTCCGTAAAATAAAATTTGTACTTGAGAGTGTTCAAGATTACGAAACACCCTGTAGTTGTCTGTAATTGGTAATTCATGAAAACTGCATAAGAAATAAATCTTATTAATGCACGATTTAATGTCCATCAGTGCCTATGCTAACAACAATCCGTTTACTTGAAATAGTTAAAGTAGCTTCGAATGCGTTATATAAAAGCATAGTCATAAAGTTATTCGTAAAACCTATGTTCCAACTATGTTGAAATGTCGCTTGTAATAAAGCCTTCAACTACTTGCAGTGCGGTTCTGACATATCCCGGCCATCCGTAATTGCTTCCTCGGCTAGCCCGCCTGGATCAATGACCCGCCTGGCCTTCGCTGCTCGGCGATGCAGGAACTGTCGCCTACACTCTTGCCGTGACAGTTTCGGTATGTTACGTAACCTTCACTGTGCGTCTCGCTTGCGCTATAGAGCTGCTCCTACCTGCTCGTCTCACTGAGCTCAACTGAACTTGCTGGCAATGTCTTCTTGCTTATGTGCTCGGCGCAGGCACGTGGTGTAGTCCCCCACCACTGTGCTCTCTCGTCACGATCATAGTCTCGAACCCGTATCATCTCGGCTGTTCCGTTATAAAATAACTTAAGGGTTATCGGACTTCCATAAAATTATTTCCACATACAATGCATGTTATATATCCTCTTCTAAGATGTTTAATTACTATAATCCCATATATATCTCAATAAAGCTTCACATCTCTATCCATAATTCCATCTTCTCACAGATATCAATGCCTCCTTGATTCTAGACCTCCTACGTGTCATCTGGACATTCTTCTTGACGCGATCGGTGCGCTATCTTTTCCTAATTCTTTCCAAAACCTCAACTACAGCTTAATGTCTGCTGGCGTAGCCGATAGCCTAAACTAGGTATCGGGTACAATATGGACATAAAGAAATGAAGTTACCGTTATTTGCTGATGATATTGTGGTCTGGGGAAGGAACACCGAAGAAGTGCAAAAACAACTAGATGCACTGAACGAAAATATTCAGAAGTACGGTCTGAAAATCAGTATAGAGAAGAGCAAGACCATGGTGATAAGAGGGGAAAGACAAGGAAAGGGCACTGTGTAAATTGGAAGTCAGAGTTTGGAAATTGTGGACACGTTCAAATACCTAGGAAGTGAATTGATGCAAACTGGTAGGTTGGACATGGAGATTGGCAGGAGGGTACAGCAGAGCAATGCATTCTATCAAAGTGTAAGAAAACTTGTTTGGGATAAAGAAGTACCAAGGAAAAGCAAGGAGGTAATGTATAATGTGTACTATGTTCCCATATTAACTTATGCAGCTGAGACTTGGACCCTGACAAGCAGGCAAGAGAGTAGAATCCAAGCCAGTGAAATGAAATTCCTAAGAAGTATGATAGGAAAGACAAGGAAAGATAGTGAGGAATGAAGATGTTAGGAAGGATGTTGGGATGGGAAAACTAAATGAGAGAATTGAGAAGAATAAACTAAGGTGGTTTGGACATGTAAAGAGGATGGAGGAAAATAGAATACCAAGACAGATGCTGGAGGCGAAGTGCAAGTGTAAGAGAGCAAGAGGAAGACCTAGAACAAGGTAGATTGATTCAGTGAAGAACAGCGTACGAAAAAGAAATCTGGACTGGGACAAGATCGTGGAAGGAAAGTGGAGAAGTGCCATAAATACCCCGACCCGGCAGGAGCTGGATAAGGGGAAATGATGATGATGAGGCACTGAAGAAAATGGAAATTGCAACACCCAGGAGTGGTGCTACATTGCTGCAATTGAACATGCAGGACGAGTGTTCGGTTGTGATTCGATGATTACACTTTCAGGTCCCTCTGACCGCAAGTTTGGACAACAATCAATACAGGATGTGCCCACCACGAACTGCAATACATTGATGAATTCGGCGAGGCATGGAGTCAAAAAGGCCCTGGATCGCTTCCTGAGGAATTGTGGCCCATGCTTGCTGCACTGCATGGGTCAGTTGTTCCAGGGTTGTGGGTGGCTGAGGACGGTTGGCCAGTTGTCGACCCGTCATGTCCCACACATGCTCAATAGGACTGAGGTCCGGGGATCTGGCGGGCCATTCTAAGGTTGTGATGTCGTGGAGAGCTTCTCTGGAGATGCGTGCAGTGTGAACCTGGGCATTGTCCTGCTGAAACATCCCATTAGCAATGTTCGCCATCATAGGGACAACCACTGGATTGAGTACCCTATCAACTTACTTTATTTTATTTTTTTAAAATTTATTTATCGTATGATGATACAGAGTTAAAATAAAATTTCATACACTACATATAAAGTTATATATACAGTTATATACATAGTCATAAACACAAGTTCTTGGTTTAAACTTCTAAGTCCAGGCCATCAATCCACTGAAGTGCCTCAGAAGATGCATGATGAATGTCACCTACTGATCCTTGGAACTCTCGTTGCGGACATTCACCAACAATATGTCCAATGGTTTGCAGGGTAGCTCCACAATCGCAGTTAGCAGAAGTAACCCAACCCCATTTGTGATGCAGGAATCCACATTTGCCTTGTCCTGTACGGATCCGGTTAATAATTCTCCATTGGCGTCTGGGGAGTTTGAAACCTTCTACCAGGTTGGAAGGGTTTTCAATCAGATGTGCATTGAATACTGATGATTCTTCCCACATACATACCTGCCAACTTTTACGGTTTATCCGTAAAATTTACGGAAATTGCAGCATTTTACGGTTTTACGGATGAACGGTGTCATTTTACGATTTCGCGGACAAAAATTTGAAACGATAATTAACATTCGATAATCCCTCCCACTTCCGTACAATCGATTGTTTGCGTGGGTCGAAGGCAAGTCCACGATAGTCGATAACTCGTTCTTTGAGTTGATTCGTACTTTTAACCGAGTCATGTTTGTGTCGTCATTGTAATTGAATTTGAAGCCGGGATAACCGTTCTTCCATGTGAATCTTAGGTGTCGACACGCTCTGCTTCGCAAATTCTTTGTTCCCCTACGTTCGCTCGTTGCGATTTAAACGATATTCTTTGACCACGTGAGTTGTTTATTGTTCGCGAAGTTGGCGTTCTTTGAATGTTTTCGTATTTTAAGGTTATGGCATATTTTAATGAAGTGTTCGAGTTTTTGTGCTATATCTTCGTGCTTCGCAGTTTCCTGTATTCCTTGGACTAATTACATTCGTTCCACGTGTGTGTTTTTTTCTCTCTACCATGTGCATATTCTTTCTTTACGAGGTTGGCGTCGTGTTCATTTGACTTGTGTGCTTTGACTTGTTTTAATGAAGTGTTGGCTGTGTTTTATGCGATTTATGTTATAATTTTATGTGACGTTTAGTGATCCAGGTTCCTTTCGATGTTTTAGTAGATATCGAGAATGAACAAATACAACAAGAAACAGTACTTCCAGACATTTAAAGAATCATACTCGGTTGATTTTCCGTGCATACTAAAATCAAGAAAGGGAGAAAAATTTGCCTTTTGCACGGTATGTGCGTGTGATATTAATATTGCTCATGGTGGAAAAAACGATTTAAGTAATCGTGTGAAGTGCGGTAAACACATAAGTTATGTTAAATCGAAGGAAGATAGCAAGAAAATCAACACCTTTTTTGCCAAGGCTGGTAACGTTGACAGTGACGTAATTAGGGCCGAGTGTCTGTTTACTTCCTTTTTGGTGGAACACAATGTGCCCTTAAGTGCGGCTGATCATGCTGGCGCTTTATTTAAGAAGATGTTTCCCACATCAGAAGTTGCAAAGAAATATAGTTGTGGTCGCACGAAAACGACGTGCATTGTAAATAAAATGGCAAAAAATGCATCATCTGAAGTTGTTAAGTGCCTTCAGAACGGACCATTTTCTTTGGCAACGGATGGAAGCAATGATACGAATGCCAAGTTGTATCCTATTGTTGTTACATTCTATGATGTTCGGCAGGAAAAAGTAGTGAGCACTGTGCTATCCATACCAGCGTTGGACGGGGACTCAACAGGGCGAAACATAGGTAACCTGATGTTATCACAGCTGAGTTCTCATAATATACCAATTGAAAACTGTGTGGCTTTCTGCTCCGACAATGCTCCTGTTATGATAGGATACAAAAATGGGGTTTCAGCAGTTCTGAAGGAAGTTCAACCAGGTATTGCCATCATAGGGTGCATTTGCCACCTGATTAATCTAGCAGCTGAAAAAGGTGCTGGAAGATTACCAGTTAAAGTGGATGAGATCCTTGTAGATATATTTTATTTCTTAGAGAAGAGTGTAAAGAGAAAAGAACGCCTTCAGAAATTTCAGAACTTGCACAATAAGGAAGCAAAGAAAATTCTGAAGCATGTATGTACTAGGTGGTTATCTTTAGGCAGATGTTTGGATAGACTACTGGACCAGTGGGATCCTCTTCTTTCTTTCTTCAAGGAGGAAGTAATATTATGTACCCAAAACATTTCCACAAGCTTGACATCTTTCAGAATACCTAAAGTTGAACAAAGTGGATCCAAAGAGTATCAGAAGAAGAGAATTCTTGATTCTGCTACTACACATGCCCCTAAAAGAATAGCATATTCTTCCAAATGTGACAAACCCATCCTAAAAAATAAGACTTCTGCTACAACTCGTGAGGAAAAATTGTTTATGTTCCTGTCCTCAAACTTGAACAAGGCCTTTTGCACTTTTCTTCATGTGACTATTCCTGTATTTGACAAATTGAATGTTGCCCTTCAGACTTCTTCCCCACAAGTTCACTTGTTATTAGAACTTCTAATGGATTTGCTAAAGCAGCTGTTCACCAAGTTTGTTAAGCCCAAAATTGTCAAAAGCTCCTCATTGCTTGAAGTTGAGTACAATTTGATTCAAAATCAAAGAAGTGATGATGAGTTAGTTATTGGCATTCAAACTTCGAACATAGTGAATGATCTCCAGGATACAGATAAATCCCTTTTCTTTTCATCAGTGAGAAACTACTTTTGTACTGCCTGTGACTACATCATCAACAAGTTTCCACTCAAGGATGACGTGCTAAAGAATGCTCAAGTTGCTAGGTTAGACAAAATTGAAGATGCACAGTTTTCTTCCGTTCGTTTTTTCTTGGAAAAGTTTCCTATCATGTTATGCAAGGAAGAGAATGAAACTACCGATGAGGTGGTGAATGAGCTTCAGAGGCAGTTTACAGCTCTTCAGGTAGATGACACTTTGGCTGCACATCAAGATGCTGCAAGTGATTCCAGTTGGGCACAAATATCAAGAATTCGTGGAGCCGATGGACTTCTTAAGTATAACCGAATTTCTAGAGTAATGCTCTCTATTCTCACCATACCCCATAGCAATGCAGAATGTGAACGTGTTTTCAGCCTTGTGAAGAAAAATAGAACACAGTTCAGGTCATCCATGTCCAATGAATCTCTGGAGTCTATTTCTATTTTGAAGACCAGGAGTTCTGGTCCCTGTTATGACAAAGCATTTTCTCAAGACTTTTTGCTGGAAGCTAAAAAGGCCACAACCATGACTTTAAAGTCGAACTAGCATGTGATTTGCAGTGTGTATTATATTATTTCTTGCCTGTGTTACGTTAAACAAGTTTTATTGTGTAAAACCTTTTTCAATTATCGTATATCGGCTTAATTTATCAAGGAAGTCCTGTTATGTATGCTCCAAACCAATATTCACCACGCCTGCTGCTGATTAACATGGATTTCTTCTTGATTGTTATGTTCATCTACAAATCATGTAAGTAGATATGATTTCATTGAAATATCATGTTTAAAGCATGAATTATTGTATTTTGTAGCCCAGAAGTATTATTATTTTCGTCAAGCCGGGGTATGTCGAAAATCGTTAAATTTTTTGTCGCGCGTGAGTTTTACTGATAGCCCTTTTCAAAAGTTGGCAGGTATGCACATAGTTTTCCATGCTTCTGAGATGTTAAATGAAGAGTCTTCAAGAAGTACTGCAGAGCGCCAAGGTGGTTTTCTTGACTTCAACCGTTGATTACCTGATTTTGCTACATCAGTATGTATGGGTAGCTGAGGGTTCTTCTGAATGGTTTTCCAGATCTTCAGGAGAGCCTCTGATCTTCGAAGAGCTGGAGGTTGGATGTTACTTAGAACAGGTATCCATATAGTGGGTGTGCTACGTATGCAGCCCGTAATCAGTCGCATTGTCTGGTTAAGTTGCACATCTATCTTCTTGGAGTGGACACTGTTTAGCCAAGATGGGCAGCAGTATTCAGCAACGGAGTATGACAGTGCCAGAGCAGTTGATCGTAAAGTTTGAGCGCTGGATCCCCAGGAGGTACCAACAAGCTTCTGAATGATGCTATTACGGGTCTTCACCTTTGCAGCCACGTTCGTGAGATGTTGTTTGAAGGTCAAGGACCTATCAAGTGTTATCCCAAGGTACTTAGGCATGCTGCAGAACTGCAAAGTTTGTCCTCTGAATTTAACTTCTGGTTTGTAATTAGAGAACCTATTGCGTAAGTGAAATGCGGATACAACCGTTTTCTGATAATTTAGGCGTAGGCACCATTTCTTGAAATATGTGTCCAAGACTTCCAAGTCGGCAGTTAGTGTATTTTCAGCATCGGTGAAGTTGGAGTTCTGGGTTACCAAACAGATGTCATCAGCATATATGAATTTCCTTGAAGAAGTTTCTTGCAGGTCGTATATGTACAAGCTGAAAAGGAGAGGAGCTAGGACAGATCCTTGGGGTAATCCATCATTTAATTTGAAGAACTTGCTTCTATCATTGCCAGAGTAAACCTGGAAAAGTCTATTGCACAGCATGTTGTTAATTAGGTTTGTGAGTTTGAGACACGGAATGATGCTCACAAATTTCAGAAGGAGGCCTTCTCGCCATACTGTATCATAAGCGGCAGATAGATCCAAGAAAGCAGCTAGGCTTACAGATTTCTTCTCGTACCCATTTTCAATATGAGTCGTTAATGCAAACTCTTGATCATTACAGCTTCTGCCAGGCCTGAATCCAGCTTGTTCTATGGGGATGTGGTTGTTAATAGTATCAAAAATTCTGTTGTAGATGAGTCGCTCAAGTAGTTTGTAAGTGACACTTAGTAAAGCTATGGGGCGATAACTTTCGACTTTTGTCGGATCTTTGTTCGGTTTGAGGATCGCTAATATTTTTGTTTTCTTGAATAATACAGGGAGATTTCCAGTATTAAGGATATCTGAAAAGAAGTTAGTAAGCCATTTAATTGTAGCTGGTCCACAGTGAGCGAGGAATTCAGGATAGAGTCCGTCGAATCCAGCTGCTTTCCCAAGTTTCATGTTTGTGATGGCGACTCTGACTTCCTCTACAGTGAATAGAGTGGAAAGTTTTGAAGAATTCTGGGCTGCTCTTTTCTTGATTTTCAGCTGAGATTTGATTTCCCTTCTTGTCTGCTTTTCTTTTGGGCTCATGGAATTTGAGATTAGATGATTGGCAAAGTCATTTAGCTTAATGGCAGTTTTCGATCTAATTGGTGTTGAATTTGTTGGGTCTAGTTTTCTGATAACAAACCAAGCTTTCAGACTCGAGTGTGTGTGGTCGAATGATTCCACGGTTTCATGCCAGATCTTTTTTCTATTCTCATCTAGTGAATGTAGGAGGCCAGTAGCATTATCAGCAGATGGATTTGCTTCATATTTTTCCAGTAAGCTTTCACTATCCTCACTCCAACCGGGTGTGTATTCTTTACGATAACCTCTAGGAATACATCGTCTAGCTGCTCCTTTAATTATGCCGATAAATCTTGTGTAATTACTACATGTTGGCTTGATCCATCTCATGTTGGAGTCTGTTTGCTTTGCATATTCAGACCAGTTTGCCTTCTTAAAGTTCCACCTTGGTTTTGGATGGGACTGTACAATTGGTACACATATCCCAGTCTCTAAAATAATAGGTCTGTGCTGACTGTGGGGGAAATCATTAAGTACCGAACGGCGTATCTGGCTATAGTGGGTAAACTTTTACCATCAAAAATTAATTTTAGGTTTTCAGTTTCCATCCAATCACAGAGAGCTTCGCCATTACTGTCACTCTCGCAGTATCCCCAGAGATTTTGATGGCTATTGAAATAACCCAGGAATAGAGTTGGGTGTTGCTGAGTTGGAAAAGGAGGGGTTGGCCAGTTTACTTCAGGAGGCTTGTATACATTTACTATTGTTACACTATCAATTTTTGTTATAATTGTAAATGTATTATTTTCACTGCTCACTGAAAGTACCTGATCATTTTTTATGTTATGCTTGACTAAGTCGCTAGGCCGTACTTTTCATGGTTGTTAGAGGCTATTAATGTATATCCTGGTATTTTCCCTCTACTTCGTAACTGTTGATCATCTGCTGTATGCGTTTCTTGGAGTGCAATGACATCGATAGCATGTTTCTTCGATAGTCAGTCGAGCAGTCATAGTGCCCTCAGCAAGCATAATTGTGATTTCACATTAAAGCCAAGAGCTCCCCAGACCATAATGCTTGGTGTTGGCCCTGTGTGCCTCTCGACAATAAGGTCTGGGCAGCCCCTCTCCCCGGCACATCGGCGCACACGATTCCGGCGATCACTGCGGGCAAGACAGAAGCGCGATTCATCACTAAAGACAACCCTATGCCATTCTTCGACCCACGTCGATCGTTCTCGACACCAGGCCAGCCTTACACGTCGCTGTTGTGGGGTCAATGGAACACCTTCTGCAGGGACCCGGGATCGTAAGCCAGCTGCACGCAGGCGATTACCAGCCGTTTGTTGTGTAACGTGGAGTGCCACAGCTGCTCGAATTTGCGCTGCTGTTGCATGGGGTTCCATCCGTGCCATCCGAATGATGCGGCGATTCTCTCTCACAGTTGTCTGTCGCGCTGGGCCTGTGCCAGGTCTACGAGTGTGGGTACCTTCATTTGACCACTACTGCCATACACGTTGTACCGTAGATGCCTGCCGGCCAACACGTCCAGCGGCAGTCCTTAGCGATAATCCAGCTTCACACAGCCCAATTATCCGAGCCCTCTCAAACGGCAACAGTTGTTGATAGCGTGCTCTTCTCTGTGACGCGGCATGTTTGACGGGGAACACTTCACTGCACAGACTGCAAGTCAACTGCGCTACACCAGAGTCCGTATACTGGAGTTTATTCCTCCGCGAACAATCACGTGGGGAGACCTGTAGCAACAATCCATTGGGTCTGAAACTTTGATCGTTTACATACCTACATGGCAACGTTCCATATCTTGAAAATCAACACAAACGACCAATGCCTTCATGGTGTTGCAATTTCCATTTTCTTCAATGTATATACAACACTTCACAAAAGAACAACATGTAAATTACCCTTCAGTATACAAATCATCCTCTCCTCGACACAGTGTGTTAGTGTCCTTTCAATATTCTCGGACCTAGAGTTTGGCTTTGGGGGGAGGGGGGTGTCACAGAATCGAAATTGTTAAGAAAAATGGTATCACTAACAACGCAATCATAAAACAACCAAACGTACAAAACCAGACCAATTTTTTGCAAGCTACATGGATAGAAATTTGATGCGTTTAGCGCACCAAAAATATTCGTACAAATTGCAACGGCGTGTTTTGCGACTTTCACATCGAGCTTCTAGAAAAGTATCCAGGTACGTTACAGTTTCGGCAAGTCGAGTTGGTACCGACAAAGGGAGAAAGTCACAGCTTAAATTGCCAACCAAGCTTGCAGTTTGGACGTCGGCAAAATTTTTTGGTGCAAAAAAAGACCCAAATTCCTATCCGTGCATTGCTGCACATTCATCGCGACATCACTATAGACATCGATTCGGTAATCACAAGGTTTGCTAAACAAAATAGACGAGTTGATTTTGTTATATAAATAATCGTTTTTATATAACAGGTATGTATGTATGTCTACCCCTTATTATTCCCGTTTTCCAACGAGGTCGGGGATGAGATGCGATGAAAGTCCTTGTGGCGATGGTTTTTACGGCCGGATGCCCTTCCTGACGCCAACCTCATGAGAGGAGTTAATGAGAGATGAAATGAATGATGGTGAATGAAACTGGGCAAGGATGTGGAAGGAAGCGGCCGTGGCCTATCAGAAGGTACCGTCCCAGCATTTGCCTGGTTTTATATAACAGGTATGAAGTTGTAAATATGTACAGTTGTAACAGAACATAATAATTGCAATAAAGATATTTTCAGTATTGAATAAAATGAAGAAAACTGTTTTTCAGTTAAAATTCGTTAAGTTTTATTTGTCTGGTTATTGTGTTTTCGTTTTTTGAGTTTGCAAAAAAAAAATGTCTCCGTTTGTGGAGGGGGGGTCATGGCCCCCGTGACCCCCCCCCTTGAATCCGCGCCTGCCTGTAAGAGTCCTTCTTATATTGCGGTATCGCCGCTAGTTACACCAAAAAATACATATTTATACCCTGAAAAATAAACACATATATATCACTCTTATTTACACAACACACCAAATTCTTCTTGTATGGGTCTAATAACGTCGCTGTATACATTTATTTTCACATATGTGACTTGCTTCACTCCTTAAGTGAATTAATACGGTGTGAATTCCTGGAGATTCACTAGTTGTGTTATGTATGTACCACTTCTCCAGAATTCTATTGTGATGCGTCAGGCATCTCACACACGATCACACTGTATCTTTCGTTACCACACGTCACACGCAAGACGAAAGTGCTTACTGACCTCATAAAGTTCTCTGTAACGGATTAACATAAAAAAGTACTACTGAAAGAAAATACAAAATATAGAAATATCTATAATCTCTTATCTTCTGAAAGATCTTAGTACCGGACTCCAATTAGCCCATCTCTTGAAATGTATACCTCAGTCTTACAAACTACGTCAAGTCAACAGCCTACTAGCTATTTTGACCTAAATACTCGGTATCCCATTATCTCAGCTGTCTCTTATTTGATCGAGGCATACCAGCTGAACTGTCCCATCTTCCCTGACCTAATTACCTGTTCCCAGACACACACACAATTGAATACACAACTGTGACGTCACTTACCTGTCTCAGAATATATATATCAGTCATTCCGTAAACATTTTTTTAAAACCTGCCATATGTTACACGTCTTGTTTACTGTACTCTCATTACCTCATATCCTTAAGATTACCTCCTCAGGCTATTAATGTTGTACGTCCCACATCATTATTCTCAAGAACATATGCAGTGTTGCCAATCCTCTTAGACACAAAAAACGGCCTTGCTACTTACCCATCTGGTGAGTTAACTACCTTCATCTAAATAAACCCTAAAAAAATAAATCTGAAGTCCACCTATGCACCATTGTTTACCTACAAAATTCTGAAGCAACTCCTCTATAGATAATGATCTTACCTGGTCACCCTGAAGTGGGAAATTTAAGCGCGTGTGCCTGTAAATAAAACCTGCCCTTCCCATCTGCTTTAGGAGCGGAAAAGACAAGACTGGTTTGATGACAACAATGAGGAAATTCTGTCTCTCATCAATGCCAAAAGGAATGTCTGTCTTGCCCATCTTCAAGACCCAACTTCCAACACAAAGAGAGATAAACTACTGGAACTCAAGGGTAAATGCCAGACGCAGATAAGGCAGATTAAAAATACTTGGTAGCAACAGAAGGCTCAGGAACTGCAGAGACTATCGGATGCTCGAGACTTGAGGAACTTCTATGCCGTACTCAAGGAAATATATGGACCATCTCGCTCATCATCAGGTACACTGAAAAGCGCTGGTAATTCTACTACCTTTACTGATAGTCAAGAAATCTTGGAACGCTGAAAGGAGCACTTCTCCAATCTCCTAAATCGTCCATCAGAAGCTGCTGAAGACTTCCTCTGTGATGTGCCGCAACAACCTGAACAACTGTGGTTGGCAGTACCTCCTACTTATCATGAATTCAGTGCAGCTCTCACCCAATTGAAACCCAGAAAAGCACCTGGCCCAGATAACATCCCTCTGGAACTAATTCAAGCCGGAGGTCATTCCCTCAAAACAAGAATTTTCATCCTTATCCTCAGAATATGGGAATCAAGAAAGGTACCTGGAGACCTAAAGAATGCCACTATCGTCACTATCTTTAAAAAGGGTGATCGCAGTGTTTGTGGCAACTACCGTGGTATATCACTGCTATCAATTGTGGGGAAGATTCTTGCAAGAATTCTACTTAACCGCCTCAAGGTTATCTCTGAGAGGATCCTCCCAGAGTCACAATGCGGATTTAGAACTTCCAGAAGCACAATTGACTTGATTTTCTGTGTGAGACAGCTACAAGAAAAATGTAGAGAACAACAGAATCCACTCTTCTTAGACTTTTATGACTTGGAAAAGGCATTTGATTCGGTTCCAAGACCAGCCATGTGGGCAGTGCTGAAGCGGTTTGGTTGCCCTCAGCGTTTTGTAGATCTAATCAAGGCTCTCCATGATGGCATGACAGGTCAGGTTTGCCATCAGAATAAGATGTCCGATGAATTTCCCATTATCCATGGACTGAAACAAGGATGTGTACTGGCTCCAATGCTTTTTGCGCTGTACTTGGCTGCAATGCTTTATGATTCACCCACAAACATCCCAGGTGTGGTCAAGTATCGTTTTGATGGAGGGCTTTTCAACCTAACTCGTCTCCGCTCCCTGAGGAAAACTCAGGTTACTAAGGTTACTAACATGTCGTATGCAGATGATGCTGCGTCACCAACTCTCACACCAGAAGAGCTGCAAGAGTCAGTTAACTGTTACAAAAGTGCATGTGATCGCTTTGGTCTTACCATAAATATCAATAAGACCAAAGTCTTGGCACAACTTTCACCAGGCACACCTCTTCCTCAGTTCAATATCTCCATCTCAAATTTGCCATTAGAACAGGTTGACCACTTCTCGTACCTGGGCAGTACCATTTCTGTGAACTGTACCTGTGAGCAGGATGTGGATAAGAGAATTGGCGCAGCCCATGCAGCATATGGACGATTAGCACACCGGGTCTTCATGAATAAAGATCTGTCCATGAGTACAAAGCTTATGGTGTACAAAGCAGTAGTCATTTCTACATTGTTGTATGGCTGTGAAACGTGGACCCTTTACCGACGTGATCTTAGGAAGCTTGAGCGTTTCCACCTACTAAAACTTCGATCAATCCTGAGGATTAAATGGGAAGACCGCATTACCAATATTGCTGTTCTGGAAAAGGCTCAAATCAACAGCATAGAATCATCCATAATAGGTCACCAATTTAGATGGATTGGTCATGTCCATCGGATGGATGTTGTGAGATTACCTCATCAAATGCTATATGGTGAGTTATGCTATGGCACCAGACCTCATGGTGGTCCTAAGAGGCGCTACAAGGACCAATTTAAGCAGACCCTGAAATTGACAGGTCTTGATTCACAAACCTGGGACATGCTGGCTGAAGACCGCTCAACTTGGCGCCGTACCATCTCGGATACTGTAAAGACGTTTGAAAGGGATCGATGCATACATGAAGAGGCCAAGCGTCAAGCTAGGAAACTTCGAGCAGCCCAACCACGTCCTCCTCCAGCAATACTATGTGACTTGTGTGGTCGCTTGTTCCATGCCAGGATTGGACTCTTTAGTCACCGTAAACACATCCACAAACTGGACTGAAAGAAGAAGATTTATACTCGGATTCGAGTTAAAGCCGATGATGGAGGAGCGGTGATGAGTGAGTTTAAATAATGACTGTTAGAATATTCAATTATGCCATCTGCTAGCATTTGGTCAATTTGCTGTTGAACTGCATTCTGGTATCGAAAAGGAACTGGATACCTATTGTCCTTCAAACACTGAGTAATTATGCATGTTTAACGAGTGGGTGTAACAATTCGCTTTACCAATTCTGTCCTCAAAAATTCTCTTATTATCTAACACATTATAGAGCTTCATTGTTTCTTGAAATGCAGCTATCCGTAAGGAGTCCTCAAGATCCCATACGTCTGCACGCTGCCCACAAAAAATAATGGCACAGGTTCTATATCCTCAGACACCTGCCCGACATCTTTGACTCTACTGGCCGAAATCACATTACTCAAAGTACACACCCATTGAGACACACCACACTGCTTACCTGGATCGTTAAACGGTATAATTACTTCCTTCTCGTTCCAATTCGCTTTCACACACTCTTCCTCATAGCATAACTTAGCTGAAAATTTCCTTAACCAATCCGAGCCGATAATAAGCTCATAGACCAGGTTGGGTATGACCAAACATGCCTGCATCTCCACATGACCATCAATTTCTAATTCCACCAGTACCTATTTTGAAATTAAGTGGGACCTCTTCCCAACTGCAGTTTTAACATACGTAGATTTTATAGGCAACTCCTTAAATATGGTACCTTTCTCCTTCATTCTAGCATAAAACATGGAACTTGCACTTGACCGGCCACACCCAGTGTCAAATAAGGCATAGTCAGGCGCCCTAGACATGTATATTTTGGCTACTGGGTATAAATTCTTACCCTCACTTACTTCCTGCACCTTTCTTAGCTCCCGTAATAAATCGCCCTTCACATCTAGGTTAACATTATTTATATATATATATACACGAGTACCGGTTGGAGAAACAACCTACAGTACTGCAACCCTACATAAATGCTCTACTTTTGATTATTACTTCTTTCATTTATACTCCCCACTTGATCTCTTTCTTTATCATCACTCTCTCTTCTCTCCTTATAATCATTGTTTCCCTCTCTGTACTACACTTATCAATGGTGACACTACACTTCGCTTCTACTGCAGTTCCATCCATCTCAGCTGCAATTTCATTCCACATTATTTCCTTTCTCTCTTTCTTTCAACCTGGCTTCCATCTCTAAGAAATTACTGTTATTCTGCTCTTTCTTTCTACTCCTATGATTTCTATCTCCCTGCCTCACCTCAACTCCTATGATATCACCTTGCACCATTTCTTGTAATATCGTGTTCTCCTTCTGATTTTTCTTTCTATTCTTCGAATTCCTAATTTCAGCCTTCTGCCCTTCATGTTCCTTACCCATCTTTTTCTGGCTGTAGCCTAACGTCCGCTTCTCCATTTCCATTAATCTCATACTAACTTCCTCTATACTTGCTTTAAAGCTGTCCCTAATCTGCATATTCTCATAATCTATAACTTTCTGCATTTTAATTTCTTGATTGCTTAATGCTTCCTTTAGTTTACCTATTTATATTCCTAACTTTGCTCTAGTCATTTTATCTTCTTTCTCATTACATTCCAGAATCTCTACCCTTACTTCCTCACCTGTTGACTAATCTCATCTACTTTATTGTCTATAATTTCAAGCTTCTACTCAACTTCTACCCTGACTTCCTCTACGGTTTCTTTTAACTGACCTCTCGCCTCTTCCCTTATCGTTTCTTTGAACTCCTCTCATATTCCCTACGCATCTCCGCGTTACTTTCCACTACACTGTGTACCCTTTTATTTAATTCCGCAATTTTATTATTAGTTTCTGCCCTATTTGTATCTAATTTACTGTTTGTCTCTATTATCATTTTCCATCTCCTCCTAGTGGCATCTAATTTATTGTTGATTTCTTGCTTAGTACTTTCTAATTTATTGTTGATTTCTTGATTACTGCTTTCTAATTTATTGTTAGTGGCATCTAATTTATTGTTAATTTCTTGATTATTAATCTTCATATCATTCTTAATTTGCATAAGTAACATCAGAATCCCTTCACTAGTATCCTGCGAACTTTCCTTATCAACCTCACTCTCTGGAAATACCTCCGTTATTTTCTTTGAGCCATTGTTTGTCCCAGCCGGACTACCCTATTAGCTTCCACATTCCTCTCCACCTTGTCACCACCTGTTACTTGACCACTTCTAAGTTTCATTTCTTCCTCTTTACCCATCATCCTGATACAGCACACAATATATCCCAAAAAAAAAAAAAAAGCACAGAAATAATACCTTTCCTCTCCACAAAAACCAGCTGGTTTTCGGCCTCACGTTGGGCGTTCAAATGTAACTATTTATAAATGCTGATGTGCAAATCATATTAACAACAAAGCCACACGTTGAGCGGACATATTTAATGTTTTTACCTGGAGTAATGTGGACAAACCACAATAACACTTCATATTAGGTGGGCGCCATCGGGTTCAATGCGATCTGAACACCGAAATAAACACATGATCACTTACCATTCTACCTCGGCTATGTAGACTCTTCTTATCCCGATCAGTAGGAAACTACATTTCCAACCAGCGTAATATTTGCAACTACAAAGATGAAGCGCAGAGAATGACTTTAAAGAATGAATTTTAATTATATATATAAAAAAAACAACTACGCAAGACATTATGTTGGAAGAAATATTGAATTTACAGTTAACGTGGCGGCTAAGAACAAACGGATATGAAGTTAAATTAATTTATTCCAGAAGCTAAATAAATTTAAATTTACTGTGCCCAAAGAAAAGATTTACTAAAAGAAAAACAGAGATATATGAAGGGTACAGGGAAAAAACGATCAGTCAGGGAAACCACATTTTGAAGCGGAATGTTTTTAAAATTTGAAACGCTCTTACAATTACAGTTTGGAATATATCAAAATTTTAAACATTTCATTGGGTGTATGTACTTGTTGGTGATTCACTTATAGCAGAACACATTATTACTGCAAGTCTTTGCAGTATAAAAAAGGCATTTTATTTACCTCTGCATTGACTCTGATCATTCTCTCTCTGTATCACTGGGAATAGAAATCGTAGATTACTCAAAATAATAGTAATAATTTCTGTTATTACATTACACACTGTTTATTAATGACAGTATCCATTTACTAAGGACTGAACGAAGTATGTTCCATAATATGAATGTTAATAATGTTTCTCGAACATCCACTTTTTCTTTGTCATCTTTGTCTTAGAAGACGTGTCCCGACTTGTATCTGAAATGGAACAAGAAGTTCCGTGACGAACTAAAGAGCCTACTTATCTTAAAATTTAAAATTCATGCCAATGATTAATCTTCATGGATCTATCTAGAATAATGACGAAATTAAGTTGGTAATATCGAAATTTCTAATTAGTTCGAAATACTGTATACCTGGCATAATGTAGCCTAATAGAGAAATACGGTAGCCAGCCCTGGTGATAGAATATATTCTTAGTTCCATCTCTTAAGGTACAGAATACAAAATTTGGTTGAAGTCCAATGGATAGCATGGACGTTTACATGCAGTTAAACATTGGATCTAACAGCGCTCGTAAAATAATGTTGGCAACAATGATATACTTGTATTGGTCAGATATCATCTGAAATAATATGATCTATTGTTGTGACAATTTCGAATGAAATCCATTAGTTAGAATAGAAGTTACATGCATTTTAAAATTGGACCTATCAGCAGGCTTAGAATCATGTTGGCAGCACTGACGTATATTAGTTACTCCAAATTAATCAAGAATGCCAGGTACTATACGTGTGTATAGTTTAAAGCTGTCTGCTTGCATACATTCTAATATATGGGTATTTGGATTTTAAAAATGAGAGCATTTATTAACAGTTGGCAGCCCTGGTGGTTCTTAAGAATACGCTCAGTCATATCTGTTTATGTACACATAGCACATATGAAATTTGGTTGAAATCCAATTGATAGTGTAGAGGTTATATGCATTTAAAATTTGGACCTATCAGCGGGCTTAGAATCATTTTGGCAACACTGCCATGTATGGCCTCCTGAAAATTAAACTGCAAATTTATTATCTACACGTGTGCCAATTTTGAAATAGCTCCCATTCATACCTTCCAAGATATCCAACATGGAGCTCAAATTTCAATTGCAATTTTTCAGCAGTTGGTAGCACTGACATCATTTTCAAATATGCCCGTGAGATATTCAGGTATAGATCTTTACTCCTACCAAATTTTGTTTCGATTGCTGCAGCCGTTTGGGAGTTGATAGGGGGGGGGGGGGACAGATACACACATTTGCCCGATCTCATAAGTCTACTTTTTCCTCATTTTTGCAAAATGTGAAAAGTAGGCTAAAAAATACTAATATTACTTTATTATACTCGGAGAGGTTTTGAGTGACGAAGAAGTGAAGATTGAAGAGCGTCTTCATATCACTGTCCCTCTCCTCTGGATGGTTCTTCTCAGGTCAGACTACTGGAAGGGTGTCCAAAAAATGTTGTGCTTCCTGCTTACAGATTTTTTTCAAGGACTGAACGTCTTTGTATTTTGCTGCATTCAAAGGAATACGTTCGTTGTATGGCATTTCGGGCTCTATGCGTCGAAGGTGATCAAGTTGTTTGTTACTTTGTTTGGCTGTTTTCTTTACAATGACTGTAGATCTGTATGCACCATTGTACGTTTCCCGATGCTGAATGGTTCGAGTATTTTCAGCTGTAACTACAATCTGCTTTATAGGGCTTGTAGCAACTGCCAACTTCTTGCTGTAGCTTCGTTCCACTGACACTACACTGTTCACCATCACTTGAGCCTGCACTCATCTCTGAAAACTTTTATAAAACAATGTATAAACAAATAAAACTCTGTTCTTTCAACACAGACTTAGCAACGGATAACTACTAACATAACCTCCCAACAAGTTTTACCTGGCAAGCCATGCCACCGACTGCAGCATGCAGGGGTAGGCTAGGCAATATCCTGACTCTGTGCGTTTCTTCGCTGTTTGGTGTTGACTGATCGATACTTCTCTGTATACAAAATGTGTTTGAGGCCATAGCACTGGCTCTGTTCGTTAATTCTCTGGATTGACTGCACATTGTAATAGCTGACATTGTGATGCATCAGGTGGTTTCAATAACTAAAAAAATACATTTTTGGACTTGGATCGTTCTTTCTCTGTACACTCCATATGTAATGTTGCCAGAGCGCTCACCATTGATGCCTTCTCTTGATTGGGTTTGCTCATGCCAGAGAAAATTTGTAGGCTCATGTAGAATATCGCTGTCATCCTTCCTCTAGTATGCGACATTGTATGTGAAATTTCCAAGTTGATTGTGACGAAGTGTAGAAATGATAAAGGCTGCTGGACCTGTAGGTTTGCAATGGTTGTATCGACTGCTAAAGTGTGTGTGGAAAAGGAAATGTGTACCAGAAGACTGGGAGAAAGGGCTAATAATACCAGTGTTTAAGAAGGGGGACAAGAAGGTGTGTGATAACTATAGAGGGATCACCCTCATATCACAGATATTAAAAATACTGGAAAGGTTATTAGAAAGAAGAAAGGTGGAAGGAGAGTTGCAAGAGGAACAGTATGGCTTCAGGAGTGGAAGATCCACAGTGGACCCAATCTTTAGCTTGAGGCAGGTGATGGAAAAGAACTGGGAATATGGAGAGGATTTGATCATGACTTTCATAGATCTAGAAAAGGCATATGATAGTGTCCCCAGAGAGAAGGTATGGGAAACCATGGTTAAGAAGAGACTGGGAAGAGAAATGTTGGAAATGGTGCAAGCAATGTACAACAACTGTGTTAGCAGGGAACTGACCCCAGTTGGAAAGACAGATTGGTTTAGGAACAAGACTGGACTAAGACAGGGGAGTGTGCTGTCACCCCTCTTGTTCATAATGGTGATGGATGAAATTGTAAAGGAAACAAAGGAAGCATATGGACATAAAGAAATGAAGTTACTGTTATTTGCAGATGATATTGTGGTCTGGGGAAGGAACACCGAAGAAGTGCAAAAACAACTAGATGCACTGAACGAAAATATTCAGAAGTACGGCCTGAAAATCAGTATAGAGAAAAGCAAGACCGTGGTGATGACGAGGGGAATGTCAAGGAAAGGGCACTGTGAAAATTGGAAGTCAGAGTTTGGAAATTGTGGACACGTTCAAATACCTAGGAAGTGAATTGATGCAAACTGGTAGGTTGAACATGGAGATTGGCAGGAGGGTACAGCAGAGCAATGCATTCTATCAAAGTGTAAGAAAACTTGTTTGGGATAAGGAAGTACCAAGGAAAAGCAAGGAGGTAATGTATAAAGTGTACTATGTTCCCATATTAACTTATGCAGCTGAGACTTGGACCCTGACAAGCAGGCAAGAGAGTAGAATCCAAGCCAGTGAAATGAAATTCCTAAGAAGTATGTTAGGAAAGACAAGGAAAGACAGAGTGAGGAATGAAGATGTTAGGAAGGAAGCTGGGATGGGAAAACTAAATGAGAGAATTGAGAAGAATAAACTAAGGTGGTTTGGACATGTAAAGAGAATGGAGGAAAATAGAATACCAAGACATATGCTGGAGGCAAAGTGCAAGGGTAGGAGAGCAAGAGGAAGACCTAGAACAAGGTGGATTGATTCAGTAAGAACAGTGTAAGAAAAAGAAATCTGGACTGGGACAAGATCGTGGAAGAAGAATGGTGGAAGGAAAGAGGAAAGTGGAGAAGTGCCATAAATACCCCCCAACCTGGCAGGAGTTGGATAAGGGGAAATGATGATGGTGATGACTAACTTCTATAATCACATTTATGAAGATAGCCTAAGAGACAACTAGCAACATTTATGTGTGTGGACGGTATGTGTCCCAACATATTTCCAATTTTAAACTGTATTTAAGCTCAGACGTGCCCACTATAGTCTTTTCTGAAGAATCGAAATTTGATAATGGAGAATGGAGAATAGCTAATGGAGCCTAGACCCTCAAGTAATGTCTTTTATAAATTTTCTTCATCCCTCGTCCTGTAGTCTTCGTCCCGTGACCGCCGACCAATCATATCTTGTGTTTCATTGTAGCCAACTTTTACTCCTCAGCATATTTAGGCGTCGACCTCTGATTCGGTAAGCCATGGCGTGATGTGAAATATTGAGTAAAAGGTGCTAGTAACCAAATAAAATTATCCTGGTCGTAGCAAGAGGCTAGTTTCCATTGTCAATGAGAATATGACCTCTGGTGAACTATCTTCCAAGAAAAGCGAGCTCTGTAGCATCAGTCGTAGTTCATTTCTAAGAAGCCCCCCTGCAGTGCAGCTCGGCCAAGTATAACCTCATATTGCAACACATCCCGTCTCCTAACTGACTGAAAAGACTTAGTAATTGCTTGCTTCAACCCTCACGTTAAATCATTGAATATTCAAATGGAAATCTTCCAATAAAGCATAACCAATTAAATTAAATATATTGTTACGTGCCACCCCCTAGTGGCACTTTTAACTGGATTATGGTGGGTTGAAGCACAACACAGATTGTTCCTTTAAAGAAACGTATTAGCTTTATTGCGGCCAGAAAGATACACCATTAAACAGCAAATACAAGCCATTCGAACCTTACTCCAGTTTCCTCAGGGAGAGAACACTTCCCTTTCACCTGTCAATAAGCCGCAGAAGTTAATCCCTCGTAATGAGGTGGCCCCGTGCGCTGGCTGGAAATAGCTGCACTAAGTCTAGTGATGTGGGGCGGGTAAATACCCAGTGGGAAGGTAAATATATTTGGGTATTTACCCAGTGGTCATTTAAATACCCAAAATGAGGGTATTTACAGTTTTTTGAGCTTTGTAAAACACTTTTTGATGCGATGATGAAGTGTTGGACAAACAAGGACTAAAACACAGGTATTTCATGCCTTAAATTGAAATAGGAACAATATTGTTCCTTCAAAACTAAAAGAAAAGGAAAATGGACGTCCGGGTATTTTTGAGTAGGCCTATTTATATGTGTAAGTGTGTTTGGTTTTTTTTCCTTAAACTAAAGTAAAATATTGGATAAAACATTTTGTGTTTAAATTTTTTAATAAATAGCCTGCCAAGATATTGAGAAGGTCGAGTTTTATTACGGTACTGGAAATGAGCAACAAAGATGTAGGTGGGAAAAGCTACTTTTGTAGTAATATAAGAGTAGGCTATATGCATATTGAAATGTGTATGCCAAAACTCAAAAGGTAATAAAATATATACAATAGAAAGGACATTTGAAGAAAAAGTGCATAGTAAAAGTGTTTTAAGTTATTTTTCATTCAATTTTAAATATACAAAAAATATTAATTTTTTAAATCATACGGTACTCTAAATGATATAAATGCATGTCAGGAAGTTTTTGTAGTACGTGGGTTCCATAATGGGAGAAGATGTATGCCAGCATGCATGTGAGTTGGCAACACTGCTCAGCTCATCCTACCCAGAATTCAAACTGACACTGTACTTCCCTCCCATTCTCTATTCTTTGTTTGATGTCTACTGTACTTAACCTAACTCTTTCAGTGTAGTGGAGTTGTTAGTTTATATCTCCTGTTCTAATTCCCAATTCTAATTCTGTTTTTAACTCTCAATTCTAATTAAATTTAATTTTATTAATTATCTAATGTTGTTACATTTCTAAAAAGTTAATGTAGAATAGTTTGCATACCGGTACTCTTTTTTAACCCCTCAAGCCGGTTGGCCGTACACTGTACATCCGCTGGACTCGACTCGTTCAGCCGGTTCGACGTACCATTAACATCCGGTGCAGGCGGAAGTTAGAATGCCTATTACGCATGAAACCCTGCTGCTTCGCCGGATCTTCTTTCACTTTATAAACCGAGAAGTTATGTACTTTCATGCCATCTCTGTTTCATAATTAGAACTAATAGGAAGTTGATCGATATCCGTTGCTTTTCACGACTCATATCGATCAGCGAAGGAACATGAAACTCGCTCTATTGAGTTTCAGGTTAGTTGCTTTAGAAGGTACCACATCCTTTCCTGCCATCTCGAGATTGTTTTTGTGAACTATATCTAACTTGACAGGTCTAGTCACTTATGAAGGGGAAGAACCGATAGCAATTACTTTGTAGATAACTTTTGCTTCGTAGGCTAGAGGCTACTCAGTCGCAGATGAATAATTGCCGGACTGTCTCATTCTCTTACGGGTGCAGATATTATTTGTTTGATAGATGACAGTAGTGGAAGTGATGTATAGGCAGCGATATTTTCGGTAGTGATACGGACTATGCACAGCATGATGTTATTGGAGAAGTGGGAGACAGCCCAGACGAAGAAGAAATAGCTTCAGCTGTAATAACAACGACCGCTGTTCAGTGTTTGTGGCGAGAGGTAGACTTCGTCACAAGCACACAAAAGATCCCCTTCACGGGTATGCCGGGTACAAGAAGGCATTTCACGTCAGTTTTTTGCTGCTTTCGACAATGTGATTGAACTAGTTTGAGAAACAAATATGTAGGCCTACGCGGCAGAATGTATGGTGGCGCGCCCTTGAAACCAAGGTCGCGCGCCAGGAAGTGAGTCAGTGACAGGGGACAACATTTATGTGTTCTTGTGGCTTGTATTGTTGATGGGGATAATGCAGAAACCTACCCTAAAGAGCTATTTCACCCCTATATTCTCTCAAACAATGCCAAGGAACAGGTTTGAAATAATATTGCGATATTTACATTTTGTTGACAATTCGACACGGGATGCATACACGGGGCCTAAAAGGCTTTTCAAAATTCAGCTTTTCCCGGAAATTATACCTGAAAAATATGTATATATGTAGATTGAACATTATCATGTAACTATCTTGCTTTCATTGTAAATATACCTGAAACAAATACCAAGAGTGGAACTTATCAAATTATTGTACTTTTGTAAATATTGCGTGTGATTATGGACAACCCTGAAGAGCAGTCGTCACATATATTACTGAGAAACATTGGACATGATTTCGGTAAGTAATCGTAAAAATTTCATTACGCTATATTTCGTAGATTTAACATTATAAATTTTTTACCTGGTTGGTGTCCAAACCTCTGCTGAGCTTAAATTTAAATACTGCCGGAGAAGCGAAAACCTCCGGATTTAATAGCCGGCCTGAGGGGTTAAGGTTCAACTTACCAGGACACAGGATTTCTAATGAAAAATCTAAAATACCAGGGTATTTACCCAAATTGGGTATTTTCCCGATTTATAAATACCTGGGTATTTTACATCACTAACTAAGTCTGTCACTCACTGTTTCGCAATTCACCACAATGACCTCTGTCGCACTGGAAAGCACACAATCTTCAATACACAGTCTCTCCGTATGATTCACACTCCTTCACTGTCAAGAGAATCAGTTTCACTAGGGTTTCGCAAGCCACGTCGCCAACAACTGTCGCTCAAGGTAAACGCTCGCACTAGCTCGAAAAACACACAGTCCCCGTTTGACAGGTGGCTCTTATATAGCAGGCCGGTGACTCAATAAATGCTTTTAGACCCATCCAGGGTTCACGGCTTCTCGAGGTTTCCATCACTGGCTGGGTCACAAATATTCTGGACCATCCCTTTGTCCTAGTAGTCCTGTTGCGTAAGGCGCACGTAATACACTGAGGCAGAGCACAGCCCAGCCCGGGGGCAGTTGTGACTCATGCGGCGAGCGATGAAACAAACTCACAGCCGTAACACCACCCCCTTCCTAAAAGGCTAATCGCCCCGATCAATCATTGGTCCGTCTGTGTCCCCCCGTAGGCTGCCAGGCGATCTCGATGCATGATCTTCATCTTCGCCTTCGGGCTCCGCTGGATCCTGTAGACTACATCGTTGATCCGTTTCACGACTCGGTACGGGCCCTCCCAGGACTTCTGCAGTTTGGGTGACAGGTCTTTCTTCCGTAATGGGTTGAAGAGCCAGACCAAGTCGTCCTCGTGGAATCCGCCGGCATCCGTCTGTTGGTCGTATCGGGTCTTCATTCGGTCGGTCTCGATCCGCAGTTTCCTCCTCGCGAACTTGTGAACATCCTCCAGTTGGTCGACCAGTTCTTGACAATACTGGCTTACCGGGACCGGATCATTCCCAGGTCGGCCGAAGGCAAGATCGACAGGTAAACGGAGTTCCCTCCCAAACATGGCCCGGGCTAGTGTGCACCCGGTGGCTTCATGCACGGCGGTGCGGTAGGCCTGGAGAAATAGTGGAAGATGTTTGTCCCAATCCCTCTGGTGCTCGCTGACGACTATTCGGAGATGGTTCTCGATGGTGCGATTGAATCGCTCTACCATCCCGTCGGACTGAGGGTGTAGCGGCTGCGTCCTTGTCTTCTGAATTCCCAGCAGCTGGCATAGGTTCTGGAACACCTGCGACTCGAAATTCCTCCCTTGGTCGCAGTGCAGCTCCAGGGGTACTCCGTACCGGCTGACGAATTCCTTCACCAGGGTCTCTGCGATCGTCGCGGCTTCTTGGTTAGGGAGCGCATATGCCTCCGGCCATTTGGTGAAGTAGTCGCTGACAACCAATATGTAGTGGTTCCCTGCCTCGCTCAACGGGAATGGCCCAGCAACATTGATGGCCACTCTCTCCATGGGGCCGCCCACGTTGTAGGTCTTCAGTGGACCCCGTCGTCTTCGTCCTGGGCCCTTACTGGCTGCGCAATCGTGGCACCTCGCGCAGTGGCTCTCCACGTCTGTTCGGCATCCGATCCAGTAAAACCGCTCTCTCAGCTTCTCCAGGGTCTTCCTTATACCTAGGTGTCCACCAGATGATCCTCCATGGACTTCCTTCAGGACTTGTTCCCGAGATGTCTTCCCGTTAGTGCTCTCCCAGGTCCGGCAGGTGAGGCCATCCCTTACAATCAGCGAGTCCCACTGCGCCCAGTAGGACTTGAACTTTGGACTGCAGTCGCTCACACTGTTCCACCCGGGTCTGGGAACACAGGCCCTCTTTCATTCGGCTATCAGTTCCAGGTCATCATCTTCTGCTTGTGCCCGCGTGAAAGATTCGCGGCTCCAGCTCCCATGAAGTTCCACGGTAGTCCTTCGGCACTGTATCACGGTGTTCTCCTCTCTTCTGGTACAGAAGGTGCAGTCTTCGGGGCACGGTCTTCGTGACAGGGCGTCGGCGTTAGAATGCAGTTGGCCTTTCCTGTGCTGGATCTCAAAGTTGTACTGTTGAAGCCTCTCTATCCACCGCGCGAGTTGACCCTCGGGCTGTTTGAAGTTCAGGAGCCACCGCAGGGATGCATGGCCGGTCCTGATGAGAAATTCTTGCCCGTACAGTTACTTGTGGAAGTGTTCGATGGTCTTCACGATGGCGAGCAGTTCCTTCCTGGTGACGCAGTAGTTCCTCTCTGGCTTTGACAAGGCTTTGCTGAAGTAGGCCACTTATCTCCTCGCCGTCGACTATTTGCGACAGGATTCCTCCTATACCAAAGTCGCTGGCATCGGTATCGACGATGAACCTTGTTCCTAGTCTTGGGTAGGCCAGAATAGGCGCGGTGCACAGAGCCTGCTTGAGTTGTTCGAAGGCACTGTGGCATTCTGCTGTCCATGTGAAGAGTTGGTCCTTCTCAGTCAGTCGATGCAGTGGTTTGGCGATGTCGGCGAATCCTCTCACGAAGTGACGGTAATAAGTGCAGAGTCCCAGGAAGCTTCGTAGTTGGGACTTGTCCTTCGGAACTGGCCACTCCCTCACAGCTGCGGTCTTTTCTGGGTCGATGCGCACCCCTTCCTCGGAGACAATATGCCCAAGGTACTGGACCTGCTTCTGGGAGAGCTGACACTTCTTGGGGCTCAACTTCAGCTGGGGAGCCCGTAGCTTCATCAAGATCTCCTTCAGGTTGCTGTAGTGCTCCTCGAAGCTTCTCCCCAGACGTCGTCTAGGTAGACCAGGCAGGTCTTCCAGTGTAGTCCCCTCAGAATGGACTCCATTAGCCTTTCAATGGTCGCAGGGGCGTTGCACAGACCGAATGGCATGACGGTGAACTGCCAGAGCCCGCTGCCCACAGAGAACGCAGTTTTCTCGCGGTCCTTAGGGTGGACCTCCACCTGCCAGTAGCCACTCTTCAAATCCAAGGTGGAGAACCATCTGCAGGTGTCCGTCCGTCGTGTCTGTGATGCGGGCAATCCAGGTAACGGGCTCGCAGACTCCTAGGTTGGTGTCCCGGTGAACCGTAATGTCGTAGTCGTTCAGGTTGGATAGGCGGACGTACGGCCGAGACGTCGTGTTGATGAGTCTTGGCAATCAGCAATCCTTTTGTCTAGATGTCCTCATATTTTGGCTCTATATTAGCCGCCACTCCCTCAGCAGTTCCGTCGACAATTACGGCAGCGCTGACCTCCGCCCTAGCGGGAACGATGACTTCCTCTCTCAGCCTTACTAGTCGTGCGGTGATGGCCTCATGTGCTGGTTGCAAAGCAAGTTCCTCACCTCCGAAGTGCAGAGTGTTGGGACTCAGGTCCAAGATGATGTCGTTCTGGTCCAGAAAGTCCAGTCCAATGATCACTTCGTTTGATACGTCAGCCACAATCACTGGATGCTTCACCGCCCGTCGACCAATGATGATCTCCCGTGATGCTTCGCCATATACCGGTGCAGTCTCTCCAGTCGCGGTTATTAGTTGGAGGTTCCTTTATGTAGGTTGCACTCTCCACCTCGGGATCACAGTGGGATTGACGATGGTTCTCGATGCTCCCGTGTCGATCAGCATGGGCCAGCTCACTCAGTTGACGACTCCGTCGACCATCAGTCTGCTATTGATCCTCCGTAACTTCGTCACACGAACTTGGACTGCCGGGGCTTGACGACTGTCACAAGCCAACCTTTGCCCCCCACTGCTGGCTAATACTCGTTTCCCTGGGTCGCGCGGTTTTCAGACGACTGATTTCTCGTCGGATACCCTCGGCGGCGGCGATCACCGCAGTCCTTGCTCAGGTGGCCTTTTTTTACCGCAGGTCCAGCAGGTCGGTAGTCCTCTTCCGGGCCGCCTCTCCGGTTGCCTTCCGGCTGTGTCGTTGCTGGTGGTGCCGCGACTATCGAAGAAACGGCTTAGCGCCTCCATTAATTCGTCGGCCAGGGGCTTGGTCTCGTTGGCTCTTACTGGTTCGTCGACGTCCACTTGACGCACCCGCGCGTGCATTCTGGATGCCTGTTTTGCCGTCTCAAACTCAAGTGCGTGGCTCAGCGCATCTGCCAGGGTCTTATTGCGCTCAGGTCGCAGCGCCTGTTGAGTGTCCAAGTCCCGTAGCCCGTCGGTGAAGGTCTGCGTCGCTATCTGCTCCAGAAAGTCGGCCGGCGCTGTTGGTTAGGCGAGCCTTACGAGGCGTGCGATGTCCATCTCGAACTCCTGCAGGGTTTCCGCGTTCTTTTGTACCCGGGTCCGGAGCTGCATCTGGTAGGCCTGCTGAAGATGGCTCTCTCCATATCGGGACTCCATATGGGCGATTAGTGAAGCGTAGTCCTGGGATCCACTCAGGATGGCCTGAAGGATGTTAAGGGTGTCCCCTCTCAGCGCTACAATGAGAGCTGTAGCCTTTTCCGTGCTGTTCCAGTTGTTTATGGAACAGGCTGCCTCGAACTGACGTAAATAGGTGCTCCACGGGACCTTTCCGTCGAAGGTTGAGGGCGTCACTCTACTCTGTCCCGGTGTACCTGTGGGCGGGCGTCGGCGCAGCTCGGCAACTTCCTCTCGAGCGTTGAATCTCGCTTCCATCCCCGTCGACGGGCGTTGGTTCAGCTCAGCAATTTCCTTTTGTAAAGCGTTGAATTTCTCTTCTACCCCCGTCAGTGGGCGTTGGCGCAGTTCGACAACTTCCTCTTGTAAGGCGTCGAACTTCTTTTCTACTGCTGTGACTTCCTCACGTAGGCCCTGGCAGACGGTCTTGACTTCCTGACGCAGACCCTGTTCCAATTTCTTTTGACTTTCCTGTAATTTCTTCAGCTGACACTCTTCCAGATTTTTCTGGCCATCCAGAAATTTGGCGGTTAGGTCCTCTGCTAGCTTATTCTGACAGTCTTCTAATTTGGAAGTTAGGTCCTCAGCTAAACTTTTCTGGCTGTCTTCCATCTTCTTCAGGTCCTCCGCTAACTTATTTTGACAGTCTTCCATCTTCTTCTGGCCGTCTTCTAGTTTGGCAGTTAGGTCCTTGGTTAAATTCTTCTGGCCGTCCTCCATCTTCTTCCGGCCGTCTTCCATCTTCTTCTGGCCGGCCTCCATTTTTGTTTCCATGCCACTTAACTTTTCTAGCAATGCTGCCAATTGCACCTCCATTTTAGTTGTTTGACTTGTAAAGGGCATGCACTCACAGGAAAATTAGAGAAAATGACCTGCTCGGGTTTTGAAACCAGGACCGTCAGGTGCTGTGCTTGTGCTCGAGTTCGTAATCCGGCTTCTGACACCAGTTGTTACGTGCCACCCCCTAGTGGCACTTTTGTTAACTGGATTACGGTGGGTTGAAGCACAACACAGATTGTTCCTTTAAAGAAACGTATTAGCTTTATTGTGGCCAGAAAGATACACCACTCAACAGCAAATACAAGCAATTAGAACCTTACTCCAGTTTCCTCAGGGAGCGAACACTTCCCTTTCACTTGTCAATAAGCCGCAGAAGTTAATCCCTCGTAATGAGGTGGCCCCGTGCGCTGGCTGGAAATAGCTGCACTAAGTCTGTCACTCACTGTTTCGCAATACACCACAATGACCTCTGTCCACTGGAAAGCACACACTCTTCAATACACAGTCTCTTCGTATGATTCACACTCCTTCACTGTCGAATCAGTTTCACTAGGGTTTCGCAAGCCACGTCGCCAACAACTGTCGCTCAAGGTAAACGCTCGCACTAGCTCGAAAAACCCACAGTCCCCGCTTGACATGTCACTCTTATATAGCAGGCCGGTGACTCAATAAATGCTTCTAGACCCATCCAGGGTTCACGGCTTCTCGAGGTTTCCATCACTGGCTGGGTCACGAATATTCTGGACCATCCCTTTGTCCTAGTAGTCCTGTTGCGTAAGGCGCACGTAATACACTGAGGCAGAGCACAGCCCAGCCCGGGGGCAGTTGTGACTCATGCGGCGAGCGATGAAACAAACTCACAGCCGTAACAATATATATATAGTGAAACATTCTTCTCCTTCCATATTAATCTGATGCGAATTAGATAATTACAATTACCGGTATAAGATAAAAGAAATTATATGGGTGGCTACGATGTTTCCCAACATTATGCCTATCGATTAGTAATAATAATAATAATAATAATACATCTTTGACAATATTACATGGTTAACATGTGGACTGTCACCCATTCAGACGGGGTATGATTCCAGGTGAGGGTGGATTTTTGTTTCTTGATTTTTATTATTCAAGGTGTCTCAAAAAAATGTACCAACACTTTGAATGACTATTAAAGACTCATGTTTGCAAATGTTCAAATTGATGACCATGAGTGTCCATATAAAGCGGATAACGCGAAGCAATGGATTCGCAAACGCTACGACAAAGTTCATTTGGAATTTCGTGTTGGAATGTAGGATTTCCAGCGCAGACGCTTCATGATGCGATGGATTATATCTTTTGAGATGTGTGTCACTCGATCCGTTTGTCGTAGTGATTTCGGTGGGGATCGAGTGAGGGCTTCCTGCACCTATTCTTCTTTTCTAGGACTGGTGGAAGTTCGTGGTCGTCCAGAACGTTTCTTGTTGACGTTGTGAACGGTTCCATCTGCTTCAAATTTATCTCTGATGCGAGCAATGGTCCGGTGCGTTGGTAGCGGTTTGTCGAACTCCTGGACGCTGACGGTGATCAATTTGAACATTTGCGAACATGTCTTTAATTACATGTCTCCTCTATAATTGAAGCCCTTAAACTTGTCTTGATGTTCATAAATAATAATTTTATAGTCATTCAAATTGTTTGTACATTTTTTTGAGACACCCTGTAATTATAGTTTTATAATTACTCTGATCATAAGTGTGCATTTTGCAATGGAGCAAAATGTATACGGTATATACATATTATAAACACACTGCCACATCAATTTCCTTCGTTGTTCTTGCACCACGGTTGAGTATACTTCTGATACGTAAACCAAATACTACTCTTTATATCATTAGTAATGTATGTTTTCGTATCGACCTGAAAATTGGCCAAGGGACAGGTGTAGGAATCATTAGCCAATGTGTTAGCCTTTTTATTGTGGAAGCTTGCAATGAAGCGTGCTGTGTTATACGTATATATTTATTTTCCATTAGAAAATATGCACTACAGTTCATGTGCTTAATATTATAAGGTCTGGGTAATTATGAAACAACAAATATAATAAAATCCAATAAAAAAACAGACCCTCACAAGATTCGAACCCCAGTTACATGGGTTAGAGCCAAGCATCTAGACCACTCGACCAATGTATCTCATGTTACGATGCAGTCAATTTAATGTTCAAGAAGTACCGTAATGATTGGGAATGAGGAAAGTCTTCAACAAGCTACATCAATGATTTTCCTGGCATCTACTACAGCTGCTACTGCTTCCCGTAAACAAAATATTATTTATATTACTAGTATTACACATCAGAGAAGTGTTTGCCGATCTGAAGCGAGTTCGCTGTCAACTGTTTACATCTCTCTATCGGTGTGAAATGGCTAGTGTGGGGCAAAAGAGAAGGCAGGTATGCTCCGTATCAAGCGTTATTGACACTAGAAGGTTGCATGGTGTTCTGCTTCTGGTGCTAATATATTTCTAGTACTACTGTAATAATATGCTACTTTTCTGTTAAGCGTATGAATGGCATAAAACTGTTGCCATCAGAATGATTCATCAACATACAGTGCAGACTAGACCAATATCTCCGGGTGACAGAGTCTCACAGCTGACAATTTGTAGCTCATATATATACAGTATATACCACCAGCAAGAATTTGTCAGAGGGGTAATAATGTGTTTTATGGTCACCAATCTGAAAAGAGAATGGTTCAGAAGTCATTGTAAACTACTGCGAAGGCTAGAAATAAATGGAAACCATGACCAACATGACAAACAAAATCAATCTCGGAAGATTAACATAGCGGATAGTATTTCATACATACACATTATGTGAATACAAAAATTGCGTTCAAATAGCTCTCTGAATACTTAAGTTTTAATTTTGCCTTATATTGTACATCATAGTATGCAAGTAATTCTGCAAGGCTGGAATTATGTCAGTATCACACAAAGGGAAGCGAAGATCTTTCACTCTCGCCGTCGAGTGCACTTGGCTAAGACATGACACCCTTATGAACACTAGGACATGCCACAATGTTAAGCAGATAAGTCTTTTCTGGAAGTTTGTGGGTATTTCAGGCGGTTTGTGTTACGGTATTCGTATATTACTGGGTTTTCAGGGATTTGTTACAGAAAGGGACTAAATGAGTTTAGGGAAAGGAAGTGGATGAGACTTTTGTCAAGTTAAAAGAAGGGTTTAGGGAGGCTGTTACTCTTGAGTTATCAGTCCTGATAGGGATTCAGACGCCAGTGTTCTGGGGATCGCAGAGGCTTTATGACAGCGTGATGATGATGATGATGATTATGATTGTGATAGTCACCTTGGAATTGTGTCGCTTACTAGTAGAGGTCTGATGCTCGTCGAAAGGAGATGCACTACTAGCGAGAAAGAATTGCTAGCTATTGTTTATGCGCTGGGGGAGTTCCGGACATACGTATTTGGCTACCATTTCACCATATGCTCTGACCTTGGTGCGCTGACATTCATTTCATAATGTAGGATCACCTCAAATAGAATTTCTAGGTTCTTATTAAACTACGTTATAGTTATCAAACTGCAGGGTTTCAACATCCTCAGATTTCGCAGAAATGACAGTCTTTCACAGCATTAATTATAGGCAATGATCTTATCCTCTTAAAATCCAATTTGAGTTCAGTTTTGAATTGAAACCAAAAATTGTTAGCACGAAGATTAGCAACAACCCTACTTGACCAATGAAATTGCTCCCTAATATGACCGGACATGATAAATCCTTGACAACAAATAATTGAAACTTACATGAAAATGCCTGTATGCGTAACTTAACCTTGACACAACCCCCCCACCTTAAGTTCAGAACTGTTTGCGGAGACTTTTTCTTCTGATAACTTCTACTTACAATATTTACATATAGTATGCATGGGGCTCAACCATTCTTCACTCAGGAATGAATAATTACCGTACTTCCCAAATTTAGAAGTGCAGAAACCGGTTCATCATTTATGCAGATTTCAATAAAAGGAGAAATACTATCATTGCTGAAGTATAATATCTTCCAGTAGAATAAGAACGATGATCACATGATGCTTCACAAAATAATTTACATTCACAGACTCCCAGTTAGAAATATGGACATCAGAGAGAAGAGGAGTTACTAACTTACCTTCTGGTATTTCATTAAGACCCAATGTGCCAACACAGGTTCCAGTATTTTCCTTACCTGGAGACATCAGCAACCTAACACCCGATGGGGACCTAATTAATTTACATCATTGTGGTATTACACTATCACCACGATTAGGATGAACTATGGGAAGAGTAAACCTTACTGACTGCAAAAGATCAGCGTGTCTGATGCTCTCTGCCCAGTTCGTAGCTACACCAAGTAAAGTTTTGAAGCCATTCCTTCAGTGTTGCCTATACAAATGACAGCTACACTAAGTTCCGTAAACGAAGATGGTCAGGGACACATGCTCTTATGACCTATAATCTTGGGTAATACCCTCCAAAATTGACCTTACCATTTCTTTCTCGGTTAACTACACTGTCCGACAAAAAACAAAAACGATCACTAGAAAAATTCAACATTACTTTCATTTAAATCATAATAATAGGAACGCTCTAGGCCTAGTACATAAGTTACTGTTTATAGCATGGAAGTAAGAGTTCCTGGATGTATTATCATTCTTCATGTCATTGTTTCACTTAACAATAGGGATTCATTGACATGATGCTGTTTCCCGGGGAAAGATGTGTGCGCCACCATTTTCGATCAGAGCCACTGCCCTGGCAACATCTTCAGGCCACAAGCACATATCCGTTTCTGAATTGCACTAGAACAACTGAGGATATGGCTGTATTGATCTTTTCCTATGCCAACAAGTGGCAAAAGAAAAAAGAATAAATCATTGCATTGTTGACGATAGCGATGGTGCGCACATCTTCCTGCGGGAAGCAGCATCATGTCAAAGCATCGCTATTGTTAAGTGAAACAATGACATGAAGAATGGTAATGCATCCATGAAACCAATTAACCTTACTTCCATGCTATAAACAGTATGTACTGTACTAGGCCTATACCGTTCATAGTTATGATTTGATTGAAAGTAATGTTAAATTTTTCAAGTGAACGTGGTTTTTTTTTTGTTTTTTTTTGCCGGTCAGTGTAGATAGAAAAGACCTTAGTGTACCCGCTTATATCTTGAATACAGGCATTCAGTGGTTCACCAAAATTCTGTATATGATATACATATCTTCGAATAAGAACACCTAATAATCTAACAGGAATTAAATTATTCAATAACTCTTGATGAAATGTACAATTGACATGGTGTATGACATGGCAAAAACAAGTCTCTCCCTTAATAAACCAGCAGTGTACAGGTACACTAACTGCATAACTTGAGTTTCGGTAAATCCAACTACTGATGCATGAACACTCAACTCATCCAATTGCCTATTTTTTTTTTTTTTTTCACCTGCTCGACATCATCAACATTAAAACAATCCCAACTTCTTGAGCAGTGTTGACATAGGATCAGGTAAACTCATGAAATTAATGAAGTTGTGATTTGATGAAATCATTGCAGAACTGTGGGGGAAAATATATCTGTCCTTTGAAGACCAACAACGTTAGAAACAGTCTGAGGTCTCACATTAGAAGCTGCATTAATGCTATTAGATGTTGGAATATTTCCAACTCCATCTCTGCTCAATTTTACGATCTGACAATCATTGTTTAAAATACCCCTATTGAGATGTGCACTGAATTATTGAACAGTGACATTAGCGTACATATTATGTTCATGACTATCAATCTGTTGGACAGTGGGGCAACCGTGCATATAACTTATACTGGTACTAGCAGAAGTATAAGTGGGGCAGGAAGAATATAGATTATTAGTTCCAAACATATTACCTGAATTGATTACACATACACTGGAAGTCAATGCATAAACTAACAGTTCAAAATATCTTGCATTAGTTTTTAATCTCATCAACGGTTTTACAAGGAACCAAGACTGTATTTCAATACATTTTGTATGTTTACCATAACGTCGCATTTGTGTGAGTAACAATGCGTAGCCTGTGTTCTCACTAACAAGTTATAGAAGCCTACAATTAACTTAACGGTACGGTACTGCATGTCAATTCAATTGAGATCATTTTAGAATATGCCTGTAGCATAATACAGGGTTATATCAGCTCCGTCGCGAAGGGATTTTCCACTCGGCCGACCACGCTGCTGCTATAACTCCCCTTGTTGGAGTAACTTTACAAGCTAAAGCTTTCATTGTTAATAACGTTCAACCCTGAAAATGGTGTCCTCCCGCAGCTAAACAGGCATTGTAATGAGAAAGCACATTTCGATTAACACCATTAAGTTCGACCACTGAAATGTTTCTGACTTTTTTCCAACATTCCGCGCGAACACGGCGAGTAGATTCGTATTTAAAGTAACTTTTTAAAACAAAAGTGTACTGCATTAATGTTAACTGGTCTAACTATCTCTTGCGAGAGAATGTACACTGTGATAGTGGGATGACTGCGTGGTGACCTATGCAGCTGACAAGACGAGTGCGAATAGAGATAACAAGGGGATTTACATCAGCCGCGGTCGACCAATGCATGGGCAACGGCCTAGTGGAGAATCCACGCTTGCGGCGGTGCTGATATTAATATAACCCTGTATATTGGTGAAAACCTCGCACACTATGACCATAGCCCATCATGGTAGGACTCTGGAGATACATTGATATGATTGGATGTAACTTTCAGAGGCCATCCTGAATTGAGAAAATTTTCTAGATAGGCCCACCTCATTCTAAGTAATGGGGCACTTTTCCAATCCTAGCCCTAAATAGTCGCTAAAACTGACATGAAAATATCTGCTGCTCTCATGCAATAAGTATACCAGGCAGACCGCAGCATTCCTGAATCAAGCCAGGATAAATGAAAGCGCACTAAATATAGTTGCCGGTACACATTGGCTAGTGTGCCACAAAAGAACTAAATAGAATTCACATGTTATGTTTGGACAATCAGCCCACCCAGAGGAGCTAAAATAAAAAACCCTAATAATCTAGACGAATACACATTCATGGAGAATTCACTCCTCTCTACACAACTAACCAAGCAGTAACAATTTCAGTGAAAAAGTTGACAAAGAACTGGCGTCTGTGTGCTTTTTAAGCTTACGCTGGGCAAACTGTTAAAAATATCTATATACTAGGAATGTAAGAATCGTTCAGCATGAAAACTTCTGCAAAAAAGTCTGCGACAGCATATCTATATCTTCAATACATCGCCCACTATAAGTGTTTTTACATTCTCGTTTCTTCCAACAATCTCCATTCAATTACTAGCTTAGAGACAGTTTACGTGTTAGCTGGCTGGCAAGCGAGCCTATCACCCCAGACACTCTTGAGTCGTGTAGAGTTAAGACTTCAGAGAAGAGTGGATGTGTTTGGAGTTTCCCTGGAAGTGCAACTCTGCTTTTCTTTGCCTCGCCTGTGAACTTTTTGTTCCGCAGAATTCACAGTCAAGTTTAGATTGGACGGAAGGGGGATTTGTGATTCATGCATCTCGCCATTCATAAATTACGTCTGACCAGAATTCGTTGCACATGCTATCTCCGTGTTAATATAATTAATAGTCCAGTCAGTGATTTTAACCCATCATGCCGAGACGAAAAAGGGATATAGGTCGTAGTTCATTGAAACCGAAAAAAAAATGCTTATTACATAACAATGAAACTGAGCAACAAATAATTTCTCGATTGTCACAAGAGAATTGTTTGTTTGAGTCTTGAGTCTTTTGACTGGTTTGATGCAGTTCTCCATGCCTCCCTGTCCTGAGCTAATCGTTTCATCTCTACATAGCTACCACACCCTACATCCGAGGCAATCTGTTTAACATATTCTAACCTTGGTCTACCCCTACAGTTTTTGTCCTCGACCCTTCCTTCCATAACTAAGCTTGTTATTCCTGGGTGTCTTAAGATGTGTCCTACCAACCTATCTCTTCTCTTCATTAGAAGTCGCCAGAAACATCTCTCCTCTCCCACTCGTCTTAATACCTCTTTGTTTGTAACCCTATCTACCCATCTGATCTTCATCATTCTCCTGTAACACCACATTTCAAATGCTTCAATTCTCCTCTTTTCTGCTGCACCAATAGTCCCAAGTTTCACTTCCATAGAGCGCCACGCTCCAGACAAAGACTTTCAGAAATGACTTCCTAATACCTAAATCTATATTCTATGTCAGCAGATTCTTTTTTTGTAGAAATGCTTTCTTTGCCTGAGCCAACCTACTTTTTATATCCTCTTTGCTTCGTCCATCACTGGTTATTCTGCTTCCTAAGTAACAGAAGTCTCCTACTTCCTTCAGCTTTTCACCTGTCAATTTGATCTCCATAGAGGTTTCTGATTTATTTCGGCTGCATTCCAGTATTTTTGTTTTACATTTATTAATTTTCATTATGAATTCTTTCTGTAAGACCGAGTCCATACCATTCAAAAACTCATTCAAATCCTCAGGCTTGTCGGCCAAGATGACGATGTCATCAGGCAAATCGCAGAGTTGAAATTATTTCTCCTTGAATCTTCACTCCCACTTTAAATTTTTCTCTAATTTCCTTCATTGCTTGTTCAATGTAAAGATTGAAAAGTATGGGTGATAAGTTGCAGCCTTGCCTTACACCTTTCTGAATACCAGCTTCTCTCTCCTTTCCTTCAACTCGAATGACTGCTGTCTGGTTTCTGTACAGACTGTATATCACCCTTCTATCCCTGTACTTTATTCCAATCGATTTCAAAATGTCAAACAATTTAGTTCAATCAACGTTATCAAAAGCCTTTTCTAAGTCTACAAAAGCCATGAATGTTCTCTTATCTTTCCTTATTCTACCTTTCAAAATCAGCCTAAGACTTAGTACAGCTTCCCTTGTTCCTACATTTCTCCTGAAACCAAACTGGTCTTCATCCAACTCAGTTTCTATCTGGCTTTCAATCCTGTTGTAAATTATTCTAGACAGGATCTTTGAAGCATGAGTAATCAAGCTGATTGTACGGTAATCTTCACATCTGTCAGCTCCCACTTTCTTTGGTATAGGGATGATTACATTCTTCTTGAAATCAGGAGGTACCTCATCTGTCACATAAATCCTACACACCAAGTGAAATAACCTGATCAGACCTTCATCTCCTATGCAGCGTAGTAACTCAATCGGTATATCATCTATGCCTGGTGCTTTGTTCCTGCTTAAGTCTTCCAAAGCTCTATCAAATTCTGATCTCAATATTAAATCTCCTTTCGCATCCTCATCAATTTCCTCCTCCCTTTCCATTACATGATTCTCAATCTCCTTTCCCTTATACAAACTCTCTATGTAAGCTTTCCATATCTCAACCTTTTCTTCCCTATCTGTTAGAGGCTTCCCATTTGTGTCCTTAATATTACAGCACTTAGTCTTCTTTTCCCCAAATGTATTCTTAATCCTTCGATAAGCTGTGTCTACTTTTCCTAATTTCTGACAATTTTCTATACCTGCACATTTCTCTTTCAACCATTCTTCTTTCGCTTCCTTGCACTTCTTGTTAACCTCATTTCTCAGACGTCTGTATTCTGCTTTCCCCTTTTCATCTCTTACATTCTTGTTTCCGCCTTTCATCCATCAGTTCTAGTATATCCTGAGTGATCCACGGTTTTCTACCTATTCTTTCTTTCCTACCAATGTTTTCTTCTGCGGATTTTGTTATTTCATTCTTCAAAAGTGCCCATTCGTCTGCAATTGAAGTTTGTTTAGGGTTTTTCATTAGTCCTTCCTTTATACTCTTCTTGAATCTTTCGTTTACATCCTTCTCTTTCAGTCTGTCTATTGCCCACCTTTTTGGCTTTTGACTTTTCTTCAGTTTCTTCAACTTTAATCTGCATTTCATTACAACCAGATTGTGGTCAGAGTTTATGTCAGCACCAGGATATGTTTTGCAATCCAAAATCTGGTTTCGAAACCTCTGCTTGACCATAATGAAGTCGGTTTGGTAACGCCCTGTATCTCCTGGTCTCATCCATGTGTATATTCTTCTATTGTGGTTATTGAATAAGGTGTTAGCTATGACCAATTCATGCTCGGTGCGGAATTCTACCAGCCTGCTTCCTCGATCATTCCTTTCACCTAATCCGAAATCTCCTACTATCTTCCCTTCTCTCCCTTTTCCTACCACAGCATTCCAATCTCCCATTACTATAACATTTTCATCACCCTTGATATACCTCAGAATTCAGTCTATTTCTTCGTAGACCTTTTCAACATCCTCATCATCAGATTGACTGGTAGGCATATAGACTTGTACCACTGTGGTGCAGGTAGGTTTAGTATTGATTTTTGCTACAATAATCCGTTCACTATATTGCTCATAATATTCCACCCGCTGTCCAAGTTTCCTACTCAATATTAGGCCAACCCCTGCTTGGCCATTGTTTGATTTAGTGCTAATGACCCTATAGTCTCCTGACCAAATGTCCTGTTCTTCCTGCCAGCGCATTTCACTAATCCCAACCAAATCCAACCTCAACCTATCCATTTCCCTTTCTAAGTTTTCTAACCTTCCACTTCCTAGCTGACTTCTAACATTCCACGCTCCGATCCGTAGAATGTCAGATTTCCTCTTTGTCACTTCTGTGATGTTAACCCCCTCTCGAGTAGTCCCCACCCGGAGATCCGAACGGGGGACTAGTTTACCTCCGGATTGAAATTTTACAAGGGAGGAGGCCATCATCACATGTAATTATGCATAGAGAGGTGCATATCCTCGGGAATAGCATACGGCTGTAGTTTCCCGTTGCTTTCAGAGAGAGAAAGATTGAATACACAAAGACAAAGGGAGTCCTCCCCAAAGTTCCTATGACACAGGGAAGAAATGTTCATGGTTTGTGGTCTGTTAAAGAGAATTTTGCCATGAATTATGATTCCTCCATAAATTATATAAATGATGCTTCAGTTTTCAGGCGAAGCCGGGGCAATTGCTGGTAATGATAATGATGTTGGTTTTACGCCCCTTTTAACTACTGAGGCTTTTAGAGAATTTTGCCCCAAAGGGGTTCCTTAACATGCCAGTAAATCTACTCAGCGGTCAAGCTGTCTGCTTCTCACCAAGGCGGACCAGGTTCGATTCCAGGTCAATGCATGTGAGATTTTCGAAGTGAAATGCCATGTCCTGTGGTTCGGATTCTACGCAAAAAGGAGGTCCCTTGGCTCATGATCGCGAGATTAACGGTCACGTTAAACTACAATCTTCCTTCCTTCTTCAAATCTATTGACATAGCTCCCTCGAATTTGCATACCCTCAAATGCCAAATGACTGCACCAGGATTTGATCCTGCAACCTTGGAAACAACCAGCGAGAATGTTACAGCTGCGCCGCGCATTCATTCCATCTTTTTATCGAGGGCTACAGTAGCATTAGATATAATATATTGTCAGTTCTACTTTCATATACAAACTTTCCAACTTGGGATAACTAGTTGTTTCACTCAAACAAGAGGCAGCGAGCACTCCCGTGTTAAGGCCAGGGCATAGTTTTGACAGACGAGCACTAATTTCTTGCAGTCTATACATGTTCATGAACAGTAGAAGTATGTATATCTTTTGAAAGGTTGAAAACTGTGCTACAACTTTTATTAAACTGTTTTGTGTTACCATCCCAAATAAAAGTGTTGTGCCCTAAACCCCATACAAAATGGAAATACAATGCAAAAACAATGCTGATTTTAGCGAATTCTTGTGATGGATGTTTTTACAACAAAACTTATTACTAGCTTTTTTAAAGTAGAGATGTTAAGGGAAAAAATGGTATAAATTGTATGAATTTAAAATGAATAATGACTGAGATATGAGTGATAATTAAATAAACCTTCCAAATGGGTGTTTAAAGTGGGGTGGAGAGGGGAGCACAACGTGGTACGATGGGACTTCTGAGGGAATACTCCTCCGATTAGGTCCTTGTTTGATGTTGTTTGAGTCTTCAGTCTTTTGACTGATTTGATGCAGCTCTCCTTGCCTCCCTGTCCTGAGCTAATCGTTCCATCTCTACATAGCTGCTACATCTGAGGCAATCTGTTGAACATATTGTAACCTTGGTCTACCCCTACAGTTCTCGTCCTCGACCCTTCTTTCCATAACTAAGCTTGCTATTCCTGGGTGTCTTAGTATGTGTCCTACCATCCTATCTCTTCTCTTTATTAGCAGTCGCCAGAAACATCTCTCCTCTCCCACTCGTCCTAATACTTCTTTGTTTGTAACCCTATATACCCATCTGATCATCATTCTCCTGTAACGCCACATTTCAAACACTTCAATTCTCCTCTTTTCTGCTGTGCCAATATTCCAAGTTTCACTTTCATAGAGTGCCACGTTCCTGACAAAGGCTTTCAAAAATGACTTCCTAATCCCTAAATCTATATTCGATGTCAACAGATTCCTTTTTTTTGTTTTGTTTTGTAGAAATGCTTACCTTGCCTGAGCCAACCCATTTCTTATATCCTCTTTGCTTTGTCCATCACTGGTTATTTTGCTTCCTTCATCATCATCTTGCACAGTTTCCAGCCACTGGCCGGGTCTGTTTGGAACACAAGCCTCTCCAACATCTTCTGTCTTCCCACCATCTCTCAGCCTCCACCCTTGTCCAGTCTTCTCCTCTCTTCTTCACGCTTTCTTCCACCCCCTTCAGCCACCTGTCTCTCGGTCTCTTTCCTTCCCACTTCGTTTCGTGTACTCTCCTGGGTATCCTCTTCTCCTCCATTCGTTTTACATGTCCATACCATCTAAGTCTAGATTTCTCTATACCATCCTGTAATGGTTCCTCCTTCATTAATTCTCTGGTCCTCTCATTTCTTATTCTGTCAATCTTTGTAGCTCCAATACTGCTTCTCAAGAACCTCATCTCACTGGCCTGTATTTTGCTCTTCTCCCTTCCTTTCATAACCCAGGTCTCCGAGGCATACGTCAGGATAGGGACATAGTACGTCCGATATATGATCTTTTTGCTGTTCTGAGGGACATCTGTGCTCCATAACATGCTTCTCACACTCCTCCGAAATGCTTCTCCATGCCTCCCCCGCTCATTTATTTCTCTATCGTTTCTTCCATTATCTTGTATCAGGCTTCCCAGATACTTGAAACTCTCCACTTTCTTCATCTGTTCCCCACCAATTGTTATTCCCGTTGTGGTTCTTTCCTTCTTCCTTGTTGTGATCACCATCTCACTCTTATTTATGCTAAATTTCATCCCATATCCTTGTATTATTCTTTCCCACACATCCAACTGTTCCTGTACCTCCTCCTCCTTGTTTCCCCAAATCATCAAATCATCTGCAAACACCATTGCTTTCATCTTTCCTTCCCCAATGACTTGTGCCACTCGGGTCATTATATCATCCATCACCACAATGAAAAGTAACGGTGACAGTGCACTTCCTTGTTTCAGGCCGTTTCCCTGTTCCAACTAGTCTGATCTCTCTCCTCCCACTTTCACACAGCTCACGCTTCCCTTGTACATCTCCTTTATCCTCTTTATAGTCCATTTCTCTACTCCTCTATCCTCCAGGGACTTCCATACTTTGTTTCTGCATACACTGTCATATGCTTTCTCAATGTCTGGAAAAATCAGCTAGTCTCTAATTTCTTCCGACTAGAACCTTCATTGCCTGGACTAATGCCTCTTTGCCCACCTGTATTGCAGCCTGTATCCAAGCTAGAGGTGGACCAACAGGGTTCTAGAGCCTCCATGCAGGTGGTCAGTGTTCCACAATACAAATTTTAGTTAGTTTGCTATGGTATTTTAAGAATTTACATACATCAGCATTACAATCACCCAGTGCCGGTTTTATGCAATCCTGGCAATTCTTCCTTGGTGCTTAAATTTTGTTGCCGACCAATTTTCATTTTCTTATTCTAATTAAATAACCTAATTCTGACTTAAGTTAATAATTATTTTTGGATCTGAAGATTTAACTTTACGAAGGAAACATGTCGCACCCCTATTATATCAAGTCCCGTGGCGAAGCTATGTTCGTTACATCGTGCACCACAGCCATGAGGGCTGCAGCAGCAAGTCTGGAGATAGCCTGTTTGAGTCATGGTGCTGACAGTGACTATCCTGAATGTGGTTTTTCCATACTCCCACCAAGCAGATAGTACCTTATTTCAAATCCCAGGCCACCTTTCCCCAATACTGTTACACACACTACTACAGTCATCACAGAAATCAAAGAAATACGGGTTATCAGAAAAATTCATTACACACCCAATTACATGCGGTTGTTGACCGAGGTGTCCCAAGCTCCTTAAATGCATTAATAACAAACATATTTCAATACAGTGAATATTTAATTATTAAAATTTGAAAAATGTGTTCGCTTATTCATATATTTGTGCTTTATTAGTGTTTATGGGATACAATTGGTATGTCAACTGAGAACAACCTAAACATAAGATATGCTGTGTAACACCGAAGGAAATCTCTCTTCATTTACTGAGATATGATATTGTCTAGGAGATTACTTGTATTCGATGTTTAATGTTTTATAGAAAGAAAATACCGCTATCAAAGAATATTTATAGAATAGGGAGGAAGGTACGGCATAACAACTAGGGAAAATGGAGGGAGGTTTGACAGTCGGTGATAGCTCACTGAAACTGATTGTTATGCTTAAAACTTTTTTTTTTTATTCAGTAACTAGATTTTTTCCAGCAATGTCTTTCTTGTTTGTATTTCAGGAGATCAGGAAGCAAGTTTCACCAAGGAAGAAATGCAGCAGGGAAAGCACCAGGAGTATGAAAGAAAGCTTCATGAACAATTGCTCAATACGTATAACCAAGCTAACAAGGACAGGTAAGGGCCAGAGATAGGATGTAATTCCTATAGTATTTCCTATTTATAATGAGTATATTTTTATGGGGGTAATTTATACTTGTAATATACTCATATTGTTTGAGTATGGTAACCATCACCCTCTTAGTCATTTTACTTCTGCAGTATATAGGCCAACTGTTCAGACTTTTCTATGTACGGAAGGATTTCCATGCATCAAAAATTTGAAAGCTAAATGCAGCTCATTGATGAAGACAGTAAGCAACTTGAACCAATTAATCAACATTTATAATTATGTCATGTACGTTCTATAATATGGTGAAATATGCTTGGGTTACCAGGTTTTTTTCTACAAAACCAAATTTGTGTTGTTACAGGGAGATATCACAATGTTAAATTAGTATCCAGTACTAAAACTACCTTTGTGGATGTATATTTCTTGTTGCTGTTGGTGACAGTACCATCGTCAAGGTCATTAAAAGTCTATTTGAAGTAAACTTTACGTATGTTTAATGTGTTAAAACTTCACTACAATTAATCAGGGTCATTGTAAGTCATCATAATTTGAAAATATCAAATAACTTAAGCCAAAGTATGCCAATGAGAAAGTTTATTGATTACAATTTCCCTTGAAGTAATTCTAATTTATCCTAAATTCTATTTTTCTAGTACTATACCTGCACATTTTCTAGAGCTCTGGTAATGCAGGTGGGGAGAGGTGGATTACATTTCCATCAGACTTCCTTCAGTACGACCCACCAACCAGCAATAGAGGACCAACAATAATAGCCTATTATATTTACATACAAGATAAATGAGTTCAGATATTTGTTCATATCCTGTACCAGTATCCCAAATTATGCAATTATTTACAGCAGTGTATACTAATTATTTTTATTTGCACGATATTCACTATTATCTGGTTACAAGTTTACAAGGGAGCAGTAAACCTGTGGGGGAACGTTCCTTGTGAAACTTGCAGCCCTGTGTTTTAGGCTACTTAGCAAATAAACACAACAAATTAAAATAAATAATAAAGACATAAAAGGGGTTAGCAAAAGCCATTGTTACATTTATGGGAGATTGCCATGCAATCTACACACACAAATATATACATATACTGTATTGTTGAGTTTGATTATAACCAATTGTCCTTATTAATCTATTGATGTGAATTTATAGAATTGCATGCAATTCACCAGAAGTTGTATCAAAAGCATGTATTAATAGTGAGATCTGAACATACATGGCATTCCCTTTATAGAGTTCATTTACTGTTACTTGGCACTTGTTTGACAGCTACTAATGCCAACTTTCCTAAAGATCAGTTTTAAGACTCCATTTACACACTGATGAACCACGTGGTCCTGGCATGAGAGTGCTGATGGTAGTGGTCGCTTTACTGGGTTATTGCGCCAGTGCAAGTAGCGCCTTTATAAATATATGAAAATATTATATTTCTGCAAAGTAGTCTGAAAACATTTATTAATATTCCAACATCAATATATGTTTACATTTAAGCTCGGTCTATTGTGTTTATCGTAAAGTTTGCATAAATATGTGAACTTGTGGCATGTAGGTCCGACATTTTGATTTCGACTTTCGTGTGAACTGAAAGCAGATAGAAGATAGAAAAAGAACTGAACCCTGGATTTTTATTTATTTATATTGCTTTTCTTTTCTTGAGGGATGACTGTTAACTGTGTAGGGCTATGTTCTATGTATATCGTGATGAATTCCGATATTCATGGAGCTTGCTGGATCATCAAGACCCTCGTTAATCGTCAGAATCAAACATAAGCAATTATTGTCGTAGGGACTAGGATTTTGAGTATTCCTAGGTGATCTTGTGAAATGTTCTATAAAATAAGACAGTAGAACTCCAGAACATTTCCTTAAGAGCAGTGGACAGATAAATTATTTTCGCATGGTATGATGATGGTGCATAAAAGTAGGCCTAAAATTATTCTCAAAGTTTTCGCTGTGTGTACCATGCATTGAGTTTTTGTTGAAGCAGGGTTCCAAAGAAGAAATTCAGAATCTTCAAACCCCATGAAAGATAGAGGACCAAGAATTGTATTAGTCCTATGATATTTGTGGTGATCATTCTTATCTAATTCCATGGCTGTAGAAAATGTGCCAGCCAATGCTATTCGGATCACAATAGCCGTTGTTGTATTCAATTTTACAACATTTCTAATCTGATATATATCAAAGGGAAATATTAAGAAAGATGTTCATTCAACTGATATAGCTAGCAGAATGAATATTTTTGAAAGCTCATAACTCCTGTCCACGTGATGGAATACATGCTGCCATGTGGCTCGTAGCTCATTGGCTGCAATACACGTGGTAGCGGCAGATGGATATGTTCAATGGGGCTACTTCCCCGAGAGAACTGTCAAAATAGTGCAAACTTACAGTAAACTAGTTCTATCCATGACCACTGAGGCAGATTTGTATGTTGTTGCAAGCTTAGTTCATTAGTCATCTTGACTTCATTCGATACATGTTGCTCCAGTTTAAAAGGTGTAGTTTCTAGGTTTTGAAAATTACTGTCTGTACACATTTTCTTGAGCCCTTGACCTCCTAGTGCCAGAGAGGCAAAGCTCTGTAAACTTCGTAACCAGAATTGGCAACTCGGACCGCAAAGTTACTGCAGCGGTATAATGTATATTCGCATTCTCGTGTTTTAACAGCTGCTTGCCTCTCACCAAGGTGGACCAGGTTTGATTCCTGGCCACTGCATGTGAGATTTTCGAAGTGAAATGTCGTGTCCCGTGGTTTGGATTCCACATAAAATCAAGGTCCTGTGGCTGATGATTGCGAGATTAACGGCCACGTAAAACTACAAGCTTCCTTCCTTCTAACAGCAAATAAAAGTGAAACTGTTTGGTGAGGTATATGACTAAGAATATTCATGCTAACCCTCCAGCAGGCAGGCGATTTTTCATGGAATGAGCAGGCGCTCAGGGTACTTGGTACACATGTAAAGTATAGCTGTTTTTATGTTACCAAGGCAAACAATTCTGAGCTAAATCCCTATTTAATAAACCAATAATAAGATAAACACACATTATATGAGCTCAGTTAAATTAACCAATTATAAATTAAAATAACTTACATTATATCACTCAGTTGTCGCGATAGACATGCATATCTGGCCCTTCGTTTTTCACGAGCACACACTGCACAACACTCTTTCATTGCAAGATAAAGTGGCATACCTCTATGGGGGTAGTATCTGTCATTGCCATCTTCTGCGCAGTTCAATCGATTTGCACATCTTCAAGAACTGCTTGACACTTTACACATGTGCATTGTTTTCACATGCCCTTTGCAAGTAAAGCTATGGTATGAGTCACGCCTTAAAGTGTATGTCAACAAGTCGCACAGTATCATCACTTGGTAGCAGACTCCTTAATTCGTTTAACATGCGGGTCTTTGTATTTCTGTAGAAAGGATGCTATATCGGCAAGAAGTGAAGGAATTTTAGCTCTTTCCTCTATCTGAGGCTCTGTAAGGAAAGAATGCTAAGTATTTTAAAAGAAAATCTTCCTCGTTTTCATTTTACCTCATTTGCATGAAAAATGATTTGGGCATTGATTCCTGCCTTATCCATTACTACATAGAATACAATCGATGGAAGCCATCTTGTCAGACATGCGATGCTACCTTTGTTGCATTGTAATTCAACTCTCGGATTTACCCATAGCTTCATCCCTGTTCCAGAATTGTGCATGGTTGCTATATACAAAACTAATTATGGTATTTGAAGCCATTTTTCAGCGTCGCCTTAGTAAACGAAGTTTGATGTTTTTCAGTCGGTCAACACGATTGTACCCAATAATTGTGATGGGCTGTTCCCTAATCTTGAAAAAAAAAAAAAAAATACATGAGATTAATAATGAGATAGAAAATTTATTAATCTCAAGTAAATATTTTGCAGGATTGGGGAATAACCCATCACAATTAAGTACAATCATGTTGACGGACTGAAAAACATCAAACTTCGTATACAAAACTAATGTAGGAGCATGGTGGTGCAGTAGTGAAGCTGTTGGCCTCTCACCACGGTGGACCAGGTTCGATTCCCGGTCAATGCATGTGAGATTTTCAAAGTAAAATGCCATGTTTTTTGGTTCGGATTCCATGTATAATGAAAGTCCTATGGCTCATGATAGCAAGATTAACGATTTTGTAAACTTCCTTACTTCACAAAACTAATGTAATTTAATTCTAGAACCCAATCAGAGATGCCTGAAGAGCCTTACCTTTTTGAGGCTAAAATTCTTGTGGGATCTCACCTTTTTTTTTTTCTTCTTTACGTACTGATGTAAGTGAGCTGCTGTTTCAACAAGGGAACGGCTAAGGAATAGCCGGTGTACCAGTTGTCCATTGTAATGTTTCTTCCGGAGTCTTCAGTGTGAGTAACAATACATTCTACTACATCACTGAGAGAACTGGAAACATTGTATGGTCTTCTAGGTTGTTTCCCACAGTACACTTCAATGAAGAATATTTTAGCTTTAGCTAAAACAAAATTATTCGTTACATTGCTGGTTTGTCTGGAATACACTGAAAAAATGAATGGCAACCTCAGGAAGCTAACAACTATTAGTCTGTCACAAATTAACCCACACTGCAAGTAGTGCAGTGAAACCTGTCTTGGCCAGTACTCTTATTCACCATAAAACTGTTCAGTCCAGTGAGTTACAATCCAATATTTGTATAAGTTTATTTGCATTTGGAACAGCAATTCTGACATGAAATTACGGAAGGTAACTATAAGAGAAGAAGTATAAACGCCTTTCTAACCACAATTGAGTACTTGTATATAATGCAATCCCAATTGTGTGACACACTTCCCACTAGAAGTTTGTCTAGGACTAAGCTTAAAGACCTGTATATTTTTTTTTCATATTTATGACAGGATTGTAGAATAACAAGACTGGAAGTATGTAAAGGAGTCCAGGTAAATGGTCGTCCTGAACAATGCAGTGCAATTTCTGTAATCGTAGAACATGCTAGTGTGTGTGCAGTAAATTGTTGCATCCGTATTGACATTATACGGCCTCACAAAGTTCTATGGCAAAGTCTGTATTAAAAGCCGTGGGTAAGTGGAAACAGAGCGGTACAATGAAATACAAAACTATAAACGAGGAAATAAAAATATTGTCCCCTATGCTAGCTGGAATCTGCCTGCAACAGAAGAAATCGCCAACAGAAGAATTCACCAGTCCCATGGAATTCTGTGATACAGTATACTCTCGACTATCCGGGCTAATGACCAGGGTGAATGGCACGGATAATCCAAAAGCACGTGTTATTTTAAAAGAATACAGTACCATATAATAGTACATTATGCAACGAGCCTATAATGGCAATAATTAAGGCAGGATTATGTTTATAAAACGAGCGAAGCGAGTTTTATAATTTCCATACTAGTGTCTTAATTACTATTATAGGAGAGTTACATACGACTGTTTATGTTCAGATGATAATTATAACTATTTTATGTTCGAACATAAATATTCATAAATATCGGTCGAGATTTTGCCAGTTTTATGTACTGCACAGAGCGCATGGGATGCAGAGAATACCTTGTATTTGACCATGGCCTCCTCAAATACCCCACTATGACACTAGCCACGCAGTGAAATTAAAATAGGAGGCCGTGGAAGTCGGCGCATGTGCGATGCTGTCCTTACCTAATTGGTTACACAACTGTTTCTTGAGCTCTGATTTGTGGCAGAAACTGTTTCATAATGAAAAATAGTGTTATAATGACCCTCATTATGATACAGTTTTCTGACATAATATTTACATTTCGACATCGTCGAACATAAAGTTGGCTATTATACAATGATAAAGATAACTCGCCCACATTATTATGCTCTAACGAACGACAACATACTGTATCTTCCTGTATGACAACAGCTGTTGACCATTAAAGCAGATTCCTCAATGGAATGTAGACAGCACTTTCCTTCCATCAACCTTGAAAAAAGCCTAACCCCAACTCCTTACGGAACTTACCCTTCGTTATTACAAAACAAGATTGGACAAAGTAAGAAGTCGTCGACCTGTCACAAAGTACCGTACTAAAAAGAACTTATCCCTATCGGGACTACACTGCAAACATATGTACGAAAAATACTGGGACTACACTGCAAAAGAAATGTACGAAAAATAAATTCCAACGTATTCGATTTACAGTACAGTATCAATTAGAGAATTTTTTGTACTGCATACTGTATTCTCAACTATGAATATTTTCAATTTTGGTGAAAACTTGCGCGGTTAATCCGCAAACCGGATAATCCAGAGTATACTGTATAAGGTTTTACTGTATTACTGTTCTTTTATAATAAAAAAAAAATTATCTTTCTTCCAAAGGCAGTAAATAACTGAAAAGTGACATTATGTTATTGTTATTTCTTATATTAGAAAGCCAACACCGTCACCTCCAGCTATAGCCTTAACTGCGATGGGCTGTCAAAGTGCTAACTCCTCGAGCAACTGTACTGGCTCCAGTCCAAATCCTAGTACATTGCATGCAATTCAATCTTGCAGCAAAGAAGCTTGGCCATCACTTCAGCCAGGAGTAGTTACAACAACAACAACAACAAGTAGCACAGGTAATAATCACATTAGTGCATGTAACAACACATAGAGCTCCTTTAATTATGAACCACTAATTGGTAAGATGACTATGGTTTTTGGCTACCATCCCCAAGGTTCTTGCTTTGTCAAAAAATAAATAATCTGGTCTGAGGGCTGGAACTGTGTTCACTCAGTCTCGAGCAGACTTGAAAAGACACCTGAGAAGAGGTGGGTTCGATTCTTACCTTGGCTATCCTAGATGTGGTTTCTGTGGTTTTTCAGTTACACTCCAGGCACATGCCTGGTAGGTGCACAATCTAAGGCCATGGCCGCCTTCTTTCCATTTGTATTGCGCGACCTAATTGCTTAAAGTTTGTATTTCTCGTCAGTGCAGTTGTGAAAATCCAATTCTTGGAATTCATTAACCTTATGCACGTTATCTTCTATTTACTCCTCTGATAAGCTTGCATCAGGAAGAGCAACCGGCCATAAAAACCATTTGCCTCAGTGAAACTAGTTTAGCCTCATCCCTGGCCTAGTATTAATGGAGGGGGGAGAAATGTGAGGTTGGGAATGTAAGGAGAGAACACATGAACATGAACTCAACTGCGACTTTTCTAACCATTGGCTACCACAGGTCGTCGATAGTCCACTTGACTGATTTCCTGAGGCAGGCGGTGATGTTTAAGCCCATATCACACTACTCTCGTTAGCATGGAAGCTTTTACCAGTACGGATATGATAGCTTGTATAGACATGTTTATTTAAGCCCGTATCACATGACTCAACATGGAGTTCTCTGCCAGTACTGGTATACATGCTGGTACAGACGCGTCTTAATACCGTGTGGTTGTACCTTCCATGATAGCATCTATACAACTCATGGAATTGAACAGGTACCGTTTTTCCTGGCAGCTTGCATGGAAGATCGAATACAAGAGCCAATCGGATTGCTTTTCTCGTTCTAATCTAGATCCTAGCAGTAATACTGTATAAGCAAGTACAGTAAACTCCCGATTATCTGCGGATTTGACTGGCGCGAATACCGTGGATAATTGAATTTCGCGGATAAGCCGCAAAATTGCTGGTAATGGTTAAACAAAGGTCGAAGGCACTAAAGAACAACACACACGTGCTTTAAATAAGTTTATTATACAATAAAAGGCCGCTGGTCACATCCAAAACTGCTAAAGCACACACGACGTACAGTGTGTATACCGATATACAGTACAGTACTGAAATACTGAACTACTGTACATGTTTTGTACTGTACATTATTAAGTGTACTGTACTGTATTTGCGATTTACGATTTTTATTACGTTTAAGTATTCAGTAACTTTATTTCAATTTTTGAGAAATAATATTCGGGTTCAAAACCTTCCTTTTTTATAAAAATGTTCTCCTACAGGCACCGCGGATAAACCGCCCGCAGATAATCGAGAGTTTACTGTATATTTGTTATGTGGGTAGACCAATGAAATAAAAGATCAGAACGAAACTATGTTTCATTTAGACTGTGTCTGTATGATAAACACTTGCTATATACAGTAAATACAGAAATTATTATTTTTATTATTATGGTGTAAAATACTGTGCTATTAAAATTCTAATAATTACAGTACAACCTGTCACATCCGGACCTGTGATATCCGAACCCTCCCATATCCGGACACATCTCCGAATGAATTTTTAAGTCGTAGTTGAGAGCGAGGATACATTAGTGTGCTAGCCAGGGAGGACGAGTGAAAGTTGCAGCGCTGGAAGGCTGTGTGCATGCTTGACCGCGAGGGGTTGTGGCCTGACTCGGTCAACGACATCTTCCCGGAAACTCATCCCTTTGTGTGAATAAGCGATATTCCAATCACGGCTTCTGCCTGTCTGCCACCAACGTCAACAGGAGGCTGCCTCTCTTTCTACCCTTCAGTCTGTGCGTGAGTCTTGACGCGACAGTTTGTTTTGCGAGTGTGTTTCTGTTGTTACTGTTATTGTTTACCGTTGTTATCGTTATTGTTATCTTTTAACTCTTTTTTTTTTTTTTTTTTTTTTTTTTTCTCTCTAAAATGTCAGAAAAAAGGGGAAAAAACCTGTTGTTACAATGGAAGAAAAGTTCCATGCTCTAAAAAGGTTAGATGCTGGTGAAACAGCCAAGAAGATTGCCGCGGATATGGAAGAAGGAACAAGCGCTGTGAGTGACTGGAAAAAGGCTCGGAGTGATATTGAAAAGTGGTGCTCGTCACAAGCGTCAACAAGTGGTGTTAAAAAACTTAAAATGATGAAAAAGGCAGCTAACAACCAAGTTAATGAGGCATTGTTTCTTTGGTTTACCCAAAGAAGAGAGCAAGGGTTACCTATCTCAGGTCCTTGACTAAAAGGAAATTGGACGGGATGAACAGTTTAAAGCAAGTGAGGGGTGGTTGGAAAGCGGGAAAAATCGTCATGGTGTGCGGAAACTACAGATCAGTGGTGAAAAGCTATCGGCTAACCAAGAAGACATTGAAAAATTTAAAATATTTTTACACAGTCTAATTGATCAACATGGGATTACTGGAGAGTAGCTCTATAATTGCGACGAGACTGGGCTCAACTATAAAATGCTTCCCATCTACACTTTGGCTTCCAAGAAAGAGATGATGATGATGATGATAATTGTTGTTTTAAGGGGCCTAACATCGAGGTTATCGGCCCCTATTCCAAGAAAGAAGACAGTGCACTGGGGTATAAGAAGAAAAAGGAGAGGGTCACCATTTTAGCCTGCAGCAACGCTACAGGAGATCACAAGCTTCCATTAGGATTCATTGGAAAATCCAAAAAGCCAAGGGCTTTCAAGAACTTTAAAGACTTGTCTGGCCTACCAGTTTGGTACAGAAAACAGCGCAGCGCATGGATGAACTGTGAAATATTCAGTGATTGGTTTCACAAGCAGTTTGTGCCACAAGTGGAAAAACATTTGTTGAAAAATAACTTGCCAAGAAAAGCAGTGCTCCTACTTGACAATGCACCCTCACATCCAAGTGAAGACGAACTTAAAGATGGAGATATAAAGGGTGTGTTCTTACTACCAAACGTGATATCACTTTGTCAACCTATGGATCAAGGCGTGCTCGAGTCACTAAAGCGAACCTATCGCCGTAGGTTACTTTCTGTGTTGATTGCTGGAATGGACGAAAAAGAAAGTGTTAGAGACGTTAAAGAAGGTGGACATGTTAGACGTGATAATGTGGGTATCCCAGGCATGGGATGAAATAAAACCGTTGACGCTGGTAAGGTCATGGAGGAAGCTTTTAGATCACAAAGCTACTGATATATGGACGGGGGAGAAAACAGAAGACGTCAATGAAACTTATCCCTGCAATGAAGAAAAACGTCAGATTGCTGAGCTTGTGCAATGCCTGCCTGGTTGTGAAAAAATCAACAACGAGGAAGCCATAAATTGGTTAGTAAATGAAGACGAAGTCAACGAAATTACAGACAGTGACATTATAGAAATGGTGTGCAATGATGAGGGAAAAATCTTTGAACCCGAAGAAGAGGACAACGCCCCTATAATGAGTCACTCTGAGGCATTCAAGACCATAGAATCTTTAATCACTTATGTAGAAAATCAAGATGAAACGAGTGTGACTGAAGTGATGCTTTTAAGCAGATTGAAGGACATGGCATCCAAAAAGCGTGTACAGTGCGTGAAGCAACAGAAAATCACAAACTTTTTCAAAAACGAATGAAGAAACAGTAGGCCTAAGTGAAGTGCGTGAAGCAACAGAAAATGACAAACATTTTCAAAAAATTATGTAGAAGCAGAATGTACAGTGTATTTATGTAAGTACATGTACTGTAAAGCATATTATTATAATTTAATTATTTTAATTTAGTTTAAAGCAATTCTATTTATTAGCCTATGTACAGTATACAGTTAACAAAATGATACTAAACCGTTGAAAACATTAAAATTAATCAACAAACTCGTGAAAAATTTCTGGTCACCTAGCTATTTGTAAAAATAGCCTTGTGATATCCGGATTTTTCCATATCCGGATCGGCCGGTCGCCACAGTAGTCCAGATATGACAGGTTATACACTATCACAAATAGTATCCAGGCTTTTGAATATCAAGTGCGGAAACGACAATTTCAAAAGAGAGAAGTGAATTTTCCCCACCAATGTTAATTGTTTAAATCGTCCCCATACATCATGTGAATAAAAAAAAGGCTGAAAGCTTGCTGTATGAAGTAGGGAGGATATAATAAATTAATTAAAAAGGAGTAAAAGTTTCCGTGCTTGGATAGCTTTGAACCTGGGATTTTTAATTCAGTGATCAGACTTGATACCACTCGTACACTCTAGCAATTGGAGTTAAAAGTTCATTGTTGCACAACTTAACCCATATGGTTAAATATACAATTATTTCAGTTAGATCTAAAATACTCATTGAAATGCATTCATTCAGTACCTGGCATGTTTTCAAATTCACTTAAAGCAAGTTTCACGACCGCTTTGCAGTATTATTGCGAATCAACAGCAAATATTACCCGCAAACGACTACCTTCCTCCAGGTTTTATTTCTAACAACTTGACGCACAATGTGCTAGCGTGTGATATACATTGGTCGTAGAAGCAGGTGTACTGACGAGGATAAAAATAATCCTACAGGATTTTGTACTAGCCATCACAAATTCATACGGTGCTAGACGAGTCTATACCAGCGTGTATACTCGTACTGTTAGTAGCTTCCAAGTTAACGAGTATCATGAGATATGGGCTTACACTTGGAAGCAGGGAAGCTACGACCAGTACGGGTATGATAGCTGGTATAGACGCGCGTATTACCTTCTATGCTAGGTTCTGCCTTTCATGATAGCTTCCATACAACTCGCGGAATTGAACAGATGCCATTTTTCCCGGCAGTTTGCATGGAGGATTGAGTACAAGGGCCAATCCCTTTGCGTTTCTTGTTCTAATCGAGATCCTAGCGGCAATATAAACAAATATATTTGTCATGTGGGTACACCCATGAAATAAATAGATCAGAACGAAACTATGTTTCCTTTAAACAGAGTCTGTGCGACTAGTAAATACAGTAAATGCAGAATGTGTCATTATTATTATTATTATTATTATTATTATTATTATTCTGGGGATAAAATACTGTGCTAATAAAATTCTAATAGCTTCACGAGTAGTATCCTTTCATGGTTCTGAATAGGAAGTAACTTACTCACTTAATTCCTGCCGCTCCTTCCGGAGCATAGGGCCTTGGCGAAATTTCTCTACGCAGTACGGTTCCTGGCCATTCTCTTCACTTGACTCCAGTTATTGTCCACCTCTGCAATTTCATTTTCGATCGTCCTCTTCCAGGTCTTCTTAGGTCGACCTCGCTTCCTGGCGCCTTGAGGATTCCAGTCTAGCGCCGCCCTCTCAATAGCTCCGTCCGGCTTCCTTAGTGTGTGACCAATCCAGCGCCATTTCCTCTCCTTGATCTCGATGCTAATCGGTTGTTGATTGGTGATTGTCCAAAGATCTTCATTTAAGATTATGTCCGGCCACCTCACATTTATGATGCAACGCAGACATCTGTTAATGAACACCTGTAGCTGGTTGTTGATCGGTTTTGTGACTTTCCATGTTTCACAGCCGTAGAGAAGAATCTACTTTACGTTGCTATTGAAAAGGCGGAGCTTGGTCTTCCTGGAAATGTTTCTATTTCTCCAGATGGGGTAGAGCTGGACAAAGGCACCATTTGCCTTCCCGATATGGCTTCGAACATATTCCTCTGCTCCCCCATCATTTGTCACTATACTTCCAAGGTAGAGGAAGGACTCAACTCGCTCAATTTCCTTTCCGTTGACTGTCAAACTAGTTGTGATGTCAGAATTTATCCTCATCTCTTTGGTCTTGTTGGTGTTGATCATCAGTCCTGCACGTTCTGCTTCTCTCTGCAACCTCCCCAGCTTATCTTCTATGTCTCGGTACCGTTGTGCCATAAGACAAATGTCGTCTGCGAAATCCAGATCTTCAAGCCTGTCATTTATACCCCATTGAATACCCCTCTTCCGTCCTCCCATTACCTCCTTCATCACACTATCCAGGACCAACAGGAACAGAGTGGGGGAAAGGACACACCCCTGTCTCACTCCGGAACTGACCTTTATCTTTTCTGTTAATTTGCCTTCGTGAAGAACCTGGCACTCATACCCTTCGTACATCTCTTCCATGATTCTGATGATCTTTGTTGGAATTTTATATTCCTCGAGGGTCTTCCACATGATTCTTTGATTTACGGAGTCGAAGGCTTTCTCGAAGTCAACAAATGTGAGGTAAAGGGTATTCCGCCACTCCACACTCTGCTCCAGGATGATTCGGAGGGTGTTGATGAGATCCACACAGCTGCGATGTTGTCGAAATCCAGCCTGTTCCTTCCGAAGCCTTTTTTCTACGCAGTCTTTTATACGATTCAGGATGACTCTCGCCAGCAATTTGCTTGGAATGGACAGCAAGGTGATACCCCTCCAGTTGTTACAGTTTGTGGTGTCCCCTTTCTTCGGCAACTTGACTATCAACCCCTTCTTCCAGTCGGTTGGTATTTTCTCTTCCTTCCAGATCTTCTCCAACAGCGGGTGCAGCAGATCGATCGTAATATCCAGGTCTGCTTTCAGTACTTCCGCTGGGATATTATCCAGGCCTGGTGCCTTCCCGCATTTCATCTGCTTCAATGCTGTCCGTATTTCGCCCCAAGTTGGGGAGTCGAGGCTGATGCTTAGGTCACTTTCTGCTTCCTCTTCATCTTCTCCTCGCTGCTTACTTTCTGGTCCTCTATCTCTATTAAGAACCTCCGCAAAGTGTTCTCTCCATCTTGTCAGCTGCTGTTCACACATCGTGAGGATCTCGCCCGTCTTGCTCTTCACAGGCCTAGTTTTATTAAAACCTTTCTTCGAAAGCATCTTTATGATGCCATAGAGCTCCTTAACGTCCCCCCTTCTTGCCGCTTCTTCTGCTTTCTCCGCCTGCTCATCAATCCACCTCCTATGATCCTTCCGTACACTCCTCTTTACCTATAGGAAGTAAGGAAAATAAGAATTCAAATGAGAGAAGAGAAGAGTTTTCCCTCCCAATGTTATCGTTTAAAATGTCCCTGTAGATCATGTGAATAAAACTAGGTTGAAAACTTGCAGTACGAGGTAGAGAGGATATAATGAGATACTTAAAGAGAAGTAAAATTTTCCGCCCTTGGATAGCCTCGAACCTGGGATCTTTAAACTAGTGAGCAGGCGCATTGCCTCTCGTACATGTTTCCAACGGCTTGCGATACCTCTCGTACACTTTTCCAACGGAGTTCAGAGCTCCTTGTTCTGCAACTTAACCCGTATGGTTAAATGTTTAATTATTTCAGTTAGATCATAATACTGATTGGTTCAGTACCTGGCAGGTTTTCAAATTTACTAAAAGCAAGTTTTATGACCGCTTTGCATTAATAATGTGAATCAAATGCAAATATTACCCTCAAACGACAACCCTCATTAATGTTTAATTTCTTACGTGGTGCACAATATGCTAGCGTGTGATATACATGGGTCATAAAAGTATGTGTACTGATGAGGATGAACAGAATCATACAGTATTTTGAACCAGCCATCACAATAGCTTCCGTGCCAGCAAGTGCCGTGTGATTTGTACCTTCCATGATAGGTTTCTTACAACTCACGGAATTGAACAGGTGACATTTTCCCGGCAGTTTGCATGGAAGTTTGAGTACAAGAGCCAAACGGATTGCTTTTCTCGTTCCAGTCAATGGCTCATATCACACGACACTCGCTGGCAAGGAAGCTGTGTGATCGCTGGTACAAAATCCTGTATGATTCTGTTCATCCTCGTCAATACATCTGCTTTTATGACCGAAGTGTATCACACGCTAGCATTTCGTGCGCCAAGGTTGTCGTTTGGGGATAAAATTTGCAGTTGATTCGCATTATTAACGGAAAGCGGTCGTGACATTTTCTTTAAGTACATTTGAAAACATGCCTGGTATTACCCTTTCAGGAATTGATTGCCGACTGTCAAGATGGGAACTATTCTTTGTTTACTTGTCACACGCCAGGCTGCTTCGTTGACAGATAAAGATACAGTTGCGTGAGTAGGATATGACTCGCCTCCAGTCGTCTCTGTCATCATTTAACTGTCCGTGGTGACATGAGCGCCTGTGACGCGCAATGCTGCTTGACTTATGTGCAGAATGCACTCTTGTCATCGCTGTGTTCCCCGCTTCACCCCTCGGGGCAGCTGCTACAATAAACAACAAACAATGGTGCAGTCACGCTCAGCAGCAATCAAATCTTAAATGGGTAATAGTGAATGGATGCATTCCAATCAATATTTAAGATCTAACTGTAATAATTTGATATTTAACCATACGCGTCAATAAGAAGTGCAACAAAAAGCTACGGAGTCTGTTGGAAAAGTGTGGGAGTGGTATCGCGCCCTCTCGCTGTTTTGAAGATCCTGGGTTCAAGGCTATCCACTGGCGAAAATTTTTACTTCTTTTTAATTATTTAATTCTATCCTCCCTACGCCGTACAGTAAGATTCCAACTTAATTTTGTGTGCATGACCTACGAGGACGATAGTAAAGTTGTTTTCTCTCATTTAAAATTCTATTTTCCCTAAATACTGTTTAAAACCCTGGACGGATACTATTCGTGATAACTATTAGAATTTTAATAGTTCAACATTTATCCCAGAATAATAATAATAATATTACACGTTCTGTATTTACTGGATAGAGCAAGCACTTTTCACACAGATGCCGTTTTAGGAAAATATTGTTTCATTCTGATGTATTTATTCGTGGGCCTACCCACGTAACAAATCCTTTTTTTTTTTTTTTTTTTTTTTGTTGCCCCTAGGATCTCGACCAGAACGAGAAGAGCAATCCGATTTGTTATACTCAATCTTCCATGAGAACTGCCAGGAAAAATGGCATCTGTTCAATTTCGTGAGTTGTATAGAAGCTATTATGGAAGGCAGAACCTAGCATGGAAGGTACAAATCACACGGTGCTAGACGCGTGTATACCCGTACTGTAAGAAGCTTCCATCTTAACGAGTGTCGTGAGATACTGGCCTAAATCCTAGTGGCAACTTAAAGAAACAGATTTGTTACATGGTTTAGGCCCACAAAATAAATACATCAGAACGAATCTATATTTTCTTTTAATTTAGTCTTTTGGAAAAGCCCTTCCTTTAATACAGTGCAGTAAATGTAGAATGTGACATCTTACTTAAATGCAGGTTGCACGACGTACTGTTAAATGTTCAATTTGATTATGCGTCTAATTTTGTCTAAATGTTGATTAGTGCGCTGCGGAGCTTTCACTCTATTTATCTGCCAGAATGCAATGAATAAGCAATTTCTACGGTTCTCCCTCTATATTTTAGGTGACCTCTGAATTATAAATCATATACACAACACAGCACCAACATTACTGGAATGCTCTGGAAGATATATTTTCTCCATTTGCCAGGTCCTTCATATCATATGCACAGTGTATGTCTAACCCTTATTATTACCGTTCCTTCGGAATTGGAACGTGTCCAAGAGGACTCTTAGGACATTTAATTTCAATTACCAACAGCAGTGGCTACGCTGGCTAAAGCGCAGCGTTAGGTCATGTGGTCAAGCTCTCTGCTGACTCGGTAGACACGTGGGTTCCAGCCCCACCCTCAGCCGTCCTTGAAATGGTTTTCCGTGGTTTCCCATTTTCAACACCAGGCAAATGCTGGGACGGTACCTTCTGATAGGCCACGGCCGCTTCCTTCAACATCCTTGCCCAGTTCCATTCATCTTCATCCATTCCATCCTTCATCCAGACGCACAGGTCGCCGACGGGCGTCAAATAGAAAGACCTGCACTCGGCCTCTGAGGGGCCCACACCGGGGAAAAAAATCATTAATTTTGAAATATTAATTAAGACTACTTAATGCGACTAGCTCACAGCATTAGTGTATAAGAGCTACCCTCTTATAGAAGACCTTTACTCTACATGGGGAAACAAGGTATAATTGTGCAACCATCACCTCTCAAAACTGTCAATGACCTGAATCGTCCTGGCCTAAAGTGAACATGGTTATGCTGAGTATTCTTGTGCACTAGAATTTAGTTATGAACATGAACGCATGGCATTATTATTATTATTATTATTATTATTATTAAAGGATTAAATAACTGTGTTATTAAAATTTTAATAGTTATAGTAGGCATATCCATTCATGGTTTTAAACAGGAAGTAGGGAAAATACAATTTAAAATGAGAGCACATATTCGCCTACCAATGTTTATCATTTAAATCATCCTCTTAGATCATATGAATAAAGGTAGGTTGAAAACATGCTGTACAAGGTTGGGAGAATATAAAATCAAAAGGAGTACACATTTTTTGCCCTTGGTTAACTTTGAATCCAGACACCTCAGATTACTAAGCTTACATAATGCCACTCGTGGCTGGCTGCGTGGCTCAGCGGTAACGTTCTCGCCTGCTGTGGTCAAGGTTGCAGGATCGAATCCTGGCGCAGCCAGTTGGCATTTGAGGGTGCACGAATGCGATGGAGCCGTGTCAGTAGATTTACTGCCACGTTAAAGATCCCCTTCGGGGCAATATTCCGGCACCCCGGCGTCTCTAAAAGCTGCAGTTGTTAAAAGGGACTTAAAATCAATAATATTATTATATTAATACCACTCGTGCACTTTCCCAATTGGGCCGGAAGTTTATTTTCACCCGTTAACCCGTTTGGCTGAATGTTGAATGATACCTTAAATACTGATTGAAATGCATTCATTCAGTGCCTGGAATGTTTTCAACTTAGAGCAAGTCCCATTAATGTTCTGCGTTAATAATGCAAATCTATAGCAAATATTACCCTCCGACAACCCTCCTCCATGTTTGATTCTTTACTACCTAGCACACACATGCTAGCTTGCAATATACTTTGGTCATAAAAGCTGGTGTACTAACAAGGAAGAACAGGATTATGTAGCAGCTATCACAACAGTTTCCTTGCCAGTGTTATAGGGGCTTAAGGGGATAGTCTGGTAAAAAATGAAACCTTTTGCCTAATTTATCAAATGGTCTCAAATTTTTAACATATAATTTGTGAGTATTATTAAATATAGCTACAAATTACAACTCAATTGATCCAACAGTTTTCATGAAATATATTTTTATTTTATTTTTTCAAGGGTTTTTCGAAAATCATCATTTTAAAGTAAATTTACTTCAGTGTAAAAACTCAGCAATTTTTCTAGGTTTATGCCATGTCTTGTGTGGGGTTTCACCTAGGAACACCAAGCTGGCTCATCAGCAGGCTGTTGGTGCTCCCTGCCCAGACCCCCACAGAAGTAGCGAACTGTGCACTACCTCCCTTCTTATGAAGAGCACGTGCGCCTCTAACTGCGAGAGCTAAATGCTCAAGCAGTCTTTCACCTCCCTACAAAGGCTTCCAAAAAGATGGTATATTGGCTTTCACGGCCCATGAATTAAAACTCAGCTCCGGGGGAAGAGCACCAAGAGCCCGCTGATGAGCCAGCTTGGTGTTCCTAGGCGAAACCCCACACAAGACATGGCATAAACATAGAAAAATTGCTGAGTTTTAATTCATGGGTCGTGAAAGTCAATATACCATCTTTTTACTTTAATGTGTTGGGGAAAATTGAAGACTGTATCTCATAATGTAGTCAACAGTTTTCCGTAAGGTTTTTTGGGTAACTTTTGTGGTGACCTTAACATTCATTTGAAAAATCTCGAATCTTTTTATCGAAATAATTAAAACATATATTTATCAATGTTTTCTTTTCTAAATATTTATTTTCTGAAAAGATACGCAAGACTGTTAGCAGTGTTAGTAGGAGTTATCTCTAAAAATTTCATCCAATTTAGAGAATATTTACTAGGAAAAGGTATTATTTAACTGTTCAATTTCACAAATTAAAGATAAACGCAGTCAAAGTTACACGGCACAATCGTCCGCCGATCCTTGCTCTAAAATCCACCTGGGCTGTATGTTGTTCCTCCATTTCTCTTTCGAGCTTCCTCAGTGTGTATGGCCGTCAATCTGGATGCATGTCTTCTTATTGCGAATTCTAAGCACCGTTTTGCCTTTTGCTTCCTTTGTCGCTTGTCTCTAACTTTGCTCAGTCGTTTCCTTATTGCCGATAGTGGAGTGGTCTATGTTGTTCTTGTTGCTTCTATCAGATAGCATCCTTGATTGAACTGTGAAACAGCTTCTGTCACAGCTAGTTCTACATTTTTCTTGGATGCCAATACATCCTTTGGGCACTTTGACCAGTTTTTACTATGTTGACACTCATTTGTTTATAAACGACTTCAAAGACCTTATGAACACAGACCAGAAATAAATCCTGCTTCTCAAAGAACACTTACATATTCAAAAGATACCTAGAATGCTCAAGAGATGGCACCAAAGTCCAGATTCACTCCTTTGATTCATATCATTTTTCAGGGCAAACAAGTAACATAGTGACAGCTTTCATATGATGCCACGCCCACTTCTCAGCTGCAGGCTAGTATTTAATTATATTTTTTCTACATTTCTCTTCCGAATTTCACAAAATCCTTTTGTAATATGAATGAACATATTTAGGCAAAGAAAACCACAAAAATTCAATACTTTATTGCCAGATTATCCACTTAAGGGATACTTCATGTGTTCCAAGAAATGTTGGCATCTTTTAGCATCCACTCATCATTTATTTGACAATGGCATGCAGAGGCTATCATCACCATTTCAATCCTATCCTCCTAATAGAAATACTTACACTAGTACAGATACAGCTGGCTGCGTGGCTCAGGGGTAACGTTCTCGCTTGCTGGGCCCGAGGTTGCAGGTTCGTATCCTGGCGCAGTCAGCTGGCATTTGAGGGTGCGCAAATGCGAGGGAGCCATGTCCGTAGATTTACTGGCACGTTAAAGATCCCCTTCGGGGCAAAATTCTGGCACCCCGGCGTCTCTAAAAGCCGCAGTTGTTAAAAGGGACGTAAAACCAATAACATTATTATTACCAGTACAGATACCACATAAATACAGGATATCAGGCAGATTACACATACAAATACACAAAGCTAAGAACCAAGATGTCACAACCTTGTCCATAAAATGGCAGCAACATTTCTCAAAAATTATGACCTTGGTTAAATTCACTGTCTTATGCTGGCTCGGTCATGCAAAGTGAGTTTAACTCTAACTTAATCTACTTACCCATTTACTAGCAACAGGTAACTTGGAAGCTTTGATGATCTACCGAATGGTTTTCAAATTTTGAAATGATCTACTGCTCTCTACCCATACAATAATCATAACTGCCAAGCTATTTCTTTTGAAAACTGAACATGTCATTTTAATGGTGTGTGGCCTCCAGAGAGGCCTGGTGCATGTATTTCGAGTTGAGGCCTGTAAGCAGCCTGCAAGCCGGGCGAATTGAATGATGAAAATTTCACAAATACCCAGTCCCCAAGCCAGGTTTATCAACGATTGGAGTATAAAATCCCATGACTTGTCCATGAATCGAACCCGGGGCCTTTCAGACCAAACGTTAGCAGCCTATCCACTTTGCCATGGAGCCAAGCAACGTGACATTAAGAAATATTAAAGGTAATAGTAATAGAGTTTATATTTATATGTATAATTTATTACAAATAGGTATAATGGGCATTTATGATCCGTATATACCCAAGTATTACCCGCCCCCCGAATAATCCCCACACCCTCATTTTTTGTATGGAAATTTAAAAAAAAACACTTATTTTTATTTTTGTCACTTTATTTTAAACAATAATGTATACTATTAATACTGTGCTACATATCATGAAATAAAACTTACGAGGGGTACACAATCATTACTTCATAAGGTCTGCCTATAACATCCCCTAGTTTTTCTGAATTTTCAGCTTCAAAAATACGGGAGGGTATAATATACTGACCGGCAAAAAAATTGGAACAGTTAAAATGTAATATAAATAGTATAAAATTAGCCACGAAAAAGATGTAATCACATTTTAAAAGCTTTTCACGCATTAGAACAAACATCTGAAACATCCGTGAATAGTAATTGATAATATGACATTTCTTAGGGTGGTTTATTACCACCAATTACCCCCAATCTTCGATGAGCCCATCTTAATGGTTTTATGGCGGGAAGCGCACTGTAAGCGTTTAAGGGTTATGAGTGTTGCCGCTCGCTTATTGTTGTTCTGAGAATAACAACTGGCATTTGTTGAACACCTGTGAACCATTGTCATATAGTTTAGTAAGTTATCCATGTGCAGTTGACACTGAAACATGCCTCTTAGCCGTGAAAGAGCTGCACAGGCAGTTGCATTGGTGGAGGGTGGCCGCAGCCTCAGTTATGTTGCCGAGGTCATTGGATCATCTCTCGGTAGCATTCACCGTGCAGTGCAACGTTACAGAGAACTCTAAACATACGACAGGAGACGAGGGTCAGGCCGTAGAGGAAGCACAGGTGCCAGGGATTCTCACCCTCCAAGTTCTACGTGATCACCGTACCACAGCAGTCTATGCATGAAATCAACTGGAAAATGTCATAAATGTGAGAGTGAGTGAGCGAACAGTAAGAAGCAGGTTTGAAGAAGCTCTTCTTTCGTCCAGGAGACCTGCACGTGGAGCCGCACTCAAATGACTTCACAGAGAGGCGCGTCTTCGCTTGGCAAGGCAGCATCTGGGATGGACCCACTAGCAGTGGACCTCTGTTCTCTTCACTGACAAGAGTCCCTTTAATCTTAGATCTCCTGATGGAAGAGAAAGAGTGTGGAGAAGGCGTGGGGAGAGGTACAGCCCTGTTGCTTTCTCCTCCAGGATTCCATTTGGAGGTGGCTCGGTTATGGTGTGGGGTGGCATCAATGTTATGGCCCGCACTGAGTTGGTGTGCATCGATCATGGGACACTCAATTCCCAAAAGTACATCGAAGAGATCCTGATGAACCATGTGATGCCCTTTGCACCTTTCATTGGTCAGAATTTCATGCTGATGCAGGGTAATGCCCTCATACTGCTCGCTGTGTTGTACAATATCTGCAGGAAGTGGGGATTCAAATCCTGGACTGGCCAGCTTGTAGTCCTGACTTGAACCCCATCGAACAGGTATTAGATATGCTTGGAAAGAACGTCAGACAGTTTGACCCCACCACCTTGGCACAACTGAGAACATCGCTGCTGGGGGAATGGGATCCCATCCCGGTAAATGTCATTCGACGAGTTGTGAACAGTATGCCTGAGCGTTTACAAGCTGTCATAGATGCTAAGAGTGGAAACACTTGCTTTTAGTGACCAGTGGTGGTGTGCAGTGCAAACATTAACACTGTTTTGTTTGGCATTATGTTTGTAAAAAAAAAAAAACAGCCCAAAAGAACATTACTAAATAATAGAAAATTGTAAGATTTGCAAAATGTAACTAAATTTGTGAGTTGAAGAGTTTTGTAAAACAGGTTTCAGTATTTTCTGTAGCCAACCATCTAACATTTACATGAATGATGCAAATTTTGGAAAACCTATACATATTAGTGGAATAAATTAAGAAATTACATAAAAAATTAGTGTGTTCCACTTTTTTTTGCCAGTCAGTGTAGGTGAAAATTTCCCTTGATATAGGTTAGGATGGCATGGTACAGGGAATCCTTTTAAAATCTTTGTGACGGAGTACCGAGGTTTAGGAGCCCATACAAGCGGAGACAGTGAGCACAGTGGCAGCAAGGGCCAGGAAATGTGAGCGAATGTTATTGAGCAATTGCTTCCGTCTACAGCTGCCACCCGTCAGCGGCCTGCTATCGACACACGACATACGGTCTCCCATGGGGAATCCCGCGGACCACAAATGGGGTTCCCGCGGGTCACGGCTTGAAAAGCGAATTCTTGAAAAGAACTCACAAAGGCACACAAAGGAGCACCTAGCGTCCTTAAATCAACACACAAAATAGTTATTTTAACCTATATTTTATTTACAGAGAAAATGATAATAGCCCATTTAAATAGCCACTCTCTTGCATCATCACAGCTGACTGGTCACTGGACTAAGGCAGTGCTGCTGCAGCTGCACAGTAGTGCGTGCGCAGATTTCGAGGTTACGCGGTGTTGCAATGTTACGCGGCAACTACCTGAAATGCGAAAGATTGGTTTCTAATACAGGCTATTAAGTACTTTGCAGTGTACGACCTATGACGAGATTTCATGTTAGCTATTTTGTACACTTGTTTTACATTACCGATATCATGCAATCCTGTAACTCACGAAACTGACGCTTGTGCTAGGCTTGCGCGACCGGTCAAGCCACTAGACGGAAATAAACAAGTACACCCGAGCAAGCACTAGCACCATATAGCAGATACTCGCACCTGACGGGCAATTTAAATCTTTTAAAATTTTGATGGCTCAGTTAACACCTGCACCCCAATTTTTCACATCCGATTTTGTATAAAAATGTGCAGGTAGTATTCGGGTATATACAGTAATTAAAATACAATCACTTTCCCACAGTGACATTTAGCAAGAATACAGTAATTGCTGTGATATTCGGTGAACAGACAGTCAAAATGCGAGATATCATTTCCGTTAATCAGAATTTGGCACAGTCTATTGAAATAGGATTTATGAATAATGATCATTAATACTGTTTCAGTAAATAATATTTGTGATGTACTAAATATATGCTGGCGACCTACCAGTAGGTCGCGATTGACGTGTTGCCGGCCCTTGTACTAAATTATGGAAAGCATAGCAATGCAAGTAATTATGTGAGCTGTTTCTTAATTTGTATTGAAAAATAGTTTGCTTTTTTGTTGTTAGTTCATTTTAAGGGGCTTGGGAGATCTTGGTCATCAGTCTCATATACTTGGGGGGGGGTGTTGAATTTGTTTGATAGTGATAACTTAAGTTTCTGTGAGACTGTAGTAGTGTGTGGTAACTAATTTTAGGGTCTTGGATTGGGTTAGTTGTCCTGAGACTTGAAACCATTGCTTCCCGGGAGTATATAGGAAAGCATAGGCAAAAACCTTACTAGGAATGGCCGCTGTCTGTCCTGGGATTCATACTTTTGAGCTCTGGTTCCTGCGTGCAGTAATGGTGCATGACTTAAAGAGCACATCTATACTGCAAAGTAATGACAAATAAGATAGTCATGCAAATGGGTGTTTTTATTATTAGGTACACTTGAAAGCATGGTATATCTTTGCATACCGTTCTGTGCATCAAAGACATAAGTTTATTTTTCATTTATATTAATGATTTTAGTCAATATTTATATACAGGGTTATTACAAATGATTGAAGCGATTTCACAGCTCTACAATAACTTTATTATTTGAGATATTTTAACAATGCTTTGCACACACATACAAAAACTCAAAAAGTTTTTTTTAGGCATTCACAAATGTTCGATATGTGCCCCTTTAGTGATTCGGCAGACATCAAGCCGATAATCAAGTTCCTCCCACACTCGGCGCAGCATGTCCCCATCAATGAGTTCGAAAGCATCGTTGATGTGAGCTCGCAGTTCTGGCACGTTTCTTGGTAGAGGAGGTTTAAACACTGAATCTTTCACATAACCCCACAGAAAGAAATCGCATGGGGTTAAGTCGGGAGAGCGTGGAGGCCATGACATGAATTGCTGATCATTATCTCCACCACGACCGATCCATCGGTTTTCCAATCTCCTGTTTAAAAAATGCCGAACATCATGATGGAAGTGCGGTGGAGCACCATCCTGTTGAAAGATGAAGTCGGCGCTGTTGGTCTCCAGTTGTGGCATGAGCCAATTTTCCAGCATGTCCAGATACACGTGTCCTGTAACGGTTTTTTCGCAGAAGAAAAAGGGGCCGTAAACTTTAAACCGTGAGATTGCACAAAACACGTTAACTTTTGGTGAATTGCGAATGTGCTGCACGAATGCGTGAGGATTCTCTACCGCCCAGATTCGCACATTGTGTCTGTTCACTTCACCATTAAGAAAAAATGTTGCTTCATCACTGAAAACAAGTTTCGCACAGAACGCATCCTCTTCCATGAGCTGTAGCAACCGCACCGTTGCACTGTTATGACTGACTGATGTGAGTGCATTTCAAGCACGACAAATGCTTTCTCGGCTCCTGTCGCCATTTTGTCTCACTGCGCTCACGAGCGCTCTGGCGGCAGAAACCTGAAGTGCGGCTTCAGCCAAACAAAACTTTATGAGTTTTTCTACGTATCTGTAGTGAGTCGTGACCATATGTCAATGAATGGAGCTACAGTGAATTTATGAAATCGCTTCAATCATTTGTAATAGCCCTGTACATATACTTAAAAATTTCTTGTATTTTATTTTATTTACTCATTCATTCTACTAGCCTTTTTTTTTTTTTTTTTTTTACGAAAAGTTAAAGTTGTGGACCAGTGTAATTATCTGCAGACCTGTAGAGCTGCTTATTAAAGTTTATAGAATTGTTCAGACTACTATTGCACCCAGGTTGTAAAAATGTCTTAAAATTCTTACCTTTATTTCATTTCTCCTCCAGCCACAACCTTCACAACTTACAAGCAAACCATCTGTTTGGGGCAGAAAAGAATTGTATTTTTTTTTTCTTTAGTTATGCTTAGGATGTCAAAATATGTGCTCTCACAAATTTTAGCTAGAGGAGGGCAATTAGTCTGGGAGATACATGGCAATAAATAAGGGGACAAGTTATGAGTTCTTGTAGGGTTGTGTCGTTTGTACGGGAAACAACAATTTAAAAAATGGGACTAGTCTGGAACAAACAGACTGCAGTAATTGCAGTCTGTAAAAAGTGTGTAAAACATAACTTCTCTGTACACCAACCACATCTAATTATTGTTACTGTTACTGCATCACATTTATTACACTGTTCTATCAAATTCTTGAAACAAAAATCTTTGGTATTACGAAAGTGGTGTGGATTTCTTGCAGTTAATCCAGCTAATACCCATCCATACTGGTGAGCGTGCTCAAAGCGCGGAGAAAGGAACTGCTCGAATGCTAGTGACTGTAGTTCCAGGATGTTATCCTACTGCTGCATGGTAGCAGGTGACTCATCGAAGTCAGCACTGTGTGAGATCTCGCGTATCATGTATACATTATAAATACATTCTAAAGAAGTATCGATCAAGAGCTGAAGTTCATACATTGTGTTGGCCGGTATTAGTTTTACTGTTAATTTGTCGGAATCAGGATTACCATCTTTCAGAATTTTTCTTTCATTTGCAGTGTCATTGTGGACACCGTATGAGTCTAAAAGGAGCAGGTTTCTTGCAGGAAAAATGACAAGGCAGTTGTTCACTACGTTTTTAAAAGAAGCCTTCCTATAATTTTCTAGTGTAAAACCTGCTCCTTTTAGATTCATACGGTGTCCACAATGACATTGCAAATGTAAGAAAAATTCTGAAAGATGGTAATCATGATTCAGACAAATTAACAGTCAGAATAATACTGGCCAATGCAACGTACGAACTTCAGCGCCTGGATCGATACTTCTTTAGAATGTATAAATACATGGTACACGAGATCTTGCACAGCGCTGACTTCGAGTCACCTGCTACCATGCGGCAGCAGGTTAACATCCCGAAACTACAGTCGCTCGCATTCCAGCAGTTCCTTTCTCCGCGCCTTGAGCACGCTCACCAGTATGGATGGGTGTTAGCTGGATTAACTGCAAGAAACCCACACCACATTCGTAATACTACAGATTTTTGTTTCAAGAATTTGAGAGGAGAGTGTAAAAAATGTGATGCAGTATCAATAATTAGATGCGGTTGGTATACAGAGAAGTTATGTTTTGAGCACTTTTTTATAGACTACCATTACTGCAGTCTATTTGTTCCAGACTAATCCTATTTCTAAAATTGTTGTTTGCCATATAAACAACTCACAACTCTACAAGAACGCATATCTTCCCCCCCTTATTCATTGCCATGTATCTCCCACACTAATTGCCCTCCTGTTGCTAAAATTTGTGAGAGCACATATTTTGACATCTTAAGCTTTACTAAAGAAAATGAAATACAATTCTTTTCTGCCCCAAACAGAAGGTTTGCTTGTTTTCTAACTGTTGTTAAATCTCATAATTTTTCCATATCCACCAGCATAGCTATTGAAACGTTTGTGCTGTCATTTAAAGAGCATTAGTCCTGTGTCTTTATATTCTCAGTGTGTGCACTTGGAACGAACGAGTGGTGACTTTGAGCCACATAGTGTATGTTAACACTAGAAGAACAGCAATTAAGGATATTCCTAGGACTATCGCACGTCAGTCTGATGGATGTAACACGTACGTCTAAATTATCTTGCTTGACTTTAATATATTCATTTTATATATTTTAGAGAAGCAGTGTGCTGTAAATATGATTGCACCCACACTAAGGCCAGGCAAATCAGCTGCCAGTTGTGTTTAGTCTTTGTAAACATGCATGTGCCCAATACGCGTGGTGATCAGCTCTCTCAAGGCCAAGTCCCTGGGCGACACAAGAATTGAAAATCTTGTTATTATCAGCACTGCTCATTCTTGGCATTATCAGTGTCTCATTCAAACCGCTGCATGTGTTTGGTGTTGCTTGGGTGGAAATACGAAGCCATCCGTATCATATTTCATTTTATTCTAAGGAAAACCCAAACTGGGATCAATACAAAAAGACAGGGCTGCCACGAATTTAAAATTTCAAGTACCGGATGAATCCGTAAAAATCTGAGAAAATGACAAATTAAAAATAAAAATAAAAGACCTGCACCATTGGGATCATTAATGAAAAATCACATTATTTTTTTTATCCCTTGCCATTATATAAAATGTTTCAGCACACTGTTCCTTTAAACAAAACTGTTATTTTATTTGCATTGCTTAAATTTTATGTAATTTTGGGAAATTGGCTAATTTACACACGTGATAGTTACATAACTGATCACACCAAAGGGGCATCTTAGAAATGGCCAGCGTTCTGTTTGACATACCTGCATATTGTTACCGCAGTGAGAATTTTATTCAATGGGCTGAGAGTAACGCCGATCACGAAACCAACTTGTGAATTTTCCCAGTATCCTACCAGGAACTTGTGACCGCAGCTCTGCAAGAACAGCAGGATTGTTAAAGGTTTGAGAGGGTCATCGATTCGGTTCCCGGTCGCGAATTCTGAACTATAAGGACAGTGCGCCTCGCCCAATGGGTCGGAGAGAGCTGCAACCTGTAGACGCTATCACCAACTTTGCCCCTAAGCGGGCATGCGGAGATCGTACCTGCAGCGCATTGCGAGACATTTCATGTTTCCTAATCAGCCGCTTGCATATACTGCCCACAGTACATTTCATCTTCAGACATGTACGCGAACTTTCCTCTGTAATGTTGCAAGTGTTTGTCTCTTCCCACGTATTCTATACATACTTATTCATGGGATAAATAAATGAATGTATAATTTTAAAATTCAGCAAATCTGCAAATAAAGTATGTCCATCCGTTTCCTGTCTGTTACCGGTAGGTAGTCCATTTAAACATCCCAAAACCCATTAAAACGTGCCCTGCAAAGAAGTATATTGACCTTATTAACATGTTGTTGACTCACTGAGGTGTTTTGCTACAGTGTGTTCATATAGTCCCATGTACAGTTTACGCCACCGTTTTTGGTCGGTCAGCATCGGTGGCGCAATTGTACAGAGGACAGTCGGTGAGCCTCAGGCTCAGTTAAGCTCAAAGCTCGGCTCTGTCATCGTGCTGTATGTGCTCTGCCTGCGACAAATAAATGAAATAGAAGACTATTATCATAGTTACTTAAAGTTCCTTGTTTTCTTGTTGTGTATAGTGAACTGAGCAAAATGCCACCTAGTCAATCAAAACTTCGTGGCAAACCTCTTCACATCCAAACTCCTGAGGTTATAATTAATGTGCATTTGTTTATGAAAAGTGAAAGAATGTCAGGTAAGGACAGGTAAGGACTTAATTCCTCAGAAAAATAAAGTGCAGAATATAGTGGTAGATGCAACAAAAGTGCCAGGGATGACTGTCAAAAGGATTATTAAGAAGAAAGTAAATGTGAGGAACAGGGATGCAACACTTGGTTAGGTCCATCGTGTACCCAATCACATCACTGATATACATGATTTTGATAAATGTTATTCAGCGAACTGTTAATAATTTTTATATTCAGGAAAAGACCGTGCTAGCTGTGCCCAAACTGCTCTTGGAACTTAAGAGACAGCATCATTCAGTTTAAAGGCAGCAGTTCAAGTTAGACATAAATTACACGATATTTTTAATAATTTTATTAATGCAGCCAATGGCCACGTACTTTTCCTTTCAGGACGGGTCAGGGAAGGGATATTGGAAGGAAATCAGCCGTGGACCTATTGAAAGGAACCGTCCCAGCATTTGCCTGGTGGTGAAAATGGGAAACCACGAAAACCATTTTCAGGACGGCCGAGGTGGGAATTGAAACCACGCTCTCCCGATGCCAGCAAGGCACGAGGTAGCGCGTTAGCGCTCTCGGTCACCGCGGCCGGTAAATTACACGATATGGGGTTAAAGTGGGGGGGGGGGGAAACAGGAATAACAGATAATTTAATAGAAAGTAAGGATATTCGATCCTGGCACGTTTCATATTTATGTGTAATTAATAAATACAGGAAGGAGGGCAGACCTATTATTTATGGAGCTGCCTACAGTATGTCCCGTTTCACCTGAAATCATCATTCTGTGACGAATCACTTGGTGATGCATTGAGCTACACGTGATGTATGAGACTTCAGCTGTTCGCTTATTTCAGCGGCTGATTGACCCACATATCAAACTCCGGCCTAACTTGTGAAATAGGTTCATTTTGAGGGTTTTATTATGCAGGAAAATTGAATTACCATACACTGGTATCGTTTGCTGATTATGGTGACTATTTCATTTTAGTAGTGACCAGTAGTGTTAGTAGCGAGAGAGTGTGTGTGTGTGTGTGTGTGTGTGTGTGTGTGTGTTTTAGCAATGATCTCATTGTACATAACCCTATGGCCTACATATAGAACAATCCAACATGGTGATCATCTTAAATATTTAGATGGTTCTCAATAGCTGTGAATCTATCGCAGTAATCAAACTGAAATTCTGTATTTTGATAAGAGGGTATTAACATAAGTTCACGTATGGGTCTTTCAATAACCTGATGAACTCAAAACCAACATAGTGGCGAAGCGAAATGTAAATATTTGTGAATTTTTATCGTGGCTTAATTATCCAAGCGCAGTGAAACTTAGCAGGTAAATCTTCGTACAAGGCTCAATATATTGGCATCGATTTAATTCAATTTCTATAAGAACTTAAAAATGGCGGTAGTGCTAAGTTATTAAAATTATGTTTTTATTTCTCATGTCCTAAACATACGATAGAAATGTACAGAGTCTGTCCTGAATGTAGTCTGACTGGATTTTTCCCGCGCAGACGGACAGACTGCCCGTGGCTTCTCCACCTTGGGTTAGTGGAGGGGGGGCGTAAGGAAGGTTGGGAGCCAGCCACGCAGTTGGTTCCCAGCTGTAGTGGAGTGTAAATCGGCTAGTCTCCATAACCTCTGCAAGTGCACTAGTCACACTGCGTCATGGTTCGTCTGTTGAAACAGTGCGCTACACCATCAAATTTTGTGTTAGGCTCGGCAAAACCGGGAAAGAGACTCATGATATCATCAAGACGGCTTACGGTGATAACGCCATGGGCAGATTGAGGGATTTTGATGACACAAGCTGTTTCGGGAGGGGAGAGAGGAAGTTGAAGACGACGCACTTTTAGGACGACCTTCGGTCGCCAAAATGGATGAAAATGTGGCAAGAGTGAAGAATTTTTTGGACAATGACCGCAGAGTAAGGTTTTTACGTGCGTTTCCTTAAACGGCTGAGAAACACATTGTCCGTGTCCGCCCAGCGATTGCTAACTCCATCACGACAATGCGCTGCGCCACACAGCCTTCCACGTGCTGGCGTACCTGGCCCAACGCAACATCGCAATCCTGCCTCAGCCACCCAACAGTCCTGACATTGCCCCAGCAGACTTTTTCCTCTTCCCCCACCTCAAAACCACCCTAAAAGGACATTGTCACGGCTCCGTGGAAGCGTTGCAACAGACCGTGACAAGGGAGCTAGAGAGCATTCCGGTTGCCGCCTTCCAGAAAGCGTACGAGGGTAGGAAATCCCGCTGACAGCAGTGTGTGGATGCAAAAGACAGGGTGTCGAGCGATACGGGAAATATGGGAATTAAACTGGAATTTTAGTGATGCGGGAAAAATGTGGGAATTATACGGGAAATCTTGAAAAAGTCTCATAATGCCTGACTTCTTAGCCCCCGAACGCTCGGTAGAGTCCTCCCGCTCAGTCTTCATTTCGCCTGCAGACCGCGCTGCCACCCGCAATTTGCGCCACCGATAGAGCCCTAAGCGGGATGAGAACCCAGCCAACGTCGAATGCATGCTTTGCCTGGCCGACCGCCGGCCGTACCCTCTCCGCGCCGCGCTCGTTGCTGACAATGACATGCAGGAATCAGTCCGCATTGTTATTCAGAGGAGACCTGGGTTTCTTGACAAGAGCAGCCCTTAAAGAAGCTAACAGCTCAAGATCTCAGAAAATTCCAGACGCGGATGTGCTGCAATTTTGCACCAACTGCCGAAAATTGTACATTCGTATCCTACGGCTGAAAAAATCAAAGAGAGGTCAACTCTTGCTCACAAGAGACCCGTACTATTTCCTGCCTAGACCTTATAGGGGTCGCTGAGACTCGTAAGTTGGAAGAAGTTAGGATCATCAGTGCCCTGGAAATTCTTTGTAATCAGAAGAATTTGCTTTCTGGCGCAATGGCTGACCGCATCAAGAGCAGCTACTCCGCACTTCTGAGACTGCCCTCCGTCACTGCGCGTTTGAAGCAGTTCGACGGAAAAGAGCCACGGCTCGACGTGCTGTGGTCTGAATTAGTGGCTTCAGCACCTTCCTCAGTTCCTGCCAAAAACGATCTCTCAAGCTTCGTTAAAATGATACTGATTTTGTATCGCAACAATGCAGCTCTAGACAGAGGTTTCTCCCTGAACAAAGGGTGCATGATCGTCAATCACAAAGAAGCAAGTCTGATTGGCATGCATACTGTTCAGGACGCTGTGATGGCAGCTGGTGGAGTAGAAAAAATAACCGTGAGCAAGAGTCGATAATGCACGAAACTCCTACACCGTGTTCAAGGAAGCAAAACAGGTGCAAAGTGATGGCTAAGTTGGCAGTCGAAAGAAAAGCCACGAAAGATCTCCAGGAATTGGAAGAGAAAAAAAAGTTCTGTCAAAAGAACTTAATTTTGTGCTGTGTATAACTGAAGTTCCTAGTAACAATCTTGTATTTAACATTGTGACTTATTTAATTTCGTTTTGCATTATTTTATTTTATATTATCTACTTGGAGGCTGGATTTAGACAGCTCCTTAACCCGGTCCATGAGTCAATCCTAATTGGCTACATGGATAATTCTTGCCAGGCGCGTCCACGTCGCGGGGGTGGGCAACGGTACTGTAATATACCATGGAACTACAGTACCGGCTATGTTCTGGTGAGGACCCAGTCCTATGGGGTATAACATAGGCCCCGTGCACAGGGTTACGTGCGAAGACCTCAACGGAATCTGCAGCGGAGAAGATGGACTTCGGAACGGTGGAGATTGCGGAAGAGGCAACCCAGTACTCGGGGAATAGTATGAGTACAGCATCAATCGGCAGCGTCTGTTTCCCATGTTAGGGGCGGCTGCAAGGGCGTCTGTTCTCCATGTTAGGGGCGGCCTGAATAATAGCTGGCAGTAGCTTCATAAAATGCCTTTGGGAGTGGCGACCCCATCGTAATAATAGCCTAAAATGGAAATGGCACTTCCAATGATTCGGAAAAGGTTAGGGCGTACCCTGCAGGCGACGCGCAGTTCCTTTGGTACTGGGGGAACTGTGAGAAATGGGCAACTAGTAACCGAAATGAAAGTGGGAATCATGAATGTCATGACCCTGACAGGCAAGGTGGAGGAGGTGGTAGACTTCATGGAGAGGGAGAAGGTTGGAATGATGGGGCTGAGTGAAGTGAAATGGAAAGGTAAAGGAAGGAAGAAATTGAGGAAAGGATATACATTATACTGGAGTGGTGGCCAAGAGGCAAAAAATGGCGTGGGACTGATAACCTCGAAACAACTGGAGGAGTATGTTGAAGTGGTAGAGTGTGTGAGTGACAGAATAATGAAAATTAGAATGAAGATGAAGAATGACGTGATGGACTTCATACAAGTGTATGCACCACAGACTGGAAACAGAGAAGAAGATATTGAAGTATTCCTGGAGGATGTAGAAAGAGTAATCTCAGATGTAGAAGTGGTGATCATGGGAGATATGAATGCACAAGTCGGAAATGAGAGACAAGGAAAGGAAGAAGTCGTTGGACCATATGGATATGGGAAAAAGAACCGGGAAGGAGAGGAACTTGTAAACTTTTGTGAAAGGAATGGACTGATAGTGGGTAATTCATGGTTTCGGAAGAAGAACAGCAGGAAAATTACGAGATATGGGTGGGGTGATAGAAGAACAAAATCAGTAATTGACTACTTCCTGGTGGAAAGGACAAATCGCAGAAAGCTGATGGATGTGACAGCTTTACCAGGAGAAGCATTTGATGGGGACCATAGAACTGTGGTGGCAAAATTTAGATGGGGAAAATTGGAAAACCTAAAGGAGATCAGAGAAAGTAAAATAAAAGTATGGAAATTGAAAGACAAAGCTGTACAGGAAGATTTTCATGAGAGATTGAAGCAACAAATCCCAGTTACTGAAGTGGAAAATGTAGAAGAGGAATGGTCCCACTTTAAAAAGGCATTTGCTGGTGCAGCAGAGAGTGCTTGTGGTAGGACGTCAACAAGAGTGAAAGAGAAGGAGACACCGTGGTGGAATGAGGAAGTGAGGAAAGCAGTGAAAGAAAAGAAGTCTGCATGGAAAGAATGGAACCGAGATCAAACAGAAGAAAGCAAAAGGAAGTATCACGACAGCAAACGGAGGTGTAAGAAAGTGGTAGGAGAAGAAAAGAAGAAAAGTTGGGAAGAATTTACACGAAGAATGGAAACAGATGTAAGTGGCAGTAAAAGGATGCTGTATGGGCTTCTAAGAAGTAAGAGGAAAGAAAGGGTTACTACAAAGCTGGTGAAAAAGGAAGATGGAGAGTTGTTAACACACCCGGAAGAGATAAAAGGACGATGGAAGGAGTATTTCGATAAGCTATTGAACGTGAGCAATTGTACTGGTGAAATCGAAGTGACACAGCCTGACGACTCTATAACGGAAGATGATATAACAATGCTGGAGGTAGAATTAGCAGTACAGAAGATGAAGATGGGAAAAGCAACAGGGGTGGATGAGATCAGTGTAGAAATGATAAAGGCTGCTGGACCTGTTGGTATGCAATGGCTGTATCGACTGCTAAAGTGTGTGTGGAAACTGAAATGTGTACCAGAAGACTGGGTGAAAGGGCTAATAATACCAGTGTTTAAGAAAGGGGACAAGAAAGTGTGTGATAACTATAGAGGGATCACCCTCATATCACAGATAGTAAAAATACTGGAAAGGATATTAGAAAGAAGAATGAGAAGAAAGGTGGAAGGAGAGTTGCAAGAGGAACAGTATGGCTTCAGGAGTGGAAGATCCACAGTGGACCCAATCTTTAGCTTGAGGCAGGTGATGGAAAAGAACTGGGAATATGGAGAGGATTTGATCATGACTTTCATAGATCTAGAAAAGGCATATGATAGTGTCCCCAGAGAGAAGGTATGGGAAACCATGGTTAAGAAGAGACTGGGAAGAGAAATGTTGGAAATGGTGCAAGCAATGTACAACAACTGTGTTAGCAGGGTTCTGACCCCTGTTGGAAAGACAGATTGGTTTAGGAACAAGACTGGACTAAGACAGGGGAGTGTGCTGTCACCCCTCTTGTTCATAATGGTGATGGATGAAATTGTAAAGGAAACACAGGAAGCATATGGACATAAAGAAATGAAGTTACTATTATTTGCAGACGATATTGTGGTCTGGGGAAGGAACACCGAAGAAGTGCAAAAACAACTAGATGCACTGAACGAAAATATTCAGAAGTATGGCCTGAAAATCAGTATAGAGAAAAGCAAGACCATGGTGATGACAAGAGGGGAAAGACAAGGAAAGGGCATTGTGAAAATTGGAAGTCAGAGTTTGGAAATTGTGGACACGTTCAAATACTTAGGAAGTGAATTGATGCAAACTGGTAGGTTGGACATGGAGATTGGCAGGAGGGTACAGCAGAGCAATGCATTCTATCAAAGTGTAAGAAAACTTGTTTGGGATAAGGAAGTACCAAGGAAAAGCAAGGAGGTAATGTATAAAATGTACTATGTACCCATATTAACGTATGCAGCTGAGACTTGGACCCTGACGAGCAGGCAAGAGAGTAGAATCCAAGCCAGTGAAATGAAATTCCTAAGAAGTATGATAGGTAAGACAAGGAAAGACAGAGTGAGGAATGAAGATGTTAGGAAGGAAGTTGGGATGGGAAAACTAAATGAGAGAATTGAGAAGAATAAACTAAGGTGGTTTGGACATGTAAAGAGGATGGAGGAAAATAGAATACCAAGACAGATGCTGGAGGCGAAGTGCAAGGGTAAGAGAGCAAGGGGAAGACCTAGAACAAGGTGGATTGATTCAGTGAAGAACAGCGTGAGAAAAAGAAATCTGGACTGGGACAAGATCGTGGAAGAAGAATGGTGGAAGGAAAGAGGAAAGTGGAGAAGTGCCATTAATACCCCGACCCGGCAGGAGCTGGATAAGGGGAAATGATGATGATGATGATATCTACTTCGATAAAATAAATCTAAATTAAAAAGTACGGTATTCGCGGCTTGTCGTGTGTGGAATTTTACTGTTTTTAGCCTTTCCATGGTCTTCTTTCGCAGGGGAGATGCACATACCAAATTGTTTTAAAGTCCGTGCAAACACTCAATGCAAATGCGTCATACATGCATAAATTTCAAAAACTGCAAACAATATCTTACATCTCTCGACGTTTTACTATCAAACACCCATCACCAACATGTGGCTACAAAATACACCACACAAGTGACGAATTCTTCTCGTATGTGCAGGCATTGTTTCTGTCTCTTGTTAACCACTGTCTGTGTCGGATTTCCTTTCATTGTCATTGTTTCGTTAGTTTTACTTCGCTGAAGTTCGACCCGAGGACTGGACACATCCCGTACAGCATGTACAGAAAGAAATACTGAAGTCGGTCTGGACATCGCGGTGGATGAAATGATTATTAACCTTGGCAATTCATCAAGCTCTGACGAATACAATGATGGTGGTGATGATGATAGGGACAGTGAAGGGATGGAGGGTGTCAAAGAAACCCTTGCCAAGTGACGGTGGATAATTTATTTATTGGTGTCAGTTCGCTTGCGTCAATCGATAATAGAGCACATGCTATTGTTTCCCGTCACAGTGTTCGAAATACCGTCTGTCATTCGATAGCCTACGACTCGACAATTTAAACCACGGCAGTAATATCGCCACAGAGCGGCTTGTTTGAGTGCTCAGTGCTAAATATGTCTTTTCCTTAACTTTACTTTTGAGTGATCACGAAAGCTAATATTAACCGTAGAGAGTCGCGATTCAGTGAGTGTGCATGGTGTTATCTGTCGACTACTGTAGTAAGCTGTGAACGACCTCCACTCAGACTCTTGTTTCATGTTAAAGGATAATCATTGCATGGTGAGTGTTTTTATATTCATTAGCTGTAGAGTGTTTGCCCTCTTTGTAGTATTTATTGAATTGAATGCCGATAATAAAGGTATCATAGCTTCGGTGTCTAATTTATTTATTCATCTAAAAGTGTCGTATTTCTCTGTCTGAATGTCCTCGGCGTTGACTCAGGTTCGTCTTTTAAAATATAGTATGTATAATTGTACAGAAATGTCTGAAGTGTAGCACTGTGTATTATTCGAATCAGTTGATTTACAATAACACAGCACAGCTGTTCCAAGCTCCCGACATATCCTTCGCGTTGTTTCCTTCGAAACACAGGGTATAGGTGAGAAGCATGCTCAGAATTCTTGCCGTGTGGCGGTTGGACGTAGGGTCTTGTTATGTGGCGACCGTGGGTTGCGGAGAGGAAAAGCGGGGCAAAGTGACAGGGAGGATGTCGGTACCGAATGCGAAGGGTTAGCAATACTGTATTTGTCCCATAATTTACGCGTGTAATAGCGGACTCGCCTCCAATTTTACTATAAAAGTCGTGATCTAAAAAGGGATAGTGGGTGGGTAACGTCTATTACTAAATGACCCCCAAAATTATTATTCATTATTACAAAGGGTATTTTGACTATTTTCAGTAGTGTAGAAAATTGTATCGCCTTGTTCCGGGCTCCTATAGAGCTTACGTTTTCTTTCGATCTTTCATTTGCCTCCGGCGTATGGTTATGCATTACCAGCTTCTGGTTTAGTAGTCAGGTAATGGAAGCAATGGGAACTGTACTACAATTTTCCTTGCATGAAACTAAGCAAATTATTGTTGGTAAGGGAACGTAAAATACACCAAGAATGATATGATCTTCAGCTGTGTGCAGTGAGAAAGCTCTGCATGTGTTCATTCCTTATGTATTAATGATGCGAAAGATCAGCTAACGTTGTGCCACATACAACACTCGTAGTCTCTAAATGTTGCACATTTTCCCGTAAATTACAGCAGTTTATGTTTGAATTGCTTATAAGATCGTGACAAAGAAAGTGTTTCTCCAATTGGATGATTGTATTTAACTATATGCACGTCGTATAATCTTGGCAAAGTGTATTTTTTTTTCACGGAGCAACTTTACACCGTAGTAGGCACGCAGATTTTTGTATTTAGTTTTCTGACATCTTGTTTTAAATTATTGACTGACATATTTCTAAATGCAGACAATCCATACCTTCATTAGTAAGTGCCTTATTTTTTGGTGAAATAAAATCGTTGATTTCGGTGTTAAAACTGGCGCTATTTCGGTGGGTAAATCTAACAAATTATGTGATAAGGGGGTTTTTCAACTTCTTTGCAATGTGTAGGGTATCACCGAATGTTATTTGCCGCTTAAAATTATGTTAATTTCCTTCTTTCTTCCTCTTTTTATGCGTTGCTGAATCCCTGCAGTGTTTATCGCACGTTTCTTTTCGTTCCCACTGAATACAAACATTGGAGTATTTACACATTATAATCTTTCTTGCAGCGTCAAATACATAGAACCCCCCACTGTTGTATTCTTCGGCCCTTGAGAAAACTGTTATGACTTTGAATTTTCGGCATTTTTATACGTTAATGATGGATGTTTGCCGATAGTTTTATCAGTTGCAAACTCGCACTGCTGTATCTACGACCACAATGCCATTTGATGTAATCGGTAGGAGATATCGATTTTCATCGATAGCCTTAGAGATCGCGGAACTGAATACACATGCTTCCGGCTTTGTAGGCAGTTGTGTAGAGAATATGCAGCACTTGGTGTTGACACTATCAATGAAACGAGAGGGAAACCACGATGGTCAATTCCTCAGAAGCATTGAAAAGTTTATTGGAGAGCTTTTTTGATAATATTTAGCATTTTCGTATCAAGTGGAGTATATTTCGTGATTATTAGTGCAATTCACACATTAAGTCAGATTTCGTGATATTTCGCGAGTTCATACTGCTAAAATAACACTACTTTAAGTACCTACAAGGTCATATATAGGCAAGACAGGAGATATGAAAAAATTTCGCACGTATCGCTATTACCAAAAAATACGGCCCCTATTCATTAGTATTCAGGTTCCATAATTCATGCAAAATGAGGTTCGTATGGTGATTACCGTATGGTACTTTACGTAGGGTAGAGTGAAGATGTAAATGAGCATTTTTTAAAAAATCTTCGCCAGTTGTTTGGTTTATTAATATTTTCCATAGGTACTGAAAACTAGGCACGGTTGAATTTTAAGGTGGATCCGCATGTGCTATCAAATATCGCTTTCTTGCAATACCTGGAATATATATAGAATTATATAATGATTATTGGTTAAATAAGTGTTAATAGATAGGCCATTATAATTATAATGATTAAATAAATATTCAAGAGGAAACGATGCGTTGTTAGTAAATATTAGGCCTACCGGTACGGCGAATAGCCTATAACTCTGGCTTCCGTGAAAATTTAGCATTTAAACGGGTCACATTAATGCATAATATACTAATATAACAACCCGATAGCAAATTATAATAACATTCTCACATATATCATATTTAATTTACACCAACTTAATTATTGTAGTCTAAGATATGTTAGACCACTGCCGTTTGAAATGTGCAAATCCCACACTTTGTAGGCAAGCTGTTAGTTATGGTCATCTCTGATGCGAAGTTTTACCAATTACTCTTTTAGGAGACACTTGTCTTCGGAATATTCATGAAAGGCCAACCCTCTAGTTCTTATTTCATAAGTTGAACGCCTAAAAACAAAACCCCAATCCGAAATAATAAAGAAGATAATCACAAACGAACGATTCACTGCCAATGAAAATCAAAAGGAGATTCGCGGACCGGAAGTTCGCTATGCATAAGCTTCGGTGCCATTTTAACTCTTCGAAGCTCTATACGGTTACGGTACCATACAATTCAGTCACTTCCCGTAAACATTTATTATGTGACACTCCTATTCTCTACTCTCTCAACCCTCCTCAGTAAAGCTCTCCACAGGTAAACTGTATTTTATTTGTGTTCGTAGCATCTCATCCCATCTGCGTAAGAGTTCACTCGCGCTTTGCTCACGCGACGGATTAGGCCTAAATCTCGCTATCACCCATGGGCTGCGAAAGTATCTCCAAAAATGCAGTTACACTTACACCAGAAAATCTTGATTCGTGCTTTACGATTCATTTTGCACCCATTAGGTATGCGAACTCTAAGTTTGAGAGGGTTCTAAAATATACGGGAATTTGGTGGATTTTCGTACGGGTAATACGGAAATTTGAAAAAAGGTCTTCGCTCAACACCCTGATCGCTGTGATAACATATATATGTGGGAAAGGATTTTGGCATGCGGATAAACCGAACACGTCTTGAAGTATAAAAACTGTATTTAAACATAAGATCACAACAGATGAGATTGCACAGAACATAGCGTGACTTCACTCGACACAAAACTGTAACTAATCGTCTTTCTTTCTCGCGACTTCCCCTTGACTCCTGAACGCGGCGCCACCTGGCAGTGTCGAGGCTGGCGGGAAACCCAAAAACGTTCATTAGGTATCTTCGGATTCCCACAATCTGCCATCCTGCAGATCATCCGCGTCGGATGATAAGTCTTCTGCCCAGGATTTGAGGAACTCGGCACAAGTAGTTGTTTGGTTGGGGCCTAAGTGTTTCCCTTCACGACAGAGGGCGTAAGTTTCATTCAGCTTGACTCGGGAGATTCTGTAAGGCCCAAGGTACTTTTTCTTCAATTTAAGGCCTGGTCCAAACTGGGTCCTCTTGATGGTGACTATCGCCAACTTGGTATTGGCGAGCAAGACGTCGATCAAACAACACCCTGTTTTCTTGATGCACTTTCTGGATTTGTGCTCTCGCTTCTTCATGGTGTTCATCTCTCCTAGTCTCAAACTCGTCTACCATCTCTTCATTGATCAACTCAACTATTCTCAGGTCATTTTCACAGCGCATTTTGGCTCCTGTCAAAAGTTCGAACGGCGTCTGCTTGATACTGCTGTTGTAAGTGGAATTCATGGCTCTTCGATCAGATTCGATGTGTTTGTACCAATCTCCAGGGTTTTCGATGGACAACTTGGCCAGCACGGAGATGATCGTGGAGTTCATCCTTTCTATCTGGCCATTGGCACAAGGGAGTCTGGTCGTGATCAGTGAGTGGGTGATGTTGTTAGCAGTGCAGTACTCTTTGAATTCATGTGAAATATATGTGGTTCCACGGTTGGTGACTATCTGCGCAGAATTACCAAATACTCCTTTTTGCACGTCCCGTTTCTCCGTAGATTCTTTCGTGATCGTCGTTTTAGTGGGATACAGCCACACACACTCTCTGAGATGGTCAGCATGGTAAGTGTGAAATGGTGTGCTTTCTTTAAATGAGGGATGCAAGAGTCCTGGTTTCATCGTGATGCTCACCTCAACGCTGGTACTCTTCGCCTCTTCCGATGCCTTTCCTATGTCCCATCTCCTCAGCTGCTACCACGTCGATTCGGTACAAGTACGCTTCTGATATGTCCTTGGACATCTTGACACCGGTTTTGCTGATGGTAGTTACGGCTTAGTCCAGCAAGTCGTTACCCATGATAGCTGGCAACTTTAGTACATCTCCAGACACCACATAGAAATCAGTCAAGTAAGTGTCGTCGTCAACCTGGACGTCGGTTGGAAAATATCCTAGAGGACGCACCTCACTATCTCCAAAACCGTTGAGTACTATGGCGGTAGTCTTCAGCTCAGGATCGCCCATCTCCGTGTAAATGTCTTCACGGATCAGATTGATTGGGCAGCCCGTGTCAACTAATGCGTTGATCTTCTGGCCCTGGAGCAACAATTCCTTCATCTTCATATTCCACTTGGTTCCCATTCACTGTCTTCTTCTCTGCATTCTGCTCAGGATTTGGGCACTTGGAAGCTATGTGTCCGAAGCTGCTGCAATTGAAGCACTTTGGACCCTGACTCTTGTGTGGACATCCGCTGGACTCGTGACTGTTCTTCTGACCACAATATTGTAACATCTCTTTACAGGCGAGATCTGCTTTTGCCTGTAGTCTTCTCTTGGTGTATGTTTGTTTGTTGTCTTCTCATTTTTTGTCAACTTTTGGGAGTTTCGTGCGTAAGCTCTGTCATAGATCTTCAACTTGTCCTTGAATTCCTTAATGTCCCTTGCTCCATACAGAACCATCTTGGATCCAGTGTCGTCCTCGATGCCATCGATGACTTATTGTATCAACGATTTATCATCGATTGCTGACCTGCTGGCTATTTCTCGCATCACCAGGAAATATTCCTGAAGAGTTTCAGCTTCTGTTTTTCGTCGATTGGTTAGCAGTCGATGAATCTCTGCTGCACTGGTATCATCTCGGAATTCTTTCTTCAGGGCTTTCTTCAACTTGTGCCAGGATGTGTTGCCACGTTAACTCTGCACGAACAACTTAGTCAGACCTGTCAGTGACTTTTTTGCAAAAACATATTTTTGCATCTCGTCCCAGCCCATCAACGTTGCTGTTTCCTCAAAGTCCTCAATCCAACGTCGCACCGGATAGTTCTCGCTGCCGTCATAGGTTCTGACAGAGCCCTCTACATCTTGGAAAGTCAACGCAAACTTGTGTGCGACTCCCCGGTTTGCAGTGTGCCGCGAGTCCACCACGTCCTGGTCGACTTCCCCTTCACTTGAGCTTTCTTCTCCAGTCTTAGATTTGTGTTTGTTCTTTGTTATGTTTTTATGGTTAGGCCTACCTCCTATTGCATTGGAGAGTTTCAGGTCTTCGGACGAGCTAGATGTATCCGATGATGATCCTGACGTGCTTGAGGTTGAATGTTTCATGGATTTCATCCCAGCCATTTCCTCCTTTAACTCACGTAATTCTTCCGCCAGTGCTTCGTTTGCCTCTTTCATCTTGCTCATCACATCTTTCGTTTTACCAGTCTCTTCTTCTTCATCATCATCTTCGTCTTTAGGCATCCCCAGCCACGAAAGTTCCATTAAGTTGTCACAGACGCGTTGCACAAGCACGGCTTTCTCTCCCCTATATTCAATGTTTAACAATGTGCAAATGGCAATTAGGTCAGCCTCGGTGAATTCGCTCTCAATGAACTTCAATTTCTCCAGGTGTTCTGGTGAGTCACATTCAAACTCGAATCCTGAGAATTCTCTTAAGAGCTGCCTGTTCTTTCGATCACGTGGCAGTTTTTCGAAAATGAGGTTATGTAACGTCTTAATCATGGCCGTAGGCCGTCTTTATGTTATTATTCACTCTTTCAATATCTTGTAAACACGCCACTTTGTCCGCCATTTTTCTTTGTCTTTCGGCACTCGCACTAATCACTACTTTTCGTCGTCGTCTTAGGCTTCAGGATCCTTGAACTCGTCTTTTGCAGCCAGCTCGAATCACCACGTCTTTGGAAGTTGAACAGCTACTCGTCTTCTATATTCCACGGACCCACGTCATCGTCGTCGATCTTGCCAGAAAAATGTCACTTCATGCCTTGGTTTTATCGCTGTAACCAAGATTGCCGTTCCGCACTCGAAATCCTTTGCATTTCGGACGAGCCCCCAAATGTGGGAAAGGATTTTGGCAAGCGAATAAACCGAACATGTCTTGAGGTAGTTTTAAGTATAAAAACTGTATTTAAACATAAGATCACAACAGATGAGATTGCACAGTACATAGCGTGACCTTCACTCAACACAAAACTGTAACTGATAGTCTTTCTTTCTCGCGACTTCCCCTTGACTCCTCAACGTGGCGCCACCAGGCAGTAGCAAGACTGGCGGGAAACCCAAAAACGTTCATTAGGTATCTTCCGATTCCCACATATATATATATATATATATTTGCTGACATATTTTGCGGATATCTTGTTGTTGTTTGAGTCTTCAGTCTTTTGACTGGTCTGATGCAGCTCTCCATGCCTCCCTGTCCTGAGCTAATCGTTTCATCTCTACATAGCTACCACACCCTACATCCGAGGCAATCTGTTTAACATATTCTAACCTTGGTCTACCCCTACAGTTCTTGTCCTCGACCCTTCCCTCCATTACTAAGCTTGCTATTCCTGGGTGTCTTAGTATGTGTCCTATCAACCTATCTCTTCTCTTCATTAGCAGTCGCCAGAAACATCTCTCCTCTCCCACTCGTCTTAATACCTCTTTGTTTGTAACCCTATCTACCCATCTGATCTTCATCATTCTCCTGTAACACCACATTTCAAATGCTTCAATTCTCCTCTTTTCTGCTGCACCAATAGTCCCAAGTTTCACTTCCATAGAGCGCCACGCTCCAGACAAAGACTTTCAGAAATGACTTCCTAATACCTAAATCTATATTCTATGTCAGCAGATTCTTTTTTTGTAGAAATGCTTTCTTTGCCTGAGCCAACCTACATTTTATATCCTCTTTGCTTCGTCCATCACTGGTTATTCTGCTTCCTAAGTAACAGAAGTCTCCTACTTCCTTCAGCTTTTCACCTGCCAATTTGATCTCCATAGAGGTTTCTGATTTATTTCGGCTGTATTCCAGTATTTTTGTTTTACATTTATTAATTTTCATCATGAATTCTTTCCGAAAGACGGAGTCCATACCATTCAAAAACTCATTCAAATCCTCAGGCTTGTCGGCCAAGATGACGATGTCATCAGGCAAATCGCAGAGTTGAAATTATTTCTCCTTGAATCTTCACTCCCACTTCAAATTTTTCTCTAATTTCCTTCATTGCTTGTTCAATGTAAAGATTGAAAAGTATGGGTGATAAGTTGCAGCCTTGCCTTACACCTTTCTGAATACCAGCTTCTATCTCATGTCCTTCAACTCGAATGACTGCTGTCTGGTTTCTGTATAGATTGTATATCACCCTCCTATCCCTGTACTTTATTCCAATCGATTTCAAAATGTCAAACAATTTAGTCCAATCAACGTTATCAAAAGCCTTTTCTAAGTCTACAAATGCCATGAACGTTCTCTTATCTTTCCTTATTCTACCTTCCAAAATGAGCCTAAGACTTAGTACAGCTTCCCTTGTTCCTACATTTCTCCTGAAACCAAACTGGTCTTCACCCAACTCCGTTTCTATCTGGCTTTCAATCCTCTTGTAAATTATTCTAGACAGGATCTTTGAAGCATGAGTAATCAAGCTGATTGTACGGTAATCTTCACATCTGTCAGCTCCCACTTTCTTTGGTATAGGGATGATTACATTCTTCTTGAAATCAGGGGTACCTCACCTGTCTCATAAATCCTACACACCAAGTGAAATAACCTGATCAGACCTTCATCTCCTATGCAGCGTAGCAACTCAATCGGTACATCATCTATCCCTGGTGCTTTGTTCCTGCTTAAGTCTTCCAAAGCTCTATCAAATTCTGATCTCGATATTAAATCTCCTTTCGCATCCACATCAATTTCCTCCTCCCTTTCCATTACATGATTCTCAATCTCCTTTCCCTTATACAAACACTCTATGTAAGCTTTCCATCTCTCAACCTTTTCTTCCCTATCTGTTAGAGGCTTTCCATTTGTGTCCTTAATATTACAGCACTTGGTCTTCTTTTCCCCAAAAGTATTCTTAATCCTTCGATAAGCTGTGTCTACTTTTCCTAATTTCAGACAATTTTCTATACCTGCACATTTCTCTTTCAACCATTCTTCTTTCGCTTCCTTGCACTTCTTCTTAACCTCATTTCTCAGACGTCTGTATTCTACAGTCCCCTTTTCATTTCTTACATTCTTGTGTTTCCGCCTTTCATCCATCAATTCTAGTATATCCTGAGTGATCCAAGGTTTTCTACCTATTCTATCTTTCCTACCAATGTGTTCTTCTGTGGATTTTGTTATTTCATTCTTCAAAAGTGCCCATTCGTCTGCAATTGAAGTTGTTTAGGGTTTTTCATTAGTCCTTCCTTTATACTCTTCTTGAATCTTTCGTTTACATCCTTCTCTTTCAGTCTGTCTATTGCCCACCTTTTTGGCTTTTGACTTTTCTTCAGTTTCTTCAACTTTAATCTGCATTTCATTACAACCAGATTGTGGTCAGAGTTTGTCAGCACCAGGATATGTTTTACAATCCAAAATCTGGTTTCGAAACCTCTGCTTGACCATAATGAAGTCGATTTGGTAACGCCCTGTATCTCCTGGTCTCATCCATGTGTATATTCTTCTATTGTGGTTATTGAATAAGGTGTTAGCTATGACCAACTCATGCTCGGTGCAGAATTCTACCAGCCTGCTTCCTCGATCATTCCTTTCTCCTAATCCGGAATCTCCTATTATCTTCCCTTCTCTCCCTTTTCCTACCACAGCATTCCAATCTCCCATTACTATAACATTTTCATCACCCTTGATATACCTCAGAATTTCGTCTATTTCTTCGTAGACCTTTTCAACATCCTCATCAGCTTGACTGGTAGGCATATAGACTTGTACCACTGTGGTGCAGGTAGGTTTAGTATTGATTTTTGCTACAATAATCCGTTCACTATATTGCTCATAATATTCCACCCGCTGTCCAAGTTTCCTACTCAATATGAGGCCAACCCCTGCTTGGCCATTGTTTGATTTAGTGCTAATGACCCTATAGTCTCCTGACCAAAAGTTCTGTTCTTCCTGCCAGCGCATTTCACTAATCCCAACCAAATCCAACCTCAACCTATCCATTTCTCTTTCTAAGTTATCTAACCTTCCACTTCCTAGCAGACTTCTAACATTCCACGCTCCGATCCGTAGAATGTCAGATTTCCTCTTTGTCACTTCTGTGATGTTAACCCCCTCTCGAGTAGTCCCCACCCGGAGATCCAAACGGGGGGACTAGTTTACCTCCGGATTGAAATTTTACAAGGGAGGAGGCCATCATCACATGTAATTATGCATAGAGAGGTGCATATCCTCGGGAATAGCATGCGGCTGTAGTTTCCCGTTGCTTTCAGCCGTGCAGCAGAACGCAGTGTAGCCATTATTTGGCTTATAGTATTAATATCGTAACCGTCTATAAGACTAGTAAAGAATTGATTTATTCTGAAAGGCTGCTACTCCCTTTCAGAATAAGTAAAGAGCAATTCTACTAACAAAAATACTAACCTTCTACCATACTAACAATTAAATACCAAAATTCTATTAACGAAAAAATACTTAAGTTCCACCAACAACAAATACTACCACTAAAACAGTCTGTCACCAGGCACACTCATATGCACCCTCACACATCACAGTCTACTGAAACAATGAACTATAACTAATAAACAATGCAACTGCTACCAGACACACTCACACACCACAGTCTAATAGAACAATGACATATATCTAATAGACAAACTAACTACCTACTTACAACTAAAACTAACTGCATACTTACTGTACTGTTATTTGAATTGACAACATTTACAAAATGCAATTTAGATAGAAAATACTTACAAAATGTAATTTAGATTCAAAATAGTCACAAAATGCAATTGATAATAAAAATAAGATGTGGTGGGGCTACATACACCCTGCCTCCTTAAGGGCCTTGAGCACAAGGCAGGAGGGAAAAGTAAAAGAACAAGAAGGCTGACCCCACGCAGAAGGAGGGTATCAGAAAAGATGAGACAAGGGCCAATGAAGGCTGGAAAGGAAGAGACTCCCTAGGCCTCGGATACCCTAATACCGTCGGGATCGGAAGAGAACAAGGGTTGACCAAGTGAGGTCGACAGGAAAGAAGACGGAGAGGAGCCCGGCACAAGTAAGTGGAAGCAATGCCGGACTATGCTGGGGGCCCGTGGTCGCCAACCCACCTCCCACTAGATGTGAGCCCCTGGGTTTTTTCCCCTTTCATTTCGTGTCCCGGTAATATCAAGTAAATGTTTGGTTGTTTTGTACTTATGTTTCAACATAATCGCCAAAACGATTGAAACACCCGTCGCATCGCCACGCCAGCCCTCCAATGCCCTCCGCAAAGAATTCTGCGGCCACTGAGGCACGTCCGGGCAGGCTCTTGAAGTTTTTTCTTTTTGAAGAAGCGCCGCCGTCCAACCACACCTCAATTCTTGAAAAAGGTGGAAATCATTCACGACAAGTGGGAAGTTTTCGACCATCCGCCGTTTTGTCCAGACCAGCACTGAATGATTTTTTCGAGATTTGAAGGCATGGCTGGGCGGCAACGCCTCGCTAAAAAGCAAGGTTGCTATGCTGATATCGTGTGACAGCTCCTGTCAAGATTATTATCAAATAAATTGTAATAGCCAGTGTTGGTTCATCATTGACATAATGATCTCTTCATGATGAGGTATGCACTGGTTGAATTCAATATGTGAAGCCTTGAACTAGCGTGTTAAATAACTTGACTCAGGGCGGGTTGTGCGAATGCCAGATATACTTTGGCTAGAGTTATCTCCAAAGTTAGCCCTGGGACCTACACGAGGCCGGTTGGCGTACCCCTGGTGGTTTTGGGTACCGAAGAGAGCTTGATAGGTTGGGTGTTGCGGCATTTGACGCACATTGGCAGCATATGCTAAAAGCATATGTTGGCGTCTATAATTTAAAGGTGGAACAGCCGATTCGGCGAGTAGGCTGGGTATCGGGCTGGTCCGGAAGGCACCGGTAGCCAGCCTAACGCCACTATGGTGGATACTGTCCAGCATTTTCAAGGTTGCCGGCCTTGCTGAACCGTATGCCGCAGAACCATAGTCTAGCCGGGACAGGACGAGGGCTTGGTAGAACCGTAGCAGCACCGCACGGTCAGCCCCCCACGTAGTGCCACTAAGAAACTTGAGCATGTTCAGTTTCCTGAGACACGTCATTTTTAATTGCCGTATATGGGGCTGCCACGTTAATTTGCTATCAAAATGGAGCCCCAGGAAGCGATAAGTGTCAACCAACGGCAACGCAGCATCCCTGAGATGTAGTTCAGGGTGTAAATGTAGCCTCCGGAGCCGACAAAAATGGACGATGGAGGTTTTCGCTGCTGAAAAACGAAAACCCCGGTCGTGAGCCCACCTTTCGACCCGGTTGATAGCTAGCTGCAATTGCCATTCCACGACTGCCATACTTCCAGAGCTGTAATGGAGAGCTAAATCGTCTACATACAGCGACGGAACTACCGCGGACCCGGCAGCGGCAACAATGCCATTTATGGCAATCGCGAACGAGGTGACACTCAGCACTGAACCCTGAGGAACTCCATTTTCTTGAATATAGTATTGCGATAATGTCCTACCGTCCCTTACACGGAAGAGTCGGACGGACATGAAATTCATAATGAAAATCGGTAGATTACCATGGAGTCCCCACTTGTGAAGGGTGGAAAGGATCCCGTAGCGCCATGTGGTGTCGTAGGCTTTCTCGAGGTCAAAGAAAACCATGACTAGATGCTGCTTTCGGAAAAATGCCCCCTGTATGGCGCTCTCAAGTCGCACCAGATGGTCAGTGGTGGACCTATGAGAGCGAAATCCACACTGGTACTCAGACAGGAGACCTTTCTCCTCCAAGAACCACACCAGTCGACGGTTCACCATCTTTTCGAGCAGCTTACATAGGCCATTTGTCAGACAAATGGGCCTATAGCTGCTTACAAACTTGGGATCCTTTCCAGCCTTGGGAATCGGTATCACGATCCCCTCTCGCCATTGAGATGGAAACTCCCCTTCAATCCATATACGATTGAAGAGGATCAACAGTTGTTTTATACTGGCTTCGCACAGATGTTTTAACATTTGATTATGTATGTTATCCTGTCCAGGAGCCGTATCCCTACACGGATATCTTTGGAACCAAAATTCCGTGACTGTACCAATAAGTCTTTTATTTTTGTTCACTGGTGGTTTATCTCGCAAATGGTTGTAAGGCCTGGATGAAGTCGATAGCGTGGAAGGACTGCCCTCTCTTAAGGATGTTGTGCTTGTTGCCTAGTCTCTGTTGCTTATCTTCCCAATGTTTATCAACCCAAATAGAAAACTAACTTGATGGTCTGGTGTCTGCTTCCTAAATTCAGTGTGAAGCTTCTGTACCTCAGCGTCAGTGAAGTCTCGGCAGCTATAGTATCATTTTCAAGTTAGCAGCCTACACAAAGAAAATAAAAAAATAAAGCATTGTATCTTTCTACGAAAACTATTAGAATGAACGTTATATCAAGATGCTGGCAATAGCCACTTACCATCTTGAATGGAATAGGTTCGGAGACTGAAATATCACTTTGACGAACAATAATAGCTACAATCAAGGTGTGTATGCAGTTGACTGTCAACAACTGGCAAAGTTTGTACACAATCCCCATCAGGTCGCGCGCCTGACATACTAACTTCTCCATGCCAAACCTTGTGGACTTAGTACCTTTTCCATTGCATTGGCATGAGAGTTCACTACTTTCTCCATAAAAAAAGTGAAATTTCAGAATGTAGGTGGTTTATTACTTTCCATTACTATGCATACTTTTAAAACAGACTTTATAATGGTTGAATGATACTGTATTCTCAAACTAAAAAATATTATAGGGACATTTCAGTTTTAAAAGTAAACTCACTACGTTCTGTAGTTATAATGCGTAAATATATTACAGTATTATCTAATATTGTGTATAATTACTTATTGTGTTGGATATTTATTATTGTATTCAATGTATTATGGAATCATAGCTTGATAAAAATATGTAAATAATGTGTAAAGTGTTATATTTGTAGATACTGTAACATTATTATGGGATTTGACTGCTGACAAGCTGTTCTGTGCAGGACCATTAAATATACAAATTAACAACGACCAAATACAACTAAATCGATCCGTCATGTTAAACCAATATTTCATAACGGGAATCCTACCTTAAAAAGGGGTTCGCTGTGTTGGAGTTACCGCTCGATACGTCCGAGTCCTTTCTTGTAAGTGAGGAACCAACCTTGGGGACTTATACTACTTGTGCTTCGAAGACAAATGACATTCTACACATTGCACAAACAATCTCTTCCTCATTCAGCTATTAAACAAACTTCAGAGTGTTGCTGATGGCACAACAGACGGAGCTAACCAATGCAGTCATTATCTCGATTTGTTTACAAAATGGATTTGATCCACTTGTGCCCCGAACATGCCATATACTGTATTACACCTTAATAACATATCTGGAGATGTTCGCCTAAAGTGTGAAACATGTCATCCCTGTAACCCCCATTGTAATCAGTGCTTAATAGTTAATGACATTTTTTTTTTTTTTTTTTTTTTTTTAAGGTAGAATTTAATTTCCTGCCCGATCTAATTGGGCACAAATACCATACATGTTGACCGACTAAAAAGTCATATTGTGACATTTTTCTGACTCGCTCATCCATTCATTCGTCTTCATTTTAGACTGTTTGCCTTTCAGCATCCATTCTAGTCTGCAAGCCTCTGTTTGCAAACAAGTCACCTCCATGGTCCCCTATTACCAATTAACACTAGGGCCACCTCTGTTTCTACACCTATCGCTTTGAAATCGTTCAACACCGAATCTAACTATTGCCCCGTAGGTCTACCTCTGCTTCTCCTACTTTATACGGCCAAACTCATTAACCTCGTAGATACTATCTCCTCCATTCTCTTCACATGACCCCACCATCTGAGTCTGCTCTTCATCTAAAGTGTTCATTTCTAACTTAGCCTTTATATTTTTATTATGAGTACCTTCCAGCCACTGCTCCCTTCTATTTTTCCCAGCAATCAATCGTGCTACCGTCATATCAGTTACCTCTAGCTTATGTATCAGATATTCTGAATCTACCCAGCTCGCACTTCATAGAGCATAGTCGCTTTAAATACTGAGCGATGTAGGCAGAGCTTCGTCACTACATTAACTTCTCTTTTGCAGAATACCCTAGATCACTAACTGTGAACTCAACTGCATTGGCTTTTCTACACCTCAACTATTTCCTTCTCCATACTACCATTCAGAGAGAATACACAACCCAAGTACTTAAATTGTTCCACCTGCTCCAATTTAGTTCTTCCCCTGGGGCATTCTAGTTTCTTGTGTTTCTTCCCTACCAGCATCACCTTTGTTATTGAAATGTTGATTTTCATACCTAATTCCCTACATTTCTGTTCAAGTTCTAACATGTTGGCTTGTCAGCTTTCGACGGAGTCTTGTCACTACAAACAGGTCATCAGCCTAAGCCAGACTGCTTACCTGGTTTCTATCTAACTGAATCCCAGCCAGTTTATGCCCTTCAGCAAATGGTCCATGCATAAAAGAAATAATAGTGGTGAAAGATTACAGCCTTGCCTCACTCTGTAACAACTTTAATCGAAGAAATCATCCTACCAACTAATATCAACATACTTTGAATTGCCTGTAGCAGCCTTCCCTCAATACCATAATTCCTAAACATGTTCAGCATCTTTACCCTTGATACTATATCGTATGCCTTCTCTAGATCTACCAAGCATAAATGTCTATTCCTCTTGTAGCATTTCTCATTAACTTGGCGCATACTAAAAAGTTGATCCTGATATCCTCGTCGTCTAAAGCCACATAGGTTTTCATCCATCTTACTCTCGGCCAATGATCAAACTCTCCTTTCTACAGTACCTGGGTACAGGTTGCTTGGGACACTTATCAAAGATATGACAGCATTCTTTTATAACTTTTGCTATCTTTCCTGTTGGCCTTGATTATAAATTGGGATAACTACTGTTTTTGTCCAGTCAGAGGGTACATTTTCTAAATCTCTTACCAATTCGATTATCCTATGCAACCATTTCATTCCCATTTTCCCGCTGTACTTGACCATTTCTGGCCGAATTTCATCTACTCCTGCCGTTTTGTGACAGTTTATTTACCATCATCTCTACTTCCTTCTTTCTCCTCCTGCATAATCTCAAAATTATCCACATTGCCAGATAAATCTCAATTTACCAAGTTTTTGAAGTATTTTTGCCATCTTCCCAGTGCTTCCTTGGCATCTATAAAATATCCCTTATCCAAAAAAACTACTAATTTATCTTTCTCCTCCATTTCTAAGCATCCAAAAGAAGGCATTTCTTCCACTTAACCTAACATTTATAATTTATCCCTAAATTCCTGTCATGATTTCCTTCTAGACTCTACCATTAATTGTTTGGTTCTGTTCCCTTTCCACTACATAATGCTCTCTGTCTTCCAGATTTCTTGTTTGGAATAATTTTTTGTAAGTCTTACTTTTACAAGTAAACTCCACTATGTCGTTCCATCGTTCCTGTGTTTACACACTGTTGTCCCAAGACATGCCTTTCAGCAAATCAGTTTGTGGTATGTTTCATCAAAAAAGCCCCTAAATACCCTGCAATTCCTCACCAATTTCTGAAACTGAAAGTCAGATATGATACTACTGTAGTTGAAATACTACTCTTGACCTGGTTCCTCTACCCTGCCATGTGTATTAGTGAATATATGTATGGTTCGAGAATGGATTCGCAACGGATAACCCCATGCTAGAACAGAAGTCCACAGTATACATTTCCTTATGGTGTTACACATTATTTACATATTTTTATCAAGCTATGATTCCATAATACATTGAATACAATAATAAATACCCAACACAATAAGTAATTATATACAATATTAGATAATACTGTAATATATTTATGCATTATAACTTAACAGAACATAACTTGTTTACTTTTAAAACTGAAATGTCCCTATAACATTTAGTTTGAGAATACAGTATCATTCAACCATTATAAAGTCTGTTTTAAAAGTATGCATAGTAGTGGAATGTAATAAAACACCTACATTCTGAAATTTCACTTTTTCATGGAGAAAGTAGTAAACTCTCATGCCAATGCAAAGGAAAAGGTACTAAGTTCTCAAGGTTTAGCATGGAGAAGTTAGTATGTCAGGCACGCGACCTGATGGGGATTGTGTACAAACTTTGCCGGTTGTTGACAGTCAACTGCGTGCACACCTTGGTTGTAGCTATTATTGTGTATACTTCCCTTTCCTCACCCCACTTCTGCATTACCTTATCATACCCCTCAGTCCTATTCCTATCATAGCATTGAAATCCCTCATCAGTACTATATTGTTAACTCTCACTACTACATCACTCAGTGCCTCATAAAATCTGTCTACCGTATTTTCTCACATAATCGTCGCACCCCACGTTTCAAACACTAAAATAGCTTTATACAATATCATCGCATAGCATATTCGTATTTGTGCGCCAGTCAGTTGCACATGCTGCATCAACTTTATAACCTGGCGCGACTTTGTCAGAAGAAAAATATCTAGTCTTTATGCCTGCGGGCTATGAACTGTGACGTGAGCGGCCAGGGCACATTCCGCAAGCTTATAGGCCTAATCTGGCATGATCTTGTCAGCAGATAATAATCTAGTCTTTATGCCTGCGGGCTATGAATTGTGATGCGAGCGGCCAGCCTCATCACTTAGCATATTCCGAGAGCTTATAGGCCTAATCTGGCGTGATCTTGTCAGGAGAAAGTAATCTCGTCTTTATGCCTGCGGGCTATGAACTGTGACGCAAACGGCCAGCGCACATTCCGCGAGCTTATAGGCCTAATCTGGCGTGATCTTGTCTGCAAAAAGTAATCTCATCTTTATGCCTGCGGGCTATGAACTGTGACGCGAGCGGCCAGTTTCGTCACTTAGCACATTCCGCGAGCTTATAGGCCTAATCTGGCATGATCTTGTCAGGAGAAAGTAATCTCGTCTTTATGCCTGCGGGCTATGAACTGTGGCGTGAGCGGCCAGCGCAAATTCCGCGAGCTTATAGGCCTAATCTGGCATGATCTTGTCAGCAGATAATAATCTCGTCTTTATGCCTGCGGGCTGTGAATTGTGATACAAGCGGCCAGCCTCATCACTTGGCACATTCCGAGAGCTTATAGGCCTAATCTGGCGTGATCTTGTCAGGAGAAAGTAATCTCGTCTTTATGCCTGCGGGCTATGAACTGTGACGCGAACGGCCAGCGCACATTCCGCGAGCTTATAGGCCTAATCTGGTGTGATCTTGTCAGCAAAAAGTAATCTCATCTTTATGCCTGCGGGCTATGAACTGTGATGCGAGCGGCCAGTTTCGTCACTTAGCACATTCTGCGAGCTTATAGGCCTAATCTGGCGTGATCTTGTCAGGAGAAAGTAATCTCGTCTTTATGCCTACGGGCTATGAACCGCGACGCGAACGGCCAGCTTCGTCAGCACATTCCACGAGCTTTAAACTGTCGTGACCTTGTTAGAGGAAAGAAGCCTGTCTCTGACTGCAGGCTATGACTCACGCTACGCGAATGACTGGCCCGTGCAGCACATAATGATACTGTATATTCTTTGAACTTAAATATTCTTCGCATAATCGTCGCACCCTGCTTTTTCCCACGAATTTTAGGCTAAAAAAGTGCGACGATTATGCGAGGAAATACGGTACTTTGTCCTGATCTGCCCCTTCACATGGACCATGCCCTGGAACAACCTTGACCTGAATTCCTGGCATTTCCAAATTCATCCAGATTGTTCATTTATGTATATCGCAGAAACTATGTTATGTTCAAAGAGTCTCTAGGTGTATAGCCCTACACCCTACTTGGCCCCGCCTCGTTTTGCACCTTACACCTTGTAATCTCCTACTTCCTCCTCTCTATCTCCCTTGATCTGAACCTCTTTAATCCCTGGAATCCTACTTGCTGACACAGCTAGCTGTCCTTCCATAAACCCCCTCGATACTAATGGCACGTCATCGAATACCAATTTCATTGCTTGCTGATTTCCAAGGAGTTCCCGATCTGCCAGATGGGAATGGGACTCCGACCCTCTCATAGATCTAAGGCTTGCTCAAAACATTGTTAGCAGGTTTAGAAAGTACAAGTGAAACAGGTTTCTAGCATTAGTTAAACAGGGACCCATGAGTTTCACCCCAAAGAACAAACAAGAGAGTTGGCTAGTCCTAACTACCTGAGAATAAGGAGAGCCATGTCTGTGAAAATTGATTTTTTTTAATGCATTATTTACAGAGATTAATAACTTTTTGTTTTACTAACTGAAAAAGTAACCATTCACATCTTGTAAGTTTAATATGTTTTTTTTTATAAAGTACTTGAAAGTATTTGAAGTGAGCGATGTTGTCAAACTGACACAATACTCAAGATAAAATTTTAATGCCAGTTTAAAGGTTGCAAATCGAATTCTGGTGCTATAGTTGGTGTTTGTGGGCGTTTAAAAGTACAAGACCCATGTCAGTAAAGGCACTGGCACATTAAGCATCACCTTCAGGGCAAAATTCAGGCAGCTCAGCATTTGTAAGGTTGCAGCAGTTAAAAATTGGGACATTGTTAAGATGAATACAAGGCTTGATGTATAGTTTTGGACATAAAGTTCAAGAGCATTGGCAAATAGTGCGCTACATTGTTAATGATACGGTGTCACAGGTACAGAGGCGAGTAGCTGTTCGTTAGCTGGTAGCGGCAGTAACAACATCTCTAACAGCAGCAGTGGCACTGGTACTAAAGCAGAAGGAAACAATCCTAGAAGACAGAAGTTTGATCATACGAATGTGCCAAAAAGTTCCAGTACAACCTTCAAGAAAAGGCACAACAGTTCTGAAGAGCAGAGAATGTAAGTTAATTTTGCATTCTACTATTATGTCCTGTCAGTGTTTTGGAGTTTTTTCAACTGTGCAATTATTTATTCTGTGATTCCATTTTCAAATTTATCAGTTTTCAGTCATTTTGTAATTGTATAGCCAGCATACAGATGGGCTATTTTAGCTTAGCTTTCGGTTAAGTATTTTAAAGAGTCATAAATTGTAATAAAAACTGCAAAATACAGATCTTATCAAAGAAAACTAGTGAGGCAGAGCAACTAGAGTAAGTAGAAATTGCTTAGGCAGTAGAGCACGACAGTGCAAAAAATTACAAATGTTTCAACTTAAGCCATTGGTAATGAAGAGAAGATAAAATAGTCGCAGCGCAGTGGGTTTTTTTTTTTTTTTTTTTTCAAACTTGTAGTATTATCTCCCAACCACTCCATTTTATTTTTTTTCTCCAAGGATCTAATTATTGTGTAAAAATAATTCCTGCTGTGTTAAAGAAAGTGACTCTCTTTAATTTGACATCCCACAACAATGGGCTACCGCACTGGAGAAGGTTAGGGCATACCCTGCAGGCGACGCGCAGTTCTTTTGGTACTGGGGGAACTGTGAGAAATGGACAACCAGTAACGGAAATGAAAGTGGGAATCATGAATGTCATGACCCTGACAGGCAAGGTGGAGGAGGTGGTAGACTTCATGGAGAGGGAGAATGTTGGATTGATGGGGCTGAGTGAAGTGAAATGGAAAGGTAAAGGAAGGAAGAAATTGAGGAAAGGATATACATTATACTGGAGTGGTGGCCAAGAGGCAAAAAATGGCGTGGGACTGATAACCTCGAAACAACTGGAGGAGTATGTTGAAGTGGTCGAGTGTGTGAGTGACAGAATAATGAAAATTAGAACGAAGATGAAAAATGACGTGATGGACTTCATACAAGTGTATGCACCACAGACTGGAAACAGAGAAGAAGATATTGAAGTATTCCTGGAGGATGTAGAAAGAGTAATTTCAGATGTAGAAGTGGTGATCATGGGAGATATGAATGCACAAGTCGGAAACGAGAGACAAGGAAAGGAAGAAGTCATTGGACCATATGGATATGGGAAAAAGAACCGGGAAGGAGAGGAACTTTTGTGAAAGGAATGGACTGATAGTGGGTAATTCATGGTTTCGGAAGAAAAACAGCAGGAAAATTACGAGATATGGTTGGGGCGATAGAAGAACAAAATCAGTAATTGACTACTTTCTGGTGGAAAGGACTAATCGCAGAAAGATGATAGATGTGACAGCTTTACCAGGAGAAGCATTTGATGGGGACCATTGAGCTGTGGTGGCAAAATTTAGATGGGAAAAATTGGAAAACCTAAAGGAAATCAGAGAAAGTAAAATAAAAGAAAGTAAAATAAAAGGAAGATTTTCAGGAGAGATTGAAGCAACAATCCCAGTTACTGAAGTGGAAAATGTAGAAGAGGAATGGTCCCACTTTAAAAAGGCATTTTCTGGTGCAGCAGAGAGTGCTTGTGGTAGGACGTCAACAAGAGTGAAAGAGAAGGAGACACCGTGGTGGAATGAGGAAGTGAGGAAAGCAGTGAAAGAAAAGAAGTCCGCATGGAAAGAATGGAACCGAGATCAAACAGAAGAAAGCAAAAGGAAGTATCACGACAGCAAACGGAGGTGTAAGAAAGTGGTAGGAGAAGAAAAGAAGAAAAGTTGGGAAGAATTTACACGAAGAATGGAAACAGATGTAAGTGGCAGTAAAAGGGTGCTGTATGGACTTCTAAGAAGTAAGAGGAAAGAAAGAGTTACTACAAAGCTAGTGAAAAAGGAAGATGGATAGTTGTTAACACACCCAGAAGAGATAATGGGACGATGGAAGGAATATTTCGATAAGCTATTGAATGTGAGCAATTGTACTGGTGAGATGGAAGTGACACAACCTGACGACTCTATAACAGAAGATGATATAACAATGCTGGAGGTGGAATTAGCAGTACAGAAAATGAAGATGGGAAAAGCAACAGGGGTGGATGAAATCAGCGTAGAAATGATAAAGGCTGCTGGACCTGTAGGTATGCAATGGTTGTATCGACTGCTAAAGTGTGTGTGGAAACGGAAATGTGTACCAGAAGACTGGGTGAAAGGGCTAATAATACCAGTGTTTAAGAAGGGGGACAAGAAGGTGTGTGATAACTATAGAGGGATCACCCTCATATCACAGATAGTAAAAATACTGGGAAGGATATTAGAAAGAAGAATGAGAAGAAAGGTGGAAGGAGAGTTGCAAGAGGAACAGTATGGCTTCAGGAGTGGAAGATCCACAGTGGACCCAATCTTTAGCTTGAGGCAGGTGATGGAAAAGAACTGGGAATATGGAGAGGATTTGATCATGACTTTCATAGATCTAGAAAAGGCATATCATAGTGTCCCCAGAGAGAAGGTATGGGAAACCATGGTTAAGAAGAGACTGGGAAGAGAAATGGTGCAAGCAATGTACAACAACTGTGTTAGCAGGGTACTGACCCCAGTTGGAAAGACAGATTGGTTTAGGAACAAGACTGGACTAAGACAGGGGAGTGTGCTGTCACCCCTCTTGTTCATAATGGTGATGGATGAAATTGTAAAGGAAACAAAGGAAGCATATGGACATAAAGAAATGAAGTTACTGTTATTTGCAGATGATATTGAAATTGTAAAGGAAACAAAGGAAGCATATGGACATAAAGAAATGAAGTTACTGTTATTTGCAGATGATATTGTGGTCTGGGGAAGGAACACCGAAGAAGTGCAAAAACAACTAGATGCACTGAACGAAAATATTCAGAAGTACGGCCTGAAAATCAGTACAGAGAAAAGCAAGACCATGGTGATGACAAGAGGGGAAAGACAAGGAAAGGGCACTGTGAAAATTGGAAGTCAGAGTTTGGAAATTGTGGACACATTCAAATACCTAGGAAGTGATTTGATGCAAACTGGTAGGTTGGACATGGAGATTGGCAGGAGGGTACAGCAGAGCAATACATTCTATCAAAGTGTAAGAATACTTGTTTGGGATAAGGAAGTACCAAGGAAAAGCAAGGAGGTAATGTATAAAGTGTACTATGTTCCCATATTAACTTATGCAGCTGAGACTTGGACCCTGACAAGCAGGCACGAGAGTAGAATCCAAGCCAGTGAAATGAAATTCCTAAGAAGTATGATAGGAAAGACAAGGAAAGACAGAGTGAGGAATGAAGATGTTAGGAAGTAAGTTGGGATGGGAAAACTAAATGAGAGAATTGAGAAGAATAAACTAAGGTGGTTTGGACATGTAAAGAGGATGGAGGAAAATTGATTACCAAGACAGATGCTGGAGGCAAAGTGCAAGGGTAAGAGAGCAAGAGGAAGACCTAGAACAAGGTGGATTGATTCAGTTAAGAACAGCGTAAGAAAACGAAATCTGGACTGGGACAAGATCGTGGAAGAAGAATTGTGGAAGGAAAGTGGAGAAGTGCCATAAATACCCCGACCCGGCAGGAGCTGGATAAGGGGAAATGATGATGATGATGACTGGACAAAGTGTAATACATGCATTTAAATCACAGTTACACACACAATCTTCAGTAGACAGGTTGAAATGGCATACATTTTGGTCTATGCCCCCAGGGTCTCATATCCAGTGGGACGTGGGTTGGCGACTACGGGGCCCCAGCTGAGTCCAGCATCGATTCCACTTACTTGTGCCGGGCTCCTCTCAGTCTTCTTTCCTGTCGACCTCTCTTGGTCAACTCTTGTTCTCATCCGACCCCAACGGTATTAGGGTATCCAAGTCCTAAAGAGTCTCTTCCTTTCCTACCTTAATTGGCCCTTCTTTCATCTTTCCTGATCCCTCATTCTTCTGGGATCAGCCTTCTTTTTCTTTTCATTATATTTCCTTTTCTCTTTAAGATTCCCACACTGTTTTTATGAATTGGCTCCTCGTGTATCTAAACTCCATTTTGTGAAATTTTGACTACACTACATTTTGTAGTTTTTTTTTCAATCTAAGTTGCATTTTGTAAGGATTTTCAATCTAAATTGCATTTTGCGACTATTTTCAACCTCAATTGCATTTTGTAAGGATTGATAATCTAAATTGCTTTTTAGCAAGTCTTTGAATGTGGTGGTATAATTTTTGTGAGTTTACTGAATTTCAATTCCATTTTGTAAGTATTTTCAATTTCAATTACATTTTGTAAGTATTTTGAATTTCAATTGCATTTTGTGAGTATTTTGAATCTTGTATGGGAATTTCAATTGCATTTTGTAAGTATTTTCAATTTCATTGTCATTTTGTATTTCGAATCTACATTGCATTTTGTGAGTATTTTCCTTCTAAATTACCTTTTGTAAGCCTTTTGTAAGTATTTCCACTCTACATTTTGTGAGTCGTTTCAATCTGAGTTCCATTTTGTATGTGTTTTCGGTCCAACTTAATTTTCTTTATGGTTTCCATCTCATTGTCATTTTCACTATCGCCCAGGCCATTAGGGGCCGATAACCATGTTAGGCCCCTTAAAACAATTATCATCATAATTTTTGGTCTATTGAAAGTTAACTGCCAGTCACAGATACATTCTGAGAGTTTGTAACTAACTTATTCCTAACTAAAGACCAAGACTAATCCTTGTCTTAATTACAGATACGTACACTATTAGACATCACAATACAAGTTATAAGACAGATTACACACACATACACAGACCCAAGTACCATGATGTTACAAAGCTCCTAAATGAATCAACAGCATCTAACTAAAATTGTGATTAGATTTAATTATGGCTTCATCGTTCCTTTCAGGGACATGGGAAAATGGAAGAAATGAGCTTAACAAGGGACCAACTAGAAAAAGATGCCTTTAGTACACCTAAACAAACAAAATACCTTTCAGGGACATGGGAAAATGGAAGAAATGAGCTTAACAAGGGACCAACTAGAAAAAGATGCCTTTAGTACACCTAAACAAACAAAATATCTCTTTAAATATAACACACCATTTAACCTACCTGTTGAAGAGCCTCTTTCCTAAGATATTTTGATGTATCCCAATGCTGGCCTGGGCTTGAAGCCACGGTTTTGTTGTAGTACTGCTTTGGCACAGACCATACAAGTTCTATTGCATCGGAAAAAAAAAAAAAAAAGAGTGGTTAGGAGGAAGTCGTAGGACAGTCTGTCCCTCATTTCGTAGCATCTCATCGACAACATACCTGGTAAAAATAGTGTCTCATTACTCAGGCACTTTGGGGATTTATAAAGAGAAATCTCTTGTGAAGATACGGGTGATTTATAAAGTGAAATCTCTTATGGAGATACAATACCTCATCAGATGACTTCGGTTCATACTGCACAGCCTTTGAAATTCAACCTTCGTCGCATTTTCTAGAGCAGTGGTTCTGAACCCGTAGAAGTCTGCGGACCACTCGGCGTGAAATTGAACCATGTATGGACCACCGCTCCCCACCCCTCAATACACCTTATCAGTTGTAACCCTTCGTCAATAACACTTATTTTAAAAATATTTCAATTCAAAACCTGATAGTCATTGCCACGAATACATTCGGACGATTCTCGTTCAAAGCACATCGTTTTCGAAATCCCCATTTATTGGCCATTTTTTTAATACGTGCTGGTGGACCCTTTTCTCCCGCGGACCACTCCTTAAGCACTTGCGGACCACCGGTTAAGAACTACTGTTCTAGAGGTACCACACAGCCTTCTGTCTCCACCATGACTAAAATAAATAGAAATTAAATTTTTCAATCGGCCTACTACTGAGTACCAGTCAGTACAACAGCTAAACTACATAAATAATCACCAATAGTTCATCTTTCTTCCAGCTGGTAGTTGGTTGTTGCTCCACAGCTTTGCTGTGCTATGATATGAAGCATTGTCTATCACGATGACACAAGTTCTAATGGTTCTCAAACCAACATCAACTGCTTTTCCACCCATTGCTTAAATACACACATCAAAAAAAGTTTTGCATCACCTCGGTTCCCAGATCTCCGGCATATAGACGTTGACTGTGTATATTGTATCCAAGATACAGTCCCTTTGACTGTTCATAGATGTCACTAAAACTGCTCAAAGATGTAAACAACCATGCATGAGCAGGGCCTATTAGACGGAGGGGGTACGACAGCCGATCAGTTCCAGTCATTCCACCAGGACGAAGGTACGCTGCTCATGTTGTCTGTAGTTCTACCATGCCTAGAAGGTCAATACCGCAGTTCGATCGCGTCCGCATTGTTACTTTGTGTCAAGAAGGGCTCTCAACAAGGGAAGTTTCCAGGCGTCTCAAAGTGAACCAAAGCGATGTTGTTCGGACATGGAGGAGGTACAGAGATACAGGAACTGTCGATGACAGGCCTCGCTCAGGCCGCCCAAGGGCTACTACTGTAGTGGATGACCGCTACTTACGGATTGCCGCTCGGAGGAACCCTGACAGCAATGCCACCATGTTGAATAATGCGTTTCGTTCAGCCACAGGACGTCGTGTTTCAACTCAAACTGTGCGCAATAGGCTGCATGATGCGCAACTTCACTCCCGACGTCCATGGCGAGGTCCAGCTTTGCAACCCCGACACCATGCAGCGCGGTACAGATGGGCCCAACAACATGCTGAATGGACCCCACGGAATTGGCATCACGTTCTCTTCACCGATGAGTGTCGCATATGCCTTCAACCAGACAATCGTCGGAGACGTGTTTGGAGGCACCCTGGTCAGGCTGAACGTCTTAGACACACTGTCCAGCGAGTGCAGCAAGGTGGTGGTTCCCTGATGTTTTGGGGTGGCATTATGTGGGGCCGACGTACGCCACTGGTGGTCATGGAAGGCTCCGAAACGGCTTTACGATACCTGAATGACATCCTCCGACCCATAGTGCAACCATATCGGCAGAATATTGGAGAGGCATTTGTCTTCATGGACGACAATTCTCGACCTCATCGTGCACATCTTGTGAATGCGTTCCTTCAAGATAACGACATCGCTCGACTACAGTGGCCAGCATGTTCGCCAGACATGAACCCTATCGAACATGCCTGGGATATGTTGAAAAGGGCTGTTTATGGACGTCTTGACCCACCAACCACTCTGAGAGATTTACGCCGAATTGTCGTTGAGGAGTGGGACAATTTGGACCAACAGTGTCTTGATGAACTTGTGGATAGTATGCCACGGCGAATACAGGCATGCATCAATGCAAGAGGACGTGCTACTGGGTATTAGAGGTAGTGGTGTGTACTGCAATCTGGACCACAAATGCTGAAAGTCTAGCTGTATGATGGTACAACATGCAATGTGTGGGTCTCATGAGCAATAAAACGAGCTGAAATGTTGTTTGTGTTGATCTCTATTCCCTTTGTATTTAACGGTTCCGGAACTCTTGGAATTGAGGTGATGCAAAACTTTTTTTGATGTGTGTATATCAGAGTTCATATACCACCATCGTAACATGATTCCTCTTCGAATCTGAAGCAAATACAAGGTTGGTACCTGGAAATTTTAAAAACTTGATAATTTGACAGATGTAAAATTAACATAAAAAAATAAAAAAAAATGAATTACATTAAATAAACGAAAGTCTTGATATTAAAACCGGAAATGGATGACCAGACTAATTGAAATAACAACTTACCAGGTACAAACCCCTCTTTGATTCCATCATTAACAATTATCAATCTTCCACCCTCTGAAACAGGTTGACAGATCACTCCTTCTACGTCTCCACTCTTTCCTGGCTTGTTCCACAAGTAAGTGGGTGATCCTGAAGTAATAATTCACAATAAATGAAACACAGCGAACAAGGTTTGTTATACGTACATTTGTAATGATTTACATGAGTATGCTATAATCTGATTTTCAGCTTCCCATAGGGTAATGTAGAAACTCACCATTCAAAAAAAAAAGCCATGTTTCATCCAAGAAAACTACAGGTTTTGGGTGATCACTCTGTATGTTCCTAATGTAGTCTCTCATGAAACAGATCATCTTATAGTGAATGGTACAACTCTCTCTAATATGAACAAAGCTATCCCCTTGGCTCCAAATGAATTCCTTCCTTTGCTGGTCTTCCACACTGTGGCATTCCACCTGGGTGAATTTGAAGAGCTGTTTTAGAGACGGAGATTTCTTTACTTCTCAGTACGTTATCCTACCAGCTGAGCCGAGCTTCCCTCACTTTTTCCACGATCGGAGCGATATCTTATCTTTGTATTCCGTACGTGGTCACATCGAGTCAGTCCTTGGGTCCATCTGAACATTTTGTGTTTCAAAAGTAACGTGGCAGCTAGAGGTAATGATGGACCCTAGGTACTTAAAGTGCAGAACACTGACACCACACTACTCAAATCCAGTCCTACATTGAATATGCCATCATTCATCCCTTTTCTTGATGGCAGACATGCATTCTTCAAAAGAAGTGTCCTTTTGGAAGAGTTTTATTCTTTAATTTGATATACAGGAGAAGTTCTTTCGCATTTGCAGTTCTGCACAGCAAAGTTTTTCCCTGCCTGTCGTCACAATTAAAACACTTGACACTTGATGCACCCGTTTTATATACCATAATGTTTTGTACCATAATGTCTCCCACAAGTCCAACCCCTCCTCCACGTGGTGGGAGACGGGCAACAGCATGAAGTAGGGGATTGCCTGTAGGGGTGAAGTACAGTGGGGACTTCGTGTGCCCCAGGACCGCTGCGGTGGCTGTGAAGGCTCTATGGGAACCCTGAAAAGTGACGGCTGACGGGGCTCTGGTGAAGCTACGATAGGCCTAGCAAGCCAGTAGTAGATATCATATTTGCTTTCAAAACAGGAACAGGCCTCGGAAAGGACGGATGCAAACGACGACGACCCGGATATGCTAATGGACTACGAGTTGGGACATTAAACATACAGACACTGACAGGAAAGGTGGAGGAGATTGTAGATGTGATGGAGAGAAGAAAACTGGATGTACTGGGCTTGGCAGAAACAAGATGGAAAGGAGAAGGTCGCAGAGAACTGAGGAAAGGGTACCGGTTGTACTGGAGTGGGAACAGTGAAGGAAGGAGCAGCGGAGTAGGAGTAGTTGTGAGAGATGGAATGAAGGAAGAGGTAAAGGGAATAAGTGACAGGATCATGAAGATCAGAGTAACTGTAAAGGGAAGAAGCCTGGAGATAGCCCAGGTATATGCCCCTCAAGTTGGATGTACAGCTCAAGAGAAGGAAGACTTTGAGGAGGAGCTACAACAGCAGTTGAATGGTCAGAGCATCATTGTCATGGGAGATTTGAATGCACATGTAGGAAGTGAAAGGCAAGGATATGAAAATGTATTGGGAGCAGAAGGATGGGGTAGCAGGAATGAAGAAGGGAGAAAGTTGCTGGATTTTTGCAAGAGAAACGGTTTAGTGGTAGGCAACTCCTGGTTCCGGAAGAAAGAAAGCCACAAGGTAACGTGGTACAGCAGTGATTTAACAAAGAAATCTTTGGTAGATTACATGCTGTACGACTCGGAAATGAAGAGAAGTGTCAGAGATATAAAGGTAATACCATCAGAGGCCTTAGATAGCGACCACAGAATACTTGTAATGAACCTGGGAGTTGTTAAGGATAGCAAGAGGACAGAGTACCAGGAAAGGAGAATCAAAGTATGGAAACTCAAGGAAAAGGAAGTCAAGGAAGAATTCCAGAAGATAATAAGGGAAAGGATGCCAACAGACAATCTTAAAACAGGGGAAGAGGAATGGAAGCAATTCAAAAACATAATGGTGGAAGCTGCAGTGGCAGTATGTGGAAGAACAAGCAACAGAAAGCGGTGTAAAGAGACACCATGGTGGAATGAGATAGTAAAACAAGCTGTGGGAAGGAAGAACAAGGCTTTCAGAGTGTGGTTCCAGGAAAGAACTGATCTGGCAAGGGAAGATTATAAGATACAGAAGAAAGAAGCAAACAAAATTGTCGCAGAGGAGAGGAAGAAGTGGATGGTAAAGTGGACAGAGATGATGGAGGAAGACACCAGAGGAAATAAGAAAGTACTTTATGGGATGGTCAAAAGTAAGAGAAGAGGTCTGCGAGAGGATGTGGTAATGATGGACAAAAACGGAAATGTGGTACACAACAAAGAGACACTCAAGACAGTGTGGAAAGAGTACTTTGAGGATTTGCTGAATCCAAATCGTCTTAGGGAGGAAGACAATGCATTGGAAGATGGAGAAGACAACACAGGAATGGAAAAGGACCTGACTTGGAGAGAACTGGAGATGGCTATAGACAAGATGAAAGGAGGAAGGGCACCGGGTGTGGATGAAGTGAGTGTTGAAATGGTGAAGGCAGCAGGGGAGGTTGGGAAACAGTGGCTGTACCGTGTGATGAGGGTGATATGGAAGGAGAAAAAGACCCCAGAAGATTGGAAGAAAGGATTAATTGTCCCAATATTTAAGAAAGGAAGCAGCAAGGAGTGCAGAAATTACAGGGGAGTCACACTCATATCTCACTGTGCCAAGATATATGAAAAGTTATTAGAAAGTAGAATACGAGGCAAAGTGGAGAGAAAATTGAGAGAGGAGCAGTATGGATTCAGACCTGGGAGATCAACAGTGGATCTCATATTTTCAGTGAGACAGCTCCAGGAACACCACTACGAATTTGGCGAGGATCTGTTGATGGCTTTCCTGGACATCGTAAAGGCCTATGATAGTGTGTGTAGGGAGAAGGTTTGGAAAGCAATGGAAAACATGGGAGTGGAAAAAGGGACTGTAGGCAGAGTGAAGGAGATGTATTGTGGAAGTGTGAGTTGTGTGAAAGTTGGAGGGGAAAGTACAGACCGGTTCAGACAAATGATTGGCCTGAAACAGGGTAGTGCGCTGTCACCCCTTCTCTTTATTGTGGTTATGGACGAGGTAATGACACGGATAGCAGGAAAGATAGGAGAAGATAAGATGAAAGCAATGGTGTTTGCAGATGATCTCGTGGTCTGGGGAAACAAGGAGGAGGAAATTCAGGAGCAACTGAAGGCTTGGGAAGAAACAGTGGGAGAGTACGGATGGAAGTTCAACATCAGTAAATGTGAGATCCTGTTAACGACCAGGAAAAAGGACAGACCAATGAGTGGGATAACACTTGGAGGTGGACAGCTGAAGAAGGTGGAAAGTCTCAAGTACTTGGGCAGTATAGTGGAGGAAAATGGGAGAAATGACAAAGAGATTACGGAACGTGGCAGACAGGCAGAAGCATTTCTGAGAAGCATTAGGAGCTTAGTGTGGAATAAGGATGTCCCACAAAAAAGCAAGGAAGTGTTATACAGAAGCTACTATATCCCGATACTGACCTATGCTTCAGAAACGTGGACAATGAAGGAAAGAGACATAAGCAGAATACAGGCAGGTGAAATGAAGTTCCTGCGAAGTAGGATCGGAGTAACAAGAAGAGACAGGTTGAGGAATGAAAAGGTCAGGGAAATGGTGAAAGAGGAGCCCTTGCAAGGTAGGATTGAGACATCAAGACTGAGGTGGTATGGACACTTAAAGAGAATGGATGAGAAGAGGATTCCCAAGAGGATACATGAGATGCAGATGCAGAAGAGACGACCAAGGGGAAGACCAAGAGATAGATGGCTGAAAGGAGTGGAGGAATGTGTCAAGAAGAGAGGCGAGGACTGGACCAGAGTGACAGCAGAGAGGTGGTGGGAAGAAAGGAGTAAGTGGCGAGGCTTATGTTCCAAACAGACCCAGCCTGGGGCTGGAAACTGTACAAGATGATGATGATGAATGTTTTGTATCGGGTCAAAAAATACCTGTGTTCGTTCTGAGTTTCCGATCGGTGAAAAAATAGAAATCCATGTTCTGGGCACTGACGTGATAAATCAATGAAATTCTTCAACTTTGTCTATGTAGTCTTTCGGAAGCCACTGCAACGGTATTGTTTCACTTCATGGGCTCAGTCTGTGACATTTCACCATCTGCTGGCTTTCAATTTCCGACCAGAGATTACTTATGTTTTGTGTCATCCCGGGCCTTCATCCGTAACATTTCATTTCTTAACTAAATAAGGTGGTCAAGCACTTGCCTCTCATTGTAGTGAAACTTACCGAATTTAGGTCCTCAAAATGATCAAAGCGTTGCTGGAACTTTCAATTTATCTTTTTGATCATTCCAATAATGATCCCATCTGGAATCTACACTGAATTGTTACCCAGCAGCACGGAGATGTCCCTTGAAGTGTGAAATCAGCCATATAAACTTATATTTTCCTGCCGTTGCCACTTATCGATCACTAATATATTCAACATTTTACACACTCCAAGCTGAGGAGGGTTGTTACAGGCAGAGATAATCTGGTCCATTAGCAGTAGTGGTCACAGTGGAATTTACAAAGTAGTATTTCCAGTGTTTGTGTTGGTGTTGTTGCTATTCTGTGTGCAAGGGCAGGAAAGCTGCACGAACTCAGCTCGTGTCCGCAAATTATGACTTGTGAATGTTTATAATACCTTAATTAATCGATAAGAATTGGAGGCAGTTTTCGTCTTGAAGAGAATTTGGAATAACACCTTCTTGTGTCAATTGGTGAACAGATTAAAATCCGGAAATTAAATTACATTAATTACCTACTACATGGTACCATTTAATTGCAGCGGGGCGTGGTGGCACAGCGGTCAAAGCTGTTGGCCTCTCACCATGGCGGACCGGGTTAGATTCCCGGTCAATGCATGTGAGATATTCAAAGTGAAATGCTATGCGCTGTAGTTCAGATTCCATGTAAAAGGAGGTCCCATGGCTCATAATCTCTAGATTAACGGTCACGTAAAACTTCAATCTTCCTTCCTTACATTTAATTTCAACAAATACAGTGTATGAGATTTGCATGAACAGAAACAAAGGAAGAAATACGAAATTACAGTATCTTATCTAGGTTCAGCAGAGTACAGTCATATTGACCATTTCATTTCATTTTCGTACACATGCAGTAGGCCTACTTGTTATTCACAATATGCAGCACTTCACTACTGTAAACTACTTCACGTAAAGAAGTCTGAAATGGTAGTCTGACAGTTTTCTTTACAGAAAGTGAAACACACAAGACCTGACGGTGTCGAAGGTTCACTAAGTGATTTTCTGGAACACATGGAACACTCTATAGAAAATTCTGCAGCGCTTGACAAGATGCAATAGCTTGTGGAATAGTAAGCAATGGTTCATTACATCGTTCTTCTTCTTCTTCTTCGTCTTCTTCTGCCTGGATTACCCGAATTTCCTCCACAATTGTTTCATCCACGAGTTCAGAGAAAACAAGGATTTCGTCATCAAGCAAAAGGGATTCTTCCGCTGCTGGAACATTCTCATTCTCACCAAGCTGTTCTCCATAGTTAGAAAGAACACTACCCAGTACTTTCACACCCCCGGCTTACTCAAAATTGTCTCAGTCAACCTCTTCTTCAGGTGAAAATCCTGCCTTTCTCCAACAATTCCTCACGGTCTCCGGTTTCACTTTTTGCCAGCTTGCAGTTATCATGTCACATGCTTGTTTTGTATTAACCTGTTGCGCATTTGACAGATCTCTTTCTAAGTTTGTGATAATCCTCTCGACCAAGTTGGTTCTGTAGTACCCTTTAAGACTCTTCATTATTCCCTTTTCTAAAGATTGCAGGGTCGAGGTACAATTTACCGGGAAGTAGAAGACCTCCGCATATTGCAGGACTGGTAGTTGCTTGTGAGCTGCACAATTATCCACGATGAGTGCAATGTTCCTTTTCTTCATTTCAGCATCCAGTTTCAGAAGCCAATCTGAGAACATAGTAGCGGTCATCCACACAGTCTTATTTGCGTTGTAGTCAACTAAAATTTGAAATGAGAAAACTCGTATTGAGGCACAGTGTACACATTAAAATGTACAATCAGAAAATTTGACTGATGTTATTTTGCAAAGAGGGATTTTAAAATGACTTACCTGCCAAACTTTTTTGAAGCATCTAGGCTTAAGTCGAATGGCCAGAGCTTATGTGTTCCTGTCTGGTTCACACAGAGGAGAGCAGTTAAACTTTGTTTGGATTTTTTTCTCCCCTACATCTCTCTCCTTTCAAAGAAAAGGTTTTCTCAGTGAGAAGTTGACAACAAAATCCCAGTCTCTTCAGCGTTATAGATATCTTCTGGTGTGTATTTCTGTGCTATTTCTTTCATTGAATTACTTCGCCAATGATCGGCGTCACCTGTCGCAGAAGACTTCTCTTCTCCTTAAATTGATTTATAGATTATACAAGTGCAGATCAAAAAATAAATTGCACTTCCCAGTTACGGCCATTTATTACAACACCTATACAACAGCAACACGCCCATAACGACATACAATGTAACGTCACTTTTCCACATAGTTTCCAAGATACTCCAAACATTTCTGCAAACGCACAACCAACTTGTCGATGCCGGATGCATGGAAAGTTCCTCCAGCGTTCTGCAACCACATGGAGACAGCGGCCTTACCTCCTCATCGGTCTGGAAACTTCGACCACCGAGCTCCGTTTTGAGCTTACCGAACAGATGAGTCACATGGCGCTAGGTCGGGACTGTAGGGTGGATGTTGCCAGAACTCCCACTTGAAATGCTGCAGCAGTAGTTCGCTCGTTTGGCGGGTCTTGTGAGGTGTTGCGTTATCGTGCAACAAAATCACACCGGCGCTCAGCTTCCCCCCGGCGCTTCTCTTTAATCGCTTTACGCAACCGCTTCAACGTTTGACAATACGCCGCCGTGTTGATCATCGTTCCTTTCAGCATGAATTCCACGTGCAGCAAACCCTCCATGTCAAAGAACACTGTTGCCATAACCTTACCGGCTGAAGGTTGAACCTTGGCCTTCTTTCGTTGTTGATGATGAGGGGTGCACCCGTTCCATTGATGGATGTTCTCTTCGTTTCGGGGGTGAAGTGGTGGACCCACGTTTTGTCACCTGTGGCGATTCGCAGCAGAAACCCGTTGCCGTCTGCGGCATAGCATAGCAAAAATGGCAGGGAGGATTGTAAACGTCCCTTGTGATCATCGGTGAGAAGACGTGGGACCCATCTTTGACACAGCTTACGATATCCAAGGCTCTCGTGAACAATGGAGAAAACACACTGCCATACGACATGTTCAGCCGCGTCGCGATTTCTCAGTTGAATGCGCCGGTTCTGTCTAATGATCGCATTCACACTGTTGACATTTGCACGGGTCCTGGACGTTGCGGGCCTGCCCTCGCGATATTCGTCCGTGATATCCATGCGTCCGGCTTCGAATTGCTGTCACCACTTAACGATCCCTTGCCGGGAAATGGCCTGCTCCCCGTACACAGCACTAATTTCACGATGAATGTATGTGCAATTCTTCCTTTTGGCCCATAGGAATCGGATTGTCGCACGCACCTCATATTTGGAGTGTACGTCCAGTCGACGCGCCATTGCATTTGGCTACTATTCACACCATACAAGACGAGACAACACAGCGACCTGCCTAATAGACATGTGGGCAGTATCTGTCCCTTTCTCCGCTGTGCCTACGTTTGCGACACACAGCACGCTGCTGCAGCGCGTTCGTGCCACTAACCTTTTGAACCACCTTCATACTACAGTATGACGATCTCTAAACCTAATAAGCCACCCATTGCTGGCTCTAAAGTCTTCTACACCCAGCAGATTAGCAAACTTTATAGCTTGGGCACTAAGTAGTAGCTCATTAATTGGAATATTCAGGGCTCTTTTCTCATTGAACCACTTCAAAGTTGCAGCATCAATGTCGCAGTTTTTATGCTCTTATCTTCCAGGATTTACAGGATTTGATTTTAACATTTTCTCGATTTATTTTCTCTTAATCCAAAACTTAGCCACTGTCGATTCCTGCTACGTCCAATGTTTGTTTCTTTCCCTCATATATTTCATTAATTATCATTAATTTCTCTTGTAGACTTATTTGTTTCCGGGAATGTGAAGCCATGCTGTCAAAAATAATGTACGTACATTACAGAAAAGAGCACTTCGAAACACCTGCACTACCTCTCCAGAGCGAATCACGACTGCTGCAATGACGACAGTCGATGGAATGTACGACAATGTGTCAAAACACGGTACACTAATGAGGGCGCTACAGTTTCAAACGGCTATTCCACAGCTATTATCATTTAAATCCTAAAGGTATGCATTCCATCTAGACCTTCTTGGAATTCTATTCCTGCTGAATTCCCAGAGTTGCACAATATACCTACTCTCAGATAAGCAGCTACTGTACTGTATCGCTTGCTTCCTTTGCTTACGCAATTGGAAAGTTTGTTCTTCATATCACAGTTAAAGATGTCCTGATAATTTTTGTGCTTAAATTATCGTAGTACTGAGGGGACATTCGTCAGAGGGAACGGAAAAATGGATCGAAGTAGAGAGTTTTTTTTGTTATTGATAGTATCATTGCATAGAAAAGAAATTAACATTGTATCAATGGGATTCATGCCAGGACCACAATGTTTTATCGTTATAGAGGGGATTATCATTGTATCGATAATCGTTCTATGGAGATTTCACTGTATTCTATTTGATTTTAACATTGGGGCAATTCTAAAGGCTATGTTAATCATTAAAGTAGTATCAAATTCTCAAGTGGTTCATATACAAAGTAAAATGCGAAGACATTCGCCATTAAAATCCGTATTGATAGAAGTTAATCGACTATTCAACTAATATGCCAAATCAATTCTCAATTTATATATAATTCTATATAAATAGGACATGTTTCGGCCTTCAATGAGGCCATCTTCAGCTAAACAAGAAATTAATTAAGAATTAAGTTAAACTATTATAAAATTACTTAAATCTAATAACAAAAGAAATATTAATCTTAAAATTGAATAAAATGAATCAATATTAAAATGGATATCCTTACAAATCAAATTTTAAAAATTAAAATAAAATACTTGTCATTTTTCTTCAAAATGTAGTTAAAAACAAGAAAATATTATTGGTGAATGTAAACAAATATTAAACGATATAATAATTCTTATCAAAATAATACACTTAAAATAATTTAAAAGTAAAGTTATTTAACCAATCATCATCATCATCATCTTGAGCAGTTTCCAACCGCTGGTCGGGTCTGCTTGGAACATAAGCCTCTCCATCGTTTCCTGTCCATCCACCATCTCTCGTCATTTACTGTGTCCCAGCACACTCCTCTTTCCTCCGCACTCTTCCTAACTCCTTTTGTCCATCTGTCCCTTGGTCTTCCCCTTGGCCTCCTTCCCGTCATTTCCATTCCAAACATCATCTTCGGTATCCTCTCCTCTTGCATCCTCCTCACATGTCCATACCATTGTAGCCTAGATCGCTCTATTCTATTTTGCAATGGTTCCTCTCTTACCATCTCTCGGACTCTCTCATTCCTTACTCTGTCCATTCTTGTTACTCCTACCCTCCTACTCTGGAACTTCATCTCCACTGCTCGTATTTTATTCTTGTCCCTTTCCTTCATCACCCATGTTTCTGAACCATATGTCAAAATTGGCACAAAGTAGGTCTTGTAGATGATTCCTTTACATTTTTGTGGTACATCTTTATTCCATAACATCCCCTTAACACTCTTGAAAAATCCATCTGCGCACCTTCCCCTTTCATTTATTTCCATCCTATTGCCTCCCTTTTCTTCAATTATGCTTCCCAAGTACTTGAAGCATTCTACTTTCTGCAACTGCTGTCCTCCAAGTGTTATGCTCATATCCAGTCTGTTCTTCTTGCTCGTTGTGATGACCACTTCACTCTTTTGTGCTGAGAACTTCATCCCATATGATAACACTACCTTCTCCCACTCATCTAATTGCTCTTGTACTTCTTCCTCATCCTCTCCCCATACCAGAAGGTCATCAGCAAACAACATTGCCTTCATTTTCCTTTCCCCAATGCTATTTACCACTTTTCGTATGATTTCATCCATCACCACTATAAATAACCAATAATTAATATAAATCAGTGAAATTGAATAAACACATGGTTAAATGCTTAAATGAATAAGTAAATCTTCTTATCTTCAACATGAAGTTAAAATTCTCAATAGGTTCCAAATACTAAGTGTGCCAACATGAACGTAGTTTAGAGCTTGAAATATTAAGTAAATGGATCAGTGCTTGAGACGAATAAGGAGATCTTCACTCATGATGGAGTTAAAATTTTGAATATGTGCCCATTAAGTAATCACGTTGACAAAAGTGCCCTTGATGTAAGAGAACGAAGAAATAGGTGCGACAATGTTAGATAAAATCTTCTTGTGCGCAAATGTCTGTGAAGTAATAGTGGGCAATATGAAGCACATGTTTAGATGATTGAAGAAATGTTAACTGCATTTATATATTAATATGTATTCTTATCTTCTATAGCTTTATCGTGGTTACATACCATACATGCCATACCATACTTATTGGTAGAGACACGATTTTATGGTGTATCGCGAAAATGCGAAATGTGTTTATATGTGCATCAAAGGTGTTTTAAATGTGTGTTTAATATTGTTTGATCATAAAGCACTGAATTTGTCCTCACGACTAAACGCGAAATTCCACCTTATTTGCGATGTACGTCCGTATTTGCGACATCACGAAATAGCTGTTTATTACGTCTCTACAAGATTTGGTGCGATATCGTGAGCCTTCAGTGATTTTCACCTTGTTAGCATTGCTGGTAGAACCCATTTCAAATGTATTTTTAAGTGTTTAAAGCCTAAGCATATCCTAACATCACGTATAGGCCGGACGTTTGTTTTAGACGATTGCCCTTGACCTTGAAGCCTGCCGGTGAGCCTACACACACTCACTCTCTCACCTTATCGCTTCACACTTGTCACCACCGATCTGATGTAATGGAATTCCAGACTTAGCAGACAGTACAGTCCACGCCAAAGTATTGTGTGACGCGGAAGTACAAGTTACATAGTTACGAACAGAACACCATTATATTTGCCAATGACTGTACTTCAGGAGTAGTGTGAAAGAGCGTTGTCAATCATCGGACCGCTTGAGGCAGGTGATAACAACACAGGAACTGTAGTAACTCGCCTCCAGGCTTCCATTAAGATTTTTCACTCGTCTAAAACAAACGTCCGGCCTGTAGCAGGAAATTATTACACAGTTTCAATATTGGCTATCCTGTCGTACTGGGAGACAAGTGAGAGAGTTGGGCCGCGCATTGCTGACCACGTGGGTGCGCTGTGATTTGTAGTTTAAATTTCTATTTCTAATGTGAATTCGCAATGCCGAAAATAACGATGTGTTTTGATAGGGCTGACGAGTTTAAAGACGAAGGCTATCATGTTTTCGATGCGTGGCAGAAGATAGTTATGTGCAAATTCTGCAACATTAGACTAGATTGGAAGCGTCGCAATTCATGTGTGAAACAGAACTTAAGTGAAAATCACAAAAAGAAGAAAAGGATTTTGTCTGAAGGAGGTACCAAAAGACTGATATCAGTTCAAGAGGCGGTCGAGAATGCCAAAAAAGTGAGAAATGACTCCGACGAATTTGTAATGTCAACAGTGGAGGCCTTTTTGAGTGCCAACATTCCTTTAGAAAAGCTAGATCATCCAACAATGAAGGATTGGATGAACAAACATATACCAGGCGAGTTAATTCTTTTTCGTATGCCGCTACACTTACCAGTATCCCGCAGCCCCACTTTTCGTAGCGATAAAAATAATAGGTGGAAAGACGTAGTTTTATGTAAAGAATTTTATCATGGAGGGAAGGTAATTCTTTTAAGATTGCCGAGAATCCACCAACCCACCGTGACATTTACAGCTGAAAGTTTTGCAGCCACCATGGAAACATGATGTGGGATACTAGAAAGTGTAGTAATGACTTAGTTTACTTTTAAATACTTTTAAGTTCATATCATAAACAACAAATAAGTCTGATTTATTAATATTTTAAATTAAAATTATTTGCTTGCTAATAGATTTTTTTCATTGCACTGTTTTAGGAAGTGGAAATTTTCCCACAGCTGACAGGTTACGAAAGAAATATTTGCCCCTATTACATCAAGAAAAAGAAGAATCAACTAGTGAGAAATTAAAGAATCAGCATGTTATTCTACACTGTGATGAAACCACAGATATCCCCCAGGGGCTCACATCTGGTGGGACGTGGGTTGGCGACCATGGGATCCCCAGCTGAGTCTGGCATTGTTTCCACTTACTTGTCCCGGGTTCCTCTCCTTCTTTACTGTCGACCTCACTTGGTCAACTCTTGTTCTCTTCCTTTCCCGCCTTAATTGGCCCTTGTCCTATCTTTCCTGACACCCTCCTTCTGTGAGGGGTCAGCCTTCTTTTTCTTTTCCTTTTACCTCCTGCCTTGTGCTCAAGGCCCTTAAGGAGGCCGGGTGTATGTAGCCCCACCCCTTCTGGTGCACCCTAGATAATGCTACACCCTCAGGGGCTCACGGCTGGTGAGTTCGGGAGTTGGCGACCCCGAGGGATTCCTGAGCTGGGTCCGTTTTCCCATTTTGTCCCTTACCTTTGGGGCGGACCCTCTCCTCTCTCCCCTCCCTTCTCCTCTTTTCATTATATTTCCTTTCTCTTTAAGATTCCCGCACTGTTTTTGTTACTTGGTTCACCGTGTATCTAAATTCCCTTTTAGCGATTTTTTAAGGTATTTTTAATCTACATTGCATTTTGTAAGTTTTTTCGATCTAAATTACATCTCGCGATTGTTTTCAACTTCAATTGCATTTTGTAAAGATTGACAATCTAAATTGCTTTTTGGTAAGTCTTTCAATGCAGGTAGCCGGGCCTTTTAGTGAGAATTTTGAATTTCAATTGCATTTTGTAAGTATTTTCAACCAAAACCACATTTCACACGAATTTTGAATCTAAATTGCATTTTGTTTGGTGGGCATTTTGCACATATTTTGATTCTTAATTGCATTTTGTGGGTATTTTGAATCTAAATTACATTTTGTCAAGCATTTTCAATCTAAATTGCATTTTGTAAGTATTGTCAATTCACATGAGTCGTTTGAATCTACCGTACATTTTGTAAGCATTTTCAACTTCAATTGCATTTTGTAAGTATTTTGAATTTCAATTGCACTTTGTGAATAATTTGGATTGGAACTGGGATATTTCAATCTGAATTGCATCGTGTATTTTCAATTTCAATTGCATTTTGTAAGTATTTTGAACCTCAATTGCATTTTGTACGTAATTTCGATCTCATTTGCATTTTGTAAGTATTTTGAATTGCAATTGCATTTTGTAGGTATTTCGACGCTACATTGCATTTTGTACGTATTTTGAACCTAGCCTTCATTTTGTGTGTATTTTTCAATCTATTCCTTTTGTGAATCTTTTCGTTCTAAATTCCCTTTCTTTTGTAAGAACATTTTGTGAGTTGTTTCAATCTGAGTACCTTTTTGTAAGTATTTTCCATCTCACTTAATTTTCGTTCTGGTTTCCATTTCATTATCATTTTCGCTATCACCCAGATCATTAGGGGCCGATAACCTTGATGTTAGGCCCCTTAAAACCACAATTATCATCATCATCAAACCACAGATAGGATGGGTCGAGCCGTGTTCATTGTGCTATTTAGAACTCTTCCCAAGGGTAGTAGCGAGACTCCTAAAGTGCTAGTAGGTGGTGTCCTAATGCTTCAAAATGTTAACTCGCAGGAATGGTCTCAAGCCATAGTGGAGGTTATTAAGAGACATAAACTTGAATACAAAAATATCATAGGTATTTCAACAGATAGTGCACGATATGTGAAAAAGTGTGTGCAAACTTTACAAGGTTTGATATCAGTCAACCTTCTTCACATTGAGTGTTGGGCACACAAGCTTGATTTAGTAGCAGGAATCTGGCCGAAGAAACTTCGTGTGAATGAGTGTGTAACCAAAACAAAGCAAGCTTTTCTTAATACAAGAAAACGGAAGCATAGGTATATTACATTCTTGCAGCAGAAGTATGGTACAGGAGAAAAGGATATAAAGCTCTTTCCCTCACCAGTTATCACAAGGTGGAATACGTGGTTCACATCAGTTTCCTACTTGGCAGACTATGTCATGGACTTGGTTCAGTATTTTAAAACAGTGGAGAGTGATGCTGAAAGTGTTAAATACTTTCAAAAATTAAGTGAAAGTGAAGTAAAATCAATTTTGTGTGAGGCAATTTTTGTGAAAGAACACTGTGCCTCAACTTCTGAAAAGATAACTTGCTTCGAGGGTTCTAATTATGCTTTGGCACATAAATTTGTTCCAATGGAAAATGAACTCATTTCTGAGTACACGGTTATCGAAAAACTAGTGATGAAACCAGACACATGGAAGGCATTGAATGAACTATCAAGCGATAGAAAGAAAAGTGCTGAAAAAAGGTTCGTAGCCCTTGCCAATGCATGTCACACAAAACTCTCAGATATGCTGGCAAAAGACTCTGCTCATGAGATTTTTAATTCACTCTCCTCACTGTTTCATCTGCCCCTGCTAAGAACTGTGAACATAGTCATCTCTCTTCAACAAGATAGAGAAAATCCCCCTTTTTGCTGGAGTGAATTCTCATGACTTTTTGAAGTTTTACATTCAACTGCAAATCACCTGTAAATCTTTTTCATGTAGTGACGGTAATGTAGTTGAAGATGTATTGAAGGGAATGTTAGAGGAATAGCCTATAGCTGTGAAATGTCTTCAATCTCTGTACATTTCAATATCAAATGTTGACAGTGAAAGGGCCCTTTCAGCCTACAATGATATTTTGTCTGACAAGCATACCAACCTGTCAACTGATAACTTGGAAACATTACTGAGTTACTACTTCAACAGTAAATGAATACTGTAAACCAAGCCATACTTAGTGTGTTTGTTGTTTCCTTCATTGCAACATAAGGCAAAAGTATGTATTTAGTCTAGTAAACAGTTTTTCTACACCGTAAGCAATGGCATTTATTTGCCGCTTTTATCCCGCTTTGCCCTTAGTTTTTACACCGCTATTGTGGTTTTTTATTCACCATAAAATTGTGTCTCTACTTATTGGGCACATATTCAAAATTTTAACTCCATCATGAGTGAAGATCTCCTTATTCGTCTCGAGCACTGATCCATTTACTTAATATTTCAAGCTCTAAACTACGTTCATGTCGGCACACTTAGTATTTGGAACCTATTGAGAATTTTAACTTCATGTTGAAGATAGAAGATTTACTTATTCATTTAAGCATTTAACCATGTGTTTATTCAATTTCACTGATCTATATTAATTATTGGTTACAGAACTTTACTTTTAAATTATTTTAAGTGTATTATTTTGATAAGAATTATTATATCGTTTAATATTTGTTTACACTCACCAATAATATTTTCTCGTTTTTAACTACATTTTGAAGAAAAATGACAAGTATTTTATTTTAATTTTTAAAATTTGATTTGTAAGGATATCCCTTTTAATATTGATTCATTTTATTCAATTTTAACATTAATATTTCTTATGTTATTAGATTTAAGTAATTTTATAATAGTTTGCCTTAATTCTTAATTAATTTCTTGTTTAGCTGAAGATGGCCTCATTGAAGGCCAAAACATGTCCTATTTATATAGAATTATATATAAATTGAGTATTGATTTGGCGTATTAGTTGAATAGTTGATTCATATACAAAGGGCGTCAAGTCCGATGTTGCTAAGTCAGGGTAGTATTTCATGAAACTATGACCTGTGCTCTTCCTTGACAAAATATTCCCATTCAGATAACTATGTTGTAATGAACATCTGACTGGCTTTCTTTCCTAATAAAGCAGCATAATGAACATTTAATGTAAATTTTGATGTGTCGTTGTTTACAATGCTACGGATGCCCTTTCTTTGTGAAGTGGCTGGTTGCATGGCACAGTGGTAACATTCTTGCGTGCTGTGGCCATGGTTGCAGGATCTAATCGACACAGTCAGTTGGCATTAGAGGGTGCGCAAATGCGAGGGATCCGCGCCAGTAGATTCACTAGCACGTTAAAAGATACCCTCTATGGTGAAATTCCGGCACCCTCTCTACTATAGAGCATCCAGCGTTTAGAAAAGACTGTGGGTCTTATGGGCTTTTACTTTTAACGGAAACCCCCCCCCTCTACACTGGTTTTGTTACATCACCTTTTATCATGAAGGAACTCTGAACATAAATATTTTTTGTCATAATAGCTTCCTACAATCATCTGCCAATTGATTATCTTTGTTATTGCATACAAGTATCGTTTATATTACGTCTTAGTAATTTAAGAATTTTCGAGGTTAGCACGCTGGAAAGAAGAGCCTCGTCCTGTGCTGCATGCTCACACGGAGTGGAGCATGTGCTCAGTTCCGTCGGCAACGTAAGTTATAAAGCACTATCCGTCATTGGTGTTATTGTGTGTCAGTTTTATTTTCTGTTCGATCGAATCAGGGCTGCCGACAGTTGGGTTCGAACCCACTATCTCCCGAATGCAAGCTCACAGCTGCGCGCCCCTAACCACACGGCTAACTCGCTACAATATTACAAATATTAATCTAAACAAGACAAGAATAAAATTGAAAGAAACTAAATTATAGCCTAACTAATAACAATAAAGGTGATGATCAACAATATTGCTGACGTAAAAATTGTTGACATCGTCAGCATACATCCGAAAAGGAAGGATGGGACGTGCTCTCGACATCTGTCAATCTGTAATGCGTCATATCGCAACTGTAATAATGTTGTTATTGGTTCTCTTCGCGTATTCTTAATACTGGTCCAATCCGTTAACACCTGCAAAACTGCTCCTTCCTGGGCTTGTTCTATTTCTGGTAGCTTCTGGGGTAGTGTTGTGTCGCTAACTTATGAAAGCGCAGTACTCGAAGCGGGTGAACATAACGTATGACGTCAGCGCTACTTCTGCCTAGAGTTAGCAACACTGTCACCATAAGGCTCCACAGTCTTTTCTAAACGCTGGATGCTCTATAGCCGCAGTGGTTAAAGGGGACACAAAACCAATAACTTATTATTGCTATTTTATTATTTTGTTTCACATCATGGCATAGCTCGGTTACATTTTAAGTTGCAGCTTGGTTCGACCTTAGCAAGGAACCACCTGTACTGAAATACAATGTATGTAAATGACACTGTACAGAAACCTCGAATTACATTCATTTCGTGCCTGTGCTGTTCATGAGTCTCCTTCATTTTGTAGGATGAGCTAAATTTGTCTTAGAGTCTTGTTGAGTGATGGACTGGAGTGTTTTCTCCAAGGAACTTCCTGACGATATGACATGTGCTTAACAGAACTGCCTTTTGCAGTTGAATATATATCAGCGGATGCAGATTCAATGTTGATAGACTACTATGGAGAGTTTTGGGTATAACACCAATACAAGATACAACTATTGGGATTGTCGTCACAGACTCTAGTTTCCACATGTTCTTTATCTCCTAGATGTACTTAGATATTTTATTAGCAGCTGTTGTTTGGATGTTTTGGGTGTTAGGACATGCAACGTTTGTCAGTAATGCCTCCCGGTGTTCTTTATTGACAACAATGACATCTGGCTGGTTGTTACTGATGGCAACATCTGTCACAACTCCTCTGTCCCAGTAGAGCTTGTGTGTGGCATTTTTGAGTACTGCAGATGGTGCGTATTTCCAATAGGAAGTGGAGCTTTCAAGAAGTTTGTACTTCAAGGCCAGTTTCTGGTGGATAATGTTGGCAACTTGATTGTGTCTGTAGTCAGTATTGGCGAGATGGGAACAACCTGATATAATATGTTGAATGGTCTCACGACATTTAGCACAGCGGTGACACATCTCACTCTCAGTTGCTGGATCTTGGATGATAAATTTACGATAGCTTCGAGTAGCAACGACTCTGTCTTAAATAGCTACAACAAATCCGTCTGTTTCCGGGAAGAGGGCTGAGTGGGTTAGCCATGCGTGCAACACTAACTTGTCGATGTGAGGCTGGTCCAACTCGTGGAAACTTCCCATGAAGTCCCTTCTGTTTCCAATTCCTGATCTTGTATTCAGTAGTTTTCACTTCGCTTAATGACTAGTCTAAAGATGACAGGTGGAGCGGTATGCAATTATCAGCTGAAGATACAGTGCGATGGAGAGGGGATGTTTCTACATCTGCTTTATCTCAATTGTCAGCTCTTTGTACTTGCATATTTTATTAGCATGCAAAAATGCATGCAGAGTTGTCATTTGTTTTGTTTGGAGATTCATGATGTCTATTAGTCCTCTACCTCCTTCAGACAGAGGTAGGGTAAGGCATTCTGTTGCTAACATCTGATGGTGCATACGATGGCGTGATAAAAGCACCGATGCTTTTCTTTGCAGATCTTGTAGCTCAGTTTGAGTCCACCTGATGATACCAAAGGAGTATGTAACTGATAGCATTGCAAAGGTGTTTGGTGTTAAGTACCTTAATGAGAACTTAATGAGTGCTAAGTTTTGATGAGAGAACACTGCGAAGCCATGAAGTATACTGCTCAGTGACGTGCGTTTTGATATCACTATGCCTGAGACTTGTACTCGGGGGGGGGAACCCAAGGTATTGGTACAATGCGCCTTCCTCCAACGGCTGAATACTTCTCTGTCCCTCTCCAACATGTATTCCCTGTGCAAAGTGTGAGCTTCTAATAACAGCCTGTGTTCTGCACTTATCAAAACCAAACTGCATATGGATATCTGAGGAAAAGCTCTGAGTGATGAGCTGAGGTATTGTAGGTGCACTTTAGTTAGTTGCATATTGGTGCTACCTATGGGCTGAACTCGGCTGAGCTCAGTAATTTGTTTCCCAGAAATGAATAGTGAATAGTAAAATATTTTCTTTTGCATGTTGCTGTTTGTCATTTGTCACACAAGTTTGTCATTTTTACATTTTTTAATTGCAAGATTTACGAAGTGACACATGGTTACTGGGGAATTTGCTCTTCAATTTTGATAGGCCTTTCAAACTCTCCCAACAATGCAGAGGCATGTGTACAGTATTATTGTTAAGTTGTGCAGGGATTTTGCCCATAAGATCACCTTATTGCAACTTTGATTTTATGTTAAGCAGTACTTCGTTTAGTCCTTCATAAGTTCCCTGTATCGCTTACAGGGAAGGGAATTCAGTATTGCAAGGAATATAATATATGAAAGCAATTCATTAAGCATTTCTAGTTTAAAAATATGTTTGTTCACAGCTCTCAGACTGAAATTTCTGGCAGAACAGTTGATACAGAAGCTCAGGAATGTGAAAGCGACTTAAATGCCGGTAGCCACATATCAAATGAAAGTATGTCAGGAAAAGCGGTGCCTTCTGGAGGAAGAACGTTGGCAACAGGCCACCGTGCTGCTACTTTATTTGAACCTGACAACAATTCCTTCTTCTCTACAAACAGCTTTACTAAAGTGGCTGCAACTGCTTCTGGGACAGGTAATAATGTTAATTTACTTGTTTTATAATCTGAAGTAGTCAGCTTTGTCATTGCCTTCACTGTCATCCAAACTGCCCGTTAGTGTAAGGGAATGTACATCATTTGCATGATAATACACAGAAATTTTTGAGAGAGCCACTGTAGTTCTCAATACGTTCTCAATAGTATTCTAGAGTGCTAGAAAGAACAAAAACAAACAAAATATCCAATCAAAAGTTCTGGGTGCAATTCATTTAAACAAACCTCACATATATGTTATTCAAGGTGCACTGTAAATAAGGTGTCAAGTGAAACTTCTAGAAAGAATATAACCTGATTTCAAGTAAGGGCCATTGTTAGGATCCTGATTTTTCGCGAGACGTTAATTTGCGAAATCCTCCAAAATACATTGGAAACTCTTCATATCCTTCATAGAGCACTAAATTTAGAGTAAGTCGCAAATTGAAATCTCAAAACTCAAAATTATTTTATTTAGCAAAATCATAAAACAATATTGTTTTTAATAATTATTTGTGAAATAATGCCCAAATGACAATTTTTACAATTTCCCAGTCTTGGTACGTTAGCAGCATCCTTCAAGCTACGCACGATTAAAGCCTTATTGATTTGAATCTCTGCAATTCAAAATTGCATTATTTGGTGAGAGCCCTCCCTATAGAATAGAGCCTCGCATGCAGCGTTTGAGACTGTCGGGGCACTGTGGCTAGCCACCTGTCAAGCAAGGCACTGGCGCTAGCAGCAGTCTAGCGCCCAGCTAGTTCAACACGCTTACACTTTTTAACATATTTAATAATCATTACTTACATGAATTTCAGAGTAGTTGCTGGAAATGCTGTCCTTCATTTTCTAAACACACATTTCACCAACGTAGGAAGTTTCGGTACACTCGCTGTAATTCATCCTCGCTGATATTTCGTATCAGTGTAGTTATTTCGTTCTCGAGAGCCTCCAGTGTTCGTGGACGGTTTCTGTATACATTTTGTTTGAGATTACCCTACAAGTACGAATCGCATGGCACTGAAACTTCGAACACATTTACTGGAAGACTTCTTGAGAAGATAAGTTTCCACTAGAAAAAATTCAATGTTTTGTTCCATACCTAACAATGTTCACGGGATACGAGATAACCTACAGTACTTCATCACAAGTCGTAATTATCTCAACTAAGGTATCTTGCCAGCTCCGTATGTAATAAATACAATGACAACATTCTGGGCTTTCCAACCCGTTCTTGTGTAATCGCCAAATGCTAGTCAACTGGTGGTGACTAATCACTCTCCGCCCATCACATGGGCCGGCTAGGCTCCATTCTATAGGGAAGGCTCTCGCTGTATGTAGAATTTTCCTTCGAACTTGTATCATCAGATATATAATCTGTATAAAATTACCTAGTAATTTGAAAGTTCTGTATAATAATTTGTAAGCAAGTTGCAAAATCTTTTGATAATACAGTAGAACCTCGATGCATCGTTTTTCAAGGGGGAGGGGGAAAATGACGATGGATGCGGGAAACGATAAATGCGGGTAACATAAAAAATTTGAGTAAAAAATATAAATAAAGTACGGGTACTGTATTTGGACATATTTCTTCATGTAAACTTCATAGAGACGTCAAAATATTGCAACCACGATGTACGCGATATGATTTCATATGTCATTTTATCACTTGCTCTTTTTAGTAAAAAAGTCATTAATTGTTTCGTCTGAAACGCAAAGCTTCTTCTTCTTCACGATCACCACTGACATGCGAGTACATGAAGGATTTCATCTTCGCTAAGACGGCATGCGCTTCAGCGAAACTCGGGACGACTTGGGGCTCACGATCGTCTTCTTCCTCTTCATCACTCCTCTACCCCGCGCCATCATCGCACAGCTCGGCAATCTCCGCGGAAGATACTTCCGGTGTTCCGAATGAAAGAATACAGCAGTTCCGAGTGTTCGAGGGTCTCTGACCGGGCAAGCTATTTCAAGGCTAAATGACGTCACGCTATGACGACACCCGCTCATGACCGTCTAAATGCTTTCATTGCTGTTCTGTGTGATCTAACTTGTTAGCCAAGCATTGCCAAACGCAGCGTAACATTATTGAGATTACGAGAATTGCGTCGTCAGTGAAGTAAAGTTTTCATTACGAACTACAGATAAAATTGTAATCGCCGCACACAACCAAGATACTACACAGCCCAGAACCACTCAGAATGAAATGAAACAGCACAATGACGGCTTGGCGCTTCGAGCAGAATCGTTGGCGCCTGAAGGCTCGTAGGCGTGGTTATATAGTGTGGTTGCGTGTAAACAATCTGCGCACTGCAGTCCAGCCTACTTGAACTTGCTTCAGCCGAGAAACTTGCTCAAGCCTAGGAACTCCTAATCGTTCGTACCTCGTACATTCTCGCGTAACAGGTGCCGCTATTCTATGCCGCTTCAAATTCAAAAGAACTTTAGCATATATTTTTCTCATAAACGATCAATGCGGGAAAATTGTGGCCAAGGACTAGTGATCTTTTGACGATCCATGCGAAAAAACGATAGTTCGAGGAACGATACATGCGGGGAAATTTAACATTAGTTTATATGGAAAATTTTCGGGACTAAATTAATTGAACGATGCATACGGGAAAACGACAGTTCCGGGAACGATGCATAGAGGTTCTACTGTATTCATACAATTTTCCCCGAATATTTTGTAATATTTGGTACCGACTTTGAACATTTATTCTTAAAAATAACATCTTGTAGAGTGCTGGCAGATCACACGAAGTGCCTGCGGGAATCTTGTCAAAGGGACAGAGATAGGTGCTGGTTGCATAAAATCATAATATTTTTCCATGTCTAATTGCAAACTTGTGACCATGAGAACTGGAGGAATAGTGTCATACCAGAATGGGGCCGATCATGAAATCTCCCGAAATCTACGTACAACTTTTCTCCATTCCCAACCGTGCGAGAAGTGTCAACCCACTTAAAAACGGCATCGACTGTGTAACATCGCAATGCTTTTTCACTTTTATTAGACATCAATCTAACACGTTTTTTTATTATTATTTTAGTGTCATTTAAGGTCTGCCTACCATAATACTCCTAGGAATGAGAGCCGTATTGACGACACTAATTCTATGAGTATGAGAAGAATTGTGTAACAACTAGAAGCTATCTTATGATACCCTTTTGTAAATGAGGGTCAAAACAACATACAATAGAATTATTTGAGTTTTAGTATACTGCACTTTCATAAGGAGAGTAATACACAAAAATAATGAATTGTCAGTAAATACACAGCAACGCAAGTGTTACTGAAGATCCAATAATCGCATAACTTCTAGAGACAACAAAAATAAAGGATCCATTTAACAGTCTGCACTGCATTAAATTTCCAATTCACTAACTACATGATTTACGTACAATAGTAATGCCACGTTCCTTAGTACCTAGATAGAGTTCTCTCATCTAGTAAATAAATGTATTTAAAACTCTTTAAAGCACGCTGCGTTTTCAGCTTAAACTAAGGATTCCTGTACTGGATGATCCTTCTGTGACAACAATGCCTACAAGCTGATCTGTTGCAAGCTTTCACATGATAGACTGTTCCCTTGAAGTCGATTGGAGATAGGAAAGCTGTTGGCATTACCCTTTTGTTGATACAGAGGTTTCTGTCTAGCCAGTATGTGGAGCTAGGCCAAATTGGCAACATAATGATTGACAAGTGTTGTCACCTCTCAATTTTCATTGCATTATTCACATACAAAGGTTGCTCGTATACCTAAATTGTTATTATTAGCTCTATACCAGTCATACCAAGTGTACCATAGAATGTAAATTAATACATTCCTTACTTATAACATACAAATGAGAAGACATCCAAGCTAGGGGCCGGAGAAAGGTAGCATATAAATGAGAAACCTGTAACACCCTAATTTCAATGGAGAAAAGTTGGTACCTTGAACATATGATGTTTTATGTGCTAGAAACGTATGAGTGAGGTTCAATTCTATTTAATTGTCTCGAGTTTTCCTGATCATTAAGTTTCCTACTATTCAGTTTTACAGAAAACTTGGGAAATTAAACTTGGTCAATACTTGGTCTATCCTAAACTTATTTAGAGGGAAAAAAATTCTGGTTTCCTCTGAAAACCATTTTCACTCTGTAATTTGCTAATCTTCCAAACAATTTATCAGCTCTGGGTTAGCTATCCAGGAGTTATAATGCACATGTAGAACTTCCTTGTCAACACGTTGGCATAGCTCTTGGTTGTGACCACAATGTTCTAGCCTCTAAGATGAAATATTTTGTGAAAGGTGTTAAAAAGCAGATAGCTTACAGTACATAAGAACTCAAACAAGTAAACATATATATGACATTAAGAATTGCATGAGAGAATGTACTGCTTGACACAAAAAGTACATGAAGTGAAGTAAGAGTGATTCAGTAATTAAACAGTTTGGCTTCCCAAAGATATTTTATTACTTTTTCCCTGGTAGATTTTCAATAGCCAATAGAAAATAACCCTGGTTATACCTCCCAGTACCCCTTTAGTAGCTATCCTGAATTTTGTAGTACCCAATGGAAAACCCCCATGCATAGTTCCTGCTAGGCAATATATAATTCGGTTTATTTTTTCAAATACAGAAAATTATAGCAATTCAACCACTGTTGTGATCCAACGGTAAGTATAGCTGCTTTTTCTACAGATAGTATGGGTTTGATTGCCAGCTCTGCTATGGAGGATTTTATTCCTGATATGAAAATTGAAACGTGGTGCACTCTGTCTCAGGGCAACAAGAAGAAATCCCACTCTCCGCCATCCTAGAAGTAGTTTTCATGGTTCCCCATTTCTATTCCAGGCAAATGCTGGGATAGTCTGTAACTTATGGCCCCATTGCTATTACAAACGTTAATGATTGTACAATCATCACAATAATACTTATTATCAGACAGATTCCACTCATATACATGTAAACAGGCCCTATGACCAGATGTCTTAAGCCCCTAAATGAAGGAACAAATAGGTACTCTCTTTCTGTGAACCAGGTATCTCACCAGTCATCAGTCATCTTTCCTCCATTGTTTTTTTTTTTTTTTATATATAGGTAGGGTCAACAAAAATAAAGACTGTTGATCAACTACATCGTCTGACACTTCTAAATGAAAAGTGTCTGTGTTTTCCATGGGAAACAAAATCTTGTTTGTAGTTCGATTGTATCTATCCAGGCGATTCAGTGGCATCAAGTAAGCCGTTGATATTGAATTCCAGGAATCCTCATTTCATTAGAAGGTGTGTTATTAAGCCAAATACAGACACTGGTCTGTTACTTAATATGCCTGTGAACCCTATTGCCGCATGTGACGTACCCCTCCAAATAAATACTTCTCCAAATATATCCGTGGCGGGGAGGTAAAATACACAGCACCACTGCAGGCTATAAGCATTATATACCATGACATGACTGATTTAAACAATAGCACTGTAAAACATGATGAAAGTGATTCAACTATATGATGTTGCATTATTATGATACGTTAGGAAGGAGTGTTGACCACATTTTTAAATAATAGACTGTTTTTCTTTTTAATCCTTGATTTACGTGAGATATTGTAAGGATATGATTGTTCTTCAAATTCCTGTTTTTATGTACATCACGAATCTGACATTGGCAGTTCAATTGTTTCTTGGAGGAATGTGAACTGGTATTAAAAGATACAACCAAATGAAATTATAATTTAAAAATAGAAGTAATGATAATTGGACCAGTATTAAAAAGAAAATTAAAGTGCTAATGTAAGTTGTATCCAGAATTTCAACAATGCAGGTTATTTAAGCACTAAAAGGATATCGATGACGAAAGTAGCCGAAGATTGTAATGCTGATGGCTGCATAACCCTAATGGTTTACTAACTGCTGGTTCAGCGTCCTACATCATAACTGAAGAAGTCTCAAAAGATATTGACTACATGAAAAGTAGCATCATGAGAATACCAGATGACTTGCCAACAAATGTCTGGAAGCTAAACAAATTCTGGCAGGTTACAATAGATCGGCTGTTCTTTCAATACCAACATTAATAGGAATCCATCATGTATGAAGATAATTGGCCAAGACCATCACTGTGCCTATATTTGAGAACAAAAGTGATCCTGCAGAATGTGCTAATTATCACCCAGTCAGATCCCAGAAAATCTTTGACCAGTGCATTAAATCTTCCAACAGCAACTAATGATGCTTTGTTAAGGGCTCAGGAACAACTGATTTGATTTTTGCTGCATGTATGCCATGACATGTGGAGAAGAGGGAACTTTTAAATATGACTCTTCTCGACTTCGTATGTTGATGGAAGAACCTTATTCATTGTACTTGAAGGCCTGTCTGCAGTTTCTTTTCCAATCAAAATGAAGCAGTTTGTTACTGACAACTGCAATCTCTTGAACATAGAAGGTAAGTCTGTTGTAATCCTAAGAATGTGGCGAGTTTGTGCTAATTGTTTAGTAAGCACCTTACCTTATATTCAGTGAAAGCGAGCTTCCTTGATAAAATTATGATAATCTACAATTATTATCACTTCCCCTGTGTTATGGTGTATGTGTGCGTGTATATATATATATCTATCTCTGTATAAATTAAACAAGAGTTTTGTCTGTACTTCACATGGAATTCAATAAGAGAACTTTTTATATTTGTATCACAATAATGCCGAAATGATTGTTAGTCTGATACCTGCTTATATGTTAGGTCACACATTGATTGATAATGACTGAATATAATTTTATGAAATTTGGTTTTCAAGTTAGAGTACATGGAATTGAAATCTTGATGGTAAATTATATAATTCATGTAAGGAGTACAGTAAGTGTTAAGAGGAACTTCAAAACATAAATTTGATACCATCTCTGTTAATATTTGTCTCATAAATAACTCCTTATAGCATATGTTGTAAAAGGAGTTCTCATATTTTATGTTGTGTACATTTTTCATGTGAGACTAATAATAACTGAGATATTAACTTTCATACCTAATACCATTTTTCTTTGAGTGAGTCGAATGATACCATTGATGTTAAGGACTTACCTTACATCTGGTACATTCCTGACTCAACAATTCCAAATATAGTGTGCGATGTTGGTAGTTACCAAGTTCTGCAGCTTGCTCTTTACAATGGGAGGGGGTCAGGAAATGGATTAGAGGACTTGCTTCCTCAACGACTATTGGTGGGATGAACTGTTGCCACTATAAAACTACCGGGGCTTCATAAATTAAGCCATCAAATTCAATTCCAATTACTTGCACAAAGCAGCAATAACCTTGGTGTTTTCAGATTTTTACTGGCATTTTCCCACCAGAGATTCCCTGAAAGATGTTATCACATTTTTGAAACACCTTGTACGTGCATACATACATACATACATACAGTACATTTGAAAAATATGAACTTAGTCAAGGTGTTGGCTTTGTATTGACTTGCAATATAGTATTACAATATTTAAAAGAAATATGAATTTGTTACATCCACCTTGTCAATATTAGTCAAATAGTCAATATTATTACTAGTATAATCAAGCCTCCGTGGCTCAGGCGGCAGCACGCCGGCCTCTCACCGCTGGGTCCGTGGTTCAAATCCCCGTCACTCCATGTGAGATCTGTGCTGGACAAAACGGAGGCAGACAGGTTTTTCTCCGGGTACTCCGGTTTTCCCTGTCACAATTTCATTCCAGCAACACTCTCCACTATCATTTCATTGCATCTGTCATTCATTTAATCATTGCCCCAGAGGAGTGCGTCAGGCCTCGGCAGCCGGCACGTTCATATCCTCGCCGCTAGATAGGGGCTTCATTCATTCCATTCCTGACCCGGTCGGAGACTGGAAGCAGGCTGTGGATTTTCATTTCATTACTAGTATAATCAAGAGGTAATACTGGGCCTCCTGATGTTGACGGAACTGCATTGTCGGCCGTCTGAACACAAAATATAAGTAAAATTACAACATGAGCGTCATGATGCAGCCAAAAATGATGACTACAAGTTATTTCATGTTACTCATGAATATGATGTCAATTACAAGTTTAGCCCCTTTATGAAATTTCTTTATGGAATTTTATTGTTACAAAAGCAGAATCAATCGTAATTCTCCTGAAGTAGTAACAATAATAATAATAAACAGAAAATGCTGCGTCTTACCTCACATATAGCTGTCTTGTTGCTCAGAGATCCCAAAAAATAATTATAACGTGTGATGAAAATCGAGGCGTGTAAATACGCGGAAAACTGGATACGCATGCGCGAATCTGGCTACGGATAAACCTATTGTAGATTGGACTTGCACAATGTGCGGGATGATGACGAGAGCCTTTCTTACCGTGCGGGAAGTCTGTGATTCACATTTTCTAACACTCTTGCCATGATGCTGCTTGTAAATTAGAGCTCAGCAACTCCAAATGAAACCCCGGAAAAAAAGGCGAACTACAAGCTTTCTCTTCTCTCTGTCACACTGGCTGTCGGAGGTAGCGCTCGCACAGGGTCTCACTTCAAGTTGCTGAGCTCTAGTATCACGTGCTGGGTGCGTCATCCGCACTGGACGTGTTATCACTCTTTCAGCTTCAATAAGCAACAACTGAGCCACCGTTACATTAAATGTAAGAATAAGAGTTGAAAGTGTATATTTTAAAAGGCATTTGGTATTGTGAGAATTAAGTTTAAAACTAATGATAATGATTGTGAGATGACATATAAAAAGGAACATTTAAAAATAGTCAAAAATTGTACGGTGACACTCCTGTGACGTAGGGTTTTGTTTTTCACTCTTGTATTTGAAAAGTGAATGAAGCTGTAATATGGGCCTTGCTTAATACTGAACCAGAGATCTGGGAGTTGTAATGAAGTCAGAAATCCATCCCCTTTGGGGTAACATTCCGGCACCCCGGCATCTCCAAAAGCCGCAGTAGTTAAAAGGAACTTAAACTCGGATGCTTATTAATATGACGATTGGGCAGATACAAACAACACAACACTAACCACATTCCTCAAAACCAGCATTCTTTCTCCAATTTAGAATAAAATGTAAAACTGCTGCATATTATCAACCCATTGGGGTGTGTGTGTTTTTTTTTCTTTCCATTTGCATCCCTGTACAGGTATATATGAAAACAAATTTTCATATTAAAAAGAATATTTGTACATTGTCTGCTAAGTAATCAGCCCAGAGGCTGGTTGGATCCTCAAAAAGTACTGCCATAGGCAGCACTATAATGAGGCATGCCAGGCAAGATGAGGAGTGAGGTAGTTTGTCAATGTTTTCTTGCTGAGTCATTGTATTATTGTAATGGTTTCAGATTTGAGAAACAATTTAATTTAATCGGCCAATTTCAATTTTTGAAATGGGCTGAAATTGTACATTACTTGACAAATTTTATCATTTAAAATATAAATTAGATATACAGTGAAACCTCTCAATTGCGGACACTAATCGGACAAAATAATTTGTCCGTATCTGGGAGGTGTCCTTAAATGGGAGGGACTACATTTTAAAAACAATTGGGTCAAGCCAGATATAAAAATGCAATATACAAAATACAATACTGTACTATAGTTAGGTTATACACCTCTCCAATTACTGTAAATAAAAGCAGTAATGCAGTCGCCGGCCTCTCACCGCTGGTTCCGTGGTTCAAATCCCGGTCACTCCATGTGAGATCTGTGCTGGACAAAACGGAGGCAGACAGTTTTTTCTCCAGGTACTCCGGTTTTCCCTGTCAAAATATTAAAACACTCTCCACTATCATTTCATTTCATCTGTCATTCATTTAATCATTGCCCCAAAGGAGTGCGTCAGGCCTCGGCAGCCGGCACAGTTCATATCCTCGCCGCTAGATGGGGGCTTCATTCATTCCATTCCTGACCCGGTCGGAGACTGGAAGCAGGCTGGGGATTTTTTTTTCAAAAGCAGTAATGCAGTACGGTACATTACAGGTACTTACAATTTTATGATGATTTCTTTAAAAAATCAGGCAGGTTGGTTTGTGGAGTGAACTTTGAATGAGTAGGTCCCTGTACAAATCCACCATGTAACTGTTGTATTAATGACAGGGCATCAGCATCGCTGCGACTAACAACACATTTCTTCAGTCGCTCTACCACCTGGCAAGCTGAGTTATAATTTGTTATGGGATTTTCATAGTTCTTTCTTCTCCTTCACTCTCACTACACTCGGATCAACCGTTGGTTTTGTCGTTTGCTTATCCTTCACAATTTCATATACATCTACTGAATTGACCTAAATGTCCACAGAACTGTCAATCAAGCTGTAGTCAATGGACTCAACATTTCCGTGTCCCACCTGTTGCAGAAGACTCTGGATCAATTCCTGCACTTCATTTGCCTCGTGGTCTACAACGTCGGCTTCACATTCATTGTTTCGCTGACCTGGAAGTGTTGGAACTTCCAGAGGGAAGTCTATAAGTAGCCACTACACATTCGTTAACATGTCGTTTGCTTCATTTCATAATACTGAATCATTTTAAAATGTATTCAGTAACAAATATTGCCGATTTATGTGCTTGTTATGGATTTTCTAAAAATATGTATTTACATCAAGAAAATCTGAAAATATGTGTTTTTATGTGAAGTAAGAATTCGTCTTTACGCTTGGGGAAGCACACTAGGAATAACACGTTTCGAAAATTGTGCTAAAACGAACGCCAAAAAAAAATGGTAATTACATAAAAATTCTCTCCCTAACCATCAGCATATCTCAAATTATTTATATTTCGTCCTCCAATCTTCACACCAATGTCGAGTTCCTCTAAGTTTAACTTCTGCATAATGATTTCTGCATACAGATTCCAAAAGAATGGTGTCGCCATATGGTGTACCAATTGCTGCCTCTTGTTCTGTATAAAGCGAATGTATGAACTAAATCATATGTATGGGTACCCCCAAGTCAAAAGGGCTTCCCATAATTTGTCATGCTCAACACAGTGAAAGGCCATTCTGTAGTCAATAAAACACATGTAGACTTGTTTTCTGGTATTCACGTTCTTTCTCCACGATCCACCGCAGATTAGCAATATGATCGCGGGTGCCACGACCTCGACGGAAGCCAACTTGAACGTCAGGTAACTGAGCTTCAAGGATGGGTGCAAGACGTTTCTGTATGATTTTTAGAAGAACTTCGCTAAGATGCGGAATCAAAGCTATAGTAAAATAATTTGAACAGTTGCTGGAGTCTCCTTTCTTAGGCAGTGAGATACAGATTGATCTTTTCCATTCCCTTGGCCAGGTGGTAGTCTGTCATATTTCCTGACACAAAGCAGTGATAGCAGCCAGAGGGACAGGCTTTAGCAGTTCAGCTGAGATACAATCGGAACCATGAGCTTTATTATCTGGTAACTCTTTCAGTGCCCATTCCATTTCTTCTTGTGGGATATCTGGTTCTAGTTCATGTGGTTCAACGCTACATGGTGGAACAGAGATACCGTTGTGGGAATACAGCTGTTGAGTATACTCACGCCATCTGTTCTTAATACTTTGTTGTGCAGTCATGATCTTCCCATTCTTACATTTTATTGCTCCTTTACAAGCACTAAAAGGAGTGCGAACTTTCTTTACCTGCATGAAAAGGTTCTGAGTGCGACCCTTCTTGGAGTCCTCTTCTAATTGGCGACTATGTTGACTCCAGTGCTTTTCCTTGTCGTTCCTTGCAGCTCGTTGAAATTCCGCATTCAGCTGGCTAATGAGATCTCTGTTAGATATGTGCAGAGAGCCATTTGTGACCCTTGTACGGTATGTGTTCATGTGCTGATGAAGTAATGATAGATTCTATTTCTTGCCACAGCTCATCAGGTTGCTTTTCATCAGTCTCAAGCAATTCAAATCTGTTTGTAAGCTCAATGGAGTATTAAGTTGGGTCCTTAGAGACATCATACTTTTGTGGAGGAACAAGCTTCTTAATTTTGCAAAATTTAACTCTTAATTTTGGCAGCAAGTAGTTGATTGACGTCTGATAAAGAATGGGTAATTGTTCATAATACTTTATTTTCATTGGCGGAGAACTTGTATAGACGGAGTGTAATATGGATCTTCACATATACAACTACAGGAGTTTTGTTTGACGATTATTATTCTTATATATCCCTTGAGAGGAGAAGACTTCAACTCGAATTCTTAACTCTCCATGGTGAGAGGCTTGCTATAATTTCTATTTCTCCATGGTGAGAAGAAAATAGTCTACTGCAAATAATTCAACTATAGGTGGAAAAGCATTTCAATCCAAGATGACTTCCATACAACTATCCAGATGTCATCCAAGGAGGAAACCAAAGAGACATGGTTTCTCTAGCCCAGCTGAACCGAGGAGGATCTCGAAGAAACCACTACTGTCATCATCACTTTGCCAGTGAGCAAATGTATACGAAATGCCACAAGTTTCTACCAGTAGGGACATTAGCTTTTCATTAATTCTTTATTTATGTTCCATTTCTTAATTTAACATCACTTCCTTATCTGTTTCTATACTTGGTAATAAATTAAATTCATTAATGTATCTAAATTCTTTTATTGTAGTTAGATTACAATATAAGATATCCTGTCCTCTCTAAGCTGTCCCTTGTTTGTTGTCCAAATGAAGTGAGATTAAGAGGGCTCATTATTTATTACATTTTATTTTGTAATTAAGCCCACTCTGGTTTTATTCCATATTATTATTTGATCAGATGTTTCTTTAGGAGCACTATTCAGAGATTCTAAAAAACTCTTCTTAGATGGTGAATAATAATAATAATTGCCAAAGATTTGATAATTTACTGTCCAAGTGGGGCTCATCTTTTATAGATTGTTCAAACTGGTGTCAGTATCCGAGTCTAGAGCAGATCATTATTCATTCTGAAAGAGACAAAACATCTCATCGGCAGCCCAACTGTGGAGTAAAACCATCACATTTGTTGCCAAACAGTGGGGATTCTCCCCAACAGTTAAAAACATCAAGTAGACACCACAATCAGCAATATTGTTATAAGATGTGATATTTCATAAAGCATTTGTTAAGATGGAATCCTGGGTTCCCTGGACAGGTATCAGTAAAATGTAGTCTCCTTTCTCTCTCTTTACTTTCTTGTCCAAGCAAACAGCACAATCCTTAGTTTGTTTGTTTTCTGTTCTCAGGAGCATCTAAAATGTACAGCTTCCCATTTAGTCGACCTTCATCTTTACAGCTATTTTGTCGGCTGCGTTTACAGTAGGGGTCTTCGGTACTGAAAATAATAATACGATTCAAGAGTTTAGTGCTTTTCAGTCGGTCAACACGAATGTACCCAAAAGAGATGGGTTCTGCCCTAATCCTGAAATAAATTACATGAGATTAATAAAACACTAGGATGACCAGTTTCGATCGTCAAGCGATCATCAGATCCATTACACTTAGGCTACAAAATCTATGTTTGAAATACAGGTGAAAATATTTACAATATGTACAATTATTTAGTTGCAGTATTGGTACTGCAACTGTCAGTGTATGCTAAATGCAGTATATATGTTAGGTGACATGCTAAATGGTGATAGCTATCCAGAGATTGTACTTTAGAGAGATTATATGGTTGTAAACTATGGTTAAACTATAAAATTTTTGGCTAACTACTTATCTGATTGTCTTCCGTATTACAGCTACTCGCAGTTTTCGTGCTCACTGGAACTCGCTGTGCGGTCGACTGCGGTGGTTATCTTAACGACTGGTTTTTCCCTGCCTCCTCCCCCCTGTCCCTACGTGCTGTGGGGAGTGGGGCGATGTGTTTATGTGAGGTGTTGCCAACCTAGATAAGATGTATGTTATTGAATGAGGTGGGTCCACAACTATTAAAGACCGTGGATTGGCCCTCGCCACGCGTGGAGCATAACCCATTCGAACTAAGCGTTGACGGTCTTATGAGGACGTGCCTTGCAGCGGCCTTCACAGTATGTACTAGCCACGCGTCTTGGTGAGGTGTACCATAACCAACTGAAGAACCCATTGGTACACTGGGGCGAAACGCTGGCAACTGTTTTGAGCTAGCCGGACCATTGTATCAAATTTCTTTGTGAATTTGTTAATGTACATAGCTCAATCGGACAATTTTACATCCTGTTTCCTACGGGAACAGATATTTCCAATTATGAGGACGTCCCGACACCTTTAATACTGCCGCGAATATGGGCCTTGGTTTATTGCAGAAGCAAAGTACATCGTACACCTGATCCAGATAACATTTACCTATTAAAAAACCCCTAATTTCCCCCCTTTTTTATCTCGCTTGGCTGTGTCGCTAAATTGTGTTTTGTTTCCGACAGGGTGTGTTTTTTAGTAGCGTGAAGAGGGGTGAGCTCTCCATGAACGTGTGTTCATTTAGATTGTTGGGATTGTTTCGTTTGGCTAGGTGTATCTCGATTGCTTCTTTTATGTCAAGAGCTCTGCCTTTCGATTCGTGATGGATTATTTTAAGGTCCGACTCTATGTTGGTAAAGCTGTGCCCTGCGTCACACATATGTTCGCACACGGCTGAATGTGTTCCGTATCTTATCGCATTCCTATGTTCATTATAACGTGTGTCTACTCGCCTTCCACTCTGCCCGATGTAATTAGCTTGACAATCGGTGTCTTGGCACGTTATAGAATATACCCCTGACCTTGAATACGGGTCACGTTTATTTAGATTACTATTTAGGAGGTGCCTAGCGGTTGTGTTTTTCGTCGTGAAAGCTATCTTTATGCCTTGTTTTTTGAATAGGTTAGTGATTTTATATGTATTCGCATTCACATAGTTGATACGCACAAATTTTTTCTCATTACTGTCCGGTTTGGGAATCGTTTTATCTTTATTTTTATGTTTGGCTATAATTTGATTTATTTTGCTTGGCGAGAAGTTGTTTTCCTTTGCTATTTGCATAATAGTTCTTATTTCCTTATTATAGTTGTCTTTTGACATGGGTATGTTTAACGCTCTGTGCACCATTGAATTGAAACTCGCTAGTTTGTGCGTACTGGGGTGATTAGACTGATTGTCGATTGCATGCGAGGTTTGTGTTGCTTTCCGGAATATGGAATATGAAAGGTCGTTGTCTTTACGTTCAATAGTTATATCGAGATAATTTATTTTCCGGTCTATTTCGGATTCCTTAGTGAATTTGATAGAGTGGTGAAGGCTATTAATGGATTGGAGAATTGTTTCTTCGCTTGTTAGTTCAGTATCGTAGATGCAAATTACATCATCTACGTATCTTTTCCATATTACTATTCCCTTTGTTGAAGTCTTTTCTAAGAACGAATTTTCTAGTGCATTGATGAAGATGTCAGCGATTAACCCACTTAGTGGCGATCCCATTGCTAGGCCTTCTCTCTGTGTGTATATTTTATTGTCGAATTGAAACACGTTTTGGGTGACAACGACCCTCAGTAATCTCACAATCTCTTCAATTTCTTTTACCGAATTGTTGGATTTTAAGTTGTTTTCGATAGTGTTGATTGCTTCAATAATCGGAATATTGGTGTACATGTTAGTTCCGTCGAAGGATACTAGCCTGAAGCTAGGTTTCATTTGTAGGGTGTTCAATGCTGTTACTAGTTCTGTTGTGTTCTTTACAGAGTTGTTTTTGTCGTTGGAAAGACGGCATTTTAAGATTTTTAGTAACTCTTTGCTGATTTTGTAATTAGGGGCATTCCTACAATTGACTATTGGTCTCATTGGGCATTCCTTTTTGTGTATTTTTGGTTGTCCCCTCAATGACGGTATTTTCGGGTTCATGTTTATTAGTTTTGATTTTTCGGCTTTGGTCAGTATGTATTCTGTTTCTTTTAGCGCACTTTTTATTTGTTTTTGGAATTTGTTGGTGGGGTCTTTTGTTAATTCCTTGATTTCGTTGTTGTTTAGGAATTCGACTGTTTTTTCAATGTATTGTTTTGTTCAAAATTACTGTAGTGTTTCCCTTATCTGCTTTTGTGATGATTAAGTCATGTTCTTTTATTTTTTGTTTCAACGACTTTATTTCTTTGAGCTGTTTGTTGTTTTGAATGTTATTGCTATCGCCCTCTCGTTTGAGGATTTTTTTGGCTTCGTTAGTGGCGAGATTTTTGGTTAATTCCCTGTCTTCTGCTGGGAGCTTGTGACTGGCTATCTCAATATCTGTGATTAACTGTTTTATATTGTGGTTCGTGTGTGCGTCTGTGCAGTTGTATTTCAAACCTTTGTCTAACATATTCATTTCACCTTGAGAAAAGGTTACGTTCGTTCTGTTGTTTACTCTGCTGTGGAAATTGAATTCATTGTTATTCGTGTGTTGTTCGTTAGATTGATGGCTCTGTGTTTCTCCTAGTTTTCTTAATTTATTTTCTAGCGTTTCATGCTTCCTCGTTGCTCTGATTTTGATGTTGTCATGTAGGTGCTCGGTGAAGCTGTCCCATTGGGCCGCGTGCCAGAAATTACTTAGTTGCAATTGAATGTCGTATAATTGTTGGTTAATTTTTTGCTTTCTTATGTATGCAAATCTTAATTCGTTTTTTATCCAAAGCGCTTTGGCTTGTTTGGTTGAAATGATCGTGGCTGGTGTGTTCGGTACAGTTTTAATTGGTACGTATTTAGGGGTGAGGTTTAGTTCTATACATTTTTTGTTGAACCAAATTGACTTGTCTAAATTCATGAGTTTAAGCCTGAGTGATTTGAATTTCTTGGCTTCACGATTTGCCTGACTAGCCGTGAACATTGTGGTGTTTGAAGCCATATTTTCAGTGTTGCCTTAGTAAACAAGAGTTTAGTGCTTTTCAGTCGGTCAACACGAATGTACCCAAAAGAGATGGGTTATGCCCTAATCCTGAAATAAATTACATGAGATTAATAAAACACTAGGATGACCAGTTTCGATCGTCAAGCGATCATCATCAGATCCATTACACTTAGGCTACAAAATCTATGTTTGAAATACAGGTGAAAATATTTACAATATGTACAATTATTTAGTTGCAGTATTGGTACTGCAACTGTCAGTGTATGCTAAATGCAGTATATATGTTAGGTGAAATGCTAAATGGTGATAGCTATCCGGAGATTGTACTTTAGAGAGATTATATGGTTGTAAACTATGGTTAAACTATAAATTTTTTGGCTAACTACTTATCTGATTGTCTTCCGTATTACAGCTACTCGCAGTTTTCGTGCTCACTGGAACTCCCTGTGCAGTCGACTGCGGTGGTTATCTTAACGACTGGTTTTTCCCTGCCTCCTCCCCCCTGTCCCTACGTGCTGTGGGGAGTGGGGCGATGTGTTTATGTGAGGTGTTGCCAACCTAGATAAGATGTATGTTATTGAATGAGGTGGGTCCACAACTATTAAAGACCGTGGATTGGCCCTCGCCACGCGTGGAGCATAACCCATTCGAACTAAGCGTTGACTGTCTTATGAGGACGTCCTGGCACCTTTAATTCTGCCGCGAATATGGGCCTTGGTTTATTGCCGAAGCAAAGTACATCGTACACCTGATCCAGATAACATTTACCTATTAAAAAACCCCTAATTTCACACCAGCCACGATCATTTCAACCAAACAAGCCAAAGCGCTTTGGATAAAAAACGAATTAAGATTTGCATACATAAGAAAGCAAAAAATTAACCAACAATTATACGACATTCAATTGCAACTAAGTAATTTCTGGCACGCGGCCCAATGGGACAGCTTCACCGAGCACCTACATGACAACATCAAAATCAGAGCAACGAGGAAGCATGAAACGCTAGAAAATAAATTAAGAAAACTAGGAGAAACACAGAGCCATCAATCTAACGAACAACACACGAATAACAATGAATTCAATTTCCACAGCAGAGTAAACAGAACGAACGTAACCTTTTCTCAAGGTGAAATGAATATGTTAGACAAAGGTTTGAAATACAACTGCACAGACGCACACACGAACCACAATATAAAACAGTTAATCACAGATATTGAGATAGCCAGTCACAAGCTCCCAGCAGAAGACAGGGAATTAACCAAAAATCTCGCCACTAACGAAGCCAAAAAAATCCTCAAACGAGAGGGCGATAGCAATAACATTCAAAACAACAAACAGCTCAAAGAAATAAAGTCGTTGAAACAAAAAATAAAAGAACATGACTTAATCATCACAAAAGCAGATAATGGAAACACTACAGTAATTTTGAACAAAACAATACATTGAAAAAACAGTCGAATTCCTAAACAACAACGAAATCAAGGAACTAACAAAAGACCCCACCAACAAATTCCAAAAACAAATAAAAAGTGCGCTAAAAGAAACAGAATACATACTGACCAAAGCCGAAAAATCAAAACTAATAAACATGAACCCGAAAATACCGTCATTGAGGGGACAACCAAAAATACACAAAAAGGAATGCCCAATGAGACCAATAGTCAATTGTAGGAATGCCCCTAATTACAAAATCAGCAAAGAGTTACTAAAAATCTTAAAATGCCGTCTTTCCAACGACAAAAACAACTCTGTAAAGAACACAACAGAACTAGTAACAGCATTGAACACCCTACAAATGAAACCTAGCTTCAGGCTAGTATCCTTCGACGGAACTAACATGTACACCAATATTCCGATTATTGAAGCAATCAACACTATCGAAAACAACTTAAAATCCAACAATTCGGAAAAAGAAATTGAAGAGATTGTGAGATTACTGAGGGTCGTTCTCACCCAAAACGTGTTTCAATTCGACAATAAAATATACACACAGAGAGAAGGCCTAGCAATGGGATCGCCACTAAGTGGGTTAATCGCTGACATCTTCATCAATGCACTAGAAAATTCGTTCTTAGAAAAGACTTCAACAAAGGGAATAGTAATATGGAAAAGATACGTAGATGATGTAATTTGCATCTACGATACTGAACTAACAAGCGAAGAAACAATTCTCCAATCCATTAATAGCCTTCACCACTCTATCAAATTCACTAAGGAATCCGAAATAGACCGGAAAATAAATTATCTCGATATAACTATTGAACGTAAAGACAACGACCTTTCATATTCCATATTCCGGAAAGCAACACAAACCTCGCATGCAATCGACAATCAGTCTAATCACCCCAGTACGCACAAACTAGCGGGTTTCAATTCAATGGTGCACAGAGCGTTAAACATACCCATGTCAAAAGACAACTATAATAAGGAAATAAGAACTATTATGCAAATAGCAAAGGAAAACAACTTCTCGCCAAGCAAAATAAATCAAATTATAGCCAAACATAAAAATAAAGATAAAACGATTCCCAAACCGGACAGTAATGAGAAAAAATTTGCGCGTTTCAACTATGTGAATGCGAATACATATAAAATCACTAACCTATTCAAAAAACAAGGCATAAAGATAGCTTTCACGACGAAAAATACAACCGCTAGGCACCTCCTAAATAGTAATCTAAATAAACGTGACCCGTATTCAAGGTCAGGGGTATATTCTATAACGTGCCAAGACACCGATTGTCAAGCTAATTACATCGGGCAGAGTGGAAGGCGAGTAGACACACGTTATAATGAACATAGGAATGCGATAAGATACGGAACACATTCAGCCGTGTGCGAACATATGTGTGACGCAGGGCACAGCTTTACCAACATAGAGTCGGACCTTAAAATAATCCATCACGAATCGAAAGGCAGAGCTCTTGACATAAAAGAAGCAATCGAGATACACCTAGCCAAACGAAACAATCCCAACAATCTAAATGAACACACGTTCATGGAGAGCTCACCCCTCTTCACGCTACTAAAAAACACACCCTGTCGGAAACAAAACACAATTTAGCGACACAGCCAAGCTAGATAAAAAAGGGGGGAAATTAGGGGGTTTTTAATAGGTAAATGTTATCTGGATCAGGTGTACGATGTACTTTGCTTCTGCAATAAACCAAGGCCCATATTCGCGGCAGTATTAAAGGTGCCGGGACGTCCGCATAAGACCGTCAACGCTTAGTTCGAATGGGTTATGCTCCACGCGTGGCGAGGGCCAATCCACGGTCTTTAATAGTTGTGGACCCACCTCATTCAATAACATACATCTTATCTAGGTTGGCAACACATCGCCCCACTCCCCACAGCACGTAGGGACAGGGGGGAGGAGGCAGGGAAAAACCAGTCGTTAAGATAACCACCGCAGTCGACCGCACAGCGAGTTCCAGTGAGCACGAAAACTGCGAGTAGCTGTAATACGGAAGACAATCAGATAAGTAGTTAGCCAAAAATTTTATAGTTTAACCATAGTTTACAACCATATAATCTCTCTAAAGTACAATCTCCGGATAGCTATCACCATTTAGCATTTCACCTAACATATATACTGCATTTAGCATACACTGACAGTTGCAGTACCAATACTGCAACTAAATAATTGTACATATTGTAAATATTTTCACCTGTATTTCAAACATAGATTTTGTAGCCTAAGTGTAATGGATCTGATGATGATCGCTTGACGATCGAAACTGGTCATCCTAGTGTTTTATTAATCTCATGTAATTTATTTCAGGATTAGGGCATAACCCATCTCTTTTGGGTACATTCGTGTTGACCGACTGAAAAGCACTAAACTCTTGTTTACTAAGGCAACACTGAAAATATGGCTTCAAACACCACAATAATAATACGATTGTTTAACTATAATCGGCAATGTGTAACAAAACAACTACATGAGAAATGCACCCAGATATAACAAAACAAAGAAAATCGAGTCACTTTACGGTTGTCTGTTATCTTGACTTGTTTTTTGTTGGCAGAGGCCACGGCGTGAACAGTATTTTCAAACCGATATAATTCGGCCATTATTTCCTCAGAAACGTTATGGTGCGTCACAAAATGTTTGATAGTCCATAGAGCATTGACAGCATCATTAAAATCCACCGTATTATTCTGCGGCTCTTCATCGTCATTAATAAAATGCCGTAGTATAGGCCTAAATTAATGGATTTTCATTTGTCTGAAGACGCAAGATTATTAGAACACAGAATCAGTCGCGTAGTTTTAATGGTTTGACGAGAAGTCCTAAAAAAACACGAATTAAAATTATAAAAGCGGAAATAATATTTTTTTAAATATATCAGCGATCGTAAAACACTTCCGCTCATCTTAAGCTTCAGATGCTGTCTAACTGTGTTTTATGGCTGCTTCCTGTTATTTTGAAAGGCTAACACAAGAATAGCACTTGCTTATTACGCAAGCTGTTCTTCCTTGTTACGACACTCTGGCAAGCGAGTGTCGCCGTGACCACCGGTGTCGCTCAAGGCCATCATAACATAATATAGCACGAGGTGCATCCTTCTGAACGGAAGTACAGGCGGTAACAAAAGTTTGCATTCGAACATACGTCCTTCCTCAGAACACGCAACGTATAAATGACGCTTTACATTGCAAGGGACTTAAAATATTATCGTATAAGCGTGAATAACGAATAAATGTAAAACGTATATCGGAGATAAATTAACATGGAAAGTATAGGCATTTTGCCGGGACCAGGAAAAAATCGTATAGAAAACATATAAATATGAACAGTATACAAAAAGTTTTACTATATTTAACTAACTATTGAAGTAAAACATTGATGATAAAGGACAATACTTTGGATGTCTAAAAAAAAAGGTTTCCTTAAATTACGGTATTTATGTCTCTTGTACCGAACCAAACTTTTTACCGAGTTTTTTATCGTCTCGAACCGAGGTCGGTAATTTCCTTTGTACCGTACCGAAACCGAAAAATCGGTGCACCGTCGACCCCTAGTTTACAGGCATTTTTATTCCGAATACCCCCACCAACTCCCTGATGACTTGCTGCCTGAAGACTTATTTCTCACGTCAGGCCTATTTGCTGATTTTTCTTGAAATTTGGACAGGTGAAAACAGTTCACTAAAACTATCTCAGTCACCCACAATTCAGGCTTTTCACCACAAAACCATAACAGTAGTGGTCTGCTCGGTCGACCCCAGATATTTTGCTTTTGTAAGTCTGCAATGGCCACATGCTTAAAAATATTTTCTTGTCCTTGCTTATTCCTTGTCACCACTCATTTTCAGATTCAGAAACGCTGTCACTTCCAGAATCCATAAACGAATCTACATCCGAATCACAACTGTCACACACGTATCGTCAGGATCCATGCCATGGCTGGTTGTCAGTATGTTACTTTCAAACGTAAACACTTAAATGTCAGCAAGCAACTACTTCTAAGAATAAAGCATCTCGGGGAAGACAAATAGAAAATGGCAGCACGGACTAGAGATATGTGTAGGCAGTAAACTAAATAAACCTGTCTGCCATTTTTGTGCAAATATACGAAATATATAATCCTGAAATGTTGTCGGGCTTGGTTGACAATGTCTGACTTACCAGATGCCAAAGGGTTAACCAAGGATAACTTATTAATACCAAACAACAATTACAAATATATTTTCATTAAAAACTACACACCACAGTCAATCTGAATTATCTCACCTTACAGGTTAACATACTGTTCGATGCAGTTGTTAAATAAATCATCCAAACATCTAAATTAAAATCCTGTAATGCTTAACCACACATGCCTAAATCACCTGCACAATATCCCTCACTCCACCACCCCGCCACAGCACACGGCAGAACTCACTTTCCCGCCTGCATTCAGACACCGCTGATCTAGCGAACAGACCTGTTGCAGCTTGGGGGAGTACACTTGTAATACAAGTTCTGCAGTCTAAACGTCTTTAATATTTTCACTCTCTACTAAATTTAAACTTTTAATTGCAATATTTAGTTTCTCTTCAGCCAGTATCTCTTCTTGTCACAGGTATAATATACCATTTCTAACAACATTCAACATTCGATAAAGCAAATTAATTTGTTCTCAAAAACCAACTTCATTGATTAATTTGGTCCAGCATAGCATGTCTAACTCACCACATGGATCTGAACACAACAGCTGAAAAATAACCCAAGAAAGAACAAACATAATTCCTGGTCCTCGGTCTGCACAACTATACCCATATATAGTTTTCGAAGACTAGTACACTTCTTAAATCTGATTTTAATGCGTCGACGGAGAAGGTGCCAAATATATCCAAAAGGTATACAGTAAAACCCCTGTAATCCGTCTCTTTTGGGACTGAGGGTATGGTCGGAACGCAAAAATGGTCGGATTATCATAAAGTGCAGAAAAATACGGATTTACATTAAAATAAACAATCTCTGAACTCAAAAATGACTACTGTATGTATGTATCTATCATCACTGTACATGATTAAATATCTTTCAGATTTCTTCTCCATTCTTTTATTGTCGTAACGCCTAGATTGAGTTCCTTGGCAATTTTGTCGAGTCATCGTAGTACTGCTAATTTTTCATTTAATGAAAGAGTAACGTGTTTACGTTTCACTCCTAACACGTTGAAAAAACACACACAATGTACAGTAAACAAACTACTGTACGTCACTGTAACTAACACAGAAGAACAATGTCGTAAAACCAACGAACAGTAAGCACTAAGAACTTCACAGTACAGTACGTACTATACAAACCACGGACGACAGAAACGATACGAGAGATGACAAGCGATAACAAGTACCTGTAAACAACAGTGGCGCGACGGGTAGCGAGTCACCGCCACGAGTCAGGGCAAGTTCGGCTCGAGCACGGTCGGATCAACCGGAACGGCGGACCACCTGAGGGCGGACGACGGGGGTTCTACTATATGTCAATTAGACATCTGCATGAACAGTGACAAATATTTTTCACCAATTCTTTTTCTAATTCTGTGGTTGTGTGTGTACAAATTTGAACTGTGTTTATTTTATTGGTTTCTTGCCTGATCAAGCCTAGTTTCTTGCTGAAACTTGTACCTGAAAAACTTTCTGGATAATATAAATTATGGTAGTGTTGGCAAGGTGGACAGTAACAAGTTATAGGGATAAACTAAATAAAGATTAAAAAAATAAGCTTATGAGAACTCTCATGGGTGACATATTCCCCCTCGTGTTTGAATATTCTGCCAGGTTCGAAGCAGGAGACAACAGCTTGATCATGTAATTGTTGAACTGTGTGTGTGTTGTAACAGACCCTCATAATGTCACTGAAGAGATGACTGTGCACAGTAATATGGCCAAATGTGGAAGTGCAATGTGTGATCCGGTTTTTGTGTATGATTGGCACCTTAACAGAATATCCTCGGCACTTGTTGAGGTTCACATAGCAAATGTCGAGTCGCAGAAACAGATGTGGCATAGGTGCAGCAAATTGGATCACAACAAGATGAGCAACATTCTGGCTGGCCAATCGCGTCCATCTCAGATGACTTGTCTTATCGGACCATTGAAGAAGCACCTGGATGATAATTGATCAGCAAATATATGGCGGCTGGCTGCGTGGCTCAGGGGTAACGTTCTCGCTTGCTGGGCCCAAGGTTGCAGGTTCGTATCCTGGCGCAGTCAGCTGGCATTTGAGGGTGCGCAAATGCGAGGGAGCCGTGTCCGTAGATTTACTGGCACGTTAAAGATCCCCTTCGGGGCAAAATTCCGGCACCCCGGCGTCTCTAAAAGCCAGTGTAGTTAAAAGGGACGTAAAACCAATAACATTATTATATTACAAATATATGGCCATTCAGCATGCTGTCCTGATTTGGCTTCAGGGATTGGGTGTAGATTTTTTCTAAGCCAGAGTTTATGCCATGCTGCTACCATTGGAAAATGTGCTTCAACAAGCAGTGGTGATTCCTCCATGTAAGACGTGAGGATCATCCTACAGTCAGCTCTAAGCTGTAACTATTTTTAAAATATAAATTAATTGGTTTTTAAACGGTCTTTGGTGCTACCTTGCGCGTCCTCTCGATAAGCTCTGTCTCACTGTCACTGTCAGTACTTGTAACTAGTTCTACATTTCACCCCTAGATGGCTGAAGTGTGACCTTCATGGCCCGAAGTAGGAAGCTGAGGAAGGAAGCCTTGCATCCTCAAAGCACGTGTTTATAGCTCAAGAAAATGTATGGGTAGCCCTTGAGGGGGAAGGGGGCAGGTTTGGTCTGTTGAATGGCGCTCTGAGGACGTCGACTGAGATCCTCAAGTCTAGCTATTGGTTGAATTTAAACCAACACTACGGGCTTATTGGTTACGATTTGGCGCTGTGAGAAATGGATAGTTTGTTTTCAGCATGTGCACATCTTTGGAGTGGTATTCGATCGTATTCTGTTTGTAATAGTGCTGTGCGACTGAATAATATTAGACAGTCTCATATCTCAATTTAGCCCAGCTATAATAATTATCTTAAGTTAATAAATAGCCTATCCTATTACATCCTACACATTGTAAAAATCAGGAGTCGCCACTGTCGAAAACACTGATAACTGTTGAATAGTGATGTATGTCAATGTCTTATTGCTGTGTACCCTTCTGTCTACAAAATAGTCTCCAATCAAGGTCTTGATACCTCGCAACTCCCATATTCAGTGGGATTTTTTTGGACTTTATTTGCATTGTAACTGCTATTCAGCCTCACGAAAACATACCAGAATGATCTGCAGAGTAACTAGTTTTCATACAGTAAAAGAAGTTCATTTAGACATCACTGAAAATGGCTTTCAATATTTCGTGTTGAAAGGAGTTTCCAAATCAGTTAAATATTTTCAGAAATAATTCTGGGTACACACAAAATAGCCTTATATCATCATCTTGCACAGTTTCCAGCCACTGGCTGGGTCTGTTTGGAACACAAGCCTCTCCAACGTCTTCTGTCTTCCCACCATCTCTCAGCCTCCACCCTTGTCCAGTCTTCTCCTCTCTTCTGCACCCTTTCTTCCACCCCCTTCAGCCACCTGTCTCTCGGTCTCCCTCTCTGTCTCTTTCCTTCCCAATTCGTCTCGTGTATCCTCCTGGGTATCCTCTTCTCCTCCGTTCGTTTTACATGTCCATACCATCTAAGTCTAGATTTCTCTATACCATCCTGTAATGGTTCCTCCTTCATTAATTCTCTGGTCCTCTCATTTCGTATTCTGTCCATCTTTGTAGCTCCAATACTGCTTCTCAAGAACCTCATCTCACTGTCCTGTATTTTGCTCTTCTCCCTTCCTTTCATAACCCAGGTCTCCGAGGCATACGTCAGGATAGGGACATAGTACGTCCGATATATGATCCTTTTGCTGTTCTGAGGGACATCCTTGCTCCATAGCTTCTCACACTCCTCCGGAATGCTTCTGCCCGTCTCCCCCGCTCATTTATTTCTCTATCGTTTCTTCCATTATCTTGTATCAGACTTCCCAGATACTTGAAACTCTCCACTTTCTTCAGCTGTTCCCCAGTAATTGTTATTCCCATTGTGGTTCTTTCCTTCTTCCTTGTTGTGATCGCCATTTCACTCTTATTTATGCTAAATTTCATCCCATATCCTTGTATTATTCCTTCCCACACGTTCAACTGTTCCTGTACCTCCTCCTCGTTTCCCCAAATCATCAAATCCTATGCAAACACCATTGCTTTCATCTTTCCTTCCCCAATTACTTGTGCCATTCGGGTCATTATGTCATCCATCACCACAATGAAAAGTAACGGTGACAGTGCACTTCCTTGTTTCAGGCCGTTTCTCTGTTCCAACCAGTCCGATCTCTTTCCTCCCACTATCACACAGCTCACGCTTCCCTTGTACATCTCCTTTATCCTCCTTATAGTCCATTTTTCTACTCCTCTATCCTCCAGGGACTTCTATACTTTGTTTCTGCATACATAGTCATATGCTTTCTCAATGTCCAGGAAGGTCATCAGTAGATCTGTTCCATACTCATAGTGCTGTTCTTGTAACTGCCTTACAGCAAAAATCAAATCCACTGTGGACCTTCCTGCTCTGAAGCCATGCTGTTCTTCCCTCATCCCTCCTTCTATCCTAGTCCTAATTTTCCTTTCCAAAACTTTCTCACGCATCTTTGCACAATGACTCATCAGTGTTATTACCTGATAGTTTCTGCATTCTGTTCTACTACCTTTCTTGAAGATCGGGACAATTATCCCCTTTTTCCACTCCTCTGGGGTCTTCCTTTCAATCCATGCTGTCTTCATCACTCTGTACAACCATTGTATCCCTACCTCTCCTGCTGCTCTCACCATCTCCACACTCAACTCATCCACACCCAGTGCCTTCCCTTCTTTCATCTTCCTCACTGCATCTTCCACTTCTTTCCATGTTAAGTCCTTTTCTGTTTACAGTCCATCTTCCTCTTCCCCGATTTCTTCTTCCTCGCCGTGGTTTCCATTTGGGTTCAGAAGTTCTTCAAAGTATTCTTTCCGCATTTTCTTCAGTTCTTCCCTATTTTCTATCTCTTGTCCCTTTTTGTTCACCATTCTAACATAATCCGTAGGATCCTTCCGCCTCTTATTTTTTTACCATCCCATACAGGACCTTTTTTGTACTTCACTATCCTCCTTCATCATCTTTGTCCACTCTTCCATCCACTTTTTTCTCTCCTCAGCCACTACTCTCTTTGCCTCCTTTCTTTCCTGGTACTCTTCCCTTGTTTCTACCGTCCCATTTTGATACTACCTCCTAAAGGCTGTATTCTTTTCCCTTACTATACCTTTTGTCTTCTCATTCCACCATGGTGTTTACTTCCACCTCTTCTTACTACTTGTCCTCCACATACTGCTTCTGCTGCACCTACTAGTGTCTTCTTAAATCTAGCCCATTCCTCTTCCACCCCTCTTACTTCATCTGTTGGAATTCTTTCCTTTACCATTTTGAGGTACTCGACCCTTCTATCTCCTTCTTTCAGTTTCCATATCCTTATATGTCTTTCCTGGTTCTCAGTCCCTTTCTTCTCCTTAGTCCCTCTCAGGTTCATTACCGGCAATCGATGGTCGCTATCCAAGTTCTCCGATGGTATAACCTTGATGTCCATGATGTTCTTATTTAATTCTCTCTCATACAGTATACAGCCGGCCCCGTGCTGTTGGGGTAGCGCGCTTGTCTCTCACCCGGAGGCCCCGGGTTCGATCCCCGGCTCCGTCAGGGATTTCAAAACTGACGTGAGGGTTGGAACGGGGTGCATTCAGCCTCGTGAGGACAATTGAGTAGCTGTCTGACAGTGAGACAGTGCCCCGGTCACGAAAACCAAGATTAACAGACGAGGGGACCCGACGCGCTGGCCATGCGTCACCCCAAAATCTGCAGGCCAATTGGCTGGGCAGCGGTCGCTTGGTAGGCCTAGGCCCTTCAAGGTCTGTAGTGCCACAGGGTTAGTTTAGTTAGTCATACAGTATATAGTCGACCACCGACTTCCTGGTTAAGTCATCACTAAGGTTTGGTTGTTAAGGAAAAGTCATATATTTTTCCTGAGCTCATTTTGACCAAAATCTGAAAAATAAGTTTGAATGACGGGTCCCTGACCACGTTTTTAAGCAATTTGATGTTGCCTATAAATGCATATTTCAGCCATTTTTATTGTTTTGGTCATATTTGGTTATAATTTCAGCATTTTTGTTTAAATTGAGGCGTCGTTAACAAGGTACGTGTTACCTGCGTCGAGTTTCAAACGCAGGATTTCCGAATAGTGTAGTAGATGTATTTTTCTGTCTTTTCCCGGAACAGGCAGACGCCGACATTATATCATATATATATCGTAGACTATATCATAAAGCAAACTAATACTTCGTTTTTTTTTCTCTCTCTCTCTCTTTTAGGAAAACCGAGCAAGAATTGCATCTCAAGGCTATGATACCGAATGAATGTTAAACATTTTAATGTACTGTAGCTCTCTGTCAATTTGTATGATTAAATGTGTCTGGTGTATTATCGCTGATCACGTTTTGGCACTTAAGACGTTTACTGTATGTTCATGTCATATTTCGTAGTTTTTTAGGTCATATTTTATAGTTTTAAATTTAGCTAGTTTTTAGGGCATATTTGCATGCATATTTTGTACTTCTTTAGGTCTTAAACTTCCGAACTCTAGTCATCACTGTACCATGTGATTGTGTGGCTCTCTCTTTTCTTGAACCAGGAGTTGCCAACTAGCAGGCTGTTCCTTTGACAGAAGTCCATCAGTCTCCTTCCTTCCTCATTTCTTCTGCCCCAACCTTCTGGTCCAAGCACACTTTCATACCCTTGTCTTTCTGTTCTGACATGGGCATTCAGATCCCCCATAACAATCATATTCCTTCCTCCCAGCTGCTTCTGCAATTCCTCTTCAAACTACTCCTTCTCTTCAGAGGCACAGCCTACTTGTGGAGCATACACTTGCACTATTTCTATGATCTCTCCCCTCGGTGCTATTTTCACTTTCATCATCCTATTACTTATTCTCTTCACTTCTTCTTTTAAACCATCTCGTACTACTACTACTCCCACTCCATTCCTCTTTCCCTCTTCATTCCCACTCCAGTACAGTCTATAGCCTTTTCTCAGTTCTCTCCTTCCTTCCCCTTTCCACTTTGTTTCTGCCAATCCCAATAAATCCAACTTCCTTCTTTCCATCATATCCACCTTCCATCATATCCACCATCTCCTCCACCTTCCCCGTCATCGTTCTTATGTTTAAAGTTCCAAATCTTAGTCCGTGAGCACAGCTAGGTCGTCGTCCATTGTATTCGTCCTGTCCGAAGCCTGTTCCCTTCTTGAAAGCAAAAGTCTTATCCACTACTGGCTTGCTGGGCCTATCGTAGCTGCACCAGAGCCCCGTTAGCCGTCACTTTTCAGGGTTCCTGTAGGACCTTCACAGCTACTGTAATGGTCCCGGGGCACCCGGAAGTCCCCACTGTACTTAGCCCCTAAAGGCAATCCCCTACTTTGTGCCGTTGCCCGTCTCCCACGATGTGGACGAGGGGTCCACGACTTATATAAATGGTACAAATATTTACCATCCCACGGCATAGCTTTGCTCGTTATATCGTGCAGCTGCAGCAAGTTCGGAGATCGTAGGTTCAAATCCCGGTGCTGACAGCGGTTATCCTGAAGATGGTTTTCCCCTGGGTTTCTCCACACTCCGTCCAGGCGACTACCGGGATGCTACCTTACTTCACTTCCAGGGGTGCCTACCCCATTAACCCTGATAAAGTTATACACACTACTAGTCATCACAGCAATACAGGTTATCAGACAAGTTCAACACTAACTGGGGCTGATGACTAAGATGTCCCAAGTTCCTCAAATGAATTACCAAAAACAGATATATATATATATATATTCGTACTCAGGATATTTCGTAAATTCAGTGTATGGGATGGTGCAACAGTCAAGCTGCTTGCCTCCCACCAATTTCCGGTTATGTTTCTCTTGGTGGTTCGGATTCCACATAAAGTGGAGGAGATCCTGTGGCTTATGATCACAAGATTAACATCATGTGAAACTACAAGCTTCCTTCTTTCCACATATCCTGAGAGATCATACACTTAATTATGGCATTACAATACTTAACATGGTAAGCAAGTTCCATGCATTCTTCCAGCTGCTTGAATATCTTGAATGGCTCTTATGAAAGTCACCATGCTCCATAGCAAGTGGTCTCTTCTCATGCTGCTTTTAAGTAGAGCACTCTCAGCACAGTGAACGTCCATGTTTCAATGCCAATGCATTTTAATTCAAAATGCTCTTTGTTCCCAAAGGCACCAGAAAATCTTATACTCCAATTGAGCATCTTACCAAGACACTTGCTAGTACATACTGGGAAGGCCACTGCAAGGTTCTTATGAACCACAAGCAGTGTCAATGTACTATGAGAGCTATGCTCCCTTATTGTAAAACTTGCCTGCCTGCCAGATCGATTCAATGACCAAAGGATCCAGGAAATTTGATTCTCGATTGAGCATAATGACACTGCATCAAATGTAATGTAATCAACAAAGTTTAGATAGAAAATGATGAAATGCTGGAGCTCCACTGATTTGGGTAAACACGACACAAGAGTAGCTCCATTTGTCAAACTACTGACGTCACATGCATCACTGCTTTTCGAACTCTGTCGGTGCATCGCAGGGCGCATGCGCAGGGTGTGTCTAAAATGTGAGATGCGCGAGGGAAGAGTCGTCTGTTTAAAGAAAAGAGATAACGCGCGGGGTGTATTTCCTGACAGGAGTATTGAATTTGTGCCGGTCCCGTGGTGTTAGGGTAGCGTGCCTGCCTCTCACCCGGAGGCCCCGGGTTCGATTCCCGGCTCCGTCAGGGATTTTAGAAACTGACGTGAGGGCTGGAACGGGGTGCACTCGGCCTCATGAGGACAATTGAGTAGCTGTCTGACAGTGAGGCAGCGCCCATATCACGAAAACCAAGATTAACGGCCGTGGGGACCCAATGCGCTGATCATGTGTCACCCCAATATCTGCAGGCCTAGTGGCTGGGCAGCGGTCGCTTGGTAGGTCTAGGCCCTTCACGGGCTGTAGTGCTAGGGGTTATTATTATTATAGTATTGTTGTTGTTGTTTCTTATGGCTAGCCCGGATTCCAATCCATCAGCTTTCTTGCGTTCCAATAGAGTTGTGTGAGGTTTCCAGAAGTTCTAGCAGTCACATCAAGTTTGTTGCAATGTAGCAGGTGCCCCTTATCCATTTTACTTCCAGGTTCGTGACAGTGTGCATTCTTCAGATCTCAGGATGTTGATTCGTTTCAGATGAGCTGCAAGGCAGTCGTGGCCAGTGTTAAGTCTGAAGAAGGCTACAGCTTCTCTTCTTGGTGTTAATTTATACTGATCCCATTTAGCATCAATGTCTTTCCATAATTTGGTTTCTGCTGTTTTCTTTGCCATTTCTTCATACCTGTTTTTGATAGTATTCTTCATGATCCTTTTTGCTGACATAAAATCAGTCTGACTGACAGGTTGTTGTAGTGTGGTACCTTTTTTTGCTAATCTGTCTGCCTCTTCATTTCCTACTATTCCAACATGAGAAGGGATCCACTGAAATGTGATATGTTTGTGGAGTCTTTGAAGGGTTTTTATCATACAAAAAATGTCTTTCAGTTCTTCATTTTGGGGCTTATAATTTGACGAGATGGCTTGGATGGCTGCTTTTGAATCTCTAATGATAACGCATTTTTGATAATCAATGTTTCTGCTTAATAACTGAGGAGTGCATGTGAAATTGCTCTTATCTCAGCATCAAAGTTTGTTTTGTTTTAGCCTACTGGGAAGTAGAGTGAGAAGAGAGATGAATGTATTCCTGCTCCAGTTCTATTTTCTTTGTCTTGTGAGCCATCTGTAAATATTTTTAGCCATTGATTAGATGGATATCTTTCTTCTATTGTACAGAGGGCCAGTTGTTTTAGATCTTGTGGTGAAGAGCCTTTCTTGCAGACCTCTTCTAACAAAGTAAGATCTGTAGTCACTTGTATATATTCAATGGGGTTGACTGGCATACAGAGTGGTTCAAGTTTTATTTGCAGATTGCTCTTATTGATGTATTCTTTGGCGAGACTTAAGGGATCTTTTTGAGTTTTAAGATTCGGGCTAGAAACTGGTTTTTTGATCCATGTCATTTGAGGTAGTCTTTGTATACTGAGATATGCATTGGCTGTTTGATGTTTCATCTCTTCTTCTATTGGTAAGTTGTGGGTATATAATTGCAAGGCGGTTATAGGTGTGGTTTTTATTGCACCTGTTATGATTTGTAGGGCATTATTCTGACACCTCTCGAGGCGATCAATGTTTGACTGGGGTGCTGTAGAGAGTACTTCACTACCATATTTTATGATAGGTTTGATGTAAGTATTGTAGGTTTTGTTGAGTGTGTCTTGAGTGCTCCCCCAAGTAGCTCCTGCTAGTCTCTTCAGTAATTTCATCCGTTTGCTTACCTTATCCTCCACATATTTTATGTATTTTGTCCAGTTCAGCTTCTTGTCCATGATGATACCTAGGCACTTTGTACTTCCACTTTTTGGAAGGTCTTGATTACTAAATTTGAGACTAAAGGTTGGATTGTGGTGTCTCAGGGAGAAAAACTGGTATACTGTTCTGGAAGTATTGATTTCCATATTATTGTTTTCAGTCCAGTTTTTGAGTTTTATAAGTGCCTGGTTCATTCTGTTTTCAAGAAGCATTTGCTGATTTGGGCTGTTACGTGCTGTGGTCCAAATGATATAGTATTGATTTTGTGTGTTGTGTGTCACAGTATCTTATCTCAGTTTTTAAAACTGGGCTCAGAAATAATAGTTCGGAAGTCCACCTTTTTGGATCATCGTGGTAGGGGAGAAAGCTCAAAGCGCCTCGTGGGGAAACGGGGGAGTTGTTCGGTAGAATAACGAAATTACGACTAAGCAAAGCAAGATGGCTTTTCAGATTTTTCGCCTAACGTAGTATTAAATCATATATAGAAGAGTTTTGGGTTATTTTACTTTTATTTTTAAGGGACTAAAATTTTTTGTCTTGCACCTAAAACTTGATTTGGGGTGGGGGGGGCAAATCAGCTAGAGTTATACCTTGCTGTCTCACGGCTTCGCTGAAGGTTGGTCAGGCCAAATGGAAGGTACATGTACGTCACCTTTAACATTTTCAGGCATTTTTTAAATCTGTGAAACCACCCAAATACTTTTTTAAATTATTTAAAGACTTCAGAAAATGTGCCACAAATCCCGGCCTATCACCAGTCATAAGGAAAGAATAATAGTACAGTGTGCATACCTTCAACTTTCATAACATAATCTTTGAGTGCCATCTAATGTTATTAGCCAAAATATTTGAAACTTTTTACCGTCCTCGTCATAAATACGTATATTCGTATATACATGTAATATAAAAATAAGCATATCTATACAAAATGGACAAAGCTGTTTACTTATTTTAAAACAAATTTGATTGTAGAAGATTGTACTTTTATCACGTAAATGTTTCATTTTGATAGCCAAAAAGCTTTTATATCATGTTGCAAAAACTCCTGAAATTAACAAAAATATGAACCCAAGTATAGCTCTGTTTGCAATTGTAAGTCATTTTTGGCTTCAAATAGCTGACATCTACCCAAGATATTTTTTTTTCTCTTCAAAAAGAAAAATTTCAGGCATTGAGGTGGAAAATTAACCTTTTTTTTTTACAAATATTATTTTAATTGATCGTCGATACGGAACCACAATGAGTGACAATTCTAATTGCTGACATCTAACATACAGCTCATTTGGAGCCCACAATAAGCCTGCCCTTGTCAATTTGCTTTAAGCTATTTAGAAACACACTATTGTTTACAATTTCTCTCGATAATGGTGTTCATCTTTCAAAAAAAGGATACCCGCAAGTGCTTCAAACTCACTTGTAACGGGTATACACAGAATCATATTTGTAAACTTCTCTAGCTTTGGCTCCAAGTGTCCTGCATATGAAAGGTGAACATTGAGTTAATAGAAATATTTTCACAAGTATGGGAATTTTATCTTTGATTGCCACCACCTCAGTATACCATCAATGTTGGCAGGGCTGTCTCGAAAGTACGAAGCTATTTAGTCTTCTTATTCTTTAGTCAGCCCATTGATTGTAGCAGACATATAGGGAATGTTTTGCGGTGAGTTTTGCGTAATCCGTTCCTTTTGCTTCCACTTTTAACACAGTTCATTAAGAGGCTCACTTTTTTTTCTACCTGGTTATTAAATTAGTCCTACATGGCCACTGTTGCTTTTCCCAATGTTCTGACGTAGCTGTACCATCCCAGTCACGTAAGAAACGAGGATATTTTGTGCAACCAGCCTGAGTCCAATAATCTTGAAATCTTCACAGACAAACCATAGATGGTTTTTGTAACAAAAGTTCTACATTTTCATGTGTCTAGTTTAAAAGAAAAGAGTGGAAAAGAAAAGGAAGGATTAATGTTCCCATTATGGAGCAAAACACCTTAAAGAATTTTGTGAGAAGAATTTATAAACAGCCTCCACTCGTTGGAATTATAGTTTATTATAAAATTTTAAGACGACGGGGATGTCTTGGCAATACACTAAATTTTATTCTTCAGCGAAAAGAAGGGACGAGTTCCTTTTCACGATACCTGTACCATGAAAAGTATGTACCCAGAGCCAATACTTCCTATTAACTAGTTCTGCTGATTCTTTAGGCAAATCATAAAGCTCACTTTGATTAAAACATTTATCATCAAAGCTCTCTGGTTCATAAGTATCATCGTTTGGAGATTCAGTTTCAGTGCTCCTGGATGTAGATAGCAACGTATTTGAGTCAGGGGGTACCAGAAAAGGAATATCAGGGCCATGAAGTACTGGCTGAATGACTGAGGGAATGTTAAGATGTACAATATCTTTCTTCCTTTCAGCGGTTAATCCAGCTTTAAAAATATATAATGAAGCACATTCTTTCACATTTTAAGTAATGAAGTTGCAATTATAAGCTGTTCTGCTTTTCTGAGTGTTTTTTAAACAAATTACAAGTAGGCTACAGAAAAATAATACTACATAAAATTTTGAATTGTGAACCTTCCTGACGTACATGAAAACAGATTTCATTTTTCAAGTCGGTGTGAAATTATGAATCAAAACATTAACATCCCATGTAGAATGTTTTTATTTATAATCACCATTGGCGTCATGATCATCCCATTGTTTCACTATATGTGGAATCTACTTATTTCTAGAGCTAGTTCCACTTTCTAGATTAGAATCACATTTTCTGTCTATAGGGTTCATTACCTTGTAGGTAACACAAAATTACTCCCATTTTCCACTTTATAAGACATTCCTTAGCTTCTTCACACAACTACATTTTATTTTCCTTCTAGTCTCTTTCTTTTAGTATTGCTCAATTGTTGGTTCTTTGTTGAGACACCACGCACAGTCATTTCCAGCCGATCCTCGATAAAGTCTACTACAGTACTAGTGTGAAACATCAGCCTACTGGTAAACGTGACATGGCATAACATCCCCAAAGCCTGAAATTTTGTTCTAAATAAAATAATAAAATATGTGGTATCACTCAAAAGTTCCCTTATATATTTCAATTTGACTTTTCGTTGCATGTCAGAATAGTATCATATAGTTCTATATAATTAAAACTTTCATTCCCCGTATTCCTCTGGCCGGAACATAATTGTTTTGTGCCTGCAGAATGGAATTACATGCTGTACATTTTTGTTTCATTGAGAATCTATTCCAAGTTGAAGAGCGTAATTCCAAGTGGAATAGAATGGATTTAATTTCATTCCGATCGGAATAGGATTGTCATTCATTCTGAGTTTCATTCTTTGTTGGAATTAAATTGCCAGTACATATGTCTTACTACAGGTTTAATCCTCCCGGAATATTTTATGTAAGAGTATATAGTGATTGAATTTATTTCTAGGCCTGCTCTGGAATTAAAAATTAAATTCGTACTAGTTCACATCCCGGATTCTTGCTTTGCATTGCATGTTGTAGCTAGATTTAGCTATTTTACATTTAGCTATAAAAAATAATATATATTTTTATTTTTGTGAGAGATATTCTCCATTCTTCTGTAGCTACAAAATCAAAAGCCAATTCTTCAGTATTAATAGAGCTCTTTAGTGATTCTTGCATTACGGCTTAGCTATTTTTATGTGTCTGCTAGTAGTAACACTGCTGATGCCTGCGCCGTTGAGGGATATCTGCGCCTGTGCACGTGTGAAGTGTTAACAATCATCAGAATATTAGTGAATGCTGTGAAAAGAAGTTATATTCACAGTAGTTTATTTTCCTTTCTTTCATTACATTAAAATTTAATAACAGGTATTTCATACTTCGTAATAATGACATTATTAATAATGTAAATTATATAGGGAGGCTCTCGCCTGCTGTGTCCAAGGTTGCAGGATCAAATTCCAGTGGAGTTGGTTGGCATTTGAAGGTGCTCAATTGCAAGAGACCCGTGTCAATACTTCTGCTGGCATGTTAAAGATCCCCTTCTGGGCAAAATTCCAGCACCTAAGTGTGTCAAGCCACAGCAGTTAAGAGAGGACATTAAAACCATTACATAATTGCGTTTAAAATGTGTATTTTTTCAAAATATTGAACTTACTGTCCTAAATAACAGTGAAAGAAGACAAACTAATTGTATCCAACTCTGTCAGGATATATCTCTAGATATTACTTATGAATAGAATCAGCAAACTAGATGTAAAAAAAATTTGCAGATTCAATAAATTTGTAGATTAAAACCCATTCAGCGAAGATTCTTGTGCACTGCCTTAGCTGTAGTTTGAGAATAGTCATATTATCATTAAATATTTAAGATATTTGTATCGTTTTTGCTAGTAGAAATAAAATGGCAAATTGTGTGTGGCATTTTAATGCAAATTCCTGCTTTAAAAATAATTTGTCTAGAGAATGAGTATGTTTCATTGGGAGACTTTTGTTATGCGGTCAATCAACATACGAGTGAAATAACATTTATACACTGCTATATGCATGGACCTGACCATTCAGAGTTCAGGTTTAATCACCACGCACAATGTCTCTATTTGTTTGTACTGCAGCTACAAAGCAGGTGACCTGTTCATCTACAAGTTGCTTTCTGAGCCGAGATAGCATGGTCCCAAAGATGCAAAGACTGTTGTACCTTCCAGCTCTATGAGCTGACCAAGAGGCCAGATGGCCATGTACGCTAATCCCTAATAGTCTTCTATTACAGTGTGTCTGGCTTGGATGTATTATAAAACAAAAACGAATATCTTGAAAAGTAAGAGATAATTAATGGCGGTTTGTTTCTACAAGTAGAGAAACTCAAAATGGTGTTTTACATACCTAATGCACCTCAATATGTGCACCATTAGTGGTGCGACAGGCATCGAATCTGTATTCCACCCGTCTCCGTGCGTTTTTGTGGCATTGTAGGTGTAACATTTGCGGTAGCTGCTCGAATGCGATGGTGACGATCTGGTAGATCACAAACTGGTGTTTGGTACAGTTGATTCTTGACAGAAATCGACAGTAAAAAATTATGTAGCATACGGTCTTATATCGGATGACTATCTCTCCCAATCCAGTGCCCTGGAAAGTTACGGTCCAAGAAATTTCTTACAATATCCGTATAGTGACATGTTTGAAGATCATACCACGAAGAAGTTGTGACAAAGGGTAGAAATCCAAAATGTCTAGGTACCTTTCTTAATTGACGGTACTCTTTGCGTTGAAGAGTGATCACTAGGGCTCGGATGTTGATGCCGTAAAAAAATGTAAAAAAAAAAGCATTTACAATTTTCAAAAATAACTATAATAAATGACCTAAAAATTCGAAAAATGCATTATAAAATTGAGAAAATGATCTTATAATAATAAACTCGAGATACTAGTTGTTTTAAATGCACTGACACACTCGGTTTTATTTTATGCATTTTGAAAGCGGCAATGAACGATATCTCTCACCGTGAACTATGCGGAACTGAGACAAGAATGTTCGCCTTTCTACCCCGCCACAGCTGACCTTGATCAACAGAGCAGGTAACATTCCACTGCGCTAATAACTGGTTTGCTATGAAAACAAGAGCATCTGTATCACCTACGGCACTGCATCCAAGATATATATTTTTCTACTAATAGCAATACTGAAATATTTTATTTCAATATTTCAAATTATCTTGTATCAGCTACTAGCTTCTTCTTAATTCTGAGAGATGTAACTCCCTCATATAAAGCTGTGACATGGCTAAATTGAAGAGAGAAAAAATACCTAAAAAGGCCAGTTTCTCTAAAATATGACCAAAAAAATCGACCACTTAAAAAAAATGCTCTTAAAATGGAAAAATAGCAAAAAAATGCAAAAAGATGCAAAATAAAAATGACATATTTGAAGACGGGGTGGCCCGTCCAGGTTCTATGTACTTCAGCATTGTTTTAGACAGCTCAGTAAAAAGATGACATGTCATCAACATCCGGGCCCTAGTGATCACAAAGCACACCACACACATTCACTTCAGTAGAATCACGTTTGCACTCTACCACAGCATGGGGATTTTCCATTCCCCATATGTGGTAGTCTAGTCTGTTCACCTTCCAGAAATATAGTATGCAGCCTCGTCAAAAAATAAACTGAGCATATCAAGAAATGCCTCATTTCTGTCAATTTTTGCCAGAACTGCTTCCACGAAGGCCTTCCATTGCGGCTTGCCGTCAGGTTTCAGTTTCTGACACAGCTTTTAGGTATATAAAAACATTTTAAATATCTCTACTTATAGAAACATGCTGCTAATATCTCTATTAGTTTTCAAGACATTACTTTTTGTTTTATTGTGCATCCGAGCCGGAAACGGTGTACTGTATGTTGCTCTTCATTTTATCTTTTGATGCACTCTATAAAATTTCTGCTGTGGCTTATCAGTATAGTAGTAGGGTTTGGAGAATTGAGTAGTCAGTTTAGTTCTAGAGCCTGTTTCAACCTTGAAAATGGGATGGGTATTTCATGAGAACATTAACCTCCCGGATTTACATAGCAAAAAATGTTCAGTGGAAGGGATCAATTTTGTTTTCATGTAAATTTATGTTACAAATCTTGCGAAAAGTAATGGCCAAATTTGGTCTTTTTTTCAGATTGATTAGAATTGCAAGTAACAATTCCCAACACAAACAAATCATTTTGATTTTATTCAGGTACTTGACACAGTGAAACCCTTTTTAGTCCGTTTCTTAGGGAAGGGTGTTTTGAAATTTTGTCTGAATGGATTTCAATATGTTATCCAATTTTTTTTGTTGTGTATGATGTGGAGATTTTAACTATTTTGTTTTGTTCTTTCTAAAATTATTGGTTACTTTCAGTTGAATGACATAATGACTGCAGACTCAACACATCTTTCACTATTCATTTGGTATTTTATGTTCATCATAATCAAGTCCTTGAGCCATTATAATGTCAGGTGTTTTTTTTTTTTTTTTCTTATATTATGCCTTACTTACCTTGCTATAATACAAGCTTGGATTGCTTGCAGCAGGAACAGAATGGCCCACGAATGGCCTGACGCTGACTCATATGCCTGATGTGCTTCCCCCGGTGCATTCTTCAGAAGACTGGCAAGCTGCATTTGGATTTTCGGATTCAACTAATCCAGATTGTTTACAACGAGGTAATAGTCCCCTCCATCAGGCAGCAGAAGACTCGCCCACATCTATGACTGGATATGATGTGACTAAAGACGTTGAAGAAAGTGAACCAGTCATTTTTGAATCTCAGAATAACCAACAGATTGCAATTCAAGGACCACAACCATTACAAGGTTTTATTAGTCAGAGTAGTAATTCCACATCTTTGGAAAGCATAACATCGAACATTGTGCAAAATTCTCCCGATGTATTTAGAGTTAATGATGCGGAACATTTGAATAAAAAAATGAGCAATTTTACATTGGAAGACCTACCTCCAGGTACTGAAAATGATTGCTCTAGTTCCAGTACTGTGGCTCTGCACCCCGCTGTGTGCACCGAAAATTCCATTGCAATTTCCCCAACTTCTGGTCACATGTATCCTGGAAACCACCCTGCAGCATTTGTACAGGAGCAGCCTGTGTTTGTCGTCAATCAGCACCATTTCTTGTCTTCAAATACATCTAGTAGTCAGCCCCATCTAGTGCACAATGGGATCCTCCCCACACAAGTGGACTTCCATCTTAGGCAGCAAAATCAAGTTCAAAATTCTCAGCAACCGCAGATTCCTTTACAAATACTTAATCAGGGTATACTTGACAGTACAAACTTCAATAGGCACATAGTGGATGAAAGTGCAAGTAGCAGTTTTTTAACATCAGGTGATTGTGGAAGTGTTGTGACCTCTATAAGTAATGTAAGAAATGTTGCTAATCTTCCAAATGGTACAGACGTGGATCTTGTAGAGGAAGAGGAGAACTATCCGCTTACAGATGATGAAAAGTATTCTAATTATACCAGTTTACAACGGCAAAAGAGTGCTGTAGATAATTGTTCAGACGATTATTTAGAATTTGACCACGATAGTGAAATAGGTGAACAAGAGGAGAATGAAAACATAAGCAGTATTAAAGATTTAAACCCACGCTTGACAGACGATGACTTAGGGTTCGATCCATTTCATGAAACTCAAAAGGCTCTTGCAGAAATGATGGAGAAGGAGAATATGATGCTGATGCTCCGTGGTCAGCAAAATCATATTCCGCATCCCTCGCATATAAACCATCTACATCACCAGTACCAGCAACATCTCAATCATCATCCAGGTCAATTCAACTATGCAGTGCAGTCTAACCAAATACCTATCAGCACTGGTACCAGCAGTAGTAGCAGTAGTAGCAGCAAGGTGGTGTCAGGATACAGTGCCTCTCAGCATTCCCTCCTTGCTCAACAAGGCAACCACAGGTATGTGTATTCCCGGCAGGGTAAGATGCCCGTAATCTGTCACCATCAGTGGACAACTTCATTAGTTTTTCAGTTAATTTTTTTATATATTTAGATTTCTGTGATATTGTGATGCATCTTCATACATATTCATGAATGGTTCATAACTGTTCTTTGTACCAGAGAGATCAATGAAGTTGCTTGAGGTTCTGAACCAAACCTTAATGGTTTGATTCATAAGTTCCATAGCTTGTAGGAAGAACGATCCTCGTCAAGAATCTTGCAGGCAGAATCTTGCAGTAGCACCAGTTGTTGCTAATCGATCTTAATACACTGTGTCAGTGAATTGAACAACCTAGTTAAGTGTTTACGTAAATCATATATTTTATGGCACATTATTCACTTGATCCTAAAATCTTCTTTCTAGCAAAACATTATGTTTAGATTGGTTGAAGTATACAGGTTTTAAATCAATGCAATGTTGTATTCAAGGAAACCCATTTTGTTGTATCCTAAAAACCTACTGTAATTTCTCTATTATGTGAATATGTGGGTGATTCGGGATGGATTAATTCTGAAAGAAATTATGTGAGAGATAAAATATAATGGTATGGGACTTTAATACTGCCTATACAACTGCATGAAAACTGTTCTTGTGAGAGGGAGAGATTGTAACTTATGCTTGTGTGTTATCCAAATTTTTGAGTTTATATTGTGAGTCGAAAAAGTATGGTGAACACTGCCAGAAACCAAAACAGAAGTCACTGTTATTGACCTTCAAAATAATCGCCTTTTGCCACCACTCATTTGGCATTGTTTATAAAGCTTCTGGCGACTGTCAATAAAGGCATCTCTGGAAAATATTGCAGAACCTTTGTCATATGTTATTGTATTGTCATCATGTCTGCAAAATGTATGCCTCTCATGATTCTCTTGAGTTGGGGAATCAGAAGTCTGTAGGCACCAGACTGGAAATGTATGGAGGATGATCGAGAACGGGTCTGCCATGCCGAGTCTTGAATTGACGCACGCAAATCGGCCAGTGTGCAGGCCCATTATGTAGCATTATGTTCACTGTCCAGTCTTTTACAAGTCTGGCCTGGTCTGCAGAAAGGATGGATCCTGGTCACACATACTAATTGAATCTCGAAGAGGTTTCCATCTGTTTTGCTTTCTGCTCACCTGTCGGCTTGCGTGGCACAAACCAGAAACAATCTTCACGTGTGATGGTGCTCACCACAGCATTGCTAATGCTATCGTAAAGTCGTTGCCAATCTCATGACAGCATGTGTTGCAATCGCTGAGCATGATTAGGATTCTGCTTGTTGATGGCTAATCTGATCATGGCTCATCCTTGGTAGTTTCCTTCTCGTAGAGAAAGTGTTTGAACCAGTTGTGAGGATATATTCTGCTCACAGCCTCTGTCCTGCACACTTGCATCAATATTTCAAGGGTCTCGGTCGTCATTTTCCTCAATTTTTGCTGAACTTGTTTTCTAATGGCAACATGACATTAATTCTCACACCGACTTACACACAACATACTTGCTTATGGGCTTTGCCAAGAGTATGACAACAAAGTTCCCAGTCATACACTTTCTTAGAAAATGGTTTCATTGTTCTGTATTGCATTATTAAAGACCAGATTATTCACATGCCGAGAATGTTATAATTTTTAGTTACTTTTCTACTTCTCGAGGCTGCCAGATGACAAAGGATACAGACAAGATTTTTTTTTTTGTATGAATATTTGGTAGTTCATGCAATTTGAGAATGAAGGTTTTTGGCAGTCCCTAGCTATGAAGGACTATTGTAGATGAGGTTGATGCTTTCAGAGCTGTATTACCACAGTTCATGATGTTTTCTTTCTCTCCACCAAATTGTAGCATACAATTGTTCCTCTCACACCCAGCATGAGCCCTATGACCTTTATGTCTGCTATATTGTATGTCCCTGTTAGGAATTGGTGGAAGATGTATGTATGGCCTTTTCCTCCTAGTCAGCTTCATTAGTTTGCTGCAAATGGGTTTTTGCTCTCATTGTAATATCTAGAATGAAGTCTTTCATATCTCCAGGTTTGAAGTCCGTGCCTATCCTTGGTGGCAAAGTAAACTGGCTATGGAAATCTGAATCCATAGTATGAACTTACGTTTCTATCCTGGGGTCTGGAACAGCTCTCGGATAGCATGTCCATTCAGTGCTGGTAGACCCCATTTTGTCTTCCTCCTATTGGAAAACATTTCTGATTCAGCTGGCACCATTTTTGAGTCTCGCAGGTTCTTATTGATAGAGCGTTAGATTTTGTAGCAGTCTGGAGAAATGACTTGACTGATCAGACAAAGATTGTTTCAATTAAATCACCTGCTCCTATTAGTGCAGTGTGTGATTTGTAAACCTAAGAAACCCGTCTGATTTTTGTTTTTAACTACCATCTTTAAATTACTCAATCCTTCCTTTCAAAATGATGAACATAGATCCATCATGTGGGATTATTGGCTGTTCATGGACAAGACTCCACTTTACTTGATATCTGTGTCTTCTTACTAGAGCAAATTACCTTATTGCCACCTTCCTCTGTTAGGAAAGATATTGGTTATCTCAGTTAAGATTTCTTAAATCGTTCGCTTTCAGTGGTGTAGATAATTGGTCCATAGTCCCATAGCATAGAGAATGAACTGCCTTTTTTCAGTATTTGTGCTCACCACCTGGTTATTTCATGATGCTCTGAAATAAATAGGCCGCTACTTTATGTATTTGGTACTGTGTATCCCCCATACTCTTTCATTCACTAGGCCAACTGTGTGCTTATGCCCAAGGCAGAGGAGTCGTATCCTGACTCAGAAGGTTGGCATTTGGGGGTGCTTGAATTTGAGTTGCCCTTGTCATTAGATTTACTAGCATGTTAGAGATCCCTTCAGGGAAAAATTTTGCCACACCAACATCTCTCTCGATTGATCCACATCATCAATTTGTAACAGTTCATCTGAATTAATATATCTACTGATTGGTCTTGTATTGCATGCAGGTTCAAGCTCTCTGTTTCAGAGGATTTTCTGCTGAGAAAATTTGTGGAGTATATATTTTTTTTTTCTCAAGCTGTCTAATTATAATCTTCCCACCCTGTATTTCATATACCCTGTGTGCCATGACTGATGTTGCATGCATTAAAATAATTAGTAATATGTGCCGCCTTAACACTTCCCAGTTATTACTTTTATTATGACCTAAACCTATCCTGTCTCAATTACAAGTACACAAACTAGTACAGGCTCCATGACAGACTATGTTCCACAAATATCCAACAACATTAAGCTGATGACATAATATCCCAAGCCCCTGAATGAAACTTCTATTGCTCAAATCCATCCATTGCAATGGATGTTTCCTTGAGTTAACAGATACGGTAGGAATGGGAGAATAGAGTAAGGATGGCAAAACTGTAGCAGTGAAGTCACTCTTAAAATGTGTACGTGACTTGGGATGTTATAACACTTGGCCCCAGTAAAAAAAAAAAAAATGGATTCAGTCGATCACAAATCTTGATTCTGATTTACATAGTGATGGCCAAAATATTGTTTTACTTCCTTCCTACTTAATGCTGCTATATTTTTCTGGGCCAGGTTTTTATTTTTTCTTAGACTTTCCTGGTAAGATCTGGCAGAAGATCGATCACTGAATATACAACACAGGGCATAGTCTAAGATACCATTCTGAGCAATTATGCTGGTAACATTCAGCTATCTTTTAGAAATATACCAATGCTTTCAGCTTAACAGTGGAATCAGCTTCAAGTTTCAGGCCAGCAAAGAGTACCTCCTCCTCATTAAGGGTTATAGCCTTTTCATGTGGACCACTACTGTCATATCAAAAACTTCAAACATTATATCTTGATTAATCTCCTTCGGTTTTGCTATAAATAAAAGGAAGGTATTCTTTAATGGCATTGTCTTTCACCAGTTTAAAGGTGCTCCTTTATTTCATTTACATCTGTATGCACTAAGTGATCAAAAGTAAGTGAACATACCTTTTCAATATTCATCCCATCAGGACTCTGCCTCATAGAGGCAGGGAGTTGTGTGATGTCAATTGCTTCAAGTAAGCAGGATGGATTAGTCAATAAAGCTCAGCGACTATGAACATGGACTGGTCATTGGTTCCATGTGAGTAATGTCTTGCCAAACATATTTTAACCCAACTGAAATAGCCTGAATTGTTTGTTGGTAATGTAACAGTAATGGCATAATCACAACAAAACTGTTACCAGGTGTACTGGAATTATTGAAAGTAGTTATTGAATTTGACCAATCATACACATTTTGTGGTGCTTCTAAAAGTATAGTAGTCATGAGGTACATGGTTGAGCAGCTGCCCATAAACTGAACATTCACCCATGTATGTGAAGCACCACCTGAAGTGGAATAATGAGGGATGCCAATGGACAGTAGAGCAAGTGAGTTGTCAACTTTCAAAATGACAGCAAATGGTACTCGTGTGGAGGGTATTTATAGTGAAGGGACCAGTTAAGTGATGACCATGATCTGTTGAGTGAATTGTTTGTGGAGATGAGGTTCTGGGAATCCAGTGGCTACCTCCTAGTCACAATTTAAACATTTTACAACACCTATGGGATGAATGGATCATAGTTTGTATCAGACTCCAAAATATTTTACAGTACTTATACAGTGAATCCCTCATGACCTGCTTTGGATATAGGTTTTAATGAATGGGCATCCAGTCCTTCTGAGACTTTCCCACCAGGGGCGGTTCTAGGCGTAGTTCCACCGTGCCATGGCACTGCCCTCATTATTCATAGTCCTGAAAGAATAATTTTGAACGCCTATGTTTAATACCGGTATCTAATTAGTTTCAAATTACTTTGTAGTTAAAGTATTCCGTCCGTAAAGTATGATCATTGAGTCCATCTTCGCCCCAGTGATATCTTGAACCGCAGTCTATACGGCACAGTTGACGCATGCGCAGTCAAATTTACGATCCTTTCCGTGGCCTCTCTCGTCACTGGCTATGAGGAAATATGCTGGTCTCCGTGCCGAATCGAGTTTGGCTCAAAGCGGTACTGAAAGTGAAGTGCAATGCTATCTATCGGTCATTACGAGGTACTGGGCCTGCGACATGCCTGTCACAAGCTGTCACAAAGGTAAGAGGGTGTGGGCCATTGGCCTGATTGGCTGGAAGTAATTTGACTCATTTGTTACTGGTGGGGTGAGGCGTTGGTTGACACAAACTGACAACCAATCGCTCTCAAACAAAGAGCATTAAGTTAATTCTCGATTTCTCTAAAAGGGGGCTCTGGGTCCAACAGTGAAATTTAAACTTGCCGTAATAAATAGTGAAAATAATATGTATTTATTAATTCCTTATTTGGTAAAGTGAATAACTAATAGAATGAATAAAAGAGAAAAAAAAGTAAGATCATGACTACCGTAGGCCTACATGTTAAGGCTTAACGGATTACTCTCGGTAGCTAAATATTTATGGTTGATAAACCATCTGCAACTGTCAGGCTTGGATGAAATCGTGCAAATTCCTATTTGTAATCTAGTCTACCTTCAGTTCTTGTTAACGGTTCGTGGTTATTTTTAGTGAGTCAAGGTGTTAAAGAGTCAAACATTGAGTTTGTGTTGTAGGCTATTAGTGAGTGAATGGTTCAGTGCTGAAAGAGTTTCTTTTATATGTTTTTATAAATTTTCTTATCGTATATATTATATATTCCGTAAGTCCTGATGTGAAATGTTGACGATCAAGATTAGTGTAGGTCCTATATATACATCGGAAATCGAACCCTGCTCTGATATACTGTTGTGAAAATACCAATATTTTCATATTTTTAACTTGGCACTACCCCTTGCGCGGGCCTGGAGCCGCCTCTGTTTCCCACCAGAGTAAATGGTATAATCAAGGTGAATAATGTACCCTATATTGAGAAGTGTTCCGTGAAAGTCTTCCGTATTTGATTTTGTATCCAGTTACTTATCATGTAATGTATATTCTCTTCTCTTTAGTACAGAATTTTAGAATATCAACAATAACATTGATGCTCCATTCCAGCAAGCTAGGTGTGGAAAATTTTTACAAACTAGCGAGGGTAAAATAAGATCTGTTTATTGTTTGTATTCAGATGTATTAAGACTGAACTCATTAATGATCCCTGTAGCTGAGCTCAAGGCAAAGGCGAAGTCTGAAAGTGTACATGCATGCAAATGCACATGCTGTATGTACAGTTAATATTCTTTAAAATAAAATAAAGGAAGCATTTGGAAACGATAAGTAAATAGGAAAAGCGATTTGCTGGTTAAAGTGCATGACTAATGCATGGTTGAGATCAATGTCCTACTCGATGTGTATGTATTCACCATGCACTTGCCCTAGTAAGTTGTTTTAAGTCTGCATTTTTTCTATTCCAGCTTGATATTGTAAACATGCATTCATTCTTTCTTAATACTTGTTGTTTTTAGTTATGACACTACTTAAGGAAAGGGTGATGCAGTCTCTTGACATGGTTGTATGCCTTCATTTCAGATTACAGCACAATCTGAGTGGTTGTAACAAGCTAGTAGAAGGTTTAGGGCATATTCCACCACGAGCCAGGTTGCCTCCACCAGGTTTTACGACAGCTCCAAACCATATGAATGCATTTGGCTTGGGTATTCCACGGGCGCCCTCTAACTCAGGTAAGAGTTATGTTATTTTATGGGTGAAAAAGAAATCTTCTCTTGCTGTATAAAAATTTGGTTGAGTTTGATGCTCTTGGGAATTTGATATTTTCATGAAAAAGTTGGTTCATGGGTACAAAAATAAAGATATTTTTACAAATCATGTTAGCATTACTGAAAGTATTCAAACTGGGAGCTCAGATCTTATGATCCTGCAATGATATAACTACTCCATTGGTATTTAATTCTAATTATCATGAAGCTTTTTTTTATCAATTTTACACTTTTAGTCATATATTATAACACGATCTCCCAAACAAATGGTGGGAGGGGTTTGTGTATTCAGTTGCATTAATTATACAACCTACATGGCAGGAAGGAAGACTCTTCCAGTTTCCACATCTGTGCACATAACCACTTATTTCCGATTTTGTTCAGTTCGAGGGGTGCATTGTGTAGGTCTTTTGTGTCCGGTTTGATAAACCTCTTGTAATGCTACTGACAGACACATTCAAGACTTGCAAGGGAGGTCTCTGAACCGGAGAATCGCGGATCCTGCTGGAACTTGGCAGATACGTTGCGTGAGCCCAACTAGGCAGAACCGTGAAGAAATATCTTTCGGAAATTAATTCCTACCCACCGTAGACGGCATTAAGTACAACAATTTTGAACTGTGTGCGCTGGTCAAGCGGGGGTGTGCCTCACGCCTGATTGATGGCTCAAAAGATCATGTTCCAAATGACTGCCCTCCCGTACTCACGCTCACAAGCTGCGCTGTGGCATGGGACATTTAATGCTGCATCTTTACAGTATATTGCACGTTGTGCTTTATTATTAATCGTGCAATGTAAGGTATCACAAATGCGTATCATTACAAACAGAACACAGAGTAAACTGAACCAATGGTCACACAAGTGAGTAAGTGACCAAGCTATTTCACCTAGTTCTAACAGTGATGTTCGTGGTAATCATGTTGGAAACACAAACTGATTTTACACCATCCACACCGTATGAAACACGGGCGAGTGCAAGTACTGCATTGTATTGCACTGATATCGAAACAATATGGCACAGGGTGTTCGAACCGTCCAGGATTGTCGGACAGATACTGACTACGGTACCATGCGTATTGCCACATTGAAGTAAAACGAGGGGACGACAATTGGTGATATGTCAGAGACTGCATTTTCAAGATTGTATTTCTCTGGGCCAAATTGACGTCAAAATTCAATAACCGAACGGTGTTCGAAAATCTACGGACAAAGCTTTTTCAGGCCCTAAAGCCACATGCATCCAATGGTCGACAATAGGCTGTGGCCCCAGGAGGGATCATCATCAGTCGTATGCGCTCGTCACTTTCTAACGATTCATGTCCAGTAAAGGAATCCAGAAGGAGTGCCACATTGCCGGACAGTACATGCTGTTGGTAAACATTATGAAACCAATCCTTCAATTGTGCAGATCCCATTTTGCCAGAATTTGTGGGAACAACTTAAATATTGTCATGTGCAAACATAGTGTTTTATCCCTTGGTTGGGGGTGGGATAAACAGGCTAGTGTAGGTGTGCTAATTTTGAGGGTTGCTTCCGGATGAGGGTAGTTTCCCGTGTTTGGGAGAGACTACCAGTATAGCGTGTTGGTGTGAGTGCTTAATCTATTGGGGACGTCTCTGCAGGATGCAATTACCTGCCACGGGATGAATGTCTAAGTGCAGGCTGCTAATCTAGCCTGCCAATTAAGTAGAGTGTGCAATTCAGCGAATGTGCAGAGTCGGTGACTCGGCACTCTGCAGTCGAGTCGCTTGCTCGAGTACAATAGAACCTGACGATGCAGTTACTGGCCTCTACGGTCAGGGGCAAGGGGTATAAGGATGTAAAATGGAGTGTGATTAGTAATAAACGTGTATGCTTACTGACCATGTGTTTATTGGCCAGTAGATGTGATGTGATGTCCCTCTTGGGGAGTTTAAACAAAAATGAAATGAAGTACAATTTGTAAAGTGTACAGTTGTTCAGTGTAGGTGTTTACAAAGATAAAGGACTCTGAGCACAGCTAGATCTCACCTGGTGAAGAGCTGGAACGGACCTCGTCGGGCAGGGACGCTGGCCAAGAACAGAACAGATGATGGGGCTCCTCCGGCTCTAGGCTTTAAGGCCTTCCCCCACTGCCTGGTCAGCATTTCCCCATAGCTGTCGCTCCAGTTACCGTGTTTGTGTTTATATTTCGTAAGCGTGGCCGTCAGCAGTATGCCGGGCCCGCCTGTGTCTGAAGAAATGCATGAGGCTTATGGTCTGCCTATGCGGTCGATTTGGTAAAAGATGGCGGGGTGGGTCTCAGGGGGTACTGCCCCCGGGCTGTACAAGACCCCTTCGTCGTTTGTTCGCGTCCTCGCGAACGGAAAATAGAGTGGGCGTGTCGTTGTAATGACTTTTCCTCATTTTCTTCTTGTCCCTCTTCTTCTTCTTCAGTGTCGGTGTCGTGTGGGTGTATCGATGTCGTGTTATCCTGGTGGTGATGTGAGTTTAGCGTGCGCTCAGAGGGGGTGGGTTTTGGGTATATACATAGTTCATTGTTCATCTAAAATTAATCATTATAAAAAGTTGATATTGGAAATAAAAATACAGAAAAATACATGTTCTTGATGTTATTGCTGTTAACGAAAAGAGGAAGAAAAAACATAGATATATGCGTATTGGTGCTATGCAGGAAGGGAAAAAAAACTATGGTTGGACGGGTGGTTGTGTCGTCCGACGCTGTGTGGGGAAAAAAATTGCTCCCTGCACGTACCTTGTGTCTATAAAGTATAAAAGATGGAAGAAAATAGAAAAACAGGTGCCCCAGGGTATAAGTTAAAGGTATATCAGAATGGTTGATTGTTTTTGGGATGAAACGGGACACCTTCACAAATTTTATCGTTAGTAGAATAGAAAGGAAAGAGACAAAAGCGTGTATAAACTTGTTCGGTGTCTATGTGTGGCAATAGTAAATTCATATTCACATTTTATCATGATGCATAGTAGTGCTAACAATATTAATAATAAGAATAACAATAGTGACAATAATCATTGTTCTAATGATAAACCTTATCATTTACGAGGTCGGTACCTTTCTCTGTTGCTTTCATCTGGCCTTTCTCATACTTTCTCCTATTATCCGCCGATTCGTACGTACCTTTCAACCTTCATTTCTTTCACCTGTGCCTGCGGTTTAGTGGTTAAACCGCTCAACTGTTATACGCTCGTGAGTTTCTCCCCGTGGGCAGGAAAAATTCACCTCGATGGCTAGGACAGACGCTCACAAGGCTGCGTCTCTCCTGGCTATCGTTTTCCGCTCATCATTTAAGCGTTTTTTGTGTCAGCGTCGCTCGGTGCCCCACGGTCTCTTGACGTTGCTGACTGCGTCGCCGTCGCCGTAAGGGCGCGACTGAAATCGTTTAGGAGCAGTGTATTTGTGTGTGGCATAATTAGTGTAGGGTATGTGTGTTTGGGGGCTATATTTACAAGGGGTGAATGCACATATGTCTGCCTTCTCTGAAAAGTGAAATGTATTAGTGCTGTTCATGCGCCATCGTGCGCACCCGTGTTGGCTCTTGGTGAATCTGCAAAGGTGGATTTATATGACATTTATCAAAATACCCTTTATCTCTGGTATTGTTCCTAGATCTTAATATATGGCGCCACTAAATCTAACTTAGTCTAAGGTGGCCGTATTCTATCATGCTACTAGTTCCTATTCTTTGTGTATTTGTGGGTCTCCCCAGTGTGTACTCATTGTGTGAAGTGTGTATTTGACGTCGGTGGTCCACCTTACCTTTACCATGATCATTTGTGCTCCCACGATGCTGCAGTGGTGGAGCTCTTTGCTGAAAGAAAAGGCATGTAAATTAAGCACATGTGGTCGGTAAGCTTCGGTTGCTGTACCGGCGATATCGCTTCGGACGTTTTGCGTATATATGCCGCGTTCACATTAATGTGCTGTTGAATGTTGTTCGGACTTACCCTATAAGGTGCCGAACGCCATATGTCGCGTTCGCGTCGCATACGCGTGTTTACGCAATGTGTTGTCGGTCTTACCCTGGTAACGGTTTTAGTTGCCAGGTGCCGAACGCTCTATCTTAATTAAAAAGTGTTTAACCTAAATTATATTAATTAATACTTTAAAAATATATTTTGTGTGTACAAGCCGAAATGGTCCTTAGTCTAGTACCGAAATGTGCTGTAGCTGCTGTTTTACAACAGTGCTTATTAAATTTGCTTAAGTCTAAGTTGCCTTTTAAATGGAACTGTATCTTATATACTAGAATTTTGATCGGAGGCTCGTCCCGGTCGGTTTCCCTTCCAGGAGGCCCTTGTGACCTCCTGCAGGTCTGGCTTCGATGACCATAGCGCATAATGGGTATAACCTTCTCCGACACGGGGGCAGGCTAGGCACACCCGAGATCTCGACGTTTGCCCGCACTAAGTCATCGTTGCTTCGACCTTTCGTTATTCCGTCTTTGGTCTGGGTCAGGATCTGTTGGCATCTGGCCCCGTCCCTGCCCTTCCGTGGAGCTTCTGCTCCCTCCGTTTACCTTCTCATCACCATCTAGTGTGATGTCAGATTCCTTTTTTAAAAGGTTTTTTTTTTTATTTTATTTTTTATTTTTTTTTAGTGTTCTGGGGTTGTAGGATCTTCAAGATGCAGTGGCTACTTTAGGCTTGTCATTGCCGTGTCGGATTTCCAGCGTTGATGCCTTGGTACTTTCCTAGGGGTGTTACTAGGTTTGTAGGGTGTTTGGCCCCTTGTTATTAGGATCCGGGGGTGTTATTTGCTGAATGGGGTTAAAGAGTGGTGGGAGGGGGTCGTGCATCGTTGGACTCCATGTTTATGGTGGCCGGGAGCCGATGATGCTGTGAGGAGGTATTTACTGTGAGTGGATGGGGTGGGTTTTTCCCAGGTGTGCAAAATTTAAAAATGTCATGCGGGTGTAATAATAATACAATCCCTGGTGTGTGGATAGGATATGTCATGCATTGGGATGGATATGAGGCGTGTCTGCTCTCACTTGAGGATAAGGCTTGTGTTGGGATACGATAAGTTTATGTCCCTTGCATGCGGGATTATTTAATAAAATACTTGTTAGTATAAATATGGCCTCATCTCTCTACACAGAGATGTGCATTGCCGCTTGATATTGGTTTCCGAATCACCTCTAATACTCAGGTGTAGGCGTTTGGGGCCAAGGTATAGCAAACCTTAATTTATTAGAAGCATGAAGTCGATCAACCCCGATATATATTTTGAAATGTAGTGTAGGTGTTTTTGTGTGTCTGTATGTCTGTGTTGGCTAGTGTTGTAGGTGACGGGGTATGTAGGAAGAAGGGTGCTGGGATGGTAGCCCGTAGTTGGTACCATGGCCATCCTAACGGCATTATCCATCTCTACTCCTGTTGTGGTGTGTCATCCTCTCTTAGTCACTATGTGTTCTCTACCCGCTCCTTGGGATGTACGCTGGCTAAGTTGAGATGCCATAAAGCACCTACTGTCTTCTAAAATACCAGTCTGTGGAGTGCCTGTGGGTCTGTGATACCTACGCTGTGTGAGAATGTTTGTGTCTGTGGGCACCGCCCTCGGGCTGCCCTTAGGATGTTTAAGTGCGGTGACGCTATGACGTCACGGCCCAACCTAGTCTCCTGTTCATGACGTTGGGGTAGCATGTGATTGTAAGTATAAATTGGCATAGCCTGATCGCCTGTAATCATTTATATTTTTTTTTTACCAAGAAAAGAAATTATTAGGGGGGGGGGGTTTGTTCCCTCCTGGAATCTGTCTGTATCCGCCCCTGAGTGTTGGGCGTGTGTAGGAAGGAAGTGGCCGTGGCTGTAATTAGCGCGTCTGTGTGTGTGAGGTCGCCAATCGCTGACGTCTGCTGGCGCGTATGATGTTATCGGAGAAGTCTTATCTCGTGTCGCGTGGCTAATTGTCAGGTGTTGCGTGTTATCATGTGTGCATGTCATTGTCACGTCTTGTTATTATAAGAATGCCTACCGGCAACAGTGTGTCGCAACGCACTGGAATTCGCTTATTTGCAACGCAGTGTTTTATTGCGTATTTGTTTTGTGTCCTTGTGTACAGGAAGTTTTTAGTGTTGTGTATGAAGGCTAATGAAACGTGACTTTCGCCACTGTCTGTATGTTGACATGTGCATTCTAGGAAGGCCAACGTGCTACCTTGTCACCTTTTTCCCGCTTACAAGCTTGTTTGGGAATTTGTTTTCGCGATCCGTTCCCCATTGTGTCTTGCTCTATCATTTTATGTCCGGGGTAATCCAAATTGACATGATTTTTGGCCGTAGAAATGTGGTGTTACCTGCTTTGTTTGAGCGTTTATCTGTGAGTGTGGCGTCCCCCGTATTCAGGTGTCGGGCGCTATGGTTAAAAAAAAGTGTCTTGTGGTCTCCGTAGAGGCCTGGCGTTCCCAGTACGTTCCCTATTGGCAGTCCCGGGGTCGCTAATGCCCTAAGTAGGCTATTATGGCGAGTACCTTAGAACGAACCTACGTTCCTGTATGTTAAAGAACCTTCCTGTGTTCATGATTGTGTGGCTCAATCGTTTATGTGCTTGTGTGTGGCATTAGTACAATTCATCTGCCCTCCCTAGTGTATGTTTAAAGCGTATACACAGTAATAATATGCCATTCATATTCGTATAAAACATTCTTTTGCCTATCTTCACACTTAGTTATACTCTATGGGGCACAGTGTCTATATGGGACCCTATGGTTTTTCTGTATGGGGTTGCGTAGTCATGCTGTCTGTGCGATGCCGCCCGTGTGATTGTCCCCGTGTCCATATTCCTCGTTTAATTTTAACGTACTTGCGAATTGCCTTAATTTTGGCCAGTTTCCGTCTAGGTGGGAGTGAATTTTCCCCTGTAAATGTGTCTATCTGGTGTCTAGTCGCGCTGGCTGAGTTTTCTGACTTTCCATGTTGAAAAACCTGTGTGTTGGATTTAACTGGTCTTTCGTCGGTCGACAGCTTTGGTTTTCACGGCGTCCGGTTTTATTGGGTATTCGGACCCGTGATCCCGTGTAGTGCTCCGTGTTTTATGTCTGCGTTGTCTGTTGGGATTTTGTGCGTCCCTAGTGTGGCCTCTAATTGTGTTGTCGCGCCAAAAATGCCGTTGGCTAGCTTCCTTTTTGGCACGTTTGTATAGTGTTTCTGTGCGTTGATAGTGTTAGGCCCTGATGCATACCTAATACCTTTCGGTAGCCTAAGCTGCTGGAGGCTGTAGACTGTCTATTATGTATGTAATATGTTTGGTACGAGCATGCAGGCTTGACGCAACCCACAAAGGTATGGTATCTATTCTGTGCGTGCGCCTATGCTTTGGGCTAATGCCTCGGGACCACAATTTCTGTGTTTTATGTACCATGGCGTGTATTGTATGTTTGAAATACGCGTGCGAAAATGTACATTAGTGTGAGTGTTTTGTGTATTTCGGAACGTCCCTCGTACTTTAATTTCGGGAGTTATCCGGCTTTGAAAATGGCGTGAATGATTGTGTATATTACTGCCAGAGCGAGAGCGCTCCTAGCCTGTCTGGTACTTGTGAAGGTCGCATGTTCATTTATGTCTTATCGCTGACTGGCGATAGTGTCAAGTTTCAAAGGTGTAGGAAGTACCTGCTGCTAGTCTAGCGGTCTGCTTATCGCATGTGTTGAGCAAATGTGCGTGGGCTTGCTGACACGCTTTTCTATTGTCTGCATATACGGTGTGCCTTTGGTTCCTCGTCGTGTAAAAAACCCTACCTCTGTTCATATATATTGTGTCCCTAATTTTTGTGTTATTGTAGGTCTGGTGCGAATATATTCCTGTTCTTGATATGTCTCTGTGAGTAGGTGATGTATTTATGTACGTGTATCTCTGGGCTTCTAGTCGCGTGTTTGGTTACTAGATGTCGGAGGCGGTTTTATTATTTTATGCATATTAATCCCTGTTAGCGTGACTGTCCCTTATTGCTGTATCCTCCAATTGGATGGCTACCTGACCTTGCGGGTATTCAGAAGGTCGCGGGTTTGAGACCGTCTTTGTTCAGGATGATCATTCCTGTTGCCTTTTGGGCCTGTGTCTCTGTGACAGTTTTGTCAGTGTTATTGACTCCTTTTATGGTAACTGTGTTTACTGTGTGACCTCAAAAATATATTACCGTATTTTCCCCTGAACTGTGAGTGTTATCTCATGGTATTTATGCTTAGTTTGAGCGACATCATAGGTGACAAGAAAAATTCCTGCTATGGGCAGTGTAAGAAATAACGTGCACCTATGGATCAAATATATATATATATATACGCATGCAAATTGTACAGTTTTGTGCATGTGTTTTTGTGTGTTTACCCTCTACAGGGGTAGAACCTGTCTTTTTGTGTTAATTGTGTGTACGCCCCCCCCCCCCCCCGTGAGGGTCTTGTGAACGTTTCGGCATTTTATGTGGAAAATTCTGTGTGTTTTGTCCTGGGAACATTTATCCATGGGCTTGTGCGGTCAGTGAATTTCACTATTGTGCGCGCGCCCCTTGCCCATCGGGGTGAATTACTGCGCCCTGTTATGAGGTTCCCATTGAGGTGCTTCTTTACTATCTTTCAGGGGTGTTTTAAGTAAAGCAGGCCGAAGCCTACGTTCCCCGTAGTGCCTGTTAATAGGCGTAGGTATGCTGGCGCCTGAAGGGCTCTGTTGGCTCCGCGCTATTCTATTAGTGTCTGTGCGCGTGTATGCCCTCCTGTCTGCCTGGCCGCGAGGGGTGGGCGGTAAAATTTCCCTTAAACCCCGTGTACTTAGTTTCGGAGGCAGGATAGTGCGTGCAGGCGTGTGTGTTACAGGCTGATGAACTGCAAGCAATCCCCCTGTATTTCTTTGCACTGGGGGTGCACATGTTGGTGTCCGCTTCCATTCTGGCAAAATCGCCCTCTGAACTGGCGGTAGGGGTCGTGTAATTGTCTGTGAGCGCTCTTGCAATGTATTGGAGGGTAGTCTGACCAATTTCTGGCCTCTGGCCACGGTAGACTCCCTCCCTTGTATAGCGGTCCGTGTCGAGAGGGACATCCTCGCGAATTGCTGAATTAGCGTATCTACGCCTATGTCCTCTCTTGGTTGGGCTGGTGGCCCTGCCGTGAACTCAAAAATGGCCTTGTTGGCTTGGAGTTCCCGATATTCTTCCCAAATTTGGGCGTACTGCCTATTGAGGCATATGGTCTGTTCGGCAACTTTAGTACCGCTAGTTCCTATCCGTTTGTGTTCTTTGATGAGTGTCTCCCATTGCTGGAACATGATTTCGTGTCTGCAGTGTAGTTTCCAGTGTGCTTTAGTGATTTGTGTACGGAGGGTGGGGATTTTCGCTCGAATCTTTCGATTCTTGGAGCTGCGGAGTGGCCGGACAAGTGCCCTTATAATTCTCATATACTGGGCGTGCAGGAGCTGCTGATACCTTCTGAGGTAGTCCTGCCTTGTCTCAAAGACCTTGTGCCAGGCAATTAATTCCTGGTATTCCCCAATGCTCCTCAGCACAGCTAGACGGTATAGGGGGGCCATACTGAACCAAGTGTATGTATAAAAAGAAATGTGTGCGGCTTGTAGTGTATTAGATTTCTGATTCTTCACAGGGGGGGTGGTTGGGTTGACCAAAATTTCCCTTGTGTCCCTAGAGTGAAGGGAAAAATATAATGCTGTCACCCAAAAAAAAATTCAACTTTTGCTTGGCTGCTTGCGGTATGGATCGCTCTACCACGAGGGCTCGTTGTTTGAGTCCCTTACCCTTATTTTGCGTGGTAGTGACGCCTCCACCAAATATGTTTCATCCCTTGGTTGGGGGTGGGATAAACAGGCTAGTGTAGGTGTGCTAATTTTGAGGGTTGCTTCCGGATGAGGGTAGTTTCCCGTGGTTGGGAGAGACTACCAGTATAGCGTGTTGGTGTGAGTGCTTAATCTATTGGGGGCGTCTCTGCAGGATGCAATTACCTGCCAGGGGATGAATGTCTAGCCTGCCAATTAAGTAGAGTGAGCAATTCAGCTAATGTGCAGAGTCGGCACTCTGCAGTCGAGTCGCTTGCTCGAGTACAATAGAACCTGACGATGCAGTTACTGGCCTCTACGGTCAGGGGCAATTATGACTAAGGTCAGGTTGGGTCTAAGGATGTAAAATGGAGTGTGATTAGTAATAAACATGTATGCTTACTGATCATGTGTTTATTGGCCAGTAGATGTGATGTGATGTCCCTCTTGGGGAGTTTAAACAAATATGAAATGAAGTACAATTTGTAAAGTGTACAGTTTTTCAGGGTAGGTGTTTACAAAGATAAAGGACTCTGAGCACAGCTAGATCTCACCTGGTGAAGAGCTGGAACGGACCTCGTCGGACAGGGCCGCTGGCCAAGAACAGAACAGATGATGGGGCTCCTCCGGGTCTAGGCTTTAAGGCCTTCCCCCACTGCCTGGTCAGCATTTCCCCATAGCTGTCGCTCCAGTTACCGTGTTTGTGTTTATATTTCGTAAGCGTGGCCGTCAGCAGTATGCCGGGCCCGCCTGTGTCTGAAGAAATGCATGAGGCTTATGGTCTGCCTATGCGGGTGGTTTTGGTTAAAGATGGCGGGGTGGGTCTCAGGGGGTACTGTCCCCTGACTGTACAATAGTTTCTTTCACCCTTTTACCAAACACACCTTTTGGTTCTTTCAAAGTTATGAAGAGAGGTCCAAGCAGCTTGCCGGCTGCTGTTACTGTTGGCATTATTGTATAACTGTGCGTTGTGGCCCCCACTGATTGCACTTTGGAGCAAACCGTTTTCAACCATTTTATAGCCAGTGTCCTACCCGAACACATCTCCAAATTGAACCCACTTTGATCACTGTTACATAAATTTCCAGGGTCGAGAGAATCTAGAACCAATGTAACCTCTTCTACGAATATTTCTGCTGCTAACATAATATCCATTTCTCGATGGGCATTCTTTGATGTCGTCAGAGTTGTTATTTTTCACGAGATGATATTATAGTGATACTTGAATTGCTGCACCCATGGCTGGCTTTTAACCCCATACATTTTACGTCCTGCGCAGCTAGCAGAGCCCATTGCTGAATTGTCACGTCATGTATTACGTCATTATTCTGATGGGCAATGTCAAATTGGGCCTTTACGGCACATGTTATTCTCCTCAATTTGTCGCTGCGGGTGCCACCCCTTTTCACTTGCTCTGCTCACAAATATAAATCTTCCTTACTTTTTAAATGGCAAAACTTACTTTTTACCGACAAAAAGGAAAGCGGATGCCTCTCACCGCTTTTCCAATGCTCAACAGCATTTTGTTTGTATTTCTTACCTACGGCTTCGTCTGTCATGTGCCTGGGTGAGCTATCGGTGGCAGTCCAAATATTGTCATCAGAGTTGTTGGTGTTACTGGTGTTTTCTTCTAGTCAACATATAACTTTTCCAATGTTTACATTCATCATGCAATGCATGGGATACTATCCGTATACGGATATAACCGTATGCCGGGTTTGTCGCCTCTCATGCGGTGACTGTACGCCGTAGGCTGGGAAGCCCTGTACGGTTGGGAAGCAACCTCTGACGCAGCCAATGAAGCTCACGCCACTGGCGCGCCGATTTAAACGTGTAAATCTTAATTTTTCATCTAATACGAGGGGAACTTAAGTTCCGAAAGATTTTTCTTCACAACGTATCTGCAAAGTTCCAGCAGGATCTGCGATTCCCCGGTTCAGAGACTTCCCTTGTCAGATCAGTAGAAGATGGAGCGCAAATCTCTACGTTATTGCAAGATTCCTGAAATTTTAAGCAATTAACATAACATAAAATACAAAATATTTTAGGATATCTAATTTATACAAGTTTTCTAAGAATGTATGTTGATATCACCTCAAATAAACATTCATTGCTCGCAACATTGAGTAAATTTTATTATCCTAAGCGCAGTGCTAATTGGTAATGTTTGCTGGAAAAGGGAATTATATTGCACATGAAGTAAAGAAATGTTTCCTCTTAAAAGCAATACTTGTGCAAATGAAAAAAAAAAAAAAGAAACATAAGAGTAATTCTGAATATTTCAGGAGCAACTAGAAGAGCCCAAAGCACAATATTTTTGTCTTGTCAGTATTAAATGTGCATTTTGTGAATCTGTCGTTCACGAAAATTAGGTATATGATTTTCTGCCTCTCATCCTGTAGTGTGGCCAACCACCCAACAATGTAACTAACCATAACAATGAGTGTCGACCAAAGGGATCTGGTGTTAGGGATCACACAAGCTCATGATCACTCTGATGGTTCAACACAAATGAAATTTACAGAATAGAATTCCATACGTTCAAAACATATTCATGAAGATATAAGTGTTGATTCTGTTAACTTTTCTGTTAGAATCATACACCTCGACAACCAATCAATCACATTCCTGTTGTGAACTAAGAATTGCATGTATTGCCTAGCCATAGCATGAAGGAGTAATGCTGTGGGTACAATGAATATGATCACAAATCTTCTCTGATAATGTTGTTTCTAATAAATTCTGTAAAAGGTCTCTCTAAGTATCCGTGTTGTGGGGTCTCTCGTGAGTTTTCAGTATGTCTGAGGTTCTATTAGCGACAGAATCTTCGTGTCGTAGTCTTCCGATGACATGACTACGGTGGCGTTGCCCTTATCTGCAGTCTCGCTCACGAGAGACCCCAAAACACGGATACTTGGAGAGACCAACAGATTAATCAAGGCCTCTTCACTACCAGACCACGTGAAGAAGGATACATGCAGGAGTGAAGCTCTACCTCCCTGGCTGTACGGTCCACCCAAAATACATAAAACTGATATACCACTGAGACCTATCGTGAGTGCTAACGGCTCTCCAAACTACAGCATCTCCAAGCTTCTTTCCACCATTCTACAACCGCTAATCGGTAACACTGAGACTTACGTCAGGGATTCAGGCCATTGTATTGAGAAATTACAAAACATACGTCTGGAACCTGAAGACCGCCTAGTCAGCTTTGATGTAGTATCCCTCTCCACGAGGGTGCCTGTGAAAGAGTCCATAAACCAGATTGCCGAGCTCTTCACGGAAGACATCGCTGACTTTTTTCGCCACTGCCTCACCGCGAGCTACTTCCTATGACGCGAGAACTTCTACGAGCAAATAGAGGGGATTGCCATGGGTAGCCCACTAAGCCCTGTGATTGCGAACTTCTTCATGGAAAAGTTTGAGCAGTTGGCGATCGAGACTGCACCCCCTCAAACCGAAAGTATGGCTACGTTATGTTGACGATACCTTCGTAGTCTGGAGCCACGGAGAGGGAGAGCTGGAACGTTTCCTGGACCACCTCAACAGCCTCAACACCGGCTTAAAATTTACAATGGAGAAGGAGAAAGACAACTGCCTGGCCTTTCTTGACGTGCTAATCACCAGATTAATGACCTGCGCTTGGGGCACACCCTATACCGGAAACCCACACACACCGACCGGTATCTACACGAGACATCTAATCACCACCCTCGACAGAAACACGGAGTTATTAAAACATTGGTAGACCTTGCTAGGAGAATCTGTGAGCCATCCAACCTCAACCAAAAGCTGCAACATGTAAAGAGGGCCCTATGCACCAACAGATACAGCAATGAGGAGATTGAGCGAGCCTCTCATCCCAGGCGCCGGAGGACGAGGAAAGAATCTGAGGAAACTCCGGTGGCCACCGCATTCCTGCCGTATGTGAAGAAGGTGACGGACAGGATAGACAAATTACTCAAGACCTATGGGGTGAAGGCGGTTCATAAACCCACCGCCAAAATCCAGGACTTGCTGCGATCCACTAAAGTCAAGCGCCACCCACACTCCACTGCAGGTGTCTATAGAATCCCGTGTTCCTGTGGGCAGGTGTACATAGGAACAACGAAGAGGATCGTGACCACCAGACTCGAGGAACATAACAGACATAGCCGCCTGGGTCAAACTGAGAAAATCGTCAGTCGCTGAGAATTCTCTCTCGCCCGGTCACGATGTACAGCACTGGGACACGGAGATACTTTCCACGACCACACACTACCATGCCAGGCTGCAACCTGAAGCCATAGAAATATTCAAACACCCTGACAACTTCAATCGAAAGGATGAAATTGAACGTGTGCGTAATACATGGGTCCCGGCCCTTAGGAACACCAAGGCCAAGATATCACGCACACGTCAACCTGAAGGACCTTCCCGCTACAGCCCGGCAGTCGCCCAGGGAACACCTGACCCTCACAAGTTTGATCGCCGAGAGTACGCACCGCACCCCGCAACATGTACGAGAGACCCGACGATCTGGCCAGATTGCGCAGAGAACGCTCGGCTCACTATCCTAAATTGATCCGTTAATTCATCGCCAAGATCCACCCAACCGTCACATTCAAGCAACAATACCCCCACTACAAACCGTTACCCATTATTTCAAGCCTCTTCCTCATTCCACTGCTGACCAAGGAAAGGAGCGGAACCCTTGAAAATGCTGGACGCAGTTTCCGGTGAATCATCGGGAGATATCCTGTCTGGACCACGGCCTACAAGCCCGAAAAACTTATACTACATTTTAATATCTTTTATGGCAGGTGTAATGTAAAAAGTACTGGTTTTTGGCGGGTTTCGAGGGATACTTCGAATTGAGAGATTCACAACTCTCAACGCCGTTGTTCTACAGTAACCAAATTTAAATATGTGTTAAATATGTTTTTTGTGTGTATGTGAAGTTGCAAACTTTTATCTCCAACACAATAATGTAAAGGGCTCGCATTTCGAAACTGAACTTCCGTAGAAGTTCGTTCTTGGGCGCGTTGTAATCCACATATACTGAGCGTTTGTGATATGTAACTATCTGTAATATAAATAAATGTGTTTATTTTATATGGATTGATATTTATTATGATTTTGGTTGCTGTTGTCGGCAGGCGAGTTCAGCAGGAAAGTTGGTGCGCTGTTGCCGCATTCGCTCACTGCTTGATTAGCGCTTCCTTGGCACAGAGCATATTCAAGTAAAATGTATTTCGTTTCCATATTTCCCATCATATTTTCGACATTTTCGGAAAGTCTGATAAACATTTCTCCAATTTTTCGATAGAAGGAAATAATTTTTCAAAATAAAAACTCCAATAATATTTTAAACTGGCCATTGTGAATGGATGGTCGTCCTACCGATAATCTTTTCCTCTTGGCCTGGTCCTGGATTTTCATCCCTCACAATCTCAGTATACATCGTTTTAACAATCCGCCTCGTTACGTAGTGGCTTGCATTCTTGGCTGTCAGCGCGAAGGCCCGGGTTCCCGGCTCTGCCAAGAAATGTAATTCTCGTGTGCCAAAACTGATTTGAGGCGGGTTCGATTCCTACCTCGGCCATCCTGGAAGTGATTTTCCGTGGTTTCCCACTTCTACTGCAGGCAAATGCCGGGATGGTGCCCAACTTAAGGCCACGGCCACTTACTATCCAAATCCTACTTAAACTATTACAAATGCACACATTAGTACAGACATCACAGTGACACAGGTTATCAGACAAATTCTACACACACCCAAGTACACGGGGCTGCACGACCTCGATGCCCCAAAGCCCCTAAAAGAATTAACAACAACCTATTTAACCAAGAGAGGGGTCACTCCAAGACAATCAACGACTCGCTGGAGCACCGAATATCGCATATCTCCATCTCACCCTCTTAAACAAATAGCACTCAAAATCGTACGAATTCCACACTCCATAAACAGGATTCCAGGAGGCATTGTGAAGGTATCCACTCCAAAATTTCCTGAGTGAAACTGGGAACTACACATTAAGACAATATCAGAGAAACAAAGATAAACAGTGACTCACTGATGTGGGTACAGACTTCCTTTGACACATCTAAGGGCAGAGTTGAGCAGTGAATGTTGAAACTGGGGAAGAATGCGATCCTCATCCAAGGAAGACAAAAGTCTCTGATAATTTCTTTAGGATATAATTATTTTTATTGGTTTATTTTGTACTAGTTAAATATTCAGAGTTTGTTTGAACTAAATAGTTTCCTTTTAGTTAACATCAATGAAATAATTTTGTTATGAACAGATAGGAGACAATATAACAACATATAATATCCCATCACCATGAAATAAGGAATGTAGGGTATGGAAATTTCGGCAATATATTTGGCCAGGTAACATATTTAATTGATTAAAGGTACAAGACAACAGGTTAATGTCCGCTCGAGAATAGCCATCGCAAATGTGCCATGCTGGTCCATTAATAACCGGTATAATCGCCAGACTGTTGAATTCAGGCATGCAAACGTGCCTGCATTGTGTCTTACAGGTGCTGGATGTCAGCTTGTGGGATGGAGTTCCATGCCTGTTGCACTTGGTCGATAATTACAATGACAGTTAATGCTGGTTGTGAATGTCGCTAGAGTTGTCGTCCAATGATGTCCTATACGTGCTAGATTGGGGACAGATCGGGGGATTGAGCAGGCCAAGGCAGCATGTCGACACACTGTAGAGCACGTTGGGTTACAACGGGCATGGGGGCGTGGAACGTGGGATAGCCACGATAGTGCTCCTGCTGTCATAGGAAATTGCTCGCCAGACCAGAACGTCCGGTGTAGGTCCAGTGTGTCTACTCCGCAGACGGGTGGAATGTAGGCGGTCACCTGGCCTTCTCCTAATCAACACACGGCCATAACTGGCACCAAGATCGGCTTTCATCGGAAAACACAATGGACCTCCAATAAGCTCTCGCGTGACACCACTGAAGTCGCAGAAGGTGGTGGTTTGGGGTAAGTGGAATGCACGCCACAAGGCGTCTGGCTCGGGGCTGTCCTTCAAGTAACTGATTTCGAACAGTTCGTTGCGTCACTGTAGTGCCCTCTGCCGCTCGAATTGCTGCTGCAGACGCCGCCAGATGTGCTCAAGCCATACGCTAAATACGGCGGTCCTCCTCCTCATTGGTACCACGGGGACGTCCGGAGCCCGGTCTTCTTGCAACCATACCTTCTTGTGACCTCTACTGCTTGCATACATGCACAGTGGAGACATTCTTGCTAAGTCGTTCTGCAATAATGTGGAAGGAAAATCCACCTTCACGTGTCCCTATTACACGGCCTCGTTGAAACGCTGTGAGCTGTTGATACTGGCGTCTTCGTCGTCGTAAAGGCATTCTTGACCCACTCACAGTCACTCCGTCCAATCTCACAGGTAACTAACGCTCTCACACAGCAAACCTGATGTCCAATTTCAGAGGGCCACTACTAGCGCTATGCTAATGTGATTTGCGGGAAATTTGCATCAACATCATCATTCAGATGTATAAACACTCCTACCAACGTTTGTTAATCTAGCACAATGTATTACTATTATTGGTTTTTGTCTTGTACGCGACTTTTATGTGATCATAAAAGATATCCATACTATAGCCAACCAGGCATATTTAAAGGCCTACAAATTCAGCAAAATCAAAGTCATAATAGACAGCATCGACAAAGACATCAAATTTTTAAAGAACTGTATAAACAAGAAACTCGTTCGAAACCACATTAGAAAATTTCAAAAGAAAGTTTGCAGGACCCCACACGAGAGGAAAACACAAGAAATTGTCAATGAAACAATACTCCGAAGGGAGATCAATTTCTTGCATAAAATGCTTTTTCTTTCTTCTTTAATATATAGTTATATGAACATCATTTAAAAGCAGCTTATTGGCTAACTAAAATGGGTTGGGATTACTTTCAGCAGAAAAATGAGTGTAAAATGGAGTTTTTAATGGTTACGAAACAAAAACCTTACTCAACAAATCCACGACCTTAGAAACAAGACGCGGTCAAATGGGTAATCTAACAGATCAAAAATTTCAAGAACCTATAATCAATCTTAAGCAATACTGAACTTACACATAGGTAATCTTGGGAAATGGGCCTAAACATTATTGGAATGTCAATGAACAAACCATTGCCAACACAATTGCCCAGGTTAAGTTAGCAATATCATCACTACCCTCTGAGGAAAAAGATGCAGCTAGATTTGAAACCAAGCAGAACATTGAGAGAATTTGAAATAAACCGGAGAAAATAAATAAAAATGGACAACAGCAAATTAAGAAATTGAAACCTATGATAAAAGACGATAACATAATTGTCACCAAATCAGATAAAAGTAATTCCATAGTGTTAATTGACAAAGATCAGTATATAGAAAAACCAGAAAAAAAATTTGATTGCCCAAAATTTATGAAAATATCCAAAAAGAAACAATTAATAACAAGTCTCAGCATTTTATTTGATGGAAATAATCCACCCAATTTAGTAGCTGTGAACCCAAGTTTACCCACTGCTACAGCACTACCCAAAACATAAAAACTAGGTAACCCAATCAAACCCATAATAAACTTTAAAAGAAGCCCTACTTACAAACTTGCTAAATATATACCAAAATTTCTGAAAAAACATATAAAATTCGAGGCCAATTCTAATTACATAAATTCAATAGATTTCAGCAACAAGACGAAAAATTTAGTTTTGGAAAACAACCACACCGTGCATTCCTTCAACATCCAGGATATGTATTCGAACATCCAACAAAGAAAGCTCTTTCAGTCATTCAAAATAATCTCAATAAATACGGAAACTTTAGCAAAATTGAAATAAAAGAATTAATGTTGTTGATAATGTTTTCATTGGAAAACACAACATTCACATTCAATAATAAAATCTCCTGGGTTTTCCTGCCTCAGGTATTATAGCAGATATATATGTGGACCATATGGAAAACAACAGCATCAACCATATACAAGGTATTCAATATTGGGACAGATACGTAGACGATATGTTCGCCATTATTGTCGAAAAGTGATAAAAGTGAACCAACTGTTAGACAAATGGATCAATATAGATACAATAAAATTCACTGTAGAATCAGAAAAAGAAGCTTCACTCAATTACCGTATTTACTCTGTTATTGGACCCCTTTCTTTTTCTAAATTTTTAGTTCCAAAATTGAGGGGGGGGGGGGTACTGTACCCGTTCGTCCAAGGTACGCGATGACCCATCTGCTATTACATCGCGTACCTGGCATCCCAGCCCAGGAGTAAAGTTAAAAGTACACAAAATAAAACCAGGAATGTGTCGGACATTCAGTTGAAATATCACAAAAGCAGAGGGTAACACGAGATAAAATATCTCCGGGTCGTTACGCCATCAACTGAATCCCTAACCAACCACATCCTTCCTGGTTAGGCCTTAAGTATGACAAAGGAAAGGATTGGGAAAACACATCATCATGAGATCACAGCTTAAAATAAAATAAAGTTATTTAAACTTGAGTGGTCAGATAGAAACAAAATAAATTCCTGCCTAGGAGTATGGTAGATTAATATAGTTATGATGTCAATGTCCTCTCAAATCGTACCATCTCCGCACTGCATCAAGGAAATATTATTATTCACGTGCAAAAAATAAAAAGATATAGTTCTCTTGCGCTCTCAGGGTCACCGTAGCACTATGTCTTTCGTCACTGACATTTTGTGATCCTTGAGACCTATCTTTGATTAATCTAACATCAGGCAGTTGAATTCAAGTAGATATTAAACTTTCTATCTCATAACAAATTTTATATGAACGCTAACATGTAAATAATCATTCATAAATGGCTTGAATGTCACTGTTCCAAAAATTGGAATAGATATAATCACTCTTCAGATTAACAATAAATTTGTACACGTTATTTACACCACTTCTAACAACTACTCGGTTGTGAATCAAAATTCTGTTCTAATCATGTCATCATCCATCATCATTCAGTTATCTGTTCTATTCAAATCAAAATTATTAATTTCTTATCATCAGATCATTCAAATAATTATTATATTCATCATTTCATTAAATCATCTGCAGATCATCTCATCTAATTTTATTTCATCTCATTTAAATTTAATTCATCAATTTAAATTATAATTCACCAACTTATTTAATTTTATTGTAAGTCATCAGCCTATTTAAATTCATTTAAATTCCATCAGCTTATTTAAGTTACTTCAACTTATTTAAATTTATTATAATTATATTTTAATTATCATTTTATTCATCTATTCATCAGTTTATTTAATCAATTATTATTTTATTTTTCAGGTCAGATTATTAATATGTTTAAACTTCAAATAATAATTCCATAAATTATTATTATTAGAGAATCTTGGATTATAAAACTTCCAGAAAATGTTTTAAGATCGGTTACCGAACGTTGCCTTAAAAATCCACCAATTCCAGGCTATACCCTTAATATACTCAATTGCCATGCCAAAAATACGTTGCCTCCACTAAATCACGTTGGACCTCACCATCCAAAACTTTACCATTTAAATTCACTTCATCAAATGTCACATTTGAACATCATTATTATTTCACATAACACCACAATTATTCAGCGCGCAGCATGAACTTCAGAAATATACTAGACTGGGTTCGACGACCTCATGTCTGCATCAACAACTCGCATTGGCAATATTATAAACCTCTTCTGGCAACCTCCCAAACTTTGGCCAAAAAATACCTTAACTCATCATATAGAATGATCCACAAAAAAATTATAACTGGCTTCTGACAGTTGATGAATATGACCTACAAGAACTGTAGTCGGTATTATCATGTCCAGACAACTTCTCAAACAATAAGAAAAATTACCAAAGTAATCGTAATCCAGTCCAAGATTTGGTTTAATTCAGAGTACAAAATCTCTGTTAAGATCCTCAAAATTTACTTCAAAAAGAACACCCACGTGTTATATTACCGTAACTCATATTCTTAATATCTGTTCATCATCTGCCTGTAATAAATTTCTAATAAGAAATAACTCATCGTAAAAGACTCAATTACAGTGCACTCCCGATAATTCGCGGGCGGATAATTCGTTTTGCGGTTAATTCGCGGGTCTCCAAGATTATTTTTTAAAGTAGAAATTCTCACAGCAACTAATCATCACGCTAAGTAAGGCAATCTTTCGGTCGTTTAAAAGAATTTTATGTGACGCAATGTGTAAAGAAGAAATCATTGAATTGCGTTTCTCTGTGATGGAACAGTAGGCCTACTTGCGAAATGTTCGACACATACGAGCAGGTTGCCGCGAGTGGTATAGTACAGATTTCCTTGATCTTCAAAGCCCAAACAATACAAGAGGAATGCACTTTCACTAAGAACCTACCCTCCCTTTCCCAACAGCCACACTCCAAGGTCGCTGACCTGTGAGTTGTGAAGGTTGGATGCGCGGACAGTGTATTGTAAACAGCGATTATTGCGTAATGGCGTAAACTTGCGCGACACCGAGGGCGTGTTTGTTGGATGCTCTTCATGCAGTCAACAAGTCGTGAGAGAAAAATACCGCTACTACACTCGTACAAAAGCAAGCGCTTGCCGACTTCTGTAACGACGATATTTCGGCAAGTTAGACGTCGATAAAGACGATTATGATTTAAGACTTTAAAGCAAAGAAGAAATAGCACGGAATTTGACTGTTGGTGAGGAAAACACAGATCCAGTTGATGTCGAGTGCGGGAGTGAAGCAACGGAAATCCCGAATGTTTCCCACAGTCAAACTAGTGTCTCTAGTCACACTTATCTCTTATATAGAAAAACGAGATGAGTTTCCATTCTCTTATAATGTTTTCTTCGGAAATGTGCAATCGAAAATTAGAAAAAACGATCTAAGAAACAAAATGTGATGACTTTTTTGTTGTTGTTAAATATTAATGTAGGCCTAATCCACATAGCCTAGGCCTACCCCAGCCTAGCATGTCTTATAGGACACTACAATCAAGTGTTATATTATTATTTTGCATGTTCAAGCCTATTTCAATATTTTAATCAATAGTTTTGTTTTTACTAGGCTTAACAAAATAACTGCGGATAATTTGCGGTTTTCAATAATTCGCGGAAGTTCGTGCATTAATTACCGCGAATTAACGAGAGTGCACTGTACTTGAAATCCTTATGAAAGGTATAAACTCACTCACAAAAGAGTTTCAAAATTAAATATTAAATGACTGTACTCTCAAAAGAGTAATGCAACAAACTATTGGATTGGCAATACAAGAATTACGAAATGTAACCCTGCTGACATTTATTTCTGAATTGCTGAACAAAGATCAACTAATATTTGACTGGTAAAATATTGTTTAATTCTCTTACGATCACAATTGCACTCGGATGATAAAATGGTACTCCTATAGCGACGGGTAAGGCGATCAAACACCACACAGCTACTCTAGGTAACAGGCCCCGTCTACGTAGACTAATGAGCGAGTGCACATGATTGGAATCAACAATATTCTACTCGTCTCATAAAAGCGATACTGATTCGCTAGAGCGAATTTAATTCCACGTCTCAAAAACAATCCAATAAAGGAAAAATCCCTACTGATATATTCCACATACTCGCTTGTATGCAATAAGCTGACAAAACTCTAAACTACCCGACTGCAGATCTCGAGTTTCGGAATACTCGATAAAAATCAACATGATCAAAAATGCTATCACTTAAGAAAATTAAGATCAAACTCCTGCTTAATAAAGTCAATAAACAGTGAAAAAGTTGGATAAATGTGTCTGCCACCTCATATGGTAACACCATATTTTAGCAAACTCCTCAAAAAGAAGTAAGAACATATTCAAGCCATGTCGTAAATAACACTCCTAAAGATATACTAGTGTGCCCAGTGTCATGTTAGAAAATCATATCAGTAATGTCATAGCTCTTACAATACCTTCATATTCCAGATGTTAAATAATCGGCGATAATTCAAGTGTACGCAACAGATTTCTCGAAAGATTGGCGAAATCGTCGTATTTGCCACTGGAAATGCATTTGGCCCCATCCAAATGCACATCATGATGTAGTCGTTCTCCTTAATAGGAATCGAATCCGTCACTCTGCGATGCCATCACGTCTCTTCATACGCCTAGCCCCACATGGTAGAACGAAGGATATCCATCACGGATATTGTCCAATAATCCCCGCAAAAGTTCAATTCAAATGGGTACCCCATTCTATTCTCGGATGTGTTACGCCACTGTTCAATGTAAAATCGTTAATTGACATTCGCTGATAACGTTCTTGTTCACTGCCAATGAATTGCATCGATAAAAAAAAATATAATTTCAGAATGTGTACATGTTCACTAGACACCCTGTATCTGTGTTCGATGTGTTAATTATTTCCATAAGTGTTCATGAACTAAAGTCATTTGATGCACATATCGCTGTTACAAAGTGCATGAAATCCAAAGTCCCATTTTGTATAATGCAGCAACGTTTAAGTTGCCCCATGGTCGCTTTAAATATGCTCCGTTGGAACACATCATTTTGCATGCTGTAATATTGGTAAAATAACTTTAAGTTCGTCTGATTGTCCATTGAATGTGTATAAATTGTAAAAGCAATGAGTATCTGGACTGCTGACAGTCTTAAGTCCAAATATCGTAAACGTGAAAATGTCAGAATGCAATGTTCCATTAGATGACCACTAAAGTGTCACAAAATGTCGCCCAATGCTTGACAAGTTCTGCTCCAATATATGAGTGTAACACAAGGTTAACCACTAGCCTCATTGTATTGCTGTTCTATGCGACTATTCATTGTGAATACTGCCATTATAATGTTCGTTATTCCCGGTGAACTACTGCTTATTTCTGCTGTAAGTTATGAGCTGGTAAAAGCGTTGCTATCTGAAACATATGTTAACCCAACTCCACTGTTCAAACTAGACTGCTTACTATCACCGGCCTCCTTCGTCCCGTTCACAGCCATCGCGACATAATCTCCGGTCAGCCTACTCAACTGCGCCGTGCTTTTAAGTTACAATGCTAACTTACGAAGCGATCCTGCCAGGCAGGTAATAATTACTGCACTGTATTGGATACTGTCATACTCTTGACTTGCTACTTGAGCAGAATGTAGAAGACTGATTTCTTGTCACTGCGTGCTGCGACCACTCACCTTGCCAAACACGTGACTCGCCACCCCTCCGCTGAAGTGAGGGTAGCCCCTACTTTTGTTCTCTCTCTGACGTCAGACATTTAACCTCGGCCCATCTTCTGTTATCAAGCCCGCGCGATTAACGGTCACGTTAAACTACAAGCTTCCTTTTCTGTTATCAAGCCGTAATACTCAATTAAGGAGTTATTCACCTTTTCTAATATTGTTATTATTAATATTCCATATAATTCCTTTCTCTTCTGAGGTTAAATAAGACTTCATTTCCGATAAATTTTCATAAATATCCAGTACTTCTCCCGTGATTCCGTGCGTTTGAGGCAACGAGCTAGAGAAAGGTATATAGAGAGGCAAGAAGCCGCGTAGCAGCGCTCTGGGCGGAGGCAAGCTGAGTTAAGGCGGCCATGATTCAGAACGTCATCTGACAAGGGCTTGTTGCGATTATTCGGGCTGTGCAGGAACATGCGTTGAATGAAATTTATTTAAAAATACATTGACCATGCCGTCAGTGTGTTCGTCATTCAATTGTTCGAATAGAAGTAATAAGACCACAGGAGTGTCGTATTTCAGGTAAGAAATGTCATCCAAATTCAAAAATTAATGAGGTAGACTCTTACGAAAGCGTGATGCAGCAATTTAAGTTTGTGTGATATTTACATTTCAGATTCCCTTTACAGAAGCAGGAACTAACATTTCCACTCTATATACCCTTCTCTAGCTCATTGGTGATGATGATGATGATGATAATTGTTGTTTTAAGGGGCCTAACATCTAAGTTATCGGCCCCTAATGGTTTGGGTGATCGTGAAGATGAAAATGAAATGTAAACTATAACTAAAACTAACTACTAACTTAGGCCTATATACTAGAAGAAGAAACGGAAAATAAAAGGAGAATAAGGCAAATCAAGGACAGGAGGAAAAGAAATGCCCTCAACCCTCGAAGAATAAGGATTGATGGACTTGGAAGGAAGGAAAGCCATGAAAGGCAGATAGGAAAGTGAAAGAGGAGAGGGTACGCCCCTGAGGTATTGGATAAAAGGTGGAAAACCGGACCCAGCTCAGGAATCCCTCGGGGTCGCCAACTCCCGAACTCACCAGCCGTGAGCCCCTGAGGGTGTAGCAATATCCAGGGTGCACCAGAAGTGGTTGGGCTACATACACCCTGCCTCCTTGAGGGCCTTGAGTAGAAGGCAGGAGATAACAGGAAAAGAAAAGGAAGGCTGACCCCTCGCAGAAGGAGGGTATCAGAAAAGATGAGACAAGGGCCAATTAAGGCGGGAAAGGAAGAGACTCCCTAGTCCTCGATACCCTAATACCGTCGGGGTCGGAAGAGAACAAGAGTTGACCAAGTGAGGTCGACAGGAAAGAAAACTGAGAGGAGCCCGGCACAAGTAAGTGGAAGCAATGCCGGACTCAGCTGGGGCCCCGTGGTCGCCAACCCACGTCCCACTAGATGTGAGCCCCTGGGGGGTAGCTCGTTGGTAACGATGCCTAATTCCCAAGAGGCTGCTCACGCCGTGCCTCTATTAGGGTCTTGTGCACAAGGCAGGAGATACAATGAAAAGATCAGTTCTGATACCTTATCAGGAAAGATGAGACAAGGGCCAAATAAGACATGAATTTGAAAGACTCTCCAGGTCTCGGATACCGTTAGTGCCTGAAGAGAACAAGAGGTGACTAAGGAAGGTTGACGGGTGGATTTGCAAACAATGCCAGTCTCAGCTGAGGTCCCGTGGTCGCCAATCCATGTCCCACAAGTTGTGAGCCCCTGGGCGGGGTATGCATATGAACAATATGTATGTAGAAAATTTTGTTCAGTACATAGCAGGAAGTGTCGTTCGCCAAGTGTCTAAAAAATTAACTTGTATTGAATGCCTAGAAGTGTTTTTATCGGGTCAAGATATTCAGAAAGGAAGACTGATTAAAGAGAAAGACATCAAAGACGGCCTTTTGAATCCATCATATGATGTAGTGAAATTATGTAAAATAGCTGAGATTGTCATCAGGAATAATGACAGTATGTTGCGAAAGAACACGATGAGTCTCAAGCTGAAGTTGCAGACAGATGTCTATGCTATGCTGCCGGGTTATCTGTTTCAGTAATCTGACCATCTATTTACAGCTACTGAACCTGGGGAAAAGTCTCACTATGCTTCACTCATCGAGCGAATTGTGAAACAGTATTATAAATGCAGGCTTCACCACTTCTGCAGAAATACAGCTCAACGTGAGAGAGGGCAACAGGTGCGTCAGTTGTACACAAAAAAATATTCTTTTTAAAGGACAATGAAATCATGCAATGTACTGTGCATAAGCAACGTAGCGTATTGTCTTGTAAGATGATTGTGTTAGTTTTCGTTCAATGTACAAATTAAATTGTCAGGTCTTGCGTAGGCCTAATCTTATATTACGCTTCGTTAGTCACGCCTCTCCCTCCCTGCCTCCCACCCTCTTGACAGGGTATATCATGGCGGCTGCCAGTTCAACCTGCTTCAAATATGGCGGCGCCATTTCCACTCTATATACCTTTCTCTAGCTCATTGGTTTGAGGGGTAGTGACTTCTTCTTCCCTAGTCGCCTATGTCATTTCCCTCGACGTCACTGATGCGATCTCAGCGCAACCTTTTCTTCATAGCAACTAAATCCAACTACAGCTAGCGTAGCCGATAGCCTCGATTAGATATCGGGTACAGTACTATAGACTCGAACTTCGCAAAAATCCATTATTTTGGGAATGAGAGAGAGTAAAAATAAGCTATTTTATTTTGATGCTACATAGTACTATATATTTAATCAAAATAAACTAAGTTTACATCTTTAATCAGCCCATTATGTGACTGCCATAACCTCACTTATCCACCACTATTCCCGGCTATCCCTCAATGACTTTCACTACTATCCCTTGCTAAGCAAAAATCTTAGTATCAAAGAAATACAGTAGAATGGACAAAGTATCAGACATGGAAATGCAAACTTTATTTTTATTTGAACACAGGGAGGAAGAATGCATCAATTAGGGAATGAGTGATGATGCTGAACGATCTCATCTCACTAACATTTGTAAACACACCCGAGTACATATTATTCTCATGTTTCACATTAATATACCAATAACTTGTCTCACAAATGCCGACAGTTCTTGCAACAAATGAAATGTTTAAAATAAAACTGAGAAGAAGGATGCTACCAACGCCATTCCGAAGGGCAATACATCTTCGTATACAAAACAAAAGAATGCAGGCAAGATATGTAACCATAACTTTCATTGGCCGGATTTTAAACTAGTCGCTTCCACTCTGCCTATAGTGTGGCATCTTCTATTGGATATTGGGTAAAGCGTATTGGCTACACAATTTGATATCCTGCCCAATCGTATATACGGTATATGTATGCAAAATGGCAGTAATATCGTCAGAATAACTAAATAATGTAACAAGAAAAATATTTTTGTCATAAAAGAGGATGAATTTGTTATAATTTAAAAATTTTTAAAGAATTCGTCAATGTTGTATTTTGACTCTCAATAATTAAGGAGGGGTACTATAAGCGATTTCCAAGAATTTTGTATTTTGGCTCTTGAAAATTAGGGAGGGTACTATAGGCAAGGGGGTCCTATAGCCGAGTAAATACGGTATTTCGATTTTTAAGTCTCCAAAAGTAATAAAAAATTAGAGTATGAAATTTACAGAAAGCCGACCCAAACCGATGTGATCATAAAGAACAGCTCCAATCACCCAGACAATCAGAAAAGAGCAACCTTTTATAGTTCATTAAACAGAGCAATAAAAATACCTCTAAGAAAGAACTAAGAATCAAAACATCAATAGCCTTAAATAATGGATACAATCAGGAGTATATTGACAAAATTAGAAACAAAATCCAAAATAAATTTATTTAAACTCAAAGTAAAGAGAATATAAAAGATATAAAGAATATAAAAGTATGCCACGTTTACTTATTCAAATTCTAAAATTCTTTCCATCATTAATGTTTATTAAAAACTCAACATAAAGACCGTGTACAAAACCAGGAACAATAATAGTAACATTTTCTTCAATCATAATTCAGTAAAATAAGACAGATAAAAATAATAATTCCCGAATTTACCAACTAAACTGTAAAGATTGCAGTAGTAATTACATAGGACAAACGGGGAGGTCTCTTAAAATCAGATATGCTGAACATGTTAATGCGAAGATGTATAACAAATTCTCAGCAATGGCTAACCATATGATGGAAGAGAATCACACTTTGGGTCCATAGATGAAGACCTAAAAATCCTACATGTGCAGAATAAGGGCAAATTTATGAACATCCTGAAAAACATGGAAATGCATATTAATCAAAAAATAGACCCCATAAAAAACTTGAATGATCTTACATACACCAACATTCTATTTAATACAGTAGCAAAAATGAAGAAACTAAGTCTAATAAACCCAGAGCTAGGCGAATCTTCACATCCCCCCCCTTCCACTCACTCTCCCTCCCATACACCTTCCGTGCAACTTGAACCAGTAGCGAGCAGACACACCACTTAGTCACCCATCAACAGGCGGACAGCACGGTTCTCTCCTCAGCTTGAAGTGAGTAGCGTCTATATTCTTTGATCCACACAAGGTTTTAAATCCAGCTACTCGCACCCATTTAATGGTTTACAGATTAACGTCTGGGAGTGTTCGTGTCACGAGAACCGAACTCCTTGGGGAACTTTTAGTTATACAAGAAAAGTAAAATGGAAGATTGGAGAACATTGCTTGAATAAGCACGGGCAACTATTCTAATCCATTTTAAACATTTCAATCATTTATTCCAGTGTCATTTTCATTTCCATTTTTTTATGTATTTTAAATTTTGTGACTCGCACCAAAGCGGTGGCTAAATTTTACTAAGATTTTGCTGAAAGGCTGATGAAGGACCGTAATAAGGTCCAAAACATGTACCGCAAGAGAAATTAATACCTCAAACAAAGTAACTTGTATTGAAATGTGGGATTAATACTTAGAATAATTATATTTCGTATGCGTGTTGGTTATCGAATGAATTTTAGAATTCATGTGCATATGGCGAATTTTTGATCCTTTCTGTTTTCCTTTAATGAAGTGTAATTAAATCTGTTTTGAATTTTGTTTTCAATGTTGTTAATGAATTCCTGTTCGTATCCATTATTCTTGGCAATGAGTGCTATGATATTCATTTCTTTATTGAAACTTTCTTTCCTTAAAGGTATTCTAATGACTCTTGAAGGGATAGAAGCCATTTTTCAGTGTTGCCTAATTCTATTTAAGAAAGTTTTCCAGTCGGTCAACACAAATTGTGCACAATTACATTGGGCGGGATACAATTATTTATATACACTAATCTGAAAGAAACAAGTTATTATTACAAACTAACAAGCTTTTATGTACACAATGGGGTACCTACTTAATAGGGATGTAGCGGGAGAAAGTTCGCGCCAGATAGCGCTCGTGTAGTACTGGGTAAGCGCAAGGCGATCGTCTTATGTTTCTCCCAGTCAGCTGCGACGAATGTGTAAATTGTGACCGAGTTTTCAAAGCTAAAGTAAATTATATCTTCTCTAATTTTACTCCAAGACTATATTAATTAATTCTATAGGTATATCTCCTAATATATGATAAACGATTTTCAGCGTTTAAGCGTTAGTAGCTGCAAAATGAGCTACGGTCTAGAGGCACTAAAACCAGCGGAAGGAAGGAAGAATTAATAGCCTACAGCGGTAATAACAAAATTCTAACACGCTTTATTATTCAAATAATGAATATGAGTCAGCATGCTTTCTCCTAAAGATTACAATTACTAGAGTATTGTAGGCCTATATTGATAAATATATCTCCAAAAGACTTAAATCATAAATTGAGATTTAAATATTCACTTGCTCCCCCTGCTTACAGGCTTCAATTCATGTATTTTTTTTAGGTTGATAGCTTACATGAAACTGTCGTGTTTTAAGGTAAACATAATGAAAGAAAGTTGATACCGGTAATTAAATGTGTACCTCGAAAATGCATCGCAACGTTTGGTTCTTATGTAATTTTGTCAATTTCGCAATAAGAATCGTTCCCTTACCCCTGGGAAAGGACTTGAGGATACAATTTTTTTAAAGTTTGAGAATCCCTGCTTTAGGGCCACGAACTGTTTCCATTCATCTGACTATGTCTCAAGAATGTAGAAGTCAGTCGCTACCACATTCTCCGTCAGGCAGACGGAAATTGACGATTAATTCCGATTTCAAGAAACCAACCATAATACGTTTGTGACTGTTAATGTTGCGACATTTATTCTTGAAGTATTTGACCGAGTAGCCTATTGATGTCTTTGAAAATGGGAGTCAGAAATGTTACTTTCATTTCTTCGTGTATATTGACGATTTCTTCCCGTACTTCAATGGAGGTGATTTCTGCAGATTCCGATATTGTAGACTTATCGTGATAATCCGGCAATTTTCTTGTGTATGGCCTCTTCCTAAATAATTATTTTTGTTGTGTTCGTGGTCCACGGAAAAAGCGGTAGAACAGCGCCCGGTTTTTATCTTGCTCTCTCACCTTCAAATAGGCCTACAAATGCATAAATTCAGTGGATGTTATCGAAATGTCTAATCAGTTTATTGGTACAAAATAGGAATTATTTTCCATTGTAAGTCACACTTATCCAACACAGTTTTCGTGAAGTCATCGGGTTGTAAATGATGGAAACACACTTTAATATATTCGGTCAGATTTTTCTCACCGAAATGTTTCCTTCTAAAAGCATGTGACCATTTCTTCCTCATTTCTTTATTTTGTGGAAATTGGTGAAACGAAAACGGGCTTCCCTGATTTTTGCAAAGAGGAACACTGCAATTGCTCGGCATAGTTACGAAAATAACAATTTAAACAACTTAAATTCGTGGATATTAGCGGCATGAGAACATAGAAGACAAATGAAGAGCGCCTTGTGCTTACCCAGTGCAACAGCAGTGCGCTCTATCGGTGCTAGTTCTATACATCCCTATTGGATGACCATGTTTTGAACGTCAAGTGTTCATCTTCAGATCCTGTTCACTTAGGCTTAATTAGAATATGATGTTTATGAAATACACTTAAACACAAATATGAGGGGCATTGAAATGAAACCCGGTCAACATGTGTATTCAAATGAAACCTGGTCACTTGTGTAAAGTAATTGTAACTATTTCATTAACTCAAAAATAAATACACAAATAGTCACCAAAACGGTTGGCACATTTATCCCATTGTGACACTAGCCGGTCGATTCCATCTTTAAGAAGCTAGTAGGCTGCTGTCGGATCCAGACCTGAATCCATTTACACACTTCGGCGTCCGTTGTGAATCGATGTCCACGAATAGCTTGTTTGAGAGGTCCTTAAACATGGAAGTCACACTGTGAAAGGTCTGGACTGTACGGTGGATGTTCCAGCGTTTCCCATCGAAACTGCTGTAATGTCGTCTTCACCGCATTGGCATTGTGTGTCCGGGCATTATCATGCAGGAGAATAACGCCATTGGACAACATGCCTGGGCATTTCGACTTAATAGCTCGTCTAAGGTTCTGTAAAGTGTCTTATTAATGCTGGGCATTGATGGTGGTTCCCCGTTCCAGGAACTCGACAAGCCCTTGAGGTCAAAAAAGAACATCATGACCTTACTAGAACTGGTGTGCATGGCCTTTGATTTCTTTGGAGGTGGTGAAGTCGCATGTTTCCACTGCTTGCTCTGACCTATACTTTCCGGTTCAAAATGGAGACACCCTGTTTCGTCACCAGTGACAATATGCGACAGAAAGCTGTATTCCTCCTCATGATAACGTTGCAGATGACTCAAAGACTGCGCCATTTGAGTATTGTGCTGTTAACAAATTCACAAAGAAATTTGATACAAAGGTCCGGCTAGCTCAAAACAGTTGCCAGCGTTTCGCCCCAGTGTACCAATGGGCTCTTCAGTTGGTTATGGTACACCTCACCAAGACGCGTGGCTAGTACATACTGTGAAGGCCGCTGCAAGGCACAAATGTTGCCACGAGCAGCGCCAATGTACTATGGAAGTCAAAACTTCCTTTCAAAAATAATGTTAGCTTACCTAGCTAATCCATATTGGAAATATCTGTTCCCGTAGGAAACAGGATGTAAAATTGTCCCATCCTGTTTCCTACGGGAACAGATATTTCCAATATTGTGCTGTTGGCGGTCAGTTGGTGAGGAACCCACTGCGCACAAACCTTTCGAAATTTCAAGTGTTGATGAATTATGGTGTGAATGGTGCCCACGCCAAAACCCAGTAACCGATCGATCGCGTCCACAGTGATTCTGCGGTTGCCCAAGACTAAAGCATTCACTTCCGCAATCATTTCAGGTGTGTTGACACGATGAGCCTGTCCAGGACGAGCATTGTCTTCCAGTAACTCGCGCCCCTCGAGGAATTTATGCCCCATTGCGCAGCACTTGAACAACACAGACTGTACTCGCCGTACCCAGCCTTCATCCGTCCTCACGGCCTCCAAATCCCTCCGCCACTAAAAATCGAATCGCTCCTCGATGTTCCTGCCTACTCGCCTTCATGTTCAGTAGTGGACGATAACTTGTGTGACCACCTTCTCTTCGGCGTGAAACCACACTGTCGCTATGCAACGTCAAACGTTGCTCACGCTGCAGTCACTCTATCAATAGATGGTGCCACCATACACGCAGTTACGTGGTGCCACTGTACGACCAATACAACGTTCGACGCACTGACCGGGTTTCATTTGAATGCCCCCATATATATATACAATGTTCATATTATATAAGTTTAAGGATGAAGCCATATTAGCGCTAGACAAACTCCATGAAATCTCCAGGAAAACGAGACTTGATATTTCCTATGATAAAACACAGTATATGGATACCAAATCAACAGAAAACATCACCTTGCGAAGGCAGTATGCAAAAATCTCGCAGGAGAAGCCATCCAATCCACAGGATTGAACACAATTTCTAATGCAGAGAGAATAGTAAAACTGCAGAAGGCTTACAAGCTGACATGGAATCATTACAACAAGAGTAGTATCTCGTAATGCAAAACTGCGCCATTACAACACAGTTGTTTTGCCTGAAGCCTTGTTGGCGGCAGAAACCACAGTCATTAGAGGAATGACGAGAAATTCTTAGGAAATTCCACGGCGCTGTTTTCCGTGATGGAATTTAGGTCAGGAGACCAACAAAGGAACTGCATGAAAATACAGACACCATTATAGATAAATTTAGGAAGAGACGTCTGCTGTTCTATGGACACATATATAGGATGGATGAGAACAGGCTCATTAAGATGATTTTCAATATCTTGTTGTTGTTGTTGTTGTTGTTTGAGTCTTCAGTCTTTTGACTGCTTTGATGCAGCACTCCATGGCTCTCTGTCCTGAGCTAATCGTTTCATCTCTACATAGTTACCACACCCAACATCCGAGGCAATCTGTTTAACATATTCTAACCTTGGTCTACCCCTACAGTTCTTGTCCTCGACCCTTCCTTCCATAACTAAGCTTGCTATTCCTGGGTGTCTAAGTATGTGTCCTACCAACCTCTCTCTTCTCTTCATTAGCAGTCACCAGGAACATCTCTCTTCTCCCACTCGCCTTAATACCTCTTAGTTTGTCACCCTATCTACCCATCTAATCTTCATCATTCTCCTGTAACACCACTTTTCAAACCCCTCAATTTTCTTCTTTTCTGCTGCACCAATAGTCCAAGTTTCACTTCCATAGAGCGCCACGCTCCAGACAAAGGCTTTCAAAAATGACTTCCTAATACCTAAATCTATATTCGATGTCAACGGATTCCTTTTCTGTAGGGAATGCTTTCCTTGCCTGAGCCAACCTACTTTTTATATCCTCCTTGCTTCGTGCATCACTGGTTATTTTGCTTCCTAAGTAACAGAAGTCTCCTACTTCCTTCAGCTTTACACCTGCCAATTTGATGTCCATAGAGGTTTCTGATTTCTTTCGGCTGCATTCCAATATTTTTGTTTTACATTTATTAATTTTCATCATGAATTCTTTCCTCAAGACTGAGTCCATACCATTCAAATACTCTTTCAAATCTTCAGGTGTGTCGGCCGAGATGACGATGTCATCGGCAAATCTCAGAGTTGAAATTATTTCTCCTTCAATCTTCACAACCACTTTAAATTTTTCTCCAATTTCCTTCATTGCTTGTTCAATGTAAAGATTGAAAAGTATGGGTGATAAGTTCCAGCCTGAATACCAGCTTCTCTCTCATGTCCTTCAGCTCAAATGACTGCTGTCTAGTTTCTGTATAGATTGTAGATCACCCTCCTATCCCTGTACTTTATTTCAATCGTTTTCAAAATGTCAAACAATTTAGTCCAATCAACGTTATCAAAAGCCTTTTCTAAATCTACAAATGCCATGAACGTTCTCTTGTCTTTCTTTATTCTACCTTCCAAAATCAGCCTAAGACTTCCTATAGGATTTTTTATTATGGATACTAGAGTTTAGGCCTTAATTACAACCAAACCAACAGACCTATTGAAAAACGAGTTATTGCAATATTTTCTTTGTTTAATTCTGCGTTATTTTCAAGTTTATTAATTATTTATTTATTTGTGGTTGTATGAAAAATTGTCCGTGTTTTTGACGTCTTTTCTAGGAACCGCTCACTTAAAACTATATACATGGAAAACTACTTGGCTGAAGGTAATGAAATGTTTATATGTGATAGGCACAAGTATTGGTAGTGCAAATCTCAAGTTTCAATTTTTTTCAACTACCCAATAAAAAGTTCTTATATTTTTTCTGACGTAATGTTTTCTCAGCCCAGGATAAACGTACAGCAGGAAACTTGGTCTCATTTTGAGGCTCTCATTCGTGATTATCGGAAACTACGGCCACTGTAAACGTACAGTGTGTTGGCGAATTTATGAAGAGTTATATTAATGGTAGGTTTTGCGCGTTCCGGTCCATGCAAGTATAAGCGAGCGAGCTGGTGAATTCGAGTGCAGCATTGCCGGCAGTTGTGTAATGGAATGCGACTGACCTGGCTTTGTCCACATGCTATTTTCAGTCTTCCTGTTTACTACTTATATGCCACATCACATCACATCACATCACATCCAAATGCCTCAGAGTCCACCATTGTCTGTGGGCGAACTTTCGCTAACATATTACAAAATGGTAGAAGTATGGAAGCAATGACTGTTTTATGCCGAGAAGCCTTGCTTACCGTTGCTCCTGAACTCTGGAAACAATGTATTAAACACGCTAAAAGAATTGAAGACCACTACTGGGAGATAGATTGCCTGTCTGAACCCCTCAGTTCGAGCAGGTCATAATTAACATGAATGCCAGCAGTTCTGATTAATCGGAACAGAGCCATTCTTCAGACGAAGAATACTGACTGAATTACGTATTGTAAAGATATTATGTAAATAATGCAGATAGCCCATGTAAAAATTGTGTAGTCTGACATTTCCAAATTAGGAAGACAAACCACTTTTAAACCTGCCATTGAAGGTCTAACGCCCAAATGTGAAAAAGGTGATGGAAAATGAAATTTGTACGAGGAAAGAAAATAAAAGGTTGAAAGGAAACTTAAAGCAGTGTTCGTTCGTAGCGAACTGCAACTTAACGTGGCAACGCTGCACCGGATTTCACAAGTCCGCTCGCTTTTACTCTCACGGGCCGGAACGCACAAAACCTCCCATTAATATTACTCTTCATAAATTCGTAATCACACTGTACGTTTACAGTGGTTGTAGATTCCGATAATCACAAATGAGAGCTTCAAAATGAGACCAAGTTGCCTGCTGTACGTTTATCCTAGGCTGAGAAAACGTTACGTCAGAAAAAGTATTAGAACTTTTTATCGGGTAGTTGAAAAAAAATTGAAACTTGAGATTTGCACTACCAATACTTGTGCCTATCACTCACAAAAATTTCATTACCTTCAGCCAAGTAGTTTTCCATGTATATAGTTTTAAGTGAGCGGTTCCAAGAAAAAACGTCCAAAACACGGACAATTTTTCATATATCCACAAATAAATAAATAATTAATAAACTTGAAAATAATTGGCTTATATAGTCTAACGCAGAATTAAACAAGGAAAATATTGGTGTAACTCGTTTTTCAATAGGTCTGTTGGTTTGGTTGTAATTCAGGCCTAAACTCGAGTATCCATAATAAAAAATCCAATAGTAGTACAACTTCCCTTGTTCCTACATTTCTCCTGAAACCAAACTGGTCTTCACTCAACTCCGTTTCTATCTGGCTTTCCATCCTCTAGTAAATTATTCTTGACAGGATCTTTGAAGCATGAGTAATCAAGCTGATTGTACGGTAATCTTCACATCTGTCAGCTCCCACTTTCATCGGTATAGGGATGATAACATTCTTCTTGAAATCAGAGGGTACCTCAGCTGTCTCATAAATCCTACACACCAAGTGAAATAACCTGATCAGACCTTCATCTCCTATGCAGCGTAGCAACTCAATCGGTATATCATCTATGCCTGGTGTTTTGTTCCTGCTTAAGTCTTCCAATGCTCAGTCAAATTCTGATCTCAATATTAAATTTCCTTTTGCATCCTCATCAATTTCCTCCTCCCTTTCCATTACATGATTCTCAATCTCCTTTCCCTTATACAAACACTCTTTATAAGCTTTCCATCTCTCAACCTTTTCTTCCCTATCTGTTAGAGGCTTTCCATTTGTGTCCTTAATATTACAGCACTTAGTCTCCTTTTTCCCCAAAAGTATTCTTAATCCTTCGATAAGCTGTATCTACTTTTCCTGATGTCAGACAATTTTCTATACCTGCACATTTCGCTTTCAGCCATTCTTCTTTCGCTTCTTTGCACTTCTTGTTAACCTCATTTCTCAGATGTCTGTATTCTGCTTTCCCCTTTTCATCTCTCACATTTTTGTGTTTCCGCCTTTCATCCATCAATTCTAGTATATCCTGGGTGATCCACGGTTTTCTACCTATTCTTTCTTTCCTACCAATGTTTTCTTCTGCAAATTTTGTTATTTCATTCTTCAAAAGTGCCCATTCATCTGCAATTGAAGTTTGTTTAGGGTTTTTCATTAGTCCTTCCTTTATACTCTTCTTGAATCTTTCGTTTACATCCTTCTCTTTGTCTACTGCCCACCCTTTTGGCTTTTGACTTTTCTTCAGTTTCTTCAACTTTAATCTGCATTTCATAACAACCAGATTGTGGTCAGAGTTTATGTCAGCACCGGGATATGTTTTGCAATCCAAAATCTGATTTCAAAATCTCTGCTTGACCATAATGAAGTCGATTTGGTAACGTCCTGTATCTCCTGGTCTCAGCCATGTGTATATTCTTCTATTGTGGTTATTGAATAAGGTATTAGCTATGACCAACTCATGCTCGGAACAAAATTCCATCGACCTGCTTCCTCGATCATTCCTTTCACCTAATCCGAAATCTCCTACTATCTTCCCTTCTCTTCCTTTTCCTACCACTGCATTCCAATCTCCCATTACTATAACATTTTCATCACCCTTGATATACCTCAGAATGTCATCTATTTCTTCGTAGACCTTTTCAGCATCTTCATCATCAGCTTGACTGGTAGGCAAATAGACTTGTGCCACTCTGGTGCACGTAGGTTTTGTATTGATTTTTGCTACAATAATCCGTTCACTATATTGCTCATAGTATCGTGAATGCAAGTAAATTAAAGTCCAATTGGATAAAAGAAGTAGCGTACATGAAGACATGGAATTACTTAAAATCTCTGATGACGACATTAAGGACAGAGAACAATCTAGAAATAAAATCAGAAACATGAAAATTGTACAAATCTCAAGGAAGGACACATCAGAAGAAGAAAAAATGGACAGAGGAAAGGAAGAAAAAGCACAGTGAACTAATGAAGAAGTTTTGGGAAGAAAAGAAGAGAGGAAAAGGAAGTGAAGCTATGATTAACTCAAGTTCTCACGCTCTCCCGAAGGGGAATAATCGGAAGTGATAAGTTTGTAAAAAAATGGAATTATTGAATTAAAAAAAGACCCCACCAATAAATTTCAAAATCAAATAAAAAGTGGGTTAAACGGGGTCGAATACATTGTCACAAAGGTAGGAAAATCAAAAATGCTGAAAATGAACCCGAAATTACACTGGTTAAGGGCCTTATCAAAAATTCATAAGGTTGAGAGCCCAGTTAGACCGATCGTCAATTGCAGGAATGCACCAAACTACAAATTAAGCGAAGAACTCCTCAACATATTAAAGGACAGGGTGGTCATCAACAACGACAAATCGGTCAAAGACACAACGGAGTTAGTGAATAAACTAAGTTCATTAAAAATAGAACCCAACATGAGGTTAGTGTCATTTGACATAACCAATATGTACACTAACATCCCATTAAACGAAGCCATCAAATTAATGGAAGAACACTAAAAATTGAGTAACTCGACGAATGAAACAGACGAAATAATAAAATTATTGAAAATCGCACTATGCCAGAAAGTTTTTCAATTCGACAATAAAATATACGAACAGACAAATGGGTTAGCTATAGGATCACCACTCAGCGGTCTAGTTGCCAACATTTTCATAAAGAGCATAGAATTTAAGATCTTAACGGACAACAAGACAAATGGAATTAAACAATGGCATAGGTAGGGGGACGATGTCCTATGCATATATGACACAGAAACAACAAATGAAGATGTGATCTTACAAGACGTCAACAGTTTACACCATTCGATCAAATTTACTAAGTAGTTGGAAAAAGAGCGAAATATAAATTACCTCGATATAACAATTGAACGGTCGAACAATAACCTGTCATACTCGATCTTCCGCAAACCTACTCAAACCTCACACACTATTGATAATTGTTCTAACTACCCAAGCACACATAAATTAAATCTACTGACACGGCTCCCACGCATTTACACACCCTCAAATGCCAGCTGACTGTGCCAGGATTCGATCCTGCAACCTTGGGCACAGTAGGCGAGAACGTTACTGCTGAGCCACGCAGCCAGCCAATATTATGAACATAGTTGACTAGTTTGTAGGTCAGACATTTTTTAAAAATTAATTATTAGTCTTATTGGGAAGCCTGTTTTATGGATGTTTGGAAGAGCTCTCGCTGTAGGTATGCCAGGATTCCTACTGATTAAATTAGCGAGGTTTTGTCAAATAGGACGTTGACGTTTTTGATAGTTTGAGTTCAACAATTCCTAAAAAGCATATGAAATTTGAAGCCCATATCAACTACATACAAGCCTCCGTGGCTTAGGCGGCAGCACGCCGGCCTCTCACCGCTGGGTCCGTGGTTCAAATCCCGGTCACTCCATGTGAGATCTGTGCTGGACAAAACGGAGGCAGACAGGTTTTTCTCCGGGTACTCCGGTTTTCCCTGTCAAAATTTCATTCCAGCAGCATTCTCCACTATCATTTCATTTCATCTGTCATTCATTTAATAATTGCCCCAGAGGAGTGCGTCAGGCCTCGGCAGCCGGCACAGTTCATATCCTCGCCGCTAGATGGGGGCTTCATTCATTCCATTCCTGACCCGGTCGGAGACTGGAAGCAGGCTGTGGATTTATTTTATCAACTACATAAATTCAATAGATTGCAGCAATAAAACAAATAATAATCTAAAGTTGAGAACAAACACACAATGCATTCATTTGATATACAGGATACGTACCCAAACATTCCCATACACTAATAGTAATTAAAAACAACCTCAGCAAATTTGGCAAATTGAATAAAATAGAAATTGAGGAGTTCATGTCTTTGATCACCTTCCTTCTAGAAAACACTACTTTCACATTCAATAACAAGATTTATCAAGAAAAACAGTCTTGCAATGGGTTCACCAGCCTCAGTAGTAGACATTTTTATAGACCATTTAGAAAACAGCAAAATAATCAATCATATCCAGGGAATCAAATACTGGGGTAGATATGTCAACGATATATTCGCAATTATTGACGAAAATCCTTCAACATAAGATTTAAAGAACACTTAAACGCAATGAAACATAAATTCTCGGCTATGGAAAAAGACATGGAGGAAAAGAAACACAACTTAAACACTATAGATCAAGACTAAAAAATCCTGCATATATAAAGTAAAGTAAAACTTGCGAATATTCTAGAATACCTTGAAATTCATGCAATGCAAAAGATAGACCCAATTAAAAATTTAATTGATTTAACTTTCAATGATAACATATTGTTCAATACAATAACTAAAATGAGAAAACACAAACAGGATAAACAAAACATTGCGAACGCCCAACCCTGCATAGATCCTCGTCCTCCCCCTCCTTCACCTCCACGTAGCATGAGTAAGCATCAGTTGGCCTGCCGTGGCCTTGCTCAGTCGACAGCGAACAGCTGACAACACAGGTCTTAAACCGCTTGTCTTCACGAAAGTTGCTTTCAACTCATTCCCGTGTTAAATACAATAAAACTAAAAATATAATATAGCAATACACTCTCGTTTACAGATAGAATCTTCATTACCAAAGTTCTCAGTACACAATCAAGAAAAATTTTCTTCACATGAAAATTTGGCTAACCAAGAATTTGACCTGAATATTCGAATCAGTGATGTACAAAACAAGAAATTTCTGGATTCAACGGAAGTCAATTTAATATTGTTGCATTAACATAAACAATAAAAATACCGTCATTTTTTACTTATCTTTTCATATTTACAGAATTTGGTCTAAAAGGAACCCAATAACGTATAGAAGAGTAAAAAAAAATTGAGAATGAATTGGTTTGAAGAACATCAACAGAAATTATTTAGAAGACACCAAGTTGGATAAAGACAATGAAATTACAATTCCAAAATTATGTGTAAAGAATTTTTAAAGAACTTAAATTTTAAAATCAAATGTATTTTTTTAATGAATTTTAGGACATCTCATCTCATATTTTAATGTTTAATTGTATTTGTATGACTTGCACTAGGCTATACAGGGTATAATTGAAATTGCTATGGCTGAAGAAGTTTTATGATAAACCGTAACGTATACCATCGAATGGGAACCTAAGTTCTTGGTTTGAAATAATAAATTGTATTGAAAAGTGAATATTATTTGTTAATAATTCAATACGGAAAATTAAAAATGACTAAATGTCAGTGTACAAAGTTATGTATAAACCTAATTTTATAACTGCAAATTGAATTGTACATCAAAATCTTCAGGTAAGATGCTGATTTTTTTAAAGCTCAAAAATAAAAATAATAAAAAAATTAGACCCATTGCAGTTCTGTTCCCTAGGATTGGTGATAAGCTGAAAATTTTGTTTGATCGTTGATCAACTTTCTGTATGCCTTGCATGTCTTTTGAGAATGACTGACATCTGAAACAATTTCAGTGTAATAGTTTGTACATAAATGTCTAATCATGTATGAAGCAAAATATCTTTGTGGTATTCTAGTTGAAAAATTCTGCAAGCACACCCATTTGTATAGACACCGCAATGAAACAGATTGTTGGACAGGTTCAGCACATGCCCAAGTAACACAGAGGTGTTATTTTTTGCTTCTCATTACCACAATACCTCATGCCCCTAAATGAAACAACAAGACCTGTTTAATATGTTGCTTTGTTTTTGTTTCAGGTAGCAAAATTCTTCCCTTTATGGGATTAAGCAACAACACCAGTTCCTCTAATAATAGCACTTCATCCCCCTTGTCACAACCACTAAATAATGTGACAAATAATATTGCTCATTCTGCTCCATTAAGCAGTCAGGCAAATGTAAGTTCATCCTCCATTTTGTTTCCTCACTCACATGTTCATGGAAGTACTGTGAGTCAGTTAGCCAATACGTACAGTCTGCAGAATGGCAGTGTAATTAACAATACTTCATCACTTCTCAAGACTACTGGAGAGACTTTTACTGTGAAAGAGTGGTCGGAAAACTTGAGATCGCTTCTTCCAAATTTGAATGACAATAGCAGTGGAAAACAGAGCCCTGTGCCAGTGGCATTCTCTGGAAGGAACACACCTTCTCCTCCTCCATGCAGTCAGAACTCCACATTCAGCAGCCAGTCACATCCAGCTGTGCAGTCAAATACACCAAAGAGTAAGTTAAGTTTTCACTTGATATGTGATAGGAATAATTCATTCCAATGTAGTTCACTTTATTTTAATATGTTTCCCATTTATAACTTTTCAAGTTTTAGAATAAGCTGTAATTTGAAATTAGAGTTGCATTTGTTGGCCTGTAGCCATCTCTTGATGAATGCAGTATTTTTACATTTGTCAGTTGACACAGGCTAGAGTGACATGTTTCACTATGTCTCTGTCTCATTCATGACAATGATTTAATAGCCTATGATGTTTGTGTGTGGTGCTGAGTAATGGCATTTGGGGGCACTGTCTCTGTGAGGAAAGCAGTGACAAACTACTTGACTTTTTCCGTTGCCTGGTGCCCTCGTTACTGCACTGCCTGGATTTTTATGGGTTTCTACCCATAGGTGTAGGAAATGTGTACCTTCAATTCTTCACTCTTTTATCATAAGGAGGTAAAAACTTGAGAAGAAACTAACTAGGCTAACTATCTGTCGTTCCACTCTGTTTCCCACAATGTTTAAATTACACTATTTATATGTTCTACGGTAAGCCTCCGTGGCTTAGGCGGCAGCGCGCCGGCCTCTCACCGCTGGGTCTGTGGTTCAAATCCCGGTCACTCCATGTGAGATCTGTGCTAGACAAAACGGAGGCAGATAGGTTTCTCTCCGGGTACTCCAGTTTTCCCTGTCAAAATTTAATTCCAGCAACACTCTCCACTATCATTTCATTTCATCTGTCATTCATTTAATCATTGCCCCAAAGGAGTGCATCAGGCCTCGGCAGCCGGCACAGTTCATATCCTCACCGCTAGATAGGGGGCTTCATTCTTTCCATTCCTGACCCGGTCTGAGACTGGAAGCAGGCTGTGGATTTTCATTTTTTTCATATGTTCCACGAGGAGAGACAATAGACAAGTATTATATGGTGTCACAGAAAGTATGCACGCGTAATAAAAGAACCGAACTAGGTCTAAATAAACACCAACTACCTAACCCAAAAAAGATTAACTACTAACAAAATAAAGCTACCAAACAAAGCAAACAAAACTATTAATAAAAGTGAATTCACATTTGAAGAAGCAATTGGTGAATAACAGTGCTGTAAAAGCATCTTCCAGCACAAGGGACATCATCATCATCATCATTTCCCCTTATCCAGCTCCTGCCGGGTCGGGGTATTTATGGCACTTCTCCACTTTCCTCTTTCCTTCCACCATTCTTCTTCCACGATCTTGTCCCAGTCCAGATTTCTTTTTCTTACGCTGTTCTTCACTGAATCAATCCACCTTGTTCTAGGTTTTCCTCTTGCTCTCTTACCCTTGCACTTCGCCTCCAGCATCTGTCTTGGTATTCTATTTTCCTCCATCCTCTTTACATGTCCAAATCACCTTAGTTTATTCTTCTCAATTCTCTCATTTAGTTTTGCCATCCCAACTTACTTCCTAACATCTTCATTCCTCACTCTGTCTTTCCTTGTCTTTCCTATCATACTTCTTAGGAATTTCATTTCACTGGCTTGGATTCTATTCTCTTGCCTGCTTGTCAGGGTCCAAGTCTCAGCTGCATAAGTTAATATGGAAACATAGTACACTTTATACATTACCTCCTTGCTTTTCCTTGGTACTTCCTTATCCCAAACAAGTTTTCTTACACTTTGATAGAATGCATTGCTCTGCTGTACCCTCCTGCCAATCTCCATGTCCAACCTACCAGTTTGCATCAATTCACTTCCTAGGTATTTGAACGTGTCCACAATTTCCAAACTCGGACTTCCAATTTTCATAGTGCCCTCTCCTTGTCTTTCCCCTCTTGTCATCACCATGGTCTTGCTTTTCTCTGTACTGATTTTCAGGCCGTACTTCTGAATATTTTCGTTCAGTGCATCTAGTTGTTTTTGCACTTCTTCGGTGTTCCTTCCCCAGACCACAATATCATCTGCAAATAACAGTAACTTCATTTCTTTATGTCCATATGCTTCCTTTGTTTCCTTTACAATTTCATCCATCACCATTATGAACAAGAGAGGTGACAGCACACTCCCCTGTCTTAGTCCAGTCTTGTTCCTAAACCAATCTGTCTTTCCAACTGGGGTCAGTACCCTGCTAACACAGTTGTTGTACATTGCTTGCACCATTTCCAACATTTCTCTTCCCAGTCACTTCTTAACCATGGTTTCCCATACCTTCTCTCTGGGGACACTATCATATGCCTTTTCTAGATCTATGAAAGTCATGATCAAATCCTCTCCATATTCTCAGTTCTTTTCCATCACCTGCCTCAAGCTAAAGATTGGGTCCACTGTGGATCTTCCACTCCTGAAGCCGTACTGTTCCTCTTGCAACTCTCCTTCCACCTTTCTTCTCATTCTTCTTTCTAATATCCTTTAAAGTATTTTTACTATCTGTGATATGAGGGTGATCCCTCTATAGTTATCACACACCTTCTTGTCCCCCTTCTTAAACACTGGTATTATTAGCCCTTTCTCCCAGTCTTCTGGTACACATTTCCATTTCCACACACACTTTAACAACCATTGCATACCTACAGGTCCAACAGCCTTTATCATTTCTACACTGATTTCATCCCCCCCTGTTGCTTTTCCCATCTTCATTTTCTGTACTGCTAATTCCACCTCCAGCATTGTTATATCATCTTCTGTTATAGAGTCGTCAGGTTGTCACTTCCATCTCACCAGTACAATTGCTCACATTCAATAGCTTATCGAAATACTCCTTCCATCGTCCCTTTATCTCTTCTGGGTGTGTTAACAACTCTCCATCTTCCTTTTCACAGGGATAATAAGTATGGCTATGCCAGTGTAGGCTATAAATCACATGTGCATACTAACCAACTTTTATGTTTTTTCCATAAAATTTACAGAATTGCAGTGTGTTTTACGGATGAACTAGAATACACTGCCCTCCAAAAATAAGCTTGATATTTTACAAATAATCTCATTATAATGGAGAAAAATTTCGTTTTATTTTCAAAATATTAACAGAATGAGAGAATATTTCTAGGCAAATTTCCAAAGGCACCAATATCACTTGTTTTGAGAAGATGCGGGTTTTTAGTTAAAGAAGCAGAAGTGACAGATTTTCTGATTATCGAAATTATTGATTTAAATGGCATAAGTTCAAGGTACTAGAAACTTCTTGGATGTTGATTTCATGATCAGTAGGAGGTGTTGCCATCCCTGGCTCTAATTACTTCTGCGGATCTTCTAGGCATGCTTCTGATCAAGCCCCGGATGTCCTCTTGTGGTACATTCTGCCATTCGTCTTACACAGACACCAAACGTTAGGCCTGATTGTTGAAAAATCAGTGCGGAATGTGATAACCAATTGTGTCCCACACGTGCTCAACAGGGTTCAGATCGGAACTCCTTGCTGGCCAGTCCAGAGTGGGAATATTGGCCTCACAAAGAAACTCTGTGACACACTCAGCAGCATGGGGTCTAGCATTGTCATGCATGAGCACAATATTTTTGTCGAAAGAAAATGCAAATGGCATTACGTGATTAATAACCATCGCCTAAACGTACCTGCGTGCCATGATACAGCCATTCTCAATGAATAAGAGATCAGTAGCGTTATCTGAACTTATGCCTCCCTATATCATCACAGAACCTCCTCCAAATTATCTAATTTTGGATAATATACAGGACGCAATGCGTTCCCCTATCCTTATCCTTGCCCTATCTCTCCATCAGGTAACCTTAAGTTAAATCTGGACTCGTCACTAATGAGTACGTGTGCCCACTGATCCTCAGTCCAATGTTCATGCAACTGAGCGGAATTAAGACTATCCCTTTGGTGCTGTGGTAGAAGTGTTGATCCTCTGGCTGGTCTTCTAGAGGTTAATTTGCCCATGGAGGCTTCTTCTGACTGTGCTCTCACTGACAGCTACGCCATGGACTTGCATCAGATGATTCCCAGACCACTGTAAGATGTCTGTTGCTCAATACTGGTAGCTTCAAATAGCCATCTTGCAAAGAAGAAATGCACCTAGGACGGCTGGAACCATGTTTTCTACGGTAGGAATAATGATTCTCAAAACATTTCACAGCCCGATAAACGCTTGTGCGAGATATATTCAACATCTCAGCTACAGCCATTATTCACCAATGTTACTGCTTTCGTGTAGTCCACGGGACTTAAAGGCATGTTGGAGAGTTGTTTATGGCTCTGGAACCTCAGGCAATCATCAGATATTCATCAATCAGCGTCAAAGGTGCAAAGGCTACTATGATTCCAAAATAATGGTTTTCATAATTGGCACTAAATGAATAAGAAATGAGCGGGAGCGTTCACCATTGCTTGAGCTGATTACAATTGCATTAAAAATAACCTCCTGTTGTTATTCATTGTTGATTCTCCTTCAGTAAATTTAACAGAACAGTGGCCAATCAATAAAAATTGGAAAACTTACGGTAATTGTATACATTGTGGAATTTTACTAAGCTTTTTACCGAAACATGAAGTGTTGGAGGACAACATATTTCATGTACTGAGATATTTGTTTTCAAATTCACGTCAGGACAAGCATCTGTAGGCCACCAATAGATGGTGTTTGACAGGCGATCATTCCGATAGAAAGTAGCCTATTTCTGCATGATTAACACGTTAACTTCATGAATGACGTGCTAAAATATACACAGGTTACTGAACGTGACAACATTCGAAGAAGCGAGTTTTCTTCTGTGTATTTTCTTTTTGGAGAGGTTCTGTGTTATTTTGTATTTGAAAGATAATTAAACAAGAGTTGATGCAGTCATGAACTCCGACAGTTCATGGCTCTTCTGATTAACAATTCATCTAGTGTTGTGAGTAAAGAGGGTGCAAATGATTCTAAATGTCATAGAACTCTGCTTACCTGAAGAGAAGAAAATAACAGACTTCATGTCATGTATTATTTCACTTTGTTGTGTCCGGTTTCACCTCTTTTTTTTATTTTTTTTACTATGTAAGAATGTGTGATTTGGAAAGTTGGGAGGTATGCATGTGCCATTGTCCTCTATGTCCATCTTTTCAGAATAGGATTCGTTGTTTTCAAGGGAAATTGTCCTAGAAATAGCCCAGTTTTTGAACATGCCATATCTGAATATGTTATATAGTCTTTTCTTTTTTCTTTTTTGATCTGTATATGATACTTTTTCTGTTCTATTTCCCTACAACACATGAATTCTAACTTGGTTGACAAATCTGGATGTACTTTCAGCCATCCTCTGAGACATTTTCTGTGGTTTTGCATTCAACTCCTGGCACGTGTTGGGATGGTAGCAAACTTAAAGCCCTTTCTCATTTGGAAATGCACACACTAGGTCACTTACCACAGTAAAACACAGGTTATCAGATAGTAATGTTGGTTTATTTGATGTGGTTCAGCCTCTTGATCCCCTAACATCCCCTGAACATTATAGAACATATTTGTTCAGTTTTAGAGCTGAGATTTCTTTTCCATCATTAATGCTGGAACTTACTGCTGCCCTGTACAATTCAAGGTTTATTATTCAAGTTGATTCATTTTAGGGGCTTTGCGATATTGTGGTCGTGTAGCCCTGTGTACTGCGGGTGTGCAGAATTTATCTGATTACCTGTGTCATTGTGATGACTGCATTAGTGTGTGTATTTGTAATTGAGACTAAGACTGGGGAAAGGGGCGGCCATGGTCCCTGCATTTCCTTGGAGTAGAAGCAGAAGTAGAGCATTAGAAAACGGAACCTGGATTTGAACACCGTGTCTGAAGAGGAATGGTGGAACGACAGAACAAAGTGGAGAGGAACCATATTTGCCCCTGCCCAGTGTCAGCTGGAAAAGGGGAAATGAAGATGAGAAGCAGGAAAACGAGGGAAATCCACTTTAAGGATAGCTGAAGTGGGAACCAAACTCGCCTCTTCTCAATTGTGCCTTGCAAGGCTGTGTGTTCCTCGTCCCAGCCCTGAGACCAGAATTAAATTTCTTGGCAGAGCCAGGATTCGAACCTAGACCTCCGGGACAACAGCCAAGAATGCTAGCCACTGCACCACAAGGTTTATGAACATCCATTCTGCACTAAATACAGTTGTAGTGAAGGCTAAAGTATCTGCCGTATCAATCAGGTGTTTCCATTATTTTGATCACTAACTATACATGTTACAACCCCCACCCTTGTGGTCTTATTGGGTGCTAATTAAACACAGACATTATGATTCTCTACCTGCACATCTCAAGTTAACAAGAGCATTATGAAATATGATGCAATGAAATATCTGAAATAATTTACCTGAACACTCGCACTGAAAGATAATTATTTTCCACCCCAGATGTGTTATCAAAGCAGACCCGACCAGCGGTTGGAAACTGCTCAAGATGATGATGATGTGTTATCAGAAGCTGTAGCTGAACTGATTCAATATAATGTATAATTAATTGAAGCCATATTTATGCTCAAGTGTATTGTAGACTGTATTTCTCACTATAAAGAAGAAGGAAGCCCTTGTAATGTTTAGTGGCTATGCAAGTACAGTAATAGTCTGGGTGGTTTCATTCAATGCTCCTACAACATCTTGTTTACCAGAAAAGCTAAGAGTCATTTCTATGTCAATTACCATTCTTGAACAACTTTTCATTCATACGGGACCTTTCTTTGAATAATTTGAGAAGTCTACCTATACGTCGGTGACCCCATGGTGTAAGCTATCATGATTAAATTGCGCCCCACAACTGCCAAAGGAAACTGCAGTAAGTTCAGACCACAGTTCGAATCCCCAAGCTGACAGCAAACCTCCGGGATGTGTTCTTTTCCCTAGAATTTGACATACTGCCTCTAGAAAAATGCCAGGATGGTATACCTCTAGTCGCCTCAAGACCTAAGCGGTCCCTTTGATGTTCTGGTCTGTGAAGAGGCTAACGCACCAGGAAATAGTTCCCACTTTTTCTGCTTTTTTTTATTTATTTTTTTTGTGCAAAATTTTCCAGTGCATGTTGCTATGTTTGCATTAGCTAGCTAGATTACTTCGCAGAATTTCCTTTGTAAAATCTATGAATATATTTTTCATTTTCACGTTAATTGTTAGCTTGACCAGATTTGCTTTTCATGTGATGAATTGTGTGTGAATATAGTTTCTAGTGGTATTTGGAACGATAGGCAGAGTAATTCAGTATGAATTTGATATTTTACCGTATATCATTTTGCTGTGTATAAACCTTGTTTGAGCGGGAAAAGAGCACCCAAGTAATTCGATTTTATGCCAAATCAGGCTCTAAGGTTAGCAACACCGTTATGATTGCACTAAGTTCAAAATGGAGCTGTAAGGCTTGATTCACTAATAAAATACTCCAAAGGTAATAAAAGTGGAGAGAAGTTGAGTAAATGGTACAAATAAAAAATTTTAAATGTATTTAGTAGGTTGACAATCTAGAGTTTCCCTTCCGGACTCAGAAGAAGAGATAGAGAGAGGAGATGCGCAGAGGGATATTTTCCTCAGGACTTGTCCTGATGTTTGGTATAGCTAATACCAAGTCCTGAGGCACCTACCCCAATTCCCGACCCAAATAATTGCAGTTTGTACCTATAGAGAAAGTGTGTGTTTTTGTGCTATTGCAAACAATTTGCATCAATGGGTACTGTAAAAACACAAGTTTAAGTGCTGCTGAAGGCTTGCTGATGTTGGAAGTGAAAAGTAAGTTATTGTAAATATTGTATCGTAAATGAAACAGTGCGAGAATTTCTTAATAGAATGTGTTGGCCAGGGATCCATTTGAGTATCTTATGAATGATAGACCGGACCCACACGGTGTCACCCTGTTGGTAGGCTGTCACCTTGTAAAAATTTATTACTACAGGGTATAAAAATGTAGACGCTAACGTTATTTGAACGATAGTTTCTTTCCACAAGGAGAGCTAGGTCACCAGTGAAATGTTATATTTTTATTTGTGTGTGTTAAATGGGGCAGTGACACAAACCTTAGAAAACCAAATGCCTTGAATTTCCTTGAATTTTATTTTTACTATCTCCTGTATTAAATGAACAGAGCTGATTGTTAGCATGAATTTCTTTAGTTTAGATTTTTTAAATTTTGAATTTGGACAAGAAATCCTCCATTTGTTGACAATCCAAGGATAGAAATTTCATTAAGGTAAAATGAATGCAGTAATAACCTGATATAACGAGCTCGTAGGGGGACATCCTTAACCCCCGCGTTTTAGCTGATGGGCGTTACTTGGGAGTATTTGTTCCCATTTTGGTCTGTATTGACATATCAGTTATAGTCTGTAATATGAAAACATAAACTATTCCGCCAAATCAATGCTTTTTGGTACTGCGCCCGAAGAAACCCATCAGTACTTATATCCAAAGCCCGAAAAAGGATTGCAGACATGTAAGTTACCCAGCTCACAAGCTTATCATGCCTACTAAGTAAAATTGGGAATTCCAGGAACATACAGGATAGATATTATTCGTAAAGAAAATAGTACTACTAGACAAGGTACAAATTTCTACTATTATTTACATTTAGAACAATCGAGAAAACTCCAATCTCGAGGGGTGATAAGGTCTAATCTATAGTGAGCGCCTGTATCTATACCTCGTAGTACTATTTTCGACGATGACGACAATGAAAACTGAATCAGTTTAGATAAAAATTGACTAAGTTGCTAAAAAGCACTAGCCGTTTATTAAGCTAATAAAACATGTATAACAACTGACTTCCTCCCTCAATATTGTGTCTCCCTGACACTTCAACAAAAATAACTGCAAAGATAAATTTGCACGTGGCATTACTATCGTAAGAAAATGTGAAACGGCGTGACATTAAGTATTGCCCTATTTTATACAGGTCCGCTTCAACTATGAACCGTAGTTCCATATCTAATCAAATTATTCATGAACTATGTGCATATATACATCTTTTTATTAAATTCAAATTTTACACTTCATAACGTCGAAGATTAAATTTTCTTCCTCCAATAAGTCTTTCATCTACTCCATTTCTCTTAAATATCAAATTCAAACAAACACCGCAACTATCGTGTTGAAAGTAATAAATACTCGTCATAATCAATTGAACATAAGTGACAAACATTTAAGCTAAGCACTGTTCCTTTTTACCTTTATCTATATATCATGAAATTCTGAAATAAGTGCTGAAATTCTTTACTGAGTTATCAATCTTCTGATAAACGTGAATACTGTAAGTGCACGGCATTAACCTTCGTTTCCACACTTCTCCTCCATAATTATACAACAATTACTTTCTCTCTTAAACACCCTGTATAGAATCTTCCTTTACTACACTCTCATAACTTCACAATTATTGCATTCAATACTAGAACTTAGAGACTCCCCTGCGTCCCTTCGTAAACTTACGTAACTCCTTTACGTTCATATCTCCTTAATCTGCACGGTAATTCAACTATAAACTTCTACTTCAATACATATACTTCCTTTACTTAACATTTCTCCTCTATATTGATACAACATCGCCTCGTGCTCGTAATTTCATTTCTGTAATAAATCTCTGTACTTTCACCTTTTTGATCACCCTGTGATTTAATTTCGTTAACTTTCCTCTTCACGTGTTTAAATTCAGCTTTACATTTTATTACAACTTTTCAAGAAATATCAGTAAATATTCATATTCTTAACAAAAGATATAAGTTTGACTTCATTCCATTAATATTTGTTTAACAAATTCATTTATGTTTTTAACGCTCTAAATTTCATTAGACATATGTGTTTAAGCTTTTCGTAATACTTTCGTTCATAATAAATTTCTGACACTCGAATCAACATCATGAGTTGTCGAAATATTCTTTACACTTCGTGTCGTTACTTCTTAAGTATACTGTACTTAAATTTGCTCCAATAAATTTCATTTTACTTTAATTACAATCTTACTCCTTCTTTACTTCGTTCAACGTTCTATTCCTTTTAAATAGTTTCCTCTACATTCCATTTTAACGCTCTAAATTTCTTTAATACAATTCCTTTCAATAATTTGCTTTCCTCTAAACAATTCATTTGTATTCCTTTTTTAACGCTCTCAATTCCTTTAATACAATTGGTTCTAAGTTACTCTGAACAATTCCTTTATATTCCATCGCTGCGATAAAACAGATTTAATTAAATTAAATCTAACGAAAGTGTGAAAATATTTACACGATTTTACTTTAATATAACCTTAGTGTTAATAGCATCATCATCATGCCAAAATTTCGTCCAAGTGACTGAAATTTTCCAAGAAATACGGCAAATAGCTCCGTAGAAAAATATGAAAATCACAATAACAAGATCTACACAAATTTAATTACTTTGACAAAATTATACGTTTTAAATAATGCAGTTAAGAAAAATGCGGTTGAAATATATGCGGTTGAAAATATTGCGGTTGGAAATATGCGGTTGGTCAATTGGATAATCACACAACTAAAACTACAATTCTACATTATAAAAGACAATTTTCTCACTACCTTGTGTTGACTTCTGTACTGCTGAAAATACTTGCATCGCTCCTTCCAAACCAAACTTGTCGTGTTCATAGCAATGTCCACAGCTATGAAGACCGGTTTTGTGACAGCACCAGCTGGACTCGCGGTGAATGACCTCGCCGTGTACAGCTCTGCCAACTCCCGTCTCTCCTCCGCTCCAAGTAGGCCGGCTTCGATTCTCCATCTCTTCAGAATAGACATCATGGTTTCTTCAGAATAGACATCGGTTTTCTTCAGAATAGACATCACGGTGTAATACTGTCGTTTATGCAAGCTTTTTCGTATCTCAAGATGTGTTAAAACTCTCGTAGAAAAGTGTGAGTTTTGCTCGGTGATGTTGCGCTTTGCGTAGATATTTGTAGCGTCTTTCATGCTAGTGAATCTGGAATTCAACTGACATCCTTGTAGTCTTCAACTTCCCCATGCTTAACTTAGCACATGTTAATATTCATATTCTTGATAATATAATTGAGACCTCCCCGTTGCTGCCTTATAACTTGCATTTTCAATAGAATGTTCAAATAAGCTTTTACACGTAGAAATACTGAGTAGCTTCTTGTCGAAAATGTTTCTAGCTATATGGAACACTTTGCATAAGTACTGCAATATATATTTGTAGCTTGCTCCCAAGTTACTGAATGTTCTAGAATTACACTCTTCCTTACTTCCAACCTTTGTGAACCGTAGCACTATTATAAAGATACTCGTTTAAGCTCGAGGTCTTGTCTCGTTCAAATCTCAATTGGAAAGAAACTCTCTCGTCCTGCTCTCCGCATTCCTCAAGTTCTCGTCTCACTTCCTCTCCTCCCGTGGTGTGACGTAACTCTTACCACCTCTCCTGACTTCCGTCCGCAGTTCGACCTTCGCCTCTTCCCCTCTCTCATGACGTAACTCTCGCTTCAAGTGGCGTGATCTTTCTCGTAAAGTGAACCTCCCACTTTCGTATAATGGAATATATGTCCATCTTTAAATCATTTCTACTTCCTTGCCTTTTTATAAATGCATAAGATCTATAGTATTTCACTCATTTCCATACAGTTTTTCCTATATTACTCAGATTTTTAATAAATAAAAATTTTTATCCACTCATTTATTTTCTGGGGTCTTGGTTCATCTCCCGATCAGTTCTTGAGTAATGACCTTCAATAAATTCTGGCGCAGTACGTTACTTAACTCTTGTTAGTGGTACATGTTTCGGATTATGTTACAATCCTTCATCAGCTACATTGTTTACACATCATATCAATAACATTGAAATTCACTTTTTAGACATAAGATACACAATTGCTGCACTCACTCATATCATGCATAAGAACATATTAAAATACATCTAAAACACTGGATAAAATTATTTATCTTATTCTCATGTCCATGCGTTCCTTATCACTGGAGAATGACGATTGTTACTGGAGCTTATTTTCAAAACAACAGGGTCTATTGTAGACATTTGAAGTTTCCATCGTTGCCGATTGCAATTGGAAAATGTTTTCCACTGAAAATATTTTCATTGATTCATGTTGTAACAAAATGGAAATGATAGTCCCCGTTGTGCGGCCTATGAAACAACAAAAAGAAAAGTTACATTTACGTAATTTATCTTACTGAAAAAAAAATGGGAAAAAAACAGAAAGCATTGTGCTAATTTCCACCCAGACTGCAATGGAATTAAATAAAAAGTGAAAACACATCAAATGTGGTCCCCTGAAAATCTTCGTCACGAAAATAAACAACAAACTCGGGAGGCGAGCATAGCTGCTTACCTGGGATGCATGCAGGCCGGCTGATACACTGTGGTGCGAAGTCAGGGCAAGGCTACCTCCCGGCATCCTTTGCGAACAAGCAGGCGTCAGTTGCAGCTGTGTAGCTAACCTGTATGCTGAACTGTGCATTTTTACAATGTTCAAGATTATCGATTCGCCCGCCGCGTGAGGTACGATCTGTGACACTTTTTTGAGTGCAAGAAGCATGTCGGCTGCAGGCAATCATCGTCAGCTTTGTGAGGTGTATGGTGATAATGCAATGACGGAAGGTAAAGTGCGAAAATGGGTACGCGAGTTCAAAAGTGGCCGTGAAAATGTTCGTGACGAACGCTCAGGTCTGTGATCACAGATGACTTGGTGACTGCAATTGACACGAAAATTCACGAGGACCGAAGATTCATGATAACCACTTTATCAATGGATTTTCCTCAAGTGTGAATTCTTGGTTGTCAGAGCAGGCAGCAAACTTTTATGCAGAGTGATTTCAGAACTTAGTTTTAAGGTATGACAAGTGCCTAAATAAACAAGGCAACTACAGTATGTAGAAAAATAGAGGAAGGCATGTAAAACCTAAAAATAAATGTGGTTTCAAAGGTTAATTTTAAAAAAGCGGCCCTTACTTAAAAGACAGCCCTCGTAGTCTGCATTACAATCTTTGCATTTTATTTTGTAAATACCTGATTTTTGAAGTTTATCCTGTTTATTGACAGATTTAGAGTTGAATAGATGTTTCATTGTTGTATTAGTTGTTCTGTAGGCTATTTTAACATCATGCTTCTTAAATACATTAGCGATATTGTGCGTAAATTGATTATTGTACGTGAATACTGCAAAAACGGTTTGTCCTTGTTAATGGTTGCAATTTTGTGACTAGTTTATTTTTAATTTTGTTTATCAAGGAATCAACATAGAATTTGTTAAAACCGTTAGCTTTTGCGTACTGGTATATTGTTGAAATCTCTGTTTTCAAATTTTGTTCTGAGAGGGGTACGTTTAAAGCTCTGTTAATAAAGGCGCTGAAGGCAGCTCTCTTGTGCCTTGCTGAGTGGTTGGAATCTTTTTTAATAGTGGAGTGTGTTTGAGATGGTTTCCTGTATATGTAAAAATGTAGATGCTTGGTGGCTCTTACAACGGTTAAACCCAGAAAATTTATGGATTGGTTAATTTCAGACGTAGTGATGAATTTAATATTGTTGTCGATCTGGTTGAGCTCTGTTGCAATGTGATTAATGTTATTAATTTTATTGCCTACTATTAAAAATACGTCATCAACGTATCTTATCCAATAGCTTATATTGGCTGATACTACTGTTTTACAAACGGTCAATATAGATATTGGCCAAAACACCAGGCAGTGGGGATCCCATGACCAATCCTTCTAATTGCTTGAATATTTTTTGATTGAAGGTGAAATAATTGTTTTGCAACACGAATTTTAATAAATCTATGAACTCTTGAATTTCGTCATGGTCATGGGAATAAGATAAATAATTTTATATAGTGTTTTAGATGTATTTTAATATGTTCTTATGCATGATATAAGTGAGTGCAGCAATTGTGTATCTTATGCCTAAAAAGTGAATTTCAATGTTATTGATATGATGTGTAAACAATGTGGCTGATGAAGGATTGTAACATAATCCGAAACATGTACCACTAACAAGTGTTAAGTAACTTACCATAAAGTATTGATTTGGCGGAAAAGTTCTTGTATTCGTATTACAGACTATGAACGATACCGGGAATGATTAAAATCCATGTGTTAAGGAAATGACAAATTACATAGAGAGGGATAAACCTGTTAATTTAATGCTCTAAAACTGTTACACATGAATTTGAAGCTCTTCGCTCACTGAATATGTTTTGTGCCATTACTGCATTTAACGTTTCATTAAATTAAAACTCTTAAAATGTGACACACAACTAAAAGACGATATGGTGAACTTTCACTCTGCAAGACTTGGGAAACTGAAATAAGAATGCATTCATTATTTACTTACAGTCCAGCCGCCGAGTCTCCGGCTCTTACATTTCTCATGAGGGAGGGTGGCAGCGTTGCCGGTTCTGTACTGTGAAATATAAAACAACGTGGACTACATAAATATTTCACATGTTTATAAATGAATTCTGACGAACCACTGACCATATTATTAAAGCAATATGCTTACACACAGTTAACTGGTTATTGTGCACACACAAGACAATTAAACAACAAACCTGCAGTAACACAAAGAGCAATTCGACCATAGAGGAGAGTCATGGCAACATCGAGTTAAATTTAAAGACCAGCTTACCGGTGATACCGCTGATTAGTACAGGTGACAACATTCTTCATCGTAGTAAGCAACTTCGCCAACATAGGCGGAATTCCACTGCGATTTAGAATTTAGGTTTTGTAACCGCAAAATGTCGGAATAACAAAATGATGCATGAAATTCCAAATGGGGTCTGGGACTTCCACGATGCATAGTGAAGACGCTAGAGAAGAATTACAATGATGGCAAGTTTCAAGGTTCTATTAACAGCTTCTCACTGCCGTAAGTTTGCTATAATGTTCTCTTTACCCCTCTTCTCCCACCATCGCCAAATGTCAGAGCCGGACACTCAGCGGCTGGACTGTAGGTACACATGGTTTCCCATTATGCTTGGAAAATCCCTTGGAATGCAGTTTTACAACCTCGAAAAGGAGGTCACTGAGCCTTAAGGCCTGTCCATATAGAACCGCACCTGCTGTACCAGCATGTTACACAGCATACTTTACCCGATTCCAGGAAAAATATGCATTGAACTGGCTAAATTTGCGTCGCATATTGTCCCAAGAGGAGTATGTAAATAGCAATGAAACAAGTGTGTGTAAAGTCTAGTTTGGCAAAAAGAATTTAAAAAATAGCTTGAGTGGCATGAGACAAAGTATCTGGTGGATCATATTGGGATTGAGTTGAATGGGCATCCTCAAACTCGAGTTCTTAAAAGCACACACTTCTAGAAAAGCCAGAAAATTAATGGAACAAATACTAAAAGCAAAGGAACAAATATACAGGACCCGAATATAAGATGGAAGAAAATCTTCAGCTTTTATTTTCACCTTAAGTTGCAGTGAAAGAAATCAATAAATGGCCTGCCTCCGATTCTGACGGCTTTACGAAGTTATGTTGCACGTATCCTTTTCAAAAGAAAGCCCATCATTTCGTGCCTAGTAAAATTTGGAGGATAAAAAATAAATTCATAAAAGAACTAATGGTTCATTCGTCACCACTGGAAATCCTTGGCAACCTATCCAAAATTTAACAATGGTTATTATTTAAATTACGTGATACAGCACATCCTGTGAATAGTTAAATTTAGCTAACAATGTTTCTACCATATACACAAATATCGGACATAATTACTATACATCTATTTACACGACTGTGGATAACCCACACTGCAAGAAGGCTAATTTTTCATAGTCTTTTCCTTCATTTCATATTTATCAGATAATAATCTCCTGCTTGCTCTAGTTTGTCATATCATGGTGTCATTTTTAATTACTGCATAATGCATTATCTTATTAACAAGAGTCAACTTCAACCTAAATAATTCTTGCAACTTGTGAATTTCAATTAAATGTACCGGATAATATTAGAATAATCTAAAAATCCTCCATTCTGCTAACTGAGTAAGCTATTATCAGAGTTTTATCACCATTCTCAACAATTTATCATATAGCTTCATCCGAATGTGTATCAAATACATTTGCTTATGCTCTGTTATGAGGATCGATCACCATAATGCATCCATTAATTAATTTTTATTTACTCTAGCAATAATATGCTAAATCGTTGGCATCACATACTCAATACATAACAAATTCAAATTACCTATAATCATGCCCCCATTCGACTATGACTATCTCCAATACCTTGGCACAAGAATGCAGATCTTAAGTTTGTTCATCCATATTTGCAAAATCACCATAATTTCTCAATAGAACCTCACGTCAACATCATCGTTACGTGGAAATACCCTTAAATTAAATCTTCGTGCTACCATGAATGCCTAATCATTTTCATAAATCAGTTACTAATCATCTCGTGGATAAAAGTCAGCCAACACTCCTCAATTTCGCAATGATTTTGGTCAACTTAATCATTCATAATTATTACCATTATATCGCCTTAAAAGTCATCACACAGGCTGTGAATTATAATTGTATAAATTCTCTTAATTATTATTAATTGTTAAACATAATCATATAATACAATAAATATCCACTTAACATTTTATTGTAGTATATCATAATCAATATGGGAAAAGATAGAAATATGACCAAAGTCATAGATTTACAAACTATAATCATGTTGGTTCAGTTACAGTCTTTCATAATTCAATAATCATTGTTATTATTTTTAACTCTCATTGGGTCCCCTTGGTCGTTAATCTTGGTTTTCGTGACCAGGGCGCTGCCTGACTGTCGGACAGCTACTCAATTATCCTCAGGAGGCTGAGTGCACCCCATTCCAGCTCTCAAATCAGTTTCTAAAATCCCTGACAGAGTCGGGAATCCATCCCAGGGCCTCCAGGTGAGAGGTAGGCGCACTACCCCAACACCACAGGGCCAGCAATTAGTATCATAATCATGATTAATAATTTGTTTCAATCATTATACTGTTCAACTATCAGTTTAGAGTATCCTTAAAAATCTCGGTTAAATCATCTTATGTTCGGTTTAAATAACCATTTATGTTTAAACAAATACGAAAAAATACTACTGTTAGTATTAAAGTGTGTGAAAAAAATGCGAAGGAAAATATGCTAATAACGATTGTCAAAAATCTAACATAAATTCATGACTCCTGTATAATTCCCATAATTCATACTCGTGAATCATGATATTCATAACTATTCATTACTCGTATGCTCATATAATTCAGTAACTCAAAAACGGTTTATAGATGGGCATGGTAATTGGTTGGCATTTGCCATTTGATGTCTCAGGATAATTCTAGTCATCTCCTCGAAAACAGCTGTAAGTCCCCAATACGCATCATAGTCACCTAGGATGTCGTGAAGTCATGCAGGCAAATTAGTCATCTATTTCGGAAGATCGGCGTAGATGTCCCCTGAATTTCTCGATAAATCTCGAACTCTGAAATCCCCCAGAAATTGGTGCCCTCTAAGCCACGCAGGTTCCTCCAGGATCCAGGCGCCATCTCTCCATCGTCGTCTCTAGTAGTTTGGTGCACCATTGGTAAATTCGAAATAATTATATCATCAGCTGATTGCCTCTCTTCCTACGCTGAACACGGTTCGTTAGTCTCGGTTCAAAATGAATTAACCCCATTGTGGACGTTTTTGATGCACGCCACTGCACCTTCAGATTCGCCAATAATTATTATAATGTCTGCCTGCTATGTCCTAATTTCCGAATGCACTTTACGTAAAATATAAAAATCATTACAGTGCTTTAGAGCGCGCTGTTGTTCCGTAACTGCCTTAAAAATCCACAGATATTTCTGTATTATGCTGCCGTGGTTCCTTGTGCACTACTGGGAAAGATTCCGTTAATTTCTCCCTTCCACCTGATACAAGCAGAATGTTGCTAACCAGCTCGTAAATTGTAACGCGAATGAGCTGCTTCACCGCTTGTATTCAAGGCTTGTTCACGCTATGTTGTGTTTGCTTATAAAGTGTTGTTGGTAATTCTGTCAGCTGTGAAGGACAAAAGACAGTTATAAAAGTGGTGGAGGAGAAGGTTGTATTGTAGTTGATGTGTGTCATTGTTAACAATCTGAGATACACAGTACCATATTTTATATGTAAAATAGTCTTATTGAGTGTTTTCATTTGTACTCCCGGTCATATAGGAGGGTTGTTACAAGAGCTATTTTGCATTTTTTAACGGTAGAAGACCAACGGTGACATTTGGCGCCCATGGTCATGGCATAATTTATTTACATCGATTGTGCTACTTCTTATGTTAATATGCATAAAGCCTATAAACTCAAGAGGAGTAAATCGAAGCTCATTTACAAGACATAACAATGCTTTGATCGTAGAAATTCAGTCCGATCATGTCAATCTACAAAAGGCACGTGCTAACCTCAATGTTTTGCATACCGACTGGGAAAAACTTCGCAACATGGATGAGAAGGTTATGGATTTTCTTCTCGAGCATTCCAGCGACACGAAACTCGAAGTGGAGTCATCGTCAACAGATTAATATGCAGGTATGAAGCTGTGAAGGTTAAAGTTCAAGACTTAGAAACTTGAAGTATGTGACCATGGTTTGTGTTGGTCACACTGTTAATTATAAACCTGCTCCATAGAGATATGTTTCTCTTTTGTTTTATGGTAATGGTGTGTATAAAAAGAATGTTGTATCACCTTGTTCGTTCAGTTCTGTTGTAGTAAATGTCAAGTACATTAAACGTGTGTTCCATTTCAATTGCCTGTGTGCCTCGTAATCCTTCAAATGCCAGGACAAAAGCTGAAAAAGTATCCAGTTCAGTAAGTAGGCCTAGAATATCTAATCACAGAATGTTAAAACTCTCTCCCATCGAGTTACGAAAATTTTATGGGGATGTTAAGGAAAGGATACCTTTTTGAGGCCAGTTCAAGAAGGTGCATAGTGATGAGTGTCTGTCAAATGAAGATAAATTCCAGTACTTGTTACAGACCTCAGTGCAAGGTTCTAGAACCAGGGATGTAGTGGGAAGTTATCTTCCTCCTGGAGATAATTATAGCCAAGTAATAGAAGCCCTAAAAGCTAGGTTTGGCAGGGTTGATTTGTTGATTGAAGTATATATAAGAGAACTGCTGAGTTTGATTCTTCAAAATGAAAATTCAAGCACTATACTAACTCTATCCAAGCTATATGATAAACTAGAAGGCTGTTTAAATTCTTTGGAGAATTAAGGTGTAATAAAAGGAAAGTGTGCCACAGTATTATGTCCACTTTTAGAGTCTTGTATGCCAGAGGATTTTCTTAGGGTCTGGCAGAGAAGTTCAAGTGCAACTGGTGTGACAACTGCTGAAATTCGCCAAAGTAAATTAATGACATTTATGAAGGCAGAAGTACAAAATGTGGAGCACATATCACTTGCCATGTCAGGTTTTGGACTATCACATCATAGGGATAATAATGTTAAGACAAACCAAAGTGATGACTCACAATCTTATGATCAAGAATCATATACTGCTATGAGACTCCTAACCACTCCTGAACACAAGCATGGCAGACCTACTGATTCCTTATTTTATGTGTTCTCTAGACATATCACATAGTTAGAAAGCAAACTGGAGGGGGAGTATCTTTGTATATTTCAAACCAATGTAGCAGTACCCTTGTAAAGGAAATAAATTCCACCCACAGCATACTGCATATTACTGTGAGAAAAGGCCATCAAGAATACAATATAATCACTGCTTATAACCCTCATAAAAGCAACATTCCACACTTTCTAACTGATCTCGAAGTAATTATTAGTTCTTACTCGACAAATCCTGTTATAATACTAGGTGATATGAATATTGAGCTATTATTTGGGGACAGATATACTAGTAGTTATATTAACCTAGTCAAATCATACGGTGTAGTCTTATGTAATACAAAATATCCAACTCGTGTAACACAAACTAGCTCTACTATAATTGATCATGTATTGGTGAACGACTGTGACAAAATATGTAATGTCTATAATATTGATAATGATTTGAGCGATCACCATATACTAATCTGTGAAATGAGAAACAAAAAGATAAACAGGAACTCAATATTAGGCCAATAGAAAAGGATAAAATAAACTACAAAAAACTTAATAAATATTTAATAACTCAAGAATTTGTATGCAATGAAACTAACATCAATGACTACTACAATAAATTCTGTGATTTTATTAATAAAGGAATAGAAGCCTGTACTATGAAATATACGAATAAGCAGCCAAGTGCCCCACCAATAAAACCCTGGATCACACAAGATATTTTAGCACTAATACACAGGAAAGATAAGATATATACAAAAACCAAAGTTAAAAAAACATCTGCAGAAATTTTAGAAGAATATAAAATTATTAGCAACAAAGTTACAAAACTTAAGAGAACATACCAAGAAACTACTTTGACAAAAAAATTCAAAATGCAAATAATCAGAGGGAAGTGTGGAGTGTTGTTAATGAGATGTTAAATAGGCCAAAGAAGGGGAAAAATGAAATTGTCAAACTTATAGTCGACGGCACAAATATCGAAAAATAAAAAAGGAAAATATATGTGATGAAATAAATAAATATTATGTCAATACTACTAGCACTAAGACAATCTTTGTTACCTACTGATGCTAATGGAATACAATCAACTATAAACTCCCTAAAACACAAAAACAATACAAGTGAGGATAACACTACTAATGTCATGCTACAATTGTGTCTTGAGGGCCTTACACCATATCTTGTCAAAATAATAAATCTTTCACTGATGACTGGTATATTCCCCGATGCCTGTAAAATCTCTAGGGTGGTCCCGATCTACAAAAAAGGAGACAAATCCCACCCATCAAATTACAGACCCATTAATATTATATCTGCCATCAGCAAGGTTCTAGAAAGCGTTGTTAAACGAAGACTTATGAATTTCTTTATGAAAAATGATTACTTTTGCAAACGGCCAATATGGGTTTATTCCAAATAGAGGAGCTGAAGTAGTAACTGATGTAGAAAAGGCATTAGATGAAAACAAACTAGCTGCTGGTGTACTAATTGACCTTCAAAAAGCCTTCGATCTGGTTAACCATAAGATCCTCCTTAATAAACTAGAATTTGCAGGCATCAGAAGAGTGGCACATGATTGGTTCAAGAACTACCTCACAAACAGAAAACAATATGTTGCAATCGATAATGTAAAAGGATCTCAAATGAGAATTGACACAGGAGTACCTCAAGGTTCTGTCTTAGGACCAATTCTTTTCTTGGCCTATATTAATGATATAGTATTATTAGAATTGAAAGGCAAGCTTAAACTATTTGCAGATGATATTTTTATACTCTTATCTGGGAACATCTGAACAGGAAATTATGCTAAATATTAATTATGATTTCAATAAGCTGGTGGATTGGTTGAGAGCACACAAAATGGTTATCAATATCACTAAAACAAAATGTTTATTCTTCCATAAACCATCATACAAGATTGAGACCACAAACATAGTCAACATAGCCAACAAAGAAATAGAAAGGGTTAAATCTGCAACATACTTAGGTATCACACTAGATAGTACACTAACCTGGGAAAATCATGTAGAAAATGTAAAACTTAAAATCAGCCCTATAATTGGTATTATTTTCAGATTAAGATACAGCTGTCTTACTAGCCAACAATTGAAAAATATATACTTTTCTCTGATACATTCACATCTAATGTACATGAATTTCATATGGGGGTATTGTAAGAAGGAGCTGATAAAAGAACTTGAGATACTCCAGAAACGTGCTATAAAATCTATCTTGGGATTTCCTTGGCTCACACCGTCAAATGAATTACATTCAAGAACTAAAATTATGCCACTGCAAAAACAAATAGCTATGTCAGCAACAGTATTTGTATACAAATTAGAAAACAAATTGATACACACACACATCCATTTTACCCATGCAAATGACTTTCATCATTATGCAACAAGAGGAGTACATCGAATATTCACCAGCCATTCCCAATCCATCAAATTTGGAACTAAAGGAATTATGTCCTCCATAATAAAGGAATACGACTCACTACCATTAGGCACAAGGGAAAGTTTCTCTATAAAAACATTTAAGAGGAAAACAAAAAGACTTCCTATTAAGGAATGAATAGCCCATATCCAAGAGCCTTAAGCAATGCAATGTATCATATCGAATCATCTCTGTAAAGTTAGTCAATAACAATCTAATATAAGTTACTATTAAACTAAACAATATAATGTTACAAAAATTATATATATGCCATGCTGTAACTATGTTACTTGTTTGTCCCTAACACGAGCTCAGGCTCATTGGGACCTATGTAAATAAATAAATAGTAGTTTAAACTGTTATAAGGCACGGGACATGATGTTGGAACAAAAGATGCAGATCATTTAAGACAGGAAGTGTTGTTTTACGTGCCTCAAGTCGAACCATATCTCCAAAAAGTGTAAAATTAGGGTAACATGTGATTTGTGATTTAAAAAAACATGTAGTTCTTATGTGTCCAGATCTTAGAAAAAATAGGAATAATTTGTCTGTTAATGACACATCTAAATATGAATCAGTTGCACAGAACAATGTACTTGCTAATCGTACATGTGACATGGGAGTATTGCTTCCTACCCTGAAGGTCCAGGTGAGGGGCAATGGCATTCAGCGTGAAGCACGGGCCATCATTGACACCGGGTCACAAAGGTCCTATATCTTGAAACGGCCTGCTGACTGCTCTTGAGATGAGATACCAACCAGCCAAGGAGGAAGTAATTGTGCACTCCCTTTTCGGTGGACAAAAATCTGGTAACTGTACTCACAATATTTTCAGAATTCATCTTGCAAGTCATAGTAAGCAACTTGTATTGATTGGGCGGAGACCCCTTAACCCATTAAAATTGTCATTGTACACGTCAATACAGACCTTGCGAAATGGATAATCCTCCAATTAATCTTGAGAACTGAAGGGCACTGATGTAAAACTGTCTGATGGTAGTAGAGATGCAGGCCCCATTGAGAATCTTATTGGTGCAGATGTGGCAGGCAAGCTCTACACTGGAAATGTTAAGCATCTTTCCTGTGGGCTAGTAGCTGTAGAGCAGGCTGATTCAAATCCACGAGTTTGAGTATGCGTGCACGCGAGTACTCGCCAGTAATACTCGGAGCACGGTTGGAGAGGGACGGGGGGGGGGATAGCTGATACGCCACTGGGCGAAGGTCATAGTACAAGTCCATGCACTTCCTGCCAGTCTTGATGTATCCACCTCTTAGTAACGGCAGCCCCTACAGCAGAGCTGTATTGCATATTGCAGGTTTACTTACAGAAGGCGGCGAGTACTCAGCTGCTTACAAGCGAGCAGCTCGGCTGGAACAGCCTGGTGTAGAGACTAGACTAGGGTGGACTCTCTTGGGTAAAGTGCCATTCCTTACTACTAACACTAATGCAGCTATGTTGGTAACATCTATGCTGGTGAACGATATGAATGTAGCTGATCTATGGAAATTGGACCTGATAGGCATCACAGACTCTTCAGAGAAGAAAACCTAACTGGAATTGCAGGCTGAAGTACAAAACAGGGTGTCGAGCGATATGGGAAATACGGAATTATACGGGAATTTTAGTGACCCTGGAAAAATACGAGAATTATACGGGAAATTCGAACTTGATACGGGAAATCTTGAAAAGTCTCATAATGCCTGACTTCTTAGCCCCCGAACGCTCGGTAGAGTCCTCCTCCTCAGTCTTCTATTTCGCCTGCAGACCGCGCTGCCACCGGCAATTTTCGCCACCGATAGAGCGCTAAGCGGGATGAGAACCCAGCCAACGTCGAATGCATGCTTTGCATGGCCGACCGCCGGCCATGTCCTCTCCGCGCTCGTTGCTGACAATGACATACAGGAATCAGTCCGCATTGTTATTCACCGAGAAGACCTGTGTTTCTCGACAAGAGCAGCCCTTAAAGAAGATGACAGCTCAAGATCTCAGAAAATTCCAGACGCGGATATGCTGCAATTTCGCACCAACTGCCGAAAATTGTACATTCGTAACCTATGGCTGAAAAATCAAAGAGAGGTCAACTCTTGCTCACAAGAGACCCGTGCTATTTCCTGCCTAGACCCTATACGGGTCGCTGAGTCTCCCAAGTTGGAAGAAGTTAGGATCGTCATTGCCCTGGAAATTCTTTGTAATCAGAAGAATTTGCTTTCTGGCGCAATGGCTGACCACATCAAGAGCAGCTACTCCACACTTCTGAGACTGCCCTCCGTCACTACGCGTTTAAAGCAGTTCAACGGAAAAGAGCCATGGCTTGACGTGCTGTTGTCTGAATTAGTGGCTTCAGCACCTTCCTCAGTTCCTGCCAAAAACAATCTCACAAGCTTCGTTAAAATGATACTGATTTTCTATCACAACAATGCAGCTCTAGACAGGGTTCTCCCTGAACAAGGAGTGCATGATTGTCAATCACAAAGAAGCAAGTCTCGTTGGCATGCATACTGTTCAGGACGCTGTGATGGCAGCTGGTGGAGTAGAAAAGATAACCATGAGCAAGAGTCGATACTGCACGAAACTCCTACGCCGTGTTCAAGGAAGCAAAACAGGTGCGAAGCGACGGCTAAGGTGGCAGTCGAAAGAAAAGCCACGAGAGATCTCCAGGAATTGGGAGAAAAAAAAAAAAGTACTGTCAAAAGAACTTAATTTTGTGCTGTGTATAACTGAAGTTCCTAGTAACAATCCTGTATTTGTCAAAGTGACCTATTTAATTTCGTTTTGCATTATTTTATTTTCTATTATCTCCTTTGAAAAAAAAAATCTAAATTATAAAGTATTCGCGGCGTGTCGCGTGTGGAATATTACTGTTTTTAGCCTTTCCATGGTCTTCTTTCGCAGGGGAGATGCACATGCCAAATTGTTTTCAAGTCCGTGGAAACACTCAATGCAAATGCGTCACACATGCATAAATTTCAAAAACTACAAACAATATCTCACAGCTCTCGACATTTTACTATCAAACACCCGTCAAAATACTCCACACAAGTGACAGAATTCTTCTCGTATGGCCAGGCATTGTTTGTCGCTTGTTAACCACTGTCTGTGTCGGATTTCCTTTCATTGTAATTGTTTCATTACTTTTACTTCGCTGAAGTTCGACCCGAGGACTGGACACATCCCATACAGCATGTACAGAAAGGAATACTGAAGGCGGTCTGGATATCGCGGTGGATGAAATGATTATTAACCTTGGCAATTCATCAAGCTCTGACGAAGACAATGATGGTGGTGGTGGTGATGATGATAGGAACAGTGAAGGGATGGAGAGTGTCAAAGAAACCCTTGCCAAGTGACTGAGGATAATTTATTTGTTGGTGTCAGTTTGCTTGTGTCAATCGATAATAGAGCACAGGCTATTGTTTCCCGTCATAGTGTTCAAAATACCGTCCGCCATTCCATAGCCTACAACTCGACAATATAAAACCACGGCAATAATATCGCTACAGAGGGGCTTGTTCGAGTGCTCAGTGCTAAATATGTCTTTACCTTAACTTTACTTTTGTATTATCACGAAAGCTAATATTAACCGTAGACAGTCGGGATTCAGTGAGTGTGCATGGTGTTATCTGTCAACTACTGTAGTAAGCTATGAACGACCTCCACTCAGACTCATGTTTCATGTTAAAGGATAATCATTGCATGGTGAGTGTTTTTATATTCATTAGCTGTAGAGTGTTTGCCCTCTTTGTCGTATTTATTGAATTGAATACCGATGATAAAGGTATCATTGCTTCGGTGTGTAATTGATTTATTCATCTAAAAATATCTTTTTTCTCTGTTTGAATGCCCTCTGCGTTGACTCAGGATCTTTTTTAAAAATATATTACGTGTAATTGTACAGAAATAATGTCTGAAGTGTAGCGCTGTGTATTATTCGATTCAGTTGATTTACAACAACACTAAAAACTAAGCAACACAGCTCAGCTGTTCCAAGCTCCCGACATATCCTTTGCGTTGTTTCCTTCGAAATACAGGGTGTAGGTGCGAAGCATGCTCAGAATTCTTGCCGTGTGGCGGTTGGACGTAGGGTTTTGTTATGTGGCGACCGTGGGTTGCGGAGAGGAAAAGCGGGGCAAAGGTACAGCAAGGCTGTCAGTACCGAATGCACGGGGTTAGCAATAATGTATTTGTCCCATAATTTACGCGTGTAATAGCGGACACACCTCCAATTTTACTTTAAAAGTCTTGATCTAAAAAGGGATAGTGGGTGGGTAATATCTATTACTACATGACCCCCAAAATAATTATTAAAATACTTATTATAAAGGGTATTTTGACTATTTTCAGTAGTGTAGAAAATTGTATCGCCTTGTTCGGGCTCCTGTAGAGCTTACATTTTCTTTCGATCTTTCATTTGCCATAGGACGTGCCACCGGTGTATGGTTATGCATTACCAGCTTCTGGTTTGGTAGTCAGGTAATGGAAGCAATGGGAACTGTGTACTACAATTTTCCTTGCATGTAACTAAGCAAATTATTGTTGTTAAGAGAACGTAAAATGCACCAAGAATTATATGATCTTCAGCTGTGTGCAGTGAGAACGCTCTGCATGTGTTCATTCCTTATGTATTAATGATTCGAAATGTCAGCTAACGTTGTTCCAAAACAACACTCGTAGTCTCTAAATGTTGCACATTTTACTGTAAATTACATCAGTTTATGTTTGAATTGCTTGTAAGATCGTGACAAAGAAAGTGTTTCTCCAATTGGATGATTGTATTTAACTCTATGCACATCGTATAATCTTGGCGAGGTGTATTTTTTTTTCACGGAGCAACTTTACACCATAGTAGGAGTTTTGTTTTAAATTATTGACTAACATATTTCTAAATGCAGACAATCTATACCTCCATTAGGATTCGGGTTCCATAATTCATGCAAAATGAGGTTCGTTCGTTTGTGAAATTGAGGTCATATCCCCCCTACCCTTTCGGTGATTACCGTATGGTACTGCACGTAGACTAGGGTGAAGATGTAAATTAGCATTTTAAAAAAAATTGTTGCCGGTTGTTTGGTTTATTAACTTAGGGTAATATTTTTCATAGGTACTGAAAACTGGGCAAGGTTGGATTTTAAGGTGGAACCGCATGTGCTATCACATATCGCTTTCGTGCAATACCTGGAATATGTATAGAATTATAAAATGATTATTAAATAAGTGTTAATAGATAGGCTATTATAATTATAATGATTAAATAAATATTAAAGAAGAAACGATGTGTTAGTAAATATTAGGCCCACCGGTACGGCGAATAGCCTATAACTCTTAGCATCCGTCACAATTTAGCATTTAAACTGGCCACGTTAATGCATAATATACTAATATAACAACCCGATAGCAAATTATAATAACATTCTCACATATAACATATTTAATTTGCACCAACTTAATTATTGTAGTCTAAGATGTTAGACCACTACCGTTCAAAATGTGCAAATCGCACACTTTATAGGCAAGCTGTTTTTATGGTCGTCTCTGATGCGAAGTTTTACTAATTACTCTTTTAGGAGACACTTGTCTTAGGAAAGGCCAACCCTCTAGTTCTTATTTCATAAGTTGAACGCCTAAAAACAAAACCCCAATCCGAAATAATCATCATCATCTTGTACAGTTTCCAGCCCCAGGCTGGGTCTGTTTGGAACATAAGCCTCGCCACTTAGTTCTTTCTTCCCACCACCTCTCCGCTGTCACTCTGGTCCAGTCCTCGCCTCTCTTCTTGACTCATTCCTCCACTCCTTTCAGCCATCTATCTCTTGGTCTTCCCCTTGGTCGTTTCTTCTGTATCTGCATCTCATGTATCCTCTTGGGAATCTTCTTCTCATCCATTCTCTTTAAGTGTCCATACCACCTCAGTCTTGATGTCTCATTCCTACCTTGCAAGGGCTCCTCTTTCACCATTTCCCTGACCTTTTCATTCCTCACCCTGTCTCTTCTTGTTACTCCGATCCTACTTCGCAGGAACTTCATTTCACCTGCCTGTATTCTGCTTATGTCTCTTTTCTTCATTGTCCACGTTTCTGAAGCATAGGTCAGTATCGGGATATAGTAGCTTCTGTATAACACTTCCTTGCTTCTTTGTGGGACATCTTTATTCCACACTAAGCTCCTAATGCTTCTCAGAAATGCTTCTGCCTGTCTGCCACGTTCCGTAATCTCTTTGTCGTTTCTCCCATTTTCCTCCACTATACTTCCCAAGTACTTGAGACTTTCCACCTTCTTCAGCTGTCCACCTCCAAGTGTTATCCCACTCATTGGTCTGTCCTTTTTCCTGGTCGTTAACAGGATCTCACATTTACTGATGTTTAACTTCCATCCGTACTCTCCCACTGTTTCTTCCCAAGCCTTCAGTTGCTCCTGAATTTCCTCCTCCTTGTTTCCCCAGACCATGAGATCATCTGCAAACACCATTGCTTTCATCTTATCTTCTCCTATCTTTCCTGCTATCCGTGTCATTACCTCGTCCATAACCACAATAAAGAGAAGGGGTGACAGCGCACTACCCTGTTTCAGGCCACTCATTTGTCTGAACCAGTCTGTTCTTTCCCCTCCAACTTTCACACAACTCACACTTCCACAATACATTTCCTTCACTCTGCCTACAGTCTCTTTTTCCACTCCCATGTTTTCCATTGCTTTCCAAACCTTCTCCCTACACACATGTTTTCGATGTCCAGGAAGGCCATCAGCAGATCCTCTCCAAATTCGTAGTGGTGTTCCTGGAGCTGTCTCACTGAAAATATGAGATCCACTGTTGATCTCCCAGGTCTGAATCCATACTGCTCCTCTCTCAATTTTCTCTCCACTTTGGCTCGTATTCTACTTTCTAATATCTTTTCATATATCTTGGCACAGTGAGGTATGAGTGTGACTCCCCTGTAATTTCTGCACTCCTTTCTGCTTCCTTTCTTAAATATTGGGACAATTAATCCTTTCTTCCAATCTTCTGGGGTCTTTTTCTCCTTCCATATCACCCTCATCACACGGTACAGCCACTGTTTCCCAACCTCCCCTGCTGCCTTCACCATTTCAACACTCACTTCATCCACACCTGGTGCCCTTCCTCCTTTCATCTTGTCTATAGCCATTTCCAGTTCTCTCCAAGTCAGGTCCTTTTCCATTCCTGTGTTGTCTTCTCCATCTTCCAATACATTGTCTTCCTCCCTATGACCATTTGGATTCAGCAAATCCTCCAAGTACTCTTTCCACACTGTCTTGAGTGCCTCTTTGTTGTGTACCTCATTTCCGCTTTTGTCCATCATTACCACATCCTCTCGCAGACCTCTTCTATTACTTTTGACCATCCCATAAAGTACTTTCTTATTTCCTCTGCTGTCATCCTCCATCATCTCTGTCCACTTTACCATCCACTTCTTCCTCTCCTCTGCGACAATCTTGTTTGCTTCTTTCTTCTTTATCTTATAATCTTCCCTTGTCAGATCAGTTCTTTCCTGGAACCACACTCTGAAAGCCTTGTTCATCCTTCCCACAGCTTCTTTTACTCTCTCATTCCACCATGGTGTCTCTTTACACCGCTTTCTGTTGCTTGTTATTCCACATACTGCCACTGCAGCTTCCACCATTGTGTTTTTGAATTGCTTCCATTCCTCTTCCCCTGTTTTAGGATTGTCTGTTGGCATCCTTTCCCTTATTATCTTCTGGAATTCTTCCTTGACTTCCTTTTCCTTGAGTTTCCATACTTTGATTCTCCTTTCCTGGTACTCTGTCCTCTTGCTATCCTTAACAACTCCCAAGTTCATTACAAGTATTCTGTGGTCGCTATCTAAGGTCCTCTGATGGTATTACCTTTATATCTCGGACACTTCTCTTCATTTCCCAGTCGTACAGCATGTAATCCACCAAAGATTTCTTTGTTAAACCACTGCTGTACCACGTTACCTTGTGGCTTTCTTTCTTCCGGAACCAGGAGTTGCCTACCACTAAACCGTTTCTCTTGCAAAAATCCAGCAACTTTCTCCCTTCTTCATTCCTGCTACCCCATCCTTCTTCTCCCAGTACATTTTCATATCCTTGCCTTTCACTTCCTACATGTGCATTCAAATCTCCCATGACAATGATGCTCTGACCATTCAACTGCTGTTGTAGCTCCTCCTCAAAGTCTTCCTTCTCTTGAGCTGTACATCCAACTTGAGGGGCATACACCTGGGCTATCTCCAGGCTTCTTCCCTTTACATTTACTCTGATCTTCATGATCCTGTCACTTATTCCCTTTACCTCTTCCTTCATTCCATCTCTCACAACTACTCCTACTCCGCTGCTCCTTCCTTCACTGTTCCCACTCCAGTACAACCGGTACCCTTTCCTCAGTTCTCTGCGACCTTCTCCTTTCCATCCTGTTTCTGCCAAGCCCAGTACATCCAGTTTTCTTCTCTCCATCACATCTACAATCTCCTCCACCTTTCCTGTCAGTGTCTGTATGTTTAATGTCCCAACTCGTAGTCCATTAGCATATCCGGGTCGTCTTCGTTTGCATTCGTCCTTTCCGAGGTCTGTTCCTGGTTTGAAAGCAAATATGATATCCACTACTTGCTTGCTAGGCCTATCGTAGCTTCACCAGCAGTCACTTTTCAGGGTTCCCATAGAGCCTTCACAGCTACCGTAGCGGTCCCGGGGCACACAAAGTCCCCACTGTACTTCACCCCTACAGGCAATCCCCTACTTCATGCCGTTGCCCGTCTCCCACCACGTGGAGGAGGGGTTGGACTTGTGGGAGACAATCCGAAATAATAAAGAAGATAATCACGAACGATTCACTGCCAATGAAAATCAAATGGAGATTCGCGGACCGGAAGTTCGCAATGCATAAGCTTCGGTGCCATTTTTAACTCGTGGAAGCTCTATACGGTTGCGGTACCATACAATTCAGTCACTTCCCATAAACATTTATTATGTGACACTCCTATTCTCTACTCTCTGAACCCTCCTCAGTAAAACAGTCATTTATATCAGCTCTCCACAGGTAAACGGTATTTTATTTGTGTTCGTAGCATCTCATCCCATATGCGAGCGAGTTCACTCGCGAGTGCGCTTTGTTCACGCTATGGATTTGGCCTAAAGCTCTCCATCACCCGTGGGCTGCGGAAGTGTCTTCAAACATGCAGTTGCACTTACGCCAGAAACTCTTGATTCGCACTTTGATTCATTTTTCGGCCATTCGGTATGCGAACTCTAGTCTTAGAGGATTCTAAAAGGTATACGGGAATTTGGTGGATTTTCGTACTGGAATTATACGGGAATTTAAAAAAAAAAGGTCATCGCGCGATACCCTGACAAAAGCACTTTGAAGAAACTGTAGAAATTAATCCTGATGGCAGATATGAAGTTAAAATGCCTTGGTTAGAAGAAGAAGACAATATTTCAATCGGTATAAGGGAGATGCTGATGGAGCGAGCTAAGAGGAGAGAAGGTGCTGCTGAGGTGAGAAAGTTCAGAAACAGGCTCAAGAAGTGAAACGATTGTAACAAAAAGAGGGAGAGTCCTCAAACAACCCAGGAAATATTTAGATTGAAAATGTTTATTTTGGTTTCAGTTTTGTGTATATTGTTGGGTTTAATTTAACTTTATCAGTTAAATTAGGTGGGAGGATGTTGTGTTTGCTTATAAAGTGTTGGTAATTCTGTCAGCCGTTAAGGACAAAAGACAGTTGTAAAAATGGTGGAGGAGAAGACTGTATTGTAGTTGATGTGGGTCATTGTTAACAATCTAAAATACACAGTACCATATTTTATGTGTAAAATAGTCTTATTGAGCATTTTCATTTGTGCTCCCCGTGATATAGGAGAGTTGTTATTAGAGCTATTTCACATTTTTAATTGTAGAAGACCGACGGTGACACGCTTCAAAACTGAGGTATTAAAGTCCGGCACTTTCCTAAAAAGAAAACATGTTAAATGTTGTCAGATGCTCGACTATGTTGAATCGTACTCAAGGTTTCTCGCACTGTGCCTCCTAAGGGCCTGTTTTTCAATCCCTGGGCAAAGTTCCAAGTAGTGTACCCCCAGCATTAAACACCATATTATAGTGTTTTTCAATCGCTAGGCAGCGCTGCCAAGGGAATATATGTGTTGGGCAAGTTGATCATATTCAGGGTCTGTTTTTCAATCTCTGGATAAAAGTAATAATAATGTAATTGGCTTTACGTCCCTTTAACTCCTCTGGCTTTTAGAGATGCCGGGGTGCCAGAATTTCACCCCGAAGGCGATCTTTAACGTTCCAGTAAATCTACTGACACGGCTCCCTCGCATTTGCATTTGACTGCACCAGGATACAAACCTGCAACCTTGGGTCCAGCAATGGATAAAATTGATGGGCATCCACTCCTCGAGTAACTTTGCCCATCACTTTTATTCCTTCGGCATTCGAAACATGTTTTTCAAGGCAAAGTTACTCGGCGAGCAACTACTCGATGGAAGTATCAACGAACGGCTACAGTACAGGCTATGAGATTGGTCAAAATTGAATTCTGAACGGTAAATGCTCATGCTAATTCTGGTGTCAACTGATTGAAACACAAACCACATGGTCTCAGTCTTCATATCAGTATTTGAATGATGGTGTGCTTTAATATGAAACATTGTAACTATAGTAAAGCCGTAATCACTTCCGACTTGACGTTTCAGTGCTAGACTAGAGTTTCGTTCGCTAAATCGCGACATCGTGAACGAAACTCAATTTGCCGTGATATATCAATTTGAATGGCTGCCTGCGATTTTCTAGTGAAAGTGATTTTCCTTCTGACCACCAGATAACTCTAGGGTAACACTGAAACATCAAGTCTGAAGTAATGATGGCTTTAATATAGTTGGCAACACCAGTATTATGTTTCTGCACAATGGCTATTCAGATATTACCCCACATTGCGGTAATGGAGTTATGAATATAATATATATCAATGTGTTTATATGGGAACTGAGCTAGCCTTTCTTGGACTACTGTACGTATTCCCTTTACTGCCAAGTAGGCCTATTCATAACGAATTAAGGGGACACTACACTCAAAAAATCGGCTTTATTGGTGGTGTATATATATTTTTTTTTTATTTAAAATCTTTCAACCTTAGTTATAGTACTTCCACGCCACAAAAGGATTTTATCCAATTTGTATTATAAATGGGTCAAATAACACTTTATAATTATGTCTGCAAGGGGCGTGGCCAACAGTCAGCTGTCAGAATGCTTTGCCTTACTTTATTTTCAGCCAGGGGAAGGAAATCTTTCTCCACATCTTGGTAAATGTATGTTTTGTAGTTGGCTATTCTTTTGTTGTTCTTCTACTTACACGCAGAGGCACCGAGTCGGAGAATTAGGAATTGAAACCGTAAACAAAATAAATAAAGATGGTTAAAACTAGTTGCGAAATTAGCAAGCGACAAAAAGCTAAATTATTGGCTTCAAAAAGGTGGAAGAATTCGGGAGGAGGAATGTATATATTTTCAAGCAGATGAACCTTGTCTTTCCACTAGTTCCAAGAAATTAGGAACACCTAACCTCCAATCTCGTGAGGAAACAGACGGTGGTTATATTATTATTATTGTTGTTTTTATTAGTTGGTCCCACAGTGCTGTAAGGGTAGCAAGCTTGCCTCTTACTTACTGGTCGGCGCTACAGTCCCTGAAGAACCTTGGCCTCCTTTATCACCTGCCTCCATTCATCTCTATCTTCCGCCTTCCTTCTCCAGTTCCCGATTCCCAGACTCCTAAGGTCGTCTTCCACATCATCTATCCACCGTCTCCTGGGTCTTCCTCTTCTCCTCCTTCCATCCGGTCTTTGCGTAAACACCTTTTTGACACTCCGTGATTCTGGCATTCTCTGAACGTGTCCTGCCCATCTTATCCTCCACTGCTTAATTTTGACCACAATATCTGCCTGTCCGAAGAGTTCCTGTAGTTCCACATTTGTCCTTATTCTCCAACCTTCCTCCTCTCTCACTGCCCCGTATATTTTCCTCAAGATCTTCCTTTCCCATCTTTGCAGCCAGTCTTCTTCTCTTCTATTGAGAACCCAACTTTCCGATCCATACATAACCACAGGTCTTACTATTGTAATGTAAATTTTTATTTTAGTACTCCCACTAACATTTCTCGATTTAAACATGCTTTGCAGAGCGTAGTAGCATCTATTTCCACTTTTAATTCTTTCTTGTATTTCCACTGATCTGTTATCCTCAGTTATTATTGAGCCCAAATATTTGAATTCTTCTACTCTTTGATATTCTTTCCCATTTAATTTAATATACGGATCTCTTCTTGCCTCTCTGGAGTTTCCCATCTTCATATACTTGGTTTTACTTGTATTCACTTCTAATCCTAACTTTCGTGCCTTTTCTTCCAACAGGACATAGCTCTCTTCTAATGCTTTACTGTTCCTTGAAATTAATGCTACATCATCCGCATATAGTTTAATCAGTTGAAACTTTCCGTCAAATCAATTGATTTGACGGAAAGTTTCAACTGATTAAACTATTTATATACGTCAATACGGACCAGAAATGGCAACTAGTATTCCCATCATCCGCATATGCTATCACCTGCACTTGTCTGTTAAATTTGGTCCCTCCTGGGTTGATTGGCAGTTGTTGAATTATTTTTTCTTGAGCTACATTAAAGAGTAATGTAGAAATTACATCTTCTTGTCGCAAACCCCTTTCTACAATGAATTCTTCGGACATCTCTTGTTCTAATCTAACCTTACAGATTGTGGTTTCCATAGTCATTTCTGTCAGCTTGACCAATTTTATCGGGATCTTCTCTTTCATAATTTTAAAAATCTTCTTTCTATCCAAACTGTCATATGCCTGCTTAAAATCTATATACAGCTGATCCAGCTGCTTATCTTGTTCATAAAACTTCTCCAGTATCTGCCTCACTACAAATATCTGGTCCATTGTAGAGCGATTCCTTCTAAATCCAGCTTGATAGTCCCCCCAATATTTTCTCTACACAACGCTCCAGTCGAGAGGCTAAAATCTTACTGAACACCTTATATGTTACGTCCAACAGAATAATTCCACGATAATTGCCGCATACTGATTTATCCCCTTTCTTATACAAAGGGCATACTATTCCTACAGTCCAATCCCTGGGCATTTCTTCTTTCGTCCAAACTTCCTTTATTATTTCATGTATTGCTTTTACCACTACCTCTCCACCGAATTTTAGCAACTCCGCTTCTATTCCGTCTTCTCCGGCGGCTTTATTGTTCTTTAATTCCTTGAGTGTATCTCTAACTTCCTCTAAATACGGTGTTGCAACTTCTTCTTGCTCATCAATCCCTAAATGTTCTGCTTCTTCCCCATTCGCGGTTTCCTCTTCACCCCGTCCATTGAGTAGCTCTGTGAAATATTCCTGCCATCTCTGTAGCATCTTGTTCTTATCTCCTATAAAATTTCCTTCTTTGTCCTTATAAAAGACTGCTCTTGGTTGAAACCCTTTCCTCAAATCTCTTGCTCTTTCCTAAAATCGCCGAATCTCCCCACTCTCCCTCATTTTATCTAATTGTTCTATTCTTTCTCTTTCATACTGCCTTTTCTTAACCCTACTTAACTTGCTTGCCCTTTTCCTTTTCTCTCTATATTCCTCCACTGTCTGTCTTGTTCTCCGTTGCAACATTCTTTGCCTTGCTTCGTTTCTTTCATGGATTGCCTCCGAGCATTCTTCATCGAACCATTGTATATTTCTCTTGAATTCGGCTCTCCCCAACGTTTCCTCTGCAACTTCACTGATGGTGTTTCTCAGTAACTCCCATTTAGTTTCCACATTACCTTCTTCCCAGAGGTTCTTGTTTTTTTCCATGTTTTCTCCCACTTTCAATCTATACTCCTCTTGTACTTCCTTGTTGCTTTGAAGCCTTCCGATATTATGCTTCATCTTCCTTTCACTATTTTGTTTCCTCGCTGAATGTATTTTTTGTCTATACTTGATTCTTAACAAGTAATGATCTGTGTCCCCATCTGCTCCTCTACAACTACTTACTTCCATTACATCCGATGCATGTCGTTTGTCAATAATCACATGATCTATTTGATTCCTTGTAACTCCGTCCGGAGACACCCAGGTCTCTTTCTTGATATCTTTCCTTGGGTGCCAAGTACTTTCAGCCACCATTTCTTTCCCAATGGCAAAGTCTATCAACCGCAATCCATTGTCATTACTCCCTTCATGTAAACTTTCCTTCCCTATTATATCTCTGAACACCTCTTCCTTCCCGACTTAGGCATTTAGGTCCCCAAGGATTATTTTCACATCATGTCTTTGTACTTTGTTGACCTCCTCCTCCAACTTAGTGTAGAAGCTATCCTTCTCTTCTTCTTCTGCCTCTTCTGTGGGGGCATAGACACAGAACATGGTGATGTTAAAAAAACTTGGCTCATAGTCGCACTGAGCACATCCTTTCATTTATAGCATTGAAGTTTATTACACTTGACTTAACAGACTTTTGTGTAAGAAAGCCTGTACCACCATAACCGGTGTTTCCTCCACTGTACATCAGTATATGTTCCCCTGACGCTATCATTCCTTGGCCTTTCCATCGTATTTCTTGTAGTGCAGCTATTTCCACTCGGTATTTTCCCATTTCTTCTCTAATCTCTCTCAATTTCCCAGGTCTCCTTAGGGTTTTCACATTCCATGTCGCTAACATAATATCTGCTTTCCTTCTCATTAACCGTTTCCTTTGCCGGTTCGTCATCGGGTGATCAGCATTCCGAGGCACTTGTAAGGTATCCGTAACATTGAGATTTTTTACAGTGTAGGGTTGTTAACCCTACGCCCAACCTCCAACCTGGAGGACCAGGGTATCCCTCTTAGTCTGGCCCATCACCTTTGACCTGTCCGGCATGGGTGGCCCTGCCAGGAGCTTACGCTCCCGCCGGCATAGCTCGCAGGATCATTTGAACTCTCAAGCCCCCACATCACGTCAAGATGAGGCTACCATCGTGAGGGGCAAGCTTGCCTCTGACCTATATTATATTAGTTGTGACTTCTTCTCGATGAGTCTGAGTTGTGTTTGTGTTTGAGTGATGTTCGGAGTTGAATGTTGTTTATCCGCACAATTCATTTTTTGGACTTCACACCAACTATTTAGTAGCAAATATCAACCAATCTCAATAATATTTTTGTAGCATGTGAAGATATATATCCCCATAATTCTGTGCATCCATATTAGTTAAAATAGTTGTTGTTTATTTTTAGATAATTTTTAACTTTAAATTTTGGCAAAAAAGAAGTAATTTTGTGAAAACAAATTTTATTTCAGAAACTATTTCATATTTTTCCAAACCCATGCACAGTATTATTAGTCTGTGTAATTTGATTTCAATGATGTAAAAAATAAAGTAAAAAAAATTGTGAAGTTTCAGTAATTTTTAGTGGCAAATAGCTGGTATATCTTTTTTTGCCCATACTGATCAATTGAAAGGAATAATTTTGCACTTTTTACTTAATGAAAGATGTCTGTCGTATGGAAATAAAATTTGGTGCAGTTTGGATCACTAGGAGCAAAAAGAAAGTTTTGGTTATAGCATACCTGTCGACCCTTCCGATTTATTCGGAAACTTTCCGATTTTTCACTCCATCTTCCGATCTTCTTAATTACTTTTATTTCTTCCGAATTTCGGGCCCCAGTGATATATTGTAAAAGAAAAAGGAACTGCAAATAATTTCTATTCTCAAAGAGATTCTCTCGTAAGTCGTAATTGCTTTTGTGATTTGCGTAACCTTGTTGGTGTCTTTTGTGTAAGTTTTTGCAAGTTGCTCGCTTGGCAGTGAGCTCCATAGCTGCGATCTCGGAATGGTGAGTCAGCTGATCGGCCTACCGCATACTGATTGGTGGTATTTCACGGACAAATAGGCATCAAGCCTATGCTGATTAGTCGAGGCTGGCCACGTGACTGTGCAGAATGGGTGAAACCTTGTATGCTACGCGCGGCGATTGTGACTTCCTCCGTTTGACGCCACGTGTTTATACTCTGCTAGCGTCACGTTTAGTGCATTTAATTGAGGTATTAATGTGTGTGACGGTAGATGATTATTTCAACGAGTTGTGTCGATGATTGTTTCGTGTCGCGTTTTTTAAGTTTCTCTCGTCACGTTATGGCGACAAAACCTCAGAAACGTTATCTCCAAGTGTTCAAAGAAAGCTATAAAACTGAATTTCCATTCATTTTACAATCTAGTAGAGAAAACAATTTTGCTCTTTGTTCCGTGTGTCGTTGCGATATAAATATTTTTCATGGTGGAAAAACTGACATTGTAACTCACAGCAACACTCTAAAACAAAAGGACAGTGCTAGTTGTTTACAGAAGAAAAAAAATTAGGTACCATACGTTTTTTGTTCACGGGAATGAAGACAATGCTGCCATTCGAGAATGTTTGTTCATTGTAGAACATAACCTCTCTTTATCATGTTCCGATCACGAGGGACAATTGTTCAGAAATATGTTCCCAGATTCGGAAATTGCGAAGAAATATGCCTGTGGGAGGACAAAAACATCCGCCATTGTTCATGAAATGGCACGTGACGCCGATTCAAAAATTATTAATATTTTAAAATATGGGCCTTTCGCGATCTCCACTGATGGTAGCAATGATAGAGATAGTGAGCTGTATCCTGTCGTCGTGTCATTTTTAACAAAGAATCGAAGATGATTGAAAATAGTTTGCTATCCATGGAAAATTTGGAAGGTGACTCGACTGGTGCTAACATTTGGTAATTTGCTTCTGCGTCTTCTGGAAAGACATGTTATTCCAATGGCAAACTGTATAGCTTTTAGTGCAGACAATTCCCCTGTTATAATAGGGAGGAAAAATGGTGTTGCTGCGAAATTAAAAGAGCAGTGTAAAAACATCATTGTTGTAGGATGCCCATGCCATTTAATTCATCTGGCTGCTGAGAAAGGTGCTGATTCCCTTCCTGTGAAAATTGATGAGATAATGATTGATATTTATTATTATTATTATTATTTAAACAAAAGCTGCTAGAGAAAAGATCATCTGAAGTTATATCAAGCTCTTTACACCAAACTGATGTTAGGAAAATACTGAAGCATGTGTGCACGTGTTGGTTGTCCTTGGGTAAATGCTTAAATAGACTAATTTCACAGTGGAAGCCACTGCGGAGTTTTTTTAAGGATGAGGTGAACCAGTCCACTGGCACAAACTCATCTCTCAAGTATTTCCGAATTCCCAAAGTAAAGGCAAATGGAGATAAGCCTGCAGAAGTGGAATTTGGTGTTAGTGTGAACAACAGAGTACAAGATCCAGCACGTGTTATCATTGGCAAAAGGAAGTTGGGGAGCAGTTCTTCTTCTCCGTCTGTAAGGAAAAACGTGACGAAACCAAGTCAAACTGTTGGTATTTCAAGACAGGAGAGACTATTTCTTTTTCTGTCATGAGGCATTTTGCTTGTTTCTGGCATTTTTCATCCCTACATTTGAAAAGTATAACCAAGTTCTTCAATCGCAAGCACCTCACATCCATGTCCAAAGATCCATACTGATAGATTTGCTGACAGAAATTCTCTGTAGGTTTGTTAAGCCAGTGGCCATAAAGAAATATTGTACAATTTTAGAAGTGGTCTATCACAGAAGAGAGAATCAGAAAGCTGATGATGATTTGGTAATTGGTTCAACAACATCTAGTTGTGTAGAAATCTGGCTCCTGAGGAGAAGAAGGTCTTTTATTTGCATGTCAGAAACTACTTCACTGCATCCTCTGATTATATTATTCATAAATTTAATTTGGACAGCGATTTTTCTCTTATTGCTCAAGTGGCACAGATAAGGTCTTTGTCTACTGCTTCCTTTAGTGCTTGAAGTATTATATCTCTAAATTTCCAATTATGTTGCCAAAAAAGTGTTCAAGCTAGGGAGAAGAAGGAACCGGGCCTGATGACCAATCCCAAATCATCCTAAGATTCCTGCCTTGCAATACGGTGTAGATTGTGCGGAGGTCACTGACTAGAGGCCCGGTTCCTTCTTCTCCCTAGCTTGAACACTTGGGGCGCAAGGAGAGCACAAATTATTTCACAGGCTGTCCCAACTATGACGAAAACCTCCGTTAAATTAACCTCTGCCAATAAAGATCAGTTGATACAATCTAGCTCGCATTGAGAAGAACAGAGCGACAATCTACAGGGACTCACATGACGCAATAGTCAAAATAGATTTTTATAGTGCTGTTAATATTTTAAGATTTTTACGTGGCAAAACTGCCCCATCCAGAAGATGTAACACAGGAAGTAGGCTTAATTAATGATACAATGTACAATTTGCTCACATTGGAACAATAAGCAATGTTGGAAATAAGCTTCCTCAAACTTGACGCAGCTTTACAGAGTTATGTCAGTGTTTTTAGTGTGTTTTAATGTTATATAGTGTTTTTTAACATGTTTGTCAGTAATATGTTTGTATGTTTTTTATTTGATGATGTGATGTGCAAGGTTTGATTGTCTAATACTAAAGTCAGGGCTGATGAAGGGCTAAGTAGAGTAGCTCGAAACATGTCCCCTATTTAACTGTTTTAAAAAATAAAAAATAAAAGGTATTGATTGACGGAGTTTTTCCTCGAATTGTGGCATCAGAATTCATACTTTGCCAATAAAGACATGCAGGTCTTTTGTGTACCCTCTTTTGCCCACGCCACTGTATACTGCGCATGATGAAATCTATAATTTTAAAAAATCTTCTTATTTTTGACTTCCGAAGGTTGGCAGGTATGTTATAGTGTCCCCTTAAAAACTCAATTCCACGCAGGAACATTATCGGGAAGAGCAAAATAATAATGGAGCTTAAAATATTACTTCCATAATATTACCGGTAAGTGACAATAAGTTGTCGTATGGTGCTCGGCATTTGCGTAGCTGTAATAGCCATGGTGATAGCGTCTTGGTCTGAGAATCCTGAGGGCTCGGGTTCGAACCCCAGGTAGAATAATTATTTTTGCTACCAGATTATCTATTAAAACGATATGTATCATATCATTGTGTTGTTTGAGTCTTCAGTCTTTTGACTGGTTTGATGCAGCCCTCCATGCCTCCCTGTCCTGAGCTAATAGTTTCATCTCTACATAGATACCACACCCTACATCCGAGGCAATCTGTTTAACATATTCTAACCTTGGTCTACCCCTACAGTTCTTGTCCTCGACCCTTCCTTCCATAACTAAGCTTGCTATTCCTGGGTGTCTTAGTATGTGTCCTACTAACCTATCTCTTCTCTTCATTAGCAGTCGCCAGAAACATCTCTCCTCTCCAACTCGTCTTAATACCTCTTAGTTTGTAACCCTCTCTACCCATCTGATCTTCATCATTCTCCTGTAACACCACATTTCAAATGCTTCTATTCTCCTCTTTTCTGCTGCACCAATAGTCCAAGTTTCACTTCCATAGAGCACCATGCTCCAGACAAAGGCTTTCAAAAATGACTTCCTAATACCTAAATCTATATTCGATGTCAACAGATTCCTTTTTTGTAGAAATGCTTTCCTTGCCTACTTTTTATATCCTCTTTGCTTCGTCCATCGCTGGTTATTTTGCTTCCTAAGTAACAGAAGTCTCCTACTTCCTTCAGCTTTTCACCTGCCAATTTGATGTCCATAGAGGTTTCCGATTTATTTCGGCTGCATTCTAGTATTTTTGTTTTACAATTATTAATTTTCATCATGTATTCTTTCCGTAAGACGGAGTCCATGCCATTCAAAAACACATTCAAATCCTCAGGCTTGTCGGCCAAGATGACGATGTCATCAGCAAATCTGAGTTGAAATTATTTCTCCTTCAAATCTTCACTCCCACTTTAAATTTCTCTCTAATTTCCTTCATTGCTTGTTCAATGTAAAGATTGAAAAGTATGGGTGATAAGTTGCAGCCTTGCCTAACACCTTTCTAAATATCAGCTTCTCTCTCATGTCCTTCAGCTCGAATGACTGCTGTCTGGTTTCTGTATAGATTGGAGATCACCCTCCTATCCCTGTACTTTATTCCAATAGATTTCAAAATGTCAAACAATTTAGTCCAATCAACGTTATCAAAAGCCTTTTCTAAGTCTACAAAAGCCATGAACGTTCTCTTATCTTTCCTTATTCTACCTTCCAAAATCAGCCTAAGACTTAGTACAGCTTCCCTTGTTCCTACATTTCTCCTGAAACCAAACTGGTCTTCACCCAACTCCCTTTCTATCTGGCTTTCAATCCTCTTGTAAATTATTCTAGACAGGATCTTTGAAGCATGAGTAATCAAGCTGATTGTACGGTAATCTTCACATCTGTCAGCTCCCACTTTCTTTGGTATAGGGATGATTACATTCTTCTTGAAATAAGGGGGTATCTCACCTGTCTCATAAATCCTACACACCAAGTGAAATAACCTGATCAGACCTTCATCTCCTATGCAGCGTAGCAACTCAATCGGTATATCATCTATGCCTGGTGCTTTGTTCCTGCTTAAGTCTTTCAAAGCTCTATCAAATTCTGATCTCAATATTAAATCTCCTTTTGCATCCTCATCAATTTCCTCCTCCCTTTCCATTACATGATTCTCAATCTCCATTCCATTATACAAACTCTCTATGTAAGCTTTCCATCTCTCAACCTTTTCTTCCCCATCTGTTAGAGGCTTTCCATTTGTGTCCTTAATATTACAGCACTTAGTCTTCTTTTCCCCAAATGTATTCTTAATCCTTCGATAAGCTGTGCCTACTTTTGCTAATTTCAGACAATTTTCTATACCTGCACATTTCTCTTTCAACCGTTCTTCTTTTGCTTCCTTGCACTTCTTGTTGACCTCATTTCTCAGACGTCTGTATTCTGCTTTCCTCTTTTCATCTCTTACATTCTTGTGTTTCCCCCTTTCATCCATCAATTCTAGTGTATCCTGAGTGATCCACGGTTTTCTACCTATTCTCTCTTTCCTACCAATGTTTTCTTCTGCGGATTTTGTTATTTCATTCTTCAAAAGTGCCCATTCGTCTGCAATTGAAGTTTGTTTTGGGTTTTTCATTAGTCCTTCCTTTATACTCTTCTTGAATCTTTCGTTTACATCCTTTACATTCAGTCTGTCTATTGCCCCCCTTTTGGGTTTTTGACTTTTCTTCAGTTTCTTCAACTTTAATCTGCATTTCATTACAACCAGATTGTGGTCAGAGTTTATGTCAGCACCAGGATATGTTTTACAATCCAAAATCTGGTTTCGAAACCTCTGCTTGACCATAATGAAGTCGATTTGGTAACGCCCTGTATCTCCTGGTCTCATCCATGTGTATATTCTTCTATTGTGATTATTGAATAAGGTGTTAGCTATGACCAACTCATGCTCGGTGCAGAATTCCATCAGCCTGCTTCCTCGATCATTCCTTTCACCCAATCCGAAATCTCCTACTATCTTCCCTTCTCACCCTTTTCCTACCACAGCATTCCAATCTCCCATTACTATAACATTTTCATCACCCTTGATATACCTCAGAATTTCCTCTATTTCTTCGTAGACCTTTTCAACATCCTCATCATCAGCTTGACTGGTAGGCATATAGACTTGTACCACTGTGGTGCACGTAGGTTTAGTATTGATTTTTGCTACAATAATCCTTTCACTATATTGCTCATAATATTCCACCCGCTGTCCAAGTTTCCTACTCAATATGAGACCAACGCCTGCTTGGCCATTGTTTGATTTAGTGCTAATGACCCTATAGTCTCCTGACCAAAAGTCCTGTTCTTCCTGCCAGTGCATTTCACTAATCCCAACCAAGTCCAACCTTAACCTATCCATTTCCCTTTCTAAGTTTTCTAACCTTCCACTTCCTAGCAGACTTCTAACATTCCACGCTCCGATCCGTAGAATGTCAGATTTCCTCTTTGTCACTTCTGTGATGTTAATCATTATGATGTTAATCATTGAGTCATTTTAACAGAATCTACATGAAATTATGATTTACCTCATTTTTATTACAATATGTTGCAACAAGCAGGATTTGAGATTATTTGATTGTATTGGACATCATTTCTAGTAGTCTATAGGTAGGCTAGAGACTATGGTTCCATCCCTCCTCTTAATTTACAATATAAAATAATATGTGATGTTTGTTGAAACAAGTGTGACAGTAGCATATCTCCAATTCATTCTATACATTCATCATAGTACCGTTAATTAATAACATGGAAACGGATCGTAAATTCACGTTCATCACAGTTTTAAGAATGTCCAAGCTGTGTAGTATAGCCTACGCGATATTTGATATTTTTGATATTCCATTGCCGAAAATGTATACAAATATCGTCCGTCACCTTTGTTTGTACTGAAACTGATAATTCTAGCGCAGCCATCACAGCACTTTTCGATAAACAAAAACAAGCCATGAAATAAACATTAATACAATTAGAATACAAATCCATGATACAAATCATAAAGTGATCACAGCTGGTTGGAGAAAAACAACAAGCAACTACGGAGTGTCAGTACTCCGAAGGTTTAATGCTTATCCAGCACAAATAGCACCGAGTAAATATGACCAACTAGCCCACCACATTTATTCCCTTGGCAGCGCTGCCTAGCGATTGAAAAACACAATATGGCGTTTAATACCGGGAGTATGCTACTCCAAACTTTGCCCAGCAATTGAAAGACAAACCCGTAGTATGATTCTCATTTTCACCGCTAGATGTCATATCAGATTGCTGGAGTTGCCAATACGTAGGATAAAACGCTCAATAACAAGGGATAGCTATATGCAACACTTCGTATTATCATGTTATAATCAGTAAATTTGATCCCTAAAATACTGTCAGTGTTATATTATGTATAACAGTGCGATACATGCAATCTAATTTGTGTGTTCCTCTGGGTTTTATGTGTGAATTACGTATTATCAAGCATGGATTGTCTGTTCCGATTTGTTGTGCATTCCGAATCATTGACGCTGATACATTTGATAGCTATATTCGAGTTTGCTAACTGCACCATAGATTCCAGAAGCTTTACAGAAGGGGTAGAAGTGTTATTTGCAAACATGTCATGTGAAAAATTACCGGCACACAATTATGAAACTTTTTGGTCAATTTACGCCCTTAAGCTCCATACGTCGCTGCTCCGTCCCAAATGGTTACAAGAGAAATTGAAAGGAGAAACCTAACAATTGAGCAGTTTCAATGTTCTTAAAAGGCAGATGCATCTGTATGTTGCAAATATGTTTTATCACGGCTTCTTTTCCGTCACAAGTAATTAGGGCCTATTAGTCCATTATTATTAGACTATTATCTTAAATGGCTAGACTGTCCTCCAACTTTCATACCAACTGTATTCCAACTCGTTCCTGTTCTCCGTATTTATTCGTTATCACCACCTTTCGGCAATTGCTATTTGCATCTTTTGGAATATAATGAAAATTCATATCCGTAGCCCTCTTATACATCGGCTTGCAGCCGTGAGCCATATACCGTACTTTGCTTTTACTCATTTTGTATTCTGAGTAAAAATCATTGATTATGTATAAAAACACAAACAAATTTATATGCTCTGTTCACCCATCCAAGAAACAATACAAACTGTCACCACGTGGACCTGGTGAGATTCTTATTTTCACCGCTAGATGGCATATCAGATAACTGGTGTTGCCAATTGAGTCACGTACTGGTGTGTATTATGACACTAGTAAAGTTCTGTTTTTAGCCTATTTTCATCTATGACCACAAAAAAAAGCCTTATGAAATGAAGTTTTGTCCGTATGTGTGTCCCTAATAAAATCTAAACGGCCCAAGCAATTTCAATGACACTCGTTAAATACATACTACTACCCCGTCCGACCTCGACTATGCCTTTCAAATTTTAATACGTTTCACCAAACCAAAATGGCAGCCACATGAAATATTTCACTGACATTCCTACAAATTTGGTTTCTAAAAATCATTCTGGCAGTGAAGAATTCGTATATACAGTAACAAGTTCTCATTCCAAGGATTGTGCCAGCCTCCTCTCTTCCGTATCAAATGATGCTAATAAGCTGACTTAATGGGTTTCCCAAACTAAAACCTTGGTCTGGGCCATGGAGATTTTAAGATGTCATCACCACAATTTACAGTAGGCCTATGCATTCCATTTCTATTGTCCATAAAACTCGCTCTCCAGTTGAAACATTTAAAGGAGGCATCTGGAAACTATTGGAATATTACTTCACACCCTTTCATAAACCCAACTGTACCCTTCTGTTTCTCATAAGAGAGAAGTAGAGACATATAAATGTAATGCACAGTACTTTTTTAATTAATGACAATACAGTACTGTGTAAAGTTCTTTAACAGTTTTATTTCGGTATGTATCTGTTTACTTACAGTGTAAATGAAAATGTACAGAGTACCATAATAAATATGTATATTTTACTGGGGGACATACTTTTCCCCACTTCATATCTGAATCCGCGGTTAATCGGATCGTGCTATAACAGGGTTTTACTGTAGTTGAAATTTCAACAAATGCTTTAGATCCATATTGTAGTAGTTTGCCATACATTCTTGTGCATATATTGAGTTTTAGCTTTTCAAGGCCAACCTTCCTTTACCTTTTTAAATCCACGGGATCATTTATGTCTCAAACCTACTGAGCCAGTTGTTTGATATTTCCAGGCTAAGATTCATGCATAAGAATTATTCCTTCCATGGTGAAGGGGCCATTATCCTACATGTTAGGCCCCCTTAAAAGACAATTATCATAATCATTCCATGGTGAATGACCATATTAAGCCAGGCCATCATTAGTCAATTAGGAATGGGCACAATACATTAGCCAAGATTATTCTGTTTTAAGGTGCCAGATACTTGCCCTCACCCACCTTTGCAATGAGCAGGATTTGCTTGTTTCTTAAGTAGGCAAATTTACCAACTCTAGCATTTCCCATTATTTACCCGAGACACCAACTCGGCCTTGGTGTCTCCACCAGCCAATTATCCAGGCTTGGAACCAGCCTAGGTCCGAGTTGGATTGTTCCTCCTGTGGCTGGATTGTCTGATAGTCTTTGCTCCCAGGAATTACCCTGGTACTCATTCCTGTTGTAGGCTGAGTGAACCTCAGAGCAATTTGTGTTTCTGGAGTTGATATTGGTTTCTAAAATCCACTATCTGAGTGGGAATAATGCCCACTCCTTTCCATTTAGAAGCACAGTGCCTCTGCTGACTGAGCCTTGCAGCCTCCTATGTAGCATACTTGGTCAATACAATTAATCCTAGTGCCCATCTTCATGACATTGGACTTACTTTTGATGGAATAGAACCAGAATGTAGTCTGTAGGTACTGTGTTATTCTAAGTAGTCGTACATGCTATTCGTTTTTAGTATTCTGTCTATTCTCCAACTTAGCATGCTTACTGTGTAAGCTTGAGAAATGGTTTGTCTAAAACATTGTCTCTCTTGTTACAGCTTGGAACAGCGTAGGTCCATGCTCAGATTGGACAGCCTTGGATCCAGCAATAATGTCTTCATCTCGTCCTCACAATTTCCTGGCATCCACAGCGACAGTGGCTCCAGTTCAGCATCCCATAATTTTGCACAATGCTAACTCTCATTTAAATCCTCAAGCACTTACCTCACAATATTTGCATATTCAGACTACAACTCAGTGGCTGCGCTCCCTTAATGGAGAGAATTGCCTTTTATATGGTGCAAATAGTCAAAACGTTGCAAACTCAGAATGGAGTGTTCAAAATCATAATTCAGCTTCAAACTCTATAGCCCCTCCTCCCCCCGGATTCTCATTGCGAATGAATTCAACTCAACAAACTACTGCCACAGTTCAAAGTAAGGCAACAGTGCCTTTGACTCAAGAAATGACCAAAATTGGAAGTTAGTATTAAAATGGTACTGGTTTTAAATGGTATCTACCTGCTTCATCGAGAACACAGGTTCACTTTACCACAAGATGATTGTAAACTTGAATTTAATTTCTTTTCTGATATGTATTGGGTGGTTTGGATAACCAATATGTTACAGCATGGAGGAAAAAGATGCTGATGTATATAACACACCTCTGTAAGAAGATTGGCACAAGTCAAAATACATCCTTCTGTGAAAATTGCTTTAAATCCTCAAGCACTTACTTCACAATATTTGCATATTCAGACTACAACTTGGTGGCTGCACTCCCTTAATGGAGAGAATTACCTTTTATATGGTGCAAATAGTCAAAACGGCTGAAAGCAACGGGAAACTACAACCGTATGCTATTCCCGAGGATATGCACCTCTCTATGCATAATTACATGTGATGATGGCCTCCTCCCTTGTAAAATTTCAATCCGGAGGTAAACTAGTCCCCCGTTCGGATCTCCGGGTGGGGACTACTCGACAGGGGGTTAACATCACAGAAGTGACAAAGAGGAAATCTGACATTCTAAGGATCGGAACATGGAATGTTAGAAGTCTGCTAGGAAGTGGAAGGTTAGAAAACTTAGAAAGGGAAATTGATAGGTTGAGGTTGGATTTGGTTGGGACTAGTGAAATGCGCTGGCAGGAAGAACAGGACTTTTGGTCAGGAGACTATAGGGTCATTAGCACTAAATCAAACAATGGCCAAGCAGGGGTTGGCCTCATATTGAGTAGGAAACTTGGACAGCGGGTGGAATATTATGAGCAATATAGTGAACGGATTATTGTAGCAAAAATCAATACTAAACCTACCTGCACCACAGTGGTACAAGTCTATATGCCTACCAGTCAAGATGAGGATGTTGAAAAGGTCTACGAAGAACTAGACGAAATTCTGAGGTATATCAAGGGTGATGAAAATGTTATAGTAATGGGAGATTGGAATGCTGTGGTAGGAAAAGGGAGAGAAGGGAAGATAGTAGGAGATTTCGGATTAGGAGAAAGGAATGATCGAGGAAGCAGGCTGGTAGAATTCTGCACCGAGCATGAGTTGGTCATAGCTAACACCTTATTCAATAACCACAATAGAAGAATATACACATGGATGAGACCAGGAGATACAGGGCGTTACCAAATCGACTTCATTATGGTCAAGCAGAGGTTTCGAAACCAGATTTTGGATTGTAAAGCATATCCTGGTGCTGACATAAACTCTGACCACAATCTGGTTGTAATGAAATGCAGATTAAATTTGAAGAAACTGAAGAAAAGTCAAAAGCCAAAAAGGTGGGCAATAGACAGACTGTAAGAGAAGGATGTAAACGAAAGATTCAAGAAGAGTATAAAGGAAGGACTAATGAGAAACCCTAAACAAACTTCAATTGCAGACGAATGGGCACTTTTGAAGAATGAAATAACAAAATCCACAGAAGAAAACATTGGTAGGAAAGAAAGAATAGGTAGAAAACCGTGGATCACTCAGGATATACTAGAATTTATGGATGAAAGGCGGAAACTCAAGAATGTAAGAGATGAGAAGGGGAAAGCAGAATACAGACGTCTGAGAAATGAGGTTAACAAGAAGTGCAAGGAATCGAAAGAAGAATGGTTGAAAGAGAAATGTGCAGGTATAGAAAATTGTCCGAAATTAGGAAAAGTAGACACAGCTTATCGAAGGATTAAGAATACTTTTGGGGAAAAGAAGACTAAGTGCTGTAATATTAAGGACACAAATGGAAAGCCTCTTAACAGATAGGGAAGAAAAGGTTGAGAGATGGAAAGCTTACATAGAGAGTTTGTATAAGGGAATGGAGATTGAGAATCATGTAATGGAAAGGGAGGAGGAAATTGATGAGGATGCGAAAGGAGATTTAATATTGAGATCAGAATCTGATAGAGCTTTGGAAGACTTAAGCAGGAACAAAGCACCAGGCATAGATGATATACCGATTGAGTTGCTACGCTGCATAGGAGATGAAGGTCTGATCAGGTTATTTCACTTGGTGTGTAGGATTTATGAGACAGGTGAGGTACCCCCTGATTTCAAGAAGAATGTAATCATCCCTATACCAAAGAAAGTGGGAGCTGACAGATGTGAAGATTACCGTACAATCAGCTTGATTACTCATGCTTCAAAGATCCTGTCTAGGATAATTTACAAGAGGATTGAAAGCCAGATAGAAACTGAGTTGGGTGAAGACCAGTTTGGTTTCAGGAGAAATGTAGGAACAAGGGAAGCTGTACTAAGTCTTAGGCTGATTTTGGAAGGTAGAATAAGGAAAGATAAGAGAACGTTCATGGCTTTTGTAGACTTAGAAAAGGCTTTTGATAACGTTGATTGGACTAAATTGTTTGACATTTTGAAATCGATTGGAATAAAGTACAGGGATAGGAGGGTGATATACAATCTATACAGAAACCAGACAGCAGTCATTCGAGTTGAAGGACATGAGAGAGAAGCTGGTATTCAGAAAGGTGTAAGGCAAGGCTGCAACTTATCACCCATACTTTTCAATCTTTACATTGAACAAGCAATGGAGGAAATTAGAGAGAATTTAAAGTGGGAGTGAAGATTCAAGGAGAAATAATTTCAACTCTGCGATTTGCCTGATGACATCGTCATCTTGGCCGACAAGCCTGAGGATTTGAATGAGTTTTTGAATGGTATGGACTTCGTCTTACGGAAAGAATTCATGATGAAAATTAATAAATGTAAAACAAAAATACTGGAATGCAGCCGAAATAAATCAGAAACCTCTATGGAGATCAAATTGACAGGTGAAAAGCTTAAGGAAGTAGGAGACTTCTGTTACTTAAGAAGCAGAATAACCAGTGATGGACGAAGCAAAGAGGATATAAAAAGTAGGTTGGCTCAGGCAAAGAAAGCATTTCTACAAGAAAGGAATCTGTTGACATCGAATATAGATTTAGGTATTTGGAAGTCATTTTTGAAAGCCTTTGTCTGGAGCGTGGCGCTCTATGGAAGTGAAACTTGGACTATTGGTGCAGCAGAAAAGAGGAGAATTGAAGCATTTGAAATGTGGTGTTACAGGAGAATTATGAAGATCAGATGGGTAGATAGGGTTACAAACAAAGAGGTATTAAGACGAGTGGGAGAGGAGAGATGTTTCTGGCGACTGCTAATGAAGAGAAGAGATAGGTTGGTAGGACACATACTAAGACACCCAGGAATAGCAAGCTTAGTTATGGAAGGAAGGGTCGAGGACAAGAACTGTAGGGGTAGACCAAGGTTAGAATATGTTAAACAGATTGCCTCAGATGTAGGGTGTGGTAGCTATGTAGGGATGAAACGATTAGCTCAGGACAGGGAGACATGGAGAGCTGCATCAAACCAGTCAAAAGACTGAAGACTCAAACAACAACAGTCAAAACGTTGCAAACTTTGCATGTTTACATGCAAGCCACGTAATAAAAATGAAATGAAATACTGTCTAAGCTACTTGTCTCATTAATGCTTGCACCATTGATGCAGAACATTTTCTTTTATAATATGTTGCCACATAACAAAATATAGCAGTTTTGAAGCAGAAATTCACTGTTAAAAACAAGCTTCAAATTTGCATTATACTGCCATGTAGGGAGTAAATAAGAAGCTACAGTAACTCTTCAAAAGAGTTGCAGCAATATTTCTGCATACAGAGTGTGCAGTGTACTATCCAGTGTGTGGTATAACCCGAAATCAGACATTTTTGAGTTGTGACAGTTTTCTCGCAGGTGTGCGATATGTGTACAACAATATAATGTATGAGTTTTATATATGAAAGTGACAAGTTCGAAATGTTTAACAGTTATTATATTCCCTACTTGAGCAGTCCAAATAAATTCATCTCGTTAATCTAATGTTTTCATCTTCCCTTATTATCCCCATTGTTCCTTCTGTTGGTTCCTGATCTGGAGAAATTCTGGTGATACGTAATGGAGACCATTTAATCAGTGGCGTATGCAGGATTTCCTTCTGGGGGGTTCATTAATACAGTAGGGTAATTGTATACACTATTAAAGGGGCAGATGACCTTGCTGTTCCGCACTTAAAAGAGACGGTCATTATCATACATTATTAAAATCATATTTCGATTAATATAAAAATCAATAATTAATTAAACATTCTCTCTGCATGAAAACTACACTGCCAGAAAAAGGAAAAAATAGGTCACCCTTTTGGAAGTTATCAATTCACTCAAGATTGTGGCAACAGTGCATATGGAGTACATGAAATTATTAAATCTACAGATCAATAGGTCAGGCGGTTCAGAGATACCAGGCTTCGACCCATGCTGAAACACCCATATTAGTATGGGATGTAGCCTCCACGGGCGGCAATGCAGGCACTGACTCTTGCATCCAGTCGATCATACATATGGCGAATACCGTCTTGGGATACGTTATTCCACGCCTGCTCTACCTGTGCACACAGTTCTGTAAGAGTTGTGGGTGGACGAGTCGCACGTGTCACTCGTCGGCCTATCATGCTGGATTGGCGACAGATCGGGCGATTGTGCTTGCGAGGGAATTTGCTGCACGTTGAGTTGCACGGGCAGTGTGTGGGCGAGCATGTTCCTCTTGGAACAACACATCCCCTTCCTGTTGCAAGAACGGCAAAAGAACGGGTCTAACAACATCCTGCACATACCGAGCACTGGTTAGCGTTCCCTCCACAAACACCAAAGGTGAACGAGAGTTGTAGCTTATCGCACCCGTGGGGCCGGTGTCTTGGACGAATGCACTCTACGAGACAGCGCTCACCAGGTCTACGTCGAACGCGCCAACAACCATCACTTGCGTGCAGGCAGAATCTGCTTTCATCGCTGAAGACCACGACGTGCCATTCCATCTTCCAAGTGATCCTCTGACGGCACTAGACGAACCGTGCACGTCGATGCTGTGGCGTGAGTGGAAGACGGGCTAGAGGTGTGCGTGCCTGTAGTCCCACTGCTAGTAACCGGTTCGCAACAGTTTGTGTTGACACTTCTGGGCTCACGAACCCTCGTATATGTGCTGTGTTAGCTGTACGATCTGCCACTGCTGCCCTTACAATACGAAGATCCTGGCGGACATCTGTGCTGCGTGGACGTCCAGAACCTCATCTACGGGTGTGAGACTGTTCACGTGACCACTGATACCAGCATCGTTGCACGACGGGCACAGCATGTCCAACTTGTGTGGCAATTCACCGAAAGGACCATCCCGCCACTCGGAAGGCCACAATTTGAACCCTTTCAAACTCTCTTTGGCTGTAGGAAGCACGAGTGCATCTCCGTGACATTGTACCAGCTTGCTTCACAAGTTTGCACCACAATGAGCCGTATGGCTATGAGCTTTCCCTATTAAATGGTAGACACAGATGGCGCTCCGGTAGCTACGCCACTACGCTATCTTTTGGCTGACGACGTTGAAACCCTTATCAGTACATCTACTATCCCCCAGGTGGCATCTGCCATCATCGGATCAAAATCGACGTCGTCTTTTCAGGTGACCTAATTTTTTTTCAGGCAGTGTATTATATTTTCAGCACAATAAAAAAAAACATGGAAAACAGTACGGTAACTTAATATTAAAAACTGAAATGATGCAGTGGTATTCAGAGTTGGGCAAAATACTCCCAAAATGTATTTTCGATACAAAATGTAAAATACTCACAAAAAAGTATTTTAGATACAAAATACACTTGTAAGCTTCCTGAAAATACAAAATAGTATTTTAAAATTCAATTCAAAATACTTTTAATAAAATTTGGTTCTGGGGAAGGAACACCGAAGAAGTGCAAAAACAACTAGATGCACTGAACGAAAATATTCAGAAGTACGGCCTGAAAATCAGTATAGAGAAAAGCAAGACCATGGTGATGACAAGAGGGGAAAGACAAGGAAAGGGCACTGTGAAAATTGGAAGTCAGAGTTTGGAAATTGTGGACACGTTCAAATACCTAGGAAGTGAATTGATGCAAACTGGTCGGTTGGACATGGAGATTGGCAGGAGGGTACAGCAGAGCAATACATTCTATCAAAGTGTAAGAAAACTTGTTTGGGATAAGGAAGTACCAAGGAAAAGCAAGGAGGTAATGTATAAAGTGTACTATGTTCCCATATTAACTTATGCAGCTGAGACTTGGATCCTGACAAGCAGGCAGGAGAGTAGAATCCAAGCCAGTGAAATGAAATTCCTAAGAAGTATGATAGGAAAGACAGAGTGAGGAATGAAGATGTTAGGAAGGAAGTTGGGATGGGAAAACTAAATGAGAGAATTGAGAAGAATGAACAAAGGTGGTTTGGACATGTAAAGAGGATGGAGGAAAATAGAATACCAAGACAGTTGCTGGAGGCGAAGTGCAAGGGTAAGAGAGCAAGAGGAAGACCTAGAACAAGGTGGATTGATTCAGTGAAGAACAGCGTAAGAAAAAGAAATCTGGACTGGGACATGATCGTGGGAGAAGAATGGTGGAAGGACAGAGGAAAGCGGAGAAGTGCCATAAATACCCTGACACGGCAGGAGCTGGATAAGGGGAGATGATGATGATGGTTCTCTTCCATTCAAACTTTTCAAAATAACAATATTATTATATATTATCAATGTTCTGGATGGGTGCGTGCATTAACATGCAAGGCCAAGGGGTTCAAATCCCACCTTCAGCCTCCATGAAATGGTTTATCGGTCGCTTTCTTCCAACCCCTTGCCCTATTGTCATTTCGTTTCCTATCAAGTTCTGTGTTGAGGATGGCATCAGGAAGGTCATCTAGCCATGAAAACCACTGCCACATAGAAACTTATCTCACCTCGTTCCCAAACCCATAAAATGGGAAATATTATATAGAAATTTTTATTATCATTATCATATGACCTAAGCTACCTCGTGGAGATCTTTTGATCTGGTACCTTCATCTGACTTCATCGGCCGTGAATCGAACTACCATTAATCCACCATAGTGGTACAATAATACTTTGTATACATTTGTGATTTTTTTAATTTGGTACTTTATATTGATTAATATTTAGGGGCTTTGCGACATCGTGGTCATGTAGCACTGTGTGCTTGGGTGTGTGTGGAATTTGTCTGACAACCTGTTTTACTGCAATGGCTGTATTAGTTTGTGTATTTGTCTTCAGTTGAGGATTGGAAAGGACGCGGCCGTAATTTAGGAACCATCCGGCATTCATCTCAAACCAGAATTAAATTTCTTGGCAGACCCGAGAATCAAACCTGGGCCTTCGTGGTGACAGCCAAGAGTGCTAGCCACTATGCGATGAACCAGACATATATACATATATATATATATATATATATATATATATACCTAGTCTTACCATAAATACTGTTACAACATTGAACCTGAGCGGTTTGCACAGTTTTAAACATAATTTAAAATCTTTTTAATACTGGTCACCTACATCTATTGTTCACACAGAGCACCAATCATATTTTAAAATGGGTGCCTTTGACCTTCACACAGGCCCTAAGTCTCTGTGGCCACGCATCAATGGAATTACGCACAGTCTCCATTGAAAAGTCCGCCACTGCCTTCACCAAGGAGCGCTTCAGGCTGTCGATACTGGGATGTCTCTTCTTACAGACGATGCCCTCAAGCATGGGCCATAACTTGTAGTCCAATGGGTTGAGGTCAGGGTTGCTGAAAGGCCAATCATCCGGAGCAAAGAACATTTCCCCGCAGCCAGTTCTGGGTAGACTTTGCCTTGTGAGCGGGTGCTGAATCCTGCTGGAAGCTCCATTATTCATTCCTGAACAAAGTGTTGCCCACATCCTTTACAACAGTCTCCAGCACGGTGTTTCGGTACATTTTGGCAGAGGTTTTCACCCCTTTTTCACAAAAATGGAGTTTGGTGGTGCCGTCATATGCCACTCCCCACCAAACCATGACTGAAGCAGGATGATGGCATCTTTGGATCTTCGGAATCTTCTCACGAGCTTCTCGAGATGATTTAGCATAAACACGATCATTTTGCCGGTTGAAAGCCTCCTCAATGGTGAACATCTTTTCATCTGTAAAAAAATAATTCTGTGGCCATTGTTTGCGTAACGCCGAATAAGGCGTTCTGATTTTATCACCCTCTGCTCCTTTAGACGCTGAGTTAGAAGGTGACCTGTACTCTGCCGCTAACCTTTCTGCCCTAGATCATCCCTTAACAGGTGGGACATTGACATTTTTGAAATGTTCAGCTCGGCTGACTGCTTTCGCACAGGATTTTGTCGAATACGAGCCGCTACTGCTTTAACCGCCTGCTTGTCCCTAATGCTGTGTCTCTGGTGATCTTCAACAGTCCCAGTTTCTAGGAATCGGTTAATGGTCCAATACACAAATATTCTGCTTATTTTCAACTTCTTTAGGGTAGTAAAAATGACAGAGGGTGATTTACCCACCTTATGAAGGACTATTACTACCGACAGTAGTGGCTACGCTGGCTAAAGCTCAGCATAAGGTCATGGGGCCAAGCTCTCGGCTGACTCGGTAGACGCGTGGGTTCGAGCCCCACCGTCGGCCGTCCTTGAAATGGTTTTCCGTGGTTTCCCCATTTTCAACTCCAGGCAAATGCTGGGACGGTACCTTCTGACAGGCCACGACCGCTTCCTTCCACATCCTTGCCCAGTTTCATTCACCATCATTCATTTCATCTCTCATTAACTCCTCTCATGAGGTTGGCGTCAGGAAGGGCATCCGGCCGTAAAAATCATCGCCACAAAGACTTCCATCGCATCTCATCCCCGACCCCGTTGGAAAAAACAGGAATAATGAGTAGTAGACATACATACATGAAGGACTATTACTGCTACAGGATTTTCATAAATGCCCCACTCCATCGCTACAATATACAGAAACACACTTTCCCTTCTGCAGCTCTACTCACAATGACATGCTCTTAACTTACCCACGCAAGGGTTGGCCGCAACCTTCAAAACCGGTTGTACAGCCTGTGCCAAAAGTTTGTAACAGTATTTATGGTAAGACTGGGTAGACCAGCTGAAACTCTTGAGAGAACGCTATCTTTCAAAGATTATCTAACAAAGACTGCTGACAACTGCAAGACGCGGAATGACATTTTGTAGAAGCTTTGTGGTTGCACTTAGGGTTCAATACCAATACTCTCTGTTGTTCAGCTGTTGACTTGGTCTAATCTGTCGCAGAATACTGTGCTCCAGTTTGGATAAAGAGCTTGTTGTCGTTGCTACATTGTGTTCATGTAGCCCCGTGTACTTGGGTGTGTAAGGAATTTGTCTGATGAATTGTGTTATTGTGATGGCTTTATTAGTGTGTGTATTTGTAATTCAGATGATTGGGAAGGAGGCGGCCATGCCCTTAATTTAGGTACCATCCCGGCATTTGCCTGAAGTAGAAGTGTGAAACCACGGAAAACCACTTCCTGGATTATTGAGTTGAGAACTGAACCCACCTCTTCTAATTTTTGCCTCAGACCAGAATTAAATTTCTTGACAGATTCGGGAATCGAAACCGGACCTCAGGGGTGACAGCCAATAATACTAGCCACTGCGCCACGAGGTAGTCGGATAAATAGCTCTCTTGTCAAGATAATAGGTGTAACTTACAGCTTAATAACACTGCGTCTGATCTCGGGAAAAATTCGGCGAACTCCAATTCATTGGCTCCCAGTACTACTATCATATTACTCCACCTCACATACGCAGATACAACGATTTGCTGTGTGAGTACACAAAAAATGTAAAACAAAAACACCAATGACATGAAGACATCGCTCATCCACATATCAGTAGGCTTCGTTCGAGACATTCACCCAACTGTCCGATGGAGAATCTAGTAGCTACCAACTTCTACTTGGCCTCGTCAAGTTCTTCAAGTGCAAGATCACCCTGCGGCCTATATAGGTGATTTTAATAGCCATCATGAAGATTGAAAGTATACTATTTCTGATGTCAATGGAGAAAATCTCATGAGTTGGGCTGAGGAACATCCATCTTGTATTCGATGCAAAAGATAAGAGGTACATTTAGATCAGCTGCATGGAAACAGGAATATAACCTGGACCTGGTTTTTGTCTCCTGTGACAACAACTATAGGCCATTGTGTACTACACGGAATGTTCTACCAGCTTTTCCGCACAGTCAACGCCGCCCAGTTTATCTTGAAGTTGGAATACAAATCCCTCTTGTGACTTCATATCCTCACCCACGCTGGAACTCCAAAAAAAGCAGACTGGAAAGCTTTCTCAGAAGAACTAGATAAATATGTCCGATGGATACCTCCAACAAGTGACAATTATGGGAGATTTGTAGGAGCTGTAATTACCATAGCCAAAATACACATTCCAAGGGAATTCAGGAAGGAATATGTTCCTGGATGGACTGATACAAGTGAAAAGCTGTACCAAGAGTTCCTGGCAAGTGGTGAACAAGAAATTGCTGAAGATCTACTTAGTAGCCTTGGTAATGCTCGGAAGGAAAAGTGGATTGAAACTGTAGAATCTATTAACTTCAGAAAATCTAGCAGAATTGCCTGGTCACTCTTGAGAAAACTTGGAGGAGGTACCCCTATTGCTCGTGGACATCAAACTGTCACTCCAAAAATGGTTGCTTCCCATATAGTTTCATTGTCTCGAACAGCTAGAGACAGAAATAACATTAAATATATCAAGAAAGAATTGGCCAATCTCAAAGCCACAAGTAATTCTGGATCAGAACTAAACCCTTCACCATCCAGGACATTGACACAGCGCTGAAAGATGTAAAAAGCGGTAAGGCCCCAGGATTTGATGGAATACATCCCGAATTCTTGATAAACAGTGGAAACCAGCTCGTCTTTGGCTATCCAAGCTAGCCACTAACATTATTGAGACTGGTAAGCTACCTAGTTTGTTTAAATTGATGAAGGTCATTGCCATACTGAAGCCTGGGAAACCAAGTGACAGACCAGACAGTTACAGACCTATCTCATTGTTGAGTGTATGCTATAAGTTAATTGAGAGACTAATCTTGAACAGAATCGCCTCAAAAGTGCTTGGAAGTAATTCCCATAGAACAAGCAGGATTTGACCACAACAGAGTTACTCAAACCAAGTTCTCTCCTTAACCACCTACATTGAGGCAGGGTTCCAGAATTGCCAAAAAACATCAGTAGCATTTATAGACCTTAAGGCAGCTTATGACACTGGAGAGAGGGTGTAATTTATAAATCACTTCCAAGTTATCCCTTGTAAGACGCTGGCTGGTCTTGTAAGCAAAATGCTGAATGATAGAAGCTTCCAGGTCATCATGGGCAGTGAAATCAGCAAACCAAGTAAATGAAATAATTGACTTTCTCAAGGATCAGTGTTTGCCTCTTGTTCAGCCTGTATATATCTGATTTACCCTCCACAAAATCGAGGAAGTTTGGATATGCTGATGACTGGGCAATTGTTACTAGAGATCCATGTTTCGAAAGTACAGAAATGATCTTTCTGTACTGGGAGATGATTTTCGAAAATGGAGACTTCAGCCAAGCCACTAAGACCGAAGTTGATTGCTTCCAGCTAAACAATAAGATGGCAACAAGGGAACTTACAGTTTACTTCAATAACATCCTCCTTTGCCATAACAGACATCCCAAGTATTTGGGTAGAACACTAGATCGAACATGGTCATTCAAAGAACACCTACGAATGACTTCTGCTAAATGAAGACAAGAAACCACATCTTGCGTAATTTATGTGGCACCACATTGCCAGTGCAATACTCTCTGTTGTTCAGCTCTAGGTTTAGTTTATTCTGTTGCTGAGTATTGTGCTCCGGTGTGAATAAATAGTCTGCATGTAAGATTAATTTATGTACAATTGAATAACACCATGCACATGATAACAGGAACAATTATGTCAACTCCTACACAATGGCTTCCTATTCTCAGCCACTTCCCACCACCTCATTTGCGGCGATGCAACTTTTTGATAAGAGAATATAGAAAGATCCAGACCAACAAACTACTGATATTGCCCCAGGAGATGGCAGTCGAGTTTGAACTGCAGTTGTCTTCCCACTCACTGCGTATCGCGCATTCTAAAAACATAAAGTTGGTCACTGTTTCCATTACTGTACCTGATACTGCCACACTGTTAAAAGTGAACACAAAGGCTTGTAGGAATATAAACAGTAGGAAGGAAGGTAATAATACACGCACACGCGAAGCCCGATGTCAAATTATCATGCAGGAAGTAGCAGCAACTGACTGCCAGCCGATATATTTAGGTTTGGAATAGGCAGGCCACGCATGCGCACTGCAAGACTCCCCTTACCCCGTCGTAGCATGTTGAACTGCCATCTCCTGGCACGATGACATTACCTATCCATGGAGACATTGCTGATGTACATGTGAAACGATTGCATTCAAGACATTCACCTATCTGCACAGCGGAGAATTTTGCAACCAACAAAGTGTGTTGAGAAATGCGATGCATCAAACTAAGACCACCTGGAATTCACCAGCCTAGCGGGATCTGGACCAAATTAAAAGGAAGCTTGTAGTTTTACGTCACCGTTAATCTCGCAATCATGGGCCATGGGACCTCGTTTATACGTGGAATCCGAACCGCAGAACATGGCATTTCACTTTTAAAATCCCACATATATTGACCAGGAATCAAACCTCATCTACCTTGGTGAGAGGCAAACGGCTTGATCGCTGCGCCACCACGGTAAATTAAAACAGGTCCGAACACACCAGCTTCTTTACAAGTGCAAGAAATACCTACTTGCTGCATTTGTAGCGCTGTCAGACGGACGGTGAGGCATATATTCAGACTACCCTCTGAAATCCTAAAGTGCTGATGTAAGAAATCTGCACCAAGGGACACTACAGTCAATTTACTTCCCATGTTTAATTTGTACACTCAGTTATAAATTCTCCTTTGTAAGTAATATGCCACAAAGAGAATAAATGAATAAATAAATACCCCCCCTCATCAGGTTTCTGGTTATCCAGACCTGGATATGTTGGGTCACTTATTATAATTATTATTATTACCACCAACAAACGGCGGTAGCTGGGGCAGAGTTATCTGTGGTCTTGGTAGACGTGGGTTCGAACCTCACCGTCGGCCGTCCTTGAAATGGTTTTCCGTGGTTTCCCATTTTCAACTACAGACAAATGCTGGGACGGCATCTTCGAATGTGCCATGGACGCTTCCTTCCAATTCTGAGCATAGTTTCGTTCACCTTCATTCATATCATCTCTCATTAACTCCTCTCATGAGGTTGCCTACAGGAAGGGTATCCGGCCGTACAAACCAACCTCCACAAGAACTCGAAAAATCATCTCGTCTCATTTCCGTCCCAGTTGAAACAGAAATAATATGCATTATAGTTATTACCGTATTATCTTATCACCGATAGCGGTAGCTACGCGCAGCTCTAGGCCATGGGGCCAAGCTCTCTGCGGACTCGGTAGACGTGGGTTCGAGTCCCACCGTCGGCCATCCTTTAAATGGTTTTCCGTGGTTTCCCCATTTTCAATTAGGCAAATGCTAGGATGGTACCTTCTGACAGGCCACGGCCGCTTCCTTCCACATTCTTGCCCAGCTTCATCTTTATCTCTCATTAACCCCTCTCATGAAGGGTCGTTAAAAAATCCGTCACATAGACTTTCATCGCATCTCATCCCCAACTCTATTAAAATAGGAAAAATAAGGGGAAGACACATACATACATCATCATCCTTCCTTAACGTAGTGGGGCATAGTGGCGCAGCACTGACAGCGGTCATCCTCAGTGTGAAGTTTGCTGGTTTTTTCCCACATGCCGGAATGGTGCCATATTTCATGTCCCAGGGCATCTGCTCAATTCTAGACCATAATAAATACAGCCACGCATACTTCTACAAAAAACACTCTAACACAGGTTATCAGACAAATTTAACACACACCCAAATACACACATCAAAAAAAGTTTTGCATCACCTCGGTTCCCAGATCTCCGGCATATAGACGTTGACTGTGTATATTGTATCCAAGATACAGTCCCTTTGACTGTTCATAGATGTCACTAAAACTGCTCAAAGATGTAAACAACCATGCATGAGCAGGGCCTATTAGACGGAGGGGGTACGACAGCCGATCAGTTCCAGTCATTCCACCAGGACGAAGGTACGCTGCTCATGTTGTCTGTAGTTCTACCATGCCTAGAAGGTCAATACCGCAGTTCGATCGCGTCCGCATTGTTACTTTGTGTCAAGAAGGGCTCTCAACAAGGGAAGTTTCCAGGCGTCTCAGAGTGAACCAAAGCGATGTTGTTCGGACATGGAGGAGGTACAGAGATACAGGAACTGTCGATGACAGGCCTCGCTCAGGCCGCCCAAGGGCTACTACTGTAGTGGATGACCGCTACTTACGGATTGCCGCTCGGAGGAACCCTGACAGCAATGCCACCATGTTGAATAATGCGTTTCGTTCAGCCACAGGACGTCGTGTTTCAACTCAAACTGTGCGCAATAGGCTGCATGATGCGCAACTTCACTCCCGACGTCCATGGCGAGGTCCAGCTTTGCAACCCCGACACCATGCAGCGCGGTACAGATGGGCCCAACAACATGCTGAATGGACCCCACGGAATTGGCATCACGTTCTCTTCACCGATGAGTGTCGCATATGCCTTCAACCAGACAATCGTCGGAGACGTGTTTGGAGGCACCCTGGTCAGGCTGAACGTCTTAGACACACTGTCCAGCGAGTGCAGCAAGGTGGTGGTTCCCTGATGTTTTGGGGTGGCATTATGTGGGGCCGACGTACGCCACTGGTGGTCATGGAAGGCTCCGAAACGGCTTTACGATACCTGAATGACATCCTCCGACCCATAGTGCAACCATATCGGCAGAATATTGGAGAGGCATTTGTCTTCATGGACGACAATTCTCGACCTCATCGTGCACATCTTGTGAATGCGTTCCTTCAAGATAACGACATCGCTCGACTACAGTGGCCAGCATGTTCGCCAGACATGAACCCTATCGAACATGCCTGGGATATGTTGAAAAGGGCTGTTTATGGACGTCTTGACCCACCAACCACTCTGAGAGATTTACGCCGAATTGTCGTTGAGGAGTGGGACAATTTGGACCAACAGTGTCTTGATGAACTTGTGGATAGTATGCCACGGCGAATACAGGCATGCATCAATGCAAGAGGACGTGCTACTGGGTATTAGAGGTAGTGGTGTGTACTGCAATCTGGACCACAAATGCTGAAAGTCTAGCTGTATGATGGTACAACATGCAATGTGTGGGTCTCATGAGCAATAAAACGAGCTGAAATGTTGTTTGTGTTGATCTCTATTCCCTTTGTATTTAACGGTTCCGGAACTCTTGGAACCGAGGTGATGCAAAACTTTTTTTGATGTGTGTACATCGAGCTGATCAAGAATTACTAACAACCACCCCCATTTATTTTTGTCTGCCTCGTGGTGCAGTGACTAGCAAACCTGCGAAGAGTGGAGTTTTGATTCGTACATCAGCCATCCTGGAAGTGGTTTTCCTCTTTTACTTCAGGCAAATGCTGGGATGGTTCCTAACTTAAGGCCACGGCTGTCTCCTTCCCAATCCTCATCTGAATAAAAAATAAACACACTACTACTACTACAGCATTGACTCACAATAACACGGTTATCAGTCAAATGATATACACTGACGAAAATGGAAATTGCAGCACCCAGAAGGAGTGGTGCTACATTGCTGCAATTGAACATGCAGGACGAGTGTTCGGTTGTGATTTGATGATTATACTTTCAGGTCTCTCTGACCGCAAGTTTGGACAACAATCAATACAGGATGTGCCCACCACGAGCTGCAATATATTGATGAATTCCACGAGGCTTGGAGTCAATAAGGCCCTGGATTGCTTCCTGAGGAATTGTGGCCCATGCTTGCTGCACTGCATGGGTCAGTTGTTCCAGAGTTGTGGGTGGCTGAGGACAGTTGGCCAGTTGTCGACCCATCATGTCCCACACATGCTCAATAGGACTGAGGTCCGGGGATCTGGCGGGCCATTCTAAGGTTGTGATGTCGTGGAGAGCTTCTCTGGAGATGCGTGCAGTGTGAACCCGGGCATTGTCCTGCTGAAACATCCCATTAGAAATGTTCGCCATCATAGGGACAACCACTGGATTGAGTACCCAACAACGTACTGTCACAGTCAAAGTGCCCTCAACAAGCACTAATTGTGATTTCACATTAAAGCCAATAGCTCCCCAGACCATAATGCTTGGTGTAGGCCCTGCGTGCCTCTCGACAATAAGGTCTGGGCGGCCCCTCTCCCCGGTACGTCGGCGCACACGATTCCGGCGATCACTGCGGGCAAGACAAGCGCGATTCATCACTAAAGACGACCCTATGCCATTCGTCGACCCACATCGATCGTTCTTGACACCAGGCCGGCCTTACACGTCGCTGTTGAGGGGTCAATGGAACACCTTCTGCACGGACACGGGATCGTAAGCCAGCTGCACGCAGGCGATTACCAACTGTTTGTTGTGTAACGTGGGGTGCCACAGCTGCTCGAATTTGCGCTTTTGTTGCATGGGGTTCCATCCGGGCCATCCGAATGATGCGGCGATCCTCTCTCACAGTTGTCTGTCGCGCTGGGCCTGTGTCAGGTCTACGAGTGTGGGTACCTTCATTTGACCACTGCTGCCATACACGTTGTACTGTAGATGCCTGTCGGCCAGCACGTGCAGCGACAGTCCTTAGCGATAATCCAGCCTCAAACAGCCCAATTATCCGAGCCTTCTCAAACCGCGACAGTTGTTGATAGCGTGCTCTTCTTTGTCGTCGAGGCATGTTTGACGGGGAACACTTTACTGCACAGACTGCAAGTCAACTACGCTACACCAGAGTCCGTATACTGGAGTTGATTCCTCCGCGACCAATCACGTGGGGAGACCTGGGGCCTGTTCCACGAATAAACTTTGCAACTTTTCACTTTGCACTTTTCAATTCTTGCAAAGTGCAAAGTCTTTCTGTTCCACCATGATCTATGTATTACTTTTCAATTTCTTTGCAAAGTGAAAAGTCTTTGCATAGGAATGATCCAATCATGTTTATTCCATGAACAAACTGTATATTTATTCCATGATTTAATGCTTTATTTTTCATGGTGAAACATGTCCCACTAATGACCACACAGTGATCTTAATTAATAAAAGTATTGATCAGGTGGAACTTTTAACCTGTCTATACTAAAGTGAGGTTATGAAAATTCATCTAGTCTTTGTACGTCTTCTTGTTGGATTCTTCATCACTATCCTCACTTGATGATTAAAAAAAGCTCCTGCGTAACATATTTATAACACTAAACCAAATTCTGCGCCGAGAAAATAGTGTAGAGACTTGTTCATTAACAGCTGAAAAGGGAATCGTCTCTTTGCAAAGATTTCTGAAAACTTTTCAATCATTCCTTTGCACTTTGCATTTCTGCACCAATGGAGGAACATAACAGTCTTCTAAAGTGAAAAGATTCCTAACTTTTCACTTTTCACTTTGCAAGACAAATCTGAAAAGTGATGGTGGAACAAAATCTGAACTGAAAAGTGCAAAGTGAAAAGTTGCAAAGTTCATTCGTGGAACAGGCCCCAGTAGCAACAATCCAATGGGTCTGAACTTTGATCGTTTACATACCTACATGGCATCGTTCCATATCTTGAAAATCAACACAAACGATCAATGCCTTCATGGTGTTGCAATTTTCATTTTCTTCAGTGTGTATATATATATATATATATACACATATACACACCCAAGTACACAGGACTGAATGATCACGATGTCCAAGCCAGTCAAATGAAAGAACAGCAACTTATTTTTAAATTCAAAGATTTATACTACTGTTACACTGCTCTTACGGTAGACAATTGCCACAATTTGTAGAGCCCTTGTGTGAGCACATCCAGGAATTTTCGAACAATACTAGTTAACAGGTTCAGACAACCTCTTGTGATTTGGGAATTTCATACTAGGTAGCTCGAGGCTAGGCTACTGCTTGTGAAAAGATTTCCAAGATTAACCAAGCTGATAACAGAACATTCGGTAGACATTCCTCCAGAGATTTTGTTATAATTGTTTTCTAAATAAATAGCATTGCACATGGTCTTACAAGATTGCTGTATTGCTGGCACAGTTGTATTGATCTCAAACCTACCTGTGCCATATCTACCAATTAACTCAAGTTATGAAAAGGGAAGACAATGGTGGATAAAACTGAAAATTGCCTAATGCTAGGATTGTATTTTGATTGTAATATACTGTATGTATTTTGAAAATACAAAATACTCATTAAAAGTATTTTCGAGACAGATACAAAATACATGTTCCTAAATGTATTTTAGATACAAAAGTATCGAAAATACGTAGTTTCAATACTGCTCAACTCTGGTGGTAATATCACCTGACTGCTTATACAGTGCACTCCCGATAATTCGCGTGCGGATAATTCGCTTTGCGGTTAATTCGCGGGTCTCCAAATATATTTTAAATAGAAATTCTCACGGCAACTAATCATCATGCTAAGTAAAACAATCTCTCAGTCATTTAAAAGAATTTTCGAGCGACGCAATGCGTAAAGACGAAATCATTGACATTCGAGAAGACTGAACTGCGTTTCTCTGTGATGGAACAGTAGGCCTACCGTACTTGTGCAATGTTCGAAACATACGAGCAGGTTGCCGCGAGTGGTACCATAGCATAGATTTCCTTGATCTTCGAAGCCCAAACAATACAAGAGGAATGCGCTTTCACTGGGAACCTACCCTCCCTTTCCCAACAGCCACACTCAAAGGTCGCTGACCTGTGAGTTGTGAAGGGTGGATGCGCGGACAGCGTATTGTAAACAGCGATTATTGCGTAATGACGTAAACTTTCGCGAGACCGAGAGCATGTTTGTTTGCTCTTTATGCAGTCAGTCTTGAGAGAAAAATACCGCTACAAAAGCAAGCTCTTGCCGACATCTGTAACGACGATATTTCGAACGGGCAAGTGAGACGTCGATAAAGACGATTATGATTTAAGACATGAAAGCAAAGATGAAATAGCACGGAATTTGACTGTTGGTGAGGAAAACTGAGATCCAGTTGATATCGACTGCGGGAGTGATGCAACGGAAATCCCGAAAGTTTCCCACAGAATCTAGTTACACTTATCTCTTATATAGAAAAACGAAATGAATTTTCGTTCTCTTATAACGTTTTCTTCGGAAATGTGCACTCGAAAATTAGAATAAACGATCTAAGAAACAAAACGGGATGACTTAAAAGTAATGAATTTACCTTAAATTATTTTATGATCAGTATCAATTTGTTTTGTTTCTTTTCTTTTTTTGTTTTTTATGGCAATTTTTCTGGTAATTAAAGGTTTTATTTTATTATAAAAAAATATTATTGTAGGCATAATCCACATAGGCCTGCCTCTAGCCTAGCATGTCTTATAAGACACTACAATCAAGTGTTTTAATTATTATTTTGCGTTTCAAGCATATTTCAATATTTTAATCCATAGTTTTGTTTTTACTAGGCTTAACAAAAATAACTGCGGATAATTCGCGGTTTTCAATAATTCATGGAATTTCGTGCATTAATTACCGCGAATTACCGAGAGTGCACTGTAATATTGATACCGGTATTATGTAAGAGAAATTATATTTTGCTCTCCATGTTCTCACGGCCATTACTGCCTATCTTGATGGCTTTATCTGCATTATTGATAGGAATAAATTGGAGAAACTCATGTACTGAATTATCTATAAATGGACACGCACATTATTAAAGCAACCCGAAGCGACTTAAAAAAAAAAACGATCGCACACTTCAACAGAAAAGCTGATCCATGGCTAGCTCCAACTTTGAAAGAGTCGTCTCGCTGCGAGTAGAGTGCAGGACATTTTATCTAGTGACGAACGTGGCAACTTTTAAAGTATATACAGGGGTAAAGAAGCCTCACTAGTGGTAGTGTAAAACGGGTGGTACCGTAGATGGGACAATATAAAGATTCAAGTAAACAAATATCTCTGGGAGGGTTTTTAACCATAACCCTCCCCCCGTCGGTATGCCACTGCATATAATTATAACATAATGGAAATATAGTTCTAATTGCCCTGAGAGCGATTCAAGCACTTGAAACTTCATCCGAGATATTTTTCATGAATTAAAAAACAAAATCTTCTGTATAATAGGCCAATTGAATCTCCAAAAGTGTCAGAATAGGTCCAGAGTATTGCTAATATAATTGAACATTGTTGAATAGCAGTGGTCCAGAGCACTTCAAAAGTTGACTATGTTGTTAGAATGGCCTTGTTTCTTCTTCAAAAGCAATTAATATGCTGGATAATTTCCCTCCATCTTAATTTGAATGACATTGTCAACTAAAGAAGTTGAGCTGTTTTCCTCCTTTTGTGTTTCCTAAAACATGTCTTCCAATAAAAGTTTAGTTACATTTCCTACAAATATCTAGCAAACAAACAACCAATGAAGAGATAAAAAGGAAAAATGCACAAAATTGAAAAGGACACTCCACAGCCAGTCACACCATCACCTTCAAAGGTAAGATTAATGCCATAAATCCAATAAATAGCTCTTGAATGCTGTAGCCCCCCCTCCGACACATCTGGAGGGTGGGCAACAAACTCTTCTTCCATCACAGCAGGGGGCATTCGGCAGAGACCCCCTCAGTCTTGAAGTTGATGATGTAGGATGGGGTGAAAATCAGACAGGAAGGCACAGGTTTGCCATGTATGTCAAGGATATGACAATGCTTATTATGATGTTGCAGAGTGTCTACGGGTAACAAAAATGTCTCTAATTTTTATGTCTAGTTAGTACAAGGTAACAAAAATTCGCTGAGGTCTGTTTAAAATTATTTAAACTCGCCCTGCTAAGCTCATAGATTGCGATGGAGCGAGTTTCACGCAAGTGGCGCAGATTGTAATGAAGATATATTTTCCCGTGCCCAACCTCGAGGAAATGTATACTGAGGATACCTTGAGTGGTAGTCTATACATCGGTTCAACGTATATTTTCGGCATCAAGAAGACTTTTTAGTTTTGTGGGAACTATTTTTCTGTAGTATTAGGGATCCTGACTTTTTGCGAGACTCTTATTCGCTACATCTTCCGAAACTCAACAGAAACCTGTTGTTGACCTCCAAATTTGGAGACTATCTCAAAATTAAGATCAGAAATTACGCAAAATAATGTTATGTCGCAATCTTGCGATATGATACCGTTTCAAAAAAAACATTTACAAAATAACATCGAATTACACATATTTTTAAAATGTCTGCATCTCGTAAGTTTGCGACATCCAGTATTAATTCGAAATTCCGGTATATGTCGATTTTTCCTTCAAACTTTGGTTCCATCGGTTATATAATCTAACTGCTTATCTCGAAAACTCGTATAACATTTATAATTCGTGATTCGAATTCGAAAGAAAATTTGCCCTCTTGTGGTATTATTCGTGCAAACCTCTCAGAATAATTCATAATATTCGATACCTACTTCGAACCTTCATCCTCCATTATCACATCTTCAAGACGGTCGGCTGACCGCACGACTTGCCTGCGAGAATCTTGTCAAACGGACAGAGATCGACGTCGGCTGCGTAAAATCATAAAACCCGTGCCCGATCGCGAATTTGTGATCACGGGAATCCTGTCGAAAGTGATTGGGCACCCATCATGAAACATCCCGAAACCTACTCCCCACTTTTCCCATAACCGTGTACTTAAAGCATACGAGGAGCGAGAAGTGCATCAACACACTTAAAAACGACATGACTAATACGCAGCATTTCGATACTCATTCCTCCTCCTGTTCCTCTGCAAACTCCCAACCACAGCATAGGGACAGCGAGAAACACGGCCCCCCACTTACGAGCGGCGCCGAGCATACAACATGTCCTTAACTGCTCGTGAATTTTCACCATGCCCAACCTCGAACTTGTCTCCGCCATTCTGCTTTATTTATTTATCCGAGTCCAAAACACATACAAATATACATATAAATTACACTAAATTTCATTTCTCCAGTGCTCAAAAGAATGGCACAGTCATTAGCTTCTATCAAGTCCTGCATGACACATGGTCTTGATAACATGCTGCAATTCAGAAGGTGCTCAGGGTCTTGTCTTTCACCACATCTACAAAGTTCTTCAGTACTGTATCCCCACTTCATTAAATTGCTTTTGCACAGACTAACACCAGTTCTCAGTCTGTTTAGCGTCTTCCAAGATTCGTATTGTAGATGGTAGCCAGCTGCCGGCTTCTCCTTCATTTCCCACGATCCTCCCGGTGATTTTGTTTTCCAAAGTTCAATTCGGCGAGCTTCAGCTGAGGAAGGAATTGATATTGTTGTTTGGAGGAAGCTCTTTCTTGATTTTAGCCTGGGTGGATGGACATCATGTCCATACATTGGATGTCTTGGATCTGTTTCTTGCTTTTTCTTCTCTACTTCTGCCGCTACTTGTCTTCTAACTTCTGGAGGTGCTACTCCCATAAGCGGAAAGATCTTATCGACAGAAGTTGGACATAGACAGCCTGTTACAATGCGGCCTGGATGGAGGGCAACATCTACCTACCTGGTTGGCATGAGCAGAGTTCCTCCAGACTGGGGCAGCATATTCTGCAGCAGAGAAACTCAGAACAAGGGCAGTTGTACGCAGGACACTAGGCTGTGCTCCCCATCTGCTGTTTGTGAGCTTCCGAACGATGTTGTTCCTGGTGCATACCTTCCGTTTGGTGTCCATGCAATGCTGTTTATAGGTTAGCGCGCGATCCAGCTTTACTCCTAAGTATTTAGGATGAACACAGTGTTTCAGATTGTGACCTTCCCAGGTGACGTTTAGCTGCCTTCTCGCCTCCCTATTGCGCAGGTGAAACGTGCATATTTGGGTTTTCTCTGGGTTGGGTTTCAAGTAGTTATCATTGTAGTAGATGGTTAAGTCTTCAAGAGCAGATGTCAGATTTAACTCTACTTCTTCAAATGTTGATCCTTGAGCAGCAACAGCAGTATCATCTGTGTAGATGAATGCTCTGGTCCTAGTGTTAAGTGGCTGGTCGTTAGTGTAGATATTATATAGTAAGGGAGCTAGCACGCTTCCCTGTGGAAGGCCATTCTTTTGGTTCCTCCATCGTCTTTTCTTATCCTTGAGGGTGACAAAAAATCGTCGATTCTGCAACAAACACTGAATAAACTGTGTTAGTCGGAAGTCTCTAGTTGTTGAGTACAGCTTCTTTGTCAATCGCTTGTGGTTTACAGTATGATAAGCAGCTGTGAGGTCCATCAAAGCAACTCCAGTAATCTGTTTCCTATCATGTCGATCCTCAATATACTGGGTTAAGTTCAGTATTTGACCAGTACGCGATTTCCCTGGTCTGAAACCTGATTGCTCCGTAATGATCTCTCTGGCAACAAAATCCGAAATTCGGTTCAAAATCATTCTCTCCAAGGCCTTACAGAGATGACAGAGAAGCGATACAGGTCTGAAATTCTTGGGTTCATTTGGTTCTTCACCTGGTTTGAGCAAGGCCACAACATTTGCTTTACGCCATAGCTTCGGGATTATCATTTTAGTCACACAGGTGTTCATCAGTTGTAGGATCCATTCGATAGTTAAGGGGCCAAAATGTTTTATTTGCTCAGGTCTTATATCATCCAAACCTGCAGCTTTGTTTGTTTCATCTGTTGAATAGCAGTTCTTAATTCTTCCGTTGTGAATCGTGTACCAAGATTGTTGTTCTCCTGTTCATATCGTTGGATTTTTGTTTCTTTGGACCTTCTTGAGGCTTTACCGTTCAGCAGTAGTTGATTCGCTATTTGGTCAGCGGTGACTTTATCTGATTCCTGGGTTGAAACTGTAGGATCACCATTGAGATTCTTCAATAATTTCCAAGCTTGACGACTTGTGCGCTTCATGTCTAAACTTTCGAGAAGATTACGCCATTTGTCTGTTCTTGATTTTGATATGGCTTGGAGAAGGTGTTCTCCAGTCAGTATTGTTTCCTCTGCAAATGGGTCCTTTTCATAGAGTTGTTCATATTTGTTAAGGAGGGATTTTGAGTCCTTATCGAGTCCAGGAATATACATTGTTCTGCAGCCCCTTGGGATGTGCTTACAGGAGATAGACTTGACTAATTCAACAAAATCTATGTATTTCTCTGGGTCAGGCTTGATCTTTGTCACCTCATCATCTAGATTTTGAGAAAAGCTATCCCACTGAGCTTTCTTAAAGTTGAACTGTCTTTTAAACGGGACTTGTTCAGGTTTGACAATTGCTTGTACTACACATATAAGATCCCGGTGTTGTGTTTTTGGGAAAGGTTTTGCAATGTGCTTCTTGGTTTGGTAAGCTATATGATCGGTGACAAAAATGTTGTCCGGATTGTAGCCTCTCTTCCACTGACCACTATTAAAGGAATGGGGTAGCTTTGGGTCATGTATCAATTTAAGACCCATGCATTCGGCCCATTCTTCTAGTTTTTGACCATTTAAGTCAGTCTCTTTGTATCCCCATGATATACTTTGGCAATTGAAGTCGCCTACAACTAGTTCGTTGCTTGGGAATGGAAGTTACAGGTTTCTGTGAATTTGTATTCCTTATTTGGTGGTTTGTAGACAGATGTAATAGTACAGGATTGTATTTCAACTGTCAGAATTTCTATATGATCTACACAGGTCATATCAACAGAGAGAATGTTGGTTCCCAGTTTAGTGAAAACTGCACTCCCATATTGCTCATCAGGTCTCTCCAAAACGAGTTTCATTCCATTCTCCCTTGGTCGTCGATTATTTGTTCCCCTATGGGTTTCTAGCCATTCTGCTATGACAGATAGATGGGCAGACGATCGTTAAACGGCAGTGTGTGGTCCTGATTGCACAATATCGCGTTCTCACTGTCCAACCTCAAGGACAATGTGAATCTCGTAAAACGGCAGAGAGCGGCGGTGGCGATTGTGTAACATCCCGATATTTCTCCACATTCGACGACGAGCACAACTGGATTCTCGATATTTCTCCGTTCTCGATTACAGAGCAACCTATGTTAATCAAAACTTCTTGTACACAAGATGACATATTAGCTGAAGCAACTCATTTTATATTTATCATATATCAATATTTTATTGATTATTTATTTAATTTTTATAACTCTGCAAGTGAATTTTATTTACCGCTTTAAACACGGTTCATTGTTGTTTATTTTCACCATGTGATGAGCTTCTATGCTTGCAGACTGCAGACGCATCTTGAATTAAAGGGGAACTAAAAGGTAGCTAAAGAGTAGCTAATTTTTACTTCATCCTTACAGTACACAACCTGTGTTAACACATTGGGTGGTATGCTCGCACAGTCATAAGAAATCGAGTAACCTTAGTGACATAAAAAAAGAAAAGGCAGTTGGAAATCTAAAGGAAGTAATTCTGTTACTTGGGAAGAAAACCTGCTAGAGTAGGTTAGCACAGGCAAAAAGTGGCCTACAATAAAATAATTTGCTGTGATATATATATTAGTGTAATTACAGAAACGGTGGTAGGGTAAAACACTGCTTGATATCATAGAAAACTGTATTCAATTGTGTGGTAAAACGGATGTACCTCATTCATCACAAATGTCTCATTCATAGAACGTCACATTGTCATCGGATTGAAATGAAAATCCACAGCCTGCTTCCAGTCATCGACCGGGTCAGGAATGGAATGAATGAAGCCCCCATCTAGCGGCGAGGATATGAACTGTGCCGGCTGCCGAGGCCTGACGCACTCCTCTGGGGCAATGATTAAATGAATGACAGATGAAATGATAGTGGAGAGTGTTGCTGGAATGAAATTTTGACAGGGAAAACCGGAGTACCTGGAGAAAAACCTGTCTGCCTCCGTTTTGTCCAGCACAGATCTCACATGGAGTGACCGGGATTTGAACCACGGACCCAGCGGTGAGAGGCCGGCGTGCTGCCGCCTAAGCCACGGAGGCTTCTGTCATCGGATTAAATGGATTATAAGTTAGTCTACATGAAAAACAACAATATATCACTCAGCTGCTAGGAGGCCACATTAACATACCACCACCTGTGTGTATTTATCAAACAAAACACACATTGCTAAAATTGTGCAATATATAATCCTTTGTATGGAATATGAAAAATGAGCAACATTTCCGATCAATGCCAAATGATTACCACATATATTTTACGTGCTAGTTTTTTTTTAAATTAGTTTTACAGTAAGCCTGTATTTATTACTGCAACTGAGCCTTAAAGGACCACTCCACTTGGTGATAGCCTGTAGATTAAAGGAAACGTGTGGCCAGCACAATGACACCCTCAGTCACATTACCTTGGTTTTAGGCTATTGGGTGCAACTTACTATGTCAAGCAGCTGCTGTCTTCAATGGTTGAGGTGTCCCAGCCTTTTGCACTAGATCTTAAATCTCTGGCTGAATTGAACATAAGTAAGAGACAGGATTGCACCATGGGCTGGGTGTTTTATTTTAGTGTTCACCATTTAGTGAAATGTATTTGTAAAGGAGTAGTTCACGGAACTACCTCCCTAACAAGTTGAGCTATTTTGTTAATATAACACATGGCAAGCAATACTTGTCAATACCATGTGCGAATGGAAACCAACAACATTCCATCATGAACAAGTCCATTTTATTTTCAGCACAAACAGTAACTAGTAACCTTCTTTGATGAATTTATGACCAATTTGAAATGTTTGAGTACCTGCGGCTACAGTGTTTCCTTCGTTGTATAGATCGCAGTGGTACCATAAATGTTCCAAATGCTCTTTGAGCCACAATAATTCTGACATATCTCTTTGTAGACCATACACATTTTAGTAGGTGGCCTGGGAATAGAAATTTCCCACAATTACAACCTATGTAAAGGTTTTTAAGAGATTAGACCCAATACTCCATTAGGGTTCATGAAGCATTCTCTAATGTCTCAAAATGTACCAAATTTCTCATGAAGCTGATACGGTATATCTTGGACTTGTTTCTGCATTTTATTCTAACATACACATTTTCTACTAGAGCGCCTGGGAACAGAAAGCAATTTTTTATGATTTTCTTCGGAGCTGCTTGAAAGGTTGGAAGGGGATTGGAACCAATATAATATAACACATGGTGTATGGTGTATGCCAAATGTCTGAAAATCATCTGTGAGGTATTACTTTACTTGTGAGTTTGACGTTTAAACATGTGCCTATCTAGTGGCTTTGCCAACTTCTTATGGAACTGAAAGAAGAGAAAGTGATTCCTTGGCCAGCATACACCAATATATTTGATTTCTTAACCTTTCACTGATATAGGAGATTTAACTGTCAACTCTTGTCCAGGATGGAGGAGATTAAAGAACAAATCACACTGAAATACATCAGTCGAAATATTTTTTTGTGATATACAAATCAACAGACCATTTTTTTCCCTTCAAATTTTGAAGAAACACGCTTCATAACATGGAGATTATAATAGCATTTGTCGTAAAATGTACCTTAGGTTAGTAATTCAGCTTAGTTCAGTAGGACTCAAAGCAAAGTCCCACATCACACATCCTACAGCAGTCCACTACATCCTTCCTCCTATTATTCTACCTATAAGGCATCCAACGTTTAGAATGAAGCATTGGTCTTATGGCGCGTTACGACAGGGTTGCCACTCCATGAGAGGAGGCAGTACAAAGTGCTTCACGTACACTTTCCACACATTCAGCGATTGTGCAGTGATGAAGACTTGAATTAAGTACTGTATAATAATACTAATAGTAGGCTTAACATAACACATACAACGAAATTAAATTAACTATAACGTCATTATAAAGTCATTATATTTAACATTCCCGCTATTCTTGCGAAGTGTTAAGTTATTACTTAGCCTCTTTTTGCGTGGCGACAGTACAGTACTGGACCCCGTCCACTCTCACTACGTATTTTAAAAACGGTAGTCTTTGATATTCCTGTGGCCAGAGCAGTTTCATTGACTAAATGATTTATACTTTCGTTAGGTTTAAGATTCTTAAAATAACTGAACACATTAATTACGACCTTGTTTTTCCCTCCTTCTGAGCACTTGACCACGCTTTCTTTTCACAAAACTATCCATTGTTGTACGTGAAATACGTAAAATACAACACGTTAAATCTAACACAACTGCTGCACACACACTCAAGATAGAGACTGCTGAACAACTGAAATACAAGCTCGAAGGGCACAGTAATAAAGCTGTGAGTAGCAAGCTGTACCCCGCTCTCCTTCGAAACTTCATTCATATAATCCGCGGTCAATGAACAGCCCGGCCTGTGTAAACAATTAAACCTACACTCTGGGTAAGCAGGTAGAAAACTTATCCCAACATTCCTCTACAACTCTCAAACTGACATGACATGGTTATCTTTAAAAATAGAAAAGTTAGCAGCATACGAACTTTTTCAATGCTGCTATGCGGTCATGAGAGAATATTCAGAAGTTTTACCTACATGAAAATTGTAATATTGCCAGTATAAAATATTTCAATAATCCATCATCAAGACGGCACATTTAGCTACACGTGTGTGAAAATTAGGCATCACAAAGTCAATGCAACATGATATAAGATCGATTTTACTAAAAAGGGGACACAGTTTATTGTTTTTAAAAAAGTATGGATATCTAATTTTTCTAGCATTTCTATCAAGTTTACGTAGTTCTAAAATAGGACAAAAACGATCGGCAAAACATAGTTCTAACCGAATATGCTGTTTTTTCGACAGATATGGCAACAGTGGATTGCTAGAAAATTACAGCGTCATACATGTCTCATGTGCAACAGAAAGAGAGAAGATATCCCTATCTAACCAGTGCTTCATTCTAAACGTTGGATGCCTTATAGATGATATCTTCTCTAAAGACTTAGCAGGTAAAGTGCCTGTCAGTTGTGGTAAGGTATTTCTGTGTACCCAGTGGTTTTATGACCGGATGCCCTTCTTGATGCCAACCTCTTGACAAAAGTTTGAGACATGAAATGATTGAAGGCGCACGAACCTAAGCAAGGTGTTAAAGAAGTAAGTTCCATGACCAGACGCTGTGTGTTTGTCTTTTGTGTTTTTCTGTGTGTGTTATCCATGTAATAGCGCTTCGTCACGTGTGCTAATACATGGGTTGGTTTTTTAGTTTTGGCACCAATGCTTCAGTGCCAAGTTGCAACAATGTTGGGCGCTGCCACTTTTACCGACGGTTGCTGCCCTGAATCCCCTCCCTCAGAGCACATGACCTCGCCCGTCCTTACCACCGCTCATGCGCAGTCGCGCCTGTTAGATGAGTAGTGTGAGACCAGCGCTCGCGTAAGACAGTCGCAATGTTTTCCAAGCAGGAGCAGAGAACGTGTATAAAAATTCAGTGTGCTAGGGGTCGCAGTGCTAAACAGTGTCACAGAGGATTGCAGGAAGCGTGCGGTGCAGCTGCGTTACCGTTCAGAACGGTAGCAAGATGGGTTGCAGCCTTTCGAGATGGGCGCGAACGTGTGGAGCACATGTCTCGATCTGGTCACCCACCACTAAGTGATGACAATGTACAGATGGTGTCCGCGTTAGTAGAGGTGGATCGGAACGATTCGTCAATTAGAGCAAGATACCGGACTGGCGCATTCAACTGTCCTCCACATCCTGAAGGACTTACTGAAAATGAGGAAAATTGCGTCCAAATGAGTTCCGCATGACTTAACCGACTTGCACAAATGGCTGCGATATGACGCTTGTCGTATGCACTTGCAGCGTTATGAGCGCGAAGGAGAGGCCTTCTTACGGCGTATCATAACCATTGACGAGACGTAGGCCAGATCTTATGAGCCACAGTTAAAACGCCAATCGAACGAGTGGCGGCACCAGGGATCACCACGGAAACAATCAGTTCGACCAACCCCCACCAATGTGAAGGTAATGTTGATTCTTGCCTATGATTGGGATGGTGTGATCATTCACCATACTGTTCCCCGAGGGCAAACCGTTAATGCGGCGTACTATTGTTCGTTTCTGCAAGACCATCTCCGAGGAGCTCTGAGAAGGAAACGGCGCCACCACATGGTCACACCGCCCATCGTTCTGCATGACAATGCTAGGGCACACACAGCAGGCGTTGTCGGCATTGTTGGATCGCTGGGGCTGGGAGGTCCTCTATCACCCCCCATATTCTCCCGACATCAGTCCCTGCGACTATGATCTCATCCCGAAGATGATGACAATGCGCGGGGAGCGCTTCCATACCATTGAAGACGTTAAGCAGGCTGCTGAGCGCTCTCTTCCTACCATCAATAGATTGGGCAGTGCCAACGGGATCCAACGACTTCCGCATCGCTGGGAACACGTTGTACGCAACGGTGGGGACTACATCGAGGGCCTGTGAAACTTGAAACCATCTAAGTGAGTTATTAATCCAGTTATAACTAAGGTGCCAAAACTAAAAAACCAACCCATGTGTGTTCCTTTAAAGTATTGAGATATAATAAGTGTTTTATTAACATCAGGCGACCGTGACAGGGCGAAGAAAATGGAAAAATTAAAACGGGGACTAGGTTTAGTGCGACTTTTATACACAAAATTGTTGAATGAGTTCAAACAGAAATTAGACGTAGATCCAAGCGTAGCAGACGACGTTACAACTGCATTCAAAATTTTAGAGGACAAAACAACGCGTCTCTTCATGATAGAAGACAATATACGGGACCTATGGTTCACAGCAGAGGATTTCAACGAACAAATTTATGAAAAGGAGTACGAAGCTGCTGAAGCATATAAAGAAGAATGGATAGCAGCCAAAACCAGGTATGAGAGTGTACTTCTTGGTCGAGGGAATGTCGTATCAGAAAGTAGAAGTGAAGCAAATTTCTCATCTTTGCATAAAAGGAACTTACGATAACCTAATTTGGAACAGAAGGTGTTTGATGGTAATGTGAGAAATTGGTTAGGTTTCTGGGGACAGTTTCGCAAGATTAATGGTGATGAAACAATTGCTGATGAGGACAAGTTCCAATACTTAATACAAGCAAAAGTGCCGGGATCCAATGCTAGGGAACTAGTTGAGAGCTTTCCTCCTTCAGGCCCTAACTACAGTAAAGCCATTGAACAGCTTAAATCATGTTTTGCTCGTGATGAACTACTAATAGAATTACTTGGTTTGGTGATGACACAGGCTGGGAATCATGATGTTATATCTTTAGCAAAACTGTATGACAGATTAGAAACTCAACTTCGAGCTTTAGAGACCCTAGGAGTGACAAGGGAGAAGTATGCTGCCATATTGTATCCGTTGGTTGAGTCAGCTTTACCCGATAATATCCTAAGAGCATGGGAAAGGGCACGTACGGCAAATAGAGCTGAAATTCCATGATCCTAGTGACCGTCTAGCTAATCTGCTGGAGTTCTTGAAACTTGAGGTCAAAAGTGAACAGCGCCTTCAGTTGGCTCGCAGTGGTATTTCTAGTAAAAGAGGTGTCGCTAGTGATAGTTTCGACACTGGTAAAACAAGCAGATTACCTACTGCAGCGTGCATATATTCAGGGAGTTCTGAACAACAAAGCTCATACATAAAATGTGTGTGGTGTGATAAAACTTCACATGCAGCTACAAAGTGCTTTAAAAGAAGAATGTCTTTTGATGAAAAAAGGAATTTGCTCAAGAAAAGGAGTTGTTGTTTAGTAGGTTTAAAAGCTGGTCACGGTGCTAAGAGGTGCCAGAACTTTGTCAAATGCCTTGTCTGTTTTAGGTGCCATGTGACAGTTATGTGTCCAGATTTACCCACCCAGAGGCCAGAGTAAGAAAACTGAAAGTGTTGAAGTAGGCCTAAAGAGTGCAGAGTCACAAGCTCTCTTATCACAGAAGTCAGGGTACACTCTTTTGCAAACAGTAATGGTTAATATTGTCCATAATGGTAAGGTTAAACTAGTACGTGCACTTTATGACAGCGGTGTTCAAAGATCCTATATTTCTACAGATGTTGTGAGAGAACTAAATATAAAACCATCTGGGAAGGAAATGTTGAGCCACAGTCGTTTTGGGGGAGTTGAAACCATTCAAAAGCAACACAACCTCTCGGACATTAGTTTGAGAAGTTTAAATGGTGAATATCGAGGATCTGTAAGTGTATTAGAACAGGGTAAAATTTGTGGTTATGTACCAAGAGTTGAAAGTCAAAACCTGTACCCCAAACTCAATGAGAAAAGAATTCTCACTGACACAGGGAGGAATCCACCTGATGTAGGATTGCTGATAGGAGTAGTCATTTCGGGATCATTCTTCACTGGTTCATGCGTACATTTGGATGATGCTCTGGTAGCAATTGAAACACGATTAGGTTGGACGATTCAGGGCCCCAGAACGACTGCAAATAATTCTCTAGCTGCCATAACCTACAACTGTAACTTGGAGTTGTCAGATTTATGTAAGTTGGAGGTTATAGGTATTAATGAATCAGAGGCCGTGAAGAAGACTGAAGATTTGAATACTGATACCCTTCAGTTTTTCAACCAACCTGTGAAAGTTAATGAAGAAAACGGATATGAGGTGTGCTTGCCATGGAGGGAAGGTCATCCGGAACTCCTGGATAACAAAGCTTTGGCAGAAAAGAGACTTGTCGAAGTGACAAACCGCCTCCATGCTTCTGGGAAATTAAAAGAATATCATGGAGTGTTTCAAGACTGGCTCCAATCTGGCATCATAGAGATAGTTCCTGAAAATGAAGCTAGAGGGTACTACTTGCCACATAGGGCTGTCATCAAGGCTACATTGAAGACGTTAAGCAGGCTGCTGAGCGCTCTCTTCCTACCATCAATAGATTGGGCAGTGCCAACGGGAGCACTGTTTTTGATGCTTCAGCTGAGGCCACAAAGGAACATTGTTGAATGACTGTGTTTGTAAAGGTCCGAATCTTATTGAGTTGGTTTCAAAGCTACTGTTGCAATTCAGGAAATGTGCCATTGGTATTACTGCTGACATCAAGGAGGCATTTTTACAACTAAGCCTATCATCGAGGGATAGTGATTTCCTAAAATTCCTGTGGTGGAGCAGTGCTGATGCACAAGAAATGATCACATTCAGACATTGATGTGTAGTATTTGGTCTGTCTTCAAGTCCTTTTTTTCTAGGAGCTACCATCAACCATCATCTAAATCATGCTCCAGAAGACATGAGACAGACAGCAAATATTTTGAAGCAATCATTCTATGTAGATAATTGCATTACTAGCCTTAAAACTGAAGAATCAGTTAATGAATTTGTTCAGGAATCTACTCAGTTGATGGCATCTGGACAGTTTGAGCTTAGAGGGTGGGTAACTGCTCCTTTGTTTGGCAATGTGGTTGAGAAAGGCAAAGAAATTGTTCCAATTCTAGGCATATCATGGTACATTGCAAATGATCTTTCGTTTTGTGATGTCAGTGGACTTAAATTAACTGTAGAATCCATTACGAAGAGAGTTCTGCTGTCTATAACCCAGAGTATATTTGACCCTGAGGATTATAGCAGTCCAACTACACTCATTCCAAAACTGCTCCTGCAACAGACCTGGAAATTGAGATGTAGTTGGGATGTTGAATTGCCCGAAGAAATAACCCAGGCATTTTCTGCATGGTTAAAACATTTGCATCATTTAGGTAACTGCCAGATTCCCAGAAGACTGTCTTTAGAACCCTTCATGGACTGTGAAAAGACTCATGTGTTTAGCGATGTCAGTAAATTGTCATTTGCCGCTTGTCTTCCTGCGGGCAGAGTTTGCTGGAAAGGTTTCAGTTCGCCTTGTGGCATGTAAAGCAAGAGTGGCACCCGTAAAACAATTGAAAATTCCTAGACTGGAGTTGCTAGCAGCAGTCATAGCATCTCGACTTGCCTACCACGTTAAGAAGAGTTTGGATCTTTCAGACTGTAAGACCTACTACTGGAGTGATTCAACGGTTGTGCTGGTTACAAAGGGAAGGAGATTGGAACATTTTTGTTGGCAACCAAGTACGAGAGATCAAGCTGCATAGCCATCCCACTGACTGGCGTCATGTTCCCGGAATTTTGAAGCCTGCAGACCTTCCCTCAAGAGGCTGTAATGCAAAGACATTAAAAGACAGCCAGTGGTGGGAGGGACCACAATGGCTAAAGAAAGAACAAAACAAATGGCCCAGGTCCAAGGATTCTCCACCAGAAGGAGAAGAAGTAGATGCTGAAAGGAAGAAAACTGTGGTGTTCAGTACATCTTGTGAAAGGACGAACTTCACTTCATGGCTCGCCTACTTTTAAGTACTCGAAGATTGTAAGAATGATAGGCTGGATATTTCGATTTATTGATGGGTGTCGCAAGAACAACACAAGAGGTGGAGAACTGAGCTATGAAGAAACTCAGAGAACAGTGAAGAAATTAATGAAGTGCATACAAAATGATAGTTTTGATAAGGAAGAGGCAAGAATGATCAAAGAAACGCAGACCTTTGTTGACAGAGGGACTCGTACGAGTCAGAACTAAACTTCTATTAGGGGAGGAACATAACCATTTTAAATGTCCAATACTGTTGTCAGGCAAGCATGTGTTAGTGCAAAGATTGGTTTTACAAAAGCACTGTCATTTACAATATGCTGGTTTGCAAACACTGTTGTCAAATCTACGCGAGAAATACTGGATAATGGGTATAAGAAGACTAGCCAGGAAAGTGATCACCCAATGCGTCACATGCAAGAAGCTTCATGGAAAAGTGGTTGAAACTCCATTTTCTCCACTACCCAAGGATCGGATAAAATATGCGGCTGTTCTTCAGGACACTGGCATAGACTTAGCTGGTCCCCTGTATCTGAATGGGGGTGAGAAGATTTGGGTGGTACTCTTCACTTGTGCCATCTACCGAGCAGTACATCTGGAACTTACAAACTCACTCAGATTCATTGCTTGAAGAGGGAGAATCGATACCATCTATACCGACAATGGAACCAATTTCACTGGTACAAACACTGCTTTGAAAAGTCTGGACTGGAATGAGATAATGTAGTTCTCCTCAGTACATGGGATAAAATGGAATTTCAACCCACCCACAGCTGCTTGGTGGGAGCGCCTTGTGAGGACCTTCAAGGAGCTACTAAGAAGAAACTTAGGAAGAGCTACACTCACTCATGAGGAGTTGGGAACTGTGATTTGTGACTGTGAAGCCACAATGAATTCCAGGCCTCTCACTTACGTAGAAGATGAGTTTGAGAAATTGATGCCTCTGACGCCAGCTTGTTTTCTACAAGGTATTCCCCAAACCGAGGTCCCAGACTTGGACATCATAGATAGCAGGAGTCATAAGAGAAGAACACGGTACTTACAGACTTTACGAGCAAACTTTCGTCAGCGATTTCGTAATGAATGAGGCTAGAGACGACAAGATAATGTCAGTGTTGGAGAGACTGACTAGAAGAGGATCAACTGTCCACTTGGTGTCATCTTGGAGGTCTATCCAGTGTCAGACGGCTACATAAGGGTAGCCAAGATAAAGACTGCTGTAGGGGAGAAGGAGCTTAACATCCATCGACACCATAACCTATACCCGTATAATCCAATCACACAAGAGATCAACTTCATTTTGCCTGCTGGCATCAGCTCATGGCCCCCTCCTGCTATCCATTCAGTGTACATTTTACGAATGTTGTCCTTGAAGGGCTTATTGATGGAAACATCTAAGAGCTATTTATATACAATGTGAAAGTCCATCTGAAAATACAACTGGATCGGTTTTAATTTCTTTGTGTCTCCCATCAAGTGTCTGTGGAAGCTGTCCCACACTAGCATTGCAGGTCGTCGAAGCAGTACCACTGGCTGTGCTCCCCACATTGTGTGAACCCAGTCCTGGGCAAGACCTGAATCCATCCCTTCACTTGAACCTGTACTTGAATGCCTTTGGAAAACCTCGCTTTAGACATAGTTTTTCTTTCGAAAATAACATACGGTGACAATTTTCCTCTAAGTGGTTATTGCTAGCAAACAGTGCAATGCTGTTTTTCACACCCAGTTGTAAATACAAGCATGCTAGGTTCTCCATTCTTGTTAATGGTGGTGTTGCGTGGTATGTCGAAGCTTAGCGGGGTTTGATCTGCATTGCCAATTTGAGATAAGAGGTATTGGAAGATCACTTAAAATATATACCGTACTCTTCTTTGTCTTTGTAGTAAGTAGTTCCGCACCCACCACCTTCTCTTTCTCTTACATTTCGATTCACTTAGAATAATGTACGCTAATCAAGACAACCTTTTCGGGCGACATCTCTGCAACAACTGGCTAGTGTGTACAAGCGACATGAAACGCGGCTTTGTTCCAAGATGTTCCGTCCAATGCGTGGCTAAACATGTTAGATTTGTGGTCTCTAGTGCATCTTTATGTTTACGCCAGCAGCGAACATAAATTTCAGTCCCACTGAATTCTCAGCCAGCTGCTCTATTACCATGTTCTTCTGCATATTTTATCACTTTGAGTTTAAACCCAGCCGTGTAGATTCCGTGTTTCTCCATCACTTAAAGTATATAAGAAAACAGTCACACTTAACTCAGAGAAAACAATGAAACGTGAAGACAGAATACGGGTACTTGTCGACAATGCAACAGGCAATCAACAAGTACCATGAAAGAAAGTAAAGCACAGCCGCCAAAATGAACAATAACATCATGGGCAAGATTTGAGATGTCCAGTGAGTGGGGATTCGAACTTAAAATTACTATGATGATCTTTAAAATGCTGTCAGAATATGAGATGTGTGCGAGGAATTTTTTTCCCTGCCCTCTAAATTTTATAAATGGAGTGCGAGATGTTGGCTACGCGATGGCGAGTTACATGCGAGTATATGTTGTATAACACTTATGTACAACAGTATTTACAATTATTAAGCTACAGAAGTTTTTAATTAAAGTTTGTAGCAAATTCGATTTTTAGCCAGTTAATTTTTATTCCATTAGCCTATTACACGTCTGTAAGTGTTGTGATTTTTTACTGTTCAGTACTTTATGTGTGTTTTAGTCTGAAAACCCTTCGTATTATTAACTTCTACTGTAGTGAGCTCCTAAAGTGATTGCCTTCTAGACTATTTTGTTAGTAAATGTTACTATTAAAATTTTCTATTTGCGTTATGAGCTATGTAATTGGTTAGTCAGGTCATCACTTGAATGAACATAAATTATAACTGAGTTGATAAGCTAAGTCTACAAAATCACAATATAGTAGTAGTTTAGAATATTTTAAATCCCAAACTAGGTTGTTTAATTCGGCTCATGTTGTGAGATGAGGCTCACTGGACCTGTCTTCATTTTGAAATTTTGTGTCTTCTTCACTTTCAGATTCATCTACAGTTACACACATCAAAAAAAGTTTTGCATCACCTCGGTTCCAAGAGTTCCGGAACCGTTAAATACAAAGGGAATAGAGATCAACACAAACAACATTTCAGCTCGTTTTATTGCTCATGAGACCCACACATTGCATGTTGTACCATCATACAGCTAGACTTTCAGCATTTGTGGTCCAGATTGCAGTACACACCACTACCTCTAATACCCAGTAGCACGTCCTCTTGCATTGATGCATGCCTGTATTCGCCGTGGCATACTATCCACAAGTTCATCAAGACACTGTTGGTCCAAATTGTCCCACTCCTCAACGACAATTCGGCGTAAATCTCTCAGAGTGGTTGGTGGGTCAAGACGTCCATAAACAGCCCTTTTCAACATATCCCAGGCATGTTCGATAGGGTTCATGTCTGGCGAACATGCTGGCCACTGTAGTCGAGCGATGTCGTTATCTTGAAGGAACGCATTCACAAGATGTGCACGATGAGGTCGAGAATTGTCGTCCATGAAGACAAATGCCTCTCCAATATTCTGCCGATATGGTTGCACTATGGGTCGGAGGATGTCATTCAGGTATCGTAAAGCCGTTTCGGAGCCTTCCATGACCACCAGTGGCGTACGTCGGCCCCACATAATGCCACCCCAAAACATCAGGGAACCACCACCTTGCTGCACTCGCTGGACAGTGTGTCTAAGACGTTCAGCCTGACCAGGGTGCCTCCAAACACGTCTCCGACGATTGTCTGGTTGAAGGCATATGCGACACTCATCGGTGAAGAGAACGTGATGCCAATTCCGTGGGGTCCATTCAGCATGTTGTTGGGCCCATCTGTACCGCGCTGCATGGTGTCGGGGTTGCAAAGCTGGACCTCGCCATGGACGTCGGGAGTGAAGTTGCGCATCATGCAGCCTATTGCGCACAGTTTGAGTTGAAACACGACGTCCTGTGGCTGAACGAAACGCATTATTCAACATGGTGGCATTGCTGTCAGGGTTCCTCCGAGCGGCAATCCGTAAGTAGCGGTCATCCACTACAGTAGTAGCCCTTGGGCGGCCTGAGCGAGGCCTGTCATCGACAGTTCCTGTATCTCTGTACCTCCTCCATGTCCGAACAACATCGCTTTGGTTCACTCTGAGACGCCTGGAAACTTCCCTTGTTGAGAGCCCTTCTTGACACAAAGTAACAATGCGGACGCGATCGAACTGCGGTATTGACCTTCTAGGCATGGTAGAACTACAGACAACATGAGCAGCGTACCTTCGTCCTGGTGGAATGACTGGAACTGATCGGCTGTCGTACCCCCTCCGTCTAATAGGCCCTGCTCATGCATGGTTGTTTACATCTTTGAGCAGTTTTAGTGACATCTATGAACAGTCAAAGGGACTGTATCTTGGATACAATATACACAGTCAACGTCTATATGCCGGAGATCTGGGAACCGAGGTGATGCAAAACTTTTTTTGATGTGTGTACATTCATGTGTTTAACTATTGTCATTTTTTATTTTCCATCTTGAAATGTTAATAAAATTGTTCCAATTTTCAATACAAATTTACTTAAGAACTTATGTTCTTATCTAATGATACATGTTTCAGTATTTCAATCCTTCTTCAGCCTATGCAATCTCAAATTTTGTACATATACATGACATACAAATCATGAATTTAAACATAAAATATATATATAATTAAAACATAATTTCTCAAATTATCAATACACATAATTGACCCTTATTTTGCTAATACTTTACAAATTTTGAAATCCTTCAAAGTAAAATAATTGGAAGTCATATTTTCCTTTGTCTTTTTAAAATGTCTTCATGTCAACTCTTGCCAAACTTTTTTCCACACCAAATCAATTTCAAATTATTCTTCTAAACGAATATGGTTCTCATTTGACCTCTTTTCTGTAAATGCGAGAGTTAAAACTAGTGTAATAAAACTTTAATTATTATTATTTAAGACAAAATGTATATTATAAATATAGTTAACTTGAAACTTGCATCGTTATTTGGTTCTGGTATCTTGGGGAGACATCAATATCAAAATTCGAAACATCGGGAGCTGATTTTCAGTTACTTATAACTTGCCTTATGAAACAAATTAGCTGCATAAATATGTGTTGGTGTGTAGTGAAGATTCTATCTGTAAACGGACAATATGTTTGTTGAATTATTTTTGGCTATGGTGCGTTTTATCAAACTAGTAAGTTAAATGAGACATAATAACGGACGGTCTATGGACATGTACTGTCAGCTGCCCGCTGATAATTGAGCGAGGCCAAGGTTGGCCGGCTGATACTTGCTCCTACTATTAGGTGGGGAAAGTGAGGGAAGGGCGAGTACCTGCTGTGTGTTGGGCGTTCGTATCAAATGTGTGGTTGTGTTATTTATCCTGTTTAGACTTATGTTTCCTTATTTTTGTTATAGTGTTGAATAAAATGTTATCACTGAAAGTTATGTAATTTAGATTTATAATTGGGTCTTGTTTTTGTGCTGCGTGAATTTCAATATTTTCCAAAATATGGAAAAGTTTTCCTTTATTTTGTATGTGTCGAATTTGTTTCTTTTTCTCGGTGTGGTTTGCCATGGCTGAAAATTTAATATGTTTTGTGGCTTTTAAATGCTCCTTATATCCTATGTGAAAAGACCTACCTGTCTGACCTATGTAATTTATCCCGCAATCTTTACTTTTTAACGGTTGTACACCTGAATTGTACTTGGTGACTTTGTTGACTGTGTTATGATTGAAGAAAATGTTACTATTGTTGTTTCGTGTCTTGTATGCAACTTAAATGTTATATTTCTTGCATGTGTTTGTTATGGAATGTATTTTCGAATTCATGTACATGAAGGTGGCAAATTTTTGGTCTTTTTTATTTTTCTCTAATAAAGTGGATCTGAATCTGATTTGGATTTTGTTTTTAATGCTACTAATGTATTCTTGTTTGTAGTCATTATTTTTGGCAATGAGTGCTATGATTTTCATTTCCTTATTGAAGCTTTCTGTCTTTAATGGCATTGTGGTTGCTCTGTTTAATAAACTGTAAAAAGAAGCATTCTTTTGATTTTCTGGATGGTTGGAATCAATGTTTATCATTACATCTGTTTGTGTAGGTTTTCTATATATTTCATATTCTTATTGGTTTTGATTTTTTGAAATTTTTAGGTCTAAATAGTTTTAGAGCTAAATCTTTTTCTGATTTGACTATGAACCTAACGTTATCCAAAATGTTCAATTAGTTTAATAGTAGATCTGCATTTATTATTATTTTCGTCAATGATTATCATCGACTTATCTTACTTTTTTTAAGGATTTTTAACATTTTTAAATGTTTCAGCAAAATAGGGGATGTGTATTGATCATTTGAAAAATTATGTTTTTTCATAGGATGTTTAAATTCATGATTTGTATGTCATGTATATGTATGTACGAAATTTGAGATTGCATAGGCTAAAGAAGGTTTGAAAAACTGAAACTTGTACATTAGATAAGAACATAAGTTCTTAAGTAAATTTGTATTGAAAAGTGGAACAATTTTACTATTTATTGTTGCATTCATGGGAGGATCTGGTATCGATGAAATCCACGCTGTGAGGTACTGGCCTCATAGCAGACCGTAAACTAGCGAAGGGCATTTATTATTATTTTCGTCAATGATTGTGAATATATCGACGTATCTTACTTTTTTAAGGATTTTTAACATTTTTTAATGTTTTAGCAAAATAGGGGATGTGTATTGATCATTTGAAAAATTATGTTTTTTCATAGGATGTTTAAATTCATGATTTGTATGTCATGTATATGTATGTGTGCTTTGTTTTGCTAATTCCTTTTATCTGTAAGACAAAAAAAACAGTCCATTGTGTGATCTTGTGGTTCATGCCAATCCATGAGTATACCAAAGTTCATGAGGCGATTCCCCATAGCCCAATATGTCAGGCATTTTACGCAGATAGAACAACAGATATGAGGGACCAAATTCGTACCCTGATCCCCTACCTTATACCCAAAATACAGTTCATAACTATTCTTAACCTGCAGAATTAAACCTCGACAGTCTGTGAGGAAAGGAAGTGGTAAGAGTTTGTACAAATGTCCTACTTCCCTGGACAGATTTTCGCAAGGGTTTATTCCATCATAAATATCATTAGCTCGAATGTTCACAATTAAATTTGTTAACTCCACGATAGAAGTTAAATGATTGATATACATCTTGTGACTTATCACAGGCTTCATTGAGGCACATGCATTAGAACTGTGTTGTGACATCCGTGTCAGGACATGCCACCTCACAATATTCTCAGATCAGCAAGTAAATCACCAAGTTGTTCTCACACCTGGCACTTCCATGTCAAGAGAAGGATACAAACAGCACAATTAGCTCACTCCAGGGTGTTGAGGCTTACTGCTAATCCCCTCACCCTTTGTATTACATAAATAATTTGTAGCCTAGTTTTATTTTAGGAGTGCCTTCTATCTATTTGCATACGGATTTTCATCGATACATCGATGAAAATACAAAACCACTACATCCCAATGAAACCAAAGATATTCAATTCAATACCATCACTAAGGCACTTTGGAACCACCCTGGTATACCCACCCACACACTCATCAGTCCCCAACCCAAGGAAGCAAGGACTTAATCAACACAGACACAAGCAGAAAAAACTCCCCCAAGCACAACAGACTAAACTACTCAGACACAGTACACACAAACCTTCACATAATCACAGATCTACTCACAACGAAACACAAGAGCACCAACACGAATCCACAGGAACACCACCCAACATAGGAAACAGATTCACACAAACAACAATACACAAACTGAAACATACAGAAACTCAAACCACAACAAATCAAGACACTCAAGCCCCAACCAATCAACAAGAAGACAAAATTACCACTCCCCCCACAACAGACACCACAGCTCAAGCCCCTGGCATTCAACAAGACCCCCCCCCCCCCCCCAACACCAGAAACTTCCCCTCCATCACAAGATGCCACTGTTCAGTCAACTCTCACAATCACAAAAACCCCAACAACTCAACAACACAACTACATCGGTGCCACGATGCCACCCCTCATGCACCCAACTCTCACTATATAATGTTTTAACTGGCCAACAACTGTACCACAACGTTGCCAACTGCAAAAATGATACCCACTGCGTCAGATGTGGTGGTTCTCACAATCTCACTGAATATACGGTTCCTAAAGACAGCCCCACGTGTGTTAACTGTGGAGGAGGCCATACAGCGTCTTATCAAGGGTGCAATTACATAAAGAACACAATAAAACTAAGTCAGAAAGCATTCACACCACAACAAACTAACACCAACATTCTATCACTACTCTCCCTTATACTCACTCCCCCAGCACCCACTCATGCTACTGCACTCACACAATTACTCCACTTACTACACCAACTCTCATCCATTACACTTACAGCCCACTCAACAGTAATAATCAGACCCCAACACAGTCACCAACGATACAATCGTTTGCTCACTTTAAGCATTGAGGCTTTGAAATACCGTAGATTGCAAGCGTTCCATTATCTTCAATCAAGGAAATGAACCAGATCCATAATTACAGTTCTTTATACCTCAATAAATTCTAAAATATTATTGGTGATGTACCATTATTCTCATGCTCGGGATTCAAAGTATTTCAGCGCGGCTTTACGTATTGAAGGAAGCAAGCCAGTCTGTCACATGTGAGGTGCATCACAGCTGTCCGCTGTATGTTACGGTTCTTCCGAGCATCGCCGAAGCCAGACACGGATGATATGACGACATAGATGGTCGATAAATGTTGACTCATTACATCGAACGTCCACTAGAGGATCATTTATATATATTAAGAAGAAATAACAACTTTAAACACGCTTTGCAGTGTATTGGATGGCTATAAAATATAGCATGAAGTGAATGATAATGTGTTTTCATGTTTATGAACACCGTAGAAAACCTGAGATGTGTTTATCATACACCAAGGCTATTGATATTGATATATACAGCGCTGGGGGAGGGGATAGTCGAGCCTTCCTGCGATCCACCGCTGCGAGCAGCAATCAGATCGTATTTCGTCTCTGTTAAAGACACTTCAAACTACCGGCAGTGCACAGTTCTTATACTTGTAAAATACGTACAGATTCCGAGTGACGAACGGAGCTCTGAAAAATATCGCACATGTTAGTGGATATTTCAACAGTATACCGGGATGGAACTTGTAATTTTCAAATCAGTTATAAGATATGTTCATAGAAAAGAACTTTGACTTTCAAACTGTAACCACGCAAAGTGAGATGTATCTTAGGCATACTTGGACATGCTACAACTCACGGAACTAAATACTATTTATTTAAAGAGTGCAATTTATACGTGTGTTTGTATTCAGTAACACAGTTACGTTATCAAACTCTGATTAGAATTTCCTAATTTATTCATGACACGTTCAAAAGTGGGACATCAGGAGGAAAGAGTGCTATGAATTTCATATTTATAACCATGGCAGGTTAATCATAGCAAACTTGGATACCGCAATCTAAGCAATGCAACGAACATTCTGAGGGAAACCGACATTGCAATGCGCGTGCGAGTGCTGTATTGCGCAGCTGACATCTTGTCAACCATGACATTCCGCTGTGGCACAATCGCGATGGAAATGTACTTTCGTTACGGTTTTATACGAATGTCGGGACACTACGATGACTCGGGTGACTTCTTTGGAACGAGATGTACTATACGAGGAGATGAAGGTGACTATGTATGCAGTACTGGAGCTATCCAAATGTCATCTCCGAACCAGGGAAAGGAGGAGCGGAGTTCCAGGGTTCGATTCTCGCAGACCAGGAGAATCCATGCTATTTCCCAGTATGAAATGAGATGTGATATCGGGGCATATCATTGCTCAATACTCCAGCTGCTAGAGTCTACTAAGGTACAGAGAAGCCAGTCCTATCATATGTAATGAAGCGTAGACATTTTAACGTTACTATTGATGCCATTTTTATTATATTTTCAGTAGTAGAGTCGAAGGATGGAGTTTAGGTACGAGGTTTTCTACTCAGGACTGACCCCATTCCCGACTGGATTTTGGTTCCAATAAAGAACGCATCCATTTTCAGTATGTATTGTAGTTTGTTTTAATATTAACATTGGCAAATTAAAGTTAATTAATTGGAAACTTCTTGAATGTAGAGAAGAGGAATATTTAGGAGAAGAAATATATTACAAGTGTTTTTGATAATTTGATGAACTCTTATTAATGTCAATTCATGACATTATCTGTATTTATGGATTTTGACTCGAGATATATATATACAGTATATATATATATATATATATATAGTTGAGCTTCGTTCTAGTTTCATGCTCGAGAATTGCGTTTTTGAATAATGCTAATACTTTTTATAGCAAGATATCGTTTTGAAAGCATATTTTTGTGAAGAAGTTTCATCCTTCACTTTTAGTAGGGAACATTCTTCACTCTCGTGGAAGATAGATGCTAGTATTGTATCCTAATGGGCCAATAGCGTGTCAACTTTTACGGTTACCTAGGTCCATGGTGTAGGGGCATTACTTGATTTTCTTGAAGCCATTTGAGGGGAGATGTACCTAATTTTAGCTTGATTAATTTTTGCTTCTTCATTGAATTTCACGTTCCAGTGACGTGATAGTCATGTTTGTTCTAGTATTGATTGAAATCTACGCTAGTTGGAGAATTTATTTGCACGTGTTAATGCATAGTCAGTTGACTTATGAATATTTTGAAAGAACATTTGCCGTTTTTCTCAACGTTAATCCCAGGTACAATTAATGTGGAGGTACATCTTTTTATAAGATTTGTGACTATAATAATGCTTACGTATAGCAGGGTTATTTGATTCCAGTGGAAATTTATATTTAAGAAACCGTATTTAATAATTTGACATGAAATGTAATGAAATTTGTATAATTCGAACAACGCAATTATCTTTGCGTAAAGAAGCTGTAATTAATATGAATAATGGAATTTATCGTTCACCAGTGAGGGTGATAGTTGATAACAGTTATATGTGGTAATGAAAGTGGAATTGTGAATGAAGTGCTCAGTGGAGTACACATGCTTTTTGTGAGGCCATATTGTGAAAAATATTCAAAGGAATATTTTGTGGAAATATTATAGGTATAATCCATTAGTACATGGAAGTGTGAAGTCATGTATGACTCAAATTGTTTAAAGCATATTTCAGTGAAATTCCACAGAAATATTATAGTGATTTAGAGGAATAAATTTCAGAACATGAATGAATAATTGTTTAAATGGAGGATTTTTATAATTCCAATTCAGTGGATGACCATGTGGACTAGGTTGTATAGTCATCCCAAATTATTGATCTGGTGATCATTGTTGAAACAGGGTACTTTAAATTCTTCTAAGCTTCATTGCTCGGTCGAATATACCATTAATTGACCAATAATCCCATATGAAGGTAAATAATGAATGGAGCACTAATGGAAAGGGCCAGATCATGAGAATCTTTTGCGAAAGCACTCAAGAGTGCACTGATACTATTGTAAAGTTTTGTACATTTGTATATCAGGGAATTTTTGAATTTCAAGGCGTAACTACGAATGTGGAATCTCAGGAAAATTCGAATTAATGATCCCATAGGATTTTCATGTTTTGCAATTGGATCATTGCTTTGTATATATGTGTTCTTGAATTGAGTAAAACGCAGTCTAGTCTTTGGGGACTGATCTCTGCATTTGTAGTATTTTAAGATGCTAAGTCCAGTTAGGAATGATTTATTTTCTAGTTTTTGTATTGTAGCAGTTTTTGCTAGCCCACACGTTGAGCGACAATTGTAACGTTATCTCCACGTTGGGATGACAATTGTAACGTTTTCACTTTGCTCCACGTTGAGCCTACAAGTGTAATGTTAATTCATGCCCCATGTTGCTAGCGAGAAATGTAACGGTTTGGCTGCCCCAAACTGTTGGGTGATAAATGTAACTGTTTACCTTTGCCTAAGCTATGTTGTTTTAATGGGCGCCAAGACCTCAATGCAATGCTGAAATCTAAATTTGTATTTAACAACGTCTAGCTCTGGTAGAACACCTTCAAGAATCTATTCACTCAGATCGTGGTATGATTTGATCATTAACCCAACAAACAATTGTATCAGGAGAAGGAATTGGTCTATATCTAATGCTACCTACTGAAAGCAAAGATTGCATTGTAAAAGAAATGAATTTATTATATAAAACAAGTATAGCAAAATTAATAATAATAATAAGTATAAAATTTAAATTGGAGCGTTGTGATTTGAATATTACCGATAGAAAATTACGTGAAAACGGAGTCTGATAAATTATTGATTTTACTCTTATTCCCAAGCTATGAAGTTATTGAAATATGAAATATAAAACAAAGAGAAATGAGAGATTGCGTATTTCTGCGTCATTCGCGCTTACCACTGGAAATGGCCGAAGCCTTTCCCTCGTACTGGATGATGCTGTGAGCTTCCCACAGTCTCCTGGACGTCGACATCTTTGTCGATATTTGATGATATTCTGGTAGATTAGATAATTCTGTGGTCCGTACATCGGACCCAAACACTCGCACAACCACACTGGTTAGGTTTTACAAAAGTTAGTCCTCCACTCCACGGAACATCGGAGCGACTCCCGCGTACGACCATACTCGGCAAGTTCTACACAGATTGTCGCCGTTCCACGGAACATCGGAGCGACTCCCGCGTACGACCATACTCGGCAAGTTCTACACAGATTGTCCTCGTTCCACGGCGTGTCGAACGATATATGCACCTGTCGGCTCCCCACTCCAGTCCCGACTTCTAGCTTACGTGGTCTCCACTGATTGGCTGCACCCCACGCGCTATACTCCCCTCCTCTGGCTCATTACACTCGGCGGGAGGGTTCCGTTCCAACTATCCGCCTTTTCTTGACGCTGCAACCCCGCTTGCGTAATACTTCCCGACAAGATTAAGCGTGTACTTGAATTCCCTGTGAGTCACGTCTCTCGATATACCCTAACTGACGAAACTCCGTAAAATTCCGCAATCACATAATTTTCTATGATATTGTCGTTCGTAATAATTTGCTTGATAGCGTTTTCTAAGACATAGAAAACCTATCTGTATGCTTATAATTTTTATAAAATGCTCCGAAAATATCTTAATAATAATTATAATAAATTAATAATAATAATAAATTAACATGAAAAATTCTCTTGGCTGAACAATTTGCCGCGTAAATGAATATAGAATGGCTTCCTACTGACTTATGCCAGTTACATAAAAACCCCTCGAAAAACACGTTACAGTATCAGGGACATTACATTCTATGTTGTGTCATTTTCTGAATAAAATTTGCCAGCTTTCATCTTAATCTTCATTGTGATGCTTTATAAAAGTGATATGAGGTTGCGTTACGAAGGCCATTGTCAGGTATTTCTGGAGTATGCTACACTCCTGAGATTACGTTTCTATGTAATTCTCATGTTCTCTGAGCTAATTTTCATCGTTTGTCATGGTCTTTCTTAATGTCACCTCTGTTAGGTTTGACCTGTGCCCTATTATCCCCTTCACTTGTTGGTAGGATCTGAGGGTTTTCTAGCCGGGATTTTTCATGTTCTACGATCCAGTTACCATTGTGGGATTTCAACAAGCTTATGGTAGGTAATTTCGGGTATAGTACATTGACCAAAATTTACAGTTATTTTCCCACTTATATTCTTATTTTCCAAAGTTCATTACATCAACATTAATATGAATCGAGATATTAATAATAATATTGTGGAGTTCTTATTGATCTAGTTCAAAATGAAGGGGCAGACATGCGGACCGCCAAGCATGGCTGTGTAGCGGATGGTCAATAATGTCTCCAAGTAGGTAGCTAAAAACGCATTATTTTAAATGGGTGAACGTTAGTTGCGCAACAGACTTACACAGATTATTTCCTCCACAGGGGCAGGGTGATGCACCTGCATACCCTGACATCAATAGCCAAATTTAAACACTCAATAGTTACTTATGTGATTCCCAACATCTCTGGACCACTACTACTACAAATATACATATCCACAACCTACGCTCACTCGCACTAACACAATACAAACATGCACCAAATATCCACCTACTTTCTTACACCACACAAATGACCAAGCACATCATTACAAATCACACACACAATTACTACCAAGAGGGAGCTGATGGCTTTTTAAAAAGCGATAATATCGCAGACCACTTTTTTTTAACTCCGACTATTCAACCTACCCACTAGAGGTCTTCTCTTGTCTTTCAACCCTCACTAAAATTAAGAAGCTGCTGCTACATTCAAATACCACCAAATATCTTACTTTACTACAATTAACAACCACATTTACAAATTACGCCCGGCCATGCCAAGAGAAAGTGTAGGAGAGTTGAGGCAATGCACTGACGACAAACAGCAAAACAAAATGACATCTTTACTAAATTTTCCGAAGCCTCCGTGGCTTAGGCGGCAGCACGCCGGCCTCTCACCTCTGGGTCCGTGGTTCAAATCCCGGTCACGCTATGTGAGATCTGTGCTGGACAAAACGGAGGCAGACAGGTTTTTCTCCGGGTACTCCGGTTTTCCCTGCCAAATTTCATTCCAGCAACACTCTCCACTATCATTTCATTTCATCTGTCATTCATTAATCATTGCCCCAGAGGAGTGCGTCAGGCCTCGGCAGCCGGCACAGTTCATATCATCGCCGCTAGATAGGGGCTTCATTCATTCCATTCCTGACCCGGTCGTAGACTGGAAGCAGGCTGTGGATTTTCACTAAATTTTCCAAAATTTTACCAGCCCCCCCTAACATTCATAAACCAGGCAGAGTAACGATTTATTCGCTATGGTACCTGACCTTCCACAGTCGTTCATTGTGTGAGCGTAGCGAGAGTTCTGGATTTTCATGTCATTTGCTCCAGTAGTTTTGACGCCAACCCATAACGAACAGGCCAACAAACAGACAACAATCAAACTGAGGGAATATTTGATCACTGAACACTTTGTAACGTGTTTTTCGAGGGGTTTTTATGCAACTGGCATAAGTCAGTAGGAAGCCATTCTATATTTATTTACGCGGCAAATTGTTCAGCCAAGAGAATTTTTCATGTTAATTTATTATTATTAATTTATTATAATTATTATTATTAAGATATTTTCGGAGCATTTTATAAAAATTATAAGCATACAGATAGGTTTTCTATGTCTTAGAAAACGCTATCAAGCAAATTATTACGAACGACAATATCATAGTGAACCCTTCAGAATAGCAGTGTTTATATGCAAGAATCTTGATCAAGGGGTCGCGCTCAGTTCATAGTGTGATGTTTACGTTCGCCAAACAACATGCTCTACTGAGGTAAGGGTCATAGGATGAAAACTATAATTAAGAAAGAAAGGTGACAAGACGTAAAATAATAACATGATTTAATGACTAATAGTGCATAAAAAGAATATAAACAACAATAATAAAAAATATACTTCCTGAATTTTCCCATGACAGGAATATCTATGAATGTTGAGGAGTCAGACGGATCTCCCCCTTATTAAAATGTGGATCCTAGTTCCCCTAACTTGCATTTGGATTTTATGTACGCGTAATGACTAACTACGAGGAATGAGTACTTGGATAACTGTTCGTTTACAGCGGGTTAACAGCCACGATGCTTACGAACAATCATCTCGTAAATCAACGTTTACGGATATGGGACATGACACTAATAAAAACCCTTAAAAATTTAATGCTGACACACACACTAAAAATCTACTATTTACAGGAATCTCCCTCGAGACCCTCCATTAGCGCGATGACGCACTTGACAAAATGAGCTCCCAACTCCGGCCAATTGCTCAATACACAAACAAGGAAATACACAGCATCGCACGTGACTTCACGGGTCACTGATGGAATATAAACATGGACTAAAACCAACAACAACAAAAGCCTGACCGGCTGAGATTACATTATATGAACAAAACTGCATGTTAAGCTAACGCTTCGGAGATTATAGTGATTCGTAGGCAACTCCCATTTATTTAAAAAAAATTACCATTGATCAGTTCTTAAATTCTGTATTTCAAGTAATTAGGGAGCCAAAGCACTCCCCACTAATGACCTCGCTTGCAACCTTCAGTCCGCCTTGTGAAACAGCTCCCCCTTCCTCAATACTTGTCATTGCCTCAACTCCAGTGTGTAAAAATAACTGACCAGCTGTGCCGTTATCTCAAAGAATCAACAGCAACAAATCTCAACCACCTAAACATATGGTCAGACATTAATCAAAATAGCCACAATTGCCCTCGCAAGGTAACAATATGGACTTGGCACCAAGCTGACAGAAATCAGTCTATGCTGAAATTCCCGCTTGTAATGACCACAAAATACACACACTCTCACTGCTGGAAATGACATGTCGTTTTTCACACAGGTCGGTTGAATAGATGCTCACAAACATTTTAAAAATATTAAAACCTACGATAGAGCTGACTGCTCTTCGTCACAAATCACATTGCTCCAAAGGCAATAATCTCACTGAATCTGATCAATAATAAACCTTAAAAAATTTAATTACCCTCCAATCTACTGTATAATTATATTAATTCAGTCCTACTTCTGAAACACAACATATCTCCGAGACACGTTTTTAACCGCATTGCGTAACATATGCAAACACGGTCGTCCACATAGCTACGTTAGTTAAAACAACAAACAAACAAGAACCTTCTACTAATAACATTTATGCGAGCTGTTTCCATGCAAAGGTGTGTCAGATCAAAACTAAATATACTACGTTAATCACACATGCAAAATATTTACAAAACAAAATATGTCCCATATACCATAAGTTAATTTATCAGATAATAAGAATATTATTTTGTACTCATCCTCGGCCAGTCACCCGTCAAAGGACATCAGCGGCCATCTCCCAACTGAATGCTTCTTAGCTCATCTCAGCCATCTGGACGGAGTGTTGATAGTTCCAAACTTCTTCCAGGATAAGCGATGTCATCTCTCGTGCTGATTCAAAAAGTTAGATTATTATACACTCGATATCTGACTACTAAATTCGCCGTTTCAGGTACAACTTTCCCCGGAACAGTCTGTTGGCGAATTTTCGATGCTACTGTCCCCACAAAAATATAGTACTGTGACTATCTATCACTGAATTTAACACATTTATTAATAATTTCTGTGTCCTCAAGGCACGCAAAAGTATAAGTGCCTACGTCCTTAGACGCGCAAAAAATGTAAAGTAACCTGAAAATGTAATGATAAACTTGTGTCCACCGACACACAAAATATAATAATAAGCTCCGTCCTCAGACGAACAAAAGTAATAGCAATGTCTTGGCTCTTCACGCCACTTATAAATGAACCGGCCCTAGGTATTGATAGAGGGGGAAATTATATAAAAATTTCTCAAAATAATAGTGGTACAGGAATGAAATAAATATCACAGAACTCGTAAAATTGCGCAGGTCAAGAATATGCCCATTAATCCTAGAATCGATCGTAGAGATGTTGTCTAGCCGATCTCCCGCGTTAATGCTAGCCATCGCGTGCCCAAGCTAGACTTGCCGCGCTGGTAAGCATTCATCTCCCATTGGTTCCACATTTTCAATAACTTGGCGGTTTTTATCAGACCTTGGCCTCGTAGGAGTGTCTAGTATTTTCATCAGCCACTCACGTTACTGCATCATATTTTTTCTAGGCGCGAATATTACAATGAACATACCAGAAGCGTGTCTCACTGCGCGTCCCTTCTATTTTGAGGTAGCCACCACCTGTCCTTCTGAAACATTGCTAGGGTCTATCTTTTCACAATCCTAAGTATTTAGCCTTTTGTCAAACTGCTGCAGGTATGTCCCCATTGTCTCCAACCAATGCTTGAAATTTCCTCATCTCCGTCTGGCTATTTTCATGATGCTGGTGGAAATATTTATTAATTGAAGAAATAAAACATCGAATCATTTATCCATCAGAGGGTAAAGGGTTCACAACTCCTCCACTCACAAAATTTCGAACTTAGGAGAAAGTCGATAATTTTTAAAAAGACTTCCGTAGGCCAATTTGTTTTATTTCAGAATCACCCCTTTTCTATTACTTGGTCTAGCCGCTCCTGTCTTGAATGGCATTTACTCGTTTCATTCCCTGCTTGTAATGTCCCTCTCAACTGCTTGCATGACGCGCTGGTGCCTTAGGCAACACTCTGCTCGTCTCGTTAATGTTTGTCAACACCAATTCCACTTCCTTCTTCACGTGCCGTGCTCAACTGCTCCCCGTCCACTTGGTTGATATAGGACGTCCATATATTTAAACTGCATCATTATTTTGGCGCTCTCATGGTTCACTTCTTCGATACTTTTTTAAGTTGGCTGCATTGTAGACCGACATTGTTCCTGTGCTTAACTCTTTCACTCTGTATGCGTTATTTCCAAGGTTTCTTACAATAGAATAGGGTCCTATGAACTTTTCGCAGAATTTGCTGAAGATCTTCTTCTCTGGATCCGATGTAGTGGGTCGTTTCACCAAAACGAGCTGGTTGATTTCAAGATCACTGTGAAACCTCTTATTTCTCACTCGCCGTAATCTGCGATCTGCTTGTTTTCTCATGTAGGCTCTCGTTCTCTCAATTCGCAGGTCAGGTGCTATCATGGGATCTTGTTGACTGTTAATGATGCTTTTCCACGTTCTCACTGGATACTCGTTCTTGTGTAAGACCATAGGGATCTGCCCTGTTGACTCGTGCCTGGTAGAATTCATGCATGTCTCTACATCCTTAATTTTATCCACCCATTTATGATGTTCTTTGGGAATGAAGATTCTCAAGTATGATGTTACACATTTTATTGCTCTCTCACTTGGATTAGCTTGGGCATGTCGGATACTACTTAAAACGTGTTTTATACCCATGTCCTCCATACCTTTCTTGAATTCGGCGCTTGTAAAATAACTGCCGTGGTCTGACAATATAAATTCTGGTTTTCCAAGGATTGGAATAACTCTATTTCGAATACGACTGAGTACTTGTTTCGATGTAGTTTTCTGAATGGGGCATAATACGACAAACTTAGAAAACACATCAATGCACACTAGCAAGTGACGGCAACCTCGCCTTCCTTTCGGAATTGGACCGAAACAGTCTAGGGCCAGTAGCTCGCAGGGTTTCTGAGGTAGCAATGGTCTAGGATACTGCCTCATTAAATAGTTATTGGGCTTTGTCCTCTGACACGGATCACAAGTCGTAATGACGTCACATATAGTTGTTCTCATACGTGGCCATGTAAATGTCTCTCCTATTGTCGCTTCACACTTGTCTAATCCGACGTGTCCGTAAATGTCGTGAGTATGCCATGTCAATCCTCGCTGTAAGGATGCAGGTACTAATATGCGTAACTTGGTGTGGTCATCATCTACCCATTTGTGCAGCAAATTGTTGACATAAACATATCTTCCTTCTTTGGCTTTCGCTTCTCGAAATGCAGATGTTCCTGTAGGTAGTTGCTTTCTGAAGTATTGAATTAATCATCCATGGTTCCGCTTCCTGTTCTCGCCGTATCTCACGTAACTCCTCCAAGAATTCCCGGTCCTTCGGTGTTAACTCCAAGTGTTGTACCATCGCTGTTTCTTCATTATCAGGCTCTGGGTTCCTGCTGAGTGCATCCGGAATCACGTTCATCTTTCCTGGACAATATTCAATCTCAATGCTAAACTGCTGAATATATATAGACCAACGTGTCACACGTTCGCTTGCCATCGACGTCTTAAACAAGAATGTTAGTGCCTTGTGATCAGTCCTGACAACAATGGGGTATCCATAAATTATTCTTTTCCATTGTTGGAGCGCATGAAGGATGGCCAACAACTCTAGTTCCGTTACAGTATAATTGCGCTCGTGCTTACGCAATTTTCGGCTGACAAATGGCAAATATGTTTTATGTTGCAGGTTAGCTGGATCTTCTTGGTAGAGCATAGCACCTATACCAATTAGTGAAGCATCCGCTTGCATTATAAATTTGTGCTTGAAATCTGGATATCCTAACTTAATGCAGTTTTCCAATAGCTGTTTTGTTGCTTGGAACGCCTTCTCACACTCCGCATTCCATAACCATTTATTATTCTTTTTTAGCATTTCCTGCATTGGAGCTACAGTCTCCGTGTAACCTGGACAGTTTTCCTTAAAGAATCCCGTTACGCCTAAGAAAGCCCGAATGTGCTTGACTCTCGTTGGTGTAGGGAAATTCTTTATCGCTTCGATCTTAGCTGGATTTGGCTTCACTCCCTCCTTGTCAATGATGTGACCCAAATATAAGATCTCGCTCTTGAAGAAATGCGATTTCTTCAGGTTTACTTTGAAATTTGATGCATTAAGGTTGCCTAATACTTTATCTAAATTTTCCATGTGAGTTTCAATGTTGTCGGATGCCAGCAGAATGTCATCAATGTAGCTTACCGTCATCTCCTTAACTTCCTCGGTTAGATTCCGATCCAGGGCTCGGATTAAAGCACAGCCCGCTGTTTTGACTCCAAAGGGCATTCGGACGAAGCAAAACGTTTGGTTATCGAATAAGAAGCCAGTTAGAAGCTGTGACTTCTCATCCAATTCAATATGGTGGAAACTGGACGTCAAGTCAACTGATGAATAAATGCTTTTGTTTTTAAAGCCTTTAAGTACGTCTCTTATAATTGGCGCTCTGTCATAGGAAAAATGAGTCTCATGTTGAGATTTCTGGCATCTAAACAAAGTCTAATAGATCCATTTGGTTTTGTGACTGCCAAAATCGCATTTAGATAAGGTGTAGGTGTCTTCCTTATCACTCCAGCTTGTAACATCTCATCTATAATGACCTTGACTTGACAACGATATTTTTCCGGAATTGGATACAATCTACTTTTGAAAGGTGACCAATCCTCGACTTGCATTGAATATTTGAAATTTAATATTTTCCCAGGTACTGTATCAAATACTGTTTTGTGCTTCCTTAAAATCTCTTCCAATTGTTTTCTGTGTTCACCCCCAAGTTGAATGTCATTGAGCCGCTCCTGTAGTAACTCTTCAAATTTTGCCTCACTGTCATCTCCTTCCGTTAATAAAGACCATATCTCCTGGGATTCACTCTCCTCATCTAGTTCCACAACAGCTCCTTCTATGATGTTATCTTCTGCCTTTCGTATCTCCTCTTCCGTCTCTTCCGATGTTGCTTCCAATGCCCAAGAATTTACATCTCTTCCGGTAGTGATTTCATCCATATGCAATCCCACGTTCTTCAGCTGATCATACTCTCTAAAACTGACTGTATTCTTGTGCAAATCTATCACTGCTTGATAGTCACAAATAAAATTTGCACCAAGAATTATATTGAAATTCATCTTTGCCATGATAATGAATGTTTGCCCAAAAGTGTGTTCCAATATGTTCAGCTCTAAGTATGCCTGACGTTTACAAGTGACGGTGCGTTCAGGAATAACACCCCTCACTTTGAGTTGTGGTACGGGAATTACAGGAATATTCTGACTCCGTCCCAACTCGCGAACCAAGGCCTCCGATACCAGACTGATCTGCGACCCCGTATCCAATAAACATCTTATATTAATTCCACCAATACTCGCGTAAATAATGGGTAACTGCCTAATTTCATCGTTCCGTGGTTTCACCGTCTCCTCCAGGCAGTCTTCTGGCAAAGCAATCCATTCTTGTATGTTCGCTACTATCCACCCATCTTCAACTTCCGACTGTTGCGTTTGTAGACTATCTTCTTTATCCAAATTTAGCATTTTTAGCTCCATTGCGACTCCCATCATCCTTTTGTCGCCCATGCCCTTGATATTCCTCTTGTCTCAGTAGACTTCCAGCTTCCTCAGTATGTGTGTCTGGATTCTTCATGTTCCCAATGGCTTTTTCCCATCTTCCTAGCTCTCCACCTTGACTAGCGTGTAATTCCTCTAGGTAATTTTGTGATTGAGCGTGCCTATCATCCCAGTCATTTCGATAATTACGTGGCTCTCCCTGATTTTGATCTCTCCTTCCTTTCCATCTTTGATTAGCATTGTAATCACCGTATCTTCCATAAGGCCTCTCATTTCTTCGATTTTCACGCCATTGCTGATACCCTCTATGTTGATATCTATTGTTGCCTTGGTATGACCTATTGTTATAGTTATTCTCGTTACGCTGGTATGGTCTGTTTTCTCCTTCTTCCTGGTTTCGCCTAGGTGTGGAGGTACTTGTATTAGTACCCTGCGTTTTAGTGTTTGCCTGTTTTGGTTTTATGACCTCTGTCGTATTGACTAACTCCAGCTGCCTTCCTCCTCTATAATGATTATGAGATGTAGTCTCATCTATCTGGCGTAATATCTGTTCTGCATGTCAGGCCGTACTAACGTTCGCTGCGACTAGTACTTGCTGCACGTTGACTGGTAATTGCCGCGCTATAGTCATCACCAGATCCGCTTCATTTAAAGGGTAATCAAGGTCGCGAAATTTCAGCATTTGCATGTTAAAGAAATCTGAGTATTTCATTTGCTGGGTAGTTTGGTATTTTCTAGAGTAAAGCTCCATCCTTAGACTCTGTTGTATTGCTGGCGACCAGTACTTGCGCAGAAACGCTCATTTGAAATCTGTCATAGTTCCAAATGTATATTTGAAGCTTAAAAACAATGTAAGGACATTTCCTGATAAAAATCTCTCCATCATCCTCAATTTACGTGCTTCAGGTACCCCAGTGTCATTGTAATTATCTTAAATTTCTTTAATAAAGGCTTTAGGTGTCACCCCTGAATTCTCCGTGTACTTCTGCGGTTTATAATCGTTCGAGCGAATTACTTGGATAAGTTGTGTGGGCTGATGACCGTCTTGTGGCGTGGAACTCCTTTTCGATATTCTTGCGAAACCCTTCCGTGTTTGTTGTTAATGGGCTCTCTGTCTGAGCGTGACTCCCTGCTGTGCTAGTACCCTCCGGGCTATTTGAGTCGTCCTGCTTGTCTTTCAATGTTCCCGTTTTAAATATCGAGGATTGTTCTAACGACCTCAGTTCAGCTTTTATGATCCAGTCTGTTTGTTCTTTAAGTTTACTCTTAATTTCTTGTACTAATGCTTGAATACGAGTATGATTTTCGCCTACTGTCTTAAGGATGGTTGATCTTTCCTCTTTAGAATCGATATTCATTTTTCGCCAATCTTTCCTTATTTGCTCCTTAATCGTGCTTACTTTCTCCTCAATCTGGCTTTTAGTGTCATCCTGATTGCTTTCTATCTGGCTCAGCCTATCTTCCAATCTCGCGCTATTTTCGTCGATGGTACTCTTTAATTGATTCTGATCCGCTTCTAGGCTTTTCCATTGCTCCGCTGATTTTATTTCGAGTCGATCCATATTTTTAATTATGCCGGATATATTTTCATCTACCGCTGATAATTGTTGTTCAATGACCTTGCCGCTCTTTTCCATTTCCTTAAATCGTCCTTCTAACTTATCCTGAGCTATCTTGACCTCGCTTGTATTCATTGTGCATGCTAGTTCAATTTGCTCTAATTTAGCTAGCACCGTTTCATCCAGAATGCTAAGTTTTTGATCAAAAATACTTTCCATTTTCTTAATCTGATCTAATTGTTTTTCATTGTTTTTACTAACATCTAGGGCCAGCAATACCATCTGTTGATTAGTGTGATCCTTCATCTCTGCGGTTAACGAAGCTAATTGGTTCGTGTTTTTAACATTCTGCGCCTCTAACTGCGAATTTATAGTATCATTGATTTCATTTTTTAATAATCTAGCTTGTTCCGCCTGATATTCATTTTGTTCAATCCTACTGTTATTTAATTGTGTCCGCAAAGATTCACTTTGTTCGGATAGTTTAGTTTTTAGCGTTTCACTCTGTTCAGACAATTTGTTTATAGACTCACTTTGTTCTAACAAACTATTGTTTATTTGTTCAGATAATTTCGCGTTTAATGCTTCACTTTGTTCTAACAAACTATTGTTTATTTGTTCAGATAATTTCGCGTTTAACGCTTCGCTTTGTTCTGATAGTTTAGTGTTTAATGATTCACTTTGTTCTGATAGTTTAGTGTTTAATGATTCACTTTGTTCTGATAGTTTAGTGTTTATTTGTTCAGATAATTTTGTGTTTAGTGATTCACTTTGTTCTGCCAATTTAGTGTCCAACAATTCCTGTGTTCTCCTAGCCGCACTCTCAATGATTTCTTGAATCTGTTCCACCGTCGCCATGTTATACACTTTTATATGAGACATTAGGGAAATGGCATAGAGCAATGCCCCTTTACACATACATACAATCCAATGCACATTTAATTTCTTTACCCTACTCAGTTCATTTATTTTAACATTTACTCCCACTAGTCGATTGCATCTCTGAGTGGTTCTAATTTTACTCAATTTAATTTAAACCCAAACACGTATTTAGTCATTAAATTGTTATCCTGATCTGATATTAACACTGACTAATTAACAAAGTATTAATTGTCATTTAAGGCTACCAGCCTCCTAACATTTTCATGAGTTTGACTTTCTAAACAAATCTAGTTTTAACTTTAATCATTGGGCGCCCGGTATCACGTATATTAATTTATTTTAATTCAATAGACAAAAACGTGAACCGTATTTTACATTGCAAACTCCTGATTTTAATTTATATTTCACACATTTGGCGGTATCCTCTTCGCCTCAATTACTTTTAATAAAATATCACTTTCCGGTGATTAAAATACCGTCATATCTGCCTCCACCTGTGGCCTGTCAGTTTTACTCAAATACGCCAACATTGACATGTGCAATTTCTTTGCCGTTACACCACAGTGAACCGCCCCACGCTTGGCCGCGCCAGTTTGCGTCCTATGAACCCTTCAGTATAGCAGTGTTTATATGCAAGAATCTTGATCAAGGGGTCGCGCTCAGTTCATAGTGTGATGTTTACGTTCGCCAAACAACATGCTCTACTGAGGTAAGGGTCATAGGATGAAAACTATAATTAAGAAAGAAAGGTGACAAGACGTAAAATAATAACATGATTTAATGATTAATAGTGCATGAAAAGAATATAAACAACAATAATAAAAAATATACTCCCTGAATTTTCCCATGACAGGAATATCTATGAATGTTGAGGAGTCAGACGGATCTCCCCCTTATTAAAATGTGGATCCTAGTTCCACTAACTTGCATTTGGATTTTATGTACGCGTAATGACTAACTACGAGGAATGAGTACTTGGATAACTGTTCGTTTACAGCGGGTTAACAGCCACGATGCTTACGAACAATCATCTCGTAAATCAACGTTTACGGATATGGGACATGACACTAATAAAAACCCTTAAAAATTTAATGCTGACACACACACTAAAAATCTACTATTTACAGGAATCTTCCTCGAGACCCTCCATTAGCGCGATGACGCACTTGACAAAATGAGCTGCCAACTCCGGCCAATTGCTCAGTACACAAACAAGGAAATACACAGCATCGCACGTGACTTCACGGGTCACTGATGGAATATAAACATGGACTAAAACCAACAACAACAAAAGCCTGACCGGCTGAGATTTCATTATATGAACAAAACGGCATGTTAAGCTAACGCTTCGGAGATTATAGTGATTCGTAGGCAACTCCCATTTATTTAAACAATTTTTACCATTGATCAGTTCTTAAATTCTGTATTTCAAGTAATTAGGGAGCCAAAGCACTCCCCACTAATGACCTCGCTTCAGTCCGCCTTGTGAAACTGCTCCCCCTTCCTCAATACTTGCCATTGCCTCAACTTCAGTGTGTAAAAATAACTGACCAGCTGTGCCGTTATCTCAAAGAATCAACAGCAACAAATCTCAACCACCTAAACATATGGTCAGACATTAATCAAAATAGCCACAATTGCCCTCGCAAGGTAACAATATGGACTTGGCACCAAGCTGACAGAAATCAGTCTACGCTGAAATTCCCGCTTGTAATGACCACAAAATACACACACTCACACTGCTGGAAATGACATGACGTTTTTCACACAGGTCGGTTGAATAGATGCTCACAAACATTTTAAAAATATTAAAACCTACGATAGAGCTGACTGCTCTTCGTCACAAATCACATTGCTCCAAAGGCAATAATCTCACTGAATCTGATCAATAATAAACCTTAAAAAATTTAATTACCCTCCAATCTACTGTATAATTATATTAATTCAGTCCTACTTCTGAAACACAACATATCTCCGAGACAAGTTTTTAACCGCATTGCGTAACATATGCAAACACGGTCGTCCACATAGCTACGTTAGTTAAAACAACAAACAAACAAGAACCTTCTACTAATAACATTTATGCGAGCTGTTTCCATGCAAAGGTGTGTCAGACCAAAACTAAATATACTACGTTAATCACACATGCAAAATATTTACAAAACAAAATATGTCCCATATACCATAAGTTAATTTATCAGATAACTAGCAGTAGTACCCGGCTTCGCCCGGTGGAATGATGATAATATTTCAGTCTCCTTAACACTCAACGTCATTAATTATATTTATTTATGTATTCATTTCTTACATTATCAAACCCAGTGACAATGTTTATACTTAAGTCACTATGGGAGGCTCTGTAAAATAATGATCATTCTCGTGATATTTGTCTTCAGTCCGAGTCGAGATATGTCGTTAGCGGTCCCAGAATTCGTGACATCTCAGTCGTAGAAGACTTTATGTGGCGGTTAGAAATATAATGGACTTAAAATCTAGGTCATTTACCCCCAATGACGTTGAGGGCGTAACATCTAGGTAATTTGCCCTACTGATCAGGATGATATTGAAAATTACTACATAACTGACATATGAAACTTAGAAAATAATAGAAAAAGTTATTTTTAGGACTCATATTTCGGGAAAGACTTGATTATTTTTTGCCACAGAGCTCTCACTTAGATCGCTATCTGGTTAAAAGTTTCGTCTTGTTAAGGTTTAAACTGTACGATAAATGTCTCAAGCAATTCCTCCAAGAAGCTTCCAGATTTCGCAGTCGATATATCGTTAACGTTCCTGAGCATCCAGTTGTCTTTTCTTCTGACGCAAAACATCTTCTACATAGTGATGATGAACATAGAAGCGACTACTGGCACATGTAACTTATCAACGAATGGGAAAAATTGATACTTTAAAGGAATGAGAGGTCATTTGCCCTTTTGATGAGGATGACAATGAAGACTACTACTACTGAACGGGTATATCAAACTTACAAACTAATGGAAATACACATTTTAAAAATCACAGGCGATGAAGACTGTGGTGTTGCTTAGTAGTACTGTATAATGGACGTAACATCTAGGTCATTTGCCCTTTTGATGAGGATGATAATGAAGAAGACTGCTACTGAACGGGTATATCAAACTTACAAACTAATGGAAATACATATTTTTTAAATCACAGGCTAGGTAGACTCTGGTGTTGCTTAATAGTATAATGGACGTAACATCTAGGTCATTTGCCCCTTTGATGAGGATGATAATGAAGACTACTACTACTGAACGGGTGTATCAAACTTACAAAATAATGGAAATACGCATTTTAAAAATCGCAGGCGATGAAGACTGTGGTGTTACTTAGTAGTATAATGGACGTAACATCTAGGTCATTTGCCCTTTTGATGAGGATGGTAATGAAAACTTCAGTTGAATTGACACGACAAACTTACAAACTACCGTGATAGAAATAAATATTTCAAAATTCACAGGCGATGAAGACTTATTGTGTGTGGTGATTAGTGGTATAATGGGCGTAACATCTAGGTCATTTGCCCTTATGATGATAATGATAATAATAAGGTAATGAAAAATGACTACTAAACGAACATGGTGTAATTTTAAATCTGATATAGGTAATTCAGATCTCTACCTTCGATGTCTTCCAAAGTCTGAACGTTATTTTCTGGCTTAGGCCTATACTCGATGCGTGTAGTGAAAGAGCTTATCGAGTACAGCTCGGGTCCAAGCTGCACAAACCTGAGAATATCGCAGATGATGTCGAAATATGATGACAGACGTTTGGAGGGGGGGGGGGAGGGTTCCCGGTCCAATTCACATTGACCGGTGAATCACTCATTCTTTCGTAACTCTACAGTGGTTTGAGCAAAGACCCTGTATGAACATCAGCATAGTCAGCAATACCAGGTAACACGGCGGGGACTCGACATTTCTCTCATGTCACCTCGCGATGAATCAGTAAGCTATTCTCACATCTGCCCCCTCCTCCCCCCTCCACCCACCAGGGTCTCACAACTTGTGGGACGTGGGTTTGCGACCACGGGAGCCCAGCTGAGTCCGGCATTGCTTCTACTTACTGGTGCCGGGCTCCTTTCAGTTCTCTTTCCTGTCGGCCTCCCTTGGTCAAACTCTTGTTCTCTTCCGACCCCGATGGTATCAGTGTATCCGAGGCCTAGCGGCTCTTTCACTTTCCCGCCTTAATTGGCCCTTGTTTAATCATTCCTGATAGCCTCATTCTTCGAGGCGTCAGCCTTCTTTTTCTTTTCTTAATATCTCATGTCTTCTGCTCAAGATCCTCAAGGAGGCAGGGTGTATATAGCTCCACCACTTCTGGTGCACCCTAGATAGTGCTACATCCTCAAGGGCTCATGGCTGGTGAATTCGGGAGCTGGCAATCCTGAGGGTTTCCTGAGCTGGGTCCGGTTTTACCCCTTCTTTCCATTGCCTTTGGGACGGACCCTGTCCACTTTCCGGGAATGGAGTGGTCTGTCCACAATTTCAAGCAGACAGTGTTACTCGCAGGGTACCAAAGGGTAAGTATTTAAATTTTGGTTCTGATCGGTGAAACGGTGTAGATTTGTGCCAAAGGGCCTACATGCAGGGAATGGGGTGGTCTGTCCGAAATTTTAGGTGGACAGTGATATTCACAGGGTTACAAAGGGTAAGTATACACATTTTGGTTCTGATCGGTGAAACGGTGTAGATTTGTGCCAAATGGCCTAAATGCAGGGAATTGAGTGGTCTGTCCGAAATTTCAAGCAGGCAGTGTTACTCGCAGAGTTCCAGACGGTAAATAACAAATTTTGGTTGAGATCTGTGAAACGGAGTAGATTTGTGCCAAAGGGCCTAAATGCAGGGAATGGAGTGGTCTGTTCGCAATTTTAAGTGGACAGTGTTATTCACAGGGTACCAAAGGGTAAGTATACAAATTTTGGTTCTGATCGGTGAAACGGTGTAGATTTGAGCCAAAGGGCCTAAATGCAGAGAATGGGGTGGTCTGTCCGAAATTTCAAGTGGACAGGGTTACCCGCAGGGTTGCAAAGGGTAAGTATACAAATTTTGGTTCGGATCGGTGAAACGGTGTAGAAGTTTGCCAAAGGGCCTAAATGCAGGAAATGGGGTGGTCTGTCCGAAATTTTAAGTGGACAGTGTTATTCACAGGGTTACATAGGGTAAGTATACAAATTTTGGTTGAGATCGGTGAAACGGTGTAGATTTGGAACAAAGGGCCTAAATGCAGGGAAAGGGGTGGTCTGTCGGAAATTTCAAGTGGACAGGGTTACCCGCAGGGTTCCGAAGGGTAAGTATACAAATTTTGGTTCAGATCGGTGAAACGGTGTGGATTTGTATACATAACAGACAGACAGACAGACAAACATTGAGCTTTATATATATAGATAAGAATATTATTTTGTACTCATCCTCGGCCAGTCACCCGTCAAAGGACATCAGCGGCCATCTCCCAACTGAATGCTTCTTAGCTCATCTCAGCCATCTGGACGGAGTGTTGATAGTTCCAAACTTCTTCCAGGATAAGCGATGTCATCTCTCGTGCTGATTCAAAAAGTTAGATTATTATACACTCGATATCTGACTACTAAATTCGCCGTTTCAGGTACTACTTTCCTCGGAACAGTCTGTTGGCGAATTTTCGATGCTACTGTCCCTACAAAAATATAGTACTGTGACTATCTATCACTGAATTTAACACATTTATTAATAATTTCTGTGTCCTCAAGGCACGCAAAAGTATAAGTGCCTACGTCCTTAGACGCGCAAAAAATGTAAAGTAACCTGAAAATGTAATGATAAACTTGTGTCCACCGACACACAAAATATAATAATAAGCTCCGTCCTCAGACGAACAAAAGTAATAGCAATGTCTTGGCTCTTCACGCCACTTATAAATGAACCGGCCCTAGGTATTGATAGAGGGGGAAATTATGTAAAAATTTCTCAAAATAATAGTGGTACAGGAATGAAATAAATATCACAGAACTCGTAAAATTGCGCAGGTCAAGAATATGCCCATTAATCCTAGAATCGATCGTAGAGATGTTGTCTAGCCGATCTCCCGCGTTAATGCTAGCCATCGCGTGCCCAAGCTAGACTTGCCGCGCTGGTAAGCATTCATCTCCCATTGGTTCCACATTTTCAATAACTTGGCGGTTTTTATCAGACCTTGGCCTCGTAGGAGTGTCTAGTATTTTCATCAGCCACTCACGTTACTGCATCATATTTTTTCTAGGCGCGAATATTACAATGAACATACCAGAAGCGTGTCTCACTGCGCGTCCCTTCTATTTTGAGGTAGCCACCACCTGTCCTTCTGAAACATTGCTAGGGTCTATCTTTTCACAATCCTAAGTATTTAGCCTTTTGTCAAACTGCTGCAGGCATGTCCCCATTGTCTCCAACCAATGCTTGAAATTTCCTCATCTCCGTCTGGCTATTTTCATGATGCTGGTGGAAATATTTATTAATTGAAGAAATATAACATCGAATCATTTATCCATCAGAGGGTAAAGGGTTCAATAGAAAGTTATGTGATTACGGAATTTAACGGAGTTTCGTCAGTTAGGGTATATCGAGAGACGTGACTCACTGGGAATTCAAGTACACGCTTAATATTGTCGGGAAGTATTACGCAAGCGGGGTTGCAGCGTCAAGAAAAGGCGGATAGTTGGAACGGAACCCTCCCGCCGAGTGTAATGAGCCAGAGGAGGGGAGTATAGCGCGTGGGGTGCAGCCAATCAGTGGAGACCACGTAAGCTAGAAGTCGGATGAAGAGTGGGGGAGCCGACAGGTGCATATATCGTTCGACGCGCCGTGGATCGAGGACAATCTGTGTAGAACTTGCCGAGTATGGTCGTACGCGGGAGTCGCTCCGATGTTCCGTGGAACGAGGACTATCTGTGTAGAACTTAACGAGTACGGTTGCACGCGGGAGTCGCTCCGATGTTCCGAAGAGTGGAGGACTAACTTTTGTAAAACCTAACCAGTGTGGTTGTACGAGTGTTTGGGTCCGATGTACGGACCATAGAATTATCTAATCTACCAGAATATCATCAAATATCGACAAAGATGACGACGTCCGGGAGACTGTGGGAAGCTCACAGCATCATCCAGTACGAGGGAAAGGCTTCGGCCATTTCCAGTGGTAAGCGTGAATGACGCAGAAGTATGCAATCTCTCATTTCTCTTTGTTTTATATTTCATATTTCAATAACTTCATAGCTTGGGAATAAGAGTAAAATCAATAATTTATCAGACTCCGTTTTCACGTAATTTTCTATCGGTAATATTCAAATCACAACGCTCCAATTTAAATTTTATACTTATTATTATTATTAATTTTGCTATACTTGTTTTATATAATAAATTCATTTCTTTTACAATGCAATCTTTGCTTTCAGTAGGTAGCATTAGATATAGACCAATTCCTTCTCCTGATACAATTGTTTGTTGGGTTAATGATCAAATCATACCACGATCTGAGTGGATAGATTCTTGAAGGTGTTCTACCAGAGCTAGACGTTGTTAAATACAAATTTAGATTTCAGCATTGCATTGAGGTCTTGGCGCCCATTAAAACAACATAGCTTAGGCAAAGGTAAACAGTTACATTTATCACCCAACAGTTTGGGGCAGCCAAACCGTTACATTTGTCGCTACCAACATGGGGCATTAATTAACATTACACTTGTACGCTCAACGTGGAGCAAAGTGAAAACGTTACAATTGTCACTCAACGTGTGGGCTAGCAAAACGTTACAATTGTCGCCGACAACTTGGGGATGAAAACCTAATAACATTTGTGGAAGGAGAAGGGTATATATTTCTGTGCCTGTATTTTGGGGGTTATTTGTCTGTATCAGTGTATATCATTATGGGGGATGAGAAAGAAAGACAGATGAGGTTACTTAGTGGTCATCAACTGGAGAGTGATGATACGAGCAGTATGTCGAGTGATGGTAGTACCGGGGTAGCGGAGGTAAATCCCGATACTGAAACAGGGAGTGTAGGCGGCCAACCAGAATTAAAAACTTTACTTCTCGATTTCATGTATCGGAACAAAGTTAGTAGTGATGCCTTAAATGCAAAATTAGAACAAAACAGTAGGGAAAATAAAGAAAGTACAGATGCCTTAAACGCCAAATTAGAACAAAACAGTAGGGAAAATAAAGAAAGTACAGACGCTTTAAATGCAAAACTAGAACAAAACAACGCTAAACTAGAACAAAACAGTAAGGAAATTAGTGTGAAAATGGAGCAGATTAGAGGAGAAATCAGAGGAGTAATGGAAGAGAAGGTTAAAGAGATCATTGCAGATGTAGACAAGAAATTAGGAAAAGTACAGGAGGAGTTGGAAAGTAGAATCAGCACACAGGCTGAAAATTTAAAGGAATTAGTTAAATTAGAAACACTGCAGGTTAAAAAGAAATTGGGGGGAGAAATTGACAAGATTCAAGTATCAACTAAAGAGGTTAAGGAACAGCTGGGGGGTAGAATTGAGAAAGTCCACTCGCAAATATTTGCAGAAGTAAATGATTTAAGGGAGAGTAATAGAGAGAGCATTAGCAAGATTGAGGAGAAACAAGCAAAGCTAAATGATAAAGTAGAAGAATCAGAAGGAAACATTAAATTAACAGTAAACAGTATTGAGAGGAAGGCTGAGGAGAAAATCGCAGAATTAGAGTTAAAATTAAAAGCTAGGATCAGGCAAGAAAATAGTCAGAATAGGCCAGTTTTTGTGAATAGCACACACAGGGAGGTAGAACTGGGTAAGTTCAGCAATCGACAGGGGTGCCCAATGGAGTTCATGAACACTATAGAAAATAAATTCGGGGAGAGGTTGGAAAATGGTAGTATTGAGTGGTGCCAGGTAGAAATTTTAGAACAAGTGTTTGTGGGGGAAACGAGGAATTGGTTTGCTGTCTACAGAGAAAAGTTTACTGATATCAATGATTTTAAAATGAAATTCTGTGAAAAGTTCTGGAATGAGGTTATTCAGTCGCAGCATCGTGAGGGAGTAGTGTGTGGTAAATATAACCATAAAGGAAGCTCCACCATGACCGAATACTTTTTAGGGCAGGTATTAGGTCATAGTGTGTCGAGTAGAGGTGTAACACCAGAAGAAAGTAGGGTTAATAAGATAATTCACGCAGAGGTGCCACAGAATATTAAACAGTTAAAAACTTACCTGGGAATTTGCAACTTTTTCAGGAGGTTCGTTCTTAAATACTCAGGGTTGGTAGAACCATTCAGGGAATTGCTTAAAAGTGGGACTCGGTGGAGATGGGAGTCCAAGCATGATCAGGCTTTTAGAGCGCTGAAGGAAGGTTTTGAGAAAGCTGTAGTGCTGAAATATCCGTTAAAAGATAAGGAATATGTGGTTATGACAGATGCTTCACATATAGGCATTGCTGGAGTATTATGTCAGAAAGATGATGAGGGTAATCTGTGCATTGTATCTTTAGCCTCGCGAGGACCGACAGCAGCAGAGAAAAGATACACGATTACTGAGTTAGAGCTTTTAGGTATTGTTTTCAGTTTAGGGAAATTTAGAATGTATTTAGTAGGGGGGAAATTTGAGATCCACACAGATCACCATGCATTACTGTATATGAGAACTTGTAAACTCAGTTCTAACAGAGTTAGTAAGTGGATTCTTGCTCTGCAGGAATACGAATTCACAGTAAAATATATTAAAGGTAAAGATAACATTCTTGCAGACATGCTATCGAGGGACACTAATTCATGTAGGGATTATCCTGTGGTTAAAGCAGAGGACGGAATTTTAATATGTGCATGTGTGGACAGTAGCAACAGGGCATCGTTACAGACACTGAGTAATATGCTAGTGGAGCAACGTGATGACGTTAAGTTAAAGGAGCCACTGGCTAGGTTGGAAATAGGTGAAGAAGAGTATGTGAAAGTAGGACGGTTCACGTACAAGATGCAGGATGGGCTTCTTGCAAGGAAATGTAGTAATAATCGGTGGGCAATATGTGTTCCTGCCACTTTGCGGGAGGAGCTAATTTGGTTCATTCATAGGGAATTAGGACACATTGGTGCTGCCAAGGTCTTCTATGAAATTGGTCGTGACTTCATTTGGAATAAAATGGGAAGGAATGTTAGGAGGATTTTAGCTAAGTGTGACACCTGTCAAAGGAGTAAATATCCAGTTAAATATTTAGTGGGGGAGAGATCTGCAGTTCTCACCAGTAGTCCCGGCGAACTACTGTGTGTGGATTTATTTGGCCCGATCGTTAAAGGACAGTACGGCTACGAGTACATTTTTATAGTTATTGACGCTTTTAGTAAGTATGTCAAGCTATATCCGCAAAGGAAAGCCACGGGACTAGCGTGTAGCCGTCTGATCATTAATAAGTATGTACCTGAGTTTGGCATTCCTCTCAGGATACTATCTGACAGTGGACCACAGTTTACTGCAAAGAAATGGAGAACCAGTATGCAGGAAGCTGGTATAACACACGTTCATTCCTCTGTAAGGTACCCTCAGGGTAATTCTGCAGAGCGTCCATTAAGGGAAGTGGCTCGTCTTTTTCGGACTCTAGTGCATGACAAGCATGCGGCCTGGGTTGGACATCTTCCCAAGGTCGAGACTTGGCTGAATTCTGTCCAGCATGAGAGCACGAAATTGACGCCATACGAAGTTCACTTCGGAAAAAGACCACAAAATGAACTAGCGAGGGTGTTGGGATTAAATGAGGGTAAGCAACCGGGGATGGATTACATTGTCCAGTTGGCGAAACAGAATTTATCTAAGTCAGCACAAAAGAGAATTCGCCAACAAAAAGAAACTAAATTTGACCTATTCGAGCCGGGAGACAGAGTCTTACTTAGAGTGCCGAAACAGTCAAATAAGCTAGAGAAAGTCATGTCCAAGTTCTTTTATCTCTACGAGGGCCCATTTATAGTTTCCAAACGTATTGGAAAAACAGCATATGTGCTGGAGGATAGTAAGGGAAACAGATTATACGGGACGTATAATATACATAGTCAACGAAAATATGTGTCATAAAGTGAGTGTGTTTAGCTGGCGAGCCAGCCTATCAAATGAGTAAGTGTGGTATTTGGTGCGTGGGAGGAGATGGTCTTCCAGGCAGGCGTATCAGAAGTCACACAGGGGGGTAGTATGTAAGTAAATGAGAGTTTTTAAGGTACAGGGAAATATGACGGGATTGTCGGATGCTCTTGAGCACTAAAATGTCTCGATACACCAAGGCCAGAATTTGGTAGCGCTGGTGAATTCCCATTTGCCTCCTAGAGATGGGTGAGCGCTTGGACAGGGTATTTTTTGCTTAAGGCGTCCACGAGGCAAAAGATGGGCCATCAGAAGGCGAGACAGTCCTTCATGAAACTCATACATATCAGCACACGTGATTTCTGTTTACGGCCTCGCCATGTAAGATTTGTAAGTGTGTAATTTAAGGTAATTAGTACAAAGGTATTATTTGTGTCAGGAGAACTGGTCTGTGTTGAGAACTAGTATTAAGTAGAATATGGTCTACGGGAACTTAACAAGACAGGGCGATTACGGCACAGAAATATTTGGTGTTATATGTAATGCGCATTTACTGGTTTTTTTTTCAGATGTCAATATTAATTTAATCTACTTTAAAGAGAGATTAAGTATTATGGTCACGAGGCGCTGCCACAATATTGTGATCGTGTGCTCAGTGATAAGTGAGATTAAATTTCACCATAAGGAAAGGACCTCCAGTGAAATTAGGAAGTTCTATGGAGATATAAATATATCAGAACACCTTCAATGCGTGTGATATGACATCATAAATACATAGTGCTCACACATTAATTATGTCTATTTCTCCAACATAGAGAAATTTGAGAGGCGGAAATATCCGTGGAACACTATTCTATATGTAAAACATTGGACTGGTTGCAAAGTGCAATCCATAGTGACAACAAACTTTGACGCAAAGTGCGTGAAGAAAAATTATGAGTGTATATATCTGTAATTTAGGGTGATCTCATTTATGTAATATGTATTTTGGATGGGGTTTATTAACGTGTCTGGGATAATCGGATAATGGACCGTCGTCGCGGTAAATCATCCGATGATCCGAGGCGAATATGTAACGTGTTTTTCGAGTGGTTTTTATGCAACTGGCATAAGTCAGTAGGAAGTCATTCTATATTTATTTACGCGGCAAATTGTTCAGCCAAGAGAATTTTTCATGTTAATTTATTATTATTATTAATTTATTATAATTATTATTAAGATATTTTCGGAGCATTTTATAAAAATTATAAGCATACAGATAGGTTTTCTATGTCTTAGAAAACGCTATCAAGCAAATTATTACGAACGACAATATCATAGAAAGTTATGTGATTACGGAATTTAACGGAGTTTCGTCAGTTAGGGTATATCGAGAGACGTGACTCACTGGGAATTCAAGTACACGCTTAATCTTGTCGGGAAGTATTACGCAAGCGGGGTTGCAGCGTCAAGAAAAGGCGGATAGTTGGAACGGAACCCTCCCGCCGAGTGTAATGAGCCAGAGGAGGGGAGTATAGCGCGTGGGGTGCAGCCAATCAGTGGAGACCACGTAAGCTAGAAGTCGGATGAAGAGTGGGGGAGCCGACAGGTGCATATATCGTTCGACGCGCTGTGGAACGAGGACAATCTGTGTAGAACTTGCCGAGTATGGTCGTACGCGGGAGTCGCTCCGATGTTCCGTGGAACGGGGACAATCTGTGTAGAACTTGCCGAGTACGGTTGCACGTGGGAGTCGCTCCGATGTTCCGTGGAGTGGAGGACTAACTTTTGTAAAACCTAACCAGTGTGGTTGTACGAGTGTTTGGGTCCGATGTACGGACCATAGAATTATCTAATCTACCAGAATATCATCAAATATCGACAAAGATGACGACGTCCAGGAGACTGTGGGAAGCTCACAGCATCATCCAGTACGAGGGAAAGGCTTCGGCCATTTCCAGTGGTAAGTGCGAATGACGCAGAAATACGCAATCTCTCATTTCTCTTTGTTTTATATTTCATATTTCAATAACTTCATAGCTTGGGAATAAGAGTAAAATCAGTAATTTATCAGACTCCGTTTTCACGTAATTTTCTATCGGTAATATTCAAATCACAACGCTCCAATTTAAATTTTATACTTCTTATTATTATTATTAATTTTGCTATACTTGTTTTATATAATAAATTCATTTCTTTTACAATGCAATCTTTGCTTTCAGTAGGTAGCATTAGATATAGACCAATTCCTTCTCCTGATACAATTGTTTGTTGGGTTAATGATCGAATCATACCACGATCTGAGTGAATAGATTCTTGAAGGTGTTCTACCAGAGCTAGACGTTGTTAAATACAAATTTAGATTTCAGCATTGCATTGAGGTCTTGGCGCCCATTAAAACAACATAGCTTAGGCAAAGGTAAACAGTTACATTTATCACCCAACAGTTTGGGGCAGCCAACCCGTTACATTTGTCGCTACCAACATGGGGGCATTAATTAACATTACACTTGTACGCTCAACGTGGAGCAAAGTGAAAACGTTACAATTGTCACTCAACGTGTGGACTAGCAAAACGTTACAACTTCTTTGGGGATAAGTACAAAGTGTTCAAACAGCTTACTTTATTTTTAGAGATAACATTGTATATACAGGGTTAAAGGCATAGTGAAGTGGGCCAAATAGCCTCTTCGTTTCGCTCATGCACCCAACGACTGTGGAAGGTCAGGTACCATTGCGAATAAATCGCTACTCAGCCTGGTTTATGAATGTTAGGGGGGCTGGTAAAATTTTGGAAAATTTAGAAAATATGTTATTTTATATTTTTTGCTGTTTGTCGTCAGTGCATTGGCTCAACCCTCCTACACTCTCTCTTGGCATCGCCAGGCATAATTTGTAAATAGTGCTTGTTAATTGTAGTGAAGTAAGATATTTGGTGGTATTTGAAGGCCAGGTACCGTTGCGAACAAATTGCTACTCTGTCTGGTTTATGAATGTTAGGGGGGAGTGAGTGATGTTGGAATGAAAGCTTGTAGTTTAACGTGACCGTTAATCTCGCAACTGATATTCTCGAATTCCAAGATCGACTGATGCTGCCGAGCAGCACAGGGTGTCTATTATATATTAAAATAATAGGAAGAAACTTCACCTTTTACTAAAACTGAAATATCTTGACAAGTAGACCTAATTCTGCTACGACTAAGTTTGTTGGCTTGAGGCACTATGTACGCTACTACGCAGTATCCATTGAGCCTTAACTTACTGGATTATGTCATGTGTAGACCTCGGAATTTAGGGCAAATGCCTATTTTGTTCCTTTAAGGATGGAAAGCAGTCAATGAGATATCTTTGCGTTTCATTATTAGATATCAATTCCTATGAAGTTATTTATTTCCTGCTACTCTCGTTCTTCAGCTTTCCGATATCAAAGCATTTTCTCTTAGCGGCAAAACTTATGCAATTGCACGCAGTCATGAGATGGTGATCGCTGCCTATATCAACCCCACTGCGATTTCTCACATCCAAGAGAGATTTATTCCACCTTCTCTTGATAGCTAGGTGGTCTATTTGGTTTTGAGTACGAATATCTGAGGACACCCATGATAATTTGTGACACTCCATATGAGGAAAGATTGTGCCACCAATGACTAGGTCATTACTTGCACAGAAGTGCACCAGAAGCTTTCGATCTCTGTTCATGTTTCCTTATCCAGGTTGTCCCAACAGTAGTTCCAGTCCAAGGTTATCCGTGCCCACCTTCGCATTGAAGTCTCTTAGTAGTGTGTTTGTGCCGGTTCTGTGACCACCACCACCTCCCCACCTCACAAGATGGCGGCAGCCCGATAACTTCCGAACCCGTGGTCGGATTTTGACGAATGAGCTGTCATTGAACTCGGGCTGACAACCCCTTTCCAATGGACAACATATTTCAACCCCAAAATTGTAATTTTTTTAGAGAATCTCTCTTTCCAATTGACACATGTGAGAGTTTGAATGCCAATATGGAATGAAACGTTCTACATGAAGTGCATGTGTACGGTGGATAGCCAATATGAATTAACATGCTGGTTTTTTGTTTTTACACATGTCCACTCATAGGTTTGGTAAGAGGGCGGGCTTTTTAAAAGATGGTGGCTGTATTGTAACCTAACCCAACCTAACGGGTCCTTGTGGACGAGTCCTTGTGGATGAGTCCCTTTGGACTGATCCCTTTGGACTGGTTCCTACGGACTAGCCCATGAATTTATTTAAATTATGTCAAAGGGCCTAACTACATTTTGCGTGTAAAGCAGTGTGTTGAACTGACGTTGTTCACCAGTCCCCCACTACTATAATGTGATAACGATATGAAAGGAAAGTGACGAAATACATGTGAACACGTGTGAGATGACCTTATTACCGTCCTCCTAGTGAAACAAGTCACATCCTGTTTTGGTTCATACGTGAGAAAATGCAAGTTCATGTGCAATATGACCTAACACACACGTGTACACATCTGCACGTGCACGATAAGAGCTAACAAGTCACAACCTGTTTTGACAGTGGTGGGAATAAGGCTAGAGACATGTACGAGTAGTCAAATTACTCCGGCAGACAACCCCTTCCCTATGGATAACTTATTTCCACTCCAAAATAGAATCTACCCCTACTAGAGGGTGAAATAATAATTTTTAGGTGAAAGTCGCTTTCCATGTGCAACATGTGGGAGTTTGTGTGCCAATATGAAATTAAACTCGTTCCACATAAAGTGCATGCATACAACTGAATGCCGCTATGATTTATCATTTTTGCTTTTTGTTTTACGAAAACGCAATTGGGGTTTTTGTAAGAGGGCGGGCTTTTTGAATAATGATTTATAGATACGTTTTTTTTTTTACAAATTAACCAAAGATCCAAAAACTAATAGGTCATCGGTTTTTTAATATCTTATGAACTAAGTAAGCTAGGGACTTGCATGATGGGTCGTTGGACTTGGGGTGACGCCCTGTTTTTGAATGTATTATTCATTTTTTGTCAAAAGGGCCTTACTGCACTTTCGTTAATATCTCGCTAACTAATAATCACAGAGGGTCAAGTGAGGTGTCACAGGAATTAAAATGGCCAACCCCTCCCCATGACCAATGAATTTCCCCCCCCCCCCGAAAAAAACCAGCAAGGTCATTAACCTAAGATGTTATCAACTAATAATCAGAGAGGGACAAGTGAGGTGTCACATGACTCAGGATGGCCAACCCTTTTCCATGACCAACGAATTTACCCAAAATACCCAAAACAGCAAGGTCATTGACCTAAGATTTTATAAACTTATCAGTAGAGAGGGTCAAGTGAGGTGTCATAGGACTACGAATGGTTAACCCTTTCCCATGACCAATGAATTTACCCCAAAAATCCAAAACAGCAAAGTCATTGACCTGAGATTTTATAAACTAATAATCGGATATCAACATGTGAGGTGTCATAGGACTTAGAATGGTCAACCCTTTCCCATGGCTAATGAGTTTACCCAAACATACCCAATACATCAAGGTCATCGACCTGACATTTTATAAACTAATAATCGGATATGGACATGTGAAAGGTTTACAATGAGTGATGAAACATAGCTAGGTAGTGAAAGAATTATTTTAGGCTACATGTATGGTGACTGACAAATCTTTCACCATTGGAACTTGTTTTCAGATCAAACTGCAGTACAGAGAGAGTATAGGTTGTAGGTATGGGATAATAAATGACAAATGGTGTATACAAAATCTGATTTATCGATTCAAGAAATAAGAGTAGACAATCTTTAATTGATTGGTTAAAGAGGATAGCTAAAATCCAAAATGGTGACTATATCGAACTAAACTGATCCAAGCTGAATCAAACCCAACTAAACCGAACTAAACCGAAGCAAACTTAATCAAAAACAAGCCAATGGTTTAAGTGTAAAACTTGTGGGTGAATGTGGTCATTGGTAATGTCAGAAAGGAAAGGGATAACGCTCTACCTATAGAGGGTAAGGTAAAGCTAGTGCATGATGCTAATGCACACACACAAGTACATGAACCACACACAACTAACCTATACTGTTTTTATGGGTTGACTGTTAAAACTTGCTCAGTGGTTACTGGGACAAGATGGTCACTACACGCAACAAGCGTTAAATACTTGAGGCTAATAATCTACACACACACACACACACACAAACACACACTTGTTCTAAACTAAACTGTCTTGCTGACAGTGCTCACACTGTAGGCAGATGACAGAAATGCTTGGCTAACAGAAATACAATCATTTCCGTTTGTCTAATGTTACCAGCTAACCATTTTGTGCTGCAGTGGCGAGCACATGTGCCACTTACACTAGAGATTTTAACTCGATTTCAAGCTCTAAGTCCTAGAACGAATCAAACTAAGAAAGAAGGGCATGGTGGCGCATTGGTTAAGCTGTTATCCTTTCACTAAAGTGGACTAGGGTTTGATTTCAGGTTAATACGCATGCCATAAACATATAAAAAAGCAGAGATAATGTTTTAAACCGATTACACTCGTCTCCTTTCAAATTATTACTTGGATTACAAATACAAAGGTGGACTGGGTGTGATATACAGTTAATGCTGCCTATCACACACTAGCTGTAAGGAAGCCATATGTAGAATATACGGTGCAGGATACAATCCAGCAACTATAATTCGTATCTTGTGGAACAGAGAAAATGCACTTTTGCCTTGATGGATAACAAATGTGTGCAGACGAATGACCTACGCATTAGCCTACCAAGGGGTTATAACCACGAGGAGGAGGTGTGATTTCTATATTTTATTGTTTAGAGACATGGCTTTTGTAACCAGTAGATTTAATTGATTTAGTATTTTGTAAATATTTATTTTTGTAATTGTAAATACAGTAGTTAATTTTTTGTAAATAGTGGAAACCATTTATTTTTGTAATGGTAAATGTTAAATGTATAATTAAAGTTCTTTGGGATGAGTGTGCATGTCAATGATGTTTTTAGGGATAAATCGAGTGGTTGTGTGTTTCTTCTCAAAGACAGGCATGGTTGTGTGGATGTATGACTACACAGAAAGAGAGAGAGAGAGAGAGTGTAGAAACAGCCTTACCTGCAGTAGTAATAGTAGACCTCTATGTTTTGCATACACATAGACAGACTGTACGATCGCAATGGCCAAGCACTCACTTTAACACCATTTACAAAATCTTAAAATGAAAAAATCATGTTTCGCAAATATGAACTTTTGACATAAACAAAATAAAAATAAAATGTGTAAACAACAAATTGGAAAATCCATGTTTCCATATCATTAAATTCAAAAACTTTAAACTGACATTTAAAAGAAATGCAAATGGAAAATTGACAAATTGTAATGTGTGAAATGTGAAAATGAACAAATGGCTATCATTATTTTAAAAAAAATAAGAAACATGGTGCTGTATGGTTGAGGTGTGAATCAAACCCTACTTATTTTGGACCGCCCGAGACTGAGTATACTTGTTTATGTCCTCATACCACTTTTAAAATTTTGTGTTAAAGCTAGGAATTGAACCCAAGAGCTTGAAGGGGGAGACCAAGGTTAGAATATGTTAAACAGATAGTCTTGAATGTAGGGTGTAGTAGCTATATAGAGATGAAACGATTAGCTCGGGACAGGGGGCATTGAGATCTGCAGCAAACCAGTCAAAAGACTAAAGACTCAAACAACAACATGTAAGCTCACCAAAATAATGTTGTGTAACGGTAAATGTTAGTCAACGAACAGTAATGCATTAGTAAAACCCATGACACGATACCTAAGAGCTTTTCTAAAATTATTTTTGAAATGCCTTTAACCCTATATTAAACACCAAGTTCACAAGACTCATAACTGCAATGTTATGGTAAAACAAAACAAAATCTATATTTCAAAACAAGCAAGTGGTTTAATCAATGTATACTGGGAAAAGTTTTGTAAGCACTCAAGTCCACAAGACTAATTAAATTAGTAACTGTCAGGTTGGTCGAGTGGTTAAGGTGTTTAACTTAAGATCAAATTTTCTGTACAAGGAAGCAAAGGTTCGAATCCCTTACCTGACATAACTATTGACTTAACATTGCTTGGCCACACTGTATTATGATACTCGGTACACAAACCATAGACAGGGTGTATTGTTTAAGGCACTCTCTTTATGAACATAGTCAGAGACTGTTGATGGTTAACAATTGCATTAATAGTGGGACATGGGGATATCAATTAAGAAAAAACAGCCAATACCCATACAATATTTTTATTCATTTAGTTTTTTTTACAATAGTTACACACTGAATACAACTTTTTATCTCTTTACCATTGTTTGATATAGATTTTAAACACAACGCTTGTTGTAGATCCTTTTATAACTTTCTCCAGGTACTCTTGTTCTTAAAAACTGGGGAAGCTGCAATGGTTTTATAGACATTAAACCCTCATCCTCTTCTTTTTCATCATCATCATCATCATTATAAATATTATCTTTATAATTATTATAGTCATTGTCACCATCATTATCATCATCATCATCATCATCAACATCACTAGAACTATCCAATTCCTTTTTTCCATTTTCAAAAGGGACCTCTTGAATAGTCTGTGTTGCTTTCGATAGTGTTACGGTTTTATTGAACGTAGACAACTGTCCTAACATGACTTTTTGAGTAGATAAATGTTTTTTCACAAGGAAGTCGCTATGTTGAGTAACACTATGTTTTTGTTGGGCTTGCTTTTTCTTGTTCTTTTGATCATGTTTTGTTAACACTAACGGTGTTTCATTTGGTATACCACATTGATGAGTACCCACACTTAAGACCTCACCATGTTTACTTTTTAGATGACCTAGACATTTTGTTGTTCTTTGTTTTGAGCACTGCCAAAATATGATGCCATTCGCATTTTCTCGCTTATAGTTATAAGAGTACCCATGATACAGGGCATGTGGTTTACCTTTATTGGTTATAGTATATTCCATAGTAGCCACTGACTTGTATAGTCGATCCGCCTACTACAAAGGTCTGAACACTTGTGGTGAAAGAATGATGTTGTGTTGACGTTTTATGCAGGATGATGTTGGTGGCATATGTGGGTGGCTTATGTGGATGACATATGTTGTTGGCTTATTTTGGTGGCTTATGTTGATGGTTTATGGTGGTGGCTTATGTTGATGGCTTATGTTGGTGGCTTATGTTGATGACATATGTTGGTGACTTATGTTGATAGCTTATGTTGGTGGCTTATGGTGGTGGCTTATCGTGGTGGCTTATGATGGTGGCTTATGGTGGTGGTTTATGGTGGCTTATGGTGGTGGCTTATGATGGTGGCTTGTGGTGATGGCTTATGGTGGCTTATGGTGGTTACTTATAGTGGTGGCCTATGTTGGTGGCTTATTTTTGGTGGTTTACGTTAATACCTTATTTGTAATGGCTTATTTGACAAGTTATTTTTGTCAATGTATTTAGAGGATTTTTCTCTTGCTCTTGGAAAGTATCTCAACCCTTTTTTTTATGGTAGCATAATGCTTACCGCCATGTTTGTAAGCAACAACAACACACTAAAATTCCAAGAATCCAAAGTACTCTAAGGTTAATGATTGTCTCTCAACTCCATTCAACGCCTAGTCAAAAACATATATTTTTCACATTTTTCAAGAAAGGTAAATTGGGGAAGTAGGCTATATGTTTATACTAAAAATCATATCAAATCATATGCTAACTCCAACACCTACGTCTATCCCACTCTCAGTCAAAAAATATAATATTCTTCAAATTTTTCCAAAACAGTATTAGGAAAGTAGGCCATATTTTGAAAACTAATCATCCTATAAAGTCATATATAGACTCAAACCAATGGCTTTTATATCCTTAATCGTAAGAACAAAATATGGAATTTTTGTCATTTTTTCCAAAAATGTTCATTTTAAAACGGAGCTATATTTTGGAAACTAGGAATTTTACAAGAAAGTTTGTTTAACGTAAATGACAGGTATTTACCCCCCCCACTACCCACAAACCAAGTCCCAGGTCTCTGGGAAAAAATCCAAAAAAAGTTCAATTTGGAAAGTAGGCGATATTTTGAAAACTAATCATCCTAAAAAGTCATATATATACTCAAACCAATGGCTTTTATGTCCTTAATTGGTAGAACAAAACTTAACATTTTTTCAGTTTTTCAAAAAAAGTCCAATTTTCAAAATTGTCTATATTTTGGGAACTAAGAATTTTACAAAAAAGTTTGTTTAACGAAAATGAAAGGTCTTTACCCCCCTCTACCCAAAACATAAATTTCAGGTCCCTAGGACAAAAACTGTGCAGTAGGTTTTTTTTGGGGGGGGGGTTCTATATCCACCTCCACCTCCCCACCTCACAAGATGACCGGCCATAGCTTAACTTAACCTAGCCTAACCTAACAAAATGGCGGCCGTAGCTTAAACTAGCCTAACCTAACTAGATGGCGGCCGTAGCTTCACTTAACCTAACCTAACCTAACTTAACCTAAACCTACGAGGTGCGATCAAAATATTTTCAAGATGGTGGTCATAGCTTAACTGAACCTAGTCTAACCTAAACCTACGAGGTGTGATCATAAAGTTCCAAGATGGCGGTCGTAGCTTAACTCAACCTAACCCTACGAGGTGTGATCAAAAAGTTCCAAAATGGCTGCCGTAGCTTAACTTAACCTTTGATTGAATCCTGTTGATTGACCCCTTTTGATTGATCTCTGTTGATGTATCTCTTTGGACTGGTCCCTGTTGACTAGCCCCCTTTGGACGGGTCCTTTTTGAAGGGAGTCATTTTTTTAACGGGTCCCGGAGGACGGGTCCCTGTGGGCGGGTCCCTTTGACATAATTTGGATATAATGCAGGGATCAGTCCAAAGGACCCACCCACAGGGACCCGTCAACAAGGACCCGTCCTCCAGGACCCGTTAAAAAATGACTCCCTTCAAAAAGGACCCGTCCAAAGGGGGCTAGTCAACAGGGACCAGTCCAAAGGGATACATCAACATAGATCAATCAAAAGGGGTCAATCAACAGGATTCGTTAAGCTACGGCAGCCATTTTGGAACTTTTTGATCACACCTCGTAGGGTTAGGTTAGGTTGAGTTAAGCTACGAACGCCATCTTGGAACTTTATGATCACACCTCGTAGGTTTAGGTTAGGTTAGGCTATGTTCAGTTAAGCTATGACCACCATCTTGAAAATTTTTTGATCGCACCTCGTAGGTTTAGGTTAAGTTAGGTTAGGTTAGGTTAGGTTAGGTTGAGTAAAGATACGGCCGCCGTCTAGTTAGGTTAGGCTAGGTTAAGTTAAGCTACGGCCGCCATTTTGTGAGGTGGGGAGGTGGAGGTGGATATAGAACACCCCCCCAAAAAAAAACCTACTGCACAGCTTTTGTCCTAGGGACCTGAAATTTATGTTTTGGGTAGAGGGGGGTGAAGACCTTTCATTTTCGTTAAACAAACTTTTTTGTAAAATTCTTAGTTCCCAAAATATAGACAATTTTGAAAATTGGACTTTTTTGGAAAAACTGAAAAAATGTTAAGTTTTGTTCTACCAATTAAGGACATAAAATCCATTGGTTTGAGTCTATATATGACTTTTTAGGATGATTAGTTTTCAAAATATCGCCTACTTTCCAAATTGAACTTTTTTGGAATTTTTCCCAGAGACCTGGGACTTGGTTTGTAGGTAGTGGGGGTAAATACCTGTCATTTACGTTAAACAAACTTTCTTGTAAAATTCCTAGTTTCCAAAATATAGCCCCGTTTTAAAATGAACATTTTTGGAAAAAATGACAAAAATTCCATATTTTGTTCTTTTGATTAAGGATATAAAAGCCATTGGTTTGAGTCTATATGACTTTATAAGATGATTAGTTTTCAAAATATGGCCTACTTTCCAAATACTGTTTTGGAAAAATTTGAAGAATATTATATTTTTTGACTGAGAGTGGGATAGACGTAGGTGTTGGAGTTAGCATATGATTTGATATGATTTTTAGTTTAAACATATAGCCTACTTCCCCAATTTACCTTTTTGGAAAAATGTGAAAAATATATAATGTTTTTGACTAGGCGTTGAATGGTGTTGAGAGACAATCATTAACCTTAGAGTACTTTGGATTCTTGGAATTTTAGAGTGTTGTTGTTCCTTACAAACATGGCAGTAAGCATTATGCTACCATAAAACAAAGGGTTGAGATACTTTCCAAGACGAAGAGAAAAATCCTCTAAATACATTGACAAAAATAACTTGTCAAATAAGCCATTACAAATAAGGTATTAACGTAAACCACCAAAAATAAGCCACCAACATAGGCCACCACTATAAGTCACCACCATAAGCCACCGTAAGCCATCACCACTAGCCACCATCATAAGCCACCACCATAAACCACCAACATAAGCTATCAACATAACTCACCAACATATGTCATCAACATAAGCCACCACCATAAACCACCACCATAAGCCACTAACATAAGCCACCAGCATAAGCCACCAACCTAAGACATTAACCTAAGACATTAACCTAAGACATTAACCTAAGACATTAACCTAAGACATTAACCTAAGCCATTTACATAAACCATCAACATAGGCCAGCAACATAAGCCACCACCATAAACCAACAACATATGTCATCAACATTAGCCACCAACATAAGATATCAACATAAGTCACCAACATATGTCATCAACATAACCCACTAACATAAGCCACCAACATAAGCCACCACCATAAACCATCAACATAAGCCACCAAAATAAGCCAACAACATATGTCATCAACATAAGCCACCCACATAAGCCACCCACATATGCCACCAACATCATCCTGCATAAAACGTCAACACCATCATTCTTTCACCACAAGTGTTCAGACCTTTGTAGTAGGCGGATCGACTATACAAGTCAGTGGCTACTATGGAATATACTATAACCAATAAAGGTAAACCACGTGCCCTGTATCATGGTACTCTTATAACTATAAGCGGGAAAATGCGACTGGCATCATATTTTGGCAGTGCACAAAACAAAGAACAACAAAATGTCTAACTAACTAACCCCGTGGCACTACAGCCCTTGAAGGGCCTAGGCCTACCAAGCGACTGCTACCCAGCCAATTGGCCTGCAGATTTTGGGGTGACGCGTGGTCAGCGCGTCGGGTCCCCTCGGCCGTTAATCTTGGTTTTCGTGACCGGGGCACTGTCTCACAGTCAGACAGCTACTCAATTGTCCTCACGAGGCTGAGTGCACCCCGTTCCAACCCTCACGTCAGTTTTAAAATCCCTGACGGAGCCGGGGATCGAACCCGGGGCCTCCGGGTGAGAGGCAGGCGCGCTACCCCAACACCACGGGGCCGGCAACAAAATGTCTAGGTCATCTACAAAGTAAACATGGTGAGGTCTTAAGTGTGGGTACTCATCAATGTGGTATACCAAATGAAACACCGTTAGTGTTAACAAAACATGATCAAAAGAACAAGAAAAAGCAAGCCCAACAAAAACATAGTGTTACTCAACATAGCGACTTCCTTGTGAAAAAACATTTATCTACTCAAAAAGTCATGTTAGGACAGTTGTCTACGTTCAATAAAACCGTAACACTATCAAAAGCAACACAGACTCTTCATGAGGTCCCTTTTGAAAAGGAAAAAAAGGAATTGGATAGTTCTAGTGATGTTGAGGATGATGATTGCGCCACTTTTCTTCCCCCCTCTTACAATGTGTACGGCCAGGCCACTTATTTATACCCCAGAGGTTTGCTACCATGGAACTATTGAGAAACCCAGAGCCCAGAAATAATACACTGAATAAGAATGATATATAACCTCTATTAATCATGCATAACACTTACAAGTCATAAACATTTCAAAAATACAATACAAATTAACATACAAAGGTGTGGATATGACAAAATATCATTACTTACTTCATATGTGAGTTTTCTCCCTTTAACCATTAAAACGTTTTTAGAGATGTCATGATCAACCTTCTTAAGCGTCAGTAATTCTATTTTTCTCCAATATCATTTACCCTTCACGGTAATTGCCAACAAGAAACTCGATATTAGAAGGTACCCCTCAATTACAGTATTCGTAGACCTGATCCATAATACAATCATTTAGTAGAAATAATTCTTTACGATGTCACATAATATCCACAATATGGATAATGTCCAGTAGGACAAATTGCTCATCGTTCCCTAATTATTCCCTTAAAATCAGAATCCAGAAGCCGATCGATATCAAATCACAACCTCTCACAAACTGTCATGGTAGGTCACTCCTTGTACTCACTCCGTAACAGCTGACAAGCACTCAGTCTTGTAAGGAACAACAAACCGTCCCCAAGGAGACAAAAGACAAACGCAACGCAAAAGATCATTTCATCACAAAACTTCCCAAACGAATAAAATAAAGAATTACAGGCCCGAAGGCATACTACATAGAAAAGGGACCGAGAGATAATTACAAACAAAACATACATAAAAAATCCTTTTCCCAAGGACAATGTGAATGCCAACCCTGCTCGAAAACTCACGGGATGAACCAAAATAGAAATATTTAAGAACTTACTAACACGTGTGTACATAAAATAAAACAAGGGCAACGTACATTACCTTGACCAATACCGAGCAAAATACTTACTCGCACCATATCACAATATTCGAAGTAAACCTAACATACCATGACGACCAATCAGAGGTTCCTTTAAGTAGCATGGACTACATATTAAATTTAATAATAAAGGCACTCCAACTGCGACGAACATAAACATATCAGACAAACCTCATATATCTTGGTCATGAGCCTCTTATTCATTTCAGAGCACACGAAGTTAAAGTAATCACTGACTTGCCTTTTACAAACCAAAGTTATCTTAATATTTTAAAGCTATTCCAGACGTACTTTTTAGTTGAGTAGGCCATATTTCCGAAATAATGATTGGAAGTACCAAATAGCCCCCGGTCTATTGGCTTTCCGACGAGCTGCCCTGTCGTAACATAATACATCTTGTCTCAATAAAGTCCAACACCAAGTTGCTTTCATACAAAAACTCAATAACGACCTTCATTTTCATGCTGTACAAAACACATCTTCCTGACAACAACAACTCAATATACTAGCACGAAGAAACAGTTTATACCAGTTACAGCTAGGTCGCGCTTCGATCGGTCATCACTGCCGAAACAGTACACAGGTGGTCTCTAGCGGTGAAACTAAGAACCATTACATCAGTGAACTCATGCACGTTCAACTTGACACTCATCAGGGTACTTATTGAGGCGCAAAATAGAAATGCCTCAGACTCCCGCCCCTCAACCTTGGCGATGGTTAAGAACCAAGCCGACGTAACACTGTAATCCATTAAATATGTACCATTCCAGTTCCACAATTTTGTCGAAAAACAAGGTGGTTTTTTTTATATCACATGCATGAAATCTAATAGGTAGAATATCAAACTCTTCGTTGCCAAAGTTCATTCAATCCACACCATATAGACGTCTAGCATCTAGATCCATAGTAGAAGTTACAGAAAATTCCTTCCAATATACCATACATGCCAAAGGTAAACATGCATCTTACATGGGGTACAGTCTTTTCATAATACAGGTACAAAATGTAACACAATGATACAGAGTAAAGACATCTTCTTCAGACGAGTATGGATCCGTTTCCAGTTACTCGATGTAGGTGTCCATAATCCGGGCCCTTGGATATTTACACTTCCAACAAGAATCTTCTGCGCAGGCAAGTCCAGAATGAGTATACTGCAATCACAAAGTACTAGGCCAGAAAACGCATAGGAATAGCCTACAAATAAAAAGGTATACAATGAAATTATACATGACAATAGTTGACATAAATTTTAAACAATAAGGCAATCAGTTTTACAAACGCAAATCCTATCCCAAATAAAATCCACACCTTTTTACAATAAACCTTAAATTGACATAACTTGTAAGTATAATAGCATGTAAACATGAAGTTCGTTAGAAAAGAAAGAAAACAAGGATTGACGAACAAAAGATAAAAATAGTGAAATAATAACCGTCCCAAATGTAAAAGAATTATTTAAGCCAAACATATTTAATTCCCAAGAGAAAGATACTAAATCCAAGAAGAAAAAGAAAACAAAATACATAATTACTCCCAAAACAAAATATCCCAAAAGAACATTGGTATAAGTCCCATATCACACATCTGTCACAACTCATTTAGGCAACAACCAGGAGAAATGCACCCAAGAAAACCATTAACAGATTCGAAACCCAAGGAAAAAAAGAAAGAAAGACCAAGAAAGCAACAATAAACGAAGTATCAACTGACCACACGTGCAGACCTAAGAAACCCCAACACATTCACACACACATCTTTGCATAACCTCTAAATTCACCAAAGAAAACAGTTACTACCCACAAATATCCCCAAAATGTTCCACCTCAATATAAATAGGAGTTCGTTAAAACCGTGACACATTACCACAAATACCCTTTAACCCTAGAACTGCGGACCGTCTTCCAGGAAGACGGTGTGTTGATTAATCAAGTGCGACCGTCTCTCTGAAAGACGGTCTTGGAATTCAAATATAGTACTACTGTTAGCCTTCAGATGGCACTAATTTCAAGTTATGCTGGTTCCCGATGCTTTTATCTTTCGTAGTGTAAGTCTTTGGCAAACAAATGACAGTATGCAAGCTATTATTTGGCTGCAGAAGTGGAAGTACTTCCATGTTGATATTGAAGTTGCATTGAGGAAAATGGCCGCCAACTATATAGACGATTCAGAAATTTAGCACTTGATTTTTGACGATTCGTGTGATAGTATGGACGATGACAGTGATTATTGTGTGGATTCGTATGAAGATGGTGAATGTAGTGGCAGTGATACCGACGAACAGGATGTCACGCAAGTTATGGAAATCCCCATCAATGCAAGCGATGTTCCGACAGACCCTGTACACATGCCTAATGTTAGCCGTGAGGTGGTAAGTGTGAACTAGACTGATATTCAACCCGAAGAAAGTGACTTTCCAGGTAAAAATGTACCGTTTATCGTTCATTATCCTGGGCCTGTGAACTTGCCTCCCCGTAATCGCGTGCCGATTATGTACTTCAAAATCGAGAAATGTCATATTTTTGTAAAAGTAATTTCCTTTTTAGTAAATAACAGGAATTAATTGAAACTGGTTCTTGAATTAGTAACAAAAAACTATGAACTTTTCATTTATAATGTCTCTGATGAACATTTAACTCGGCAATATGGTTTTCTAGAGCAGAAAAGTCAATAATTTTTTATTTTTTATAAAATACTTTTTATAATTAATTCAAAGTGAAAAGTCTGAATGATTCACCTATATCAATATAATATAGAACAGTCTTTCAGCTTTATATTGGTATATGATAAGTCATATTCATGAACACAGTATGCTTACAGATACCAAATTCCTTTAGTGTGTACTTTATGGGAATTTACTGCAGCATTTGACAGATAAACCTGCAGCAGTTCTAGGGTTAAATAAACAATTACCTTTAGGCTATCTCGGATGAGAATTTCAACAAATTCACTTCAACGAAACAACGACCTTTACCAAATTAACCTCATCACACACACAACTCACCTGTAAGTACCTACTTCCTCAGTTCAACAAGCAATAATAAGTGCACAAGGTCACTACTCGGAGAAACTTTTTCAGAATGGTTAGTAAATACTTACCATTAAATACATATTCAGCTTATGTCACCTAATATTTGAGTCCCATACCTCCATATACGTTAGGATCTTAAGCTGAACAAGGATATTTTACCACAAATACCCTTTAAATAAACAATTACCTTTAGGCTATCTCGGATGAGAATTTCTACAAATTCACTTCAACGAAACAACGACCATTACCAAATTAACCTCATCACACACACAACTCACCTGTAAGTATCTACTTCCTCAGTTCAACAAGCAATAATAAGTGCACAAGGTCACTACTCGAAGAAACTATTTCGGAATGGTTAGTAAATACTTACCATTAAATACATATTCAGCTTATGCCACCTAATATTTGAGTCCCATACCTCCATATACGTTAGGATCTTAAGCTGAACAAGGATATTTTGACGACCCTATTTATATACTCGGCTACCATTGAAAACTTTTAAAATAAAACATAACTTGACCCATTAAAACAAGAAACAATAACAAAATCCCTCCCCAAATTAAAGAACAAATTAGAGATTCACATTCATACCAACACAATACACTAACGTACAATAATATCACCTTCCTCCAGAACCAGTATACAATTTTGAACATTCAAAGAAAAGGTCACATTACTACAAACACGCACCAAAGCATCATGTAGGTCATACACGATCTTGAAAATTCAAAATTATTACTGTAACACAAAACGAAATTCCTCTCCGTACCAACAAAATGTCAAAAACCATTTAGAAAATTCTAACCTTTCGCCTATACACCAACTTGACGCAAAACAATGAGTCACTATGGTCATACACAATGCAGAAGATTCCAAATAGAGACATTTATACACAATACACACAAATCCATCCATCGCTCATCAAACATACAATTCATACAAAACATACATACATACATAGTGTGTGTGGTTTCCAAAGATCAAACACAATTTTGAAAATAAATTGTGACAACCACCACAACATCGAACATACAATTCACACAGAAGATACATACATACATACATGTGTGTGGTTTCCAAAGATCAAACACAATTTTGAAAATACATTGTGACAACCACCACAACATCGAACATACAATTCACACAGAAGATACATACATACATACATACATGTGTGTGGCTTCCAAAGATCAAACACAATTTTGAAAATACAATACAGTACGTACAAGATCACCACAACATCTTCAGGAATAATGATTCATTCTGGCATCACACCCACGTCTGAGGTGATTATACGACCCACATAAGTCGCACCGCTTACCTTGATATGTATCACTCTCAGCATATCTCCTGTTGGAACGCCCCTGAAAATTATGGTATGGACCAGAAACAGGAACAACATCTTGACATACCTCTCCCTGAAATAAAGCATTATTAAAACCCTGAACAGGTTGTCTTCCTCCAGACTGCACAGCACTCGTCCACTGAAAAACAGGCTGAGATCCAATTTGCCCAAAGGTACCCTGAATAGAAGAACATGGTAGCGATGAATTTGCCATGCGAACAGCATCTGCCTTTTTAAACTTCTCAGCAGTAAGAACAAGATCATAAAACTCCTTATAAGTCTTAGGCCTAGCACACATGGTTAAACACAATCTATAAATGGGGTTAATTCCTTCGACTAATGAGGCAACGATCTGCTCCTCCGACAACTGAACAGCAAATACTTTAGCATAATACCTAACATCCACAAAATAATCGTTCAGTGTTTCATCCATTCTCTGTCCTCTGAATAAATAGCTTCGATGAAGATCTGACAAGGTGTACGGGGTAATAAAATAATTTAAAACTTCCATTTGAAAATTAATTAATGAATTTCCAGCTGACATGTTATTAATTAAGATCTCCCTAAGCATACCTGAAGTGCAAGGAAACACCATTCTAAATATTTGACGTTCGGACAGTCCAAACACCACAGCACTGTCTTTTAATTCTACAAATTTCCTAAGAAATTGCACCAATAAATCATTCTCCGTACCATTACAGATGTGAAAATTCTTTAAAATCAATGCTATCGGATTGGGTAACGTAGCAAATCTAACATTGATATCTGACATGACATTTCCAGGGTCACACACTTGAGAAGAATCTCCTAAATTCAAATTATGCTTCATCAAATTATGCTCGACAACATCAGTTACATTAATTAAACTTTCACTGGTTTGTACAGACTTCACACAACGAGAAATTCCAGAAGTTAGATTAATTGAGGCATTCGCACTATTTTCTCTCAATAAGGACCTAGATGACAAGCTGTATTCATAATTTAAATTGGCCTGGTCAATAATATTAGGCCTAGCTGAACATGACATATTTCTCGAAGGCTGACTAAACGACCTATTCCGATGCTGGATAACAGCAGGATTACTAATTCGTAAATCATTTATCGACAACACAGATTCTACATCTTCAACCAAATTATTATCCACATTCACTTCACACCGATTACTATTTTCAGAACCACCACCGATTGAAGACGCCAAAGATTCACTTTTATAATCACCGGTCACACCAGAAAACATACGTTCGTAAACAACAGCCAACCTATCACGCAAACTTGACAATTCATTTGCGAATGAAATACAGTCATCAACTTTTGACCAGACATTAATTAAATCAGCCAATCTCAATATCCAATGTAGAGCACGCCACCTTAATTTATTTCTCTGATATTCAGACGAATCGATAACACCATCCAACGAAGCACAATCACTCAACAAGTTTGAAACAGATGTAATGACACCAGACTTACCCTTTTCCCAATATTCGCTGTTAATAGGCGGGATATTTACAGGAGCATCACGTAAAGACCTCAAGACAGCCAAGTCAGCTTCCCTATTTGCCTGTGGAATCTTTCCACGAATCAAGATTTCAAACCCCAATTCATCTTTCCTCAGGTAATATATGTTTGGAAGAACTCGTTTTTCCATTTTTGGCACAATTAGGTACATGAAACACAAAGAATACACAAATTAAAAACATTCACCAAAATAAAACCCTATTAAAAATCTCATGCTTAAGGACATCGTCCTCTTTCTTAAGCCCAGGTCCTCAACAGTTCCAAAACTAACAAAAGTGATAAACCCAACCACGCTAATGCTACAACTGCGCCACTTTTCTTCCCCCCTCTTACAATGTGTACGGCCAGGCCACTTATTTATACCCCAGAGGTTTGCTACCATGGAACTATTGAGAAACCCAGAGCCCAGAAATAATACACTGAATAAGAATGATATATAACCTCTATTAATCATGCATAACACTTACAAGTCATAAACATTTCAAAAATACAATACAAATTAACATACAAAGGTGTGGATATGACAAAATATCATTACTTACTTCATATGTGAGTTTTCTCCCTTTAACCATTAAAACGTTTTTAGAGATGTCATGATCAACCTGCTTAAGCGTCAGTAATTCTATTTTTCTCCAATATCATTTACCCTTCACGGTAATTGCCAACAAGAAACTCGATATTAAAAGGTACCCCTCAATTACAGTATTCGTAGACCTGATCCATAATACAATCATTTAGTAGAAATAATTCTTTACGATGTCACATAATATCCACAATATGGATAATGTCCAGTAGGACAAATTGCTCATCGTTCCCTAATTATTCCCTTAAAATCAGAATCCAGAAGCCGATCGAAATCAAATCACAACCTCTCACAAACTGTCATGGTAGGTCACTCCTTCTACTGTCTCCGTAACAGCTGACAAGCACTCAGTCTTGTAAGGAACAACAAACCGTCCACAAGGAGACAAAAGACAAACGCAACGCAAAAGATCATTTCATCACAAAACTTCCCAAACGAATAAAATAAAGAATTACAGGCCCGAAGGCATACTACATAGAAAAGGGACCGAGAGATAATTACAAACAAAACATACATTAAAAAAAACCTTTTCCCAAGGACAATGTGAATGGCAACCCTGCTCGAAAACTCACGGGATGAACCAAAATAGAAATATTTAAGAACTTACTAACACGTGTGTACATAAAATAAAACAAGGGCAACGTACATTACCTTGACCAATACCGAGCAAAATACTTACTCGCACCATATCACAATATTCGAAGTAAACCTAACATACCATGACGACCAATCAGAGGTTCCTTTAAGTAGCATGGACTACATATTAAATTTAATAATAAAGGCACTCCAACTGCGACGAACATAAACATATCAGACAAACCTCATATTTCTTGGTCATGAGCCTCTTATTCATTTCAGAGCACACGAAGTTAAAGTAATCACTGACTTGCCTTTTACAAACCAAAGTTATCTTAATATTTTAAAGCTATTCCAGACGTACTTTTTAGTTGAGTAGGCCATATTTCCGAAATAATGATTGGAAGTACCAAATAGCCCCCGGTCTATTGGCTTTCCGACGAGCTGCCCTGTCGTAACATAATACATCTTGTCTCAATAAAGTCCAACACCAAGTTGCTTTCATACAAAAACTCAATAACGACCTTCATTTTCATGCTGTACAAAACACATCTTCCTGACAACAACAACGCAATATACTAGCACGAAGAAACAGTTTATACCAGTTACAGCTAGGTCGCGCTTCGATCGGTCACCACTGCCGAAACAGTACACAGGTGGTCTCTAGCGGTGAAACTAAGAACCATTACATCAGTGAACTCATGCACGTTCAACTTGACACTCATTAGGGTACTTATTGAGGCGCAAAATAGAAATGCCTCAATGATGATGATGATGATGATAATGATGGTGACAATGACCATAATAATTATAAAGATAATATTTATAATGATGATGATGATGATGAAAAAGAAGAGGATGAGGGTTTAATGTCTATAAAACCATTGCAGCTTCCCCAGTTTTTATGAACAAGAGTACCTGGAGAAAGTTATAAAAGGATCTACAACAAGCGTTGTGTTTAAAATCTATATCAAACAATGGTAAAGAGATAAAAAGTTGTATTCAGTGTGTAACTATTGTAAAAAAAACTAAATGAATAAAAATATTGTATGGGTATTGGCTGTTCTTTCTTAATTGATATCCCCATGTCCCACTATTAATGCAATTGTTAACCATCAACAGTCTCTGACTATGTTCATAAAGAGAGTGCCTTAAACAATACACCCTGTCTATGGTTTGTGTACCGAGTATCATAATACAGTGTGGCCAAGCAATGTTAAGTCAATAGTTATGTTAGGTAAGGGATTCGAACCCTTGCTTCCTTGTACAGAAAATTTGATCTTAAGTTAAACACCTTAACCACTCGACCAACCTGACAGTTACTAATTTAATTAGTCTTGTGGACTTGAGTGCTTACAAAACTTTTCCCAGTATACATTGATTAAACCACTTGCTTGTTTTGAAATATAGATTTTGTTTTGTTTTACCATAACATTGCAGTTATGAGTCTTGTGAACTTGGTGTTTAATATAGGGTTAAAGGCATTTCAAAAATAATTTTAGAAAAGCTCTTAGGTATCGTGTCATGGGTTTTACTAATGCATTACTGTTCGTTGACTAACATTTACCGTTACACAACATTATTTTGGTGAGCTTACATGTTGTTGTTTGAGTCTTTAGTCTTTTGACTGGTTTGCTGCAGATCTCAATGCCCCCTGTCCCGAGCTAATCGTTTCATCTCTATATAGCTACTACACCCTACATTCAAGACTATCTGTTTAACATATTCTAACCTTGGTCTCCCCCTTCAAGCTCTTGGGTTCAATTCCTAGCTTTAACACAAAATTTTAAAAGTGGTATGAGGACATAAACAAGTATACTCAGTCTCGGGCGGTCCAAAATAAGTAGGGTTTGATTCACACCTCAACCATACAGCACCATGTTTCTTATTTTTTTTTAAATAATGATAGCCATTTGTTCATTTTCACATTTCACACATTACAATTTGTCAATTTTCCATTTGCATTTCTTTTAAATGTCAGTTTAAAGTTTTTGAATTTCATGATATGGAAACATGGATTTTCCAATTTGTTGTTTACACATTTTATTTTTATTTTGTTTATGTCAAAAGTTCATATTTGCGAAACATGATTTTTTCATTTTAAGATTTTGTAAATGGTGTTAAAGTGAGTGCTTGGCCATTGCGATCGTACAGTCTGTCTATGTGTATGCAAAACATAGAGGTCTACTATTACTACTGCAGGTAAGGCTGTTTCTACACTCTCTCTCTCTCTCTTTCTGTGTAGTCATACATCCACACAACCATGCCTGTCTTTGAGAAGAAACACACAACCACTCGATTTATCCCTAAAAACATCATTGACATGCACACTCATCCCAAAGAACTTTAATTATACATTTAACATTTACCATTACAAAAATAAATGGTTTCCACTATTTACAAAAAATTAACTATTTACAATTACAAAAATAAATATTTACAAAATACTAAATCAATTAAATCTACTGGTTACAAAAGCCATGTCTCTAAACAATAAAATATAGAAATCACACCTCCTCCTCGTGGTTATAACCCCTTGGTAGGCTAATGCGTAGGTCATTCGTCTGCACACATTTGTTATCCATCAAGGCAAAAGTGCATTTTCTCTGTTCCACAAGATACGAATTATAGTTGCTGGATTGTATCCTGCACCGTTTATTCTACATATGGCTTCCTTACAGCTAGTGTGCGATAGGCAGCATTAACTCTATATCACACCCAGTCCACCTTTATGTTTGTAATCCAAGTAATAATTTGAAAGGAGACGAGTGTAATCGGTTTAAAACATTATCTCTTCTTTTTTATATGTTTATGACCTGCGTATTAACCTGAAATCTAACCCTAGTCCTCTTTAGTGAAAGGCTAACAGCTTAACCAATGCGCCACCATGCCCTTCTTTCTTAGTTTGATTCGTTCTAGGACTCAGAGCTTGAAATCGAGTTAAAATCTCTAGTGTAAGTGGCACATGTGCTCGCCACTGCAGCACAAAATGGTTAGCTGGTAACATTAGACAAACGGAAATGATTGTATTTCTGTTAGCCAAGCATTTCTGTCATCTGCCTACAGTGTGAGCACTGTCAGCAAGACAGTTTAGTTTAGAACAAGTGTGTGTTTGTGTGTGTGTGTGTGTGTGTGTGTGTGTAGATTATTAGCCTCAAGTATTTAACGCTTGTTGCGTGTAGTGACCATCTTGTCCCAGTAACCACTGAGCAAGTTTTAACAGTCAACCCATAAAAAACAGTATAGGTTAGTTGTGTGTGGTTCATGTACTTGTGTGTGTGCATTAGCATCATGCACTAGCTTTACCTTACCCTCTATAGGTAGAGCGTTATCCCTTTCCTTTCTGACATTACCAATGACCACATTCACCCACAAGTTTTACACTTAAACCATTGGCTTGTTTTTGATTAAGTTTGCTTCGGTTTAGTTCGGTTTAGTTGGGTTTGATTCAGCTTGGATCAGTTTAGTTCGATATAGTCACCATTTTGGATTTTAGCTATCCTCTTTAACCAATCAATTAAAGATTGTCTACTCTTATTTCTTGAATCGATAAATCAGATTTTGTATACACCATTTGTCATTTATTATCCCATACCTACAACCTATACTCTCTCTGTACTGCAATTTGATCTGAAAACAAGTTCCAATGGTGAAAGATTTGTCAGTCACCATACATGTAGCCTACAATAATTCTTTCACTACCTAGCTATTGAACCCTTATTAATCTGCGATAAATAAGTATTCATGATTTATTATTATTATTACTGCAGCCCAGGCAGTACTTATGGATGGTGACAAGAGGAAGGCAAGTTAGCGTGTTGCAATGATTGCCACAGAAACCGAGTTCGGTAGCTATTCTTGAAAACGGCCGGGTAAGCTGAGTTCAAGGTCAAATTGTGTAACAACATGCACCAGAATTGGAATCATAAAGGGATGGTTACGAGTTTCTTCAACCGACCTACGATTGAATCACCCAATCAGGAGAGACCAAGCCTAAACCACACGATGGGTGGCGTCACTGGTAAAAAGCGCGCGGAATTGATTATCTAAAGAACCGCCAATCCGAATTATCTCCGCATGAGGACGCTGAGTCGTTTGAATTAAATGATGATGATTGACACTAGTCCCGTGTGTGTGAGATGAAAACTCTTGAAAATTTTTCTTAATTCACCCCACTCCTCCTCACTCTGTCAGTTTCCAATAAATTGATCGACGAGACGCTGTTTCGATGACAACTGTTTAAGCTCTGGTGAGCTAACTTCACGCCAGTCTGCGTGGTGATTTTAAAGTACTCTAATATTATCTTGAAGACAACTATTTTCAGCTCTTAGGGGGCAAGACTTGAGTAACATTCCAATTAGCGCTCAGCGAGATAACGACTGCGAGTCAGGCAGATTTAAAACTTGTATTGTCAAACCAGTGACGATGGGTTTGAAGTGTACATTTCATGTAAATTTTTACTGTATTATTTCAAGTGTTGTATTGTGCGTGTGTAAACGAGAGCTAGGGAAAGTCTTCGTTGATTAATCGCATAGGACAATTCGTGGGCGAAATTAGTAACTCACAAGCGATTATAGCCAGGTCAAATTATAATAACATTGAACTTTTCTTCCAAAGAGACTACGCCAAGATGTCCGACGTGTGGTCAGGAGCTGGAGTGATGTCCGACGCTTCTACGAAGACAACGATGGAGTGCTAATTTCCCGTAGGGAAATGAGCCGAGACGCAAGTCATATGTTCTGCAAGCTGATACGGTGATGTACAAAAATTGATTATTCAATATGTAGTTAGATTGGCGGGGGAACTTTGTAAATAGTTCATTTTAGTCTTTTTCTTGTTTTAGAGTGTTTTTTTGTACCGACACTAATGTTTTAAATGTACGTTGGCGCGTGGCCAAAGTTGTTTATTGTGTATTTATTTTTCTTTGGAGTCATATTTAATGTACACGGCGTGTGTACGTGATTTTATCCATGCGAATGCGAAACCCGTTACATTCGATAAGTGGTGCTTTATTAAAGTTCATTTTTTGTTGATAGGAAAGGGAGATAATTACTGTAAGATGTTTGCTGAACAGGTTATTATTCATATTAGGGTTGCCTAGCGCAACAAATTTAAGATGTAATTGTAGAACACCTTAGTTCTAATTTTTTGAGTCCTTTTCAGGTTTGATAGTCACTGGCATCGAACGGAGGCGCCAGCAGGTGGAAAATATTTATGTCGTTTTATTTCAGGGTCTGTCAAACCCATACGTGTGATCTTGTGTGTGTTATTGTGTCAGGTGTGTGTTTTGATTCTACGTGAAGAGGGGTAGAGGTCCTACCGCCCTCCTATTTTGTTGTTGTTGTATTTTTGATGGAAAGGCAGGGTGCTCTGAGGAGAACGCTGTTCCTTGTCCATATGCTGATTCTTGGATTTCCTAGGGGAAATGCTGAGATATATTTTGTTCTGACACACACACGTATTATTGTGCTTTGGGGCACGCTTCTTCGAGACTGGATCCCGTGCCTTGGGAGGCCGAGGTTATTTTGACACGCGGGTTGACAGATATGCAGATTTCCACGAATCGCCCGTCTTGCCTGGTGACTTATTTTGTTAGGCAGTCCTATTTTCCGACTGGCCCCTTTAAGCTTTCATTTAGCAAACCTGTTCTTTTGTGATGGTTATTTTGAACCATAATTAATTGGGGAGTTCGCCATGTTTGTGACGGATTATTGCATGTCGTATGGATGGAATATTGTGTTCATAATGTAAATGTTGGCTCTGAGCCTAGTGATTGTTTACGACTCAGTTCATGTAATTTTGTATGTGACACCCGTGTGGTGAAGTGGTAGTATACTTGTAAAAATGACGGTGGTCATATGTGTATTTGTTTTGTTGGTCACGTGGTAACTTACTTGTGTTGATTTGTGTGAGAAGTCTTTTAGGCAGTAATGTTTTGCTACGGCATGTTTTGAGTCCAATTTCATGCGGAAATTATTGTGTTGTTTATTTTAAGTATAGGAAGTGTCGGTTTAGTTTTAAGGGTTGTATAGTTGTTCCCCGCGTCTGTCTAGCTCTAAGTAATGCGGATTCGTCTTCTGAAAGTTTATTCCGGATGATGACGAATCATGCATTCAATTGTACTCATCGTGAAGCATGTAGAACAGCACTCGCGCATACATGGTCATTATTGTTGATTCTTTTGGGACACTTCGTCCGAGTAATAATCTCTCCTGAGATTTGGCCTAGTTTTGGCGATTTAATTGATTCAGTGGGAGTCATTCTGGGAGTTTCGTTTGTTAATTCTTATTGTAAATAGCTGATTTGTTATTAAATTCATTTGTTATAACCCTGACTTCACTTTTTCCTGCATGTTATTTTGTTATATGTTACCCAGCATGTTAATGAAGCGCTTAAACAACAACTTACGATATGGACTGTTACACCCCCCGAAACTGAGTCTCATAAGCTTCTTTGCAAGGGTTCACTATGTTTCATCACTCACTGTAAACATTTCACATGTCCATATCCGATTATTAGTTTATAAAATCTCAGGTCGATGACCTTGATGTATTGGGTATTTTTGGGTAAATTCATTAGCCATGGGAAAGGATTGACCATTCTAAGTCCTATGACACCTCACATGTTGATATCCGATTATTAGTTTATAAAATCTCAGGTCAATGACCTTGCTGTTTTGGATTTCTGGGGTAAATTCATTGGTCATGGGAAAGGGTTAACCATTCGTAGTCTTAAGACACCTCACTTGACCCTCTCTACTGATAAGTTTATAAAATCTTAGGTGTTTTGGGTATTTTGAGTAAATTCGTTGGTCATGGAAAAGGGTTGGCCATCCTGAGTCATGTGACACCTCACTTGTCCCTCTGTGATTATTAGTTAGCGAGATATTAACGAAAGTGCAGTTTGGCCCTTTTGACAAAAAATGAATAATACATTCAAAAACAGGGCGTCACCCCAAGTCCAACGACCCATCATGCAAGTCCCTAGCTTTCTTAGTTCATAAGATATTAAAAAACCGATGACCTATTAGTTTTTGGATCTTTGGTTAATTTGTAAAAAAAACGTATCTATAAATCATTATTCAAAAAGCCCGCCCTCTTACAAAAACCCCAATTGCGCATTCGTAAAACAAAAAACAAAAATGATAAATCATAGCGGCATTCAGTTGTATGCATGCACTTTATGTGGAACGAGTTTAATTTCATATTGGCATACAAACTCCCACATGTTGCACATGGAAAGCGACTTCTACCTAAAAATTATTATTTCTCCCTCTAGTAGTGGTAGATTTTATTTTGGAGTGGAAATAAGTTATCCATAGGAAAGGGGTTGTCTGCCGGAGTAATTTGACTATTCGTACATGTCTCTAGCCTTATTCCCACCACTGTCAAAACAGGTTGTGACTTGTTAGCTCTTATCGTGCACGTGCACATGTGTACACTTGTGTGTTAGGTCATATTACACATGAACTTGCATTTTCTCACGTATGAACCAAAACAGGATGTGACTTATTTCACAAGGAGGACGGTAATAAGGTCATCTCACACGTGTTCACATGTATTTCGTCACTTTCCTTTAATATCGTTTTCACATTGTAGTAGTGGGGGACTGGTGAACAACGTCAGTTCAACACACTGCTTTACTCGCAAAATGTAGTTAGGCCCTTTGACATAATTTAAATAAATTCATGGGCTAGTCCGTAGGAACCAGTCCAAAGGGATCAGTCCAAAGGGACTCACCACAAGGACTCATCCACAAGGACTCGTCCACAAGGACCTTTCCACAAGGACTCGTCAACAAGGACCCGTCCACAATGACCTGTCCGCAAGGACCCGTTAGGTTGGGTTAGGTTACACTACAGCCACCATCTTTTAAAAAGCCCGCCCTCTTACCAAACCTATGAGTGGACATGTGTAAAAACAAAAAACTAGCATGTTAATTCATATCGGCTATCCACCGTACACATGCACTTTATGTAGAACAACGTTTCATTCCATATTGGCATTCAAACTCTCACATGTGACAATTGGAAAGAGAGATTCTCTAAAAAAAATTACAATTTCACCCCCTAGTAGGGGTAGGTTTTATTTTGGGGTTGAAATATGTTGTCCAATGGAAAGGGGGTGTCAGCCCGAGTTCAATGTCACCTCATTCGTCAAAATCCGACCACGGGTTCGGGAGTTATCGGGCTGCCACCATCTTGTGAGGTGGGGAGGTGGAAGTGGTCACAGAACCGGCACAAACACACTACTTCTCTTATTATAATCAATATAATGTATTTTCTTCTAATGCTTTGCACTGTTGTCTGGAGTTCTGAATATTGCACGACCGAGCATTTCTCATGCTTCCCTTGAATCTGGCAAGGATGATTCTCGAAAACATAGGGTTCCAGTCTATCAAACTGTTTTTCACTCATTTACTCAAGAGCAGTCCCACTCCTTCCACATACGGGTCATTTTCATTTGATTTCCAAGAGTAAAAAAGGGTTTGCCTACTCAAAGTCTGCCCTTCTCCAAACTCATTCCAACATGGGGGCATGGTGACGCAGCAGTCAAGTTGTTTACCTCTCACCAAGGCGGACCGGTTTTGATTGATTGTCGAAGTGAAATGACATGTCCTGTGGTTCGGATTCCTCGTAAAAAGGAGTAGTCCAGTAATTTGGTGACGGTAAGTAGTCGATTCAGGAAATAATTGCTGAAGATTTTTTCTCGACGGTTCTATATGTTTTTGGGGGTGCTGAATCTGAAAATCCAGCTATCAACTAGATTTAGATATGGCTTCACCATAAAAATGGTGAAAACCCATACAATTTTGGAATTTGTTTTAGTTTTTTGCTTATAACTCCAAAACGACAAGTCCTAGAGAAAAATTACTTTTTATCAAAAGTAAAGCTGATAAAATTGCCTATGGAATAAGACTAGAAACAGCTCGCAAGCTTTTTGTGTTTGGCCGCTAGAGCTCGCTACACATTGACCATAGTTTTCAGGCTATCCAAAATCTTCATATTTCAGAATTTCAAAGCCTAGTATACCCCACCAGGCTAGTGAGTACCGCAATTTAGCCCCCTGACCCCCCCCCCTTAAACAGGTCACTCCGGTTCTTTCTTTTGTATGGATAGAACGCAGGTCGTTCTTTTGTCAAGGACGCCATGTTGCCTCTCTCCCCCTCTACGCCTTTCTTGGTTTTAGGTCCCATTCCCAAACCCAAACAGTCACACAGTGAGTTGCCTTCCAATTACCAAGTAATTTCATGCAACCTTAGCCTAAATAGTTCTGCAATCAATGGAAATCAGGTCGTCATCGTTGTCGGAAGTGTATATCTGAGCGTTGCTGCAGTGGCCCTTACAGGCTTTCGCACATTGTAGAGCAAAACAACTCGGCTTTTTTGCAGCCGCAGTTACGATTGCAATCCTGTGTCCACTTGCAGGCAACAAGACGCAACAGCTTGTCCGGTGCACATGGTTGCACGGTTGTTTTCAGCATCAGTCTGTTGTTGGTCAAGTACCAACCCCAGTGCAAAGGGTTTTTTGGTGTTGCCAAGAAATGCCTGAAATTGGTGATATAGCCTACCCTGTGACAGTGCTGGTGTGCAGCGGACTCTGTTGAAGGTAGCGTAGCAATATTAAACCTCGTCTTGAATGCGGACTTTATACGCGTATAATGCTTGTACCGCTCAGCATTAAGTGACTCTTCGGACCTTGTATCACCGTAGAGAGCGACGAGGTACTGTTCTCCTGATTGTTCAATGGTCTCAGGATCGCAGAGAGAGTCCTTGAAGGCCTCGAGAGTGGTTCCTAGAGCAGGGTTTTTAATGAGAGCCTTGACAAATTTACTTTTCCCCTTGTTATATAGCGAAGATGTCGTGTCACAACCACTCATAGCATGGATAAACAAAATATGTTCTGCTACAAGCGGTGTGATAGCGCTGGGTGGGTGGTATCACGTCGGTTGCAGATTCTGTCTCCCAGGTTTCAGGAAATATACATTTGAGTCTGTGGGGAGCCCAATCATGATCACCAAAAAATCAACTGCTTTTCTCCTCCCCAGCTAGTGTAGATGTTGGTAAACATCGCCACAATAGCCCTGTTTCGTCAGCATTGTAAATATGTTCAGGTGTTAAATCATTATCAGCCACGATTTTCTCAAACTCATCTTTAGACGAGAGACCGTTGGCAGTAGTAACTATGAGATAGTCTGCATCTTCTGCCGTCTGCTCACACCTGATTTCCTTGTCAACTTGTTCAAACTTCTTCATCAACATCTCAATCAGCCAGGCCTTGTTTTTCAGAATTTGACAAGAAATTGTCTTGAGATACTGTTATAGTCATGGTCTCATTGATGATGTCTGTCGAAATTTTCTTGGTTTCTCTTCTCAAGCGCTACACATTTTTGGTGCTCTGTTTCGGATCAAGATACCCATCGAATACCACAGCAGTGGTTGATGACGAGTAATGGGCTTTTACATAATCCACATACCGAGAGCAAGTTTCTCCAAAGGTTACATCTTTCTGCTAAACTATGCGACGAAGCAAGAAGCCCTTCCTGGAACTGTATTCCCACGACAGGTTTAAAGGATTTATACAACGTGGATTTGGTTCCTTTACTCACGCCTCCCTCATCCAAGAGGGACATGGGATACAGTGTGAGCTCGAAGCATAGGAAATCTTTGAGTTCTTCGTCCGATTCTTTAACAACTGCCATTCTGTGGAATATGACAGTTGGGTTAATGACAACTGGTTGATCGTGCACTGTTCTTCGTGGCTACAAGATCGCACTCTGACATTACATTTATAGTTTTTGTTCGCCATCTGCTTCATTCCTTCACTCCCTACTTATCATGCTAAGTGACAGTCGATTTAGTCATCTCCCACATTCCCTGATCTGAGGGACACTAAATTAGAAGTTGCTGGGAAAGTAGGGGTTCTTCGAAAATGGTGTTCCTATCAGCTTTGTCCCGTACAACTCGAGAGTTTCAACTGTCCACGTACTGTTCTGAGGTACTGATATTGACACCACAAAAGCTCTCCATCACCTCACACACGTGGCGCAGTGCAGGCATTGCCTGAGTTCATCTCGACAAAACTGTAGGACTGAAGCCTCTAAGCCGACTCAAGCCACCATCACTTTTGATATATTTCATAAGGGTGCTTTCGATCGTCAAATCACTCCAGGTGCCACACTACACCTTATCTGTTCGACGAACAGTGAAGACTCCATCAGTGATTAAAGCTTTACACTCTTCTGGCGTCATAATGTTGTCGAGATCCTTCATATCCTGGAGATACAGATGACTGTTTTTAGCATGTAAAATGTCCACTGGCATGAAAGAAAGGAAGCATGTTGTAAATAGTTTGAAGATGAAGATTCCAATCTCCTAATCTCTCTGCCTCGATAAACATTTTCATGAGGGTAACCATCTCAAAATATTGAACACACAGTTTTGCATTGGGCCCCTGCTGAGCCACCTGTTGAAGTTTATCAGCAATTTGATCTGAGAATCCTCTTAGAATGTCGTCTTAGGTGCACAGAGAACATCAGTCATGTCATAACTAAACAACAGTTACATTATTTTATTGTTTTCTTCAGGGCAATTTCCATTGTTTATAGCTATTTTGGCTAAGGTTTTTGAAATAATAACACACATTTGAATCAACTCACTTGATAATTGGAAGGCAACTAACTGTGTGACTGTTTGGGTTTGGAAATGAGACCTAAAACCAAGGAAGGCGGAGAGGGAGAGAGATGCAACATGGCGTCCTTGAAAAAAGAACGACCTACCTTCTATCCATACAAAAGAAAGAACCGGAGTGACCTGGTTAGGGAGGGGGGAGGAGTCAGGGGTTTTAATGACGGGACACGCTAGACTGGCGAAGTGTACTATGCTTTGAAAGTCTGAATACGAAGATTTTGGATAACCTGAAAACTATGATCAATGTTTAGCGAGCTCTAGCGGCCAAACGAAAAAAGCTAGCGAGCTGGCTCTAGTCTTGTTTCATAGGACATTTTATCGGCTTTTCTTTTGATAAGTTATTTTTCTCTCAGATTCGTCGTTATGGAGTTATAAGCCAAAATCTAAAACAACTTCCGAAATATTATGGGTTTTCGCTATTTTTATGGTGAAGCCATATCCAAATCTAGTCGATAACTGGATTTTCAGATTCATCACCCCAAGAAACATACAGAACCGTCGAGAAAAATTCTTCAGCAATTTTGTTTTGTCCAAACTACCAAATGACTGGATAGAGGTCCCGTGGCTCATGATTGTGAAGTTTATCAGTGCCCTCAAATTGCGGAAATGGATGACATAATGACCCGAGTGGCACAAGTAATTGGGGAAGGAAAGATGAAAGCAATGGTGTTTGCAGATGATTTGATGATTTGGGGAAACAAGGAGGAGGAGGTACAGGAGCAGTTGGACGTGTGGGAAGGAGTAACACAAGGATATGGGATGAAATTTAGCATAAATAAGGGTGAGATGGTGATCACAACAAGGAAGAAGGAAAGAACTACAATGGGAATAACAATTGGTAGGGAACAGCTGAAGAAAGTGGAGAGTTTCAAGTATCTGGGAAGCCTGATACAAGATAATGGAAGAAACGATAGAAAAATAAATGAGCGGGGCAGACAAGCAGGAGCATTCCGGAGGAGTGTGAGAAGCATTATATGGAGCAAGGATGTCCCTCTGAACAGCAAAAAGGCCCCATATCTTGACGATAAGATTATATATTTCAGATATAATTTCTTGTCCAAGATTATATGTTTCAGATATAATTTCTTGTCCACAGTTTTATTTTATTTTTTTATTTTTTTGGCGTATGGCTTTTAGTGCCGGGAGTGTCCGAGGACATGTTCGTCTCGCCAAAGTTAGTAGCTGCTTCTATGCGGACACCCATGGGGTGAGCTACAACAGTTTTATTTAACACCTCACTCGTAATGCCATCCTCCCCCGGGGCTTTATTATTTTTTAGTCTCTCCATGGCTTCCTGCACTTTATGAATGGTTGGTGTTTCTTTATGTGGTTCTATATTCATTATCTTTGGATATGTACCACATTCTTCTTCAGTCCTTACATTTAATAACTCTTCAAAATGTTCCTTCCATCTATTGATAATATCAACTTCGTTGTCTAATATTTTCCCCTGTTTGTCTCTACATCCAGTAAGCCTAGGTTGATACCCTTTCCTAAACCAGTTAACTTCTGTATAAAATTTCCTCACTTCGTTTTGTTGTTTTCTCTCTTCTATTCCATCTAACTTTCTCAATAACATTTCCTTCTTTTTCTTTTTACATAATTTTGTTGCTTTTCTCCTATATGTCTTGTATCTTTCTCTACTTTGCCTTGTATCTCTTTGTAACATTAACGTCCTTGCTTCATTTTTCTTGTCCATTGCTTCTTCACATTCTTTATCAAACCATTCATTCTTTACTCTCTCTCTAGTTCGTAATACTTCCTGGGCACTTTCTTGAATTGCTGACTTAATATCGTCTAATTTCTCTTAGATATCCAGAGCATTTGTTGTCTGCAGTCGCCTTTTAATCTCCTCTTTAAAATTGTTTACTTTCCTTGGGTCGTTCAGAGCTTTTTGGTTCCACTTCTTTCTTTCTGATGGTTGTCTCGTCTGTGCGTCAGATAGTTTTTGCCTTATTACAGCTTTGACCAAGAAATGGTCCGAATCACAATTGGGTCCCCTGCAGGCATGCCCATCAATAACGGACGAAGTGTGTCATGCTCCCACCAAGACATGGTTTATTTGGTTTACTTGGTCACTTCCGGGTACCTGCCACGTGCCCTTATGGATGTTCTTATGATTGAAATAGGTGCTCCTAATAACCAAATTATTTGCTGCAGCCAAGTGGCCGAGCAATATACCATTTCCACTTGTCTCATCATGTAATGAATATCGTCCTGCTACCTGGTTCATAAAGTCTTCACGTCCAATCTTTGCATTGAAGTTACCAAGAGTAAGCAACTGGTCATATCTGGGCGCACTGTCAATCACAATCGTTGGTTCGTCATAAAACTCATCTTTACAATCCTCTTTTGCATCTTCTGTTCGTGCATGTGCTGAGATAATTGCCATGCTTCTAAAGCGCCCTTTCAATCATAGTTGACATAGTCTATCACATATACTGTAGGTTCAAACCCTAGAACACTTTTCCTTATTTTCTGATTTACAATAAATCCCCGTGCCAAATAATCCCGTTCTTCTTTCTGGTCGACTATAAAATAAAATCTATCTTATCAGCTCTTCCTCTTCCATTCCATCTCATCTATTGTAGCGCCACTAAATCCAATCCAAATTTATTAATCTCTCTCCCAATTTCTTGCATCTTCCCTGGTTGTAACATCGTTCTTACATTCCAAGTAGCCATTTCTACGTCCATTTTTCCTATGCGTGTCCTTTTAACTTGCTTTGGTCGTCGTTCAAAAGATTCGTCCAGCTATTCTGTGTTTGGTCCTTCCCAATAATATATTTTTTACCGAGTAGGGCTGTTAACCTCACGCCTAACCTCTACCAGAGGATGGGGATATTGTTCTCGAGGCATCCAACCTCTAGACAAGCTGCCTTCACCATGGCTTTGGAGCCTTGTCTGCCCCTTCCTATCCTGAAGTGTCTCTTCCGCCTCCTCCTTCGTTGGGACTCTCGCTCCTCTTCTGCATTTGGAGTCGTTGGATATCTTCTTGGGTTGCTTCTTAGTCTGGATCTTCACCTTTGGCCTGCCCAGCAAGGGAGACCCTGCCAGTAGCTATGCTACCGCGGGCATAGCCTGATGGATCATTAGACCTTGCAAGCACTCTCACCACGTCAAGGTCATGCAACTCTTAGAGAGTGTGAAAATTCATCTGCTCGCTATATTACTAGTGCTCCATCCCCATTAATTAACTGAGACCTCGTGTATCATTCCTGACATAAGACATTGGTAAACCGGTCGACACAGACGATACAACGCAACGAAAACAAATTATGAAACCCTCCCCCTCACAAGTATCAAACCCCAACTCTTACAATCCGCATTCCAACGTGTTACCATTTCAGCCACGGATGCTTACACATTATAGGCATTGCAGAATTCATCACAAAGATGAAAGTGACAACTTTTTTTGCATTGGACACTTGACTTTCTTTATCTAAAACGTTCTTACCGGTTCGCATACTTATCTTTAGTTGTCAGGCATAAGAAAAAAAACGTTCATGTTCTTTTTTGTTGTGATGGCTTTGAAATGAGCAGCCACTGCCACCTCGATCGCATGTCCTAGCCACCTGAGTATCATGGGTAGCGGAAACAACATTACGTCATAGAGCTATAAGAATTAGGAATAGTGTGATATTCTCGCTGCATTTTATCTGGAGTAGAAGTGGGATGCCACGGAAAACCACACTTTATTTTGCTTGTACAGTAGAAGTCCGATAATCCGGCACGTTCAGGACAGGCTCGGTGCCGGACTACTGAAAATTCCGGTCTATCGGGTGGTGCCCCTTCTTTTTTGTGTAGGCTTTGCCGTAAAACAAATGTACTTTGTTATTTAACTACATGTATATAAATCGTAATTATAAGAACAATTAGGTTAATACATAATTAAACTACAAATACAGTATGCAAATACAGTACAACAAAGTTTATTTTACATTTCATATAATGTATGTACACGTACTGTAAAACATATTTCACTTAGATTTAGAAAAGTCACGAATGTCTTTTTGTTTTCTTGACTTTTGGCGTTTAGTATAAAATTTATTTCTAATGATATGGAAATCAATAATTTCTGAAGCACTGTAGCTAGTACTAGCCTCAGCAAAAGAGATAAACTTATTTAGTGATTCTGCAGCTTCTGCCCAGCTGATTTTTTCCTTTTCTTCCGTTTCGGCATCTGAGTCACTTTCTTCGAGATTTTGAGTAGGCTGAGGGTTTACTACACTGTTGATAATGTCCTCATCGGTTAGTTCTTGTTCAACAGGCTCATTCTCGTCGATTAGAAGCCACTCCTGTACCCCATCTTCAGGCAGGTTTTTCAAGGGATTGTCAGCACTTCTAACGACATCCAAGACTTTGGTCAGAGCGTCTTGATGGTTTTCTTCCTCATCAGTCTGTAGAGTTAGGTCAGATGCAGGGTCTGCAGCTGGCCAAAGTTTTCTCCAGCATTTTTGGAGTGTTGTATATTTTACCAGGTTCCAAGACAGTGCAATAGCATAGACGGCATCTTTTACTGTAAACTTTTTTTGAAAATCAGTCACGTCACAGTCGGCATTTAACAGGCCTTCAATAAAAGACCTTCTATGAATGAAAATCCACAGCCTGCTTCCAGTCTCCGACCGGGTCAGGAATGGAATGAATGAAGCCCCCATCTAGCGGCGAGGGTATGAACTGTGCCGGCTGCCGAGGCCTGACGCACTCCTCTGGGGCAGTGATTAAATGAATGACAGATGAAATGAAATGATAGCGGAGAGTGTTGCTGGAATGAAATTTTGACAGGGAAAACCGGAGTACCCGTAGAAAAACCTGTCTGCCTCCGTTTTGTCCAGCACAGATCTCACATGGAGTGACCGGGATTTGAACCACGGACACAGCGGTGAGAGGCCGGCGTGCTGCCGCCTAAGCCACGGAGGCTTCCAATAAAAGACCTTCTATAAAAGCATTTAAAATTTTGAATAACCCCTTGGTCCATGGGTTGAATCAAAGATGTTACGTTAGGTGGGAGCAGAGTAGCAACAATATTTCCAGAAACTAACTCATCTACTGGCGGGTGGGATTTGCAATTGTCCAAAAGAAGGATGGCTTTAGTATCTTCTGGTAGACCAAGGCTTTTGAAGGATTCCTTGACCTGAGGCACAAAAAGGTGAAAAAAAAAACAGTCTTTAAAGAGGGCGGCAGTCATCCACGCATTTGATTGAGCATCGTATTGGACAGGCAAGTGTGTAACATTCTTAAAAGTCCTGGGTTTTTTAGATTTACCTATCACAAAAGGGGTCACTCGGTGGTTTCCAGACGCATTAGCACATAGCAAAACGGTTAATCTGTCTTTTTTTTTAAATCCTTGGCTGCTTTTTCTCCTGCCCCAGCTAGTGTAGATGTTGGTAAACATCGCCAAAATAGCCCTGTTTCATCAGCATTGTAAATCTGTTCAGGTGTTAAATCATTATCAGCCACGATTTTCTCAAACTCAACTTTGTATTTTTCTGCAGAGTTTTGGTTTGCTGAAAGTGTTTCTCCAGTTACATCAAGTCTTCGAATTCCATGCCGAAACTTAAAGTTTCTGAGCCAACCATCAGAATAATTACATTCACTTTCAGCAACTCCTAAATCTTGGCTGAATTTCTTTGCCTTTTCAACAATCATTGGCCCTGTTACCCGCTTTCCTTCAGAACGTACTGCACTAAACCATTTGAACAATACTGTACAGCCCGGGGGGGCTCTGCCCGACGTCCGTTCTTCATCAGGTGAGATTCAGCTTGTGCTCAGACTCCTTTATTTTGTAAAACACCTACCCTGACACTTCACAAATTGTACTACATTTATATTTGCTCAAACTCCCCAAGAGGGACATACCATTATATCAACTGGCCATTAAATACTTGGTCAGTAAGCTACACTTGTATTACTGATTACACTCCACTTCACGTCCTCATACCCCACCTGACCTTAGCCATAAGTGCCCCTGACCGTAGCGGTCAGTAATTGCTTCGTCAGACTCCATTGTACTCACAGCACGCGACTCGACTGCAGAGCGTCGAGCCGCTGACTCGGCACATTTATTGAATTACTCATTCCGCTCAGCTGGCAGGCCAGTTTAGTAGCTTGCACTTAAACATTCATCCCCTAGCAGATACTTGCATCTTGCAGGGACGCCCCCATGAGATTAAACACTAACACCAACACACTACACCAGTAGTCTCTCCCAACCACGGGAAGCTACTCTCATCCAGAAATAGCCTTCCAAATTAGCACACTGACACAACAGTGTTTTATCCCAACTACCCCCAACCAAGGGATTAAAACAATACAGTATCTAGCTGTTCCAGTTTTGGTTTTTTAAATGTTTGTCTAGAAGCCAATTTTTCAGTTGTTACCGATTGAGAAGCAAACTTCATTAGTTCATCTTTTTGTTTTTTAATGTCATAAATAATTGATGGGTCAATATTAAACTCATTCATTAAAACATTTCTATTCTCATCTTTTTCTAGCCGTTTGCTGATTTCTAGTTTCTGATTGAGAGTCAGTGTTACGTGTTTCCGTTTCTCTCCTTTTGAACTCGAAGGCTTAGGTTTTGAAAACATGGTCACTGTACAGTTAGAACGAAACTCACTTTGTTTATAAACAGTTTCAAAAGTTACGTACGTCACTACAGATGTACTGTATTACAGTAGAGAGTACTGAGACATTTTACTGCGATGTGAAAGGACACAAAACAACAACGCACAAAAAAATGGCGAAGACGCTTCGTGATTGATTAACTGGGCTGCACTGCACCTGTATTTGTTGTGACAGCTGAGACTAGCCGGCCGCTAATTGTTTCCGAACAAAACCGAGCGCTTCCGGATGATCCCGAACTACCCCCGAAAACTTCCGAATAGCTCTCGAGCGTTTTTATTTGCTTTAAAGACACACTTTTAGAGAAAACCAAAATTTTTACAATTTTCCGGAGCGATGCCGGACTATCGGGCATTCCGGACTGTTGGATGCCGGACTAATGGACTTCTACTGTATAAAAATAATCATACCTGAAAATCAATTCAACAGGTGCTCATTAACTTCAGTTTCTCTCTTAGCATATCCTTAGAGAGAAAAGTCATGTTAAGAGTCTAATGAACTAAATACACAACAATATTCCTCATAATTGGATCAATTAATACTTTTTTATATTTGTCAAACGTAAGAAACATCCCGGAGTTACAGAGGGCTTTGACTTAACACAGCGTAAGTATGAGGAATGGTTTACATCCCGGGGTTACGGAGGGCTTTGACTTGACACATGTGGTGGCCTGAGTGGGTCTGAGTTTTTCTTTAAATCAAGATGCTCAACATTTCGAACACTTGCTACCTTGAATATACAGAGTACTCTGCTTTCGTTCGACAGATCATTATGTCATCGCCCAACTTATCTACGTAGCATCGGATAAAAACGGTCCTTTTCAAGACCAGATAAAAGAATCAATCGTTGGAACAGGTAGATATGCGTTCATAATACATCCACTATTAACGACAATAAGCAAGAAAATATGTACTAGCTCGGTGTTCGAACCTGATACCAGGCAACTTAGTTGGCGCTACTTCAGCAATGCTTGATTTAGCCACCTTAGCTACTGAGAGCCATGGTGTATTGCTGGCACCTATTGAATCTGTTCGTAGATCCTTTCTGTCCAAACGTAAGGTGGTGTTATTCGGAGCTGTGATTGTTTTAAGCATGCATTATATTTGAGGCAATTGAAATAACACTGCCGCTAATGATTTCTACTTTATTCACGAGCATGAACTCAACGGTAAAGTTGTATTAAGGCCGTAAAGGAGCAGGTACTAATGTTTTAGGATGACTGTGATATACGCAAAAAAAAAGGGGGGCTGGTGAACCACTCTGTATATACTGTACAGTGTATGTGTTGCTCAAAATCTATCTTCAAACAGAGTTTCAAACTGTTTATGAGAACAGATTCTACGATATCGAGTCCAGGGTTCAAATGTTCTTAGAATGTTACTAGGCAGTTGGTAGCCCGGTAAATTCTGTAAATAGGCACACTTATGGCTGCTAAAGCACATGTTGCACGTGGAAATGTGTGTAGGTCCGTAAATTAGTATGGCAGTTGCATGGAGTAAAACTTTGAAAATTATAAACGTGCATATAATGAAGTCTTACAGTGTGCTTAATCTTAAGTTTGTTCCGTACACTTGTTCGGAGACATTGAATCTGGGGTTCAAACGACTTGAGATTATTAATACAGAGTTGGTATTCGTGGTGACTCTTAATAAGCACTGTCTTATGTACTAAAGCATACTGTTGTATCCCCAGGGGATACCACCTACCCCCCCCCCCATTATTAATTATACATCATCGCCCCAATACATCTACACGTCTTTAGTCCCTACATCAATTACACTATAACTAACACTCTCATTTGAACCTACTTGAACTCATGTGAACTCAGTTGAACTCGAACGACCCCTACGCTAGTGTCAGTCAGCCTGGAATGTGCCAATTACGCACACCTTGCATTACCATAATTATAAAAGAGAGACACTGAACCCACTCGACGTCTGTGTCTAGGGGAAGTGCTGCCAGTCAACACCACGACATCTGCCATCTAGGGGTAAGTGTACCTGAGAGAGTAATTTCCTTTTACATCCACACACCATTCACACTCTACCCTTTGTTATACTTGATAATCGCCTTGTTTAAACCAGTAACACTGAAGTCTGGTTTTTAGAATCATTGCATCGCTCTAAAGAAGTAATTCTTAAAAACTGGTATTAACTTTATTTGGTCTCACATCTTATTTGATCGTAGGATAATCCTCTTTCCTCCCATACAGCCCTTTAGGGCTCTGCATTGTTCAATTGTTTTAAAAGCGTTAGACGAGCAGTTCAGCTGACGACACGCCATACAGCTGCAGACAGCAAGTTCATTGATAACACTTATTTGTACACGCTGCACGCAGGTGCCGAGCCATTGCCACACCGTTGCAGGTTATCAATTATCCAGCAACCCCTTTACTAATACGCCATCCCCGAGCACACCAGGTACCCCCGAACACTCGGTAGCTCTTCCTTAAGCACGTCTAAGCTGAATAGACGCCCATTTTACCCCACATAACACATACTTAAACATCCCTTATCCACATAACACACTAAACATCCTCTAACACATTGTAGAAGCCCACCAAGACCCATACAATTGGTGGAAGCGCCGGGTACCACATTTTATTGAGGGATTACATACAACGTAATTCCGTGGTCAAGATCTCGAAGCACCCCTTTCAGCAAGGAAACGCCAAGCCCAAAATTAGGGGAATTTTTTTCTGAGTAGACAAGCGCGGGTACATAAAAGGCAAGAGCAAGAGATAGGAATTGTTTCCTCCCCTTGAATACTTTACAGGAACAGGTTAGATACATTTATGCTGAATAGCCGGGGGCAAGGTTAGACGCGCAGTTAGGGACGTAACCCTTGCCGCTACAACCAAACCTCTACGTCCAAAAATCCGAGTTAGAAACGCCGACCTGGTAAACGAATATAACGTGGGTCGAGTGATTGCCGAACTTGAAGCAGGAACTTTAGAACTCAGATTGAGATACCCTAACGCATTAATACATGAACCTCCCCTCATAAGGGCACAGGCACAAAATGAGAACGCTCAACAATCATCTTCAGATAGTAACGCTAGCGAGGAACAAACCCCTGCATAACCCCATAGCGTACTACAGCAAATAATCGATACGCAGCATGCATATAATAGCTTGTCCGCACTCATACAACAATTTGAAGAGACTGCACGCGACACTGAAAGTACAGCACTGACTACAGACATCAGATCCGTAACTAACACACTTGAACAGAATATCAATAAAGCACTTTCCGAGATACAAACAGCACAAATTGACCACAATTTATATCTAGATAATATTGGGGAAATTGAGCCACTTACCACAAAATACGCACTGCAATCTACACCAATCGAACCGGGTACCTCTCAGAACAGAGATACATATTTCACACGATCGGAAACCAACAACCTGTCACACACCTACGAAGGATCAAAAGCTTCATCACACAACAATAGTCAAGGTAGCCCAAACGATCACATCTCATTAAGCGGCCACGAGGTATCTTACGCAGAAAACATGTCCATGCAAGTCAAGTACCCCATGATCCAGCCTGCAAAGTATTCTGGGGATAAGCAAGATCCCGAGGAATACCTCAAGGCGTTCAACAGAACGGCAAAAATTAATAGGTCATGGGACGATAAGAGACGCCTCTTACCGGCATACCTTTCAAAGTCAGCATTAACGTGGTTCGAACTCAATAAAGCCACTTTGACTAACGCCACATGGGAAGAACTCTCCGCATCCCTGATACACGAGTATAAACTCACGCCTGATGAGGACGACTTGTACGATCGCATCAGGGAACGAACCCAAGGCCCTGTGGAAAGTGCACAGGCATATATCAATGCCAAACTCTTGATGTGCGATAAATATAATACAGCAATGCCAGATAGACCGAAAATTCGCCTCATCATGCAAGGCCTTAAGCCATCACTAGTGGATAAGTTGTGCACTATGCAAAGCCAGACGGTGCAGGACCTGCAGCAGAATATTAAATTCATAGAGGCAGGTAACAAAATCACTCAGAAGGTGGTAGATCAACACCTCCGAACAGATAACAATGACCTGCGTCAGCAAATACAGGATCTCACACAGCAAATGCAGGAAATGCAAATCACTGCCATTCACACTCACACAGGAGGAAGAGCACAGAGGGATGATCAAGATGACCGGTGGCGGTCACCATATAGTGACAGGCAAGAAGGTTATAGGGACAATAACAATCGCAAGCAGCGTAGACAAAGCAACCCTACTTGGCACAACTCACCCCCAGAGAGACAAGCGTATTATTACTCACAATACAGGGAGGATATGCCTCGCCGGGGCAGTCCACCCCACTTAGGAAAACATACTGTCCCCCGCGATACAGGGAGGACATACCTCGACGGGGCAGCCCACCCCATGTCGGCCAGTGTACCGCCCCCCACAATACAGGGAGGATATACCGCGGCGAAACAGCCCATCTCCACCTCGACAGGATTACGACTCCCCACGGTATGGACGAAACGAGTCCCACAGTGGCAACTCACCCCCAAGAAACCAATCATATACCCCTCCACATCGCAGGCAGAATAGTTCGCCACAGCATAAACGGAATGGCCCTAGCTACGGCAGACCAACCCCACCGCGCGCACATAATGCCCCTATTCAACACAGGCACGGACCGGAGCAATACCCGCTACCCGATGACTATACACAGAGATCCAGAAAATACGCACCTCAACAAGATCGAAGGGCCGTACTACCTACACCCGCATCCAACCCCCAGGCAGACAATTGGCGGAGCAATGCGCCCAGGGGGCAATCACGGTATATAGAAAGCCGGGGAAATACATATCCAAAACTACTAGGGAGGGAAGGGGGACCGACAGTAAAATCGGTTGAAACCCCTTCCCCACAATTATCACAACACAACGAGCTACCCCAAAGAGAGACCCCCCTTATTCCGGCACAGGAGAATATACGACAAGATAATCCACCCCCGCAAAAAGACACTCACAAATGCCCCGTTAAACTGAAGCATACCCCAACGCACGAGGACACACCGGAAGAAACTTTACCCCGATCAGATACAGAGCCGCACACGGTCCAAGGGGACGGAAACTGTTTATTCAGGGCAGTTAGCTTCTTAACACATAAGGGGGAGGACAGACACAGGGAGCTGCGAACGGAGACAATTATGCATATTATGTCCCATTGGGACGAATACCAGTACTTTGTCGCGGACGGGAACGATAGACTATTCCCTAACAAATGCGCTTACGGGGAATATATGCACAAAGATGGGGTATATGCGGGAGCGACCGAAGTCACCGCATTGGCAAAAGTGATAAAACGTAACATACATGTTTACACGATGGATAAAATGAGCCCCACACTCTCCACGACAGGATTTCACAAAAACATCCATTTATTATTCAAGGACAGTCCCAATTCAGGACATTACAGCCCTCTCACACCAAAACAAAACACAAAAGCGAACCCACAACCCCCAGAGTGGGAAAGTGACTATTGTTTCCAAACAGGAACCGGGAATCAAAAACACATCCACCAGGAACAATGTCACGCCCTCCACATTGATGCCACGCGCAGGAGTCGAACTCAAGCTAGCCCAACCCGTGAGTGCAAGCGCGGAAGCCACTAAACCATGCGGAGGAAAGCCGGTACCTCGCCAAGACACCAAAACGGTTAACACGGTATTACAGGATAAGAAAACGGATTTTACACCCACACGAGGGACAGGACGCGAACCCATACCCTCCGGGACCGGTAGAATGATTGGTGCACACACACAGAAGCAGAGATTCGAGCCCACACCCGCCCGAAAGAATAAAATCACTAGGACACCAAAGCTGAGGCTAGGATTCGAACCCTTACACTGTAGAATTAATAAGGAAGGTGTTTCATTAGAACGGAAGTTAAAACGAACGTATAGCGAGCTGCAGGTGAGCATTTCGCAAGGCGGGCCAGAGACACGGGTTACGGAAATGCCCGACACAGTCAAGCGTGTCAAATGCAGTGAACGACAGGCCGCACAGCGATGCATCAGTTCAGTCCGGTGTAAACATTGGCAAACACACTTTCCAGCCCCAAGGCTCAACAGAACCTACAATAACATATACTCTCAACAATACGCGTATTGCACATGCGGGAAACACTATTGCAGCACTAACAATACCCGCTAATATAAACGAACATAGAGTACACGTGTTACTTGATACCGGAGCGGCCATATGCTGCGTAAGCAATAAATATATCACCGACGCACAAATACACAGGGTGGGTAACAACACTCGGCTTATAGCGGCCAACTCACAAAGCCTCACATACTTAGGAATAACAGACATACGGATCCAAAAAGGCGAATTTAGGGTAAGCCACCCCATGTTTGTAATACAGGACTTATCAGTGCCAGGCATAATCGGTACGGATTTCCTCGCAAAATTTTATGCGAACATAAGTTTCGCCAACACTGAAATACGTCTGGTAAACGGAGACCATGTGACTACACATTCGATAACACACACTAGAAACACAGACAGTCTGCGAGCTCAGCGAGACACACGTGAGCACCAGGTCTCCCCATTGGCCACAATACATCCACAAACCGGCCCAGACACCAGAATGTCAACAGGCGAAGACACTTCTACACAAGAATTGACACCGGAGCAGAATAAGAGGCTTACAGACCTGTTAGAGAAATATAGCGACATATTATCGCACTCACTAGCGGATCTCGAGGTAACGGATCCAATAGAGCATCACGTGGACTTAACTAGCGCTAACCCGGTACACCAGCCTCCCTATAAAGTTAGCGCAAAAGAAAGACAAGCTATTGAAACCCAAATAGAGGAGATGTTGGACGCTAAGGTCATCGTACCTACCATATGAAATTATAGCGCACCAGTAATACTCACTAAAAAGAAAGATGGATCGCATCACTTTTGTACCGATTATCGGCGGCTCAATAGGCTGATTAAAAGCGATAATTACCCTCTTCCACGCACTGACACCTATCTTGAAACCCTCAGCGGGGCTAAATATTTTACGACCGTAGATTGTGTTTCAGGATTCTAATCCATCCCTATGTATAAGCCTGACAGGCACAAGCTGGCATTCGTCACCGAGAACGACCTCTATACCTACGCAGTGTTACCGATGGGGTTAAAAATGCTACTCAAACATTTCAAAAGCTGGTGGATAAAACATTCGCGGGACTTAAATATAGGTCAGTATTAACATACATTGATGACATAACAATAGTTTCCAAAACATTTGAAGAACATATGATATACTTGGACGAAGCTTTCAACAGAATCAGACACGCAAAATTAAAATTAAGGCCGTCCAAATGCCAGTCTGCGCAACAGAAAGTACATATTTTAGGACACATTTTAAGCCAGGATGGCATTATACCGGATTCAGCGAAAATTGCCGCCGTAACAGATATTCAGATACAAACAAACACCAAACAACTGCGTAGCTTCATCGGCCTCACAAGTTATTACAGAAAATGTATTTTCAGATACGCCCGTATTGCCAGCCCATTGACAGAATTAACCCATGAGAATACACCGTTCATTATCACAGATAAACACAGTGAAGCATTTGAAACGCTCAAACACTTACTCACTACACCACCACTGCTTCACCACTTCAGGGACGATAGACCCACATTTGCCCACATAGATGCAAGCCAAGTCGGTATAGGAGCAGCATTATTACAGGAGGATGATAATAAACAACAGCATCCCATAGAATACGCCAGCAGAAAACTGACACTGGCAGAAAGTAGGTATTCTGCCACTGAAAGGGAAATGTTGGCATTTTCCTGGGCCGTAAATTATTTCAGAACATACCTATACGGCATACAATTAACGGTTGTTACAGACCACGCGAGTCTCCTTTTTTGGGACAAATTCAAGAAGCCCAATTCACGGCTCAACCGATTTATTTTCAGGTTATACGATTACACATTTGATGTTAAACACAAGAAAGGCATTACCCATCTCGACGCGGACGGGCTATCCAGATCGCCAGTACTTGAACCCCCTGACGAGAATATGGACCACGACTGGGATGCATTGCCAACGTATGCTATTACACAAGTCGACATGAGACAAGAGCAAGTAGACGATCCATTCTTAGGGCAAATAAGGATAGCATTAGAAAACCTAGATAAGGTAGATAATAAAACTGCACGATTATCTATACGATTTTTCATAGATAATACCGAGATACTACGATGCAAGCCGACAGCCACACATGAAGTGGCGCCAATTGCACTTCCGCAAACAGAAAGATCATCTTATGACAGAATATCATAATCCACCTCTTAGTGGCGCACACTTAGGCGTACATAAAACATATCAGAAGATTAGGACGAAATATTACTGGGAGAATATGAGGAGGATATAGAGGAATTTATAAAAACATGCCACACTTGCCAAAGATACAAAAATAGACTCGGCAAACCACACGGACTACTCCATCCCCTACCAGTAGGAGAATTGTTTCACAGGGTGGGTATTGATGTCAAGGATCCTATTACCACATCTGATAAAGGGAATAAATACATCCTTGTCGCTACAGTGTATCTTACGCGGTACATAATCACTAAGGCCGTGCCGAAGGCCACGGGTCAACAGATCGATGAGTTTCTGTTAGAGATTATCACTAAATACGGCACGTTTCACACATTACTGTCAGACAGGGGGACAGTTTTTACATCTAGGGTAATAACACAACTACTCACACTGCTTAAAATAAAGGCGTATACAACGAGAAGTTTCAGCCCTAAGAGTAACGGCTTGACGGAAGCCAGGAACAAAATTATTGGTAGAGCCCTAGCTAGATTCGCCAATGAAAGTGGAACCGATTGGGACGATTACCTGCAGGCAGTAACTTTTAGTTATAATACGTCAGTGTCGCGAGCTACAAAATACACTCCGCACTTTCTGCTGCACGGATATCATCCGCGAAATCCCGTCGCCAATATGTACATTCCGCTGGACACCCTCCACAGTAATGCTGAACGGTTACAATATTTACAGACAGCGAGGATCGCAGCGCGACAGAACATTCGGGCATCACAAAAGAAACAAAAACACGCTTATGGTCGGAAGCACAAGCATCACGAATATAGGGCCGGACAGTTGGTTATGATTTCAACACCTACGTGTATAAAGAACGTGTCGGAATTCCTTATTCCAAAATGGACAGGTCCATTCAAGGTGCATAGGAAGCTATCAGACCTTAATTACATTGTAAATATCCGCCATAATCACAAAGTCATAAAAGATACAGTTCACATGCGTCGGATGAAACCCTACCATACACGGGAAACTATTCCTAAACCCCGGGCTCACGAGGCCAAAAAGCGAAAACGCTAGATCCCATTACAGCCACACAGTTTCGAAAACACACTCACAAGAACATAGACACCACAATAACACTCATTGGGGAAACACAGTCAGAATAGTCACCAAAATAACACTGGTTAGGGAAACACAGTCAGAATAGTCACCACAATAACACTGGTTAGGGAAAACGCAGTTCAGAATAGCCACCACAATAACACTGGTTAAGGAAAACACAGTTCAAAATTGGCACCAAAACAACACTGGTTAGCATACACTCAAGAGATAGGAAATACAGACACACGGGGTAAGATACTCAAGTACAGTAGGTGAAATTGGACAGATAATTCCTACATGTGCAGGAAATCCACATATACTACATTTTCCAGCATACAGTTACACACTTCTCACCGGCCAATGCATACTTACAGTATTCACTAGCATTGAGACAGGATACACATATGTACATACGGAAGTCAGGGAACTGACGTTTGTAAAAGCGTACAGATCTCCACAGATCACCGAGCACGCAGCGACTAGGGCCGCCAAACTACCCAGCCAAATTTGGCGCGCCTGACAGCAGAAACGACTCTTTACACAGTATTCACACTTTGGTTTCACACACAGACTGGATCTATTTTTCTTTGTTTTGAAGGTCAAGTTGACTATTATTATACGACTTGAGACCGCACATCTAATTGGAAGTGACTGAAGCATTTTCATTTAGCACACATAGGGCAATCATTATCCATTAAAACTATCATTCATTCTTAGTCTACGACAGCGAGGTGTGTTGCGAGAGGGGGCGTGGTGGCTCAGTGGTCTAGCTGTATGCCTCTCACCAAGGCGGTCTGGGTTCGATTCCCGGTCAATGCATGTGAAATTTTCGAAGTGAAATGCCATGTCCTGTGGTTCGGATTCCACGTAAAAAGGAGGTCACGTGGCTCATGATCTCGAGATTAACCGTCACGTTAATCTACAAGCTTCCTTTTGTGTTGCGTGAGGCAGCAATTATCGGAGCATATCCGTAACTTGCCCTAGGAAATCCATTTAAATCATCCAATGCCGATGAATCCGCCAATTTAATGCAGAGGTCACAAGCTATCACATATCTAAGTAAAAATTAACGGTAACATATTTTAACGGAAAACCACCAGGTTATTCCCAGACAAGATCCAGTAACACACGCTAGCATTACATTTGTCTCAAGAATCATTTATTGGCCTCCATAATAACAAAATAAATTGACATATATTAAACTAGATATTAGTATTAACGATCGGGCACACATTTATTCTCTGTTTTAGCAGGACTGCTCGTGTTTCACACGTTAAATAACCACGCCTGCAAACACAATGGAGAACAAATACAGCCTTGTAAGGAAGGACGTAGAGTTTCCTATGTTTTAGTAAGACTGTTTGTGTATTAGCACACTAAGTAGTCAAGCTTACGCCCATAATACAGGACATCCTACACCCATTCCTATAGTACAATCCTAAGGCAACAATAATTAAGGGCAAATTGATTCTATTAAAATTACACGTCAACAAACATACACTTGCAAGCTCAAACATATTACACATTTAGAAAACATATCCCCTTTTTATCGATCATTTACAGTCACACACTAACACATTTCTCCATTACACATAGGAATTATTACCAGCGATACATAATCTAGACATACCAGTGCGCACAGATACATTATTACACACAGACGTGGACCGTCAATAATACGGTCAGAGATACACGGATACAATATCATTGTATATAGGGCGGGAAACGCGATTATAATGTTTTTCGTCTGACACAGGTACAGATGCTTACATGCATCATTTTCCGCCATACACAGAAGCTAATACCGGACACTCCAGACACCCATTTTAGGCGGTGAACGAAGGGCACACGTACACATTCTATATTATCAATAAGTAGAGAGGATACCCCAGATCGATTCCGTTATACACACGACAACTAAGCTACGATATACACTTTCCGGCTTATACAGGGCATAAAAGGAACACAACTACACGCATTTCCCTAGATTACATAGACATATGGAACACACAGAGACCCTCCAGTGAATTTTTGCATTTCCCTGGAGTAGAAATGGGAAACCACGGCAAAGATAACATACACGAGGAACACGGGAAAATACATAGGAGTTACATGGATTACACGGGGAAACCCAATGAACTCGTACACGTACACACCAGGCAACACAACATCCCAATTGAAATGCTGAAGATACACTCTAAAACATTTCCCTGGAGTGGAAGACCAGAAACGAGGAAATGCCAATTCCATATCGACACTATCACAGACACACGGAGTCTATGACATCAACATATCTAGATATCAGAATTATACACTGCGGACATGGGACATTGTCATTATACAAGACTCCTACTTATTTAGCACGTGGAGAGCCATGTCAACAAACCACGATCGCCTCTATTTTTACAACAAGAGTGCGATGTCACCACGCTGGCGAGACAGACCAGGTAGGCCCGCCTCGCACTATAAGAGACAGCGTACCACCGTTCACCAAGTGGGCGGAGCAATAACATACACATATGTAGTTACACCCACGGGATCTGCTTACCGACACCCAAGGCAAGTTGATTAACACGTGACCAAACCTCGGCAGCCATCTTTCTTACTACTTCCATTCACAGCCCAGCACGTTAATTTCAAACTCCGTACGAAGCCATACATCTCTTTATACTATTTAATACACTAGTAGGACCGGCGCGCGAATATTATTATTGTTACTATCGAGCGGGGGCAAAACAGGAAAAGTGGAAACAGCGATATTTCAACACGATCCTAGCGACATTGTGATTATTAGTGCAAGAGCGCCACTAACATATCACACCAATGTATACATATTTATTCTTTCCATTTCATATTTCATATTCCATTACATTGCGAAATAGCGACATTTAGAGCCGAAATAGGACATAACCACAGCCGATAGATTAACTATGACAGTTAATGGATTATTTACACATAATACATGAGAGCAGGGGGGAGTGACAGGTTCTAACGCACCCATTTTATTCGTACCCGACTGTACATGTTAAAATAATTAATATCTCTCGAACGCATGGTCCGATTTTGACAAATGAGGTGTCGTTGGACTCGAGCTGACGTCCTCTTTCCTATGGACCACTCGTTACATTTTTGAAAAAAATATCCAAAATGTTTGTTTTCGAAAGTAGGTGATAGTTTGAAATCCAAACATGATGGAATGTTGTGCCATGGCTCAAACGAACGTTCTCTATGTCCTTTATTTTTTTATAATGAAACTATTTTTTTTACATTTTTTGAAAAAAGTGTAATTTTGAGATTCCTATATTTTGGAAACTAGGAAGTTTACAAAAAAGTTTGTTTGACATAAATGAAAGGCCCCTACGCCCTCTACCCCCAAGATAAATGTCAAGTCTCTAGGATAAAAACTTGACAGTAGTAGTAGTGTGGTAGTGTTCGTTCTGCTTCACCCCCTACTTTCATATAAACTTTGCCGATATCTCCCGAACGCATGGTCGGATTTCAACGAACGAGGTGTTGTTGGCGTTGGGATGACGTCCTCTTTGCTAAGAATGTGTGTTGATATTTAAAAAAATGAAAATTCTTGTTTTTGGATTGGCGCTATTTTGGAAAGGGTGAATTTTGGAAAAGGTTTGTTTGACGTTAATGAAAGGTGAGCATGCCCTCTAGGTGGGTAGCAAGTTTCAAGGGTGTAGGAGGAAAAAAATGATAGCCTACTTTCTCGCGAACATTGGCGATAATTGGCGAATGGATGTTCGGATTTTAACAAATGAGGTGTCGTTGGACTCGAGCTGACGTCCTCTGTCCTATAGACCACTCGTTATGTTTAAAAAAAAATGAAAAATTTTGTTTTTGAAAGTAGGCGATAGTTTGAAAACCAAACATGATAGAACGTTGTGCCATAGTTAAAACGAATGATCTCTATGACCTTTATTTTTTATAATAAAACTCTTTATTTTTTGAGATTTTTTGAAAACACTGAAATTTTGAATTTTTACTATTTTGGAAACTAGGAATTGTACAAATACCTTTGTTTGACATAAATGAAAGGTCCCTACCCCCCCCCCCCCCACCGTGAAAATAAATTTCAAGTCTCTAGGGCAAAAACTATGCATTTTAAAACTTTTTAATTTTTTTTAAATAAAAGAGTGTTTGTAGAACAGAGAGCCGGTAGCGCTTGACACATCTTACAACGAGGATATGACTGACCATGGTAAATACAGGAAATGGCTATTTCGACGGGGCAGCAGGGCGAGGGAGCGCTTTTTGATATTTTCCTATTTGACGAACGAATGAAGGCGTATATTTTGAAAATCCCTTATGGCAATCTTGGTGACCGTGCCCGGAAGAAATGAATCGCATTTTGGCAGAACCGCTGGGGCTGCTTATCAAGATTGGTTTTGTGACATTTCCTATGACGGATGAAGGCGAATATTTGAAAATATGTTAAGTGTGCTAGGATTTTTTTTACCCTGAAGGGGAACTTTAACATGCTAGTAAACGGTAATAAGCGAGACTGCTGTCTGGCACAGTAAATGGTTTTAGAATATGGAAACCTATAACATTTGCTCGACCAAGTCATGTGCATGTACGCAAAGAGCCAAAACGGTAAGGTTATAATGTTATAAACTAAATATTGAACTGGGTAAATTCATGTGTTTTAGGGTGAAAGTATGTGGATAACATGATCTTGTATTGAGGATGGCCGCTTGCTAGTAATTATTATTACAGTAAAATGTTTCATAATAAAAATGTTTCATAATAATAATAATAATAAGACACACATGTTTTCAATGCTAACACACAGTCCTGCTCACTGGAGACCGAATATTGTACCTAGCCAGAGGACATGTGAGAGAGACTGCTGATAAGACAAAAATGTCTACGTCAGCAGGAAGTGTGATATCAGCTTACTTGCCTCGTGGTGGCTAGCAGATGTGCTGTTTAAGCAGAGACCGCCATTTTGGTTCTGAGACAGTAGGACTACCGATGTATAAGAGGCAGCCATTTTGGTTCCTTATTAAAAACATGAAACTAGTATAAGGTACGCGAATCTTATCGCGTTTGAGGAATGTGGGGAGGCGTAGGAACACGTGTGAGAGAGACAACATTTCAAGGTCAAAACGCTGAGAAAATGCAACTTTTTCTGTTGCTAAGCAGACTGATAAGGTTTGTGTTAGTAATACACTGACAGGACCAGCAAATAAACGTATACAGTAGAGCTCTGAACTGAACTTTGGAAGAAAAAGCCTCTTAGTTTTTGGTAAGTACCTATGAATGATTATTTGAATAATGTCATGCTAATGAACCTTAAATTTGTAGTTATTGATTAGGTAATTAATGATTTTTTATTTATATATTTATTTGTTTGCAGATAACCGGTATACCTTACATGTCTGAGATACAAGAAACCATTGCACTTTTGAGCTCACTTGAAGGAAACAGCAACAAGCCAGTGCAAGTGAAGGTGAGATAATTTTTTAAACTTGTTTCATTTTTTGTTTGATATTATTTTATTTTATGAAATGTATGTATTAATCTGAATTTAGGTATTTATAGCGGTTTATTTTATTTATTTTTAGAAACTTGGAAATAAAAGCCTTACCGCCGTAGCAGTTGCTGAAAACCCGAGACGCGCTAGAGCAAAACCATTGCCAAAGAGTGAAGTATTTAAAACTGAGGTAAGCCTAACTTAAAATGCTATTCCATTTTACCACTACTGAAAACCACTAAACAAAAAAATCATTACCTGTACATGACTGGGACGATGATTGCTTTATTGACTAATGGCTATGTATTGGCAAAAGGTACAAGACCATATTGGTTGTTGACCGGGAAAAGTACAAGGCCATATTGGATTTTGTAAAAACCAAAAATTTAAATTTAATTTATGGGCGGTTCCCTATGAAATCAATGAATATCCACAGGTATGAACATGATAATCTGGACAAAACGACATGACATTCATTCATTTTTCTTTATATATTGGTTAAAGGCGAATGTAAACGACTGTAGCTTTATAAAAAAGAAACTAAGTACATGGTATACTGTTAGTGCCGACATACGGTTTATTATTAAATATTTTTTGATGGTGTTTTGATATATTAATTCCAATTAACGTTAACGTTTTATTTACAAGTATTGATTGATTCAGTGATGGGTTATTTTTTATTTTTAGGGGTGGTCATGCGCCATTAACATAGTGAACAGACAGTGAAAAAAGCATACATTGTGCTTTAAAGTACTCTGTGCAACGTTAATAACTTACAATAAGAAAAGTTTTATTATAACACATGGCGTTAGTACCAAATACAACAAGTGAGCAAGTTGGTTTACCACGTGGGTTAAATTTAAAATCAGAACATGATCGTTGGTTAGCATTTGAATCCTGGCCCGTAGGCTTTTTGTCGACACATAAACTTGCAAAAGCCGTTTTTTTACTTGAACCGAGAAGATGTGGTGCGCTGTGTGTTTTGTCGTATTGAACTTTCACACTGGGAAGAAGGGGATGAACCCTTTAGAGACCATTTGCGATGGTCTCCTTGTTGTCTTTACATGCTTGGAAAACAAGTGGGTAACCTACCCGTGTATCCATTTTACCGAACCACAAGGCCATTGGCCGCTACTTATGTTGCTGAATCACAAATAAATAATAATAATGATGTATTACCAGCCAACAACGGTAGTGTCGATATATGTGGTCCATATGCCATACAGTGTTTAGTTGGCATGTTCTTTTGAAGTATTGGGAGTTTGCAAGACTAAAGCACTAGCACACCCAGAGTACAGCTCTGTTGAAATACGTTTAGAATCTTATAAAAATGTTTGGCCATTAATATTAAAACACCTTCCAAAACAGCTAAGTGAAGCTGGATTTTTTTATACTGGTGAAGGGGATAAAACAATATGTTTTTATTGTGGATTTGCTTTAAAGGATTGGCAAATGACTGATGACCCTTTTGTGCAACACGCTCGTTGGTTACCTAACTGTAGATACATGGTGTTGCTTAAAGGTCAGGAATTTGTGAACACTATTCGTAAAGAAAACGTGATTGCAGCACAAGAGATAAAAGTGCCTTTAGAGTTAGAACACGCGGAGCAAATACATAAGGCTGGAAAAAAAAAGACTTGACTGACCAACAAATTCAAAAGTGTGACCAACCATTATGTAATTTTTTTTATCAAGATGAACTAGGTGTTGTATTTTTGCCTTGTGGACACATGATAGCATGTGTCAAGTGTGCATTAGAACTAAACACTTGTGCTACATGCAGAAAAGTAGTATCTGCTACAGTTAGGGCATTTCTTGCATAAATAGTATAATTTATTAGCAATGCATAGTGCAAAATACCTATATGCACAATATTATTACAAGCTGTTGTAGAGTGTAATAGATATGGTTTTCTTTTGTTTATAGACTACTACAAAGAATGTTTTGAACGCTGAGGGGTAAGCTTGTGGCTTAGAGACAAAGAAGACATGGAAGTATCAGTGACTAGGTATGGTAAGCCTCATGCATTCTATAAAGGATATCCATATATTGTGAAACGAACCAATAAAAATGGAACTGTTATTTGGCGTTGTTCAAAACAACGTTCAAAGCAATGTCGCAGTGAGCTAAAAAGTAAAAAATAGTGAGGTTTTTAGTGTCAGTGATCATCAATGTAGTGTACTACATGAAACATTGTTGCTGTCAACAGAAAATCATAAAAATGCTAAAAAGCAAGTGCTACAAAACAATACTACTATTGAAAATAATTCAATGTTCAAAAAACTCTTAACATTATCAAAATCCACGCAGACTCTACATGAGGACACTGTAGAGGAAGAGGAAGAGGAACAGGAATATTTAACTGGTTTTAGTGATGTTGAAGGTAATGTTGAGGATAATAAGTATGCTGCTTATGATTATAATAGTGATAATGACGTTTTATACCTATTGTTCCACGTGGAAAAAAGATCTACAACAAGCTTTGTTTTTAAAACTATAACACACTATCGTAAAGGCAAAGACTTGTATTAAGTATGCATTTATTGTCATAATCATGCATACTTTGCAATGTTAAATATTATAACTTTGTAGAAAATAAAACAGCATTGTAACATCATTTGCATTTATTTACAAACTTTATATGCAGTACATTTTTTTTGTTTCATCATAATATTTTTAAAGACAATGCTAAAAACTAAAACATTATTATTCTATACACATATTTATTTTTTCTTTCAGTCTATTGTTATCACTTATATTTTTCCATTAATATTTCACATTTGTTTTTTTATTTAATTAAAACGGTCCATGCACCTATTGTTTTTAAAACCTTCATAAATTAAGTGTACAGGTTGCACAGCATTATTCACTTGATCAAAAACACTCTCCGTCATATCATTAAACCGTGTAGGCAGAAATGTCTCAACATTTTCGCATACACAAAGTACACGATCACCATATGCTGTTTTCAATTTCCGAATCTTGATAATCCGAAACGGAATATGCGTTGGCAATTCGCTGAGCTTCTTTGTCTCTAAGCCACAAGCTTGCCCCACAGCGTTCAAAACATTCATTGTAGTAGTCTATAAACAAAAGAAAAGCATATTTATTACACTCTACAACAGCTTGTAATAATATTGTGCATGTAGGTGTTTTGCACTATGCATTGCAAATAAATTATACTATTTATGCAAGAAATGCCCTAACTGTAGCAGATACTACTTTTCTGCATATAGCACAAGTGTTTAGTTCTAATGCACACTTTACACATGCTATCATGTGTCCACAAGGTAAAAATACAACACCTAGTTCATCTTGATAACAAATTTTACATAATTGTTGGTCACACTTTTGTATTTGTTGGTCAGACAAGTCTTTTTTTTTTCAGCCTCATGTATTTGCTCCGCGTGTTCTAACTCTAAAGGCACTTTTATCTCCTGTGCTGCAATCACGTTTTCTTTACGAATAGTGTTCACAAATTCCTGACCTTTAAGCAATACTATGTATCTACAGTTAGGTAACCAACGAGCGTGTTGCACAAAAGGGTCAGCAGTCATTTGCCAATCCTTTAAAGCAAATCCACAATAAAAACATATTGTTTTATCCCCTTCACCAGTATAAAAAATCCAGCTTCACTTAGCTGTTTTGTAAGGTGTTTTAATATTAATGGCCAAACATTTTTTATAAGATTCTAAACGTTTTTCAACAGAGCTGTACTCTGGGTGTGCTAGTGCTTTAGTCTTGCAAACTCCCAATACTTCAAAAGAACATGCCAACTAAACACTGTCTATGGCATATGGACCACATATATCGACACTACCGTTGTTGGCTGGTAATACATCATTATTATTATTTATTTGTGATTCAGCAACATAAGTAGCGGCCAATGGCCTTGTGGTTCGGTAAAATGGATACACGGGTAGGTTACCCACTTGTTTTCCAAGCATGTAAGGACAACAAGGAGACCATCGCAAATGGTCTCTAAAGGGTTCATCCCCTTCTTCCCAGTGTTAAAGTTCAATACGACAAAACACACAGCGCACCACATCTTCTCGGTTCAAGTAAAAAAATGGCTTTTGCAAGTTTATGTGTCGACAAAAAGCCTACAGGCCAGGATTCAAATGTTAACCAACGATCATGTTCTGATTTTAAATTTAACCCACGTGGTAAACCAACTTGCTCACTTGTTGTATTTGGTACTAACGCCATGTGTTATAATAAAACTTTTCTTATTGTAAGTTATTAACGTTGCACAGAGTACTTTAAAGCACAACGTATGCTTCTTTCACTGTCTGTTCACTATGTTAATGGCGCATGACCACCGCTAAAAATAAAAAATAACCCATCACTGAATCAATCAAAACTTGTAAATAAAACGTTAACGTTAATTGGCATTAATATATCAAAAAAACATCAAAAATATTTAATAATAAACTGTATGTCGACACTAACAGTAACGAATGTACTTATTTTATTTTTATAAAGCTACAGTCGTTTACATTCGCCTTTAACCAATATATAAAGAAAAATGAATGAATGTCATGTCGTTTTGTCCAGATTAGCATGTTCATACCAGTGGATATTCGTTGATTTCATAGGGAACCGCCCATAAATTAAATTTAAATTTTTGTTTTTACTAAATCCAATATGGCCTTGTACTTTTCCCGGTCAACAACCAATATGGTCTTGTACCTTTTGCCAATACATAGTCATTAATCAATAAAGCAATCATCGTCCCAGTCATGTACAGGTAATGATTTTTTTGTTTAGTGGTTTTCAGTAGTGGTAAAATGGAATAGCATTTTAAGTTAGGCTTACCTCAGTTTTAAATACTTCACTCTTTGGCAATGGTTTTGCTCTAGTGCGTCTCGGGTTTTCAGCAACTGCAACGGCGGTAAGGCTTTTCTTTCCAAGTTTCTAAAAATAAATAAAATAAACCGCTATAATTACGTAAATTCAGATTAATACTTACATTTCATAAAATAAACTAAAATAATATCAAACAAAAATGAAACAATTTAGTTTAAAAAAATCATCTCACCTTCACTTGCACTGGCTTGTTGCTGTTTCCTTCTAGTGAGCTCAAAAGTGCAACGGTGTCTTGTATCTCAGATATGTAAGGTATACCGGTTATCTGCAAACAAATAAATATATAAATAAAAAATCATTAATTACCTAATCAATAACTACAAATTTAAGGTTCATTAGCATGACATTATTAAAATAATCATTCATAGGTACTTACCAAAAACAAAGAGGCTTTTTCTTCCAAAGTTCAGTTCAGAGCTCCACTGTATACGTCTATTTGCTGGTCCTGTCAGTGTATTACTAACACAAACCTTATCAGTCTGCTTAGCAACAGAAAAAGTTGCATTTTCTCAGCGTTTTGACCTTGAAATGTTGTCTCTCTCACACGTGTTCCCACGCCTCCCCTCATTCCTCAAACGCGATAAGATTCGCGTACCTTATACTAGTTTCATGTTTTTAATAAGAAACCAAAATGGCTGCCTCTTATACATTGGTAGTCCTACTGTCTCAGAACCAAAATGGCGGCCTCTGCTTAAACAGCACACCTGCTAGCCACCACGAGGCAAGTAAGCTGATATCACACTTCCTGCTGACGTAGACATTTTTGTCTTATCAGCAGTCTCTCTCACAAGTCCTCTGGCTAGGTTCAATATTCGGTCTCCAGTGAGCAGGACTGTGTGTTAGCATTGAAAACATGTGTGTCATATTATTATTATTATTATTATTATTATGAAACATTTTACTGTAATAATAATTACTAGCAAGCTGCCATCCTCAATACATGATCATGTTAACCACATGCTTTCACCCTAAAACACATGAATTTACCCAGTTCAATATTTAGTTTATAACATATCAGGCCAATGACCTTACCGTTTTGGCTCTTTGCGTACATGCACATGACTTGGTCGAGCAAATGTTATAGGTTTCCATATTCTAAAACCATTTACTGTGCCAGACAGCAGTCTCGCTTATTACCGTTTACTAGCATGTTTAAGTTTCCCTTCAGGGTAAAAAAAATCCTAGCACAGTTAACACATTTTCAAATATTCGCCTCCATCGGTCATAGGAAATGTCACAAAACCAATCTTAATAAGCATCCCCAGCCGTCCTGCCAAAATAGCGATTCATTTCTTCTGGGCACGGTCACCGAGATGGCCATAAGGGATTTTCAAAATATTCGCCTACATTCGTTCGTCATATAGGAAAATATCAGAAAGCGCTCCCTCGCCCTGCTTCCCCGCCGAAATAGCCATTTCCTGTATTCACCATGGTCAGTCATAGCCTCGTTGTAACATGTGTCAAGCGCTACCGGCTCTCTGTTCTACAAACACTCTTTTATTTAAAAAATAAAATAAAAGTTTTAAAATGCATAGTTTTTTCCCTAGAGACTTGAAATTTATTTTCATGGTCGAGGGGGTAGGGACCTTTCATTTATGTCAAACAAAGTTATTTGTACAATTCCTTGTTTCCAAAATAGTAAAAATTCAAAATTTCAGTGTTTTCAAAAATGTCAAAAAATATAAAGCTTTATTATAAGAAAAATGAAGGTCATAGAGATCATTCGTTTTAACTATGGCACAACGTTCTATCATGTTTGGTTTTCAAACTGTCGCCTACTTTCAAAAACAAAAGTTTTCAATTTTTTTTTTTTTAATATAACGAGTGGTCTATAGGACAGAGGACGTCAGCTCGAGTCCAACGACACCTCATTTGTTAAAATCCAACCATCCATTCGCCAATTATCGCCAATGTTCGCGAGAAAGTAGGCTATCATTTTTTTCCTCCTACACCCTTGAAACTTGCAGCCCATCTAGAGGGCATGCCCACCTTTCATTAACGTCAAACAAACTTTTTTCCAAAATTCACCGTTTCCAAAATAGCGCCAATTCAAAAAAACAAGAATTTTCATTTTTTTAAATATCAACACACATTCTTAGCAAAGAGGACGTCATCCCAACGCAAACTACATCTCGTTCGTTAAAGTCCGACCATGCGTTCGGGAGATATCGGCAAAGTTTATATGAAAGTAGGGGGTGAAGCAGAACGAACACTACCACACTACTATTGTCAAGTTTTTATCCTAGAGACTTGACATTTATTTTGGGGGTAGAGGGCGTAGAACCTTTCATTTATGTCAAACTAACGTTTTTGTAAACTTCCTAGTTTCCAAAATATAGGAATTTCAAAATTACACTTTTTTCAAAAAATGTAAAAAAATAAAAACGTTTTATTATAAAAAATAAAGCACATAGAGACCGTTCGTTTGAGCCATGGCACAACATTCCTTCTTGTTTGGTTTACAAACTATCACCTACTTTCGAAAACAAAAATTTTCCAATTTTTTTTTTTTTTAAATAAACGAGTGGTCCATAGGAAAGAGGACGTCAGCTCGAGTCCAACGACACCTCATTTGTCAAAATCGGACCATGCGTTCGAGAGATATTAATTATTTAACATGTACAGTCGGGTACAAATAAAATGGGTGCGTTAGACCCCGTCACTCCCCCCTACTCATGAGCAATACTGTTGTGTATTCGAACCCTCAGAAATGTATGTTTTAAAGAAATTTCATCCTCAACAGTTGGTAACACGTACACACCACCAGAGAGTCAGTTATCGAATACTCGAGTGTACTAAAGCGGTTATTGTGGCGCACTGATCTGTATTGTTCTGTATATATTGATAGGCTTCCTTATAATAAATGGTCAATCTTAGAAAACACAAAAGTGGTGTCAGAAGTAGGATTGATAAACAACGTGTGCGGTGCCGAAGTTCAACCCCACGCCGTGAAACTTGTGCAAAACGTGCTACCGAACGAAATTTAACTCCACGCAGGTTAGTGTATCAGTGAAGCATCTCCCTTCATCATGGCAGAAGGAATATCCACAGAACTTCTTCAGACTCTTTCTGGGATTATTGCTAGCGCTATCAGGGAATCCGCCATGCGAGACGGGACGACCTAGACCACCACAATTCTCAATGTCAGCATACCACGCCGCCATGGGACCACCATAGGGGACTATTTCACGCGGTTCACATGGGCGCTGGGTCTGAGTAAGGTATCGGAAAACGAACACGCGCAGTACGCACGTGTCTACATGGACGCCGAACTTAACGAAGCTTTGAAGATTCTAGTAAGTCCCGTCGACCCGGAAACTCTCTCATACAGCGAAATCCAGTCAAGATTGTCGAACCATTTCGATGCCAGCTGTAACAAATATGCAGAGAGCATAAAATTCCGGAACGTCATGCAGAGAGCAGGGGAGACGATCGCCAGCTTCACTCTCAGATTAAGACAAGCAGCAACACACTGTGAGTTCGGAGGATTTTTAGACCGCATGCTTATTGAGCAACTGCTTAAAGGTTTGGAATCGAGGGACATGTGTGACGAAATTATTGCCAAGAAACCGGAGAGCTTTATTGCTGCGTACGAGATAGCATGCGCACTCGAAACCACCCGGAACACTGCTGACGAGGTTAAGAATTCGAATATAACCTCAAAATCCGATTCAACCAATCGGATAGGCTTCGAAAAGCCACAATCACGGAGGGGTGGCAACCAATGGCAACGTGGGATATCGACCAATTGTCAACAGAAATCCGACCAATCAAGGCCTCAACAAGGATTGCATCCAGCAAATCAGGGAACATCAAGTAACCAATCGTTGTGCGCTGGCTGTGGTGGGGAACATCCACGCAGTCAGTGCAGGTTCCTCAACGCAGAATGCCGGACATGTGGCAAGAAAGTTCACATTGCTAAAGTTTGTAGGTCCAAATCAAAGCAGCGGAATACAAATCACGTGACCGAAGGAGAACAACCAGCTGACAGCGTTGATGTCATACATCATTTCAACAAAGTTGAGGTCATCGGAACAATGCAGTCTCCAGGGATGCAGTTGATAGATGTCATCATAGTGGGAACCACCGTCAAGATGGAACTAGACACCGGCGCCCCCTGTTCAATGATGAGTAAACTGAGGTTAGGTATGATCAAACCAAATAGTATTTTACAGAAGGTTGATCGTATTTTTGCGAGCTACTCTGGCCACCGTACTAACTGCATCGGGAAGACACCAGTCACCGCTACCATTGGCACCATCTCCAGGAACCTCGACCTCTACATCGTCGACGATGAATTCGAGACACTCCTTGGTGGAGAGTGGATCTCTGAGTTTGTGCGAGAGATCAATTTCGAGCAGCTTTTTGAAAAACCAGAACCGTTCCACCAACTCTCCGTCAAACAGTCTCTGTCCCTGGACCAGCAAAAGGAACTTGACGCCACCCTCAACCGCTACCATGATGTCTTCAGTGATACACCCGGGAAGCTGTCAGGCCCACCAGTGAAGATGCACCTGAAGGATGGCGCCACCCCAATCTTCTCCTGAGCACGTGGCATTCCTGTAGCCCTGCGAGATGCCTATGCCAAAAAAATTGACGCAAAAATCGCATCTGGTTTCTACAAGAGGGTAGATTACTCAGAGTGGGCGTCAACAACTCATGGCGTTGTGAAGAAGAACGGCATGTTGAGAATCACGGGAAACTACAAACCTACTCTCAACCCGCGGATCATCATTGATGAACACCCGATTCCGAAAGTGGAATACTTGTTCAACCAATTGCGTGGTGCCACCCTCTTCTGTCACCTGGACGTCACAGACGCATACACTCATCTCGAGGTCGATGATGAGTTTAGCCAAGCCCTCACGCTCAACACTCCAACCCATGGCCTGATCCGTCCAACTCGTGCTGTCTACGGAGCAGCCAACATCACCGCTATCTGGCAACGACGAATGGACACGGTTTTGCAGAACTCCTAAATGTTGTGAGTTTCTTTGACGACACCATTGTTTTTGCCGATAGTTTAAGCAATATGATGGAGGCCCTCACCGTGGTACAAGAGCGCTTTCGCCAACACGGTCTCAAGCTCAACCGAGCAAAATTCAGCTTTGCAGAAACTGTCCTGGAAGCTCTTGGCCACAAGATCGATGCTTCAAGCATTCATAAGTCTGATGCGCACATCCAAGCCATACGGGACGCGCCGAAACCAACGACTCCAGAGGAATTCCAGCTGTTTTTGGGTAAAGCGACATACTACAGTGCCTTCATCCATAACCTGTCAACGAGAGATCGGCCACTCAGAGACATGCTGTTTGAAGGATCCTCTCATATGGACACCAGACGGCGACAGGGCCTACCAGGGCATCAAGGACGCTCTAACCTCACCGCAGGTCCTTATGCAGTACGATCCAACACTACCACTTTTTCTGGCAACGGACGCCAGCAAAACCGGTCTCGGCGCATTGCTGTCTCACCGGCTCAGCAACGGACTAGAACGGCCTATCGCATATGCTAGTTGGACAATGTCATGTATGGAGCAAAGGTACCCCCAGATCGCCAAGGAAGCGCTCGCCATCGTTTGGGCAGTACAAAAGTTTTTCAACTATCTGTACGCTCGACACTTCACGCTAATCACGGATCACAAGCCCCTGACGCAGATCCTACATCCCGAGAAGTCGCTACCAGTCCTGTGCATTAGTCGTATGGCCAATTATGCCGACTACCTCGCACTCTTTAACTACACTGTGGTTTTTAAAACATCGAAGCAAAACGCCAACGCTGACTACTGCTCTAGAGCACCGTTACCATCGACCGTCAACAAGATCCAAAACTCAATCTCGCAACAGAGGGAGGATACAGAGGATTACGACGACTTTGATTTTTTTACAGTTCACCAGACGCAGCAGTTACCAGTCAAATCCGAAGCCATTGCACGAGAGACGAGGCGGGACCCTGATCTCGGTAGTATTGTCAAACTTCTGGAGGGAGGCCAAGATCTCACACGCCACGACTTCAAGGCACCCGAGGTAAAATACACGCTCGCCGCCAACTGCTTGATGTTCGAGCACAGAGTAGTGCTTCCACCTGCACTGCGAGATGCTATCCTCAACGACCTCCATGCAGCCCACCTGGGGATCGTCAAAATTAAGGGAATGGCACGTTCCTTTGTGTTTTGGCCAGGCATCGACTCCGACATCGAGAAGCTCGCAATGTCCTGCACCACATGCGCACGCTCCACCCAAGTTCCGCGAGCATCTCTGGGAGTACCCGAAGGCACCGTGGGAACGCATTCACATCGACTACGCGGGCCCAGTAGCTGACAGCATGCTTCTGATTGTTGTAGACGCCTACAGCAAGGGGCTTGAGGTCAAGACAACAACCACCACGACAGCTGCAGCAACAATCTCCCTGATGGATGACCTGTTCACAGCGCACGGCACCCCAGTCACCGTCGTTTCAGTCAATGGCAGGCAGTTCATCTCAGAAGAATTCAAGGCCTTCCTGCAGAACAGTGGTGTGAAGTACCACAAGCTTACAGCACCATACCATCCATCAACTAATGGCCAAGCAGAACGGTATGTCCAAACGGTGAAGGATGCCCTCGACGCGATGAAAACAACCAAAGGAACTCTGCAGACAAACCTGAACGAGTTCCTTCGCCAATTTAGAAGAGCGCCGCACTCTACCACCGGACAATCTCCATCTCAACTATTCCTGGGACGAGAACTTCGGACACGTCTCAACCTGGCGAGACCCGAAGACGTTCGCACTAGAGTCTGCGAGAAACAGAAAGTAGAAATGGACTCTACATTCCGCACCTTCGAAGCGGGTCAGTCAGTCTACTTCCTCTCTGGCAACCCGAACGTGGACAAGTGGCTCACCGGTACCATCGCAGCCCGCATTGGAGATCTTCACTATGATATCAACTACCGGGAGAAACGAATAAAGCGCCACATCGACCAAATTAGGCCATTTCCAGGAATACGGCCAAACACAGAGAACCAGGAACCGACCAGCGATGAACCTACCGAAATTCCACCTAGGCCACGACGTGTTCGGTTCTTCCCAGCACCAGCAACCGCAGTACCAGCCGAGAGGATGCCACAAGTGATCCGTGGAAACCGAACACCAACACCAGCTACTCCAGTTATACCGCGCATGTCGACACGCAAACGCCGCCCACCATTAAGATTTTCACCAAAGACATAACAAGTTCAATTTAAAAGAGGGAGGAAATGTTGTGTATTCGAACCCTCAGAAATGTATGTTTTAAAGAAATTTCATCCTCAACAGGTGGTAACACATACACACCACCAGAGACTCAGTTATCGAATACTCGAGTGTACTAGAGCCGTTATTGTGGCGCACTGATCTGTATTGTTCTGTATATATTGCTTGGCTTCTTCATAATAAATGGTCAATCTTAGAAAACACAAAAAATAAAATTATATGACAGGCGTAAATCGCCGCAGCACATTAGACACTTCTAGAGACATCAGCTCGATGTACAATCAATTACAGAGAGTAGGAACTTATGTCACATAGGAAACAGAATAAACAGTGATGGACGAAGCACAGATGACGTCCAAAATAGATTACCACTGGAAATGTCGCCATTCATACCAACGAGCAATCTATTCATATTCCACATAGATTTAGGTATAATGCAGGTATTTTTAAAGGCCATTACCTACAATATGACATCGCGTGGACCGATAACGTGTGTTACTCACATTACAGTACAAAAGGACACTCATAGTATTCGTAGGGCCATATCTCACATGAGAGAGATAGCGATTGGACGAGTAGATAGAATTACGGACGGAGAAATATTAATACTAGGGGAAGGAGAGAAGTGCTTCCCACAATTACTCATGAAACGAAATGATAGGTTGGTAGGATACATACTCACACCCCCAGGAATTGGAAGCTTTACTATGGATGTCAGGATTGACGATCCACACTATAGAGATAGGCCCATATAACCACAGATTACACACATTACGTTATACATACAATGCCATACATGCACAGCGATGAAACGATCAGGAGAATTTACCCGACAACCCCATTCTAAGACAGTTGGAGAAACAGAGCGGCATTTATCACCCTGTACCAAACGGATTCCCCAGAGTGCTACCTATTAACTACTACGTATACACCTCCACTCAGTCGCCCTTATAACCATACGAGGCCACCCCCTATAATGGGAAACACAGACACACTTATAAGCCACATACACCCATATCCCCCTGAACCACTATATGCACGAATATGAACATGACACACCCTTTACTACTCATCTTTTCTTCCGCACACAGGGATAGCTGCATCCCACCCCCAAAACGCACAGAGCCGGCGCCTGAATTCAAGGGGCGCGCGGAAATAATTAACAAACGCCTGATAAAACGCGTTAAAATCCCTCAGTATGCCTTCCTTTGGAGGGAAAGTAAAGCCGGCGGTCCCATGTCATAGATTTATGGCATGTTAAAGAACCTTCCACTAATTGCACCTGTGTGAAGCTATATTGGATAGGTTAAGAATGTAAACAACGCTCTTAGGTTTCTACGTTCGTTGCCAAGAGCCGACTGCGGTGGCGTCTAGTAGCTAAGTTCTGAACTTGGCCTAGTAGTCGTTGACGGTGGCGCTTGGCGGCAAAAGTAGGAACTATTTGAAAAATTCTAAGTTGCAGTCTGTACTTAAATTAAAAAACAGATAACTCACACTAATACAGTCATCACAATTAACACCGGTTATCAGACAGATTCTACACACACCCAAAGTACACGGGGCTACATGACCGCGTTATCGCAGCCCCTAAACTTAAGAACCAACCAAACCAAGACTACATACGCAAAGGCTAAAGCAATACTAACAAATTATTTTAATTTACCTGCATGAGATAACCTGCATGCACCACGATAACTCACCTATATCCTCCCCCGAGCATAACTAACACTCGCTCGACTCACATCCCTCTGCACGCGATCCCCTAACGAAAATCCTCAGCATACAAGACAAAACAGACAGAAAATTAGAAGAAAATGGCTCAATGAACTACCTTCCTCGCCTGCATGCTAATCCTCCCCCTTCAACCCTTGCATGCCAACGAAAACAACCCCATACTAACATACCAATATTACGTAATAATTAACCTATGAATGTCGCCCAACCTACTAATATCTCCAGGCCTTACCTACGTATTAGCAGCGTAGAAGTCCGCTAGGCTCGAAGTGCAAAACGCAGCGCGTGTTACACTATTCCTTACACTTTCTATGACACTAACACAGACACAACACTAAACACCAGTCACAACACTATACATTATTCCAAAACCCATATTCATAACCCTGTACACTCTTTATACATATATTATCCAACACATTCTACAATATAAAGAAACACAGCACCTCATCCTTTACCAGCCATCCCCGTACCTGGTATTGACCATATTCACATGTCTACACTTCTCCACTAAAACGGGACAAACTTTCACATTCCCAGCATTTCACCTCACTAGTAGATGCGCAGATAAACGCCATCGGATAAGTTAGAATCTGATAATTGGGTGCAATGACGCACACCGCTCTTATCCCTGACATTGAACTCTCACACTACCACACCCTCGCAAGTGCACTATACTTACATGGTAAGTCCAAGGTGCATAAATTTAAACGGTCACAGATCTTAAATTATGATCAGAGATTTTTCAGAACAGAAATCATTATACATATATATATTGCAATCAGAGATTTTGACACGACGAACCACGAGACCAGATATGTCAGTCGATACTTAGTTTTGGATAGGAAAATAGCTCCTCCGTTTCCAAAACAACGTTGACGCTGACATGGCCAGAACGACCAGCTCGCTGAGTTATGACTACCTTACTGTCCAGCCAGCAGCGTGGAAGGATCACGAGTTTTAAGTTAGTTAGTTATAATGATAAGTCCAAGCCCCCATCGCGCGGAGGGCGAGACCTGTTAGCGTACACAAGCGAAGAGAGAAGAAAGAAGAAAAAGTCCTATAGGAAAGAGGTGAAGATCACGTCAAGAAAAGATTAATATGATGATTAATATTAAATGATACGCGATGAATTTTCCGCGAACGATAATAAATGATTCCCGGGGACGCCCGATGATATGCAATTATATGCGATTATTTACGGCACAAGCCGAGAATGCGATTCGAATGCGATCAGCGATTGATAGATGATTAGTCGGCACCATAAATCCACCATACCGACCGGGTAAGTCCGACAACATGGTCATAACTGCGACAGAGCAGTTTGAATTGTGACATACCAATTGAAATGCGACGATACGATCATCAATACGATGCGCAGATAACGATCAAGGGCGCAAGGAGCGCGCCTCTGTCCGAAATATATGATAACCTTTATATATTTTATATAATTTCCGCACGAGCTCCAACGAAGTCGACGTTAACTTACCATGGTACAGGTAATGCCCATGCGGCATGGTATACATTTTTTTCACTAACACATTCTAACACACAATCTAACACATTTGTTACAATTTACACGTACACGTGATCATAGATATAAGCCAGTAGATTAAGACTGCTATAGATCCTAAGATGCGCATAGTATATAAGGCGCCAGAGGGTACATGACATATATGACTGGGATGCATTTCATTTTACAGGCCCGCAGACCAGCTGGCAATCACATTGACATTTAAACATTCTTTCTACTTCCACAGGTGGCGACATTTGTACATATGCCCCATGTAAATATTTTGCCCACGCCCGCACACGAACATGCCTTCGTCACAACATAAATTATATTGATATTTCTTCCTTACGATGTACACAAAATAACACATAAACACAATGTACCACATCCGTACCCAGGGGCGCACCCAGACTTTTGGTTTGGAGGGGGCTTTCCTCAATAACATGATTTCAGCTATGGAAAGTGAATGTGTCCATTATTAGTCTTGTATGTAAATATGTATATATGAGACCATATGCATAAAAAGATATTCTATAAGATCAAACATACTGTAGAATGCTCTGTTAAAACCAATACAAAAGATGCTATTAGACTGGAGATTATTTAAACAAAATGTGCATTGGTTTTATACAAATTTTAGTTACAGTACCATTGAGCTAAGGTTATGCAAGTAATAAAAAGGAACAGCATGATTTTTATCAAGAATTAACTTTTGATCACGATCAGAGTGATAACGACTGGATTGCTCTGCTCACTATTATAACTATATATCCAGCTACCAGGATCGTCAGATTGATGTGTAACATCAATTATCTGCAATCATTTACTAAGTTTTGAGTTGTTTATACCAAGAACTAGTACGGTATAGGTTTTAGGAAATTATTAATAACATTTTGATTTTGAATACGTAAATTTAATTGGAACTAAAAATTACATTTTAAAAGTTACAAGATGTAATTGTATACCATAGTGTTATGGATTGTAACAAATATTTCATGTACTGAACGTGAAAATATATAAGTTATTTAAATTTTCCTTAATAACTAACATTATAATAAAAAACTTGAACATTTCTAGAATTTCAAGTTGAATTTAATTACACAGACTGAATGCAAGTTTAAACAGATAGTTGAATACAAATCATGTATTAATGAATTAACATTAACATTGTTTGAATAAAGTGGAAACTCAAATTTCACAGAACAAAATCCAGCCACCTAGCAGATTTTCTCAAAACGGAAAATACCTCTGTACTGGTGACTTCAATTTCTCGGTGAATATTCAGTGCTGCTAGTCCAGTCAGCCTGTCTGCACCCATGGTATTCCTAAGATATGTTTTCAGCCGACGTAGTGTAGAAAATGACCTCTCAGCAGTGCTTGTAGTCACAGGAATGGTACATAAAATTCTCAACAATGTGTGGATATTAGGAAACAAGTCCTTGTCACATAGATTCAACACATCGATTGCGTTTTTAGGGATATTAGCGTAGGTCTTGAAGCTCTTGTGCCACAGTTCAAACTCAGCCATAAGCAGGCCTTTGTTGTTTCCTCCACTTTCAATTATGTCATTCTTATAAAAATTACACAGCTGTAAGAAATCAGGTTGCATTTTTTCTTGGAAGGTTTCTTTATGTGTATGTGATGCATTGGCTGATGGCAGTAAGCACTCAAAACTCTTTAATAAGTCTTTATGCTTGATGAATCGAGATTCCAATGAAATAATGAAAGAGTCAATCCAAGGGATGAAAACAGATCTTTTATAGTATAATTCTGGAGTTTCTGCCGGTATGTTGCTTCTGTTCAGTTGTCTTCCAACTGTTCGAGGCATCGAAATTATTGAACCGCAGTTATTAGCAATTTTGGTAGCTTCTTCAAACAACGAGTGAAATTCTTGATCTGCATTTTTTCTTAGAGATTTTAAGCTTTCAATCACAGTTTCAGCGTGTGTAATTGCAGATGATAAATCTAAATCAGTTCCCTGAAGCTTTTTGCTTAGGTTTACTGTGTAACCAAGCAGTTTTTCTGATGCCATGAGAGAAATTATAAATTCACCCTGACTTAAGGAGTTTAGTAGTATTAGAGCTCCTGAAGAAGATTCCCTATCATTCCAGTTTTTAATCTCCTCTAACGCTACTTCAAGAGGTTGCAGCAGTTCTTTCATAACAAAAATAGCATCGTGCCTTTGTACCCATCTCGTTGGACAAAGCTGCAGGAGTTTTTTCTTGTTGGTTTCAAGATTTACCTCAGATTCAATGCACTGTTTTAAAACTGCTTGTCTTTTAGGAGTGTTAAAAAAATCCCACAACTTCTCCACTATTCCAAAGCAGTTCCTGATTGATACAACCTCAGACGCGGTCGACAATGCCAGGTTAAGGCTATGAGAAGCGCAATGCACGTATATTGCTGTGGGGTGAGCTTCTTGGATGCACGCTTGAGCCCCTTTAAACTTTGCACTCATGGCAGCCGCCCCATCGTACCCCTGGCCACGTAGGTTATTTATGTCTATATTACTGTCTTCAAGACCTTTAATCAATGTTTTTGCCAATACGCTACCCGTAGTAGAGGTTAGAGGCAAGAACTTCAAAAATTGCTCACATATTTCATAACCATTTAAAGTATTTGGGGTTACATAACGTAAACACAAAGAAAACTGTTCAACAGTTGAAATATCAGATGTTTCATCTGCGAGAACACTAAAAAACTTAGCTTCTTTTACTTTACTTGCTATTTTTTCAGTTATTATTTGGTTACAAGCATCGATGACTTGATTTTGAAAATTCCAACTTATATAGGTCGCATTTTTGCCACATGACCCAAAGTGATCTTTCAAATTGTTGTCACCTGCTTCAATTCTAGCTCTGAGCAAAGCTCTTAAGTTCCCCTCATTTTCAAATGGTTTGCTGTCGATTTGAAACTGACCATAATCTAGCTGTAATACGGAAGACAATCAGATAAGTAGTTAGCCAAAAATTTTATAGTTTAACCATAGTTTACAACCATATAATCTCTCTAAAGTACAATCTCCGGATAGCTATCACCATTTAGCATTTCACCTAACATATATACTGCATTTAGCATACACTGACAGTTGCAGTACCAATACTGCAACTAAATAATTGTACATATTGTAAATATTTTCACCTGTATTTCAAACATAGATTTTGTAGCCTAAGTGTAATGGATCTGATGATGATCGCTTGACGATCGAAACTGGTCATCCTAGTGTTTTATTAATCTCATGTAATTTATTTCAGGATTAGGGCATAACCCATCTCTTTTGGGTACTTTCGTGTTGACCGACTGAAAAGCACTAAACTCTTGTTTACTAAGGCAACACTGAAAATATGGCTTCAAACACCACAAACTGACCATAATCTCTATGGCCCCTAAGGGCGATATTTTGCCTGCCACACAAAATAACAGTTTCTATTATTGGAATTACTCTTTTCACATTATTTTGGGCTTGGACGTCTTTTCCTTTATCAAGAGATTTGTCAATCGGTTTCATTCGGCAGTCCATAACTCTTTTAAAGTCAGCTGCGCTTACACATGAGTCTTTATGATACTGCGAGTTTGCATGTTTTTCAAACTTTTCTAGTGCTTTTTTCCAGTTACAAAAACCTTCTTCAACAAGTTGTCCAGTATGTTGAGCGTTACTCCTACCTACTTCTTTTTTTGAAAAAAGCATACAATGGACACAGTATGCAGAGTCTTCAATTCCAGAATACGAAAGCCAGGTATATTTCTTTAGCCATGGAAACGAAAATTTTCGTTGTTGGTTCCCATGCGATCTAAAAGGAAAGTTAAAGTTGCTCTGAGGAACCCATCTGTCATTCAAAACTTTGAACTTTTCATTGTCCGTCAACACTTTGTTTTTAAATAAACCAATGTCCAAATCCATGTTATGTTTACTTACAACGGCCTTAGGCCTGCTCACATTTGCCTCTGAGCTCTCCTCTGACGAACAACTTGGCTGTTTTTCTATGCTTGCAGTCCTCGTTAACAGTTCCTTACTCGTTGAAGGATCGCCACATTCACTAACACTAACCGCATCATATTTATTGATTTTTAACGGTTTAAAATAGTTTGGGATGTTTGACTTTCTTTTGTCTCCCATTACGACTAGTCCAATTGGACACACTACGAACACCAATAGCCAATAGAAAATACAAACACAATAACAATCATCGAATCAACTTTTACAAACACCACTACTGACTTGACGCCTGACACAGAGCACAGCACAATACCTTGGGGAGAGAAATTTTCACCGCTGTCCCACGCGCATCTTGCTCCGAGCATAGTTACGACAACGGACGGAAATATCCGATCGTGTTGTGTTTACAATATATATTACTAGCGGACCCGTGCGAGAAATCTCGCATGTTCATAAACCACACTTTTCCCAATAGGTTTTGCAAATCGAACACTTCTTACAAAAATTGATATTTAAGAAATTTAGAATGCAATTTGTCACTGATTGAGTGTGCTGTAACACTCATTGGTTATTCGATATTTATGAAACCATACAATTTGTGTACTCATTCCTTTGATTTAGGCAACTGTTTCTGAAATCCATGCAAAATTATAAAGCAAAGACCTCAATGTTAAAATGACATGAAACGGGTGTCACAGCGACCAAAATGTGAAGTAAACAGCAATTATGGAGCGTATTTTCATACATCAACAGTAGCTGCAAATCGCACACTTCGTACATTTTTTTAAAGAAATTATTGATATTTATGGAATTAGAGTGCAATTCGTCATTGCTAATGTCTATTCACTTTCATTTGAATTCTCATTTTCACAATCGGTCGCTTGTGAGCGCTGCAGGAGGGATATATACTAGGCCTACTGAAATAATATAGGCCTATATATGATTATCACTCAAGTGTTGCTTAAATATAGGCCTAACATAATTCTATTTTAAACAGTAGAAAATCGCAAAATGTTCCAACACTAAACATTCTGGAACCCGTTATGCAATCAATTTTCTTGAAAGATATCATAAATGTTTTTAAAGTGTTCCCAGGTTTTGGGGGGGGGGCTTAAGCCCCCAAAGCCCCCCCCCCCCCTGGGTGCGCCCCTGTCCGTACCCAAGGCATAGATATCTGTGGGATATCCGATGACCATGGGGCGGATCCCAAAAACAGATACCTGCTATCAGGTATCATCCTCCGGGAGCAAGAGCTGGCATAATCTTGTAAATGCCAGGCCTTGTTGCCAAGATAGACGCTCGCCTACAGAGAGCAGCCTATATTCATAATGTAAGATATATTTTAGACACGGCCGATTATTAATAAGATAGTTAAGGATAGCCAGTAAGTCTACATTTAAGTAGCGCGCGCAAGATTGTTTATTACATGAAATAGAGAGCTCTACGTCGAAGGGTACCGGTGGTATGATTGTTATTACTGCCATTATTATTGTCATTTACCTCATGTATTATTGTTTTTATTATTATTGCTAATTATCCTGAATATAATCCCAATTGTTGGTTATGCACAATTATTGTTACATTTACACCTTACACACTAATACTATTGTACATGTCAACACTTTTTTCATTTCACTCCTACTTAACGAACCCATTGTAGAGATGTCCTATTTTTCCACACAATAAACGTATTATATTCATCACCTTAACTTACACCCTGGGACATCTGTTTTTTTCTTTATCTTCCTCCTATTTTCTCTTTACTCACAATTTACATTTTGTTGTACACTTCACATTGTAAACCCGAGAGCAGTTTTTCATCCCGCTGTGAAAGACAGGTGGTACTCACTCCATAATTATGAGTTTTATTATGCTCGATTTATGCATGACGTTATGATTTTGACTTGTTTAAGATTCATGATTTTTATTCATGGCATTTAACTACATTTTGTAATCGCAATCATTGATATTTGCCATTAGCACTAATTTCATGTCAGACGACACACATGTAAGAATGAATTGTTCCACCCTCACACCCATACCGACCTTGCAGTACACGACGCCCAATGACACATACTTCAAATCTACGTACCAGCAACATCTTCTACAATCCTGAGTTCACATTCCCCAACACTATATACATCATATATATTATTTCAGTAGTATGCATCCCTCCTGCGGCGCTCACAAGCGATCGATCGTATAAAATGAGCATTCAAATGAAAGAGAATATACATTACCAGTGACGCATTGCACTCTAATTTCATAAATATCTATAATTTCCTTAAAAATGACTTTTAAAAACTGTACGAAGTGTGCGATTTGCAGTTACTGTTTCTGCAGGAAGATACGCTCCATAATTGGTGTCCACTTTACATTTTGGCCGCTGTGACGCCTGTTTCATGTCATTTTATCATTCTGAGGTCTTTCCTTTATCATTTTGCATCGATTTCAGGCACAGTAAATCAAAGGAATGTGTACTCAAATCGTATAATTTCATAAATTAACAGTGACGAATTGCATTCTAATTTCATAAATATAACTTTTTGTAAGAAGTGTGCGATTTGCAAATACTAATGCTCTAACAAGCTGCAATTATGAGTTGTCGTCTAAACCCCTAAAACTATTAAACGTTAATTATTTTACAGGTTTTTCTTCTGCATTCTAATTTCATAAATATCGATCATTTCGAATGGTTTTCAGGAACAGTAAATCAATGGATTGAGTACCCTAATCGTATAACCGGTGAGTGTTACGTCGTCTAAAACCTTAGAATTATTAAACTTTAAGTTAATTCTTTTACAGGTTATCTTCTATAATTTCCCATGGTTTTCAGAATCAGTCGGCTAAATCATTGGATTGGGTACTCAAATCGTATAACCGGCGAGTGTTACTGCTATGCTTTCATTCAATGGACTCAGCACACACATGATTTAAGCGCAACCGTCTAAACAATGGATTTATTAAATTCCAGGTTTGTTAATATGCCGCGATACAGGTTTTTCTTCTGAATTCTAATTCCATAAATATCGATTTTTGTAAGAATTATGCTTTTTGCTATGTGGTTTTTAGAATCAGAAAATCAATGGATTGGGTACAGGATTTTCTTCTGCATTCTAATTCCATAAATATCGATTTTTGTAAGAAGTGTGCTTTTTTCAAATACTGTTGCTGTATAATGAGTTGTTGTCTAAAACCTTAAACTATCATCATCATCATATAGGCCTCATAAATTAGCAGTGACGAATTGCATTTTAATTTCATATATAGGCGTATCAATTTTTGTAAGAAGTGTGCTATTGAACGTTAATTCCCTTACAGATTTTCTTCTATCATTTCGCGTGGATTTCAGAAACAGTAAATCAATGGATTGAGTAGGCCCTACTCTAAATCATAAAACCGGCGAGTGGTATGGCGTCTAAAACCTTAGAACTATTAAACATTAATTCTTTTACAGGTTTCTCTTCTATCTTCTATCATTTCCCATGGTTTTCAGAATTAGTAAATCAATGGGTTGGGTACTCAAATCGTAGAATTTCATAAATATCGAATAACCGGTGTTTTGATGATCCAATTTTCAGTGATTGCCTTCTTAAGTTAAGGAACGTACTACAGTACTTGGAATTCTGACTGAAAGTTAATGTATCGAATAACCGGAGAGTGTTACGGCTAAACTGTCAATCAATGGACAAAGCACACAAATGGCATTAACAGTGACGAATTGCATTCTAATTTCATAAATATCAAAGAAAGAAACCAGCCACGCTGATAGTTGGACTTCGGAACAAAGAAGCCTTACTGTAAGCGGGGCGTGAAGAAGTTTTACTACGAGGGCTGTCCTGATAAGGGAGAAAGAGGCTCCTCAGCCGACAAGATAAAGCAGGAAATCTTGACCAAGATGCTTTCTGCCCGGAGTGCACCCAGAAGCAACAAAAAGGAATTCTGCCCGATATGACAGATACAATGCACTAATGAGGACAGCACAATCGAATGCAATAGGTGCAGAGAAAGGACCCACGAGAACTGTACTGGCCTCATTGGTCAGGAAGTCAAAGACCTTGAAAGAAAGAACAGGCAACTGATATGGCTGTGTGAAATATGTACACCTGAGGCACTGGACATGAATAAATCCTGTAGGGTGGAAATAAAAACCCGACTTCAGGAAAACATGGGAAATCAGATCAAGGAAGCAGTATACAATGCTCACAGAAAGATACCAGCCACAGCACGCTGTCATGCTGACGCTCCACTCAAGAAAGCGAAAGCACCCCTGTAGGTAACGTGCGAAGGAGTTTAGCGCTGAGCGCCTCACAGAGGAACGGGAAAGCTGCCCTGCAGGCAGTGTGTGAAAGCGTTTAACGCTGATCGTTGCACTTAGGAACAAGGGAGCCTCACTGTAAGCGGGACGTGAAGAACTTTTCCAACGAGGGCTGTCCTGATAAGGGAGAAAGAGGATCCTCAGCCAAGAAGATAAAGCAGGAAGTCTTGACCAAGATGCTTTCATAAATATCGAATAACTGGTGAGTGTTATGGTGATCCAATTTTCAGTGATTGCCTTCTTAAGTTAGAGAACGTAGAGCTTGGAATCTAACTGAAACGTAAATAGTGTTCTGTAATCATTTGGTTGAAATAAAATCATTACAACCTTTCTCCTTAAGTCACTCATTATAAACCTATTGGGGAAAGTATGACTTATGAACATGCGAGATTTTTCGCACGGGTACTCAAATCGTATAATTTCATAAATATGGAATAACCGGTGTTATGATGATCCAATTTTCAGTGATTGCCTTCTTAAGTTAGGGAACGTTCAATCTGGAATTCTGACTGAAAGTTAATGTGTCGAATAACCGGAGAATGTTGCGGCTAAACTGTCAATCAATGGACTCAACACACAAATGGCATTAACTGTGACGAATTGCATTCTGATTTCATAAATAACAAAGAAAGAAACCAGCCACGCTGATCGTTACACTTAAGAACAAAGGAGTTTAGCGCAGAGCGCCTCACACAGGAACGGGAAAGCTGCCCTGCAGGCAGTGTATGAAGGAGTTAACACTGACTGTAAGCGGGGTGTGAAGAAGTTTTACAACGAGGGCTGTCCTGATAAGGGAGAAAGAGGCTCCTCAGCCGACAAGATAAATCAGGAAATCTTGACCAAGATGCTTTCTGCCCGGAGTGCACCCAGAAGCAACAAAAAGGAATTCTGCCCGATATGTCAGAGGCAATGCACTAATGAAGACAGCACAATCGAATGCGATAGATGCAGAGAAAAGATCCACGAGAACTGTACTGGCCTCATTGGTCAGAAAGTCAAAGACCTTGAAAGAAAGAACAGGAAGCTGATATGGCTGTGTGAAATATGTAAACCTGAGGCACTGGACATGAATAAATCCTGTAGGGTGGTAATAGCCACCCTTGCCGAAAAGGTCGATGACCTAACACAATATATCACAATCCGACTTCAGGAAAACATGGAAAATCAGATCAAGGAAGCAGTTAGGTACAATGCTCACAGAAAGATACCAGCCACAGCACGCTCTCATGCTGACGCTCCACTCAAGAAAGCGAAAGCACCCCTGTAGGTAACGTGCAAAGGAGTTTAGCGCTGAGTGCCTCACACAGGAACGGGGAAAGCTGCCCTGCAGGCAGTGTGTTAGGGCGTTTGACGCTGATCGTTGCACTTAGGAACAAGGGAGCCTCACTGTAAGCGGGGCGTGAAGAAGTTTTCCAACGGGGCTGTCCTGATAAGGGAGAAAGAGGCTCCTCAGCCAACAAGATAAAGCAGGAAATCTTGACCAAGATGCTTTCATAAATATCGAATAACTGGTGAGTGTTATGATGATCCAATGTTCAGTGATTGCCTTCTTAAGTTAGAGAACGTAGAGCTTGGAATTCTAACTGAAATGTAAATAGTGTTCTATAATCGTTTGGTTGAAATAAAACATAACAACCTTCCTCCTTAAGTCACTCATTATAAACCTATTGGGGAAAGTATGACTTATAAACATGCGAGATTTCTCGCATGGGTCCGCTAGTCAATACATATTATTCTCCAACTCAACAACCCTTTATACACTACCACATCTTCGACTCGCCTACCACGAGGCCACACACACCCCCACCGACACCACCATCCCCCTACAGAAGAAGAACAAGAAAAGAAGAGAAGCACAGAAGAGAAGAGAGATGATTTGAAGAAAGAAAAAGAAGGACGTCTCAAACCCACCCCTACGACTACTCACATTCTACGAGATCGTAGAACAGAGGGAGTTGTTGTATCCCCAGGGGGATACCACCGCCCCCCCCCCCCCATTATAAATTATACATCTACACATCTTCAGTCCCTACATCAATTACACTATAACTAACACTCTCAATTGAACCAACTTGAACTCCTGTGAACTCAGTTGAACTCGAACGACCCCTACGCTAGTGCCAGTCAGCCTGGAATGTGCCAATTACGCACACCTTGCATTTCCATAATTATAAAAGAGAGACACTGAACCCACTCGACGTCTGTGTCTAGGGGAAGTGCTGCCAGTCAACACCACGACATCTGCCATCTAGGGGTAAGTGTACCTGCGAGAGTAATTTCCTTTTACATCCACACACCATTCACACTCTACCCTTTGTTATACTTGATAATTGCCTTGTTAAAACCAGTAACACTGAAGTCTGGTTTTTAGAATCATTGCATCGCTCTAAGGAAGTAATTATTAAACACTGGTATTAACTTTATTTGGTCTCACATCTTATTTGATCGTAGGATAATCCCCTTTCCTCCCATACAACCCTTTAGGGCCCTGCATTGTTCAATTGTTTTAAAAGCGTTAGACGAGCAGTTCAGCTGACGACACGCCATAGATCTGCAGTAAGCAAGTTCAATCATAACACTTATTTGTACACGCTGCACGCAGGTGCCGAGCCATTGCCGCACCGTTGCAGGTTATCAATTATCGAGCAACCCCTTCACTAATACGCCATCCCCGAGCTCACCCGTCAATCCCGAACACTCGGTAGCTCTTCCTTAAGCTCGTCTAAGATGAATAGACGCCCCTTTTACCGCACATCACACATAACACATACTTAAACATTCCTTATCCACATAACACACTAAACATCCCCTAACACATTGTAGAAGCCCTCCAAGGCCCATACGATACATTGCACAAACAAAACTTGGATGAAATCCATAAAGTTAAACATTGAACCTGTTCGCATTTGCGAATAATTTATTGGTTAAATTTTGTAAGTTTGAGAAAGTGTCAAAAGTCAGACCAGAATTTAATTTTCATTACCTCATTTGGTCACCACGTGCGTGTGACATTTCTCTTTGTATTACGCTTCCTCGTTTAAACCAAGAATGTTTAAAATGATTTACTTACTTACTTGTTAGTTTATAACGCATAGCTGGCCTCTAAGATATTTTTCTAAGTGTTAAGGTCACTTTGCACGCCTTGAATTCTCGTGGTATAGGGTGTGTTTCAATCTCCCAAAATTTTAATCATGGCACCCCGTGGCGTTAACGAATAGCTGATTCGTCACCTCAAGTTAAAACACAATGAGAGTGAAACGCGAATTATGATCCGCGTCATCCTGGCTTGTTATTGGCTGGCAATTATTACCAACCATTGGCTGCCCGCTGGTTTGTTTACAATTATCACCAACATGGTGGCGAGAGGATTAGATTTCTACATCAATTAAATTGCTAGAAATCTATTCCAGTCAGGCGCGGATTCAAGGGGGGGGGGTCACGGGGGTCATGACCCCCCCCCCCCCAATGGAGACCAAATTTTTTTGCAAACTCAAAAAACGAAAACACAATTAAGTTACCAGACAAATAAAACTTAACGAATTTTAACTGAAAAACAGTTTTTTTTTTCATTTTATTCAATACTGAATTATCTTTATTGGAATTATTATGTTCTGTTACAACTGTACATATTTACAACTTCTAACCTCTTGTATAAAAACTATTAGTTATACAACAAAATCAACTCGTCTATTTTGTTTAGCAAACCTTGTGATTACCGAATCGATGTTTATAGTGATGTCACGATGACTGTGCAGTAATGCACGGAGAGGAAACTGGGGCTTTTGTCGCACCAAAAATTTTTGCCGACGTCCAAACTGCAAGCTTTGTTGGCAATTTAAGCTGTGACTTTCTCCCTTTGTCGGTACCAACTCGACTTGCCGAGACTGTTACGTACCTTGATCCTTTTCTCGAAGCTCGATGTAAAAGTCGCAAAATACGCCGTTGCAATTTGTACGAATATTTTTGGTGCGCTAAACGCATCAAATTTCTATCCATGAAGCTTGCAAAAAAATTGGTCTGGTTTTGTACGTTTCGTTATTTTGTGATTGCATTTTTAGTGATACCATTTTTCTTAACAATTTCGATTCTCTGACCCCCCCCCCCCCCTCCCAAGCCAAACTCTAGATCGATTCTCTGACCACCACCAAAACCAAACTCTAGATCCGCGCCTGATTCCAGTTCATGACAGTATGAAGTGAAAATCACTTATTGATGAGGAATTGTATGAACGTTTATATTTAAATTGCAGCTTGACACTGTTCATCAAAATTTGTGGGGGAAAAAGTACAAATCAACACTCTTGCTGATCAACTGAAAGATTCTACTACTTTGGATGTAAATCAATTGGCTGTCGTTTCCACCTGTTTTATTCATCAGTTCGAAATACATTCAGTACAATAACCTTTTGTGCACTATAAAACTACATTATTGACCATTGCATATTGATGTTGCTGTCTGAATATATTTACCAATTTCATGGCATGTAATTTGTAGGTTATACCTAATGCATATAATTTAAGTGGCCGTTTGTAATGTGAAGTCCTTACTGTATTTATGTACAAATATTATGGTTTAACTAATGAAGCAAGGATTAAAAGTGCAGTTTGCACCGCCACCCCCTTTTTTAATATTTATATGTAGTTTCTCAGTCTGGTAACTTCTTGGATTTGCTTGAGATAGATTTATAGTAATATACTACCTTATTAACCCGCAGGCTGAGTTTTTTTAAAACATGCCCAGGTGCATACAGTAGCATAAGACCTACTGCAGGCTATGTCGATCCTAAGTGTAGGCCTATTATAGTGCTCATGTCAAAGGTCGTGCTAAAGTTTTAACTATTGAGACTTGATTTGCATCGAAGATAATTTCAGATGGGTCTGGCAAGGCTTCGTAAACTTGGGCGCGACTTCACATTTTCATTTTTCCTATACAACTTTTGATATCAACCACTTAAATCACAGTGTTTCAATATTTGCTCTCATTAAACATCACCAACAAGTCTTTTTCCCTGGTGGTAGGCTGTGTTCGAGTCTACATAAAATAAAGTTGAGAAATAAAAATACATCTTAGGTTTCCATGACACAGTTACATTTTATCCTACTATATCTCCACTCAATATACCAATCCTACCCAATGTTTCCGAATTCCTCGTGCTGCATAAGTAAACATGACAGATTACAGCATTAGCAATGATGACAGTAACTTATGAATCGCTAAAATGTTTTAAAAGATGCATAGAAAGTGGCTTGATAAACCCAGTATCATCAATCCATTTAAACATTCCCACAGAGCTCTAATCAGAAGCTTATTTTATGTGCAACAGGTATGTAGAATAAACCTCCCTCCCAATAACTTGTAGGCCTAACCTGAACATAATCCATGTTAAGAGCTGTTTTTGGTTCACAGAAAAACCTACAATTTAAAATCTTGCACATAGGCTACTAATCATATTATGGTGCAATTACCTACAGTAATTTTAAAAATCCTGGCTATCAACTACTGTTTTAAATATTACAGACATCTTTCTTAACTCCACTTTTACTGACAGCATGTAAGTCCTTACTACTGTCTTTCAAGCCATTGACCAGTTATTTTTTCACGAGGAACTATTTTAGTCATTCTTCTCTATGTGAAATACAGTTGATGACAACTGCCTGTAAGACTCAGGTGTTTTTCATGTGTCGCTTCTCTGGTTGCCTACGATACTTCCTAATTATTAACAGAATGTTTCATTGAATTGTTGTATCCAATTGGCCAACTGGTAATATATTATGGCTTGCTTTAATATTCCTATGATACACTTTTAGATCCCATACATTAATGAAATATACAACAACATAGGCTGACTTGTTGAACCAATCTCCCATTCCCTAACACTCCCAACTAATGGGACATAGCTACCTAGTGGTTGGTCTCACATTGCTTCCATCTACATGTACCGTACTAAGTCTAGTAGTACCATAGGTATTGTGATTGTTTCTCCAACTCCGTCAAGGAAACTAATTCTGATCTAAGATCTGGAATAGGGTACACTGGCCCACGAGGACAATCAAGGACAACTTGAACCATTCATTTTACCAACTAACCAGGTGCCTGGAAATGCTAGTGAAGGAAGCAGCTAAGTAGGCTATCCTACTGGTATTCACCATTTAGAGAACATTCTCAGCGACTTGTCTATGCATAAGCCTATGACACCGTTTTCAGAAAGTGATACAGTAGTCACAGAACACTAATGGTGCCCAGTACTCTCAGCTTAGCATAGGACGGAGTGGATTCCAGCCACAGATTAACCCATGATCTGTCAACGGGTTTTCAAACAGATTGAGCACACACCCAAGTACAGGGGTCTTGACCATGATGTTCCAAGCCTCTAAATCAGGGCCATCCAGTCATTGCGCTCCGAGAGCGCGGCGGCGCTCGGGGAGCACTGGGCAGGCAGACTAGCGCTCTCTCCCCCACCACCACTACACTGTGGCAGCGAGGAGACCTGAGACACACGGACTATGTTCGGACCGCAATAACTAGATACGTACGCACAGACGTGCAGGCGACGGTTTTTGTGGCATTGTTGACATCATATTGATAGGGCCGTTTTACCATAATAGGATATATACTGCCATAATATATATATATATATATATATATATATATATGTGTGTGTGTGTGTGTGTGTGTGTGTGTGTGTGTATGTATACAAATCCAATGTACTCCGATGCATGGAATGTGCAGGAAACGAACGCAAGTGTTAAGTAAAGAATATAGTGATTTATTAAAAAATGAAATGAGAACATATTAGAGAGGAAAATTCAACAACATTTTACCAATATGAACAGATAGTACAGGCCTTGAGTGGCATTTTCTCCGTCGTTTTTACGAATTTCTAGTTTTGGAGGAAACAATCTTCTCCGAAATGGATACAATATTTCTAGACACAGCTATTCGTAAACAATTGCGCAAGTTTCTATCACTCATCGCTGCACGATGTTTACTTTTGGTAAACTTACGAACTGAAAAGGAACGCTCACAAATGTACGTTGAGCCGAAAATTGACAGAACTTTACTTGCATGTCTATACAAAAGGGGATAGTATTCTTGCGGAAAGCCATTGTAAAATTCTTCTAAACTTCGTGACATTAGAAAGCTGTCTTTAAGACGATCATTGCATTGCAGTTCAATCAGCTCTAATTGAAATAGCTGTGGAACACTGTCTGCACTAATAGAAAATGGTCGAACAAATACATCTAAGACTGCTTGGAGTTCTGATAATTCTGAAAATCGCTTGTCAAACTCTTCTTGTAATTGGCGAATTACCTGCAAGTACTCATCAAAGTCGACACCTTCTCTCACTGTTTCAAGCGATGGAAAATGTCGTGTGTTCCTTGCACGCAACTGGTTTTTCCACAAAATCAATTTTCTTGTGAACGCTTCAATTTCTTGCACCAAATCGCAGATGTTGTGCTTTTCGCCCTGAAGCGGAGTGTTCAAATTATTCAGATGGGCAGTAATGTCACATAAAAATGCCAAGTCCACCACCCACTTAGGGTCACGCAAAAGAACTTCGGGCCGCCCTTTCATGTCACAGAATGTATCTATTGCGTTCCGCAAGCAAAACACACGATTCAGCACCTTCGCCTTGCTCAGCCATCTTACTTCTGCATGGTACGGGATATCCGGATACTCCGCTTCGATGTTATCCAAGAACTCTTTGAATTGACGGTGCGTGAGTCCATGGGAGCGAAGATAATTTACAATTCGCACGACTGTTCCCATTACATCTTTAAGCTTGGCGACTTTTGCACAGATTGCCTCCTGGTGTATGAAGCAATGGATCGCCGCCATTAGGGTACTACCGTTCTCAGCCATTTTTAACTTTACATAGCTGAGGAAGCCCGTGCGTACACCCTGTAAAGCAGGAGCTCCATCCGTCGTTATACTCGTCAACCGCTTCCATTTTAATCCCATTTACTCAAAAACACCCTCCACCGCTTGGAAAATATCGAAACAATGCATGCTCTGCAAAAAGTTGCACACTTTGTACTTGTGCCAATCTTTTAAAGAATTGTCTGTCGAAGACCGAAGGAAGTTTGTCTTCAATAGTAAACATTGCTTCAACTGCTTGTCACCTAAGCATTCTTCTTCAAACTGTACGACTTCCAACCTCTGTTTCCATTGCAAAAAAAACCGCACCATTCTTTATTGCACGTTCATGATAAATCGAGGTCACCAGTTCCCGCTTCTTCAAACTCCATGCAGAGCAGCTCCGAACAAACTAATGCTTCTTCCTGCATATCTAATGCCGAAACTTCTCACAGTGCGCAAGTCCTTTTGTCCACTGTACAATTCGAAATCCAAGATAAATTTGGAAATTGGTTTCGAACCCGCGGTCTTCTCGATTCCGCTTCAACTCACAACTTGGTTTCGCAATCGTTAATTAAAAAACTAGGTCTTTTGTCATCGCCTACTTCTATCAATGTATCCGGCATTGACAATTTGAAAACTCAAGCCTTGCAGTCTTCAAAATTGAAAATCAGAGACGTTTGCCAAAGAAACACCAATCTTAACTTAAACTGTCTCATTCTTACCAGTATTGGCAAGGACAATCCTAGCAGCTCTATTAATACTTCCGGTTTAAAGATTCCTTCGCACTTAAGGTTACCTGATCCTCAGTTTAATGCTCAAGGTCCCATTGATGTACTTTTCAGTGCCAATGTTTTTTGGAATTGCCTCCGTAAACAGGTTCGCAAGTTATCCTCAAACGTGGTCGCCAGAGACACCGATTTTGGTTGGGTTATTACTGGTGAAATCCAACATCCCAGTCTTCAAACCAAATCGCAATGTCATTTCGCTACTGCTGATATAAATCCCCTTTCTGAAAAAGAGAACACCTATGTTTTCGATCTCGATATATTTGAAAAACACTTGCCGAAACGATGTCTCATCGTGAACAACTACGCCACCTTTGTAAGTTGTTTAGATGGTTTTGCCTTATTTCTGCACAAAATGGCAATTAAAGTTCGCCTCGCCTTGTGTCTCTTCGTTTACTTTCTCATGTCATTTTTTATAGCAGGTAATTGCTTAAACTCTCTATCGAAAACTATCTTCCCCTTGTGTAAAACCATGGCTATCAGTCTCCATCACTTCGCTGTAAGCTATGTTTCACTTATTTCGCTATTTAGTAGGATGGCCACGGCCGGCTCCTTCCCCCTTCCTCACAATTGGAAGCCGCTTTTGAAACCGCTTGAAAATCTGAATTCTCTAGCATCTAGAATAACTATTCTTACGCATAAACTCCTTCTCAATGTCCCAGCTTCTCTTCCTTTTTCGGAAGAATTAAGCTTTTTTCTGTTGAAAATTGTCGGATTCCGTAATCCTCAAAATTATGCGAAATTGATTTCTTACTTTATTTCATATGTCTCTAAATTGGTTTTTCACGTCCAAGCCACGAATGACTGCATGTCGTGTCACTTGCTCCGCTTTAAGTCTCAGCTGATTTCACTTGTGTTGTTTGTTTATTTTGAACTGCTTGTTTTTCAATCTTGTTTGTATACAAGCTCGTATAACGCCAAGCTGTCGTTTATTTCCTGTATGCTTGCCAAAGGTCAGAGCAAGTTTCCCTTATCTCAACTCTGGCTGACTGCCAACCATTGTCTTGCGAGTTGCTCCCGTAATCTCGGAAGCCGTTCACCTCATTACCAAAATAAACTAGTTCCGGTCAAGGACTCTCTCAGCTATTTATATTCCTTATCTCGCTGTACTATGTGGGTCAAGGCCGTGTTTGCCTGTCTCTCCCACTTGCTTACGCTCGTATCCTACAACTGCTTCGATTCTTGTTTCATAACATCGTTGCGTATTTTTCACGCGCTCATGTATTGCTCCTTGCTTACATATTTTGCAATCTTATTGTTCATTGATGAACAAACTTGTTTTTTCTCGTCGTCACATTCGATGTGTTTTTGTATTTATGCTTGTTATGTCACGTTTCTCGCTGACTTAAGTATTTTTCTGATTAACCCCTTTGATACTTATTATAACTTGAGGTCATTGTTTATGGCTACTAGATTGTTGTCACCTATGGCGTTCTTGCTTTCTACTCGCATAGTTCCTTTGTTTATTTGGTATATTCTTATCCTTAATAATAGATGTACTTGTTTCTATACGCTTTGTTTAAACTTGTTAATTCTTCTTTCGCATCTTATCGCAATCTTTACTAGAGCTATACTTCTCGCAGCTTCTAGCTATTTTGTGATTGAAGGTGTTGTTAATTCTCGCCCTTTAACTCCGCTTTCCAATGACCCTGATGGCCTGCTTCCACTTACAACTGGTCACTTCCTTATCGGCACTTCTCTTTCTGCCCCCTCCTCCTCTTCCCAATTCTTACAGGGATCCTAATCTACCCATTGTTTGGCGTAAACTTGAAGCCCTCCGCAATTCCTTTTGGAAGAGGTGGAACTTGGAATATTTAACTTCCCTGCAACGGAGACAGAAGTGGTTTCTTTCCAGTCCCGACATTAAAGTGGGGGACTTGGTCTTGGTTAGGGATGTTTCTCCTCCCTTGGTCTGGATTTCTGGTAGAGTGACCGAGTGTTATCCTGGAAGAGATGGGAGAGTCAGGGTGGTCAGAGTCTTGACCACTAATGGTCCGATCACAAGACCACTGTCTTTGATCGCTCCATTACCTTTAAATGTTTAACTGCTTATTTGTTCTCTGTTGGTGTTTCTCCTCCCAGTATGGTTTATTCTTGGAATACACGGTACGAGAGAATATAAATTTTAATGCTCTCTTCTTGTTCATTTCTTCCTTTTTTATCAAACACCAACAGTGATCTTCTAGTTTCTCTTTGTTGGTCATGTCTCTTATGTTCTTTGTGAGTCTGTTCTAGATATATATCTTCCATGACCCACCTAGCGTCATCTAGCAGCGAATCTCAGAAGCTCCTCAATTCTTCCTGGTGCAAGAGGACTTCCTTATCCATCTGGCCACCAGTTCTCGTTGCCATCGCCAGCTATTATCTCCGTGATCAAGAGAACTTCGTCTACTCTTTCACCCACCAGGCTGTGCTAGTATCGCCTCCTATCAACTCTTTGAAGACCATTTCCTCAAGAGAATTTAAGTTTACAATATTGGTCATGCTTATATGTATTCCTTTTGTCTCCTACCCCCACTCTTTTCCCTTCCTTGGACCCTCCGCGCTTCGCTGAGTGGGTCTCACTTGTAAGTCGGCAGTTGACCTGGTCAGTCAAGGCTCAACCAGAGCCAGTCTCCTCAAACCAAGAGGCACTCTCTACATTCTACGCCATGTTGGCACATTAGGTACTCGTCAAAGGGAACTTCATCTTCGCCATGCAACAAAGATAAGTACAGACTTAAGGTTTTAACCTCATCTTCATCGGTTTTAATTCTACATACTTCAATGATCATTTTATAGGCAGTGTGAGATTACTTATTTGGGGCAAAAATCATCCTTCGCGGGATTTGCTATGTTGGGCTTTTGTCTGTCTAAGACAACCTTAATAAAAAGTAGCTTTTCTTAAGCTATTTAAATGAGAAATCTTCTCACCACGTGGGATATTATCTAATACCCGCTGTCTATAAAATACCAAGCTAGTTCCTCCGCTGGATTAACTTTGGCTCCATTCTTCTATTAGGATCGTTCTGGAACCTTCCAGATCCTGTACTTTATCTACAAGTCTTGCCGTCATGTATTTTTCACTCACTTGTGAGAATACTATTGAAAATTGAAGAATCTTCCTTCTGAATTAAAGCTCAATAGCTAATTTTCTTCCACCGTTGTAATGTTCTATGGCGCATTTAATTGTAATACACAACTTTCTGAAGCAATAGACTTTCGCCTATCTAGTGCTACCAGTCCTTTTTCATCATTGCAATAACTTTCTTTGCCATAAACTTTCGTGTTACTACAGTGAACTTTTCATCCATTTAAGAGACTATAGTGATAACTAGTGCTTGTTCAACTTTTCTACTGCGTCGCGATCGTCCGTTTACCTTAAATAAAGCCATGGACATTGATCCTAAATCCCAATTGATCTTTCCTAAACCGTCTACTAACAAACCATATTAATAAAATTGTTACTCTAGATCATTTTCAATGAGGTGTCACTCTTGCTTGTTTATCATCAATTAATTTCTGCATAACCACGTGTTTTATACACGGTTCAAGTTTACATTGTTTCTCCCTTATAATCAGGGAAAACAATTCTTTCAACTCATGAGTGAGTTATTTCTAGGTCTAACGAAAGGGAAACTGCCCCATTTGTCTCGTGATTCCTACTTGAACATAGGAAGTCTAGAACCTTCCTTTTGACTTTCTCTTCAGGTTTCACAGTAAGTGACCGGCTCTATTTTGCATAGCTATCATAAAAGTAATCCAGTATAAATATAAGAAGTTATAGGAACTTCTCTTCCATTCTACCTGTTTTATTTTTTTTGTTATTTTTGAAGTTGTAACTTTTTCTAAGATAGGTACGCAGAGATTTCTTATAGTACACACCTTGTACTCAATGCATGTGAGATTTTCGAAGTGAAATGCCATGTCCTGTGGTTCGGATTCCACGTAAAAAGGAGGTCCCGTGGCTCATGATCTCAAGATTAACGGTCACGTTAAACTACAAGCTTCCTTTCCGTCCTTTCCTATTTATAGTTAAACTTTAATCACCTTAATTGTCTTTAAATTTTGAATTTTTATCTTCGCTATTTTAAATCCTTGCTAGGATTTTATAAAGGTTTGAAACCTAATAAATTGTTAATTGCCTGGCGCAAACGTTTAATGTTTTCTGAGGTCTGTGACCCCAAAGTTGTTAACCAAATTGAAACTATATACTTGTTAAATTCATTACGCTCTTTTGCCTTGTTAAATAAATTGAATATTTGTTTTTGGATTTATCATTTCTCTAATACTACAGTTTGGCAAGATCCTGGCTTTCCTAACTCTTCCTAGGTTCATGCCCTCATTAATACGCAATAAATCTGTTACTATTTGTCTTGTCAGACCATCACCCTTCCCCATAGTAGGCATATGCATGCTTGAGAGGGAATACGCTAAAGCCTTTCTCTTGCAAACCGCCCAAGTCTTAGCTGCGTTTCCCGTCAGCTTCGACCAGGTCCTTACCCACTTTAGGTATCAGAGAGCGGATTTGCGGTGGCAACCGCCTCTGAGTGCATTTAAAGTTAAATTTATAACTTTTGTGGGACTCTCCTCCTATTTCTCCATCCTTTTTTTTCCAGTCCGAAACCCACCTCCTTTTCTTTATCATCTTCCTTTGGTGGTTAGGTTATTCCTCAGCCAATAATCTACCCAGCTGTCAACAAAGCGCATTGGACTAGACTAGCGACTAATGGGTCAGGTGCCCACTTCGGCCCGGCGGGCAGACCACGTTCTCAGCTAGCCAAGCTCCTCCCACCATTACTGAAACAAACCACGAGCTCGGTGCACTGGCTTAGAGCGCGGCCGGAGCGCTGGCGCTCGGGGAGCGGTGTTTGGATGGCCCTGCTCTAAATGAAACACTCCTCTTTAAGACTTTCTGGTCTTGCATCCATGGTCGATCAATATTCTCCTGATCTCAGTGTTCTCAAGTTTCTGATGGTTATGGGCATGTTTTTATCCTGACTACTTCATATTTTAAAGAGTTGGGGTACATGCCCTATTCTTAATTAGTTCAGCATAAGATCATTGAATCCCTTTAAGAAAAATAGGGAACATCCATGTGTTATGTGACCATAGGAAAGGGAGAATTTAAACAACTGAACCTCTAGGGACATTGATGCAGATGACTCCGAGTAAGTAAGCTAGATCAAAATGAACATTTTTCAGTGTTGCCTTAATAAAGGTTGATAACTTTCTACCGTTCAACATGAATAGGCCTATATTGGATGGGAAATATTTGTATTATTTGCAGAGATTACAAGGATGACTTGTTGATGTATCATTATTTTGTTAAGCGAACATAAGTTCAAAGTCCATATAATGTTGGAAACCATATTTCAGTGTTGCCTTAGTAAACGAAATATTCAATGTCTTTCAGTCGGTCCACACGGTTGCACTTAATGGTAATGAGCATTATTCCCAAAACCAGAAAAAAAACCTGTACATACAGGCCTAACATGTCAAATCAATCATACCTACAAGACAACAAAAATGCTCTATGAAAAACTATTAAAACCCCATAATGGCAGTGAAAAATAATCTCAAACCACCGCCACTATTTCGCGAAGGTGCAGAAAAATCTTAATAAAATTCGTAATAGTAGGCTACTGTTGTGATAAACCACTACTTAGTGATAGGCCCCCGAAATAGAACTATTTATCTTAATGTCTACAAGATAACGATATTGCCAAAAAAAAACACAATGCCGCCCACAAATCTATAGAAGGCAACACTAAAAATGGCTTATCTAATCCACAAGTCACCCACCCTTCACCAACATTGAAAAAATGAAAATCCACAGCCTGCTTCCAGTCTCCGACCGGGTCAGGAATGGAATGAATGAAGCCCCCATCTAGCGGCGAGGATATGGACTGTGCCGGCTGCCGAGGCCTGACGCACTCCTCTGGGGCAATGATTAAATGAATGACAGATGAAATGAAATGATATTGGAGAGTGTTGCTGGAATGAAATGTTGACAGGGAAAACCGGAGTACCCGGAGAAAAACCTATCTGCCTCCGTTTTGTCCAGCACAGATCTCACATGGAGTGACCGGGATTTGAACCACGGACCCAGCGGTGAGAGGCCGGCGTGCTGCCGCCTAAGCCACGGAGGCTTGTCCTTCACCAACATTAATATTTGTAATTTAAATAACTTAGGTTATGTTGAATTGAGGTTAAAGGCGGAATTTATTGCGGCTGTGTGGCGGGAAGGACCCAATAAGTGCTCAGCCAATCGGGGACGTTTGCATTTGGAGACCATGCTCGGAAAAAAATTAGAAAGTTTTGATTCACTCCTCTTCGTTAAGCCCCCACCCTACGCCGTGACAGCGAACAAAATGGAGGCTTAACGAACATGACGGGGTGCCATTATTAAAATTTTTGGAGAGAGAAACACAGCCTTATACTGGTCTCCATAAGCTACGCGCTTATTGGCTATCACTATGACGTGGGCTCGCTCCAGCCAATCACCGCGCTTCTTCTTCACAACGTGGTCTGAAGTCTCCAATCCTGTGCCAGCTTGCTTTAGCCATTTTCCATTTGTGATTATTCTCATTAATTCTTGCGCATACCTGCGTCTGCCATTGCACTTTTTCTTGTGCACCCTTTTTTTGGAACATTTCACGGTTCACTTTCAAGTAATAGGCCTACTTGCCTACCTGCTTCTGCCATTTCAATTTCTTGAAATATTTCATGATTAACTTTCATGCAGTTCACTCGTACCAGTGTCTGCCATTGCAATTCCTTCGGAAATATTGTGTTACATCTTGGCAACATCTAACCCTCACTTTTCAAAAGGGGCTGCAGGATTAGGCCCCTGTCAGCCAATAGCCCCCTTAATAGGCAATGTATTTTCTTGGTAACTGCTTTCAGTTTCCCCTACTTTCTTTCAAAGGTACGACAGAATATGCTCCCTATCAGCCTTCAGCACTCTTTATAAGCTGCATTTCTACCCTTTTCATTCACAAGATAAATTTATTTAAGTTGTGCATAAAAGCAATTACCCGGTCTTAATGTTTAAGGATCTTTGCAATGATTTTGTTAGTAAAGAAAACATTGTTCTTTCAAATTGTGTTAACCTGTAAGGATATGAAAATGCGTGTTCTATTTTCTGAATATATATGTTAAAGCCACCTGCTCTCTTATCTTCTTGTTTTTGTGTTATATTTTCTAGCCCATGCTCCTTAACGCTCAAACTTTTTTCTATTTCGAATTCACTCAAAATAAGTCTGATGATGGACACTTTTAATGGTCTATCTAATGGTTAGTGATAGTTCATCACACGATATCTTTTGGTGCAGAAACCCATGGGACTAGTATTCATTCAATTTAACTTAACCTTTAACTTGGAGAGCACGTTGCTTCATGACAAAACTTTATCTAATACTGTGTCTGACTTTTCACAGCTATAATTATATGCATTAGGCATAACCTACAAATTACATGCCATGAAATTGGTAAATATATTTAGACAGAAACATCAATACGCAATGGTCAATAATGTAGTTTTTAGTGCACAAAAGGTTATTGTACTGAATGTATTTCGAACTGATGAATAAAACAGGTGTAAACGACAGCCAATTTATTTACATCCAAAGTAGTAGAAACTTTCAGTTGATCAGCAAGAGTATTGATTTGTACTTTTTTCCACAAATTTTGATGAACAGTGTCAAGCTGCAATTTAAATATAAACGCCAGTTAGGAGATACTGTCGAGCTTCATGTACGTGCACTCGAGCACTTGAAGCAACCAGTCGAACACTGGGACTTATTTCTGATATATCTCACCACTTCCAAGTTCGACTCTCGAACTTTAAAAACATGGGAATCAGATTTAATAGATCAACCTGATCCCACATTTCAAACTTAAGTCCCATTTATAGAAAACCGTTGTCAGGTACTTTCCGCTGTTGCTCAACAAGCCGGGCTTCAAAAGGTGCGATCAGTAAGACTTCTTCAAACAAGAAATCTCTTCGCTCTCAAGTGTTTTCTGTTCAAAATACTTCACAAAACTGTTATCTTTGCTATAACTTGCATCCGCTATATGCTTGCTCTTTCTTCAAATCCATGTCAGTCGATGATCGAAGAAAAACTGTTGCCGAACACAAATGTTGTTTCAATTGTTTGTCTGACAAACATGCAGTATCTAGCTGCTCTTCGAAAGATGTCTGCATACATTGCAACCTGCGTCACCACTCCTCATTGCATCGGTTTGAAAATGAAAATCCACAGCCTGCTTCCAGTCTCCGACCGGGTCAGGAATGGAATGAATGAAGCCCCCATCTAGCGGCGAGGATATGGACTGTGCCGGCTGCCGAGGCCTGACGCACTCCTCTGGGGGCAATGATTAAATGAATGACAGATGAAATGAAATGATAGTGGAGAGTGTTGCTGGAATGAAATTTTGACAGGGAAAACCGGAGTACCCGGAGAAAAACCTGTCTGCCTCCGTTTTGTCCAGCACAGATCTCACATGGAGTGACCGGGATTTGAACCACGGACCCAGCGGTGAGAGGCCGGCGTGCTGCTGCCTAAGCCACGGAGGCTTATTGCATCGGTTTGAAAAACCTAAATTTAAGTATCCTCAAAACAAACCTATAGAGTGTGTTCCTTGTTCAACCTCTCAAAATAACGTTGATTCTAGCAGTAAGTCGTACCTTACTTCTGGCATTCATTCTGACTCTACCACTCAGTCCTATAGTCAGACTGCTAATTCTTGGCGAAGCACTCAGGTTTTGTTATCCACTGTGCGACTTCAGGTCCAAGACTCTAAAGGCAAATGGCATTCCGTTCGAGCTCTTCTCGACAATGCTGCCACCCACGATTTCATAACTTCATCTCTGGTTAAGAAATTGAACTTAAAGCCTAATACCACTTCTATCGAGATATCTGGTATCAATAACAGCAAGTCCACTTATCTGCAGCTCGTAAAGCTCAATATCAAGGATTCGGTGCAATCTGGCACTGACCTTAATTTAAATTGTCTGTCAATCCCCGTTATTGGAGCTCCGACTACAAGTCATTCGTTTTCGATTGACACTTGGCATTTTCCTTCTGATCTGAAATTAGCTGATCCCTACATTCAACAGAGTGCCCCAGTTGACATTTTGCTAGGTGCTAATGTCTTTTGGCAAAATTTGCTTCCCTCTAGAATCAATATAACTTCTAGCATCTACGCCCACCACACCAAATTTGGTTGGTTGGTCACGGGTCATATCCCTCTCGCCACTGTGCAGTCTTCATCCTTATGTCACTTAACTCACGTTGAGTTGGACAACAATTTGGAATAAATATGGAAAATTGAGTCTATTGATTCCACCCCTTCTTCTTCCACTGAAGATGACTTTTGCGAACAACTTTATCTCACGACTACCACTCGTAACTCAGACGGTAGATTTGTTGTCACTATGTCTCGTATTCCTTCCCCTCCAGTTTTAGTAGATTCGCATCCTCGCGCTCTTAAGGCTTTGTTCGCTGTAGACAATCAGTTGAAACAAGATTCTTCAGCCAAAGCTCAATACGTGGAATTCATGAAAGACTACGAAGCCTCTGGTCACATGGAAATTCTTCATAAACAAACCCTTTCTGAAGACAGTGTTTATTTGAATCATCACCCCGTCTGGAAAAACCCTTCCACTAGGGAACACATTCGAGTTGTTTTCAATGGTTCCGCCCCTGATTCCAATAGTATTTCTTTAAACGATACCTTACTCACAGGTCCCGCCATTCAGTCTGATCTTTCTTCCGTTTTGTTAAACTTTCGCTTGTTTCCTGTTGGTGTCATAGCCGATATTAAACAAATGTATAGTCAAATCTTGATCAATTCTGAGCAGCAAAATTTGCAACAAATTATTTGGCGTGTTAGCCCTTCCAAACCCATTAAGGTCTTCCAATTGAAAACTGTAACATATGGTATAAAGCCATCTGCTTTCTTGACCATACGCACTTTAAAGCATCTCGCTGAACAAGACTCGAACCTCTTTTCTGCTGATATTTCAAATCTTCTCAAAAGGTCTTTTTATGTGGATGATTTTCTTCATTCCTTTAACTCCCCTTCTGAAGCACTTGAGCACTCACGTGATCTCCAAGCGTTGCTTCATGGAGGAGGCTTTCTCCTTCATGAATGGACTTCTAATTCCCAAGAAGTACTAGCTCAGCTCATATCCAATGGCAACGCTGACATACCAGTCGAGCTCTTACACACTGTTGATTCTACTAAAGTTTTGGGACTTCATTGGTATCCCGTTTCGTATTCCTTTTTCTATCAAGTCAGCTTGTCCCCTATTCTTCCTAAAACCAAACGACAAGTTCTTTCCGAAATCGCCAAAATCTATGACCCGCTTCAATTCATAGCTCCGATCATAGTCAAAGCTAAGATGTTTATGCAGGAACTATGGTCTCTTAAAACCGATTGGGATGTTCCCATCCCTCCTTCTCTTTTGGAAAGATGGCTTTCCTTTCGTACTCATCTTCTTGATTTGTCTATGATAGACATCCCCAGGGTTCTTATCCCTACTTCTTTCTCTTCTAACCTTGAGCTGCATCTGTTTGCAGATTGCTCCGTTAAGGCATACGGATGTTGCGCCTATGTTGTCAGTCGTAACACCACTCCTTCATTCTCTAATTTAATTTGTACTCAGTCAAAGGTAGCCCCTTTGAAAACAGTTTCATTGCCTCGCTTAGAGTTATGCGCTGCCCTGCTCGCAGCCGAATTATCTCAAAAGCTTGTCTCCAATCTTAATTGTCATTTCAGTCATATCTATTACTGGACTGACTCTGCCATCACTTTAGCTTGGATCACGAAGCCCCCTTCGCATCGGCAATCCTTCGTCGCCAACAGGGTGGAAAAATCCAAACTCTTTCTAGTTCCTCTCAATGGAAACATGTCTCAGGTAAGGAGAACCCAGCGGACATTTATTTCTCGTGGATGCCTTCCACAACAGCTAGCTAAATCTAGTCTTTTCTGGCATGGTCCAACTTGGTTGTTGCAAGAACCTTCCTTTTGGCCAGCCTTTCCTTCTTCTGCTTTAACGACTGTTCCTGAAACTTGTAAAGTCGCCTCTTCTTTTGTAACTGTTACCCCTTCATTGCTTGAAAGATATTCTTCTTTTCAAAGACTAGTTCGTGTTGTAGCTTACTTGCTTAGGTGGAAAATCTTCGTGTCAGAAAAACCTTTGCTTCCTCAACCTTTTCTTTCCACTGTTGAGTTACAGTCTATTACAACCAAGGTTTTATTACTTACTCAGCTTGAAGTCTTTTCAGAAGAAATTAATTCTCTATCTAAGGGTCTACCCCTCAAAAAGCGGAATAGACTATTCGCTTTATGCCCCTTTCTTGATGATAATGGATTATTAAGAGTAGGCGGTCGGTTGTCTTTTTCTGATTATTCTGAAGATAAGAAACACCCCATAATCCTTCCTTCTAAACATCACGTCACTAAACTGGTAATCCGTCAGTTCCACTACCAACATTTGCACGTTGGCACTCGTACGCTCTTATGTTTAATTCGTGAGCAGTATTGGCCCATCAATGGCATGCACGAAGTCACTTCCGTTGTGAGAAAATGCATTCCTTGCTTCAAAGCCAAACCTAAGTTATCTCAGCAACTTATGGCTGATCTTCCTTCGTTCCGTTCTGCTCCCAGCAGACCCTTTCTTCTATCTGGTATTGATTACGCTGGTCCGTTCCTATACCAAACTAACAGCCTTAAGGCCAAACGTAAAATTCTTGGCAAGCTGTACATCGCACTCTTTGTTTGTATGATCACTGGCACCATTCATCTCGAATTGGTCACCAATGCTTCCACTTCATACTTTCTATCTGCTTTTTCTCGCTTTATTGCTAGAAGAGGAATTCCCTCTGAGGTTTTCTCCGACAACGCCAGAAACTTACTTGGTGTTTCTCAATAATGGCAAAAAGCACTCTGTTCTCGTTCTGCCAACGAGCAACTGTCTACTTTTGCTCATTTGAAAAAATTCAAATGGCACTTCATTCCTCCATACGCTCCACTTCATGGTGGGAGATGGTAAACTTGCGTTAAGCTGGTTAAAGCTCATCTTAAAAGAACTATAGGAAATTCTATCCTATCTTTTGAAGAATTCAATTCCTTTGTAATTCTTATTGAGGGCACTGTCAATTCCCGTCCCTTGTCTCCTTTGTCCAACGACCCTTCAGATTTACTTCCTTTATCTCCTGGTCATTTCTTGATAGGTAGCTCATTAAATGCTCCTCCACCTCTCATCGACCGTAAGCTCGATCTTTCTTTACCCATTCTCTGGAAAAGAGTTGAAGCTCTTAGGGATAGATTTTGGAAACGGCGGAGACTGGAGTATTTAAACTTGCTTCAGAGGAGAGGGAAGGTGTAGCTCACTTACCCAAACCTTAAGGAGGGAGATTTGATTCTCTTAAGAGAATCCAGTCCTCCTCTTGTTTGGCACACCGGTAGAGTAGTGAAGTGCTACACCGGTCGTGACGATAGGGTCAGAGTGGTAAAATTAATTACTCCTTTTGGACAGTGTGTTCGTCCAATTTCTCCTGTTTTTCTTCTGCCACTCTAGTCCTGTTTCCTTGTGTTTTTTCTTGTTGCCCCTCTGGAAGTATGTTTGCATTTGCGAATAATTTATTGGTTAAATTTTGCAAGTTTGTGAAAGTGTCAAGACCAGAATTTAATTTTCATAACCTCATTTGGTCACCACGTGCGTGTGACATTCCTCTTTGTATTACGCTTCCTCGCTTAAACCAAGTATGTTTAAAATGATTTACTTGTTAGTTTATAAGCCATAGCTCGCCTCTAACAAAGGAAGTCTCTGAACCAGGGAATCGCGGATCCTGCTGGAACTTAGCAGATACGTTGCGTGAGCCTAACTAGGCAGAACCGTGAAGAAAAATCTTTCGGAAATTAACTCCTACCCACCGTAGACGGCAGTAAATACAACAATTTTGAACTGTGCGCGCTGGTTAAGAGGGAGTGTGCCTCACGCCTGATTGGTGGCTCAAAAGATCACGTTCGAAACGACTGCCCTCCTGTACTCGCGCTCACAAGCTACGCTGCGTCATGGGACATAAATGCTGCATCTTAACAATATATACGTGTCCACGTTCATAGTACTGCTTTCTATACAACCAGTTATGATTCCTGTAAATAGCAATAGCACAACAAATAAACACATTTGTTACAAGAGACGAACGCTAGAAAGCCATATAGGCACAAAACCATCAATATACCATCCAAACTGTCCAACAGATCCTGTTCTTGAATGCTGAGAGACCTTTCCATACATTTTCCATACTTTCCCTCCTGTCAACATGTAACTTTTCCAATGTTAACATTCATCATGCAATGCATGGGACACCCCCGTCTGTCGCCTCGCATTCGGTGATTGTACGCAGTAGGCTGTGAACCACAGTACGGTTGGGAAGCAACTTCTGACGCAGCCAATGAAGCTCACGCCCCTGGCGCGCCAATTTAAATGTGCAAATCTTAATGTTTCATCTAGTACAAGGAGAAGTTAATTTCCGAAAGATTTTTCTTCACGGTTCTGCCTATTTGGGCTCACGCAACGTATCTGCAAAGTTCCAGCAGGATCCGTGATTCCCCGGTTCAGAGACTTCCCTTGTAAGACATTTTTCTAAGTGTTAAGGTCACTCTGCACACCTTGAATTCTCGTGGTATACTGGTCTCCATAAGCTACGTGCTTATTGGCTACCACCATGACGTGGCCTCGCTCCAGCCAATCACCCCTATTCTTCTTCACAACGTTGTCTGAAGTCTCCAATCCTGTGCCATGGAAAACACGAGAACTTTGGCCTGTCAACTATTTAAGAGGCTTGCTGAACCATCCTCTTTGTGCTTTCATCGTCAGCTGCCATGCTGATCACCCGTCTTGCTACCGGACGATAAACTTCAACTGTTCAACGTATCATCTGTAATTTCTGCATAATGAAGTGTTCCTAAAACCTTCGCCAAGTCTTCAAGACATGTCTATATAATGAACATTAAGATGTGAACTGTACATCTTCAAGTGCTACGGATAACTATTCCTACGAAATATATCTACAATGTGAACACATTATCTCTTGTCTCTACTTTGTGCAAGTTCTTCAAGTGACATAAATAAGGTCATCATCACTGCTCAAGCAAGTGTTCTACAAACATATGGGTTGCTACCCGCACTTCGTTATCAAGTTAAGTATTCTGTTACATAACCTGTACCGTCTACTTTACATGCTATTTCTTTCTAAAGCAAGATTCATGTTAGATAACCTATATTCTTTCAAATGCAAATCTTTGTATCATGTTTCTTCTTTCTGAGTTAAGACTTGTACAAGCCTACGTCAGAAGTTTGCTTTGTTTTTATATATTGGCCTGCTTTTCCCATTCCTTCTAGGTGGTATTACATATCGGCTTGCTTTAGCCATTTTCCATTTGTGATTATTCTCATTAATTCTCGCGCATACCTGCGTCTGCCATTGCACTTTTTCTTGTAACATTTCATGGTTCACTTTCAAGTAATAGGCCTACCTGCTTCTGCCATTTCAATTTCTTGAAATATTTCATGATTAACTTTCATGCAGTTCACTCGTACCAGTGTCTGCCATTGCATTTCCTTCGGAAATATTTTGTTACATCTTGGCAACTTCTATCCCTCACTTTTCAAAAGGTGTTGCAGGATTAGGCCCCTGTCAGCCAATATCCCCCTTAATAGGCTATGTCTTTTCATGGCAACTGCTTTCAGTTTCCCCTACTTTCTTTCAAAGGTACGGCAGGATTTGCTCCCTGCAGCCTTCAGCACTCTTTATAAGCTTCATTTCTACCCTTTTCATTCACAAGATAAATTTATTTAAGTTGTGCATGAAAGCAATTACCCGGTCTTAATATTTAAGGATCTTTGCAATTATTTTGTTAGTAAAGAAAACATTGTTCTTTCGAATTGTGTTAACCTGTAAAGATATGAAAATGCATGTTCTATTTTCTGAATATATATGTTAAAGCCACCTGCTCTCTTATCTTCTTGTTTTTGTGTTATATTTTCTAGCCCATGTTCCTTAACGCTCAAACTTTTTCTATTTTGAATTCACTCAAAATACGTCTGATAATGGCGACTTTTAATTGGTCTATCCAATGGTTAGTGATAGTTTATCACACCAGAACTTATCAGGACATGTAGAATCATGTTGGTAGCACTGCAATATATGGGCTCCTGAAAATTAATCTCAGATATTATGTTCTATGTGTGTGCTAATTTTGGAACCGTTCCTATGAATATCTTCTGAGATATCCAACTTACAAGTTCAAATTTCAACTGTAATTGTGTAGCATTTGGTAGCACTGATATTATTTTCCGATATGGCCTTGAGATTTTCTGGTAGAGATCTTCACTCATACCAAATTTCGTTTCGATAGCTGCAGCCGTTTAGGAGTTGATAGGGTGGGACACTCAAAAACAGGGAAGGACAGGCAGACACACATTTGAGGAGCTTGTTTCAAAACCGAATATCTCCACAATCATAAATTTTACATGAGAGAGGAAAAACGGATATCTTCAGAGAGGATTATCAAAATGGTGTAATATATAGTTTAAATGATAGCTAGAAAGAGCATCATACTAGCACCAAATTATATGCCTATACAGGGTGATTCTTATTAATGTTTAAAACTCTCTGTACCGACATAGATGGCATTGAGACAAGTAATTTGATATAGGACACTTAGGGTCGCAAGTGTCCTTACCTTAAAAGTGAACCACAACTGTTAAACATATGACGTCAATAGGTGACGGCTCAGCTCGAGCGGTCAGGCCCGTGCACTCTTACGCACACCAAAGCATCCAAAGCAAACGTTGAATGTCATATCAGAGTCTGCGTGTGCGACTCGGACGCATGGGGTCGAGGTTCGATTCCGGGCCCTATCCATCAGCTTTTTTTCTCTCTCTCTCTCTCTTCGCCTTTCAAGTGGAAGCAACGCTTTTATTTCCGCGCATGTATCATCGAACTTTCTTGCTGTTCAAACATTACAACCCACAAACGGCTATGGGCAGAAGAAGGAAAACACGTGTTGTCCTTATTTTGCCTAATTAAATCACGCATCGTCACTTTTGCCACCGTGCTGTTAAGCAGCAATGTTCAACAATTACGACTTTTTCTGTCATCTTATTTCATTGTAAAATTTGAAGAGACAGAGGAAAATTAAACAAGGAAAACGTGCGTTTTGTGTCATAAAACGGAATTGTAATCGTGCGCAGTCTAACACTGTTCTGTTACAGAAAAACAGCAAAATAACCCATCAGTTGTTGTTTTAGGTAGATTTCATTAGAAAGCTAACTATTTTTTTTAAATAATAACTATGAATTGCGAACTGGGCAGCTTCATTTTGTAGATTCACGCTAAGTTACATTACGTACATTTCATTTTCGCGTATAGTGTTTTTTGTGGAGAAAATAAGAAATACGAAATTTCTGTTGCTTTATTTCCTGTTCATTTACTTCCTTTTTCATTGGAAAAGAGGAATTTCCTTTTGTGTTGGTGAAAAAAAAAATAACTGGAATAACATGTACCATGCATTTTGTAACGCGGGAAGTTATTTTCATCGTACTAAAGCTGCTAGCAAAGAAGAGCCACAGCAAAAAGGAACAGAAGGAAAAAAAACATAAAACAAACAAGCCTTTATTTTAAACATTTTCAGCACAGTACAGTCCTCTCAGTACTCTTTCATTCTCCTTTATCTAAATACCCTGGATTTTTTCGTCAATGACATATGTCAATTTCAATGGGTTGAGTGGTCTCCGCCCAATCAATACAAGTTTATTATTGGCATCTATTAATTTATTGCCATTAAGGACATGTTTCGGGCCACATGGGCCCTTCTTCAGCCGCAAAAATTAATAACATATTCACATCCATCATAATACACAACACACTTACACTTTAAGAAAAACATTAAAATAGACACTCAATTAATTATAAAATATCAACTTATCATGCTGCAAAAATTACAAGTAACATTCAAAATTAATTCACTACGAGATACCTTGAACATGTAAATGCGATCAAGCACAGAAAATTTTCGGCCATGGGGAATCATATGAAAGACACTAACCACGCCTTCACCGAGATTAAGAAAGATCTAGAAATTATCCATTACGTCAGGAAAGGGCCTATCATGAATATACTGGAGCAAATAGAAATAGATAACGCACAACGCATCAATCCAATGCATAATTTAAACGAGATCAATTTTGATACTAACATACTTTTTGAAAATATTCAAAAAAATTTCCCGTTGCCACAACAAATATAGCAGTCAAAACACAAACATTATTGTTGAGGCTTAGATTAGTTCGTCAGCTTGTTTATCTCCCCCCCCCCCCCCCCCCCACGCACCGGCACACATAGCCCGCCAATTAGGCCTCAACCCAAGATAATCTCCGTTCTGTATCAAGTCATTCTTTACCCCCACACACATCTCCTCCCTACCCCTCCCCTCCTCCCAGTTCTTGACCTGGCACAAGGTCGGACCATCTCACCTCACACAGTAACATGCCGTCAGACGTGTTCTGTGAGTAAAGGTAAGCATTCCGGCACATGAGTCTTCCTTTCATAGTTTCACGTTTGTAGGCGACTTTAAAGTTTCCTTTTTTCGTCCCGTTACAGCCTCCAGGTGAAAGCTGACAGTCGTGTAATTCCTTCAATACGAGCTTAGTAAGTTATTGCTACATTTTTCGTTTTAATCCTAGTTTTTCGACGTATTCATTTTTCTAAAACTCTTCATTATTTCTTTATAGTTGAGAAGCAGGCTTGAACTCTGGCTGGTTCACCCCATCACAAGCTCCGTATGACGGTTTCTTCAAAATGTTAAGTCTCCACCCAATCCGGCAATGAAAAATAACAACGGCCCAACTTTGGTTCAAGACAATTTCCCGGACCAAGGTCACGAAGATTGGCTTTAAAACAGGAACTCATAACACAAATGGAGAGCCAGCATAGCCCTCTGGCCGCATTATAATCACCTCCAATATATATTTTTAAACATTTTAACCAAAAAAAATTTTTTCAACGGCCTGTTGAAAGGGGCACCTGCCAGATCACAATATGGATAAGGCCACCAAGACCAGACCTATCTCTTTTAGCTGTGCTTTTTAATCCTTTTTTAATCCTGTTATATGTGGATGGGATGGCATTTTGGAATTAATTTTGAATGTTACTTGTAATTTTTGCAGCATGATAAGTTGATATTTTATAATTAATTGAGTGTCTATTTTAATGTTTTTCTTAAAGTGTAAGTGTGTTGTGTATTATGATGGATGTGAATATGTTATTAACTTTTGCGGCTGAAGAAGGGCCCATGTGGCCCGAAACATGTCCTTAATGGCAATAAATTAATAGATGCCAATAATAAACTTGTATTGATTGGGCGGAGACCACTCAACCCATTGAAATTGTCATTGTACACGTCAATACGGACCTTGCGAAATGGATATTCTTCCAGTTAATCTTAATGACATATGTTGCATTCGAAAAAACATAAATACAAGGAAATTATCAAGCATTTAGTACCGTATATGCTCGAATACCACCCGCACATTTTGAAACAAATTCGAACGTGAAAAATGGGGGTGCGGGTCTTATTTGAGCCATCCAAATTTTAAAGCTTTAAATTGCCCGCCACGCGCGATATAGGGTGTTGCGAGTATCCGCTAGATGGTGCTAGCCTTCTTCCGGCTATCACTTTGTTTCACCGTAAGCACGCGGTGTCAGTCTCGCGCACCAGGGGGAGCCACTCCGGGCTCCGCACTTCGGCTTGCCAGAGCGTAGGCTTTGCCGTGACGTCACCGGTTGGGTACTGCCGGGGCGACCATGTATAACAAACAGTTCTCAGCTGTCTCTAGCAACAAAAAGGGACGCTTTTAAAGATAAATATGAATGTGGTGGTCCTCGCATGCCCTTCTGCTGTCAACTAATACCCTATAAAGGGCGTATCACTACAGTCCGTACCATTAAACTTCCTACCCTCCTGTCAGGAGACTGATAAAATAACCCGGTCAATGCATGTGAGATTTTTGAAGTGAAATGCCATGTCTTGTGGTTCGGATTCCACGTAAAAAAAAGAGGTCCTGTGGCTCATAATCACAAGATTCACGGTTACGTGAAACTAATAAATAGAACTCCAAAATGATAAAGTTGAAAATTAATCAGTGAGGTAAACAACATTAAACCAAAAGCTAAACGGTTATCGGAGTCCCAAGTCAGACTACTGTGTAACCACCACGTAGTGTAGCGGTTAGTATTCGTGGCTGTCCGGGTACACTCAGCCTCGTGAGGCAAATCTGAGAAGATGTGGGTTCGATTCGCACCTCAGCCAGCCTGGAAGTTGTTTTCCGTGGGTTGCCACTACCGGGATGGTTCCTAACTTAGGCCACGGCCACCTTCTACTCAATCCTCATCTGATTTACAACTACACAGACATCACAATTACACAGGTTACCAGGCAAATTTAACACACACCCAAGTGCACGGGGCTAAATGGCCACGATGTCCAAACTCCTCAAATGAATCAACAGTTATATTTTGGGCTGCACCCAACTGCCGTGGCTCATAATCACAAGATTCACGGTCACGTAAAACTGCAATCTTCCTTCCTTCCTTTTTACTTCTTGAAAAGTACTGTAGTTTTAAATAAGGAATATAATAAAATGCTACATAAAATCAATAAGCTAATTGCATTGGACACTTAAATTCTTTGGCATTGTATCGTGAAAATAACTTGAAACGTGAGAGTATTCTGGACTCTTCATAATATGCATAGATCATACAAATGCACATCTTTTAAATAGGTTAAATATCATAGTTCTCAGTTCTTAACGTTTTCGGGAATCAGGCACACCCTCGCAGGAAGTTGTGGTACAGTTACGAAAGGACTCTCGCGCTTACGAAACTACAGGGTCTTTCTTATCGGTCTATATAGTAATATATAGGCTGGCTGCGTGACTCAGCGGTAACGTTCTCGCCTGCTATGACCAAGGTTGCTGGATCGAATCCTGGTGCAGTCAGCTGGCATTTGAGGGAGCGCAAATGCGAGGGAGCCGTGTTAACAGATTTACTGGCACGTTTATGATCCCCTTAGAGGCAAAATTCCGGCACCCCAGCTCAGCGGTAACGTTCTCGCCTGCTATGCCCAAGGTTTCTGGATCAAATCCTGGTGCACTCGGCTGGCATTTGAGGGTGCGCAAATGGGAAGGAGCTGTGTTAACATATTTACCGGCACGTTAATGATCCCCTTAGAGGCAAAATTCTGGCACCCCAGCGTCACTAAAAGCAGCAATTAAAAGGGACGTTCAACCAAAAACATTAATTATATTATCTAGCAATATAGCAGCTGCATTAATATAATCTCTCGGCTGCGAGTCACCCGGCTACGCACGCATTTTGCCGGTCCCCGCTTTATTGACCGATAAATATGTCCCTGTAATATTGTGAGCATCTGAGTTATAGTCTACTTATCTTGGTATTGAGTCATCTAACGTGCTCGCCAGAAGCTGAAAATTAAAACTTGCTACCAGTTGCATCGGTAATACTTCTCCAGTGAAGATGACGTTTCGCTAGATGCACCTAAGTACCTTGCCGGTTATGTGGCATTCAAGAGTGGGTTCATTGGTGAGATTTTAAGTGTGAAGGGGGAAAATTTGTGTGTAACAGACGAGAGCAGAGATGATTGGATATCCATCATTTCAAAGGGGGGACTTACTCGTCCAACACATGAGTGGCTCCATAAAATGATTGAATTTGAAGTTTTGTTCGGTTCTTTTCATGGAAGAACTATATCGAAAACGAAAAATGTAATGATCTACCTGACCACCTTAATAAAATCAAAATTCCCGGAAGTGAATTCGAAGATAATTCGTTTATATGTGAGAACAAGGGCTTTTATCAGAATCCGTCACCTGAATAGGCATATCAAGATCAAATTACTGGAGAAATATGCAGCAAAAAAGAACAAGCTCTGGGTCGCTAGGTCATCTAAAACTCCAAGTCGCATAAAAGGTAAGCGTTTATAAACTGATCATTTTCATACCAATGTTACATTAATAATGTTGTTGGGACTGGGACATCTTGATCATCAGCTCCGTGTACTTGTGTGTTCAATTTGTAATCTGTGCTTTTAAGGTGACTCTTGTAATGTGTGTGTGACCGTAATTATTAGGGACGGAAATGGGGTAAGTACTCTGGAACTTGAAACAAGGTTGGCTACTATCTCGGCATTTGACTGGAGAGAGTGTGGAAAGCCGCTGTCAGCGACGGGATTTGAACCTCTGGACTCCCGACTTACTGCAGCTTCCCATCGCGGTCGTAGTGAGCAATATAACGCGCTTGGCTACACCGCAGGATCGCTAAAGCATGATTATGTAGCCTATTGCTATTGCTATATTTCGTATTTTCATCCTTTGCACGTCTTTTATTGTGTTTTGTGAGGCTTCTTTTAAGCTCAGCTGATACTAAGGTGCGGTAGCGTAGTTAATCTAAAATATTTTTTATGTGTGTTTATGAAGTATATTTCGCATTATACACCACTGCAATATATTGTTTATACCTTTCTCTTTATAACGTACATATTGCCATTATTGTGATTGTATACTACGAGCGGAAAAGAGAAGCGAAATATGACTGTGTTTCCCGTAAGAATGCATTGTAAATATCAGCTGGCATGCGCCTGCCACATCCGAGCAGCGTCACAGCGTAGCAGCCAATGGGAGCGAGAGGCACCGGAGTGTCCTACCTTATTGGCAACTCCAGCTATCTGATATGACATCTAGCAGTAAAAATGAGAAACTTACCAAGTAGGGTACATTTGTCACGTGGTGACTGTTTGTATATGGTTTCTTGTATTGGTAAACAGATCGTGGTAAATTCTTCGTGTCTTTATACATAAGTAATAAGTTTTACTAGTTGATAGAGTGCAACATGAGTAAAAGCAAAGTATATTGCTCAGTTTACGGCTGTAAATCGATGTATAAGAGGGCTGCGGATATAAGTTTTCATCACTTTCCGAAAGATGCAAATAGCAATAGCAGAAAGGTGACGATACCAAATAAATACGGGAACGGGAGCGGGTTGGACCACTCACCACTACACTCACTGACAACAGGACGGGTTGTTCACTGTTACGCCGAGCCAAGCCGCACCTCTAGACAGCCAAGCTTCATCAGTCAGGTATCCTTCTCCACTCCCTAGTTCATTTTCAATAACCCTACCAAACACCATCACCTCGCTCTGCGATATCCGAGCCATTCCATTAAGAGTCATATAGGCCTAATTTGACTTCGCAGGGTAAATATCTACTCTACGAGAACCTGCTACCAGTCCGATATTCAACACCAAACCCACCTGCTAACCATCCAAATCAAGCAATTCCTGTCTTCCCCAAGTTTTAATACAAGTTAAACTCACCCCTTCACCCTACCAAGCAGGAAATAATTTCTAGAGTGTATGGTACAGTGAGCAAACTCAAATATAGCTTTTAAACGTAACAGCGCCATGACTCGAACTGCTAAAAAAAAAAATACCAGCAGACAACCGATGCTTGATAATATGCAATTGACACATAAAATCCAGTGGAACACACAAATTTGATCATGTGTATCGCACAGTTATACATATATACAATTAAAAATATCACTGTCATTATTTGAGGGTCCACATTTACTGATTATAACCGAAAAATAAAAAAGGTTCCATATCAAACGCGTGTTATTGAGTATTTTTACCCTACTTATCCTGACCGACCGCACCGCCCCTAGTGTTAGTTTGAGTTGCCAATAGTCTACTTACCTTGTCGCGCACGTTCTCCGAGTGTAAACATGAATTCTACTAAGCGTTTGCGGTCGTTTACTGTGAGTGAGAAACAAAGTTGTGAGCGAAGCTGATATTATTGGAAATCGTACAGCCGGTAGGAAATATGATATTGACAAGTTATGTATTCGCGATTGGAGAAAGAAAAAAAAAAAATTCAAAGCAGCCTTGAAACAGCTGTATTCTGAGTGGATGGCGGCCGATAATCACACACCGACTCCAACTGGTCGCATTCAGCGCCCGGAAGTTCAGCTGCTCTGTTCGTGAATTTTGACGGCATGGAATCGTATCTCTGGAGTTCTCGTATGGAAGAGGTTCAAGAAATGTAGTATTTCTAATGCTATGGATGGCAGCGATGACGACATTTTGTGGGAAAGTGATGGTGATAAAAGTTCCGAAGTTGGTACTTCTGATGACGATGAATGAAGTGTTTGTGTACTTTTATTTGTATTTTTAATTGCTTGATGTGCGTTATTTTAGGACGACTTTAAAACTATTGGAAACTACAGCCTGTGACAGTAAAGTTTGGTGAATAGTCCTATACTATCAACATAGATGAACAATGCACGACAGTGACCCTATTATCCTTCGAAATAGTCCCCTCCCATAACTATGCAATGATGAGATTGGCGAAACATGTCCTGGAAACTTTGCAAGAATGCGTCCTTTAGGATGGTGTTCAAAAGGCTCGTCACGTGACCGAAAAGTTCGGTGAATGGGTCTATAATACGAACGGATTGTTGACTTACTTGAAACAGCAGTTACTGTCCATCGAAGTAATCCCCATGGATGGTTATGCACTTCTGAGAATGTCTGTACAAGTCCTGGAAACTCTTTAGGGATAGCCTTCAGTTGGGTCGTCACATTACGTTGGATGTCCGAAATGTTCTAATACCTCTGGCCCTTTGGGGATTTTCGGTGACACTGGACCGGGACCCCGCCACTCCATACTTTGACGCTTGACTTCGGGTTCGTACCTCAGACACCAGTTCTCGTCACCCGTGACAATGGTTTTCAAATAAACCATTCCATTCCGCAGAACATTCATCCTTTTCACTGCCACGTGCCAAACAGATGTGCATGTTAGGTTGCATAAATTCTTACTTCTCAATGCAACTCGCCGAACAGGTGTGCATGGTAGGTTGCATAAATTCATCCTTCTAAACACGCAATGTGTCAAACAGGTCTTACACGTTGCGTTGTGTGTCGCCAATGTTGCCAGGTCGACCGTTCTGCTTTTATTCACCGAACGCAACGTGACGAGCCTTTTGAACACCACCCCAAAGGACGCCTCCTTGCAAAGTTTCCAGGACATGTATTGCCGATCTCAGCATTGCATAGTTACGGGAGGGGACTATTTCGAAGGGCAATAGGGTCACTGTCGTGCATTGTTCATCTAAGTTGATAGTATAGGACTATTCACCGAACTTTATTGTCACAGGTTGTATTTTGGAGAAATGCTATTCTGTTTATTTATTAAAGATTGTAAATAATTTTGAGTCTATTTTTTTTCCCCCATTTAATTTTATTCTTCAAAATAAGGGTGCGGGTCTTATTCAGGGGCGGGTATTCGAGTATATACGGTAACACAAAAGAATACCTGTACTCAGTCAGATAACACAGATGTTCTGCAAAGAAAACAATAACAAAAGAACATACTTTTCGTTATTCTTCAACGAAAAAGAAATGGCTAATGTCTACAAAAGATGTTCAAAATTTGCACCGTTTGCTTGAATGCAAGCATCGCAGCTCCGAAGCATTCCCTGGCACACGGCTTCAAAAATACCTTCCGTTTCTTGAATTATTAGAGCAGCTGCGGCAATGCGGGCTACGAGGTCCATTTCATCCTCTACTGGCGTGCTGTACACCAGTTCCTTCATTCGGCCCCAGCAGAAAAAATCGAGGGGACTTAAATCTAAAGATCTTGCAGGCCAATGAATAGGTCCTAGCCTATTGGGATATGCTCGGTTTAAGAAATTTCGAGGACCGCAGACGTAGTGGGGTGGTGCTTCATCGTGTTGCAACCACATGTTAGCCCTTACTTTCAACGGATCATCATCAATCAGCACTGGAAGGGTCTCTCTCAAAAAAATTTGACAGGTACGGCCATCTAGACGGTTGGGTAAAAGGTAAGACCCTATAAGTCGGTCGCCCAAAATACCTGCTCATACATTTGATGTGGATTAACATTGGACCAATAAATGTTATTTTTTGAATTAAATATTCCATCCTGATTAAATTTAGCTTTGTCGGAAAACATTACAAGTGGAGAAAAATAGGGAATCTGTTGGTTTTGTTGATGGTACCATTCACAAAATTCCATTTGAGGCGCATAGTCCCTTTAGTTTAACTTTTGAACCTTCGTTTTGTGATAGGCTTTGAGCCCGCTTTGATTGCAAACACGCCATACTATTGACTGAGAAACACAGTTGGCCCGCGGCTCGGCGTGTACTTGTTTCGGGATGCTGCTGAACATGCGCCAATAAATTTTCCTCTATTTGGTTCCTTACTCTCGCACAAAGCCCAACATTGCCTGCACGGCCGTTACCTTGAAAGGAGGAATTCAATAGTAAAAACCCATACGTTCGGTGACCGTATCAGAAATCAAAAATGCGGTAACCTGATGTGGCTTTAGACAACAACCCAGTTACAAAACATGTTACAATGAGCTCCGAAAGTCCTATATCAAATTACTTTGCTTACTGTTGCTTTCTTACGCGCACAGCTCCAGTTTCACGAATTCGGCGGTCCACGTTTGCGAAGGTCACGTGAGAAGGCAGAATGCGCTGTGGAAATCGTTTGTACAGCCGCCTTGCAGCAAGTGCGTTCGAATTTGCATAAAATAACAAAGGTGCATGTCTGCAAGCTCATGGAATGTAAAGCGGTTCATTTTCAACTCGCGTTTGACGTACTGTATTGAACTGTGCGGTTGAGAACTCTCAAACCGTTGTTATTTAGTACAGGAGTTCTTGTCAAATGACTAATTTTGCCCCATCCTACCGAATCCAGTTTAAAATTCCTGAACGCTTCAGATCACATTCGTAATACAAAGCGTTCTTAATGTCAACTAACAATCTGCATCCACTTGAAAGGAGAAGAGAGAGAACAAAAATGATGATGGATAGGCCCCGGATTCGAACCTTCAACCCCACGCACCCAAGTCGCACATGCAGACACGGAGCCAGAGTGATATGATATTCAATGTTTGCTTTGGATGCTTTGTGCGTAAGAGTGCACGGGCCTGACCGCTCGAGCTGAGCCATCACCTGATGACTTCATATGTTTAACAGTTGTGGTTCACTTTTAAGGTATTTCCGGACACTTGCGACCCTAAGTGTCCTATATCAAATGACTTGTCTTAATGCCCTCTACGTCGCTACATAGAGTTTTATACGGTAATAAGTAAGGCCCGGATTGTTATGTGTTTAAATATTTTTTATTTAATGAAATATTTTCTATTTATTTACATATTTTTACAGTTTTTATAAATAAATACATATTCTGGCATGTTTATTCATAAGTACATATTTCCTATATTTGGTGGTGTGTTGTAGTTCTTAGATGACTGCTGCCCCCATTTTCGACCCTTTGAAATTCCAGTAATTGGCTTCTCTATTTCCTCAGTGCTCCATTGTCTCCATACTGTAGTAGTATTTCAAGACAGGGATTTCCCAGTCATTAAGTACAGCAGGGGGACTGGAGTTAACAGGCACATTAAGCCTCCACTAGTCCTTACCTTGACGGGAAATTTTAGTTGAAATCACAGTGGTCAGAGAAGCTTGTTAGTATACTGACAGTGGCGTTCTTGTTTCAACGAATATGATGCGTCCCAAAAGTGTGAAATGTGTTACTCTGAATCGTTTAGTGCGGGAGTTTGGAGACGTTTTTAGAGCTGATGGAACTGTTTTAGTTTGCAACATTTGTGAGAAACCCATAGCGGCAGACATGCGTTCACAAGTTACGCAAAATGTTGTGACAGCGAAACACGTGAAATGTGCATCTTTAAAGAAGTCGACACAACTTTTGCTTCCCGAAATGCAGGATGTGAGATCTGGTCCAGCAAACTGCCAGTTCTCAAAAGACATTTGTCATGCATTTCTTGCGGCTGATATACCACTGAACAAACTGCAGAATCCAGTGCTATGTGGCACGTAAGAAAAGTACGTCAAAATTCCTCTCCCTGACGAGTCAACACTGCGTAAGACCTATTTACCTAAACTTTACTCTGAGGCAGTGCACAGAATTCGTACTGAAATTGGCGACAACGCTGTGTGGGTTACAATGGACGAGACGACCGACGATACTGGCCATTACGTAGCCAACATCATAGTTGGTGCGTTAACATGCGATCCATCACAGTAATTTTTACTGACAGCTGTTCATCTTGAGAAAACCAACAGTTGCACAATAGCTAAAGCTTTCAATGATGCTATGGTGCTTCTGTGGCCTGATGGCAACCGATATGCTAAAGTGCTTCTATTAATTACAGACACTGACCTTACATGGTTAAAGCATCCCAGGGGTTGAAAATTCTGTACAGCAAGATGATTCATTTAACTTGTTTAACACACGGCATGCACCGTGTTGCCGAAACAGTAAGGAGTATTTTTCCAAATGTGAACAGAGTAATAGCATCCGTGAAGAAAGTGTTTATTAAAGCACCCAGTCGAGTGAGTTTATTGAAGCAATGTGCCCCTGATTTGCCGCTACCTCCACAACCAGTTTGCACCAGGTGGGGTTCTTGGCTGGAAGCGGCGTGCTATTATGCGGACAATTTTGAGGTTACAAAATCAGTCCTCGAAAAACTAAACAAGGATGCTGCTGCATGCATCAGTGAGTCTTTAGAAGCTATGTGTACAAAGGGCGTTCAAGGTGACTTGATGTACATTAAATCTAACTTTGCTTTTTTAAGTTCCATAATCTTGAAACTTGAGGAGAAATACATACCACTTTCGTCAGCTCTGCAGGACATTCTTCAAGTCTGTGAAAAGCTTGAGAATTCTCCCGGGGAGCCCGGAAAACAAGTTATGGGCAAATTAAGGAACGTCTTATCAAAGAATCCGGGGTACAATAAACTTGTGCAAATAAGTCGTGTCCTTAGTAGCAACGGAGATCTGGAGCCCAACGAAGAAGATTTTTCAGTGTCAGACATTGCATGTTTTAAATATGCACCAGTAACCTCGTGCGATGAGGAAAGGAGCTTTTCGCGATACAAGAGTGTATTAGCTACAAATAGGCTGAGCTTCCTTTTTGAAAAATGCTGCTTGTTGTGCATTGCAATACTAAAGCCTAGAACGAAGCTTCGACCCATGTAGTGTTTTCTTCTATTGTACTTAGAAATTCATAAAATCAAAACAATTTGTTCTTTCCATGTGTATGTTACGTTCCAATAAAGTAGTTTCGTGTAGCCCATGGCTTCGAGTGGCATAAGTCAAGTGTTTTTCTTTTATATTATTTTGTTCTAGACATTGACAGTCAGCCGGTGGAATGACTGGAAAGTTCTTTGCGTACCGGTATATGTTACAACTTGGAAATTATAAAATTCTGTTTATTTTTGTGTGTATAATGTTTAAGTGTCTTGCACATTAAAATACTGTTTTAGTTGCTGATGGAAACCAAATAGTGAATTTTTGTTCATCTGAGGGCTATTGTTAATGGTGTTGCTGTGTTTAATTGTCTAACTACGCGTTTGTATAGCTGTGCCGGGGGCGACATTTGATTTACTTTTCACGTCAATCGAGCAGATTTACGCACTCAAGTATCACTATAAGACAATACAATCAGTGCTAAGAAAGTTTAAGTGACTTTTTCTTCTATTCATTAGAATGAAATTCGAAAACAGCACATATATGATTTCGTATCATGCATCTGCAAGAAGTATTGTAGGATTCGGAAATTGAGGCAAGACCTGGTCTGTTAAGCGGGAATATTTGTACTGTGGACGTTTCAACTATTTTTAGAGTAAGTTAACTGGAGGACATAAATATGGTACAAATTTAAAAACATATTTTGGAAACTTAATCAGTAATTTTCCCACTTTTAAGCACATAAATAAATACATATTTCTGAAAAGTTAAGCACATAACTATCCGGGCCCTGTTAATAAGAATCCCCTTTATAGTACATAAAACGTTATTGATAAAAGAAGATTGGATATATTGAGTTTTGAACAAAATAAATGGATTTATTTAGTTTTTAAAAATGGTTGTTGCATTTAGTTATGGAAAGCAGGATATTTCACATATTCTCAAATATTTATTCTAATTCACGATATTTATTTTGAACATAATATTAATAGGTACCGTACAATTAGAAATTAAATGATTCTTTGTCCTTTGGCAAAAAACAATTTATGTCAATTATGCTTGTGGCACAGTACACTAACTTCAGAACCACACAGGCTCATCAGATGGGTAATAGATCCCTCCTGACAAACAGAAAATTAAAAGGACAGAAGATGCTGTGACAATAAACAGTACATGTATTATAACCAGAATAAACATAATTTTTATTTGTAAACATGATACACAACTTTCAATACAGTGACAAATATTCAATAAGGAAGTAATTGACTCATAAGAATATTTCATAAAAAATACATGCATTCAAAAAAATCTTACTACCCACACCCCCCTCCCCCCATCCCTGGCTTTAATAAAAAAATCTTCACTTCACTGTCACTTTTCTATCTTGCACATGTCCACTGTGCAATTCTTCTGGTTCTATTTCTTCCTTTTTGTGAAATTTTTGACTTAAATCATTTGAACCAAATTTGCAGCAAGATAACTGCATAAATGACTAGGGTACAATAAAATAAAATAACTCATGAATAATAATAATAATTGTAAGAACTATAAGCAACATCTTGAGGATTCACGAACTGCAAGAGTTTCAGTGCAAATTTGAATTCAACGAAAATATACTTTGTTTGTGGAAAGTGAGGCCTTCTCAAAACCTAAATATTTCTCTAGGTATTCCATTGAAATAGAATTCTTCAAGAGGGGAAAATATAGTTCACAGGGAAGTAAGTTCATGAAGCAGGAAAAGTTCAGGTTACATAGGCCAAACTTTCATTCATTCTCTCTGAACAAGTCCAACTAAAACCAACAAATGGCTAAACAGAACTATGAGTACATGATTCGCATGGTTGGCTGATGAAAATACAGCAGTTAAATACTATATATTTCATATCTGAAATATCGGTGGCACTATTTTGTACAATTAACAGCAAATGTTTGGCATTGCAACGAATGCCAGAAACTATTTTTATCACAGTCGGCAAATTTTCCTGTTGAAAATTATTTCATCGGGGCTGAGAAAAGACATATCCATCTGTTGTAGGCACTACTGCAGTCCCTTTAGATCTTGGGGCAGCAAACACGGGAAATGCCAAAGTTGTGTTCAAGGAATCGTTGTGTTCTTCAAGAGAGTTTTGTGCATAGTGAAGCACCAAAAGCTTGAGAGAATCATAAATGTTATATGGTTCAGCAAAGCCATAGCCACGGTCAGTTTCATATATTATACAGTGGTTTGTAGTCCCATTGCACCTGAAAGAAACAACAACAATGTATTTAGATGTTCATAATGTATTTCTGCTACAACAAGAAGAACAATGACAAAAATAATCACATACCCACATTCATATAAGGTAAGTAATTACTCTAGGCCAGAATCTTTGGGAAATAACCTTTCAGATTCCTTTAATTTTTATAAGGAATCCATACAAATATGTCTGGTTATTGAACACTGAAGAGAGATTATGCAAGTTATGACTAAATTAACAGTAGATTTACCAATACAAATTGTTCAAATTACAGCAGGTATCAAAAGAAACCCTTTTGTTCACCGGGGGAAGGGCATCATAAGAGTCGGAAAAAATACCCATAGTAAGAAAACGCCAAGGTGTATCTTTCACAAGTGGAGTCGATTCTTTACGGACTTTGCGACATTGTGCTCATGTAGCACCATGTACTGTACTTGCGTGTGTGTAGAATTTGTCTGATAACCGGTGTCGCTGTGATCTATATACTAGTGTTTGTATTTGTAATTGAGGTAGGGTAAGGGTATGAAGCAGCCATGGCCTTAAGTTAGGTACCATCCAGGCATTGCCTGGAGTAGAAGTGGGAGACCATGGAAAAACACTTCCAGGATGGCCAAGATAGAAATCAAACCCACCTCTTCTCAGTTTTGCCTCACGACGCTGAGTGTACCCCATTCCAGCCCTCAGTCAAGAATTAAGTTCCTGGCAGAGCTGGGAATCAAACGCAGGCCTCCGCGTTGACGGCCAAGAATGCTAACCACTACGCAACGATGCGGTCTCGTTCACAAGTCTCTTAAACCAGAGGGAATAAGGAGGTGCAGTTTGTGTCAAATTCTTTCAAACTGACTGAATAGTTTGTGAAAATTTCTAAATTTCTTAAGAAGTTAGTGAGGGGGATGGGGCGACAGTTCGTCCATTAATGTACAATAAAGATGATGTCATCTGCCAGAACTGGGTCGTGTCTAGCCCGCAGCACATTAAGGCGGAGTGGTCTGGCTGAACTGGAAATCAATTTGTCGTAGGCTTTTAATTTCGTGAAATTCCTATAATTATTAAATACGGTACGTAAAATTACTTCTGTAATATTTTCTCACTATGCACAGCTGTATGCAATGAAAGAAGCAAATCAACTTACTTCATCAAAATTGAATTAAAATTAAATTCAAAGCTCCACGTTCGTGAACAGTCAATTTATGTTTAGAAAGAATAATAAGATATCCGCCTTTCAATACTATTTAATAATTACTACTTACAGGGACGTGTTTCGAGGGCTATCAAACTCCCCCTTCATCGAAACATGTCCCTGTAAGTAGTAATTATTAAATAGTATTGAAAGGCGGATATCTTATTATTCTTTCAAAACATATATTTACGTCAATACGGACCATAATAATCGACATTATGAACAGTCAATTTCTCGTAGGGAATCAGTGCTTTTTGAAGGAATATTAGCGGAAGCGGAATTATTGCAGCAGCATATGTCACTAATTGTTTAAATTAATTCAGTAAATTCCAATAATACTCTCTATTAAACAAGCACAAATTCACTGGATCCGCTCGGTTACCCCAGTATCATGTTAAATTTCTGGAAATATTTTAACAACGTGGCAGAGCACAGTTTCATCCCACTGCTATGCCATGCAGAGAATCAATCCCAGAAGCGGGCTGGAGTTGTTTAGACTTTGCACAGGCTATAATTATACAAGATGGGGAAGGTAAAAATGGCATGAAAACCTAGGGCCACTATTTTGTAATATTAGCTGCAGGCAGATCATCTTATACAGGATGACACAAAAATGTACGGCACAAATTGCAGGGCACATTCCTCACACGTAGACGAAGAAATTATGTTATAAGAACATGTGTCCGGAAACACTTTGTTTCCATTGTCTCCAACTCGTTAATCATGGGAAGCACAAAAGAACAGAACATTCGAATTATGGGGTAACGTGATTACTGTTGGTTACGTCTGGTTACGTTGTCATTATTGTACGTGCACCACCAGTGTTTTGTTTCACATGGCCCTGTTGCCATGCGACTTACGGTATCATCAACTGTTCCAGTGATCAGTACGACCTTGGCAAACACACGGGTTACTACGTCGAGTTCATCACAGACTTGGCTCGTGCAATGGCAGTGTACACAAATGCAGAGATGGCAGATGCCCATTTGATGTATGGATTAGCAGACGGCAATGGCGCTCATTCTCAACATTTGTACCGGGAGAGATTTTCAAGACGAGCTGCCCAGACAGGAAAATGTTCGGAGCCATTGATTGTCGTCTGAGGGAACATGGCACATTTCAGCCTGATCCTCACGACCGGAGGCGGCCTGGAAGGACGAGGACACCGCAACGGGAGATGGCAATTCTTCATGCATTTGACGACGACCCTAGTACCAGTACAAGACAAGTAGCTGCAACAATGAATGTTGACCGCATGACTGTCTGGCGAGCGATACACGAGGACCAGCTGTATCCATAACATTCACAGCGTGTGCAAGCACTATCAGCAGCTGATTTTCCTGCACGGGTACTCTTCTGCGAATGGTTTATTCAACAAAGTGTCAACCCTAATTTTAATGCAACAGTGCTGTTCACAGATGAGGCGCCGTTTCAAGGAGATCAGATTGTAAATTTTCACAATCGGCATGTATGGGCTGACGTCATACATCACGCAACTGTTGAAGCAAGTCGTCAACAAAGATTTCCTGTCGATGTTTGGGCCGGCATTGTTGGCGACCGTTTGGTAGGGCCTTACATTCTTCCACCCAGGCTCAACGGAAACACAGTTACCATAATTTCGTAGAGAATGTTCTGCCTGATATGTTAGCAGATGTGCCTCTAGCACTTCAAGCACGATGGAGCACCGCCTCATTTCAGTGCTAATGTCCGTCGGCTTCTAAATGACAGATTCGGTGACAGATGGATAGGTAGAGGTGGAACAATTTCCTGGCCTCCACACTCTCCGGACTGGACTTTTATTTGTGGGGACATTTGAAAGCTCTTGGGTATCGAATCCCTGTAGAAGATGTTCAGAGTCTGTGTGCCCGCATTATGGAAGGCTGCAAAACCATACGCAATACTCCAGGGATACATCAGCGCATCCGAGATTCACTACGACGGCGAGTTGATACATGCATCAATGCACACAAGGGCATATTGAACATCTGTGAGAAGGAACTGTATGTGGTATAGTGGTACGTTCCGTTCTTGTGTGTTCCCATGATTGAGTTGGAGACAATGAGGTGTTAAATGGAAACTAAGCATTTCCAGACCCATGTTAATAATTTCCTCCTCTTAAGTGTGAGGAATGTGTCCTGCATTTCGTGCCGTATATTTTTGGGACACCCTGTATATGCTTTTACTTAGAAATGTGCTCATTTGAGACAGGCAAAATTATAATAAATGTATTTAGAGCACAAAGTTAGCAATTTCAATGTAACGGGATATTAACCCACATCGCGCAACTTTGTGGTGAGGAGGGCAAGACTACATCTTTCTATACAGCAGTACCAGGCCGTTGGAACTTTGAATTGGCTAACCCTTAGTATTGTGGAGTAATTTTTGTCACTCTTTGGAAAATTTACGCTATTCATAGCAAGAACTGAATTGATCGTGTATGTTCTTCTAAACGGCTGTCGCTATTGAAACCAAAATTTGGTATGAGTTAAAGATCTATGCCACGACATCTCAAGGTCATATTTGAAGATGTCATTGCTGCCAACTGCTGAAAAAACTGAGTTCAATTTTGAACTCAATGTTGGATATCTCACAAAATTGGCATATCCATATTAATTTTGAGCAACCCATGGGGTAGTGCCTGAGGACTGGAAACAGGCACTGGTAGTTCCGATATACAAAGAAAGGGGGGATAGTGATAGCTACAAACATATCGCCTAACCTGCATTATATGCAAAATTTTTGAAAGAATTATGAATGATTACATAAGGGATTGCTTAGGTAATAGTTCGTGGTTGGCAAATAGGCAGCATGGTTTCTGAGACTGACTTTCCCTTGAATCACAGCTATAAAGGTACAACAAACAAAAGAACCCTCGGGTAGTTCGGTTCGCGCAGGTCACTTTGGCTCGTCCCGATCTTCCCCGACAATGCGGGATCAAGGAATGCGCGGCTGGCTGTCAAGCTGCCGTCACAAACCGCACTGTAAGTACCTGCAGCCAGCTGTTCGATTGAGGTTATTCCTTCATTAATGCTGCAAACGCAATGCAATTAAAAGAACGAAAGTACATGTAAAGTGACCGAAAGTATCAAGCATGGAGTTAAATGAAAATACAGTATTTACAATTCCCTAGTTGTAAACTATGTTTTAAAGAAATATACTGTTCCAATAAGCGTAAACACACAGAGGCTATAATATCAACAACACGAAATAATGATGCATAAGGTGTAGAAAACTGCAGACGACCCTTGGCCATAGACGTCTCCTCTTCCGCTATTATACGTTTCATGAGTGACTTTGAAACACCCGTTGCTTCACTTTTTGTAGCAACAACATTATAATTGAGTTTATGAACGGTTTTCTGTTCTCGTAGGTGACCAGTTACGTTATAGACTATTTCTCTAGGTTGTCCCCTTAATGCTTGTCCAGATTTGCTACCAGACTTCGAAGTAGAAGCCATAACGAAACTCAAATGATACACAATCATGGTACACAACACTACAGTATATACATAAACACATTTACCATAAAGTACACGCTACACGACAAGGGATTACAGGACTGCAATAAAGAAAATGTATATAAAACTGACAAAACAATAAGAGCACAAAATTGATTGGCAAAGAAGCTCTTGTCAGCGCGTCTCCACAGTGTGCTCGGTACGGCGACCAGACAGCATGTGACCCCCAACACCGCTCCTCTGTGACATCACATATCCACTCGGAGTGAATGCACGGGGAAGTGAGCTTTGCGCAGGCTCTTTTGATCATTGCAGGATTATAGAAGGCTTTCACCAAGATACACACTGTGTAACAAAAATAAATAAAAAAGAAGTTCCGTGACGAACTAAAGAGCCTACTTTTCTTAAAATTTAAGATCCATGCCAATGATTAATCTATATGGATCTATCTAGAATAATGACGAAATTAAGTTGGTAATATCGAAATTTTTAATTAGTTCGAAATACTGTATACCTGGCATAATGTAGCCTAATAGAGAACTACAGTTGGCAGCCCTGGTGACTGAATATATTCTTAGTTCCTTCTCTTAAGGTACAGAATACAAAATTTGGTTGAAGTCCAATGGATAGCATGGATGTTACATGCAGTTAAACATTGGATCTAACAGCGCACGTAAAATCATGTTGGCAACAATGACATACATGTATTGGTCAGATATAATCTGACATAATATGATCTATTGTTGTGTCAATTTTGAATGAAATCCATTAGTTAGTATAGAAGTTACATGTATTTTAAAATTGGACCTATCAGCAGGCTTAGAGTCATGTTGGCAGCACTGATGTATATTAGCTACTCCAAATTAATCTAGAATGCCAGGTACTATACGTGTGGAAAGTTTAGAGCTATTGGCTTGCATACTTTCTGATATATTGATATTAGGGTAACAAAAATAGAGACAGTATTTATAAAAAAAAGTTGGCAGCCCTGGTTACTCTTAAGTATCGGCATAGTCATATCTGTTATGGTACACATAGCACACACGAAATCCAAATGATAGTATAGAAGTTACATGTATTTAAAGTTGGACCTCTCAGCAGGCTTGAAATCATGTTGGTAGCACTGAAGTATATAAGTTACTCCTAAGTAATTTAGAATGTCAGGTACTATACGTGTTCATAGTTTAAAGCTGTCGGCTTGCATACTTTCTGATATATGGGTATTTGGATAAAAAAAATTGAGAGCATTTATTAACAGTTGGCAGCCCTGGTGGCTTTTAAGAATACGCTCAGTCATATCTGTTTAAGTACACATAGCACATACGAAATTTGGTTGAAATCCAATTGATAGTGTAGAAGTTATATGCATTTAAAATTTGGACCTATCAGCAGGCTTACAATCATTTTGGCAATACTGCCATGTATGGCCTCCTGGAAATTAAACTGCAATATTGTTATCTATATGTGTGTCAATTTTGAAATAGCTCCCATTCATACCTTCCAAGATATCCAACATGGAGCTCAAATTTCAATCGCGATTTTTCAGCAGTTGGTAGCACTGACATCATTTTCAAATATGGCCGTGAGATATTCAGGTAAAGATCTTTAGTCCTACCAAATTTTGTTTCGATTGCTGCAGCCGTTTAGGAGTTGATAGACAGACAGACATTTGCCCGATCTCATAAGTCTACTTTTTCCTCATTTTTGCAAAATGTGAAAAGTAGGCTAAAAATGACACACCGGGAAGGTGTTGTCCGATTAAGGAAATTACGTATGCAAAGACATTTGGACCGAACATGCAACTGATTCAAGCTTCGTGTCTAATCAATGAATAGCGGGAACTCCGCGCATCCGAACTGCGCATGCATCAGGTGTATATAAGGCGCGATTCTGAAGCATAAGCTCAAAGTACCTGTTGCATTTGACTGCGATATCTGAAAGTCGGCTGTAAGAATGCCACGCCGAAGGATTTGTGCTCATTACGAGCAGATGTCAGAGTTTGAAAGAGGCCGTGCAATCGGATTGAAAGAAGCTGGTTGGTCGAATCCAGCTGTCGCTGGACATTTGGGTCGAAGTGATGCGGCGATCAGATGATGCTCTTATGTGTGGGTTAGCAACGGCAGGCATCAGCGTCAGGACGGCAGTGGTCGACCGAGGGCCACAACAGCACGGGCAGACGAGTGATTGTCAGAACAGCTGTCACAACACCGGAGTCGTCGTTATCAATGATCCAGCGTGTGACCCGCAAACATGTGCCCACTATGACCATCATCAGATGCCTGAGCGACAGGAATTTGTGCTCGCGCCGCCCGTTACGCCGCTTACCACTCACGCCTGTTCACCGTCAAGTCAGATTACAGTGAAGCCGCGCTCGAGCAACGTGGAACTGCGCTGACTGGGGACGTATAATCTTTAGTGACGAGTCCCGTTTCCAAACGGTGCCCTGACAACAACCGCAGACGTGTTTGGAGACATCCAGGCCAGCGTGGGGATCCTGCCTTGACTATCGCACGCCACACAGCCCCACAACAGGGGGTGATGGTCTGGGGTGCCATCTCCTTAGATAGCCGTACCCCTCTGGTAGTCATTCCTGGCACACTTGGTGTATTCTTGGAATACACGGTAAGATAGAATATTCTTTTTAATGCTCTTTGCTTGTTCATTCCTTCCTCTTTATCAAACACCAACAGTGATCTTCTATTTTCTCTGAGATGGTCATGTCTCTTATGTCATTGTGAGTCTGTTCTAGATATATATCTTCCATGACCCACCTAGCGTCATCTAGCAGCGAATCTCTGAAGCTCCTCAATTCTTCCTGGTGCAAGAGGACTTCTTTTTCCATCTGGCTACCAGTTCTCGTTGCCATCGCCAGCTATTATCTCCGTGAGCAAGAGAACTTCGTCTACTCTTTCACCCACCAGGCTGTGCTAGTATCGCCTTCTATCAACTCTTTGAAGACCATTTCCTCAAGAGAATTTAAGTTTACAATATTGGTCATGCTTATATGTTTTCCTTTTGTCTCCTACCCCCACTCTTTTTCCTTCCTTGGACCCTCCGCGCTTCGCTGAGTGGGTCTCACTTGTAAGTCGGCAGTTGACTCGGTCAGTCAAGGCTCAACTAGAGCCAGTCTCCTCAAACCAAGAGACACACTCTACATTCTACGCCATGTTGGCACATTAAGTTCATACGTCAAAGGGAACTTCACCTTCGCCATGCAACAAAGATAAGTACATACTTCAGGTTTTAACCTCATCTTCATCGGTTTTACTATCTTCATGCTTTTAACGATTATTTTATAGACAGTGTGAGATTACTATTTGGGGTAATCATTCTTCGCGGGTGTTACGGCTGTGAGTTTGTGTCATCGCTCGCCGCATGAGTCAAAACTGCCCCAGGGCTGGACTGCTCTCCCTCGGTGTATTGCATGCGCGTTACTCAACGGACTGCGAAGTGAAAGGGATAGTCCAGAACATTCGTGACTGGACCAGCGCTGGAAACCTCGAGGAGCCGTGGACTCGGGATGGATCTAGAAGCATTTATTGAGTCACCGGCCGGCTATATAAGAGTGACCCGTGAAGCAGTTGTGTGGTTGTGTTTTACGAGCTAGTGTGAGCGTTTATTCTGAGCGACAGAAGTGTGGTGACTTGCGAAACCCCTAGTGTAGCGGCGAGGTGAGGAACATACAGGGGACTGCCGTGTTCTGAGTAAGTGTGCTTTCACTGAGTGTCAGATATTGTGGTGTCGAAATCCAGTGACATTGTTTCTCCCAGCTGGTGAACAGCGCGCAGCAAGTGCTCGTAAGTACTGTAGTAGGCGCACATTAGAAAGAAGTTGCATGTAGTTCTGTCAAGGCCACTAGGCTCATTAGCGGCAGGATTAACTTCTGTGGTTTGTTGACAAGTGAAAGGGGCCAAGAGCGCATAAGGAAGAGACTTGAGGAAACTGGAGAAGGCTCCTAATTGCTTGTATTTGCTGATTAGTGAAATTTTCTGGCCACAATAAAGTTAATTATTTCTTTAAGCAGTAATTGGTGTTGTGCTTTGTACCCCCACCGTAATCCAGTCAACAAAAGTGCCACTAGGGGGTGGCACGTAACACGGGATTTGCCATGTTGAGCTTTTGTCTGTCTAAGCCAACCTTAAAAGAAAGTAGCTTTTCTTAAGCTATTTAAATGAGAAATCTTCTCACCACGTGGGATATTATCTAATACCCGCTGTCTATAAATTACCAAGCTAGTTCCTCCGCTGGATTAACTTTGGCCCCATTCTTCTATTAAGATCGTTCTGGAACCTTCCAGATCCTGTACTTTATCTACAAGTCCTGCCGTCATGTATTTTTCACTCACTTGTGAGAATACTATTTAAAATTGAAGAATCTTACTTCTGAATTAAAGCTCAATAGCGAATTTTCTTCCACCGTTGGAATGTTCTATGGTGCATTTAATTGTAATCCACAACTTTCTCAAGCAATAGACTTTCGCCTATCTAGTGCAACCAGTCCTTGTTCATCATTGCAATAACTTTCTTTGCCATAAACTTTCGTGTTACTACAGGGAATTTTCTATCTATTCAAAAGACTATAGTGATAACTAGTGCTTGTTCAACTTTTCTACCGCGTCGCGATCGTCCGTTTACATTAAATAAGGCCATGAACATTGATCCTAAATCCCAATTGATCTTTCCTCAACCTTCTACTAACAAACCATATTAATAAAATTGTAACTCTAGATCATTTTCTATAAGGTGTCACTCTAACGAAGTGCCCTTCATTTTGCTTGTTTATCATTAATTAATTTCTGCATAACTACGTGTTTTATACACGGTTCAAGATTACATTGTTTCTACCCTATAATCAGGGAAAACAATTCTTTCAACTCATGAGTGAGTTATTTCTAGGTCTCACGAAAGGGAAACTGCCCCATTTGGCTCGTGATTCCTACTTAAACATAGGAGGTCGAGAACCTTCCTTTTGACTTTCTCATCAGGTTTCACAGTAAGTGACCTGCCCTTATTTGTATAATAACCAACAGTAATTCTGTATAAATATAAGAAGTTATAGGAACTTCTCCTTTATTCTACCCGCTTTCTTTTTTTGTTATTTTCGAAGTTGTAACTTTTTTCTAAAATAGTTACCTGGAAATTTCTTTAAGTACACTCCTTGTACTCAATTTAATGTTTAAACTTTAATCGCTTCATTTGTCTTTTTTTAATCTTACAAAGATTTTAGTATATATATAAGGTTTGAAACCTAAAGAATTGTTAATTGCCTGGAGCAAACTTTAAATGTTAGGAGGTCTGCGACCCCAAATTGTTACCAAAAATTGAAACTATATATTTGTTAAAGTTATCTACTTCTTTTGCCTTGTTAAATAAATTAAATATTTGTTTTTGGATTTATCATTTCGCAAATACAACGGTTAGGCAAGATCCTGTCTTCCTTGGCTCTCCCTACTCAATGCCATTAAATCTATTGATAGGGCTTTCACCACTCGTTGCATTTGAGCAAGAACTCTTAGTGGTAATCTCGTTAAAGTTTCTCTTAGCTTTAATAGCTAATTCTAACTGGCCAGTAAGGCGAGCACAGCTCGCTACGCCAGCTACCTGCTTGTGGAGATCCTCTCCGAAAACTTATGGTTGGTTTTCCAAAAGATAGTGTTTCCCTTTGTCTTAACTTTTAGCCGGCTCCTTGCTGAGTAAAAGCTTAGCCATTTCCAAATGCAACCATTGGTTCACTTACCAAAATTACTCCCCAAGGTATAATTTTTTATCACTATCCTTCTTGGAAGCACTTGGTCGCTTTTTCAGGAACTCTATAACTTCGAAAACTGGAAATACCAAACCTGATTCAAATTATTGGCATTCTTCGAATTACTTTGCAAAAACGAATTTCTTTGAACAGACATACAATAAATCTGTTACTCTCAGTCTTGCCAGACCATCACCCTTCCCCATAGTAGGCATATGCATGCTTGAGAGGGAATACGCCAAAGCCTTTCTCTGGCAAACCGCCCAAGTCCTAGCTGTGGTTCCCGTCAGCTTCGACCAGGTCCTTACCCACTTTAGGTATCAGAGAGCGGATTTGCGGTGGCAACCGCCTCTAAGTGCATTTAAAGTTAAATTCATAACTTTTGTGGGACTCTCCTCCTATTTTTCTGTCCTTTTTCTCCAGTCCGAAACCTACCTCCTTTCCTTAATCATCTTCCCTTGGTGGTTAGGTTATTCCTCAGCCAATAATCTACCCAACACTGACAGCACAGCGGTATGTTGATGACATTCTACGGCCGCCGGCTGGTTGTGTTACCGTTCCTTCAGCGACATCCAGGCCTTACTTTCCAACAGGATAATGGCCGGCCGCATACGGCACGTGTTGCTATGGACTGTCTTCAAGCTTGCCCTATCCTTCCTTGGCCAGCTTGGTGGCCTGATCTCTCTCCCATAGAGCACATTTGGGACGTCAAGGGAAGGCAATTGTGAACATCCCGGAATGTCGCCGATTTAGCCCAACAGTTGGAGACCATTTGGCACGAAATTCCACAGGACACCATCCGGGAACTTTATCAGTCCATGCCATGTCAAGTGACAGTTTGCATCCAGGCCAGGGGTGGACCAACACCTTATTGACGTCCTCACTTTGTAACACTCTAACTCTGCAATAAATCATTCGATTGTTGTTCTGCACTTTTGATCGTTTGTTTTCCTATGTTTGTTCCTCACATCCACCGATTTTTATTGCCATCAGACAATTCCTTCCTGGTGCATCATTTTTTTGTTGATATACTGTGTATGGATAAAAGAGATCGAGTTGACTGAATTGCAAGCTTTCGATAGGGTCAATCATGGTATTGTATTAAGGAAAATGGAGGCTGTATGATTGGACAGGAAAGTTGTATAATGGGTGAGATCATTTTTGGAGAGAAGTCAAAGATTAAGGGTCGGAGGTTTTTTTTCCGTACTCAATGATAATGTCGCATTTATGTTTGAACTGTGGTGATAATAAGGACTTGAAATTGGGCAAGATGAATATACATCAGACGAAGGTTGTCAATGACAACATGGCACACTCAATCCTGAGGGACCAAAATGGTAGGGAGACCGCCAGCGCTGGTAATGAGGAACCAGGAGCCGCCGCCAAGGGACGCTGTAGACCACAGCCCCTGGCGTTGTGGCGCATGGAGACAGCCGTCAAGGGATGTTGGAGATCGCCGCCGTTAGTAATGTGGAGGTTTGATCACTTTGTGAAGACGCACAAAGTAAGATGCAAATTTCTGTTCTTTACTTCACGAGAACTTAGAGCTGCATCATATAGCCATGCCACGAATGATTTGAGAACGTAAATGATAAACTTAATTCATTTTGGAGCGTAAGAATTAAATTTATTTAGAGCATTATAGTATTATTTATTAGGAAAATTAACACAGTCCAGTATCTGAATGTGAATTTAATGCATTGCTCATGCATATCTGCAGCATATTTAATCGACATTGTGACGTATGATCTTTATGAATTATTGAAGGCTACCTTTAACATACTTTTTATGTCCACTTTAGAACTGGACTAGTGCCTGTTTTCAACACTCATAAATGAGTTTCCAGATTTTAAGCTTTATTTCATTGGATGAATATTGAAATAAATTGGAGGGGATAGTTTCCTTTGAAGTTGAATATATGGTTCATGATTACGTCAGTAAACTTATAATTATTTGATGGCATGCCAACCTTAGGCGATGTTGTAGGTGAATAGTAAAGGAAACTTGGATAGGCTTTTATATCGCCATAGGGACTTGATGTCCAGATATAATGTACATGTTCTGTTAAGAGAGGATTCACTGTGGTATAATTGCATATACGAGAGGGTACCCAAAAAAAAAAAAAAAAGTATCATTGCCATGGGCAGAACTTGTGTAGTACGCATTTCTGCCGCTATGCATGTATAGCACAACTCACTGCCAGTTCAGTGCCACCTGGCTTGTTCCGTTCATCTGCGGTGATTGTTTTTGCTGGCGCTGTTTTGTTCTGGTGTAGTTTTTTATGATCGCAAGTTTAAGTGAACAATGTGCAGCTGTGAAATTTTGTTTTCTACTTGGTAAAAATGCTGCTGAAACTGTTTTAACCCTCAGAGGGCAGAATTTGATATATTAAACCGCAAGACAGGTTAGCCGCGAGCTGAATTTAATATATTACTGTATATTGTCAGAGATCCGCCGATACCGGCGCGAGTGGTGCGCAAAAAACTCAACAGATGGCAGTGAACTACACATCTAGGTCTGGCCTAACAGCACATTGGCATTGCTCGTGACGTCGGTACTACATGTATTTTGTGTCTTGCAATGGCCTTCGTAGTACTGTATGAGCTAGCCATGCGTCTTGGCGAGGTGCACCGTTCCAACTGACGAGCCCAATGGTACACTGGGGCGAAACGCTGGTGACTTATATTTGAGCTAGCTGGACCATTTATCATATTATTTGATAATACCGTATTTCCTCGCATAACTGTTGCCACTGCATAATCGTCACACCCCACTTTTCAAACACTAAAATAGGTTTATAAAATTTCATTGCATAATCTTCGCATGGCAATATTCGTATTTGTGCGCCGGTCAGTTGCACATGCTGCCGCGACTTTATAACCTGGTGTGACTTCGTCAGAAGATAAATATCTCGTCTTTATGCCGGCGGGCTATGAACTGAGAATGAGTGGCCCACGGCACGCTAACCAATGATCGCGCTGAACACAACTTTAGGGCCTGGGGGAGTCAAACTTATGTGGACCTACCGCTCCGTGAGTTGACCTCCAAATGACGAGATTCAATAAGCTGTCGTGCAAGGCGCTGCTAGTCCCAGTTCGCCGACGTTTCAACAGGTCCGACTGCTATTGGCGGAATCTTTCGGGGGGGGGGGCACCTCGTGCCAGTCTAGCCGAGTCTAGCATCAGCCACTTCCGTGAGAACATTGCAAAAGTGACCCGTGCGTGATGATACGTATTGGTGTCCAAAATGTGAAAATACAAGAATTGTACGATGATCTTGATGAAAGTGAAATACCTGTGGTTAAATGATAAGAAAAGAGTGCAGCAAATAATGATACAGTATATATTTAAAAATTGTGGTTTTCTTCTTTGAACTTAAATATTCTTCGCATAATCGTCGCAGCCTGCTTTTTCCCATGAATTTTAGGCTAAAAATGTACGACGATTATGCAAGGAAATATGGCACATCTGCTCAAATGGAAACAAACATCATATTTCCTTCGGGAATATTCGAATCCAATATGGTTCGCCAAGGTAAGGTTATATTGTTTTTCTGAAAGGGACTTTGACACTCATAGCACATTGGCATTGCTCGTGACATCGGTACTACGTGTTTGTGTCTTGCAATGGCCTTCTCAGTATGTGCTAGCCACGCGTCTTGGTGAGGTGTACCGTACCAAATGACGAGCCCAATGGTACACTGGGGCGAAACACTGGCAATTTATACTGGAGCTAGCCGGACCATTTATCATATTATTTGATAATAGAAATCCTGAATCGACTAACAAGGAGTCGGTTTTCTGTTCAACAGTCATCGATGCTCTGTGCTGTCTTCGTGATCAGGACATCGTTCTTCTTACGTTGTCAAGTTATGACAATCTATCAGATGCCAATGTTTGGAAAGTGGTCTTGAAGCAGTCTGGTAGACGGAAATGTGTGTTGGTGATATAGAGCTCATGCTCAGCAAGTGGGCCAAGAGGTAATAAGCCATTAGCATTACAGTTCCTTATACCATGATTTCCAAAGACTCTTCCCCATAATTGTCAGTTTCTCCTTATTGAAGCCCAGTAGTATGAGCTTGTCTGTGGGATGTACTGTACTTGGGTCAAGACTGTGCTTAAGTGGTAGAAACAGTTCTTGGGAGTCCTCATCATCCATATGAGTGGGGGCATCAGAGGAGAAAATTGTAATGATAGAGGAATATGGAGAGTCAAGAGCTTTTCATTTATTGCAGTGGGAGTGAGTCGATGCTCATTCACCAATTTGGTCTTCACTGCAAAACCAACACCATGAATGCGACGTTCCTCATTTCCTTCCAGAAGGTTATCCTGTCGAGGCCTCGCTGATTTCACCTTCACCCGCGAATCTGGTTTCACTAAGGGCGGCAACATCAACATTGAGTCTACCCAGTTCATGGGTGATAAGAGCTGTTCTTCTTTACTGCCTTGTATTACACTGGCAACTGGCAAATTTTGAATTTGCTGGTGCCACTTACACAATAATCACCAGCCACCAAAGCTATTCACAAAGTTTCAAGGAAAATATGTCAAGCTATTCTTGGGTTATTACAACAACAGGATATAATTTCCTGAACTAAATAAACACTAACATCCTAAACCCCCCAAAATAGGTAAAATTTAAAACAGAAATATTTTGGCTACCGTAGTTTCAACTCCGAGTCCTTTGATATGCCATATCACACGAGCAAATGAGATGAAAATGGATAATTACTGTAGTCCCCTGCCTAATGGCCCCCTCGATTGTAAAAACACAAAATAAGGCCTAAAGTGTGTTCCAGGTAAATATAAAGCCATTTACATATGGCAGTTTTAATGTTCAAACTAGCTGCATTTCTCGTAATTGCAACGAAAGTTAACTCAAGTGCAAACATGATGTTTTAAAAAGGAAAGATCCAAATACTGTACCTACCCAGTGCACCTAATGCAACACCAAAAGCAATTCTGGAATGTTCACAGTTTACTGCATTTGCATATTCGGGTAAACTCATGCATGTAGAGATTTGAAGCCATTTTTTTTTTCTTTTTTCAGTGTTGCCTATACAAATTGACTTTCTGTAGCTTTTCAGTCGGTCAACACGATTGTGCCCAATGAATGGGCAGGGTACAAGATACAAATATATAAATACATTCCTGGAAAAAATTACATGTATTAGTCACTATTCACAATTAAATGGGGTAATTTAGGATTACGCGTGAATACCTAATACATGTAATTTTTATTCGAGGAGTGTATTTGTATTTTGTACCCCGCCCATTCAATGGGAGCAACCGTGTTGACGACTGAAAGGCTACAAAAAGTCAATTAAACTCGTGCATGAAACAATCTACTGCACATCTTATGCAGGGTGATCACGTGCGATTACAGTACATACAAAATGCTACGTTAATGTTCTGGTTATTGTTAATCATGGACTACTAAAGACACTTGAACTTATATTCAGTAAGTTTTGATTGTAATAATATTGTTATTTGTAGGGATAGGAATTTTTCAGTGATTTTGAAGTGAAGAAAGCGGTATTTTAAAGTGGAAAATTTGGTGGTTTCAAGTGCACTTTTCGATACTTTAAAAATGATAAGTTTTCGGAGGGAATTTTTTAATATCATGGATAACATGCATTATATATTAAAATACTGCACATTAACGACACATTTCATTCATCCTCCAAAGTATACTTCAGTGAAAAGATCCAAATTTTCTTCAGACAAACGGTGGCGCATATCACTTAACGTGCTAGTGAAAGTTGAAAAAAAAAAGTTCACAGTCAGCGTTTGAACAGGGTATCCAAATGGTTTCAACACAGATTCTGAGATCTTTGGAAATGCAAATGTCATTCCTTGCAAAACTCCAACTGTGTCTGTCTTGGTCCTGTCATGCATCTGCTTCTTGATTAAAGCCTTCAGTTCGTTGTATCCTCGTATCACCTCACTTTCTTCCTGTGTTCCACCGAATGGCAACTTCTTAATTTTCTTTGCAATATCCTCATTGATGTTCATTGGCACTATTTCTTCTGGATCAAACAGACAAATTTGAAAAACTTGTTCCCAGGGTCTACTGATCTCAAGCTGATTAATTTTGTAAGAGCTTGGTACCCAGCGTTTACTAAAACTGAATGAATTTTTCCTCTTTCTGACACATTTCCACAACCCTCCAACAGCTCCTTAATGTTGGTATAGTAATTTCCAGAAACAGCAAGTTTAAGAACTTGCTGAATTCTCCGTAATGTCCATCTACAGTAGAAGGTGATCATGATGATGATAATTGTTGTTTTAAGGGGCCTAACAGCTAGGTTATCGGCCCCTAATGATCTGGGCGATAGCGAAAATGACAATGAAATGGAAACCAGAACGAAAATTAAGTGAGACGGAAAATACTTATAAAAAGGGAACTCAGATTGAAACAACTCACAAAATGTTCTTACAAAAGGGAATTTAGAACGAAAAGATTCACAAAAGGAATAGATTGAAAAATACGCACAAAATGTAGGCTAGGTTCAAAATACGTACAAAATGCAATGTAGAGTCAAAATACTTACAAAATGCAATTGAAATTCAAAATACTTACAAAATGCAAATGAGATCGAAAATACGTACAAAATGCAATTGAGGTTCAAAATACTTACAAAATGTAATTGAAATTGAAAATACACAATGCAATTCAGATTGAAAGATCCCATTTCCAATCCAAAATATTCACAAAGTGCAATTGAAATTCAAAATACTTACAAAATGTACGGTAGATTCAAACTACTCATTTGGATTGACTATACTTACAAAATGCAATTTAGATTGAAAATACTTGACAAAATGTAATTTAGATTCAAAATACCCACAAAATGCAATTGAGAATCAAAATACTTGCAAAATGCCCACCACACAAAATGCAATTTAGATTTAAAATTCTTGCGAAATGCGGTTTTGGTTGAAAATACTTACAAAATGCAATTGAAATTCAAAATACTCACTAATATGCCCTGCTCCTACATTGAAAGACTTACTAAAAAGCAATTAAGATTGTCAATCTTTACAAAATGCAATTGAGGTTGAAAACGGTCGCGAAATGCAATTTAGATCGAAAAAACTCACAAAATGCAACGTAGATTAAAAATACCTACAAAATGTAGTGTAGAAGAAAAAAAAAACTAAAGGGAATTTAGATACACGGGGAGCCATGTAACAAAAACAGTGCGGGAATCTTAAAGAGAAAAGGAAATATAATGAAAAGAGAACAAGAGGTCTGACCCCTCGAAGAAGGAGGAATCGGGAAAGATGAGACAAGGGCCAATTAAGGCGGGAAAGTGAAAGACTCCCTAGGCCTCGGAAACCCTAATACCGTTGGGGTCGGAAAAGAACAAGAGTTGACCAAGGGAGTTCGACAGGAAAGAAGACGGAGAGGAGCCCGGCAAAAGTAAGTGGAAGCAATGCCGGACTCAGCTGGGGTCCCGTGGTCGTCAACCCACGTCCCACAAGATGTGAGCCCCTGGGTGATTAGAAGGTGAGCCGTTGAATAAGACTGGCCTTCTAATAAAGGGATGAGCTCAGTGATGTCTGTGCCAAATTCTCTGATCTTGAATCTCCAGTATTTCGTCATGTGAAACATTGTTGAGAAAATCAACACCAGAGTTATCAGTCCCTACTAATTCATTCAGAAATTGCACAATATCTTTCAAGTATTTTGACTGGTACACTACAGAATGAAACCAAGAAGTCCTCCTGGTTAAGGCTGGTTCATTTAACAGTGGCACATTTTGATCTGGATACTTGCCAACTACTGTAGATATTCGTGTCCTAAAGGCACGCATCTAGTAGTTACTAGGATGAAGGGGCAGATTACCTCGCTGTTCTGCCCCTTTAAACCTCCATATCTAACTTACTAGGATGACCACCCAGATAGAGAGAGATCGCTGTATGCAGAAAGCGAAGTGTTATTCAGCAGTTAAGACTTTGATAAAGACGTTCATGGTTTCAGACATGAAAGCGAGGAGGATATTGTACAGAATTTGACTGTCAGTGAGGAAAATGGACATTCAGTACATATCGAATGCGGGAGGGATGCAAAGGAAATCCCGAAAGTTCCCACAGTCAAGCTAGTGTGTCTATAGTCACACTTACCTCTTATATAGAAAATCGGGGTGAAATTTTGCTTACGTTCTGCGTTAAATGCAGAATTTCCAGTATATTATGCTGTAAATTCAAAATTCTTGCTACATAAAAAATATGTTGTCAGCCAATACAGGATGGGAGATGGATCAATGCTGAGAGTGACAAGGAAGCTGATGTGTCTCATACCAAAACCAAGGATAAAGGGGAAAATGTCAATGAATCGCACACGGAATGTACGAGAGTTTTCCGATAATGAGAGAATTGCTGATAATCAGTTTTTGGTCTGTCTTCTAGCATGGTATTTTACCTATAATATAAACGAACATTTATTTTAATTTATCACTAAATAGTGTATTATTATAATAAAAATGAAGTCATTTATAATGGACGTCTATTAATGTACAAAGTATACATTTTACTAATGGGCATAACATTCACAAAAAATACTTTTTTTTAATTTCCACATTCTGAAAACTTGAGTGTGCAATAAGATTCGATACCACATTAGATTTGTGTTAATAGGATAGGAAAATGTGTAAATTTGCAGTCTCTCACATTTACAATTTTTACTTAATAACAGATTCCTGACCCGGTCGGAGACTGGAAGCAGGCTGTGGATTTTTCACTTAATAACAGTATTTCTTGTTCTTAATTTACTGCTTCTATCAATTGAAATCAAAATAACAAGAATAATAATGATAATAATAAAAAGAAATACATAAGTGCGACAATTTGTATTACATGCTGATTCAAAGGGGGTTGAGGTATCACACACACTCCTAACAGTGTTGCAATTTGCAATGTTGTGTATAATGCTGCCTTTAATTGTATTCACTTACGTAATTGAGAGTGCATACTGTCCGGTGCGACTTGGCCTCACTAGAAATGTTCCATCTGGACAATTCGCTAACAAGCGCTCAGCATCTGTTCGAGAACAGTCTTTTAATAGCCACGTGGATTCGTCTTGATGAGGCAGGTTTTCTAGATCACCATCAGATTCCAACTCCTGCAATCCCCATGATGAACCACTTTCGTCTGCCAAAAACTTATTGATGTGATGAGCTTTGTAGCCTCGGGACTTGAGCCACCTGAAACAACAAAGAATATTGATAAGTCACAGGGTGCACATGGAAATTACTTAAATGAAGAAGTGTAAAATAATGGCACGGAGTATATGCAAAAAGTGTAACTGAATGTATTGCCCATTTCTCTTATTTTCCCCACGAGGATCATTTGGGAAAAGAATGCTCGTACTCAGGTGAAGTTTTATTGGTATAGTCCGGGACAGCTTAAATAAGTTACTAGATCAAAACAGGGTAGGCAACATTAACAGCCGTCCCCTATGCCTACATAAATGTTGGTTTATGGTTGCATTTCTTGAAGGTAAGTTGTTTTCAGGAGCGAGCACATTGTCGCCAACCCTGCTTAAAATCTCGCCATCTCCAAAGACCATAATACCAGTAAAATTCCGTACCACACAGTTGCCGACATGTTTCTGGCAATAACTCCCAGAATGCATTTTTCACAAAGTCAGCCAACATTATAATTACGACTCTAACTAATGACTTATTATTTAAATAATTTCACAGTTTTCTTTGGAAATTCAAGTCTTATGAAGTTGTAACAAGTTGTACAAGGTAAGTACTAGTAATATACATCGATTAAAACAGTTTTTACAGTTATTATAGACTCTTGATATGTGTGTGTCAAATCCACTTGTCTGAGATGTTTCGAAGCTTTTATTTAATTAATTTTTGGGTAAATTCTTATTTAGATTTCATCATGACGCCTAAAAAATACGAGAACAAGATTGGAGATGGATTGGAGTAACTCTACAAAGATCACTACATTTTAAGTAAGTAGGCCTAGCCTAGACCTACAAAATTTAAAGTACAGAGTTATTTAAATGTTGTTTTATTTATTTTTATATTCAGTCAGAGCACAAATAACGTAATAAAAAACCTTAATGGTCTTTGGAAATTTTGAAATAGTCTTCCGATTGCATTTTCCGTATAGGCCTAATTCAAACATAACCTAAAATATAGGCTATGTAAGTTCTCTCTCGGGAATATATTCTTAGGTTCAATTCGCCTTCTAATATAGTAATGTATATTATTCTCGACTTCCAAATGCCGTCAGCCATAATATTATAAACATTGCACATGTAACTCTTAAGCTTGGAAGTAGGCCTAGTCTATGATTCACACTCGGTTGGTGGTAGTGAATGTATTGGTGATTATTTATGAAGCTTATAACTTATGTACTTGGCTACTGACCTATAGCCTACTTAGTAGTAGGCAGATAAAATATTTATATTAGGCCTATTGTATTTGTTTCAGTCATGGTTGCGACAGAGTAGTGTGATGCCCTTCAACGAACTTCAAGGGTTGTGCAACATGAATCAATCATCATTCTGAAGAGCCACATACTCACATGTGCATGGTATATGCACTGCGCAGGAGTCACATATGCAAATTTTCAGAGAATACCTCTCATAGCTCTCTTTTAGTTCTCGACTTAAGTTATTGCACCACTGAATGTCTGGTGAAAATTACTGATGTACTAATGTTGGGTGAGACAAAGTCATTGTTCGCTACTTAGTTAGATGACACGGTTTGGGCGAAGCCACTGGTTGCAATTCGTTATAAATATTGGTCACAGCTATAGCCTACTTGTATTATTTCTGAATGAAAGTAGAAAGTGGCTTATACACCTGCATCGGACATGATTGTGACTGTATGCTGTGATGGCTGCGGTGGAATTATTAGCACACAGGTAACGATATTTGTAGGCTATACATTATACGGTAATAGAAAACTAAAAATTTCATAGATCTCGTAGGCCTATACTACACAGCTTGGACATTCTTAAAATTCACGACACGTGAATAATGAAATAAAAGGCAAAACCATTGGCCTGGATAAAGATTGACTACCACCACTGTGCATGACAAAAACCGGGGGTGTTATATATTAGCTAACGCAGCCCGCGTTACCTCAATTTTTCATATTAAAGCATTGTTGTTTCTTATGGCTAGCCCAGATTCCAATCCATCAGCTTTCTTGCATTCCAATAGAGTTGTGCGAGGTTTCTTGAAGTTCTAGCAGTCACATCAAGTTCGTTGCAATGTGGCAGGTGCCCCTTATCCATTTTACTTCCAGGTTTGTGACAAAGTGTGCATTTTTCAGATCTCAGGATGTCCCAAATAGGATCACGACTTATATAGATGGAATTCCAGCTGAGTCTGCCATTTTCACTGGTAATTATGCACAAGTACAGTATTGCAAATCCCACACTTACGGGACTACTTTGTATAAGCGCGGTACCATGAAACAAAATAGCGCCAAGTTTGAACCAGTTCGCAATGGATTGTGCAAGCTGTTTTTGTCTAGACCAATAATAGTTAATTCATTAGGCCATACAAACACCCCTGGATTTTGTCACGCACAGTGGGGGTAGACACGCATCAATAATTTTCATCCAAACCCATGGTTTGTGCCTAGACCAATAACTTTTAGGCAGTGAGGCGCTGGTTTTCCTGATTAGTTCGAAACATGAAATTCTTGCGATCAGCGTTCATTACAGTGGTAAATACTGTTCTACACACAAAACAAACCTAACCTGGGGCTTACGCCCAGACCTCCTTGCTTGTAGTGCAATCGGTAATTTTCGTCCAGACAGTCGTCTAACCAAGTAGCGACCAATGGTTTCGTCCAGCCAGTCGTCTAACCAAGAAGAGCTCGTTTATTTCTTTTTCTCACATAATTACAAGATTACATGTGTCGTCTAATGTAGGCCTATTTAGTATCGGATATGTTGGTAACTAATGACGTCAATGTGATCGCTCACTGCGGCAGTTTCACATACCAAATATGCTGTCGAACATGGCTGCGGTTGTTAAATATACAATAAATAAAAACACATGTTTAAGTGATTTAGCACATATATCCGGTGCAGAAGTGATCAAGGTTAGTAGTTACAATTGATAATGTCCCCCCCCCTCCCTCCTGCCAAAAGATGAAATAAGGTATGAAAATGATATATTATCAAAGTGAAAGCGAAAAGAAAAAAGAGTGATACATGGTACAGAATTAATCTGAAATTTCACTACAGTATATGTCGTTTTATAAAAGGGCATAGCGGGTGGGTTACAGACAGCGAAGGAGAAAACATCTATTAGGACATCACTTCCATAATTATTATTCATCATTACACAAGGTATTTAGGCTAATTTAAGTATTCTACTTGGTTCATCACTCCTGAAGTGTTACCTCTATTACGTATGTCGTTTTGCCTTGAACATTTTTGGTTGAAGGCAGGCTATTATTTTATTTTAGAATATGCACTGAAAATTTGATGTAATCAGCGTAACCGCAGCCTTCGTAAAGAGGTTTACGCAGGCCAGCGCGTATCCCATTTTTGAACAGCTGACTGCGGTTGACTGTAGCGTTGGGGGTCTGCACCACTAGCGCTGGCCAACAGCGGGGCGCGCTTGAACTCGGTCAGTGATAACACTATGTATTCTATTCGTCATGATAATGCTATTATTATGATCATGTAGAAATGAGTGGAAGTATAGAGGACGTACCCATTCGCGACAACGCTGCCTCAGTTCAATTCCCTCTCATATATTCCGCTCTCGCAATTTAAATATCTCAGCTCTCCACAGAAAATTGTTTTGTGTTGGTATCTTATAATTATAATTTTCGAGATATTACTCCGTCGATAAAGCTTGCCTTACAACGCCTGTACTTAACTCGTCAATTTCTCAGTGAATTCACTGAATTTTCTACAAGTGGCTTTTAATGTGCCGGTTGATGAAAGGTCAGGAGACTATTCTACCAACCATCTCGCATTGTGCGGCTAGCATTTTTTGGCAGTTGGTCCAGGTTCAATTTCCAGCTCTGCCAAGAGTAAGGTGTTCCAGTTTCATAACAAAATTCCAACTTATTTCATGTTTTTCACTATGGTAATAGTAAGTGAAGTAATATGGCATACGAAGTTTGATGTTTTTCAGTCGGTCAACATGATTGTACCCAATTGTGATGGGTTATTCCCTAATCCTGAAAAGAATTTACATGAGATTAATAAATACAATATTTATAGATTCACACAAGATTAATCAACACAATATGTATTAATCTCATGTAATTATTTTTCAGAATTAGGGAATAACCCATCACAATTAGGTACAATCGTGTTGTTCGACTGAAAATCACCGAGCTTCGTTTACTAAGGCAACACTGAAAATAACTTCAAACACCATAATAATATAGCATGTCAATGTAAGTCAATAGACAAAGCTTCCTGTCATTTTAACTTTCTACTTGAAATATATCAGACTTGTATCGATGATGAAAATGGCTTCAAGTCCCTCTGAACCACTAACGCTAATGTGCTAAAACATTCGCCTAGAAGGGGAATCGAAACATTCCAGTAAAACCACTGACATGGGTCTCTCACTTTTAAAAACATTTCAACACTTCCACACTAGAAAAAACTACTGTATGTTGTATTAGGCATGAGGCACAAATTTTTGTGCACACAAACAAACTTTTCGGGTGCAGTGGTCAAGCTGTGTGCCTCTCACCAAGGTGGACTGGGTTTGATTCCCGGTCAATGCATGTGAGATTTTCCAAGTGAAATGCCATGTACTGTGGTTCGGATTCCACGTAAAAAGGAGGTCCCGTGGCTCATAATTACAAGATTCACGGTCATGTAAAACTACAATCTTCCTTCCTTTACAAACAAATTTTATGTTAGTGTGGACGCACTCGTCGTATCCAATTCATTATCAGTTTTTCCAAAGACATCACAGAGATTTGCGATGCAAGATAGTTAAGAGATTACAGTTGAGCACAAACGCCGAACACGATTGGGACGTGAGCACTCCAACCTTCTGAGTAAATTTTTTATTTTGTATCCTTCCATTATCTCCCTAACAAAGATATAGCTGGCAAGCTATCACAATAAAACAAGCAAGCCCTAAACTGCCCAACTTCTGTTGTGAACATGCTTTGCTCACTTACAAATTTCAAATCACTCACTAAACATGCACTTGGTTAGCCAATAAAAGATGAAAAAACAAACTTACGAGACATGTCTTTCTTTCTGCTTGAATAACTGAATAATATCAGGCTTGAGTGAATTCATCTCTCTCTCTAAACTGCGATTATATGCCACTTGTTGCTTCAAGTTTTCATCCAGCTGCTCACGGCTCTCTCTCAGAGATTTAAGTCTATGCTTGAGGACTTCCGAGTTTTCCAATAGGCTCTTTATCTCATGAGGTTGGGCCTCCTTCTGAAAACGCTCCTGCAACTTCATCTGGTCTTCAAACATCGACACAGCCTCTGTGAAAGCATCCAAGGCTTGCAATTTTAACTGTATTTCCTGTGAAGTTCGCAAAAAGTCCTCAGACAAGTCCCCAAACATCTTAGATTTACCATTGTACTCTTTATGTATTTCACGTAACTTCTGTGCAACTTTATTTACATCTGATGTGCTGGCAATTTCATCTTCCTGAAAGAAAATAAAAGCTTTATTGCAACTGACTAGACATCCTCTCAGATTAAGTCCCTTTTATGGCATACAGAAACATCTCACCTGCTGCAATCGAGAAACAGGATACAGTAGTTTAATATCAAGAGTTGCATTGTACTGTGCCAGAGAAACATTGCGATAAAATGATACCAGTTCCACAACTGAACTGAACTTGAATGGCTCTGAGAAGCCATATTTTCCATTCCGGTGACAAATCTTGATTAATTTATTCGTACCACCTTTGCGTAATGTTAATGTAAACTCTCCACCTTTACTTGATGCATTGCGCACCAGGAATGTTCCATCAGGAGTATCCATTAGTTTCTCATTCACCTCTTCCCTGAAACGAAAGAAAATATTGTCTGAATACAAGTTGTTCTGCTCTTAGAACAAAAAATACGGCTAGGAATTCCACTTAACCCAGGAAAGTCTCAGTTTTCCCTACAGTGTCCTGACAAACTCCGTCCGAAGTGTGGAAAGTCTGTTTTACAATATGAAAGTCCCGTTCTTATTTCAAATCAAATGCATACCGACTTTGAACATACCTCAAGAATTAAGACATTACTGGAAGAATATAAACAGTAACTGAGCAAAACACATGCAATTGCGATTGCTATAGAGGGCAGATCATCCACATAAATTTAAGGGCCGACCGCAGCGTACAAATTATGGGAGATATTCTTTCATTAATCATGGTATTGATAATTGGAACTCATTACCCGCCACAGACTTGGAGCCCCAACATATTGATGTGTTTAAGAGAAGGACTGAACATTTTGTGTAAATACTATGATATAATTACTATAGTTCCCAAATCAAGACTTGTGTATATTGTGTTTGATATTATTGTTGGTAATTTTCTGTAATTGTACAATTTGCCACCGGAGAATTATCCCCATTTGCAAATAAAGTAAATGAATGAATGAACGAATGAGTTGTATAAACCCGAGGGTCAGATTGGCTAGAGTTAAAAGTTTGAACCAAGTTTTGTCGACATTCATATACGGTAGGTAGTATAAAATTATTCGCTGGTTCCAAAGACCAATCCTAATTTGGATTTTTCAATGTGCAACAGTGAAAAATAGTAACAAAATTCACCTATAGAGTACCTAAACCTATGTCACTGCACATCTTGAACTTTTCCTTTGCTTATTTTCGTGGGTGTAACCTCTTACAAACCATGAAAGAAAGTGTATCAACGTGTGTGTTGCAGATGAAGACCTATGTAGAACACAAGTTAAGTTGACACCAGGCTTTCCCGATCAAGAAAGTTCAGACAAAACAAAACTGTATCAAAAGAAAGCAGTTGCAGTGTCAGAAAGTAGGAGAAAAGATAGGTTTGAAGCCCAGTGTTGCCTTATTGAAAATTGATATTGTAACTATCAATCGGTCAACACAAAATAATTCCAATTACTGGAATATGCCAAAAAAACAATCTGTAATATATAAATAATCACATATAATTTATTTCAGGTTATTTTTTCACACATTCCAGTAATTGGAATTACTGTATGTTGATCTTCTGAAAGTTACAATATCAGAAGCTATAAGATACGCCCGATTTCGGTCACCCAGGAGGATTAATCCCATCCACAATAGATTAATAAAGTCAATCGAGTCAATACATATAATATTTCACGGCTTTAAAATTTAGAAGGAATAACATAGCTGAAAGACGTAACACGTTTTCAAATCAGAATTCTTATTTTTTCCTTTAGGTTCATATAGGTTACACATACCTGATTACGGCCACCTCATTCTACCTTCATGCGTGGGATCAAATATGAATTATGGTCTCGTACAACTTGTGCCACCATACGGTAGTGCATCCCTCTGCCTGACCACCTTGTACTAATCTACCTAACGGGAAAATAATCTGCTATAGGTCAATTTGGTCTATGTAATTTTATGCATTACGAGGTAAATTTTCCATAGTCTTGGTGCGTTTTTATTTTTAATTATTGAATATGCAAATGAGAAGTCACAATTGTACAGAGCACAACATGTGATTTTCAATCTTCAAAACATGTAAACAAAGCTCTAGCTTCATATTTTCAATTACTTTTTTGTCTCTTTAGCAATGACATGGTCCTACTTAGCATCCACCAAACGTACTGTGCATAATCTCAAACTACACACGTTCCACTGATAAACCAACGCTAAGCGACGAGGCAAGAGGAGAGGAAGCATCAAGCTTGCAGGTGTGATGTAATAAAAACACGGTGAAAGACCTGTATCATGAACCAGAAATTGACACTGATATAAATCAATCTTAGACACATCGAAAATACGAATTCACATAGCGCGGTCACAAGTCAAATTTGACCATTTTCATAATAAATTTGTCACATCCGTAATCCCATAGCAGAAGTTCAAAATTGGTAATAATCACTGACAATCTTTAATGGTTGACATATCTGTATAGTGGAACCATACATGTCTATGAGGAGTAGGAGGGATGTGGTGCTTGGCGTTAGCCAATAAGGTGGTCCTTCCCATGGGCAAACAGTTGCCAATCTCCTGTACACAGCAATTCCACAATCAGTTCTCACATGGCAATCATAACTTTCAAGCTGTCAATAACATTCTGGCAACATGTTTAGGCAGTATGATGATTCAAGTCAGGGCTGGTGTCGCCTTGACAGATCAGCAGTGGTACAGGGAAATATTGCATTGCTCTATCCACACTCTTTAGTGTATCGAATAATGGATATGTGTTTTCATAATTGTTGTTTCAAGCTGGGAATACAATTTAAAAGTATGATTATATATGATAATGCATAAAATAGAACTTCAGAGGCAGGAACCAGCAAAGAGCAGTACACAAAATAGGTAACTTTTAAATTTAAAAAAAGTAACTTAGTTAAATTCAGATGGAGGCTTCGAGCCTTAAAACTATGAAGTATACGTGTGAAACATATACTGTGACTTTCACATAAAGTAAGAACGGCAAGCGGCGGTTTTGTTATCCGCTGCTGCAGCGGCCTTGGCCGAGCTTGTGGCATGACACGGCCCCCTGCTGTAGTATTGAAAGTGCGCATATAGCACATACTTGACCTTTGCAATGAGCGTGCAGGTGTTCAGTCGCCAGTGTGAACCTCAGCTGCTAACATGGTGAGACAGCTATCATTGCAACACTGTATTTTTGTATGTAAAACTTATTTTAAGTACGAGTCGGCTCGGCGGGTACGTGATGCATTTGTCCAGCAATTTCCTGATGAAGTGCCACCTTCACTAGCACAGATTCACGTAATTGTAAATAAGTTTGACACTACTGGCTCAGTGCTCAATAAAAAACGCGTGCACACGAACAATAAGCTAGATGACATTGGCGAGAATCTTGAACGATTTCTGAATAAATCACTCACAAAATTAGCACAACAATAGGGGTTTCAGTTTCATCTGCATACTGAGCTACAAAGCTGTTACGTATTAAACCGCACAAGTTTATACGGGCCCAATGTTTAAAACCTGCTGATCCAGCCCCAAGAGTTGAAAGCGCACGCATAGTACATACTTGACCTTGCAATGAGCGTGCAAGTGTTCAGTCACCAATATCTCATATTGTGACTAGTATCTTGCATCACTGAATGATCGTTTATTTGACCCACAGCTTATGTTCTTTTCGGATGAGGCCTGGTTTCACCTTAATGATCGTGTGAACAGTCATAACTCTCGCTATTGGTGTGCAGAAAATCCTAATGGTGTTTATGAATTCCCTCTTTATGATAGGAAGATCGGTGTATGGTGTGGTGTTCGTGCCGGACGAATAATAGGGCGAACTTTTTTCGAGACGACAATAAATGCAGAAAGGTACCGAGAGGACATTTTGATGCCATTCTTCAATCAGTTAACGGAAGAAGAAAAATCGCGAGGGTGGTTTCAACAAGATTCAGCCCCTGCACATACAGCAGAAGATTCCCTTCTTACAATCTCGGAAGTGTTTGCAGACAGAGTGATCAGTGTTGGTCTATTTCCCCCTCGTTCTCCAGATCTAACAGTGTGTGATTTTTACTTGTGGGGTAAACTGAAAGAACAAGTGTATCAAACAAATCCTCACACATTGGAGGAACTGAAAGGAGACATTAAGCATGCAATCTGAAACATTACAGTGATAGAAGTCACTCGCATCAGCCAGAATGTGGTTTCCAGATACAATGCCTGTATAACCCAGGAAGGACGACACTTCCAACATCTTTTATAAGGTAAGATTTCATATAGGATTGTACACACGCTTAAAGCAGGGGGCCTCTGAGCGCCACAAGCTTGGCCAAGACCGCTGAAGCAGCGGATAACAAAACCGCCGCTTGCCGTTCTTATTTTATATGAAAGACCCTGTGTAAAAGAATAGAAAATACTGTTAAGCCGATAACTGAAATTGAAGATAAAAACCTGATAACTGCAATAAAAGATAATGATACCCCAATAACTTCAATAGAAAATAATAATAACCCAAAAACTTTGATAGAAAATAATGACCCAATAACTGTAATAGAAAATAATAACCCAATAACTGTAATAGAAAATTGTGATAACCCAAAAACTTCAATAGAAAATTATGATAACCCAATATCTGCAATAGTAAATCATGATAACCCAAAAGCTTCAGTAGAAAATAATGATAACAAATAACTGCAATAGAAAATAATGATAACCCGATAACTACAATAGAAAACAATGATAACCCAATAACTTCAATAGAAAATAATGATAACCCAAAGTCTTCAATAGAAAATACTCATAACCCGATAACTGCAATAGAAAATGAAGGAAGTGTCCTCGTTTATCAGTTTCAAATCGATGGAATTTAATTAATTTAATTTAATTACTTCAATGAAATAACTACAACCATTTTCACGTCTTACGAAGGGAAGGTATAAAAGTGTAAGTATAGACTTTGGCTGCCGGAGCTAACAGGATTATTATTAGGATTTCTGAGGAAATAGAAAAAAAAATACCGTATAATCGGGACACCCAACTACTAAGTATTTTAACAGAAAATCAATTATTATAATGACTCGAGTCCAAAAATTAAATGATCATAGTGAATCTTACTCCAACTCCATAGCAGGTGGGTGTGGATGGGACACCTTCCGGTCAATGCTTGAGAATTCTCAAAATAAGGCAGATTGATATGCTTTTAGAGACCCAAAAATGATGTGTGGACAAACTATCATTGTAAACTCACCTTCCTGGGTTTAGAGAACTTCTAAACGTGTAACACACAAAAATAACAAAAATGTACATTTGCCCTAAGTGAAATGAGGAGAGAATATAATGTAAATTACTCATAATTGTCTTGACGAGTAAAAAAATTATAAAACGCAATAGAAATGTAAGGTCCAGTTCTAAGAGAGTTCACTCATGATGCCCAATCATGGGAAGTCCATCTGGTGGCGCAGTGGCTTGCATTCTTGGCTGTCACCCCTAAGTTTAGGGTTTGATATCTGGCTCTGCCAAGAAATTTAATTCTGGTCCGAGAGCTGGAACGGGGTACAGTCAGTCTCGTGAGGCAAAACTGAGAATAGGTGGGTTGGAGTCTGACCTCAGCCATCCTGGAAGTGGTTTTCCGTGATTTCCCACTTCTGTAAATGCCAGGATGGTTTCTAACTCGAGACCATGGCTGCCTCCTTCCCAATCATCTGAATTACAAATAAACACACACTAGAATAACAAAGGTTATCAGACAAATTCTATACTCACATAAATACATGGGGTTAAATGACCACTATGTCCAAACCCCTTAAATGAAACAACAACAACTAATTGTGAGAGCGAAGATCTTCAATGTTAAAAGAATCGCACATCTATAGTGCGGCCATCGTTAGATCCGACTAGACAGTTCACCGGCTGCCGATACGGTGTTGCCAGCCAACTAATGCGAATCAGCTGACGTACATGATTCATAGCCACAAAGTTAACAAAACACTTGTAATGTGAACAGACCAGACATGTTTACACACATCATCATACTCGTGAATATGTACATAGTAGCAGAAATTACACATATACTGCAGTTAATAAAATATTTCTGATAATGAAGCAGAAATAAATTGGAACAAATAAATTACTCACGTCCGGAGTTGAAGATGTTCAGAGTTCGAGAAAATGTACATTTATGAACTATCACTATCACTTGACTCCAAAGAAATGACAAGCCTTTCCATGTCTTGAACAATAATGTCTTCCTTCTCCCAAGCTTCATTAATGACTGCTTTCGTGATAAGGGGGAAGTCGGATTACTTTATGTTCCTCTGCATGGAATTTCTCTTTCCCAATTCCTATTGCTGTGCTCCTACGAACCGTAGTTGCATCAGCTGTAATAGAGTTCCCCCATTGTCTTTCTCCCTAACAAAAAACTCTTGCACATTACTAATCATTTCCCGGTTTGACTCCTTAGTCCTAAGGCCTTTCCTCTCTTGGCACTTGACTTCTTCGTGCTAGACCCTGGCATGACACTATTACACACACGCATGACAGAAATAACACAAACACTCACTGACCTAAAGGTAACCTACAACTACACGTAATTATAGTATACCAAATACCGGGTGAGTTAGCCGTGGTCATTACGGCATGACTGCTGGCAGTCATTCACATCCGGGAGGCGAGGAGGTTTGAATCCCCCCGCCGGCAACCTTCAAGATGGTCTTCTGTGGTTTCCCATCTTCCTACCAGGCTAATGCCGGGGTTGGTCCCTAACTATAGGCCACAGCCGCTACCTTCCAACTCCTTGTCCTTACATTCAAAGTTTCCTCCCCAGACAACACTCCACACGTGACGGTACTTGTAGCTCACCCATTGGGTGTCCGCCTCGAAGCAGCTACAAAAAAAAAACTGGTGAGCCGAACATGTCCTCGGACACTCCCGACACTAAAAGCCATACGCTGAAAAAAAAAAAAAAAAAAAAAAAAAAACTAACTAACTATACCAAATTATACTATGTCAAACGACAAACAAAATATACTAAGCTATTAAATAACAACAGACTAGAATAATATCAAAAAGAAATATACGAGAAATACGAGAACACACAAAGACCGCCAATGAAACTAACCGAGCACAATGCAAACAGCTGACAACAACAAGTGTGAATGCAAGATGTTAGCTGGCAGCATCGTCAGCAGGACTCTATTTGTTGTGATATATAGATTTAAATGGCTGCCTATAATTCGCTGGTTCGAGTGATTTCACTTCTGACCGCTAGATAGCTGTAGCGTAGCACTGAAACTTCAAGTCCGAAGTAAGGATGGCTCTACTCTACAGTTGAAGCACAACTTACATTGATACCAACCTAGTAATATCACCCCAATACCACTCAGAATCTTGTAATGATCGTGGTGAATCTTGCTCCAACTCCATAGCAGGTGGGTGAGGACGGGACACCTTCCGGGGTGGAAGAGCTGGAGCCGATGCAAATTCAGGAAGTTTCTCGCCCCAGTCTCCGTGCAGTAGAAGTAATTCCATTATACGGATATGGGCCTCAGTGTTGTAGACCACTTGACTGCAAAAGATTTTCAAATATCATGAATTCAAAACCAGTACATTACAGCATCTGTGATCACTGTATATACTCCTACAAGAAAGGAGAATCTCTCACAATAATGGCATTAGCCACTGTTGTAATTTTCAGTCCAATTTACAAATCTCTGCCTTTCAATCCACCATAAATAGATGTTTTACAAAACATTGAGTCTTATGACTACTGTTAGTTAGGTACGTTTTTACAGTGTTGTTGTTGTTGGTGTTGTTGGTGTTGTTGTTGTTGTTGTTGTTTGAGTTTCAGTCTTTTGACTGGGTTGATGCAGCTGTCCATGCCTCCCTGTCCTGAGCTAATAGTTTCATCTCTACATGTTCGTAAGTCTACCAAACTAATTGTGCAACCGCATCCCGAGTATCTAGTACACAAAAAAACACAACCACAATAAATACAAAATTCACTTTTCTTCGTGATTTTTCTTTTGTTTGTTGACTATTATAACTGTGTATACTAACAATTTGCAAAAATGCATATCATAGGCTCACAAGTAGCCTAAGTCACACTAAGTCAGAGAACACGTTCTGGAGAAGATGAGCCCTGAGTATCCTTACATACAGCTCATTTCCTCATGTACTCATTCTTTAACTTAGTGTGTTTCACTAGTAAGCCGACATTTGCAACAGAGAATAACTATGGATTTTTTTTGCAAATAAATCAAATAAATTGGAAAAAAGTACCATCCAGACTGTGAAATCAGTTCACAGGCTATGATGGCAGACGTAACATGCAAGAATTTTGCAACCTAAAAACAAATCATTTTAGTGGTTTTAGAATACCTTCGTTAAGCACAACTTATAGGTGTTTAATAAAAATATTCCATGTTCACCGAAGGCTATGGTCAAGCTACAATGCTTGCCTCATGAAGTTTACCATGCGGCAGCTGTTAGTGGAAGAACAATAATGCCAGGCTGCTCCGGACTTGGTCGAGGTGTAGGTTCAAACCCCAATGTTGGCTGTTCACGAAATGGTTTTCTGTGGTTGCCCATTTGAAGGCCACAGCTGCTTTCCAACTCTCTACCTAGTTTCATTCATTTCTTCTCTCTATAACTCCACTCATGTGGTTGGTGTCAGAAAGTGTATTGGCTGTAAAAACCACCTACAAAAGCATCTTCTACAGCATGGCAATACTGTATATCATCTCTAGATTATTCGAGTTGAAAGGCTGCACATTTTTCAATATTGATTGTTGCTTGTCGAAACCATTAAAAAATAAGCTTTTATAACAGTAAGTGTTAAATAAAACAGTAACTTACATGATTCGCTCCCAAGGAGGACGCAGGAAAATATGGCACAAAACTTGAACAAGAACTGTCGGAGGTTCCTTATTGCCACGAGTGTGCTGCAACTGGCATAAACGACAAAAGTGGGCTAATAAAAAGTGCAGCGTGGACTTGTGGTGTTCGGGTAACTCCTGGACTAGATGGTACAGGCATGCGGCACACTGCTCGTCATTACGAATACCTAATACAAAAAACAAAACATTGTTTTAAAAGGCAACATTGTCAAACTAGAACTTAAGAACTCTTGCTGATACTCCAGTACATAGGGAAATGGTGTTTTTATAATGAAAATACACTCTGTTATCCATAATTTGTTGTCTGCTCTAGTATATCATCGAATGCTTCTGGCAGTTGAACTGGTTATTTGAATCCAGTACAAGTCTCAAACTTTAAAAATGAATAGCCTATATGAAAGTTGCCCAGGCGTGTAGGCAGTGGTCCAGGCAGGATATTTTCTCTCGACTTTTCACCGAAGACTGCGTTGGGCATTATCAAGGGTCTGCTCCTTCCATTAGTCAGCAGTGGACAGTCCACAAAGAAACAAAAAAATGTATTAAAAGGCAAAATACAGGCGACATTCTCAAACTAGAACATAAGAACTCTTGTTAATACACCAGCACTTTGGGAAATCATGTTTCTATAATGAAAATGGACAGTCCACTGCTGAATAACGTAAAGAGTGGACCCTTGTTAATGAACCCTTTTAGTACCAGTCGCTTATAGGTGGTATATGTGAAGAATACCAGGCTTCTTTTCAAGAAATTGCAATATTGAACTAAAATCATTATAACTTTTGTATTTTTGAAGATATACCCCCAAAATTTTTCCTGATCATTGAAAATGAGTTGCTTTACCATTCTACCAAGTAACACACTATGTTACAATAACACTACAACATACAAAAAATATTTGTTTTATTACTGTGAAAATAAAAAGAGAAAAGTCAAAATTGAGAGAAAGAAACACAATTCAAAATGAAAATTACACCCAAACGGTTGTTATTGTCTGCAGTCACATGTTGTTGGTTTACTCTCTGGAAAGTTTCATTATCTTAGGTAATATAGTTTCTAATTTAAAAAATATTTTAATACACCATGCACTGTACATATTTCACATTTTATGCTGGTTCACTTTTAGATGATACCCTATGCAGGTACCATGAAGACCTTTCATACACTTGGAACACGCAGTTCGTGACCTTCTTACTGGGCCTCCATCTATTTTGCTGCACACAATGCATCTTTTTAATAATATACCACTTAATTTCACCAAAAGTTCCCCTTCCATTGGTGGATGAAGCTTAGCTAACATTTTGGTTTGTAGTTTTTTCTCCTGGACCCATTCCTATTCTATGGACTTGAGCCGTGTTATAACTTTACTCGAAGTAGTTTCTTTGTATATCAAATAGGCATTCAGCACCATTCGAGCAAAGATGCAAAATACCACCTTCTTCCAATATTTCGGTGTTCATCACTCATCGAAGTACGTGTACAACCTCATGTCAGATGGGTTCGAACCGACGGTCACTATGAATTGGAACTTCACTAAACCCTGTATTAAGTACACAGGCATTATTGTCATTACCGCCTACACTGTCTTTATTTGCATCACCGTCACTCACCGAATCAGTAAAATTGTTACTTTCACTAATGGCAATACCACGAGGTTTATGGTACTGCGGACTGTCATTGCTGCTCTCACTTCCTGTATCAGAAATAAAATCACCAACATCATTACTACACGACCCTGATATTGCTACATCTTCATCAGACTCGATGTAATCATCATCGGCGCACACTCTATTGATATACTCGGCTAGATCATCATCGTTTACGAACACATTCCGCGCGGCTGAGGCCATATTCGTACTAACAACGGTGCATGGTGGACAAAACAGTGGGCGCTTTCTAAAATATCATATCTCCGTAAATAAAACTATTACTGCGATAGTTGTGGTAAATTTAGGAACTGCAGGCTTTGCCGATTCTGGATAATCTGCGTTGTGCTGCGATCTGTTAGAAAACTGAGTACTACAAGCGTATATAAAACTGCCTGCATGAGGAGTGCTATTGCGTTCCTGGCTGTATTCGCTAACACGCCGAGGAACGCTTTTGCGCTCCTTGGTATTCTAAGAGTTAATGCAGTCTTCGGTGAAACTTAGGGAGGAAACAAGCTGCCTGGACCACGGCATACAAACCCGGACAACTTGTACATAGCTATGAATACTGGCCATAAAAGCTTAGGCAGTTCTTTAAAAAATGAAATTCACGTGACATTCAATTTTTCATCAATGGAGTGTGATTCAGAAGATTGTTCAGATGTTGCTTTCGCATGTTATGCTTATTGTTCTGCTCCATTCATTTTATAGAGAATCCTTATATACATTTCCGAAGAAGTATACTCGCCAAAACCAATCCAACTAAAAGCTACACAGATGTATGTATTTGAAATTCGTGTTTGAGCCAAAACTCTCCCCTTGTGAGTACATGTTTTCCCAAACGGTGTGTGTGAAACTTACTGCACCGTTCCTAGGATGTCTATTTTCCCATCTCAGGATGGCACCTATTCTAAGACCATGGCAGTCTCGTGGACAATCCTATCTTTAAATGAAATGTCTACTGGACAGGGGAAATGATCTGAAATTCATTCAGCAATGAATACTGCCATTGAGGAACTAAGTCATATTGGATTGACGAAGAAATATCTTGGTTCGAAATCAGCCGCCAATTATGTATCAGATTAGTAAAAGGTTAATGAATCATGATTCGAAATGTAATAGAATTAAAAGAAAATTATTATTCCTGGTTAGTTATGACTTTATTAAATAATTAACAATTATTTAAATTATATACAGGGTGGCGCACGAAATGTCATACACTGGAAATTGTTTATAGAATATTTAATCTACAACATATTTAATGAAATATGGTATTAAAACATTCTCTGAAATGTGCATGATTAGTCAGTATGCAGGACATGTTCAATATGTCCACCTTCTCGGCCTACAACAGCTTCGAGACGAACCTGCATGTTTGTGACTACTCTACGACACATGTCCTCACTCAACCCTCGGAAGAAAGTCACAATGGCCGCTTGCAATAGCAAAACATTTTCTGGTTTCTGGCGGTAGATTGTCTCCTCCAAATATCCCCACAGGAAGAAGTCACAGGGATTAAGATCGGGCTATGTGGTGGCCGCTCTGTAAACAATCGGGATATCGATGGGATATCACAGGGGGCCCGAAATGTCCATGCAGGAAGTGCAGAACATTTGCTGTATGCGGACGAGCTCCATCTTGCATGAACCATTGTGTCTGTATTGGCAGTCGTGATGCAAAGAGTTGAGGAAGGAAACTGTTTTGTAACATGTCCATGTAACGCGCGCTGTTAATTTTGTCATTGAAGAAGATAGGCTCAATAATTCCATGACTGGAAATTGCTGCCCATACACACACTTTCACACCATGAATTTCAACCTCGTGCACAATAGCAGGCCGCTCTTTCGCCCAAAACCGAACATTCTGTTTGTTCACAGCACCATTGAGATAAAAATATGCCTCGTCACTGAACCATGTGTTGTGCAGTACGGGATCACCTTCAGCAATAGCCCATGCAGCAAATTGTACTCGCCGTTGCTTGTCAAGCGCCGATAGTTTATGACCTGTTGTCATTTTGTATGGAAATAGGTCAACCTCAGACTGCAGTATTTTCTGAATTGAAAGACGAGAGATGCCCAGCTGAACACAAGCAGTTCTGGTGGATTTGGAGGGCCTCCGAGCCACAGCCGCTCTCACAGCAGCAATATTCTCCGGTAAGCGGAGTGGCTTGAGACGGGTCCGTTTTCTCTCCAGTATATTGCATTTTGTTTCAAATTGGCTGGCTAGTCTATACACCGTCTGCCGACAGGGAGCCCACCGGGTATGGAAATGAACACGAAACATTTCCCGAGTCCGAATTACACTCTTTGTTTCCGCATAAAACAACACTGTTTTCACCTTCTGTTCGCGCGTCAACCTCCCTTTGTCCGCTATGTTGTATAACTGGAAGCCGGTACGCATGCACGACATGTGCTGCTGTCTGTCGAATCACACATGAAATAAGGTTTCTGTTCACGAAAGGACATGGATGTGAGCCCAGATGTACACATTTTATAAATCATTTTTGATGTATGACATTTCGTGCGCCACCCTGTAGTTCTCTCATTTTCCTTGTTAACGACCAGCTTGCTTTTGAAACCTAGCAGGGCGGCTATGTTTATGTTCGATCTCAGTTCGAGGCACACCGTTGTCAACTCTCCACCTTAGCAGAAACTTACTCAGTCTCCAGGGCCTTCCCAAGGACACCACATTGCTAATAATGACACAGAAGAACATAACTTACACTGAAATGAACCAAGGAAAAAGCCTAGTATTTTATCTAAATTGCCACCAACAGCAAAGTGCAAGACTGGACAGACCTGTGTGCAACTTTGCAATACTGGAGACCTGACAAGTGGCTGGCAGCCAGGACTGGACTCTGGACTCCACGAGGACAAACAGAGCATGCATGCTATTGGTCAAGAATCATCAGCTATTGGTCAACAGCGAACAGTCATATATATGGTTATTGTCAGCGTGGGGTACTGTATGTTTGAACCTCTGCTCGTTAACAAGGAAATTGTGACAACTTTTCTTTACTCACTTGTATTGGAACAACTGGTACACATAGTTAACTTGTGTATTTTTTTTTATGTCGTGTGGCCTCCTGAGAGGCCAAGTGCATGTCTATTTAGTCGACGACCGTGGGCGACGTGCGTGGCAGGATGAGAGATGGAATGATGAAGATGAATGAAACTGGGCAAGGATGTAAATAGAAGTGGCCGTGGCCTGTCAGAAGGTACCGTCCCGGCGTTTGTCTAGTGTTGAAAATGGGAAACCATGGAAAAAAATTTCAAGGACGGCCGATGATGGGGCTCGAACCCACGCATCTACCGAGTCAGCAGAGAGCTAGACCCCATGACCTAACGCTGGGATTTAGCGAGCGTAGCCACTGCTGTCGGTAACTTGTGTAATGAGGCAAAGTATACAACTACACGACCTCCCACCTATAAGAGTGCTAGCTATTAACCAAAGCCCAGAAACTGGCACTGTCCAATATCAGCTGCCCTGCCCTATGTTAATGCCTAACCTTTCCATAGATTTACATTTTCTTTAGTTAAAACAGAGCAAAGTACAATTAAGAATTGTAAACAGTCTCCGATCAACCTAAGTAGTTGTACAAAATTACTGGACACTTACGAGATGCCTCCAGGAAGCGATCATACCACTGGACAGGAATTATAGGGTCCGGAAGTTCACGTAGGAATTTTTTTAGTGCACTTGCAATACAATGAGGTTCATATTCTGAGAGCTCTACGTTGGGAACATCTGCAAAGAAACAAACCACTCTTTAATGACGATATTCTCTCACTTTAAGAATATGACACAAAGAATATGGCAAAGTAATCAAGAGTTAATTTACTGTACATCAGGTACACACTACCATACAGAATGGAAAAAAAATAAAGAGTCAGAGGATAAGAGTTTCCAAGATAACATTTTCCTTGAGTAGGATTTCCTATACTAAAACAAAAAGTTACAAAATTAGCTATAGTCTTGATGATGATGATGCTGATGCTATAGGTTTAATGTCCCTTTGAACTGCTGTGACTTAGGAGAGACAACAGTGAAGGGGATTTCTAACAAGCCAGTAAATCTACTGGCACTTGAGCATAGTAGACAAGGCACAACCATCCTTGGAATTGAAATAAATAACTTTTGCATCCTATTATGGGCGTTCTATTATGGTTGTCCCAGGATTATGAATGTAATGAACATAAAACCTCTCAGCTGAAATCAATTACTAATATATGGGCATTTCAGACAACAGCTCTTATTTTCAACAAGCTATGGAACAAAGGAAATATGCTATTACTGTAGGCCTACTTAAATCAGACCACAATGAATTCTTATGTAATGAAAGAAAGTTAGGTGCTGATGAACAGTTAATAAAACAACAACAACAAAAAATCAGAAAAAGGTCCAGTAGTACAGGGTACAATCAACAATAGACAGAATTTTATTAAAGAGTATATAAATACATCAAACATCCAATTATGAGAAATTTATCGATATCCATAATGTCACATTTAATCCTGTTTGTTCTCTAACGGCAAAACAAATATCTACCCTATATACAGTAGGTATACATGATTACCGTGCCACACGAACGGCAAGAACTTGTGGATGGTGTAGTTGAACAGTAATTAGACAACTGTAACTTGAAAATTGTCTTTATAGATGACTGGTCATCTTGGACCTGTCATTATGAAACCACTATAGATTAATAGCTGTACTAGTCCTTCCTTTGCTACCAAATGATCATTGAAAACGAGAGTCATTCCCCCTTTCTTTACTTTCTATCGCAGCAAGCAACCTGCAGCATTTTTATACGACCACTCTCGTTGAGTGGGTTGGAAGTTGGGAGTGCATTAGCAGTTGGTTATGTCAGGATAGGTCCGATTTACAAAAAGAAAATTAGCTAATGAGGATTAAGTTTTATAGGATAATTGTATGTCTCACAGGTTAAATGTAAGCACTACATCATTACGCAAATACTCCAAAAATTAGATGTTAAAATCAAAATTTATGAATATAAACATTAGCATTGGTTGTATGTGAAGCATATGATATTTATTTAAACATTAAGGCAATACTTTTCCTACAACATTTGTCATACAAACAATGAATTATAGTATAGTTGTGGTGTAAAAAGATCATACGGTTATGTCTTCTTCAACTCCAACAATGTTACAGACAAAACTAAAATTTCATTTCAATAGATCACAATCTAAATTGCCCACAACAAACTGCCGAACGAAATAAAGTCTGCAATTTAATTTATATAATATTAGAAGGTGACTGTCATGAAAATAAGAAAATTAGGCCGCAGCTATATACAGGCTTTCCAAAAAAATCGAGCAAATATAGGAGCCATTTTTCAGTTGGTTAGCACGTTAATGTTCCAACTAAAATGGGTGGGGAATAACTTATCTAACCACACCTGGTAATCTGGAAAAAATTACATGGGTTAATTACCGGTACTCACATTTGTATACCTTTCTTGAAACGGAGTTGGCTAATTGGATGACATCTTATGTTCACTTAAGTATTGGCATGTATAGATATGTAAATAACACTTAAGTACAACTTATATAGAATTATTCGGTTATAATAACATTGTTTATGAGTCATTTATTTTGTTCCGTAGTTTTATGGCAGTCCTGTAAATATTGTGTTTGCATTGTTAATACTAGTTATGTTGTTGAAGACATACAAACAAACACCTTGATACTGTTCCATAAATACTGCAACGAGCCACTTATCTGACTTTCGGAGGGGAGGTTAACCCGGTGGTCCCATGTCATAGATTTATGGCATGAAAAAGAACCTTCCACTAACTACACTTGTGGAAGCTAAAATTTGTGGGTTAGTTTGATAACGCTATATTAGTGTCAACGCTTCGGTGGCGTAGTTGGTAGCATGCTGAACTGCTGTGCCCAAAATAGCGGTTTCAAACCCGGCCGAAGTCGTCGGATTTTTTAAGAGCGTTAAAAACCCTTCAGTATGCCTTCCTTCGGAGGGGAAGTAAAGCCGGTGGTCCCATGTCATAGCTTTATGGCATGTAAATGATCCTTCCACAGACTAAACTTGTGTAAAGCTAAATTGTTAGGTTAGATTTCGTCGGAACGCTCTATCAAAGTTCCAACGTACACCACTAGGTATCATTGATATCTGGTGGCGAAAGTTAGAACTACTTGAAATTGAACGGAACTTGTAGCTCACCCTCTGGGTGTCGGCTGGAAGCAGCTACAGACTAAGGCGAGCCGAACATGTCCTCGGACACTCCCGGCACTAAAAGCCATACGATAAATAAAGTGTGTTCGCCGCCAAGTGCTGACTACGGTGGCATTTAGTAGTAGGCACGTCCGTAGCTGGGTGTCGTGGGCGGTGGCATTTGGTAGCAAAAGTAGGAACTACTTGAAAAAATGAATCGTCTGCAGTCCTTCTACCTGAATCACACATAACACACACTAATACAGCCAACAAAATTGACAGCGGTTATTACACAAATTCTACACACACCCAAAGTAAGCGTTGTCGCAGCCCCTAAAATAAGGAACCAACCAACCACTTATCTGACTGCCCATTCATAGCTTTCATATGGCTATTGTGCTTGTACTAATCATGTTAGATATGTTGTACAGGCATGCAAACACAAATTGTACTAATTATGTTAGATATTTTGTTAAGGCATGTAAACAAAACAAAAATTGTCAAACACACATCTTATACCCAAGAAGATTACTGCTTCATGTTTCTTGCTAAAGCAATTTCAGGGATACGTGCACCTCTAAAAAATGTTTTAACCCACCTTTCAACCCTGAATATATAAAAATTTAACATTGTAACCTACCCGTTCAAGAGTTAGAAATACAATGACCCGGCTAAAAACATTGTATCTCCCTTGGAGAGATGAATACTGAATTTTTAAAAATATACATTCATAAATTTTGTTATCTTTAGATCCTGTTAGCATGGTAGGATGAGATCTAAATATCTTTGGCATTAACAGGATAAGAGCAATGGTAGGTGTCCTAGAACTAAATTTATCCAGCATAATATAGGGCAAAATCTAATAAATGGTTCAATTTAACTAAATAAAAATGTGGATGCAAAATCGGAATTATTCACATGTTTTTATTTTTCATATTAGAGTAGAGATCCCTAACCTACTCTCATGGGAAATATAGGCAATCTCAAGCTATCCTCTCTAATCTTTCAAATAAAATTAATAAACAAACTAAGCCTGTGCTATCCTCAAAAATTCCCCATTACTGATCTAAAACAAATTAGATTTGGAGATGTAAATAAATATATATATTAGCAAAAATGTATTTAAAGTCCAAAAATATGACCTTGATTTTAATTAATACACATCACTTCAATTATACCGACAGTAGTGGCTACGCGCGCTAAGCGCAGCGTTAGGTCATGGGGCCAAGCTCTTTGCTGACTCGGTAGACGCGTGGGTTCGAGCCCCACCGTCGGCCGCCCTTGAAATGGTTTTCTGTGGTTTCCCATTTTCAACACCAGGCAAATGCTGGGACGGTACCTACTGACAGGCCACGGCCGCTTCCTTCCACATCCTTGCCCAGTTTCATTCGCCTTCATCAATTCCATCTCTCATCCCGACGCGCAGGTCGCCCACGGGCGTCACTTAGAAAGACCTGCACTCGGCCTCTCAGGAGGCCACACGAAGAAAGAAAAAAAAAAAAAAAAAAAACTTCAATTATAAACTGATTCACTGTTCTTTCGAATAAGGTGACCTAAATAAAACTCCTGTAACATTAATTGTAACAGTAACATATTAATTGTAAATATTGTTGAACATAAATGTAATATATGTATCCACCGAACTAAACTAAGCCTAAGTGAGCAGGATCTGATGATGTTTGCTTGACAAACGAAACTAGTCGTCCAATTAAACCCCCCATTTGTGGGAGAAGTGTTTTATTACACGAATAAATAATTCATGTATTTATTTCAAGCAGTAGGAAATTAATCGAATTCGGTACACTCGTGTTGACCGACTGAAAAGTGACTCTATTAATAGATTACTTAGGCAACAATGAAAAATGATTTCTAATATTCCGCTATAGTTAACGCGTGTCATAGAATGGTCTAACGAATTGTTTAACTAACACAGCGTTAAAGCATGCTTGCTGTGAACAAGTAGTGAGCAGCATAAAAAGAAATACAAGTTTCTGAACGGTGTCAAATCGTGGATTCATTTGTTGACACTTTTGGAACTCAGTCGCCGTGTGCAGTAAGACCGTCATATAATAAGGTAAGAACTTAAGTATATTCAGCAAGTAGATTGCGTCTGCTTTGTTCATAAGGGACTTGGGGGATGACCGTTCATTTCAGACACCTTTTCTATAAAAGTTTGGTGTTTTCAGTCGGTCAACACGAATGTACCCAAAAGAGTTGGGTTATACCCTAACCCTGAAAAAAATTACATGAGTTTAATAAATGCACTAGGATGACCAGTTTCGATCGTCAAGCGATCATCATCAGATCCATTACACTTAGGCTATAAAATCTGTTTGAAAATACGGGTGAAAATATTTACAGTATGTACACTTATTTAGTTGCAGTATTGGTTATGCAACTCTTCGGTATTTGTTAGTTGTAATCTATATGATGTTTTAGTGAACTGCTAAGAGTGGTGATAGAACTCCGGAATTTGTCTGTTTGCACTGAAGCTTTGCATAGTCATTAGGCTTCAACTGCTGGTCAATAACCATTTTATACAGATGAAAATGCAAATCAAAACGCAATATTCGTCTCACTGTTCGATCAGACATTTGCAAAGCAGCAGCTTGTTTACGAGCCGGCCGCCGTGGACTGGTTTCCACAGCTTGTCTCACTCGCTCAACATTTTCTGGTGTCCTGGCTGACCTTGGACGGCCTGTCGACTTACGTTTTAAGGCTGAACCTGTAGCTCTAAAATTACTCACCCATAACAATATTGTGTTACGAGATGGAGCGCGTCCTCTTCGACTCGCTCAGCCGTAGGACGACATAAACCGTCAGATCTTTTTGCCACATGGCAAAAGATGGGCATCATTTGAAAGACGTTATCTTCAAATCTTAAAAGTTAAAATCTATTGTTCTTTCATGTTTTCCATTAATTGACATGTACACCTTGCTGTTATAAGTAATAAAAGAGTTTTTATCATTTAAAATGTTTGTGTTGTTGTGATTTAAAAACCGTCAGATCTTTTTGCCGCTCCCTGTATTTGCCACCATTTCGGCCCTGTATACCATTCAGCTTGTCAGTTTGGAGGGGTATACCTCACGATGACCCTGGCTAGTATATACTGAAAGTCCACTGCAAGGTTCTTATAAAGAATGAGCAGTGCCAATGTCCTATGAGGGCTGTGGTCCCTTAATGCAACAAATTAGCCTACCTGGCAGACCTAATTAAAATTAACTGTTTCCCCAAAGGATCCAAGATATTTTTGTACTCCAATTAAGTACTGTATAATGATAATGCATCACTTTTTTTTAATGAAAAATTGATCCGATCATCTCCATCTGTTGTGAGGTGTACCCGACACTCTGACAAGCCCAATCAATTTCTCAATTTCTTGAAATTTTATTCAAAAATACATTGTGTGCATTATGACTAATGTGGCCACTGGGTGTATATACGAGGCACGTCCAGAAAGTATGTTCTGTTTGGTAATAGAATGAAATTGGGTACAGATACAGAAAAATTATTTATTGCACTACATTGTACACCGCTTAAACTACTGTTCCACATAACTGCCGAACTTTTGCAGGCATTTGTCATAGCGTGGCACAAGTTTTTGGATACCTTCTTCATAGAAGTTTGCCGCCTGTGTCTTCAACCAATTGGAAACATCTTCTTTCAGCTCGTCGTCATTGTTGAAGCGTTGACCGCCAAGGAAAGACTTCAGATGTGTGAACAGATGAAAGTCGCTAGGAGCAAGGTCAGGGCTGTACGGAGGGTTGTCAAACACATCCCAGCCAAATCCCTGTATGAGGTTTTTAGTCACATTTGCAGTGTGTGGTCGTGCGTTGTCGTGAAGAAAAACAACACCTTTTGACAGCAACCCTCAGCGCTTATTCTGTATTGCGCGGCGCAATTTCCTAAGTGTCTCGCAGTAAGCATCTGCGTTGATTGTTTGACCACGAAATAAGAAATCAATGAGAAAGATGCCTTTCCAGTCCCGGAACACTGTGCACACCATTTTCCGAGGTGTCAAGATTTGTTTCGGCTTAACCTTTGCTGGGTATGATGTGTGCCTCCATTCCATTGATTGCCGCTTACTTTCAGGGGTGTCGTAAGAAACCCAAGTTTCATCTCCTGTGACTATCTGTGTCAGAAATTCTTCGCCGCCTTCATTGTAACGGGTCAAAAACTGAAGTGCACTACCCATCCGTTTTGTTTTGTGTTGCTCCGTAAGAATCTTTGGTACCCAACGTCGGCAAAGTTTACGAAAGTTCAGTTTTTCGGTAACAATGTCATGAATTAGTGATCGTGAGATTTGGGGAAATTCCATAGCGAGAGCACTAATTGTAAACCTGCGGTTTTCCCGGATCTTGTCATCAATTGCATGAACCAGTTCTTCTGTAACCAAAGAAGGACGCCCACTTCATTCTTCATCGTGCACTTCACTACGTCCTTCATTGAACTGTTGGATCCATCTTCTCACCATTGAATCACTCATCGCATTTTGTCCATACACTTCGCAAATTTGTCGATAAATTTCAATTGTTTCACTTTCCTAGCATTCAGAAAACGAATCACCGATCTGATTTCACAAGCGGCGGGATTTTCAATCAACACCGACATTGTACGAGTAAACATGCACAACAACGCGTACGCGGCTGACAGCGCTCTCCAGATGGCGCACGTTTCTTCTCCTTGATACAGAGCGTCTACCGCGCATATGCGGAACTGCGCTGCAGCGAAACGTACAACTAGTTGAAGACACAGGCGGCACACGTCTATGAAGAAGGTATACAAAAACTTGTGCCACGCTATGACAAATGCCTGCAACATTTCGGCAGTTATGTGGAAAAGTAGTTTAAGGGTTGTAGAATTTTGTGCAATAAATAATTTTTCTGCATCAGTACACAATTTAATATTATTACCAAACGGAACTTACTTTCTGGACGTACTTTGTATTATGTCTCAGGCCAAGATATGCAACAAGCATGTCCAGTGACTGTATAAGGACAACAGAATAGAATACAACTTGACAACCCCATGCTGCATGTCCTGTGTGGCTGGCAGTTATACCTTCCTTGCGACGCTCATTTTCTGTGTTGGCGATTATTCAACAGAGCCTTTGAAGTGATTATTTTATGAGAATTTAAACAAAATCACAGATGAAAATATTCTTAATGTTCCTTTTTTTTTCCTAAAAAGCTGTCACAGAGGCTAAGGCATACATAGAAAACGAATGGGTTAAGACAAAATAGCAAGCAAATTAAGAAATGAGTAATTGTGGACATCTACCTTCATTGAACTTGTGTCGCAGTTCTGCAAGATGTTCAGTCTGAGGTGATGATCTGTACATTTTATACAAATCCAAGGTAGCATTGTTACGTGCTCGAGCTTCAATTTCCTGAGTACATCTCATTACGAGCGGAGGAGCTGGTCGCTCTGCAGGATTGAACTGACGACAAAGTCCCATCCCAAATATAGAATGGAAATGATGACGAGTGGGGCGGTCAAGCGAGGCGGGAAGGCACGAGGGCAAGCCAGTGGCCGAACACGTACGATGTGCTACCAGACCACAATCTGAAACAAACCAGTAGCATAACCAAATAAATGAATTATCTTCCAAGTTACATCTATACTGAGCTCCTATTCTATCGATAACTGGTGGAAATACATACTGAACCCTTATTAATCTATCGATGAATAAGTATTCATGATTTTATTATTATTATTACTGATGCCCAGGCAGTACATGTTGAAATTGACAAAGGGGGAGCCAAGGTAGTGTGTTGCAATGATTACAACAGAAGCAAGCTTGGTAGTTATTCCTGAAGACGACCGGTTAAGCCGAGTTCAAGGACAAATTTTGTAACAGCGCGCACCTAAATTAGTAAAGTTTCAACCGACCCCGGATTGAATCACCCAATCGGACGAGACCACGCCAAAAGCCACGCGGTAAGTTGCGTACCCTGGAAAAACGCGCAAAAACGTGTATCTAAAGAACCGCCGATCCGAATTAATTCCGCAATAGTGTACTGAGACGTTTGGATAAAATGATGAAGATTGATACTAGTCCCAAGTTTGTGTGATGAAAACTCCAGATTATTTTTTCAAATTCTCCCCACTCTACCTCATTCTGTCAGTTTCCAATAAATTGATCGGTGAGAAGCTGTTTCGAGGACAACTTTATTGAGCTCTGGTGAGCAAGGTTCACGTCACTCTGCGTCACGATTGTCAAACACTAATGAGCGTACTTCACTAACATTTTACTTTGTGCTCAGGTGAGCAAGGTTCACGTATAGCAGTGGAGATCTCTAGGCGAGATAAGGACTGCAAGATAGACATGTTTAAGACTTGTTTTCAAGCCAGTGGCGATGAGTTTGAAGTGTGTAATTTTATGTAAATTTGTATATATTATTTTTGAATGATATTTGTGCGTGTGTTAAGCAAGTGCTAAAATAGGGCAAGTCTACGATCAGTAATCGCATTAGGACTTATTCGTGAGTGAAAGTAGTAGCTCACAGCGATTATAGCTAGGCAATATATTAACATTGAACATTTCTGTCCAAGAAACTTCGCCAAGATATCCGACGTTTGGTCATGTGATGGATTGATGTGCATCACTTCTACAACGACGTCGACGATGGAGAGCTAAATTTCCCGTAGGAAAATGTACCGGGACGGAGGTTAATGTTCTGCAAGCTAAGACGGTGATGTACAAAAATTGATTTACTCAATATGTAGTTAGATAAGGCGTGGGAACATTGTAAATAGTTCATTCTTTCTTTTTCTTGTGTTTAGATTTTTTTTTTTTGTGCTGGCACTATCATCTTTAAATGTACGTTGGCACGTGGCCAAATTTGTTTGTTGTATATTTTTCTTTGGAGTCATATTTAGTGTACACGGCGCGTGTATTTGATTTTATCCATGCGAATGCGAAACTCGTTACATTCGATAAGTGGTGCTTTATTAAAGTTCATTTTTGTTATAGGAAAAGGAGGTAAATATTGTAAGATGTTTTTATGAACAGGTTATTACTCATACTAGGGTTGCCGAGCGCAACAAATTAAGATGTAACTGTAGAACACTTTAGTTCTAATTTTTTTTTTTTTGTTTGTTAAGTCACGGACTAGAACGGAAGCGCAAGCTGGTGGAAAAATATCTATGTCATTTATTTCAGGTTTCTGTCAAACCCATACGTGTGATTCTGTGTGTGTTCATGTGTCAGGTGTGTGTATTGATTCTTCGTGATGAGGGGTAGGTGGTGCTACCGCCCTCATATTGTTGTTGTTGTGGTATTCTTTTGATGGAAAGGCAGGGCAGGGCGCTCCTTGGAGGCTACTGTACCTTGTCCAGTGTTGATTTTCTTGGATTTCCTAGGGGAAATGCTGAGATATTTTTATTCTGACACACACACGTATATTGTGCTTTGGGAGCACGCTTCTTCGAGACTCGATCCCGTGCCATGGGAGGTCGAGGTTATTGACACGTGGGTTGACAGATGTGCAGATTTCCACTTAGCGCCCGTCTAGGTTCGGTGACTCATTGTTAGGCAGTACTGTTGACCGACTGACCCCTATAAGCTATCATTAGCAAACCTGTTCTTTTGTGATGGTCATTTGGACCGTAATTAATTGGGGAGTTCGCCATGTCTGTTACGAATTATCGCATATCGTATGAATGGAATATTGTTTTAATGATGTAAATGTTGGCTTTGAGCCTAGTGATTTTCTATGACTCAGGTCATGTTTGTTTGTCTGTTGTGACACCCGTGTGGTGTAGTTTTATTTACTTGTAAAAATGACAGGCGGTCATATGTGGTTTTTTTTGTTGGTCACGTGTTAATTTACTTGTGTTGATTTTGAAAAGTCCTAATTTTAGGCTGTAATGTTTCTGCTACGGCAGTTCTTGATTCCAATTTCAAGCGGAAATTATTTGTTGTTTATTTAGTGTAGGAAGTGTCAGATTAATTTAAGTAGTGTATAGTTGGTTCCCCGCGTCTGTCTAGCTCTAAACAATGCAGATTCGTCCTCTGAAGGTTACCGGATGGTGACGAATCTCGCATTTATTTGTACTCATCGTTAAGCATGTAGAGCAGCCGCACACGTACACAATGTCATTGAAGCATTTGGGACATTTGGTCCAATTTATAATCTCTCCTGAGATTAAGCCTAGTTATGGCAAGTAATTTATTCAGTTGGTAATTTATTCAGTTGGGAGTCATTTGGGAGTTTTGTTTTGTTTATTTTTACTTGTAAATAGTTGATCTGTTTTTAAATTCATTTGTTATAACCCTGGTATTCACTTCTTCCTGCATGTTATTTTGTTATGTGTTACCCTGCATGTTAATGAAGCGCTTTAACAACAACTTACGAAATGGACTGTTACACCCCCCGAAACTGAGTCTCATAAGCTTCTTTGCAAGGGTTCAATACATTCCATTTTAAGTATTTGCATATTTATTATTATTCTATATTACACTACAATGTAAGTATAATACATGATCAAAAAACACTGCACAATCATTCCTATAGGTTCCAAATGTACCAACAATCTAACTATTATGACGGACGGCCCCGCTCTGATTTTACTATAGCATTTACTCTCAGGGGTACCGACATCAGTAAATATGCTTGCTGACCGACATCAGTAGATATGCTTGCTGAAGTGCATTGCTAGGCTGTCAGGCCAAGCTATTTGCAGACTAGATAGTCAGCTGTTATTGAAATGGTTCTCCATTCCCCCCCCCTTTTCAACTCTAGGCAAATGCCGGGATGGTACCTGCTTCCTTACAACTCCTTGTCAGTCTCATCATATTCGTTAATTCCATCTCTCATTGACTCTTCTCGTGAGGTTGGCATCAGGAAAGGCTTTCAGTCATAAAATCCACCCACTAAATAGAAATCCTTCGCACCTGATCCCTGACCCTGTAGGAACAGGAATAAAGGATACACATAACTCTTATGAGGTAAGCTTTCCACTAAGTTCTGGCAAACTGCTGGCAGAATTTGTTTCCAATCTTCCCATAGCATGATGAATAGTTGACATGGTTATCGTAACAAAGTGAAATTTACAATGTCAAGAGCTCATTGATCCCTCAATTATAACTAATGACCCAAGCCCAAACCAGGAAAAACATCCCTTTTGCTAACAACGTACCTCATGCTGGTAAATGCAGTGAAAGTGGTGATCTTACACTGTTCCTCTACAGCAATGCCAGATCCAGCATTATTTATGTTGATTTAGCATCTAGCATAATGTCAAAATCTGGCACCACAGTGGGTTTTTCCTTTAGTGGAATATTGTAATAAAGAAAATAAATTATCTTGGCGCTAAGAGTATTCAGTAAGAATTTATTTTATGTGAACAATGAATAAGTCAATCACGAACACTAATTTAAGAAAATTTCTAGACCGGCGTCGGATGCCAAAAAACACTGTACTCCCATTGCTATTGGCTCCTAATGAACTGCTGCAATGGCAGGCCTCTCTCTGTATTTACTATGGCATTTACTCTCAAGGGTACTAACAACAGTAGCTATGCTTGCTAAAGTGCACCACTATGCTGTTGGGCCAAGCTATCTGCAGACTAGTTAGACAGGTGGATTCGAACCCACCATAATTTTAATGCATTTCTCGTGGATTTTAAAGGCATCTTCCATTCTCACCCAGATGTGAGTACCATTTAAATTTTGTAGGTTTCAAAATGGAAACAATCTCACTTTTTACAATCAGCAATGAACAACATTTCACATCTGCATGAACTTTCAATACTTAAAATCAAACGTTTTCAGCATGTTTCACATCTAGTTTAATTTTATTGTAGTTTACTTGTGTGGTGCTTTGTCACTAAAAAGATACGGTATATTATGACATTTATGCCAATGATTGTGGAAGAAGGCGAGCCTCCGTGGCTTAGGCGGCAGCACGCCGGCCTCTCACCGCTGAGTCCGTGGTTCAAATCCCGGTCACTCCATGTGAGATCTGTGCTGGACAGAACGGAGGCAGACAGGTTTTTCTCCGGGTACTCCGGTTTTCCCTGTCAAAATTTCATTCCAGCAACACTCTCCACTATCATTTCATTTCATCTATCATTCATTTAATCATTGCCCCAAAGAAGTGCGTCAGGCCTCGGCAGCCGGCACAGTTCATATCCTCGCCGCTAGATGGGGGCGTCATTCATTCCATTCCTGACCCGGTCGGAGACTGGAAGCAGGCTGTGGATTTTCATTTTCATTGTGGAAGAAGGAACCCAGTAACAGTTCTTGTTGTCTCGGAGCCCAATCGCTTACAGCATGTATTTACTGTGACTGGCATCCTTATTCCACTTAATCGATGTCATCCCGGCAGTGGGAAGTAACAGAAAGCCTCTTGTTCAATGGTTGAGAGTGGCATTCGAACCCATCTCTCTTGTCATTTGTCATCACAAGCTCGAGTGTATCTCGTTCCAATAGAGAAGTGTCCAGGATGTCTGAACTAGGGATGCAGAGGCGATGCTCAAGTTTCTTTAGGGCGAACGACTTAAAATGTGATTCTCTTTCGTTTCCAGGCCCATGGTAACAATATTATACCGATTCTTCTCTTTTGGGAGCGAAGAAACACAAATATATGACCGACATGATTTATGAAAGGTGAAGATTGACTAAGTTAATTTCAGAAACAGTGAGTCGTGCATCAGATAGCGGGCGAGGCGGTTGTCAATGAGTTATCACATTCAAATGACATCCTCCTTATAAACTGCCCTGCAATGAAGAATGTGTTGCAATAATGATGAAACCCATGACAACACAGATTGATGTGGAAATAAATATCATGTCGAGCTGCTCACTCACAAGTCAACACACACAACCTTCCTGGACTGAAAACAGAGATGTGAATTACTACAAGAACATGCATTACGAGTATTTTTTAAATATTTTCTTGATTTCCCCCCTCAGAATATTGAGGGTGCCCTGAAGGACGAGGAGTGATGGATGCAGGTGCGCTAGCATTCCTTGGCTCTGTCCCTGCAGTCTATCCCTCATACGAGCAGAGCTACAGATCGAACCTGGAACCTCGCGACGTACCTAAGAATATTATCATATTTATGCAATTGGTGCTGCTCACACAGAACTAAGAATATTAAATTAAATTTATATAAATGAGGAATTTAGGGAACAATCTTGTACTGTGGTGTCTTCCCCTGAAAACTAGAGTATTTTCTGGGTACATCCTTATACAGCGAGAGCCCTCCCTATAAAACGAGCCTCGCAGAAACCGTGCCGCGGACGGGTCGAAATGAGTCACCGCCAGATTTATAGCATGTACAGATTACAACAGCAGGTCGGGGGGCCCTGCATGCTGTCATAGCATTTATTACATACGTAGCTGCCAAGATACCTTGGTTGTGATAAGTAAGACTTGTTGTGAAGTACTGTAACCTACCTGGTACCCCTTGAACATGGTTAGGTACAGAACAAAACATCGAATTTTCCTAGTGGAAACTTATCTTCTCAAGAAGAAGTCTTCCAGTAAATGTGTTCATAAGTTTCAGCTCTGAGTGATTTTTACTTGTGGGGGACCCTGGAGCAAAAGGTATACAGAAACAAACCGCATACTCGGGAGGTTCTCGAGAACGAAATAACTGCACTGATACTAAATATCAGTGAGGATGAATTACAGCGAGTGTACCAAAACTTCATATGTCGGTGCAACATTTGTTTAGAAATTGAAGGACAGCATTTCCAGCAACTACTCTGAAATTCATGTAAGTAATGATGATTATTGAGCCGGCCCCGTGGTGTTGGGGTTGTGCGCCTGCCTCTCACCGGGAGGCCCCGGGTTCGATTCCCGGCTCCGTCAGGGATTTTAGAAACTGACGCGAGGGCTGGAACGGGTTGCACTCAGCCTTGTGAGGACAATTGAGTAGCTGCCTGACAGTGAGGAAGCGCCCTGATTGCGAAAGCCAGGATTGGGAGCTGGGGGACCCGATGCGCTGATCACGTGTCACCCAAATATCTCCGGGCCAAATGGCTGGGCAGCGGTTGCTTGGTAGGCCAGGGCTCTTCATGGGCTGTGATGCCAGGGGTTATTTATTATTATTAATGATGATTATTAAATACATTAAAAAGTGTAAGTGTGATAAACTAGGCTACGCTGCTGCTAGCACCAATGCCTTGCTCGACACTCTCTGCGTGGCTCCGTTCTACAGGGAGGTCCCTCACTGTAACAAAGAGGATTTTGATTATCGTAGAATCTTACCAAGACAATACGAGCCACCTATTCTCTACAGTAGCTGTGAGTGATGGATCCCAAGTAACTGTTGGGATGGTACCTAACATGCCATGGTCACATTCTTCCCAATCCTAGCCCATATTTCACATGAACACACTAGCTCTCAACAAAATAAAGCACGGTATCAGAGTATTTCCACACATGACTACGCAAGTACACGGGGCTGATGATACAATGTCTCATTTTCCTAAATTAACCAACTTACTCTCTACATTATTAATATGGTTATATTCAAATATGTCATTACCAGATTGACGCCTATTTATAGGAAGTTCTGGCATTCAGGCATTCTCGTTGGTGAACTCACGGAGGTCCTTTTTCCACTCACCTCTTTTGGTTGTTTTTCTTTTTGCTGGTATTTGACGTCCCCGTTGATTTTAATACGCTGCCCCAGCATATTTTAACATCTTTCACTTCACATCCTTCCAATCTGGCATGTCACGTTTGCGACCAATATTATCACTTTTGTTAGCTAATGGATAGACCTCCCACCTTCCCGATACCTGCCATCTTCAAATATCAGGTTCCTTCTTCCACGCACATGGAATTTCAATTGCAAGTATCTACCCATAGGAGGTAGTTGTATGCACGCTTAATATGTCATTTCATGCCACATGCGATCGGGTACCTTTTTCCATCATAATCTCAAAACAGACCGAGATGGCGCGGAGTCCCTTATTCGTTGCGCGGGTTCATATGTGGAATGACCAATCTCCAGTTGATGACCTCACACTTTAAGACACCAACATGGAAAATTACCACCTGGAAATCCCCAAGTAAATATTTCGGTGAATACCAGATCAGCCATATAGTGATCACTATAGAATTTTCTCCAGAAATCATGAACATGAGAGCATGCAAGGGTTATGTAGAGTCCGACCACCATCTCTCACAAAACAAAATTCACTTCAGACCTTATCCAAAAAAAATCCCAAGCATCAATCCAGAATATTTAACAGAACATGCCTAATCACTACTGAAAATTGTACAAACATGGGACACACTTCGTAAGACCATCCAGGAATTATCAAGAAAGTTTGGCCAACCACCTCAGAAATGTAAATTCAGATGGTGAAACTCAGGCTGAGACAGTGCCTTGGAATCCCGTATTCAGCCTAGAAGAATTGGCACAACAATCAAACACTAGCAAATTGGAAGATTTTTTTTTTACATAGAAGCAAACATACATATAAAACGATCAAGACTGATGAAACGCGTACACCACTGAAAGAGATTTGTGGAGATCGACAATGACTTCAAAAGGAACAACATACAAAACTTTTACAGGCCGCACAGTGGGGCAAGAGGGCCTCAAATACGGCATTAATTCTTATTTTACTTAATAGGAATTCTAAATTATATATCATTATCAAGGACATGTTTGTGTCTTACGAAAAGTGAAAATACAGTTCATTTGACATTTGTTTATTAACCCATGAATGCCCGAATTAATACTGTTTGAAAATTTTGCTTTTTTTATTAGTAAGTCATACCATAGGGAGTTATTAAGCTGATCAAACCATATTTTAGGAAGGTGACATCTTAAGTTCCCAAAATACAGGGCGTGACATATATGAAACGCTAGGCGCTTGTGTTATCAAAACCCTTACTGCATATTCTGAATGGTGATTTATAAATACAATAATGTACCAGTTTCATATTTGTTGCTAAATACTTATCGTGATAATATTACACTTTAAAAAGCACTGAGCAAGTATTTTGAAACCTTTGAACCTTCGATCATATAGTCAAGCGACTAGTTACTTGGTGTGGAACGGCAAGAAGCATGATATGCACAGTCCCACATCACATTTACAACATGCAGTGCGGACACTACTTACACACAATTCACCGGCACACCGCCTCCGCTTATGTCCTGGGACGTTGATGACCAGATGATCGCGTCCATCATATCACAAGTCTTCAATGTCGCGGCCCTATCCTGCACGTGCTGTTGATAGCCGCCTGGCTCCACGTGGTTCTACGCCGTAGGATTTTATGTAGAATTGTGCCACTTCCCTCTTGAACTCCATTTGAGTTTTCCTAGACCGTGATATCGTAACGAGGTACCATGCGTTTCGGAGACTCTCGTCAAGAAGCCAAGAAAATATCGCCCACCACCACTTTTTGTTTCTTATCGACACATGATATCAGTTCACATTTTCATCCATAAGGTTCGTTCCTCCCATGAATTTGTTATAGGTGCCGATCTGGAGAAGACGCGGGATTGTAACTATTTTTCTTTTCAGCCCGAGAGAACCTTTTGACCTGGTCGAGGGGGAAAAACAGGGAGAGTCTTGGAGGCAACAGTTACTGTGCTGTTTTCATGCCAGCGAGCTATAATCATGTCGTCGTTACTCCTTTTCCACTTCCTCCAATATTTCTGCCAAGGTCAGACTTCTAAATAATAATTATGTTATTGGATTTACGTCCCTTTTAACTGCTCTGGCTTTTAGAGACGCCGGGTTGCCGGAATTTTGACCCGAAGGGGATCTTTAACGTGCCAGTAAATGTACTGACACGACTTCCTCGCATTTGCGCACCCTCATGCCAGCTGACTGCACCAGGTTTCGATCCTGTAAACTTGGGCACAGCAAGTGAGAATGTTGCAGCTCAGCCACGCAGCCAGTCTAGACCTCTGAAATATCAAAATAATTCTCGTATTGTATTTTCTGAAACACTGCCTGCAGCCAGATATCTTGAATACGGTACCGGCATAAAAAATATGGTACGGTGACATAAAACATATTATATGAAGGCATGCACGGTTAAAAAAGGCTGTATAAGGAAAAACGTTTTGTGTATACATGCATGAAATGTATTCTAACTCATTTCATATGAATATGCTACAGAAAATATTTTGCCGTAACATTGACCCTGTATCCGCCTAGCATTACCATATGATAACGCTGGGAAAATTAGTCCTGGGCATGAGCAGATATAAAGAAACACTTAAGATATGTTACTGAATTATAAATTAGGTGTGTTTACTACCATAATCCTGAAGACAAAGTAAACTATCTGCATTAAACGCAATAATTTAGCATGCCGTACCTTTTGCGGCATGCCATCACGATGTGAGAAACAAACCACGAAATGCACCCATTTGTTGGGACATCACCCAAGACATTCCCTAGCGACTAGTGCGCGGTAAATGAATCAATAGACCTTCCTTGATCATATAAGCGCAAAATTCGAATATCTTTAACTGGCAAAGGTCCTGTAGAGCAATAAATGCAATGACCCGTACTGCGTTACCATATGGTAACGCTAGGCATTTATGGGTTAATATAATAGTTTTAAAACATTGTACAAATTATAACTGTAGCAAAATATTTTTTATGGAAATGCAGAAAGCAACTTAAATCACATGAATCCTCAGAACTAGTGAAAGTACAATTGTCTCAATTACTACCATCACCCCCTTCATCATCATCATCCCAACTCCTGGGATTAGTTGTAGATATGAATGGAGATTTTAATAAAACTAATGCTTCTTTCGGAAGGCCTTGAAGGTGTTCCTCTTGCTGGTGATAAGTGGATCAGAACTCACCAAAAGTAATTTAAAATATCGGCATTTTGTTTTCTGTCGATTACATTTTCTGGAATAATTTTCCCGGCAATTTTTGAAGTCCTTATTACATGCTTCCTCTGTTAACTGTCCTATATGAAGCAAAGCGGACGATACTATTTCAGGTCCATGTATCAAATATTTATGCAGAGTAGGAGACATGTTGCACCGTGGGTGTTTCTGAACGAAATATCTTACCATGCTATAGGCAAACACTCTACATTTTTCATGATTTCCAGAAGTTTTCTCCTTCTGATGAACATTTTATTTGAGCTGGTACCTGAAATAAACCCAGCCCTGATTTCATTTGATGCCCTACGATTTTCTCTGTGCTTGATTTTAATGTCATTTAGAAAAAAAGCAGCAAAAAGGAGCAGCAAAACTAAACTGATCTACAATATAGAGGCCACAACCACTGGAAAAAATCAACAATGCATGCTCGAACTGCCTCGGAACATAACTATTCACCTTTTTATATCTCAAGATGGTAAACATAAGCTGACGTTTAAAGAATGATTTTTCTGACACACGAATATTACTATATAACGACTAAAAATATCATTACATACCAGAACACGAAGGTTCCATGGCGAAACAATGAAAGAATTCCGAAAACACGACTTATTTGCTCTGCAATATCTCAACTACTGTGGGCTCCCCAGTGTGGTCAAGGCCACAACGTGTTCCAACATGGTCGAGCAAGTCATCTAGTGATCTGTTATACCAAAAATATCATCATACGAGCAATTTAAGATTTTGAATTAATGCCGCATTTGAGGCACTCTTGCCCCACTGTGGGCCGTTTAGAGAAGAAATGACCAACTACAAGCCACTCGGTCTTTGTTTCCGCTGTCCCAAGGGAACACTCACGGCCAATTGTGACATCTTGAAGCAGTTCTTCCAGATGCTTCACAACTGTGAACCACCATTTGAATTGCCCGCCTTCATCCAGGACTCTGTTCCACTGACACATTTTGAGATATGGAACACCACATTACACCTTAAAAACCATAAAACACCGGGTGAAGAAGTTGTAACTCTAAAGATCTGAAGTGAACTACTGGTTGACTGCCTATAAGTAAAGCACTGCGCGGATGCGGTTATCCGCGGATATCTTCAAATATTTTCGCCACGCGGATATAGTTTGCATGACTGTGCGGATAGCGCATACGCTGCGGATAATGTTTCGAGTAAATTTGCGGATAGTTTTTAGAATACAAACTTACGATAATATTATACATATTTGATATGCCAATCTACAGCTTAATGTTTAAAAGAGGAATACTCCTATAGTCTATTGCGTACGAAATATTCAGGCACGTAATGCACTTATACACGATAAGATTATTTTACTCATATGCTTTCAACTACATTTTATTAAGTACCGTATGTTAGTAGTAGATGGTATTGAAGTCTCATCATCATCATCAATTCTCACTGCAATATTACTATACGTACGAGATATAAAGCTGTCAATAAGCTTGTTAGTTCATCGTGGTGACATTAACATTCCCATACCTGCCAACCTCTCAAAATGAAAAATCGGGAGATCGAAGCAGTGGCGATTGGGGGGGGCGCGCGATGCAACGCAACATAATACATACACAGGCTAAGACATTACAGCAAATATATAAGTTACACTATTAAACTGTACATGACTAACATAATATGACATCCCAGTTTACAAATGTACTTAAGACTGAGTAATTTTAAATTCTAACTAGTCTATCAAACAAGCATACCTTTCTTTCGACCACACTCAGGCATACAAAACTAGTGACGAATCGAAGATCATATTATTGGTCGTTGTTGCAGGTGACTGTGGCTGATTTTGCCCTCTTCAAAAAGGTCTTGCTATATTCTTGCTCAAAACACTTCCCTTTCTGAATCGACTTCAGAGTTATAAGTTTGTCCAAAGTCTTGTCGGAGAGAGACGACCTGAACCGCGTTCTTGTTTTTCTGACAAGACTGAACATCCTCTCACACTCTGCATTACTATGCAGAATGGTCAGAATGGAAAGCATAACTTTAGACAATTCGTCATAGGCCTACTTGAGTACCCCACCACTACATTTCATTTGGCCTACCAGTGCCCACTTCACATCAATTCTCTCTTCTTCCTCAATAGATGTCACATCTTCAAGTTGGAAGTTACAGAATTGGGAAAGCACATTTCTGCAAGGATGGGAACATCTTCCTAACTAAAGGACCAGCGTGATCGGAACAATTGACAGGGAGGTTATGTTCAATAATAAAGGATGTGAACAATACTTCTGCACGTGTCTTTCTCCTTACACTTGAAATAATCAAGTTTCTCGTTTTCCCAACACATTGTACATTGTCTTTAGGTTTCTTTGAGAGCACATGTTTTGAAATGTCCCCCTTTCCACCATGCGAGATGCTGAAATCACACCTACAGACACTACAAAATGCAAATGTTGTGCCTCTTCTTGACTCAGTTATATGCGGAAAGTTATCTTTACATAAACTTTTAAATGTCACATCATATTTCTTCGCCATATTACCGAGGAACCGTCGCAATCACTCAGATCGAAAAATCACAATAGCCTACCGACATATTAACGCCAACAACATCTAACAAAGTTATACGCAAATCATATAATTTCACGTGTGAAACAGATACAATATTCCGCAGCACACAACTACCTATCACCCACATGTCATTATGCAAAACATCTAGGAACAAGTGCTGAATTAACCATCGACGATTTCAAACAAGGACGTATTCTAAGCCAACTTTTTATAACAGCAGGACGCAACGCGGGAGTTTGTACACAGTTGTCGATTATCGATACAGAGCGAAACTGCGGTATCAAGATATAACTTCAGAACACGTAAAGTCGATCCGTTCGATACACTACTTCGCCGTGTAAGCTATCCTGGAAGATCTGGTTCCAGGTTTATCTGTGGATTTATTTCCAACTTGGCACTGAAGCACGTTGGCTGTGATATTGCAACGGAGAGAGTTATAACATCAACTATGCGAACATGGATGGGTCAAGAAGCAGAAGGATGATGACTGACTTGGAATTTCCGGCCAAATGTCAATCCCTTTCTCCAACTGTAAAGAGTAGTTCACTTAGTGAATGCTACCGCGACATTGAGTATGAACATGATTTCACCAACATGGATCAACTATCTATTAAAATAAAACAAGGTGAATATTCAATAGCGCGTGAAACAAAGATCAAGTCAACGATATGGCAGACATTTGGTTACGTTTTCAATGGAAACTAAAAGGTGAACGATATAGTAGGATGTTTCACCTGTAAAAAAAAATGTATTCATACTCAGGACACAAATCAGGCACATCAAACTTACTGAGGCACAGGTGCGAAAGTAGCAAAAAAAAAGTATAGCCAGTTTTTGTCTAAAGCGGAGGTCAAGGAACCAGAAGTGTCATCCAACTTAAAGTCCCTTGCAATGAAGCAAATTGTCAGGATAAACTTTCTCCTCAAATGTCTAAATGTTTTGGTTTAACACTTTATGCTTTCTCTAATAAATTAAACATAATATTGAAATATCAGCGGATTTGGATAAAAGTCATGCGGATGCGGGGCGGATAACAGTTGTGCGGATGCGGATAACGTTTTGTTTATCCGCGCAGGACTCTACCTATAAGCCATTACTGTAAATACAAATATGGGAGGGGGGAGTAATACCTGCAGCTTGGAAAACTGTTTTAATTCACCCATTTAACATAAATGGTGACCAGTTACATCCAAACAATTACTGAGGCATTTCGCTCCAGCCAATCGCCTACAAAGGGCTTCAACGAGACCTCCTTACCGGATGCGGATTGGAGCAACAGACTGAACTTAAGATTGGTAAAATACCAGGCAGGATTACGACCACACCGACCACACATGGAACAGATCTGGAGCCTTAAGATGATACTCCAGCACTACCAGTTGAATCGCACAGTACTGACTTTCGTACACTTTAAAGAAACATCGAACACAAATGACTGCACCACCCTGTTTAATATACTGCATGAATACGATATAAACAATAAAACAACTATGCTAATCCAATATACTTAAACACAACATTAAAATGAAATTCATGGGTGAAATTTCTGACTCTTCGCCGATGAACTAGCAATAATTAACCCAGTCTCTCGAGGAAGCCAGACACATCATCGAGAAGCTTCACGTGATCGCCAACAAAACCGGCCTCCACATTTCGTATGAGAAAAAGCAGTACATGAACTCCAAGAACCCAAACCTGGGATCACTTCCAATGAAACAGTAGCCCACAAAACTAGAGCAGAAAAATTACATAAACCGTACACAATCACCTGGAATATCTATGCCAAAGACAAACTCCGTCACTACCACCCAGTCGTTCTCCCAGAAGCACTATACGCAACTGAGACATCGTCAACAATGAATATCAAATATATCGAGAAACTGGAACACCAAATACTGAGGGAAATATTTGGGCCCCAATTCCAAAATAGTATCTGGATACGTAAGAGCTTGTCAGAGTTTTATTCACAGACTGAAAGATTCACTTCTGTTGCAGAGAAAAGACGAATTAAATTGTATGGGCACATAATACGAATGGACAATTTGCAACAGACCAAGGAAATCTATCATCATCAATGGGACCTGGGCAAACAAAAGTACAATGGCTAGTAGACATCCAAAAGGATCTCAAAGAAGTTAATATTGACCCACTGGCACCCACACGGACTACATAGAAAGAAAACCCACTCACACAAGTTCACACCCAAGGAATCAATGGCAAAAATTTGTAACTCAAAAACGCATGCATTCAAGAGAGACGGCAGACCCATAGTGAGAGAATGAGAAAGTTTTGGGAGAATAAGAACAAGAAGACTTTCCCAAACTTTTGCTGGATCCTTATTACTGTACTTCCTGGCATATGTCACCAAGGTATCATCATCATACCATACATTTCCCAGCCAAAATTCGTTGATAAAATGCCATGGCATGATTGTCCTGCACAGTTTCTTTTATTGTAAATAATAACAGATCTGGCAGAAGAGAAACAATGTTCAGAAATTGTGCAGAAAAAAGTTACCTTCATTATGGTACGATATGTAACAATATCCAGGCCAAAGTATTTTTTTTAATTAAACATGTTTTATTAATGTGTTATTTTGTATATATTCGTTAATATGAACTAGTCATAAGGTTAAACTCTTCTTATTTTAACGGATACTAAAAATATTTTTTAGTTTTAGAGAAATATTTATCAAGTTCAGAGTCATTCAATCTAGCCCTAGTAATGACTCCAGATACAAGTCCTTTGAAGAAGTATCGCATGTATCACTTTTTTGTTGTTGTTAATGTACAGTACTATTTACTTACTGTATAATAAAAATGAGATTTCAGCATTTCAAAACTAATGTCCAGTGTAAACAAAATGAGTCTCCAATTATCTTCAGATATAAATATAGTTCGAGATTTAATTAAGAAAATTAACCCAATTCAAGCAAGATAACCAATTCAGGGAGAAGAAATACAGAAATATAAAAGCACAATAAGAACTGTCCCACATCAACAATTTTAATCTTGTCCCTAGTAGGCATTCATTATTGTTGTTGTTACTTCATTAGGGGCTAGGCATGTCATAGTCATCAGTCATGTGTACTCGTATAACAGTCAGAGACCAAATTGATTCAGTGAAATAAAATCATTGAGAGTGGTGCTTTCAAATGGTATGAAGAGAGGATACAGAAAATTAACAATTTCAGTCCAAAGAAAAATAGAAACGCAAGGCTTAATGAAATCTGGACACCAGAGGACGGGCAATAAATGGAAAAATTTGATGGGCAAATTTGAACATCTAAAAAGAAATCCCATTTCGTGTCAGTTTAATGGTACCTAATCTCAAGAGTATCGAGATACAGAGTGTGTTTCAAAGATGTAGTACCTCCGTTTCAAGGTGTGTCCAGTGGGAGAATATCTGCCCAAATTTAAAATCTTGAAGTTCATTGCAGGATCATTGTGAAGATAATCAAAACATATCAAATAACCGTTTGGGTAGCTGACATGGACCTATCAGGAATTTTGTAGCTATGTTAACTAGAATATGAATGCCCTTTACATCATTGAAAATAGAAAATATTAATGCTCAAACTTTCATCCTTCTATGCTGGAGACTTGCTTTTGTTGCAATCGGTGTAGAAGCTCGCGACTTGGTGGAAATACACACATGTGCCATGATGACACATGCATGCCTTATCTGTGTATAATCGCTTGTTTGTTAAGGTTGCTTCCACAGTGATATGCTCTTCCCTTGTCAAACAAGGTTGACTGACATACTTTTCAGTCAGTCAACACACTAGTGATCAGGACCTGATGATGACAGTGAGACAGTCGAAAGGTGTAATCCTAAATTGCCTCTTATTTATGTGAATAATAAGTGCTGTAAAACATGTGATTGTGATTGACCAATCACATTGCGCAAATAGCAATGTTGACCGACTGAAAAGTATACATTGATTATTGTTGAAGAGAATGAATATTTCTCGTACTTTCTAATCTCGCTCGCATGTATTGTTTGTCTTTTGTCAAATGTATATTCCTTGACCTTATGTTCTTTGCCTTTCGTCTGTACTCTGTATTCTGTATCCAGTGTCTTGTTCAATACAATCTAAGTCAACATGTGTTCGTGTACTTTAATCCGTTCATCCCGTGTTTAACTGATACAATAGAAACCCATACCGGGTGAGTTAGCCGTGGTGGTTACGGCATGACTAATAGCAGTCGCTCACATCCGGGAGGTGAGGAGGTTCGAATCCCCTCGCCGGCAACCTTGAAGATGGTCTTCTGTGGTTTCCCATCTTCCTTCCAGGCAAATGCCGGGGTTGGTCCCTCACTATAGGCCACAGCCGCTACCTTCCAACTCCTCGCCCTTTCCTCCCAACGGTACTTGTAGCTCACCCATTGGGTGTCCGTCTCGAAGCAGCTACAAAATTGGCGAGCCGAACATGTCCTCGGACACTCCCGGCACTAAAAGCCATACGCTAAAAAAAAAAAAAAGAAACCCATGCATAGCTCAAGTAGTTTCAATAGGTTATGGGACAAGACATAACGGTGTTCTGTGATCATTTTCTTCAGTGAACTTTAAAGTGAGAAGGCAAAATGAGTGAACATGCTTCGAGTCCTTGTGCCTATGGGTTTCCGAAATTGAGTGGTCGGGAGGATTATTCGAACTGGTCTTTAGGGATGGCAAATTATCTCAAAAAGCATGGATTGTGGGCCAGTGTCCGAGGCACAGATGTGTCGGAGGGACATGATCGGCGTGACAAGAGAGCGCTGGCGGATATATGTCTCATGGTGGCTGTTCACAATTATCCCCATGTTCGAGACTGTGCAAAAGCTAAGGATGCCTGGCATGCCCTTGAAAAGGCTTTTGAAGATAAAGGAAAGAGGAGGTATATCATGCTGATGCGAAATCTGTGCTCGCTCAAGTTATCAGATTTCGATTCCATGGACAAGTATATTGCTGAGGTTATGTCAGTTACACAGAAGATAGCAGCTGTTGATGAGCCTGTCTCTGATAATTTTGTTGCTGCTATGATACTTCGAGGTCTTCCTGATGAATACGATAACTTAGTTATGACTGTAACCTCAACATCGGAGGAACTACAGTTGGACCGCATCAAGTCTATCGTGTTGGATGCGCCAAAGTCATGGTGAGAAGTCAGCTGATGGGGCAGCCCTGTACAGCAACACCAAGAAGGAAGTCAGGTATGTCAAGAAACCAAAGAGCTTTACCGGTAGTGAAAAAGTGGTTGACAAAAGTCGTTCAAAGTGTTGGATTTGTGGTGAAAAGGGTCACGGAAGAGACACTTGTCCACAGAAGAAAAAAGTTCAAAGTGCACCGAAGTGTCCAAAATCCAATAAAAGTCTGTTTTGTACTTTAACTGCTCGCGTACCAAAGAATTGTTTCTTGATTGATTCTGGTTGTAGTGCTCACATGTCTCCTAATATTAAACTTATGTCAAATTATAAAGGCAATGATGATCCTGATATAAACATTGTAATTGGTAATAATGATAAGTTGTCTGTTGGTGACATTGCACTGAATGTAAGCGACAGTATTAATAATCTGTCAGACGTGATGCATGTTCCAGGACTGAGAGTTAACTTGCTGTCGGTAAGTCAGATGATTAAAATGGGTGCTGTTGTTGTGTTTAACAAAAATGAATGTGAAATCTTGGATTCAGAGAATTGCTCAGTGAATGGTAGCGTGCTAACTACTGGTTCAGTTTTGAATGGTCTGTATTATCTGAATGTTAACCAAGATATGTCTGCCCTTGTTGGTGATGTTTCTGGTTACAATTTGTGGCATCAGCGCACAGATCTACTGCTGCAGTATCCAGACATAGCTAAACCTAATTTGGTACCTAGCAAAAAAAAACATGATGTCCAACACTGCATTACCACTGAAGGTCCATCTGTGTTTTGTAGGGCAAGACAATTAGACACCAAACGCATGGAAATGTCAAAACAAGAATTCAAATACATGTTGGACAATGGCAAAATTATTTTTATATATCGTATGGCTTTTAGTGCCGGGAGTGTCCCGAGGACATGTTCGGCTCGCCAGAGGCTTTAGCTGCTTCTAGCGGACACCCATTGGGTGAGCTATGAGTTCCGTTCAATTTCAAGTAGTTCGCTACCAGATGTCAATGATACCTAGTGGTGTACGTTGGAACTTTGATAGAGCGTTCCAACGAAATCTAGCCTTGAAATTTAGCTTCACGCAAGTTTAGTCTGTGGACGGATTTTTTACATTCCATAAATCTATGACATGGGACCGCCGGCTTTATTTCCCCTCTGAAGGAAGGCATACTGAAGGATTTTAATGCTCTTAAAAAATCCGACGACTTCTGCCGGGTTCGAACCCACTATCTTGGGCACAGCAGTTCAGCATGCTACCAATACGCCACCGAAGACGCTAATAAGGCATAATAAGGCCATCCAAATCATCATGGGCTAGTCCTCTTCACCTGGTGCCGAAGAAGGATGGTTCGATTCGTCCGTATGGAGATTATAGACGATTAAATGAAAGAACAGTTCCAGATCGTTATCCTGTTCATAGGATAGAAGATTTTCACTGTATTTTGCGAGGAAAGAACACCATTTCTAAAATCGATCTATTAAAGGCTTATCTTCAGATACCCATTGCGGAAGAAGATAAACATAAGACTGCAATCATCACACCAATTCGGACTACATGAATTTAATGTAATGAGTTTTGGCCTGCGAAATGCACCTTCCACCTTCCAACGATTCATTAATGAGGTTATGCATGGACTGGATTTTGTATTCTCTTATCTGGATGACATTTTGATCGCCTCATCCAGTAATGAATAACATCGAACACACCTGAAACTAGTTCTAGAGAGACTGTCAGAGTATGGCCTTCGAATCAACATCTCAAAATCAATATTTAGTGCGAATGAATTAGCATTCCTAGGCTACTGGGTTACACCAGGGGGATCTCGTCCCCTACCTGAGAAAGTGCAAGCAATTTTGGAGTACAAGTTACCTAGTAAACTTCATGAGCTCCGCACATTCCTTGGTGTTGTCAACTACTGTCGCCGTTACCTTAAAGATGCAGCACAAACTCTGGCTGTATTACATGACTATCTCAAGGGAGCGAAGAAGGACAACAGACTCATTCAATGGATTGAGGAAGCAAAGCAAATGTTTTGAGAAATGTAAAATTCATAATCCTCACCAATCATAAACCACTCACAGCAATGAAAAAGCACCTCCTAGGGAGATGAGACAGTTGCAGTACATCTCACAATTTTCAACTGATCTCCGTCATGTCAGTGGCCTCGACAATGTTGTTGCGGACGCCCTTTCCAGAGTTGATGAAATCGCAATAATGGACTATGATGAGATTGCCAAGAGCCAGCTAAAAGATCAGGAATTGCAGCAACTCCGGAAAGGCAACAACTCCCTAAATTTCAAGCAATACCAACTCTCAGGAATCTCGCTTTGGTGCGACACTTCCACTGCAAATATCAGACCTTACGTTCCTAAAGCACTTCTTCACCCAATATTTTTACATGTTCATGGGTTAGCCCATCCTGGCATAAGGATTACAGTGAAGCTGTTGACTAATACGAGTTATTTGGCCGAATATCACAAGTAATGTGCAACAATGGACCAAATTCTCTGTTAGCTGCCAGAAAACCAAGGTCACTCGCCACACAAGATCGCCGCTTGAAAACTTTGAAGAACCCGATGATCGCTTCAGTACAGTGCACATTGACCTCATTGGACCGCTTCCACCCTCTAACGGTATGACTTATTGATTAACCAGCATTGACCGCTTCACATCCAGGATGGAAGTCATACCCCTGGAAGACATCACAGCTGAAACAGTGTCAAAAGCTTTCTACCATCACTGGATTGCAAGATTTGGCGTCCCATCTCGCGCAATCACTGATCAAGGCACTCAATATATTGTTTAACAATTTGGCCATAGTATGTGGAATGAAACTTCAGCACACAACACCATATCATCCACAGTGTAATGGCCAAGTTGAGCGACTGCATAGAACCCTGAAGTGTGCGATCAAGGCATACAACTCTTCTAAATGGACAGAAACCTTACTTACTGCCCTATTGGGTCTGCGCACTGCACTACGAGAAACGTCAAGCCACTCTATTGCACAGATGGTTTATGGTAAAACCATTAGACTGCCTAGTGAATTTTTTGAGGAGCCAATTACGAGGATTGACTGATTCGTTTGCATCCTACTTGCAAAAGCAGATGCTGAACCTGAAACCTGCCAGATCTTAATATAGCACATCGAGATCAGTGTTTGTCCCAAAAGATCGTCAGACATGTTAACGTGTGTTTGTGAGATGTGATAGGGTCAGAAAACCATTAGAACCTACATATGATGGTCCTTTCCCTGTCATAACAAGACATGAAAAATACGTCACCATCGAGTGCAAGTGTAAACACATAAATGTGTCAGTGGACAGACGTAAGTTGGCAGGAAGAAGGTGACTTAGAAAAGGAGCTTCCAGAGTCAGCAAAGGACACTCGACTCCAACAATCCACAAATGAACCATCGCCAAATACCAGACTGTCAAAATCTGGAGGAACTATAAGGTGTCCAGTTCGATTTTTAGAGAAAGTAATCTCTGTGAAGATTTTTTAAACTGTTGTGTCAAGTCCGTAACTGTGTTACTGGTGGGGGAGTAATGTAAGGACCACAATTAACTTTTAAGAGTTGGCAACAGATATTTAAGTAATTTGATTTGAAAAAAAAAAACGTTAGTGAAGAAAGATGGTTGGAAACAAAATAGTTGATATCAAATACAGTGCTTATATTGTGTGTATTAGTTTGTGAAGTTTATATGTATTAGTGAGTAAAAGTTTATATATAAAAATAGTGGAACTAGCTCAGTGTCGAGGGTTAAAATTTAAAGTTATTTCATGTTACTTTTCACCATTACCAGTATTCTCTTCAGTTTTGGTTTCTATCATTTGCATCCTCTATATGATTATTTTCTTTTTTGATAAGGACTTTCTTTAATGCTGGACCTCTCTGAATACCGTATCAGATTCCTTTTAATAATCGGTCTGCAAATTATCACATTAAGCTACCAGTAAAGCTACCATTTCATTTTCAAAATTATTGCTATTTTATTTCATAAAAGAACCTTCAAGCCTTTGGTCTCATAACAAGAGCTCTCCACTATGTACAATGGCAAACAAAAGCAATAAAAGCATACCTTGGCAGAGGAAGCCTTGATGTAGCAATCCACGGAGGTATTTGCTACATTTATCACAGCGCTCTAATGATGAAAAACTGTGTTCAAGAAGGCGATGCGATGATTTATCACTGGTATTGTCCTCTTCCTGACAACAGTTGTCAGATTCAGACGATGTTGGGCGACAAAGCTCATCGATGCACACCAAAATAGCTTTTTGATGAAACTCATCTTTGATGCCCATATTCTGAAACAAACAAGAAATTATAAAAACATCCCCTGATATCTAATATTCAGACAATTTTACACACATCCACAAAAAGTTTTGCATCTTGTGATTTATTGACTTGTTTATTTTGCTATGTGTATGTAAGCACGTTATGCACAATGTAGGCTACATACAAAGAAAGACAACACACAATCTGCTCTGCAAACGAGACCAAAAACACACAACGAATAACAAAAGTGATAATGTGGGACTGACCACACGCACGTCCTTTTCATGTTGGGGAATATCAAAACCGTGTATTGCCACCACGAGCTGTAAGGCATGCTTGCAGACGACGAGGCATACGAGCACCAACGAGTCCAACGTGGTTTGGGGCAGATTATCCCACTCTTGGACAGCAGCTTCGATCAATTGCTGTTTGTTTGTTGGAGGATTGGGACGGTGCGAAATTGCCCAATTGCCCTCTTGAGCTCTTTCCATGCATGTTCAATACAGTTCATGTCCGCAGAATATGTAGGCCACTCCATTCTCTGTATGCCATGCATCTGAAGGAACTGATTGGCCACCCTAGCTCGATGGGAACAGCATTATCGTACACCAGTGTGAAGCCCTCACCCATTGGGGCAGCGAATCCTGTAACGACAGGTTCAAGGATTCTGTCTCTGTACACCAGATCAGTCATGTTACCGTGATCAGGAATTAGAGGCGTACGTCGACCAAACATGATTCTACCCCAAAACATGACTGAACCTCCTTGCAGTTGGTGGCGTTCGGACTAATATTTGTACATTCTGCAGAATATTATGGTTGTGAGTGTGATAGGGCGCTATCCAGATGAGGTAATACATTTTGAGCATGACAACTCTCCAACCCACATGAGCGGTGGTGTTCAGAGCTACAGTAGTATTCGGAGCAGGTCTCCATTGAACTGCTTAATTGGGTCCGTCGAGCTCCAGATTTGAACCCCATTGAAGATTGCGGGCAATGTGGAAACTCCCTATTAGGAAACACAGGCCTCACAAACCCCGACGTTCGCATAATGTTTTGTGGGGTGTTACGTTGAACACATGGTAAGAGATCGTCCTCGAGTCAATGCCACGTCGACTCTGTCAAGTTCTTCCTTAACCTCCAATAATAAAAAGCCTGCCCAACAGCTACTGGAGCTGTCCTCCCTGCAGATGCTATGTTTGCCGCTAGAGGCACTGCACTTCATCCTCACATGATCAGTTCAGTTGGCGGTATTTATACACCTTGTGCACTCGCGAAACAGTCATATTATTGAAATAAGACCATTATATTACGATGGTATACTGTTTTGTGTCGTTTAGCAAACAAGGCTCTAGAAATAAACCTTGTTGCATAGTGGCTAGCATTCTTGTCTGTCCTGGTCTGAGGGCTGGAACGGGGTACATCTCAGCCATTCTGGAAGTGGTTTAATGTGTTTTCGCCAATTCTACTCCGGCAAATGCCCAGACCTAACATAAGGCTACGACCGCTTCCTACCCAAATACTACCTCAATTACAAATAAGTTACACACACTAGTAAAGACATTGCAGTGACACAGGTTATCAGACAAATTCTACACACAGCCAAGTACACAGAGGTACGTGTCTACGATGTCGCAAATCCCCTAAAGAATCAAAAAAACAACAACCAGCTGTCAAACACCATATATCATGTCAAGAGTGCCTTTATAAAATTAGTAGTATCCTAAGTCCATCTCCAGTAATCTATCTCTACTTAGTATAAAACCAAGTCCCCGATTCTTGGATGTTACGGGTAAACTCGAGAACCACTGGATAGATTTTGATGCGGTTTTCACCATTCTGTAAAGGATATCTCGAGGATGATTTCTGTACAAAATAATTTATTTATGAACAAAGGAAGCCGAGCAGTAACGATTTCAGTGGAAACGTCGAAGAAAAAAACTGGCGTCCGAGCGCTTTGTAAGCTTACGCTGGGCAAACCGTTAAAAATATCTAAATAATATGAGTGTAAGAATTGTTCAGCATGAAAAGTTCTACAAAAAAAAAGTCCGCGAGAGCATATGTCTATCTTCAATACATCGTCCACTATAAGTGTTTTTACGTTTAATTTCTTCCAACCGTGTCCATTCAACTACTGAGACGACAGTTTATGAGATAGCTAAGGGCGAGTCTTATCATCCCTGTAACAGCCTAGCTAGCGGGCGAACCTATTGCCCCAGATACAACCAGCAGCAAAACGTTGAGCCGTGTTGAGTTAAGATTTCTGAGAATGGTGGTTGTGTTTGGAGTTTCCCTGGAAGTGCAACTCGGGTTTTCTTCATTTCGCCTGTAAAACACAGTCAAGTTAAGATTGGACGGAAGGAGGATTTGAGTTTCATTCACCTCGCCATTCCCTGGAAGTGCAACTCTCATTTCGTCTGTGAACTTTTCGTTCCGCAAAATTCACAATCAATTTAAGATTGGACGGAAGGGGGATAATATTATATTAAATTATACTGATTGGCGTATAATCTCTACTTAGTATGAAACAAAGTTCCCGATTCTTGGATGTCACGGGTAATCTCGAGAACCACTGAATGGATTTAGATGCGGGTTTCACCATTCTGTAAAGGATATATCGAGGAAGGTTTCTGTGGAAAATAATTTATTGATGATCAAAGGAAGTCAAGCACTAACGATTTCAGTGAAAAGGTCGAAAAAAAACTGGCGTCCGTGCGCTTTTTAAGCTTACGCTGGGCAAACCGTTAAAAATATTTATATACTGTGAGTGTAAGAATTGTTCAGCATGAAGAGTTCTACAAAAAGCCTGGGAGAGCGTATATCTATCTTCAATACATACGTTTTCATTTCTTCCAACAATCTCCATTCAGTTACTGAGGCGACAGTTTACGAGATAGCTAGGGGCGAGTCTATCACCCCAGTTACAGCGTAGCTAGCGGACGAGCTTATTGCCCCAGATACAACCAGCAGCAAACTGTCGAGTCGTGTTGAGTTAAAAACTTAGAGAAGAGTGGTTGTGTTTGGAGTTTCCCTGAAGTGCAACTCGGCTTTTCTTAATTTCGCCTGTGAACTTTTCGTTCCGCAAAATTCACAGTCAAGTTAATATTGGACGGAAGGGGGATTTGTGTTTCATGCACCTCGCCATTCTTAAATATCGTCTGACTAGAATTTGCTTCACATGCATCTCCATGATAATAAAATTAATAGTCCAGTCAGTGATTTTAACCCATCATGCCGAGACGTAAAACGGATATTGGTCGTTGTTCATTGACACTGGAAATAAAAGCACTTATCACGTAATGCATTCATAACCGTTCCCGGGCGAAGCCGGGTCGGGTTGCTAGTAATAATATAATAAAGCTGAAGAGTTTGTGTGTTTGTGTGTTTTTATGTTTAAACTATCTGTCGGATTCGAAAAATTCTTTTTTATATGATAGCCAGATTCAAGAGGAATAGTCTAGGCTATGTTAAATTTCGGATAGACCACTCCATTCCCTGCATTTATGCCCTTTGGCACAAATCTACACCGTTTCACTGATCTGAACCAAAATTTGTATACTTATCCTTAGGAACCCTGCGAGTAACACAGTATACCTACATGAAATTTCGGACAGACCACTCCATTCCCTGCATTTAGGCCCTTTTGGCACAAATCTACACCGTTTCACCGATCTGAACCAAAATGTGTATACTTACAATTTGGAACCCTGTTTAAATGAAATTACGGACAGACCACTCCATTCCCTGCATGTATGCCCTTCGGCACAAATCTACACCGTTTCACCAATCAGAACCAAATTTTGTATACATACCCTTTGAAACCCTACGAGGAACACTGTCTGCATGAAATTTCGGTCAGACCACTCCATTCCCTACATTTAGGCCCTTTGGCACAAATCTAAACCGTTTCACCGATCTGAACCAAATTTCACATACTTACACTTTGTGCACTTACCCTTCAATTCCTGCATTTAGGCCCTTTATCACAAATCTACACCGTTCCTCCTAATTGCACCAAATTATGCATACACTTTGAAACCTTGCTGGTAACACTTTCCACTAGATATTTTGGACAACGCTCTCCCTTCCCTACATTTAGAATAACAAACAAACTGAACTTGAAAACCATGTATTAAGGCCCTAGAATCATTCATGTCCGTAGTAGTGTAACTGTAAGAGTATTTTAATAAGTCTATTGTTGACTGGCTATTCGGGCTGCATCACGTCGCCCCTACCAGTGTTCTGGTGCAGAATTGCGAAAATAGTTAAATCCTGCGCGGCTTATAAATTGCAGGCACGGGCAGTAATTAGTGCAAAAAGATTTATTTTGCCCCTTAAAACAGTTATCATCATGAACATATTATGCATCTGTATAAGTGCTTCACTTACTCCTCTTTCTAATCATTTTTAGAAATTTGTTTGTAAATTACATGTGTCAGTGCTGTAGTTAGTAAATAGCCGTTTCCCTATTCATTATTATCATTATCATTATAAGTGCTTCACTTACTCCTCTTTCTAATCATTTTTAGAAATTTGTTTGTAAATTACATGTGTCAGTGCTGTAGTTAGTAAATAGGCGTTTCCCTATTCATTATTATCATTATCATCATTAGGGGAAAATGATCTAAATGTTACGTCCGTTATACTGTACTGCATATCACCCTCACTACAACCACCAACACCTCCACCACCACCCCCACCACCAAAAGTGATATTTAATTATTTTTTCTGGTAGTTTACACCACCGCCACAAAAAGTTATATTTAATTATTTTTTCTGGTAGATTAAGTATCATGTGCTAGTTCTGTAGTAGTATTCATTATCATCCATAAAACAAATAAATCCACCGGGTGAAGCCGGGCACTACTGCTAGTGTCACTAATAAAATTCTAAGACAGAGGTGGTCTCCGGTATATTAAGCCAGGTTTTGTTACGCTGCTCTCCACCTTGTTGCCAAATTCTTGTCTGTCACCGCGGAGGCCTGGATTCGATTTCCTGCTCTGCCAATACATTTCATTCTGGTCTGAGGGCTGGAACGGGGTACACTCAGCCTCGTGAGGCATAACTGAGAAGAGGCGGGTTAGATTCCTACCTCAGCCATCCTGGAAGTGGTTTTCCGTGATTTCCCACTTCCACTCCAGGCAAATGCTAGGATGGTACCTAACTTACGGCTACGGCCGCTTCCCACCCAAATCCTACCTACAAATACACACACTAGTACAGACATCACAGTGACACAGGTTATCTGACAACTTCTACACACACAAGTACACTGGGCATGTACATGACCACAATGTTGCAAAGCCACTAAAATAGTTAACAATATGTTTCGCTACTGATGAGACTGGAAGAAGTTACGCTGGGCAGTCCAAGAATAGCACAAACTCTGGAATACTGTTGCCACATGTTGCTAAAAATCCCATCTACAGCGTGGAGTAAGTGATCATCATGAGGAACTGAGAAGGATAATATTGCAGAAGTTTCTGCCCCCCCTCTGTCATAACAAATGATGAGAAGAAAGAATCAAGAAAATCAAAAAGAGCCGTTCCTTTTCATTGTAACTCTATCGTACGCTAGTAAAAATATCCAGTGCAACCTTACTGTGCATAGCAGACAGTTTCGTTATTTGTGCGTGCTATCTATAAGGGAAATTCGCAAATGAAACGAACTCCCACTATACCAAACACAGAACAACTTTGAACGTGAGGGAGGAGCCAGATTCGCTCGCTGACCCGCGCCAGCCAATAGATAAAGCCCTGCGCGGATGCGGATATCCGCAACATTTTTCGCCATGCGGATATAGTTTGCATGGCTTTGCGGATAGCGGATAAGCTGCGGATAATATTTGGAGTAAATTTGCGGATAGTTTTTAGAATACAATCCGAACTTGTTGAATATCATGGGGAAAATTGGGTAATTGTGCGCACCTATGTTTTTCGAGTTGGTAGTACAACTAGCAACTCATTCCCTGCTACCCTTAAGCTGCCATCGTACCTATCAGATAGGGACAGTCAGCATGATGCCAGTTGCTATGTGATAGCCGTGAGGCTTGGATGAAGAAACTTTACACGTTGCATGTTATTTTCTGTAGCCAGAAAATAAGAAGGTAAGCCTACAGTTGTGATTTAATTATTTAAAATTAAATGTTTTAAATGCCAGTTTTTAAAGTGTTTATGCATGTATTTATTTTTCAATATAATAGATCACGCGATTAACGGTCACGTAAAACTACAATCTTCCTTCCTTAATTATTACAGAAAAAAACAAAACTATCTACAGTAAACGGAAAAAGGCAAAAACATAAAATAAAAGATAAGAAGAAAAAGTTCAGAAACTGGGAAAAAAAATAATACAAGAGCGACATTCGAGGATCTAGATAACAGCAAACAAAAAATACATTACTTCAGTCGCTCGTACATTCAATCAAAAAAATCAATCAACCATTCATTCAACCACATGTTCAATCAATCAACGCAAATAGAGAATAACACAAAATGCATACACTATTTGGTTAAACTGTACATTGCGATACGGCCGCATCTAGGGAATTTTTAGGGACCTCAGTGACGTCACCGTGATGTCACGGCACGTATCGATATTGACTCGCTTTGTTTGCCGGGAGTCAGCTGATTAATACGTCAGTTTCGCACGCGGTTTTGTTCGAGAAGGATGTCCATTATTTTTCACCGATTTGAGTTTTGTAACTGTAATTTGAACAATTATTAATCCCTGAACAAGATTTTGATATTAGGAGTGCCGTGTGCGCGATTGTGTTGGCGATTTGTAATAAAATTGTTGAATTCCTGAAGTTGTTGCATTCAAATAAAATGTCGTTACGTGTTACGTGAGGGAACGTGTGGTCGAAAATTACTGCTTCTTCTTGTACATGTGGAATAATACGGCATTTGGGATCTATCGGTGAGTTTTTTACGTTGTTCATATATTTATTGTGGTTGTTACATTTAATAGAAAAGTTGCACTGTACTCTTCTAAATCCATAGACAATGCCATTTGTCTAAACGATAATATTACGTCAGGCACGGTGTTGGGGAATACGCCTGTTAAAATAGTAATGGATGGGTAAAATTTAGACAAATTGGCATTTACATGAACACTTGAAAAAGAGATATGACAGTGTTTTGTATTAGACCTATCGGCCTATATGTCTTGTTTTTGACGTTTCATATAGTAGGTCTGTGAGGCGTTATTAAACAGTATGTAAGGATTGTGATTTCTAATTGAGATACAAGTATTTGCAGCCAATATTGGAAAACATAAAAATACCAACCTAGCATGAGGATGTGTGGGTGTGTGTGTGTGCGGGGGGGGGGGGGCAGCCCCCATAGCAAAATCAACATTATGGACCACAATGTTTTATAATGGCATTGTGTTTGTGTATTTGCAGCCAACCTTGGAAAAAAATGAAACTATACAAAACCATTTCTTGCTATGTGGTGGGGTCAGTAACATTATTGACCACAATGTTTTATAAAAAAATTACCATGTGCCAGCAGCTAGGTTAGGTTTGTGTATGCGTGGGAAATGTGTTAATGTATTGATGCCAACTGGCGATTATTACAGACCGCGATCGTTTGTGCATAACTTTTTTTTAATAAAAAACTAATTGGCTGCTTTTGTGATGTTATCAACCACTTGACGAAATGCTTATCTGGCAAGATTAAGGGAAAAGCCCTGGTTATAGGTTATTTTGGGTGGTGACAACTTAATAACAGAAATGAGCAATAAAAACCTTCGAAACGCATTGTGTTTCGTCATCTGTAATTTATTTATTGGCCTACCTCAATTTGATACGCCGTACATACGAAAATATTGAAATAAATTAGATGCCAGTGGATTAAAATTTGTATAAGCATTTACCGTAGCAAGTTTCACTGCGCTCGGATGGTCAAACCGAGAGATACGTCTATTAAAATGGTTCAACTTCGCTTGGCTGCCATGTTCGTTTTGTACTTTACAGGTTTTTGAAAGTTACGTAGATAAACTTCCAGTAGTGCCCTTTATCACCGTTAAATATTTCAGGGTGATATCAGTAATAGTTTCGGAGATATAGAATGCAGGTGAAATATTTCGCACAGCCACCATGTAGGATTGGTGAGACGTAATGCAATTTGAAGGGCACGGTCGGAGTCGGCAAAAATAGTGCTATGACCTCACCGAGTTTCATTGAAATCGCTCCAGCCGTTTATATTTTATTACGGACACACACACACGGACAAAAGGTGATCTCATAAGCCTATTTTTTCATATATGAAAATAGGCTAAAAATACAACGTATCAAATGCTAATGAAATAAAACATTTAAAAATCGTAGGTAGGAGGCTTTGAAACTTCAAGATCTTATACTTGATTTCATTATGTCAGAGTCCTTACCCCTCAATGTAATTTTCACTCAGCTCATTTCCCTCCAGAAGCCAACACTAGTTGCGCCACTGCTGACAATCCTCGTCAATATTTAATCATTTCGGTCGATCATGACCTACGATAGCTACTTTTCTCATGTCTACGTTGACATTTTAGCAGTGGAAGTCAAACAGATACACATAAATCATTGATATGGCCGTACTAATTAGTCAGTAAAAATAGATAGCGATTTATTGCATGAGGAAGTGTTTTCTTGACACAGTTATTTCGTCACGTCGTTGAAGATACGTGTACCAGTGGCAATAATTACAATTGGATCAAACATTCTTCTCAGCAATTACACTAAAATGTTGACAGATCCATTGAATACTTCAAATTAAGAAACGTAATCTGTTAACACTTGTACGATGTATTTGTTTCCTGCCATGTTCTTGTATTTGATTAATTGTTAAATAACTTACATCAAAATCTCCATTTAACACCTATACGTAACTACCCCGTCCATACATATAAGTAGGCTTGCCATATTTTTGGTGAGTGAAACCGGGACGCATTAATATGAGGGGGAAGGGGGGCAGAGTGGAGGGTCCTCCCCCGGGAATTTTTTTTAAACATTAGAAGCAAAATGGTGAGTTTTAAGCCTTTTTTTAAGACTCGCAAGTGACGGGAGGGGGAAATCTGACACCCTAAATTGTTAGTTCTACACACCTTAAAAAAAAGCAATTTTTTGCTATTTAAGTTCTATAATTTTTCCTTTTTAATGATTTTTTCTGGTCTACAAAATACAATTAAAATACTTCATAAAATTGTTTAATTGAACAATTTCTAATAAGTCTTATTGTTTTTTTTTTTTGAAAAAAAAAAACTACAACTTTTTGTCTAATTACAAAAACAATTGCAAAAAACTTCTTTTGTCAAACTAAAAGAACAATTAATTAATGAGTTAACAATTTGGGCTATTGTTTTGTGTTATTCGTTTGAATACTTCTGATCTCTTTGACGCTGTGCGCGATAGTCAACGATGTTGATTGTTGAAAAGTAACCGATTCATAAAAGATTCATTACTTTTTACATCTTACAGCCGTTTTCCGGGACATTGATAAAACCGGGCGGGACACCGGGACAAGAGCAAAATTCCGGGACGTATGGCAAGCCTACATATAAGTGAACTTCTTTTCAATAATCCGATATCAAATTAGAATATTTTAAGAGACAGCCTAGGCGCTCGGTCAGACGTATGAAGCCAGCGAGACGGTGTTGCAATTCGGTCTGGCCACGGCCTGGTGGCTATGTCTCGGCTCGCTGTGCCGTACGAATTCTTTCTTTCTCTCCGCGCACGAAAATCATTAAATATTCAATTATTTTGATGATCCTATGCAACAGAGCTTAACATTTTGAAGCTGACTGACCTAACCTCGTACGACCAGCCGTTCGGGAGATAACATCTGCCCTTGAACTGAAGGGATAATTAGAGAGAGAATGATTTAGGTGTTGAAATATTTAGGTTCGCCGGGGAAGAAAACGATGCGTGACAGTATTGCTGTATCAATTCAGTATAATAGCGTTTACATGTCCTAATTAAGAATTGCTGTGAGCTGAAGTTTTGAACCCATAATAATGTCCCTTAGCAAGCCGAGTGGCAGTCGAACAGTTTTACACAGCAAGGCAAGAAATATAATTTCCAGTCTGTATGGCTTTTCAAAGAACACAAATTTTTCTGATAACCTGTGTTATTGTCGTGTCTGCAATTGTGTGCGTATGTGCATTTGAGGCGAAGAAACCCTCCTGTTCTAAGTTTTACCTCACAGGGCATAGTTCTAACCCTGAGACCAGAACTGAATTTCTTGACTAAGTCGTGAATCTAATTCGGACCTTATGGTTGACAGCTAAGTATGCTAGCCACCACAAGGTGGTCCCCGATGAACGAACACTGATCATATTGAATTTTCTGTAATTATTTTTCTTATAATGAATCCATAAGCAATATTACTCAAAATGACATGCGGTGGAGATTTGGTCATGTAAAAGAAGGTAACGTTGTTGTTTCATTTGAGGAGCTGAACATCTTGGTCATTTAGCCCCATGTATTTGTGTGTGAAAAGGAAATAAAGGAAGCTTGTAGTTTTACGTGACCGTTAATCATGCGATCATGAGCCACGGGACCTCCTTTTTACGTGGAATTCGAACTACAGGACCTGGAATCACTTGTGTGTATGTATGTATGTATGTATGTATGTATATAATATAGCCCACATATAATTGGTCTGATAATCTGTGTTACTGTGGTGTCTGTACTCGAGTGTGTATACTTGTAATTCAGGGGAGGATTGGGAAGGAGGTGGTCGTGGCCTTAAGTTACGAATCACCCCGGCATTTGCCTCGAGTAGAAATTGTTGACTATTTCCAGGATAGCTAAGGTGGGAATCGAACTCTCATCTCTTCACAGTTTTGCCTCACGATGCTAAGTGTACCCCGATCCAGCCCTCAGACCAGAATTACATTTCTTGGCAGAGTTGGGAATCGGACCCAGACCTCAGGGGCGACAGTTAAGAATGCTAGTCACTACTCAAGGAGAAGGACACATGCACGAATAACTTTTGTGTGGCATCTTATATGTACACTAGTGTCCAAAAGTTAAGCATAATCACTAAACGAGGCCATACCGCCTGATAGGTATGTCAGACGGATTGCTGAACAAACGGAAGCTGAATCACACACCATGTCACACAACTTATCCAAAAAACAGTGTCAGAAAGGTTCTGATAGCTAACGTACACCTTTGACAACAACTAACAAAACTTGGCTATGTCTTCACAAACACAATATGCAGTTAATAGGGTGTATGGTTACCCCTAAGGGCTACACATGCTTCACAGCGACGTGGCATGCTCTCTATCAGATGGTCCAAGAGCTCTTGTGGCAGTGGATCCCATTCCTCCGAAGGACAATGCGAAGGTCTTGGAGAGTCCTTGGTGGAGGCTGACGGGATGCAATTCGCCTCCCCAATGCACATCAGACATGTTCTGTAGGATTCAGATCCGTAGACCTCGCTGGCCAGTCCATGCGATGAATGTCTTCCCAAGCCAAAAATTCATCCACCAGAGCAGCACGGTGCGGACGGGCATTATCGTCCATTAAGATGAAGTCTGGACCAACCGCACCTCCTAAGAGTCGAACATGTGGTCTCAGTACCTCATCCCTGTATCTCCGAGCGTTCAGTGTTCCTCGGACCACCCATGATGTGCAGTTCCGTACGGCCATTCAACATGACGCCGCCACCACCACCATACTGGCCCCGTTCCACGATGTTCCTGTGGTTGTATCGGCTACCCGGTTCTTTCCAGATTAATATGCGACGGGAATAGTTCTGCAAACTGAAGCGGGATTCATATGTGGTCCAGTTCCGACGTTGACGGCTCCACAGTAAACAGGCCCCGTCTCTAATAAGAGATACTGAGAAACACTTGTTTTCTTTTCTATTCGATAACCTAAAAACGTTAGCTTGTGCTGTGAAGGAGAGGACATTATGAAAACTGAAAGTTGGGTCGAATTTGGAAACGGAGATTGTAGTTCGTGGTTGTAATTCGGCGAAGTGCCAATTTAACTTGGAATAAGTGGTTAAAATTCATGTTCTTCGTACGGAAATAGATGCTTTTCGCTTCTTCGTTGATTGTTTTAGTGAACAGCGGGAAGGGCTGAGACAAGAACATCTTTTCTGGTAGCTGCTTATAGAATGATTGCAGCAAAGAGCCAAAAGGGCAGGAGAGTATCCCCATATCTAGTTTGAGACATTCCATTGACTAGCATTGTGGTCTGAGTTAACCGTAGCTGAAATACCACGCTCAAGCTCGCCGCTTCTGCCTCAACTATTGATCCGCAGGTGGTGTCGGCAATGCTTTGAATTCTCCAGTATTTTGAAGATTGCTTCTTGTGTACTTTTTAAACTTTCCCCTCGATTGCTATTTAAAGAACTTCAATCACTGCTCGAGGACGGTTTGCCTTTGGGCAACTCCCGTACATAGCAGCTACAAATGAAAGGATCATCGAAAATAAGAAGTAATTTATCAACGGCATTAATTCATTTAGTCATCCATTATTTTGGGTAATTAGGTATACGCAAACAAGTAAGGCATCTTTTGGCCTTAAGGGTGTAAATTTCTTACAAAATTTTTAATAAACCCTGATACACAAGGTAAAATATAAATCTACTTCCCAAAAAATATTTTTTCAAATATTTCGTAATTCTTTCACAATACTACTACAATATGAATTTTCATATTTTTCTATAAATTATACTAAAAATATTCCCCTTTAAAATTACTTTAATTAAAATAAATTTATACATACTTATTAATTAATATTCATCTTTCAAAGTAATTCGAATTGCACGAAATTCTCCTCAGTGTAAATGAAATGCTAAAAACAATAAATGTAACCTGAACTAATAATTACAATAGGCAGGCCACTAGATACAAGTGCCACAAAGGATTGTTGTTAATTCATTTGAGAGGTTTGGGATATCATGGTCATCGGCCCCGTGTAGTTGGGTTGGTGTTGAACTTGTCTGATAACCTGTATTCCTGTGATGACTGTGGTAGTGTAATTGTATTCGGGACAGCAAGGGTAGGTGCCCCGGGACTTGAAATGAGGCATTTGCCTGTAGGAAGTGTGGAAAATAACGGGAAAAACACTCAGGATAGCCGTTGTCAGCGTCGGGATTTGAACATGCGACATCCGTACTTGCTGCAACTGCTCGCGCGACCGTGGTGCACAATTTAACGAGCATGGCTACGACGCGGGGTCCACAAAGGATTGCCTCGGCTCTAGGTGATGCCACACGCTCAAAAGGATTTTCCATTCGAAATTGGGAGAGATTTTAAAAACGCACATCCCATTATCTCCCTGCTTACGAAGGCTATCTAAAATCGACTTATCTAGTCCGAGTAGGAACAATGAAACCCAAAGTAAACTGTTGAACTTGTACTTGGAATACTAGGCTAAGAAATTCCGGGAAACGGGGAAAACGCAGACCTGGTAAAAGAGTAATCTTACTCATTTGTAGGATTGAATACGCCTCTGAGATAACACGAGTGATGCAAAACTTTGTTTCAGGCACTAAATCACCACCATATCGAGTTTTGAGGTGGGGGCAATGATACATGCTTCAGGCAATTTCCCCAGTTAGGATTTTCATAGTCGATCTCCATGGATATACCGCATTTGCGCAACTCGTTTTCACCCTCGATATGAAGGCCTGAACTCAGGACTATTGCCCGACAATGCACTTCCCAATAGAGAAGGCTAAGTCATTTTGCCATTAGTATCTTATCCCACTCCAGTTGGCAAGCCTTCCATGAGCCCTTTACTGTACGTGTCTTACGTTAAGAAAGGTGGCGTTTCATTAGTCCTGGATTTCATTGGACAACGTGCGGTTTTTGCGTCCATTCATCGGTAGGATGCTTTGGTCGTGTGGCTGCACCGTTCCATAACATGGTTTGCCTTATATACCACCTTCAAACGTAACTCCCTATGACGGGCATGGTTGATCGTTAATTGTGACACGTGGAATCGTTTGGCCATAAGCACGCTGAGTCAGTCAGTTGGTGAATTCCAATAGACACCGGTGGCGTCAGTTTCACCGAAGTTCGTTTCGGAAGGGCTTTGTCGGTGATACAGGCCACGCATCGTCGCATTCATTTGTATCTTCATACTAAAAGCCTTGCCCTTGACTTCGGCTACGCGGTGCAGATAAATCTCCGTTGCATTTTGTAAGTTTTTTCGATCTAAATTGCATTTTGTGAGTGTTTTTCAACCTCAATTGCATTTTGTAAGGATTGACAATCTAAATTGCGTTTTAGTACCGTAAGTCTTTCAATATAGGGGGCGGACCTTTTGTGAGTATTTTAAGTATGCAAGTAGTTAATTCTCAATTGCATTTTTGTGGGTATTTTGAATCTAAATTACATTCTGTAAGTATTTCCAATCTAAATTGCATTTTGTAAGTATTGTCCATCCAAATGAGAAGTTTGAATCTACCATACATTTTGTAAGCAATTTCAATTGCATTTTGTATTTTCAACCTAAACCGTTTTTTGCAAGAACTTAATTCTCAAGTTCGACCAAAGACACTTCCACTTAAAGGGGGAAGATGAGTTGGTCTTTCTGGAGTCCGAGATAAAAGCCAGACTTTGATCAACGGAAATTTTAAAAAAGTACTTTATTACTTGTTAATGTTTACTTCGGAAAAATACAAATAACATTTCAATATTTCCTTTTTCAAAATAAATGTGACTAATTTTTGAAGTAAAATGTAAAATACGAGTGAAATTGAAGCTCCATCTGTAAAAAGTAACGAACATATTCGTTACTTCGTTACTGTTAAGTAGCTGCGTTACAGTAACTGAATTAAATTTGTAACGTCGTTACTCCCTCGTTACCGTAAAAAGTAACTGTTACAATCAACTCGTTACTCCCAAACCCCGATAATAATAATAATAATAATAATATTAATACACTGACATGCCAAAAGTAATGGGATACCCATCTAAAAATGCGTAGGGCCCACTCTAGCCCGAATAATTGTAGTAACTCGACGTGGTATGGGCTCCATAAGTGGACGGAAGACCTCTGGAGAGATGTCAAGCCATGCTGTCTAAATAAATGCTCAATGTTTCCTGGTATTTCTTGGTGCAGAACCTTGGTTGCGAATGGCTATTTCAACGATGTTCCATGAATGATAGATTGGTTCATATCGAGAGAAAGTACAGACCACTCATTTCGCTGGAACTCTCCAGAAGGCTCTTCGAACAAGTTCTGGATATCCGCAGACCGATAAGATGGTGCATTAGCGTGTTGAGACATCCCATCGTTGTCAGTAAAACTCGAAGTCCAAGAACGGCTGCAAAGGGTCACCACGGAGTTTTTTGCAGCGGTTACTATTGAATTTTGTGGGTACACGGGCAAGTGGACCTGACCCATACAATGTGAACACACCCCAAACCATTACGGAACCACCATCATTCTGCACGATGCCTTATTGGTAGGGACCTGAAAATTTAGCATCTATTTCCCTTTAAATTAGCATTTATTTTTTCCCTTTTTAGCATCTATTTTTGGAAAATTAGCATCTATTTTTTTCTGGATTCTTACCGACTATATGACTTTATTGGCGACACATTTGTTTTGACTTACATTTTAGGCCTTCAGAAAATTGAAAGTATTGTAAATAAGTCTGACTTGCACTCTTTCAGGTTACATCTACTGTCTGCAACGACTGTATGGTAGTGCAATAAAACACTCACTGTCTACATTGTTTCTTACATTAAACTAAGTACGGTACGTTGCGATAGCTGACTGTGGCCTAGATGCTACAAGCAGGCTGAATGCTAGCACTGTGTGGCTGTGAGGGGAGTTATTAGGGCGGACAGAGTACTGTTGCAGAGTCGGAACAATAAAAGCCATGATTAGCGTACTGCTGTGCTCTTTCATGAGCAGTTACAGCAGTACGTACCATTTCAAGAAAAAAAACTTTGAACCTTGAAGTGCTTGATGGTTGCAAAAAAAATAAGGTTACTATTCAAGCGGCAAGCCGAAAAGTTTTCCGTTTAGCGAAGTCCACGTGTTCGACAAACCACCAGTCGCCACGATGCGCCAAGTACACAAACGAGTTTCGTTCGTCAGCTGTCTGAATAAGTTATAGATGGTCGAAAGTTCGTATCGATACAGAAATCGATTGTTATATCGACCAATACCGTATTTGCTCGCGTATATCTCGCCTCCGCGTATATGTCGCACCCCATTTTTTTATTTGAAATTTCAGGGGAAGAAAGTACTCGCATATATCTCGCATTCATTACTGACGCCATCATATAAATGACCGTAATAACCTTGAGGTAGAAACACGTTCGATTTAGCGCGCCACAACAGTCGTCATTGTCCAGGAACTTACCCGAAGCGTTACTAACAGGAAGAGCGAGCAACAACGAGTTGATCCGAGCTTCGATACGAGCCGATTAGGCATCCAGGCGCCGCGTGCAAGCATACGGCGCAGCGTGAGTGTTAGCACGCTGTACATCGTTCGCCACGTCGACGGCCGCGGCTGGCTAAATTCACCGCCTTGAGACACGTTCGAATTAGCGATTAGCGCGCCACGTCAGTTGCAGAAGTAGGCCTACTGTTACATCGCAGAGAATGCAGTTCAGTCTCCTCGAATCTCAATGATTTCGTCTTTACGCATTGCGTCGCATCAGAGCTCGGCTGCGTGCGAGCATACGGCGCAGCGTGAGTGTTAGCACGCTGTACATCGTTCGCCGCGTCTTCGGCCGCGGTTGGCTAAATTTACCGTCTTGAGACACGTTCGAATTAGCGATTAGCGTGCCACGTCAGTTGCGGAAGTAGGCCTACTGTTACATAGCAGAGAAACGCAGTTCAGTCTCCTCGAATCTCAATGATTTCGTCTTTACGCATTGCGTCGCATCAGAGCTCGGCCGGTGCAAGCATACGGCGCAGCGTGTGTGTTAGCACGCTGTATATAGTTCGCCGCGTCTTCGGCCGCAGTTGGTTAAATTCGCCGCCTTGAGACACGTTCGAATTAGCGATTAGCGCGCCACAACAGTTGCGCAAGTAGGCCTACTGTTACATCGCAAATTTTGTGTTTTTTCGGGAATACGGTCATTCCCCGCGTATATCTCGCACCGAAAATTTTCATACATATTTTCGGTCAAAAAAGTGCGAGATATACGCGAGCAAATACGGTATGTGTGGCACACTGCGAGTCCGAGATGAGGTATCGCTAGCGAGCGATTAGGCCACCTACTAAACATTTCGTTTTGTTTAATAAACAAATTAGCAGATTTAAAGTAATTTCGCTATAAAATCGCACTTATTCGGTATTTTCGCATTTTGGGTTACAATTCGCATTTTGTCGCACTTTGATTTACGCTTATAAACGGTTATTTTCCACATTAAAATTAACGTAGGCTTGGATTCTGTACGAAATTTAAAAATTCGCATTTATCGCAAATGCGATTTTTTCAGGTCCCTACTTATTGGCAACTGGGATCTATGGCCTCATTGGGTTTGCACCGTACCAATACCCTGCCATCAACCCATAACATGCAAACCACCTGGCCACATGTTGCCAGGCCTCCAAGGTCCAATTAGCAACCTCACAAGCCCAAGTGAGACGTTGTGCCCGGTGTCTTACAGGGGTCTTCTGCTTTCACATCCCATGGAAGCTAATTAATGAACGTTGCACAGATCTGCTAGATACACGTTTGACACATCCTGCATTGAATGTGGCTGTGATTTGAGCAAGTGTTCCTGCTTTATTAGCATGAACAATCATACCCAACCTCCGCCGGTCATTATCATCAAGTAAACATGGATGTAATGTAAAGTTATGAATCCATTCTTTCAATGTTGCATATACATGATTGTGAAGATAATTGTTGTTTTAAGGGGCCTAACATCTAGGTAATCGGCCCCTAATGGTCTGGGTGATAGCGAAAATGACAATGAAATGGAAGCCAGAACGAAAATTGAAATGCAATTGAAAATGCTTACAAAATGTACGGTAGATTCAAACTTCTCATTTGGATTGACAATACTTACAAAATGCAATTTAGATTGAAAATACTTACAAAATGTAATTTAGATTCAAAATACCGACAAAATGCAATTGAGAATCAAAATGCTTGCAAAATGTCCACCATACAAAATGCAATTTAGATTTAAAATGCTTGCGAAATGCGATATAGGTTGAAAATATTTACAAAATGTAATTGAAATTCAAAATACTCACTAAAATGTCCTGCTCCAACATTGAAAGACTTACTAAAAAGCAATTTAGATTGTCAATCTTTACAAAATGCAATTGAGGTTGAAAACACTCGCAAAATGCAATTTAGATCGAAAAAACGTACAAAATGCAACGTAGATGGAAAATACCTACAAAATGGAGTGTAGATGAAAAAAAATCGCTAAAGGGATTTTAGATACACGGGGAGCCAATTAACAAAAACAGCACGGGAATCTTAAAGAGAAAAGGAAATAGAATTAAAAGAAAACAAGAGGTCTGACCCCTCGAAGAAGGAGGGATCAGGAAAGATGAGACAAGGGCCAATTAAGGCGGGAAAGTGAAAGACTCCCAAGGCCTCGGATACCCTAATACCGTCGGGGTGGGAAAAGAATAAGAGTTGACCAAGGGAGGTCGACGGGAAAGAAGACGGAGAGGAGCCCAGCACAAGTAAGTGGAAGCAATGCCGGACTAAGCTGGGGTCCCGTGGTCGCCAACCCACGTCCCACCAGATGTGAGCCCCTGGGGGAGTTGCATATGCAAATTGTCAGTTGTAGCCCTTCAGTCCGTCAACAAGAATTTGACCAATGACTGGGCGGGAGTACAATGTATATACAGGGTGTTTCAAAAATAGGGGGCATAATTTCAGGTATGTATTTGTTATATGTAGACAATCAAAATAGTTCATTACAACATGTGCCCGGAAATGCTTCATTTCCAAGTTATGGCCTTCACAACACTGAGCTTCACCGGAAGGTTTTTCTTATCGCAGGTCGTTGCCGTGATAGGAGACATTAAGAGGACACTCAGACGGTTCATTCTGTGGTGAAGGTTAAATTCAGTGTTGTGTTTAGTGTTCGTTTGTGCGTCGTGTAGGCCTACTCAAATCAGCATCTGGCAGAGATGCACTTCATGTGCGGTAAGGTGGACGGCAATGCTGCGTTGGCTCGTCGTTTGTTCTAGCAGAGACATCAATGTGAGGTCTGTATTCAAGCACGAGGTGGACATTTTGAACATCTTCTGTAATGACAATGACCTGCGGAAGAAAAACGTTCCGGTGAAGTTCAGTGTTGTGATGGCCATAACTTGGAAATGAAGCATTTCCGGACACATGTTGTAATTAACTGTTTTTATTGTCTACATATAACAAATACATACCTGAAATTATGCCCCCTATTTTTAAAACACCCTGTATAATACATAAATAACTAAATAACACTCCTGGAAAGAATAACATGTATTAGTATCTTAGAATCCTAAAATTGCCCCGTTATAATTGTGATCATAACTAATATATGTAATTCGTTCCAGGAGTGTTAATTACAGTAGTTATTTATTATCCGAGTATATTGTTCCCCAACCCAGTCATTGGGCTAATTCGTGTTGACCGACTGAAGAGTTACAACTGACAGTAAACATGGACGGTCACAGCGTTGTCCACGGTGGGTCGAGGAATACTGAAAGTCTCCACAATTTCTGAAATTGAATGACCCATCCTTCTAGTACCCACAATCATGCCCCGTTTGAACTCGGGACAACTCACGTTGCCTTGCCATGAACATGTAAATAATAGCCAATCCGAATGACACGACCATCTGTGTACAACTTAAACCGGTGTAGGCCACGCAACGCCATCTGCGGTGGTGTCACAGGGAATTCAGTTACATACCGCTATCCCATGACTTTTGGCATGTCAGCGTAGAAAAATTTGCGCCTGAAATAATATATCTTGGCAACAGTACCAAACGCAAATGGTTCAACTGCATAGCCATTGTCGCGTGTACAATTCCTCGCTGGACGAACGCTACATGGAAATACTGGTGAATATACACTTACGGACATAAGTGTTCACACAGAGGCCCATTGACCCATTAGTCAGTATAAAATAGGCACGTACGTTGTTCAGTCCATCAGGAATTGAAACGATCATTATGCATGCATACATACGCTAAAAGACGTACAGTAAAATACTGATCATACATGAAGAGATGAGGAAAATAATGCCGGGCAGTGGTGGTATTCCTGGAAAGAAGTCGACACACACCTATGCAAGCTATCAACAAAACCGAATAGTACGCATCAGTTCTGACTTCAACAGTGAGCCTTGTTTACATTAGAAGTAGATAAGAGTGATTCAAGATGGAATGAGGAAAGTTAGGAAGGAAACTGCAATGGAAGAAAGAAAAATATTAGTAACTCTACATGAGAAGGCAAATCATACGCCGAAATCGCACAAATAATTAAACGAAGCAGATACACCGTGTGCAGTATCATAAAGAAGTATAAAACTTCAAAAACATTGATAAATAAAGAGAGAAGCGGACGTCCCCGTAAGCTCACTCCGAGACAAGAGAAGACTGTCATTAGGACATTGCAAAAGACGTTGAAAATATCATCATCCGAAATTGCAGCAGAACTTCCGAAGTACCACGATAAACAGGTACAGTACATCGTAAGTCCATTCGTAGACTATTCATAGAGCTGGATATCATACCCAAGTCCCAGGAGGAAGCCATTTATGAGCCGAGTAAACAAAAACAAAACAAACAAAAAAGAGATTGGCATTTGCTCAAGAGTACATAATGAAGAATGACGACTCCTGGAAAAAAGTTATTTTTACAGATGAAAGCAAATTTAACATTTTTCGCCATGATGGAAGAGAATGTCGATGTGGAGGAAAATGAATTAAGAGTTTGAAACGGCCAACCTCCAGGCTACAGTTAATCACGGAGGTGGAGGTGTAATGGTGTGGGGGTGCATGGCGGCTTCAGGTGTTGGGGACCTAGTGTCTATAGATTGAACAATGGACCAGAATGTTTATTTGGATATTTTGGGAAACAATTTACGACAAAGTGCCCAAAAACTGGGTCTACAGGCTGATTACTACTTTAAGTAGGACAACGACCCGAAGCATACTGCTACTAATGCTAGTTATTGGATTGTTTATAATACACCTCATACCCTGACAACCCTTTCCCAGTCCTCCGACCTTTATCCCATTGAACCCCTATGGGATGAACTCTTAACGACGCGTCGGAAAACACCACATATTCAGCAAAAAACAGCTGAAAGAATTGCGTCTACAAGAATGGAATACAATTGGTGAAGAAGTCACAAGGAAATTAGTAGGTTCAATGCCCAACAGATTGAGAAGTGTTATTCGCAACAAGGGAATGCACACACGTTAGTAACCCGTACATAAATTGTGACAAACGTGTAGTTCAAGTTGTTGTAGGAACATTTATGTCCACCCATAAAAAGAATACAGTAGAAGACTGTATTTTATTTTTTGGAAAAGATGGTCTGTTAAGTTTGCGTATTCTGTAACTAAATATAGACCTAACGATATATATTTCTGTTCACTATAGATTTAAAAACGCAATTCCTATTGCCAACATGTGCACATGTCAAATGTCTCCACTGCTGTGTGAACACTTATGTCCGTAAGTGTTTTATCTCTCCAGAGTGGAGCAACGAAAGTGGGCTTTTAGCCAATTAAACTACCGGTAGGCGTAATTAAGTAAATTAATTAAGTCCTAATATCTCGATTATGTTTATTAAATTTGCAATTTTTCGTCTAAATCAACATTGCGTTTGTTCTGTTTATAACTCGCAAATCAGTAGTACGGTACGAGAATGGTTGGATGGCACCATGGCATATTGGCGCTCATGTTTCAGAAATCTAAACAATATATCCATAATTCGTATATGAAAAGCAGAAAATCTTGTTCTGAAACAAGACGAAAATTTTGAATCAAGTTTCCAAGAAGACCTGTGCCTAATGCCAGTACAATTAGGAGGCTCGCTAAACGATTCAAGGAAACAGGCTCCGTAATTAATAAAAGAGTTGACAGACATTCTTTCATCAAAATATGTCAGGTGTATACTATGTGTGTTACAAGAGAGGGAGGACATTTTCAGCATCGCCTATGGGCTCTGTGAGTACACATTATTGAACATGTTTGCTAAAAGTGTGATAGTGGGCGCCGACCGCCGGCTGGACCGGGTGCGCGCGTCCGCGATCTGCCTTATCTCTGAATGAAGCCGCTGACTGCGAGCAGGTCAGTGGCGCTAGGGTACGCGGTGCTCGCTGACTTGTCCAAACGTTAAGCATAATCACTAAACGAGGCCATACCGCCTGATAGGAATGTCAGACGGATTGCTGAACAAACGGAAGCTGAATCACACACCATGTGTCACACAACTTGTCAAAAAAAAAAAAAAAAAACAATGTCAGAAAGGTTCTGATAGCTAAGGTACACCTTTGACAACAACTAACAAAACTTGACTATATCTTCCACAACAAAATATGCTGTTAATAGGGTGTATGGTTACCACTAACGGCCACACATGCTTCGCAGCGACGTTGCATGCTCTCTATCAGATGGTCAAAGAGCTCTTGTGGCAGTGGATCTCATTCCTCCTAAAGGGCAATGCGAAGGTCTTGGAGGGTCCTTGGTCGAGGCTGACGAGATGCAATTCGCCTTCCCAATGCATCCCAGGCATGTTCTATAGGATTCAGATCTGCAGACCTCTCTGGCCAGTCCATGCGATGAATGTCTTCCCCAGCCAGAAATTCGTCCACCAGAGCAGCACGGTGCGGTTGGGCATTATCGTCCATTAAGAGGAAGTCTGGACCAACCGCACCTCTGAAGGGTCGAACATGTGGTCTCAGTACCTCATCCATGCATCTCCGAGCGTTCACAGTGTTCCTCGGACCACCCATGAAGATGTGCAGGTCCGTACGGCCATTCAACATGACGCCACCACCACCATACTGGCCCCGTTCCACGATGTTCCTGTGGTTGTATCGGCTACCCGGTTCTCTCCAGATTAGTGTGCGACGGAAATCGTTTTGCAAACTGAAGCGGGATTCACCTGTGAAGAGCACATGCCTCAATTCATCCATGGGCCAGTTTCGACGTTGACGTCTCCACAGTAAACGGGCCCGTCTCTGTGCTGGAGTGAGCGGGACGAACACCGCCGGACGTCTGGCAAACTGTCCTGCTGTTCCGAGCCTCCGGTACACAGTTTGGCGGGAAACGGCATCCCCTGAGACAGCTGCAAGCTCCGCCGATAATTGTCTTGCAGATGCACTCCAATTTCGTCGGGCGGTTAAAGCCAGATATCGGTCCTGCTGTGGGGTGGTTACTCTTCGTCGACCTGGTAGCCTACTGGCCTACGACTAACATCTCCTGTGTCTCGAAATCGTCTCCAAAGCCTGGAAAAGACACTTTGTGGCACATTCAAAGATACGGCGACTTCGGTATGTGTCTGGCCTGCCTCCAGGCGGCCGAGTATTCTACCCTGCGAAACGGGGTCCAAATGGCGTCGTTGTGCCATTATGTTGTCACGTTCACCACGAGGCTACACTCCGAACACTATAACAGGGCAAACACGACTGAGGGAATATGGGGCGCAGGCACTGGCTGTGTTTACGCCACTAGTCAAAGCAAGGAATACTCCTTTCCTACACAGAGCGAACACGTAAGGTTGGTAGGTGCATATGTCGTGCTATTTGCGGTATTTCCTGTTGCCCTGCATATTCGTAACTTATGCTTAACTTTTGGGCACAAGTGTAGTATGAATACGCGCCGCTGTTCCCGACTAGAAGGAGAAAATACAGTGGCATTATCGTCAGAAGGTCACCGTGAAATCACTAGAGCAAGTGTGGAGCTGTGTGACCATGTCATATGACCCTCCTCAATTGTAAATGGGTAAGGATTTCTGAAATAAACCGAAATTTTTCGAACAATTAATGAAAAATAGAAGTCGAGCAACGGACTCGAGACAAGCTGCTCAAATGACAGAAGGGAGACTGAATAGGTGTCCAAGAATAGGACCGGATATGTTGAATGACTTACTCTTTCTTAGGAGTGATCTCCAGGCGTTATGATTATCGATTTTAAAAAACGTGTATTTATAGAAGTACTGTATTTACAAGTTGATGTATTTACATTTCTTTCAAAACGATGATTAAGAAACGTATAACAGTGATACCTTGTACATCCTGCGACAGAACTGGAATGTGGTAGCTTTTTCATTTTGTGATGGAAAGTTTATGAATCATGTTATAAAAATAAAAAATAAAACTGGAAGATCGTATAGAGCGTTCAAATCTCATTTTTAGCCAATTTCATCATATGAAATATAGGCTCATCAGGTCACCTATTGTCCGTGTGTGTGTGCGTATGTATTTTTCCCGTAATCTAATCTAAACGGCAGGAGCGATTGCAATGAAACTTGGTAAGGTCTCCTTACTACCTCGTATGACCTCGACCGCGTCTTTCAAATTTTAATAAGTTACACCAATCCAACAAGCAAAATATTTCCGAAACTGTTACTGCTACCAATCTGAAATTTTGTGTGGTGAGAAAGAATTCTACGGTACGTTCACCTATGTAACTTAAAAGAAACTGATAAGAACAAATACAACATGGTGACGAAGCGAAGTTCAAATATTTAAATAGGGGTTTCTCGCGACTTAAGGGGAGTACGTACTGCCTATGCTATTTTTCTCATTTATAGGTACGCTCAGCTTAAAAGCCCTTTGTCCTACATATTTAAAACTTTGTAGTATTGATGTACAGAGCTTCTGCTATTCATTGATCGCTTTTGATTTTGGATTAAATGCATAGTTATTTTTGCGGGATTATTTTTTCAAACTTCAAAAGATACATTAAACATTTGGGGAATTAATTTATTTCCTGTCCCCATCTATTAACATATCAAAAAGAAATTAGCTGGTTTTAATAGGTCAGGTATAGATAGATGTATCACAGATTTCTATCTTATATAGTTTTTTTAACTGAGCGTACCTAAAGAAAAAGAAAACGAAATCTGAGAAAATTAACATTAAAGATTAACTCATAAAAATCTTACTTGAGATCTAGGTTAGAACCACCTCATTTTCAGTTATAGCCTCCTGAGTGGCTTCCTTCATGCTGCGTTAACTGACTTTCTCTACTGCCTCACTAATAATGTCTGTGAACCTATGAAATCTGGTAGGAGGACTAGGCAAATTCATTATAGTACATAGCATGTCACTTGACCTGAGGCCATACACAAATCGATGTCCACCGTTCACATATTTTGAGGTGGAAATCTCGGTTTCTTTTCCACAACTTTCACATGAAAGAACTATGATGCAATCGAGGCCCTTACGAAATGCTGCCTTTTCAACAATGTCACACAGTCAATAGTTTTACGAAATTTGCACTCCACAAACGATTTCACAGCAGAACACAATAGTTGAACGTGTATAACCTGGTATCCTGCTGAAATGTTGCTCACTATTTTCACCAGTAAATCCGCTACCTGAATCATACTCCTTATATACCTATACATTTTCAGAAGCTGCCAGCTTTCTATGACACGAACTGATAGGAGAACTAATTGAACCTGCCTCACTGTTTGAGGTTATGGGAGTGGCGGGAAAATACTCACTGCTCGTAATAGCAACAGTGCCAACCTTCTCTGTCTGCAAGCATGTCGTCTTGTTACTAAACTGATTCCCACGGCACTTACTTCCGTCGAACTTCTTTATTCTGAGCATGTTGGAAATAAACACTTGGAATAGGCCTGACCGTAACAATATCTCACAACATGCACCAAACTACTCAAACATAAACAATCACAGCTGCATCACACGTTGTTGACAGTAGCACCAATCGCTTAGCAACGAATTACCTTCAAAACGAGGGAACGAATACACGTAAATTTCCTCGAAAGTTATCAAAGATGAAAGTCTTGCATGCAGAAGGGGGTGTGGCACTTTAAGATGACAAGTGGCCATGAAATATACAAATTATGGGTACTTGGAATGAGATTTTGCCGAAATAAAAACTGTTGTCGTGTCGTAAACATGTCAAAGAACACCAAAATACTTTAAAACGAAATTCGCAAATTTTTGCGAAAATTGAGGTACGTACTCCCCTTAATGATTCGAGCACAGTGAAACTTGGCACGATAAATCTTCATACAAGGCTTAATATACTACCATTTATTTTATTTCAATTGTTTTCATTAACTCAAGATGGCGACTGCGAGAAATTTTAAAATGTTTTTATTCCATGTGTGCTAATCAAGCGAAGTTATAGTAAAATGAACATCGTAATAATTTACATCTACTAGTACATACTGTAACTCTATGGCCTGCATAGAAAACAATCCAACATGGCGGCCGTGCGAAATATTTCACCCTTTCAATATCAACGAATCTATTACACCAATCAAACTGAAATTTGGCATGCTGATAAGAGGCCATTAAGATATGTTCACTCATGTAACTTGCAATAACCTGATGAGCACAAGACCAACACGGCGGCCACACGAAAATTAAATAATTAAATAGGCTTTCCTCGAGACTTAATTATCTGAACGCAGTGAAACTTGGCACGGTAAATATTTACAATAAAACGAGGAACATCCAGAAATTAAGTTTCCCTTGTTTTTTCTTATAAAGTAAACCTATTAAGCGGAAATATGAGCATGCGCAACAGATTTTCTGTCTCCCGCCGCCTGCAAGGTTCGGTCTGTAATAAAGTTTTTTTTAATGGTCAAAACATAACGCCGATTGTGGAATGCTTAAGTGAGGTGTTGTGCTGGTCCATTACGATCCATTGCAATCCTCATACGGCTCGGCGCACAGCAACTTTTCTGCAGGATTCCGGCTGGGAACTGTTTGATCATCCACCGTACAGTCCTGAACTTGCTCCCAGCGATTTCCATCTTTTCTTGCCCCTCAAGAAATATCTATACTCCGGTCAGCATTGTCAAACCGAAGAAGACTGAAGACGAACGTCACACGCTGGTTCCATTCCCAGGCGGCAGACTTCTAAGACACAGTAATACAAAAGTTGATCTCACGAAATGACAGGCGTCTCAATATTTGGTGGTGATTAAGTCGAAAAATAGCTCAAACATTGCTGTATCAGGTGCCAGTAATGCCTTTCATGTAACTACGTTTTTATTTTATTAAAAAAAAAACAGGGAAGTTTAATTTAATTTAATTTCTGTGAGAAATTCAAAATGACGGGTGTGTGATATTTTAAAATCACGTTTTTATTTCCTGTGCCCTAAATAAAGCGATGGAAATGAAAAAAAGAAGCTTGCAGTTTTACGTTACCGTTAATCTTGCGAGCAAGAGCCATGGAACCCCCTTATCGTGGAATTCGAACCACAGGACATGGCATTTCACTTAGAAAATCTCACATACATTGACCCGGAATCGAACCTGGTCCACGTTCGTGAGAGTCAAACAGCTTGACCGCTACGCCCCACACCAAATCAAAATGAAAGCTTGTATAATAAACCAGCATTATAATTTTCATCTGCTGGCATATAATTTTACGGCCTACATATAAAACATGGCGGTCATCTATATCTATACTAATATAATAAAGCTGAAGAGTCTGTGTGTTTGTTTGTGTGTTTAAACGCGCTAATCTCTGTAACTACCAGTCGGATTCGAAAAATTCCTTTTGTATATGATAGCCAGATTCGAGAGGAATAGTTTAGGCTATGTAGCATTATGCTACACCTCTCAGGTAACCATAAAGATTGATTTTTGTTCAGCAAGTCGGAAGAACAAGCGCTCCCGGATAGCTCCAATAATACCCAAGTATATTGTTGCCTGGTAATGCGGCTGCATCACGTCGCCCCTACTAGTGTTCTGGTGCAGAATTGCGAGTTGCTTATAAATTGCAGTCACGGGGAGTAATTCGTGCAAAAAGATTTCTTAGGCCCTTTAAAACAGTTAACATCATGACAATAGTATGCCTCTGTATAAGGGCGATGGTGTTGGTGCAGTATACTGAGGTTATCAGCTGCAATAAGTGTTGGTGCTTTCCGATCCTTATCCTTGAGCGCTCCAGTTCTATTGTAGTACTCATTATCATCCAAAAAAACAAATAAATCCACCGGGCGAAGCCGGGCACTACTGCTAGTATGAAATATTTCACAAGTTGTCAATATCTCTGAATCCATCACAGCATTCAAACTGAAATTTCGCTTAGCGATAGAGGACTAATGACTAAGTACATATATGTGACTTTCAAAAACCTGACAAACAAAAAAACAACATAGCGGCTTCACGATTTTTAAATATTTAAAATTACATTTCTGGCGATCTAATCAACCGAGAGTGGTGAAACTAATGCTATCTTATGGCACCAAATTCTGTAACTTACTCTTTGTAAATAATAGAAGCTGAGCATTTGGTTTTTCATAAACTTAGCTCCTGTATCTCGTTACAGTATGATGCCATCTCGCAGGAGGAATCGTAATTACCAATACTTATGGTAGTGGTGGTGAAGATTGTTTTAAGGGTGCAACACCGAGGTTATATACCCCGATTTTCTATTTCAGTTATCGTAAATTATAGATTATACGCATGTTCATTTCTGAAGGGACACACATATTACTTATATTCTAATGAACTGGTCCCTCGGTAAGTTGATAAACCATTACCATGAACGAATATTCAGGTACACGATTCCTTAATGGTTTATTCAGGTAGTAGTGCAGCAGCAGTGACTTGAAATGGTGGCTCTTTTCTGTCTCCCGCCGTTAAGGACAAGAGAGAGAAACTGGTATTCAGAAAGGTGTAAGGCAAGGCTGCAACTTATCACCCATACTTTTCAATCTTTACATTGGACAAGCAATGCAGGAAATTCGAGAAAAATTGAAAGATTCAAGGAGGAATAATTTCAACTCTGAGATTTGCCGATGACATAGTCATCTTGGCCGACACGCCTGAGGATTTGAGATGAGTTTTTGAATGGTATGGACTCCGTCTTGAGGAAATAATTCATGATGATAATTAATAAATATAAATCAAAATAATATTGGAATGCAGCCGAAATAATCAGAAATCTCTATGGACATCAAATTGGCAGGTGAAAAACTGAAGGAAGTAGGAGACTTATGTTACTTAGGAAGCAAAATAACCAGTGATGGTCAAAGCAAAGAGGATATAAAAATAGGTTAGCTCAGGCAAGGAATGCATTTCTACAGAAAAGGAATCTGTTGACATCGAATATAGATTTAGGCATTAGGAAGTCATTTTTGAAGGCCTTTGTCTGGAGCGTGGCACTCTATGGAAGTGAAACTTGGACTATTGGTGCAGCAGAAAAGAGGAGAATTGAAGCGTTTGAAATGTGGTGTTACAGGAGAATGATGAAGATCAGATGGGTAGATAGGGTGACAAACGATGAGGTATTAAGACGAGTGGGAGAGGAGAGATGTTTCTGGCGACTGCTAATGATGAGAAGAGATAGGTTGGTAGGACACATACTAAGACACCCAGGAATAGCAAGCTTAGTTATGGAAGGAAGGGTCGAGGACAAGAACTGTAGGGGTAGATCAAGGTGAGAATATGTCAAACAGATTGCCTCGGATGTAGGGTGTGGTAGCTATGTATAGATGAAATGATTAGCTCAGGACAGTGAGTCATGGAGTTCTGCATCAAACCAGTCAAAAGACTGAAGACTCAAACAACAACAGATAAGCCTCATCATATAAATTTCGGCAAATATTTTCCAGTGCTGGGGGTGTGCTGATGTGAGTTATCTTGAGTAAGGTTGAAAGTTTTGATTTAAGATCAAAATGAAAGCTTGTATAATAAATCAGGATTATAATTTTCATCTGCTGGCATATAATTCTACGGCCTACATATAAAACATGGTAAGACCATTTACTTGAACATAAAGGGTGAATGGTTGAACAGTTAGCAGTGGATGAACAGCATCAATTTAGGTCAAGTTGATAAGGTTCAGTAGGAAGGCAAACCTGAACATGAAACGGGCCTTGTGCCAAGATGCCGTTAAGACATAGTAGGAAGACAAACCTGAACATGAAAGGGTCGTCCCCCAGGGGCTCACATCTAGTGGGACGTGGGTTGGCAACCACGGGACCCTAGCTGAGTCCGGCATTGCTGCCACTTACTTGCGCCGGGCTCCTCTCAGTCTTCTTTCCTGTCGACCTCCCTTGGTCAACTCTTGTTCTTTTCCGACCCCGACGGTATTAGGGTATCCCGCCTTAATTGGCCCTTTCAATGTAGGAGCAGGACATTTCAGTGAGTATTTTGAATTTCAATTCCATTTTGTAAGAATTTTCAACCTAAACCGCATTTTGCAAGCATTTTCAATCTAAATTGCATTTTGTATGGTGGGCATTTTGTAAGTATTTTGATTGCCAATTGCATTTTGTGAGTATTTTGAATCTAAATTACATTTTGTAAGTATTTTCAAACTAAATTGCATTTTGTAAGTATTGTCAATCCAAGTGAGTAGTTTGAATCTACCATGCATTTTGTAAGCATTTTCAATTTCAATTGCATTTTGTGAGTATTTTGAATTTCAATTGCACTTTGAATCTGAACCGGCCTTTTCCATTCTAAATTGCATTGTGAATTTTCAATTTCAATTGCATTTTGTACGTATTTTGAACCTCAATTGCATATTTTATGTATTTTCAATCTCATTTGCATTTTGTAAGTATTTTGACTTTCAATTGCTTTTTGTAAGTATTTCGACTCTACATTGCATTTTGTACGTATTTTAAACCTAACCTACATTTTGTGCATATTTTACGTTCTATTCCTTCTATGAGTATTTTCCTTCTACATTACCTTTTGTAAGTATTTCCACTCTCCATTTTGTGAATCGTTTCCATCTGAGTTCCAGTTTGAAGTATTTTCAGTCTCACTTAATTTTTGTTATGATTTTCATTTCATTGTCATTTTCGCTATCACCTAGACCATTAGGGACCGATAACCTAGATGTTATGCCCCTTAAAACAACAATTATCATCATCAATCATCAACATGAAACGGGCCTTGTGCCAAGATGCCGTAAGACATCTCCTGTAGTTGAAGAGTCTTACGGCATCTTGGCACAAGGCCCGTTTCATGTTCAGGTTTGCCTTCCTACTGAACCTAGCAACTTTATCTAAAGGGAAACTGTTTATCCACTGGTAACCGTTCAACCATAGGTGCAGTCGCCCTAGTATTTGTCTGATAAACCTGTGTTGTTGTGGCGTCTGTACTAGAGTGTGTAATTGTAATTCAGGTGAAGATTCGGAAGGAGACGGCCGTGGCTTTAAATTAGGAACCATCCTGGCAATGCCTGGAGCAGAATTGGGAAACCACAGAAAACCACTTCGAGGTTGGCTAATGTACGAATCGAACCCACCTCTTCTCAGTTTTGTCTCACAAGGCTGAGTGAACCCCGTTCCGGTCCTCAGATCAGTATTAAATTTCTTGGCAGAGCCAGGATTCGAACCCGGAACTCCGGGATGACAGCCAAGAATGCTAGCCGCCACACCAGGAGGTGGACTATAAAAGAATGTTAGTGAAATATGTTTGCATTTGACGTTAATTAACTTGGGAATTATTTGAGCGTTTGAAGGGGATACACAAGGCCCTGTGAAGCAAAAGTGAGAAGAGGTAGCGTTCGATTCCCGCCTCAGCCATCCTAGTGTACTTTTCCATGGCTTCACATTTGTAGGCCTACTTCAGGCAACTGCAGGGATGGTTTCTCCATAAGTCCACGGCCACCTCCTTCTCAACCATAGCCTCAATAACAAATACACAAATTCTACACGGCTAATGACCATATGAAACAACAACGACAGCAACAAGAAGTGCACTTCCGTGTATGATATTTTGTCAGATAATTATGGAGCAGTTAGCAAGTTTCTGCAAAAAGTTACGAGGAAAGGCGGCAAAAAGTTACGAGGAAAGGCGAACAACTATGAAATATTTCGGGGATACAAATATATTTTGGCCTTCGTAGCCTTCAAAAGAAACAAAAATATCTGAGTTCAGTCCTAAGGTTGGTTTGATGCTAATCTCCAGAGACCTGAGCTTACAGTTTAATTTCTCCATAGTTACCAGGTAAACTATAGAACATATTTTAACCTAGGCCTCACGGGCACTTTTTTCTTTTTGGCCTTAATTATCTAAAGCAGTAAACGTCCGACAGAAGTATTAATACTATTTTAAACGCAGAAATAATGTAGCTAAATACTGATGTAACTCAATTCGATATCGTAACTCGAGTATCCGCTATTTTAGTTCTTTGCTGAATTCCCTTCTGTAGGTTAATTGCCAGTGCAAAATTAATATATATCTCTTTTCCGCACATCAACAATCAAGAACACAAATACTGTCTGAATCTATGGATTCCTGTACGAAGAACATGAATCGTATACACGAACTGCAAATTATATCGGCCGTCCAAGGGAATTGAACCAGGGACGTTTCCCTATGATTTAAACCTACAGGACTGATCCAGTCAGACAAGGTGTGGCAAAGGAAGTGCCTGTGGTTTATTAGGAAGCCAGATGGGGAGTGGAAAACCACGGGATGGCGAATGCGAGATTTGAACGCAGCTACCTCGCAAATTCCGAATTCAATTGCCAGATTCCTCATTCAGCGAGTTGATAATAATTATGATCGGTACAATTAGAGCACGCGCACACCGGGGGACAGTTTTGTCCCTGTCTACCGCTGCGCAGGACAGCTGAAGGACAAGACTGTTTTGTCGCAGTACCTGCGCACACTAGGGACATTTTGTCGCGGAACAGTTTTGTCCCTGTCTACCGCTGCGCGCGACAGCTCATGGACACGACTGTTTTGTCGCAATACCTGCACACACTATGAACAGTTTAGCTGCGGTGTTCGCTTGGGTTTCTTTATTTGTTGTTAATTCATTTGAGAAGCTTGGGACATCTTGATCATCATCTCCGTGTAGTTTGATGTGTGTTGAACTTGTCTGATAAACTGTATTATGTGACGATGACTGTTGCAGTGCGTGTAAGGCCGGTTTTAAGGTAATGGGACCAGTAGATGGCACTTACATAGCTAATGCAATTTGTTAAGCTTGTAAAAGAAGTTATAATGTATTTGGATTAATAGTCCCCGAGTATGATTCTAGAGTGCAGCACACAAAATAAAATGAAACGTTGTAGTACATTCTATGAGTTTCCAAAGAACTTCTATAGGCAGCTGTGGGAGCATTAGATGTAAAATGGCGTCAGCTATAAGCTGCTCTTAACGAAGAGGTTAGAATACAGGTATGTTACTTGTCAGAGTTATGCTTTATCGTGGCTAAGAGAATATTTTTTACCAAATCGACACTTTGGGGGAGTTTAATATTACCATATTAAGAAGGTATAACTTGGATTGAAATAATATATTGTTAATGCCATCTACTGGTTCATAACATAGCTAGTGGACTAGTAGTTGGCAGGGTATGCCATCTTCCCAACCCTTCCACAAAACTTCGTGGATCGAATAGTTGGCATGTCAACCTGAATGTGCATACTTTATTGTCATGGCTTGTTCTACTCAATACAGTTGTTGATTTTGACTTGTAAATGGTAAATTAAGTTGTAATAGAATAAAGGACATGGAATGCTGCTTTAATGATTCCGTGAATAAAGATAATGACTGTTGACTTAAGCCAAAATGAACAGTTTATAATATTAAATTTAGCTTCATAGATGCCTAAAATTCATTTTAATTTTATAGCTCAGTTAAGCTATAAATTATGAAACCTTGGTACCGTATGTTTTATTTGTTAGCAAGTTAAACTCTGAGCAAAACATCGTTCTTTATTTTCAGGGCACTGAATCTATCTTATCATACCTGCTAAGGGGAAAGGATCTCTGTTTAAATACTCTGAGGCTATGCAGAATGCCATCGAAGCTGTTAGAAATGGCACATCATATGCCACAGCAGCCACTAAATTTGGAGTTCCACGTGCAACATTGATGAACATTTGCAAGAAAGGCAAGAGTGAACTGTCACCTTTCAGAAGAAAAATGGGCCCACCAAGTGTTCTAAATGAAGAACATAGGCTGATTGACTGGATAGTGAAAATGGGAAAAGCTGGTTTCCCCATAACAAAAAACGAACTTTTAGTTAGCGTGCAACGATTAGTACACGAGCTAAGGCGTGACAATCCTTTCACAAATGGTAAACCTAGCAAATCCTGGTACAAAGCTTTCATGAAAAGACACCAGTTTATGAAGGATACCTTCAGATATTTCATCTAGTGTCACTGAGGAAGATCAACCAATGGCTGGACGACTTGTGAAACATTCTACGAGTATGTTACGAATTTATTTCATCCTTGGCTTCTGAAGGAGGAGATTCCTCTCCCAAATTTGTTTTTTGTAGATGGACATAGATCACATATGTCCCTGCACTTGAGCAAGATTTGTGAAGAAAACGGCATATCTTGGTTGCTCTGTTCCCTAATGCAACGCATCTAATCCAACCAATGGACGTAGCTGTGTTTAGGACTTTGAAAAGTGCTTGGCGAGAGAAGACCAATGAATTTCGACACAACAGGCAAGACATCATACTCAAGAAGAGACATTCTGCACCTCAACTCCAAGAGGCTATAATAGCATTTGTGACGCCACAAGTAGTCAAAAGTGGATTTAAAAAGTGCGGTTTGTAAAAACGCAGTTGATTTTTCAAAGATCCCTTCCACAGAAAGGGAGGAAGAGGTCCCAGTTTTTCGGCAGCACGACAGTATGTGACATGAATACCAAGTAGCCGTAAAAGTAATTGAAAAGAAATTGGTGAAAGTAAAATTGGCTATTTTAAACAGAAAAACAACTGTGGGGACTGGATAGAAGAAATTAAAGACGACGACAGAAGCTTATTTTTATTGTGGAGGAAGTTGCAGGAAATTGTTGAAATCCGCCCCCCTCCCTCGATGAACAGCCCATTAATAATTGATGAGCAAGTACCAGTTATTACTGCTGTATCACATGCTGACATGAATCATGTCACTGTTCTAGCAGTTGCAAATGAAGACACACCACATATGCATGAAAATAAACTGTCTTTCTCAGGAGGTTCTCTTTCAATACAATCACCAACTCAAGGATCATCCAATGTTCAACCCACTCCTTCAACATCAACAAACCAAACTGAAAATCCACCAATTGCTCCAAGAACGCCACCTTCATTTGAGGACAAAAGGTGTCATACAAATACAGCTGGTTCGGGAAGTTCCACAACCAATATCCCTTCCCCTTTCAAACGAGCGTTATTTTACCCAAAGAAATGCCTTCAGCAATGCAAAAAAAAGAAGGAAAAGGTTCCAAGTGTTGTGGTATCTAGAGATTGGCAATTGTTCCAGGAAAGAAAGAAAGAAAGAAAGAAGCAAAGGATGAAGCTGACAGATTGGAAGAAGAAAGAGCAAAGTTGAGAGAAGAAAGAATGAAGAAAAAATGTGCTGAATTGGCGATGAAAAAAGCAAATAAGAGAATTAAGTTATCTAAAATGCCAGACTACCAGTGAATCAGAAGATGTTTCGACGAGTGACACAGTCAATTTACGCAAGGGGGCTTATGTGATATGTGATTACGAGGGGGAATATTTTCCTGGCATTATTTTGAAGTTAGAATAAAATCGGGCATATGTTAAAGTAATGGCTGTGGCAGGCATCAAGGCATGGAAGAGGCCAAAAATTGACGATGTTTGTTGGTACGAGTATGAAAAGGAAGACATAAAGGAATAAATTTCAAGCCCCAAATTGAACACTAATAGAGGTCACTATCGAGTACCAGAAATTAATAAATACAGGAACTTTTGAAGATATTCACATAAACTTGCATGCAGTATTGGCTTAACTTATGTTTGCTTTATTTAATGATTTAATGTTCTGTTTATCAATAATGCAAAGTTTGTAGGGGAGTAATATTTCATAGACAAACTGTTAACTACTGGTGGTGTCATGTGTCAGCTACCGATGCAAGGGATAAAGACAGATCTCATCTACTGGTGACTTGACATGATTTTACTGTTACATATTATAATTAGGAAAGAACATATGTATATCATCCATTAGATTGGTATGTAAAAACAATTAAAATAAATCCATTTATAATTGGTTTAATAGTTTACCAAGTTTAAGACTAAATATGAATATTTGTGTCTGAAATTTCCCTTAAAGTGCCATCTACTGGTCCTATTTACACTATGAAAGACATTTGTCAAAAATCTTTGATAAAAGATATGACAGTGTAATTGGGAAATCTTTTATAAAAGGTGGTTTTATAAAATTTATTTTATAAAATGCATGAATATCATGCTATCTTTGATACAAGATTCAAACCAAAATGGCGGATCATGACAGCTGGAATATTACCACAACAAAGATGATCATATCAGAGTGTGAAATGCATAATATGTTACATGAAATGAAAATCCACAGCCTGCTTCCAGTCTCCGACCGGGTCAGGAATGGAATGAATGGAGCCCCTATCTAGCGGCGAGGATATGAACTGTGCCGGCTGCCGAGGCCTGACGCACTCCTCTGGGGCAATGATTAAATGAATGACAGATGAAATGAAATGATAGTGGAGAGTGTTGCTGGAATGAAATTTTGACAGGGAAAACCGGAGTACCCGGAGAAAAACCTGTCTGCCTCCGTTTTGTCCAGCACAGATCTCACTTGGAGTGACCGGGATTTGAACCACGGAACCAGCGGTGAGAGGCCGGCGTGCTGCCGCCTAAGCCACGGAGGCTTAATATGTTACATAATGTTACATAATGAATGGTATACAATGTCAAACATAAATAACAGATAGAAAGTGTAGTTAATAATCGCCGAGGCTATTAGCACTACACTTAAAGGACGCGCATTTCAGGATATAAAGAGCAATTGAAAATCCACAGCCTGCTTCTAGTCGACCGACCGGGTCAGGGAATGGAATGAATGAATGAAGCCCCCACCTAGCGGCGAGGATATGAACAGTGCCGGCTGCCGAAACCTGTCGCACTCCTCTGGGGAAATGAGTAAATGAATGACAGATGAAATTAAATAACAGTGGAGAGCGTTGCTGGAATGAAATTGTGACAGGGAAAACCGGAGTACCCGGAGAAAAACCAGTCTGCCTCCGCTTTGTCCAGCACAAATCTCATATGGAGTGACCGGAATTTGAACCACGGACCCAGCGGTGAGAGGCCGGCGTGCTTCCGCCTAAGCCACGGAGGATCACATAAAGAGGAATTAAATAGTTGAATAGGCTGAAATAAGCTGTGAATAGTAGTGTATTTTATGTAATAATATTTGTATTATAATTAGTCAATTTCAGTTATGGTATTACAAGAGAGTGTAAATAAGCACTTTATCTTTACCGGTAGGGGCCGATAACCTAGATGGTAGGCCCCTTAAAACAACAATTATCATCATCATCATTATCTTTACCGGTAGGTTATACATGTAACCAACCATGACAATCAAGTATCTAGTTGGCGGAATGAGTGGGGCACTCGACTCCAGTACGAGTACCTGCGATCGAATCCCACCTCATGCGTATTTTTTACTTAGTATGTTTCAATTTTCTTTGCTCGGGCAGTGGTTGTTTCGAATGTCACTATCATTCTTTCATCATAATGATTAATATTTAAATATTAATGTAATATTGAAGTCCTCGTACTGCAGCTCGTTCACTAAGATTCTACTCGTATAAATATACACTGACCGGCAAAAAAAAGTGGAACACTTTAATTTTTATGTAATTTCTTAATTTATTCCACTAAAATGTATCGGTTTTCCAATATTTGCATTATTAATGTAAATTTTAGATGGTTGGCAACAGAAAATACCGAAACATGTTTTACAACACGTTTTAACTCACAAATTTCGTTACATTTTGCAAATCTTACAATTTTCTATTTGGGCTAGTGTTTATCAAACGTATTGCCAAACAAAACAGTATTAATGTTTGCACTGCACTGCACGAGAACACTGGTCACTAAAAACGAGTGTTTCCACCCGTAGCGTCTATGCGCTTGTAAACGCTCAGGCATACTGTTCACAACTCGTCGAATGGCATCTGCCGGGATGCGATCCCATTCCTCCAGCAGCGATGTTCTCAGTTGTGCCAAGGTGGTGTGGTCACGCTGTCTGACGTTCCTTACAAGCATATCCCATACATGTGCGATGGGGTTCAAGTCAGGACTACGAGCTGGCCAGTCCAGGGTTTGAATCTCCACTTCCTGCAGATATTGTACAACACAGCGAGCAGTATGAGGGCGGGCATTATCCTGCATCAGCATGAAATTCTGACCAATGAAAGGCGCAAAGGGCATCACATGGTTCATCAGGATCTCTTCGATGTATCTCTGGGAATTGAGCGTCCCGTGATCGATGCACACCAACTCAGTGCGGGCCATAACGTTGATGCCACCCCACACCATAACTGAGCCACCTCCAAATGGAGTCCTGGAGGAGAAAGCAACAGTGCTGTACCTCTCCCCGTGCCTTCACCACACTCTTTCTCTTCCATCAGGAGATCTAAGGTTAAAGGGACTCGTCAGTGAAGAGAACAGAGGCCCACTGCTCGTGGGTCCATCCCAGATGCTGCCTTGCGAAGCGGAGACGCGCCTCTCTGTGATGTCGTTCGAGTGTGGGTCCACGTGCAGGTCTCCTGGACGAAAGATGAGCTTCTTCAAACCTTCTTCTTACTGTTCGCTCACTCACTCTCACATTTCTGACATTTTCCAGTTGATTTCGTGCCTGGACTGCTGAGGTATGGCGATCACGCAGATCTTGGAGGGTGAGAAATCTGTCATCCCTGGCACTTGTGCTTCTTCTACGGCCTGACCCTCGTCTCCTGTCGTATGTTTGGAGCTCTCTGTATCGTTGCACTGCTCGATGTATGCTACCGAGAGATGATCCAATGACCTCAGCAACATAACGGAAGCTGCGGCCATCCTCCACCAATGCAACTGCCTGTGCAGCTTCTTCACGGCTAAGAGGCATGTTTTAGTGTGAACTGCAAATGGATAACTTGCTAAAATGTGTGACAATGGTTCACACGTGTTCAACAAATGCCAGTTGTTATCCCTAGAACAACAATAAGCGAACGGCAACACTCATAAATCTTAAACGCTTACAATCCGCTTCCCGCCATAAAACCATTAAGATAAGCTCATTGAAGATTGGGGGGTAATTGGTGGTAATAAACCACCCTAAGAAATGTCATATTATCAATTTCTATTCACGGATGTTTCAGATGTTTGTACTAATGCATGAAAAGCTTTTAAAATGTGATTAAATATTGTTCATGGCTAGTTTTATGCTATTTATATTACTTTTTTTAACTGTTCCACTTTTTTTGCCGGTCAGTGTATTTCTTGTCACGTGTGCGACCCATGGTTTAACCCATAGCACTTTAGCTTATCTTACCGTTTCTTTTACATACCAGTATTGCCATTAGAGAATTTCAACTATCGTAATACAGTGAAGTGAACAAGGAACAGTCCTTCATCCATTGTTGCTGAACTATGATAAAATATTTGATGTAGCGTAATGGTGTGATTATTGCCTTGTATAACTTCTATGAAAATTCAGTTAAATATTGTAAATATTTTAAATATAATTTAATATCCCATGTTATTCTTGTGTTTCTGAGGTTTTTGAAAGTCCTCTAGCACCATACAAATTTCAGTTTGATTGCCGTAATAGCTTCGGAGATATTGAAAACTGGTTAAATATTTTTCATGTTCAATTTATTGTTTTATATGTAGGCCATATAATTATATACCAGAAAATGAAGATTATTATGGTACTTCAATATAAAAACTTTCACTTTGATTACTTGATACGTGATTTTTAAGTAACGCACAGTTATCATTTTCAATTTCTCGCAAAAATCGGAATTAAATTAGACATATTACGCATCGATTAAAGATTTACTGTACCATGTTTCACTGTTGTTGGATAATTATGTAGAGAGGAATGCCCACATAAATATTCGCGTGGCCGCCATTTTGGTTTTATGATCGTCAGGTTATTGAAAGTCACTATGTTGTTATTTTAATAGCGTCTATCGCCATACAAAATTTCAGATTGATTGCTGTAATAGATTCGTATATGTGGAGAACAGGCGAAATGTTTCTCATGTCTGCCATGTTGGAATGTTTTATATGTAGGCCGTTGAGTCATATACCAGAAGATGAAGATTATTACAGTGGTTCATTATACAAACTTTGACTTCGATCACTTGATTATTACACAAGAATTAAAACATGTTTTTAAAATTTAGCCCAGCCGCTATGTTGAATTTCTCTAAACAATTCAAATAAGCTAGAATCCTGTAGCCTTGAATAAAGATTTATCATAGCACGCTTCATTGCGCTCGAATAATTAAACCCCATGAAAAATGTACTTTTAATATTTGAACTTCGCGTCGCTGCCATGTTGGTATTATATTTATCAGATTTTGAAAGTAACATACTGTAGGCGAATTCACTAGTGTGTCCTCTATCACCCTATCAAATTTGATGTTGATATCGGTATTAGTTTCGGAGATATGGAATGCCGGACAAATATCTCGCGCGGCTGGCATGTTGGACTGGTGACACTTATTAATGTATGAAAGGCAAGGTCGAGGTCGGACGCGGCAGTAGTAAGTCCTTATTACCACGTTTTATTGAAACCGTTCAATCCGTTGATTTTTTTAGGGGACACATGCTCATGCAGTACTCACACATACACCCACACATGGACAAAAGGTGATCTCATAAGCCTATACTTCATGAATGAAAATGGGCTTAAAGTTATACCAAAGCAACTGCTTCTCCTGTCCACTGGATGTCTGACTATGTGCAGAAACGGAACATATGGACCCAGATCATGGCCTCCTCAATAGATTTGCGCCACATGAACTGCATAATCGAGATTTAGGTCTGTTGTTTAGAAGGCCGTGGATATGAGTGGTGTGCGACACTTATCCCCAGTGTGCGCACTTTAATGCAATAATGCAGGAGACCGACAGTCCCACGACAAAAATCACGCCAGCTGTTGCGACAGTCCAGACACAGTTTTGTCTCATCCGTGTTTTGTCGCTATAGTGTGCGCATTCCAATACAGTGCAATAGCCCTTCACCATGCGCCAAAACAGTCCCGCGACAAAAAGTCCCCAGTGTGCGCGTGCTTAGTGTTATAAACACATTAATCATATTTTCGCAGATTATATTAATAAAACGCTTAAAAACATTATTGTGAAAACACGTGCTGAAAGACTGAAATTATATCAGAACTTCCTGCGGCCCTCACAAGTGAGCAACAGTAAAGAATAATAATAATAATGTTATTGGTGTTACGTCCGTTTTAAGTACTGCGGCTTTTAGAGTAGTCGGGGTGCCGGATTTTTGTCCCGAAGGGGATCTTTAATGTGCCAGTAAATATATCGACATGGCTCCCACGCATTTGCACACCCTCAAATGCCAGCTGACAGCGCCAGGATCCGATCCTGCAACCTTGGGCACAGCAAGCGAGAACGTTACCGCTGAGCCACGCAGCCAGCCAGTAAAAAGAAAGAGTAAAGATAAACTGTGTAGTGTTAACAAGGGAACCAAAATGGTGGACGAACATGCTGTTGGATCGCGGTGCCAGAGCTTGAGGGAATATTTCAGTCAACCTTGATCCTGGAAAGTATTGCATTTTAGGGGCTTTGCGACAGAGTGGTCCGGTACCTTGGTGTGAGCCTGTCGCATTGTGATGGTAGCGATTTGGATGATGATGATGATGATGATAATTGTTGTTTTAAGGGGCCTAACATCTCGGTTATCGGCCCCTAATGGTCTGGGTGATGGCGAAAATGACAATGAAATGGAAACCAGAACGAAAATTGAAACGGAAAATACTTACAAATAGGAACTCAGATCGGAACTACTCACAAAATGGAGAGCGGTAATACTTACAAAAGGGAATTTAGAAAAGGAATATATTGAAAAATACGCACAAAATGTAGGCTAGGTTCAAAATACGTACAACATGCAATTGAAATTCAAAATACTTACAAAATGCAAATGAGATAGAAAATACGTACAAAATGCAATTGAAATTGGAAATACACAATGCAATTTAGATTGAAAAGGCCGGTGCAGATTCAAAATACTCACAAAGTGCAATTGAAATTGAAAATGCTTACAAAATGTACGGTAGATTCAAAGTATTCATTTGGATTGTAAATACTTAGAAAATGTAATTTAGATTTTAAAAAAGCACAAAATGCAATTGAGAATCAAAATACTTGCAAAATGCCCACCATACAAAAAGCAATTTAGAATTAAATTTCATGCGAAATGCGGTTTAGGTCGAAAATACTTACAAAATGCAATCGAAATTCAAAATACTCACTAAAATGTCCTGTTCCTACATTGAAAGACTTACTAAAAAGCAATTTAGATTGACAATCTTTACAAAATGCAATTGAGGTTGAAAACACTCGCGAAATGCAATTTAGATCGAAAAAAAGACACGGATAGTCAGTCTGAAAGACTGGACTTGATATCATTTTAAATGCTAGCAGCCGAGTACCAAGAAGGCAGTGCGAGAACTGAGTTTCAAAATTCTATTTTGTTTCTTCACTGCCAACTTGATTGTTCTCGCACTGCCTTCTTGACACTCTGTTCTCGCACTGCCTTCTTTGTACTCGGCTGCTACATCGTACTATGACGTCACACACCTCAGTGCATTCTAGGTACATTTCGTCCCGTCACCGTAACGTAACGCCAGACCTCAGCGTAATGACGAAGTCGACAAGATCATTTAAAATGATAAACACTTACAAAATGCAACGTATATTTAAAATACCTACAAAATGTAGTGTAGATGCAAAGACAATCGCTAAAGGGAATTTAGATACACGGGGAGCCAAGTAACAAAAACAGTGCGGGAATCTTAAAGAGAAAAGGAAATATAATGAAAAGAAAACAAGAGGTCGGACTCCTCGAAGGAGAAGGGATCAGGAAAGATGAGACAAGGGCCAATTAAGGCGGGAAAGTGAAAGACTCCCAAGGCCTCGGAAAAGAGCAAGAGTTGACCAATGGAGGTCGACAGGAAAGAAGACGGAGAGGAGCCAGGCACAAGTAAGTGGAAGCAATGCCGGACTCAGCTGGGGTCCCGTGGTCGCCAATCCACGTCCCACTAGATGTGAGACCCTGGGGGAGCGATTTGGATTAAGAGGCGCCCGTGGCCTTAATTTGAGTGCCTTCCCGGCAATTCAATTTCCCGTAGAAGAAGTGAGACACAATGGAAAACCATTTCTAGGATGGCGGTGGGAATGGAAACCATATCTTCCCAGTTCTACCGCACGAGGTGAGAGTATCCCTTTCGAGCCCTCAGATCAGAGTTAAATTGCTTGTTTTCTCATAATAGATAAAATTGCACTTGCGTTAGTTTGAACTTTGAATTTCTAAAGCTACTGTATGCGTCAGGTGAAACACAACAAATTTAGATGATTCAGTTCCGAGATTAAATACATTGCGTGCTTGATGCTTGTATCTATTACGAAGGAACTATTCTGTGGGGCTTATAGATATCTATCTAATACAATTTCGTTCAATGCAACAGGCAACTAGCTTCCTGACAGGCACATCCTACCAATTTAACTGGCCTTCTTAAGTTTTTCTTTAATGATAAATTGTATTTGTATCTAGAACTTTTCGGCTCAATTTATAACATTCCGGTGTTTTGGACTAGTCATATGACCAGCTAAAATGGATGAAATACATAACAGCTCTACCCTATTCGGAACGACAATAGGTAGCCGATAGCTACGCTGGACATCTTCCCGCCCTCTGATCTGCGAGAGAAGAAATGGGGAGACCGTCTGATCCTGATTTTAGTCGACCATGTACTTGGGCATGTGAGAAACTTGTTTGATAACTGATAACCTATGCTATTGTGGCAACTGGATTAATCTGTACTCTCCTAATAAGAGCTAGGATTGGGAACAAGGCAGCCATAACATTGAGCTAGATACCATCCCGGCATTTCTTTGGGAGTTGCAGTGAGGAAACCCCGAACGAATACATACGAGTATGGCTAAGGGTGTAACTCGAATCCAACTTTTCCCAGTAGTCCTCACGAGGCTAAGGTTGACCGGTTCCAGCTCTAATGCCAAGATTTAAATATCCCAATTAAGACCCTGGACGGGGATATGGTTACTATGATTAGTGTGTTTATATTTCCTTGTGTTATTTAGACCCGGCAAGGAAAGCGTCTCATGTCTGCAGTCTGCACCAGTTTAGTGAAGGAGCACAAAAATGTACAGTAATTGTCATACCAGGTAAAATAAGTTTTGAAATTAGTATTTGTATTGTGTTACAAATAAGGAAAGTCTTGCAGTTAATTATGAGATCCGGAGAAAGAAACCGCTAATTCCAGTCATTTCAGCAGGAGCACGTAAGGGGTAAAAATCCCTCGCACAGCATCAAGCTAACACGTGCATACATTGGAACAACATTATTGCTATTAGCCACGCACGAAGGTTCTCCCATTCCTTAACATGAGAGAAGAAAGTACAATAACCTGTAGCATTGACTTAAGTGTAGGACTGTGGCAGTTGAGGGGAAAATTTTATAGAGAAGCACAACAAAACTATGCAAAACCCAATATGCTCACTGCGAAATGAACCAAGAGAATATAAGACACCAACTATCGAGAAACGTCGGTATTACAAGCATTTAACTCACATTCAACGAGCATCATACCCACTGTAACATGATCTTTCTGAATAATTTCTATATAAATATTGCCTCGCCTAACGTTTTGACACACACGCACGTGAATTAGTCCCTAATTGCAAGAACCGCATTCGGTTAACTCAGCCCCTTCGCACAGGAGATAAAATATAAGCTAATCTAATTCAGACCACAACTGACAGCGGTAGCTACGCTCGCTGGGACGGTACCTTCTGATGGGCCACGGCCGCTCCCTTCCACATCCTTGCACAGTTTCATTCATCTTCATTAACTCCTCACATGAGGTTGGCGTCAGGAAGGGCATCCGGTCGTAAAAATTCCGTCACAGGCTTTCATCGCATCTAATCCCCGACCCCGTTGAAAACGGGAATAATAAGGAATAATACAGACCAAAAGGCTTAGTGCCAAGGCGTGAAACTGTCAGAATTGTATGGGGTAATAGCGAATCCAACCATCAATTGCTAAGTAAATTAAAGTAATAAACTTTTCACCAGAACATACGGTCTGAATGACTAATCCACGTTTAAGGAGACTATATAGACCAAAGGACTACTACTTTTTACCCCGCAATTGCCAACATTCTTCCTTAAGAGTGTACTACCGCGTTCAAATGTCCGTTGACACGGCACAATATCTCAAAGAGATATCAAGAGATATCAATAGGCAGCAGCAGCAGCAGCAGCAGCATCATCATCATTATCTTAAGGCAGCAGCGAACTGAGAGTATAAGTAGGCTTGCCAGACGTCCCGGTTTGACCGGGACAGTCCCGGTTTTCAGACAAAGTCCCGGTGTCCCGGCCGGTTTCCTTCACGTCCCGGAAAAAATTAAATTCGATTTTTTAGATGACCAAAAAAGTCTAAAGTAATTAATTGTGTAGGATTATTAAGGATAATCATAATATTGTAATTTAATTCTGCACTGTATGAAAAGTAAAACTATAGGAGAGTGATGGTTTTCTAGTAAATAATATTGTCATCGTATCTTCTTGTTTAGCCATCCGTGACTATACGAGATGGGATAGTCGCTCCGGGCGAGCCTAGTACTGGGTACTCGCTGCACAGTACACCCCCTCGTGCAATAACATTGGACTACCCCACGTCGGCACTAGGCTTGCGATAGAGATGAAGATGAAACTCAGTCAGTTGTCAGTCCTTGTCAGCGGTGCGTGTTGTGTTAGCGAGCTAGCGCTGTTTTATTTATGTTTTAAGTTAAAAGTTTATTCTTTCTCTGTTAAAATGCCAAAACGGTCGTGTAAATTTACCGATGATTTACAGAATGAATTCCCTGGTAATCAAGATAAAGACGATAGAGTTAAATGTTCACATTGTAATTCTGAGTTTTCGGTTGCTCATGGTGGTCGATCTGATATAAAAGATAATTTGCAATCGAGTAAACACAAAAAGAGTTTTGCATGTGCTGCTAGCTCATCAAAACTGACCAGTTTTTTAAAACTGCGAGTTCTAATGACAAAAACTTAGATTTAGCAGCTAAAGAGGCGACCTTTGCTTACCACACAGCAAACCATAGCTTAAGTTTCAATTCCAATTCTTGTTCATCAAAACAAATTTCTAAGTTTTTTGAACCTAAATTCTCACTCGGAAAAACTAAGTGTGAAGCAATAGTTTTAAATGTCATAGCTCCGTTAGCTCAGGAAGAGCTTAAAGAAGACTTGACTAAGTCAAACTACGTATCTGTAAGTATGGATGCATCAAACAGAAAAGATATAAAACTTGTGCCAATTGTTGTGCGCTACTTTAATCCTAATTCAGATGTGCAAGTAAAGCTGTTAGATTTGAAATCTGGGGAGGGTGAAACATCTGAAATTCTTACAAATCACTTATGCTCTGTCCTGTTGCAAAACGATTTGAACAACAAAGTGGTTGGCTTTTGTGGCGATAATTGCAACACTAACTTCGGTGGTGTGAAAAGAGCAGGGAAAAACAGTGTTTTCTATCGACTCAAGAATAGCCTATGACGGGAAATCAATGGAATCGGATGTGGAGCACACATTGTGCACAACTGTGTGCAAACTGCAGTAGATAGTCTCCCAATCGATATTGAGGCCTTAGTGGTGAAGATTTATAAATACTTCCACATATGACATATACACAGTCCGTGTAACTAAACTAAAATCCTTTTGTGAATATGCAGAGATAGAGTACCGTAAACTACTTCAACACGGAAACACTCGGTTTCTATCAATGATGCCGGCACTGGAAATAATTCTATAGATGTTTGAAGGTCTGAAAGCGTTTTTTTAGACCAAGAAATATACCCATCAATAATAAAAACTTATTTACTGATTCAAAGGGCGAGCTCTACTTGTGGTTTGTCCACGGACAAGGCCATCCTGGTAATGGAAAAAAATAACACGACAGCTTTTGAGGTTGCTAAATCTCACAAAGCTCTCAAAAGAAACCTGACAGAAAGAAAGGCCTCAAACTTTAACCCTACGGGTGCAAAGAACGTCTACAGGAGTCTAGATGAGAAAGTACGTAACAGTGTGAAAGAAGAATTTGATGGCTTTTATGACAGATGCATTGCATACTTAGAACTCTGGGAGAACAGCTTTGGAAACGCTGAACAGTTTTCATGGGTCAATCTGCCGAAAACAGATGCTGTTGATTGGGAAAAAGCCGAAACTTCTGCTGAAATTGTCAATAGCAGTCTTCTTGATGAAAATATGAAAATAAGCAATGATCAGCTGTTTGGCGAAGTTGTGCTTGCTAAGGAGTATTTGCAGTCAAATTGGGAACAGTGGGAGCAAGAAGAGACTATCCGAGACGTGATTATTTCAAGCGAAGAAAAATGGCTAAGGCTGTTTGGTCACTTCAACGAGAATCGCATAGCAGCCCCCAATCTGATCAAGATGGTTGAGTATGCCTTCTGCTTACCTGGGACATCAGCACCAGCTGAGAGAGTATTTTCTTTGATGAACAACGCATGGACTGATGACAGAGGTTTGATGAAGGAATCTACAGTTAAAGGCTTGATGATTTGTAAAATTAACATTGGATTAGATTGTGAAGATTTTTACAACAAAATTAAAACCAAAAAAGACTTTCTAAAAAAAGTCCTAGCCAATGAAAAGTACATGTAAATATTGTCCAAGTTTTATACATTATTCAAAGTGTTTTTCTTACTTGTAACTAATAAATATTAACATGTTTCAAATTATAATTGCCATTTATTATCTATAGCATTAGGAATATACTACCCTCTAAAACTCTAAAAACCAGTCAAGGGTGTGTACCCTTAAATAACCTAGAAGCGGGGAAAGGGGGTCCCGGTTGAACATTTTAGATATCTGGCAAGCCTAAGTATAAGAGACCTAGCATATTGTTCCAACAACTATAAAAACAAACAAATACATGCGCATGGTTAAAAACTTCAGATTTTAAATAAAAAATAATAAAGAACATTAACTTAACAATGCCCTTTCAATAGATGTGAGGCCATTTTTCTCAACTTCAGAGAGGGCATAAAATCAAAACCAGAATGAATTGCAAAACCGTTTTCATGATAATGTAGGTACAGGCCGGACGTTTGTTTTAGACGAGTGAAAAATCTTAATGGTAGCCTGGAGGCGAGTTACTGCAGTACCTGTGTTATCAGCTGCCCCAAGCAGTCCGATGATTGACAAAGCTGTCTCACACTCTTACTGAAGTACAGTCTTTGGCAAATAAAATGACGTTCTGTTCGTAAATACGTAACGTGTACTTTCGCTTCACACAATACTTCGACGTTGACTGTACTGTCTGCAAGTCGGTGTCGCCACGTGCTCAAGTCAGGAATTCCATTACATCAGATCGGTGGTGACAAATGTGAAGCGATAGGGTGAGAGAGTGACTGTGTACAGGCTCACCCGCAGGATTCAAGGTCAAGGGCAATCGTCTAAAACAAACGTCCGGCCTATAGCACACATTTAAGAAAAGAGCTACTTAACATACTGTAAACACCTTGAAGATTGATTGTGTCATTTGTTGTACCGATGTACCGTACCAGCTTTCCAATACCCACTACGCCAGATCAGGGCTACAAGAAAAATTTTCAAGCACTTCCCATCGGAATCGTTTAGAGATGGTCTTACTTCCTTTTAACAATGGTGTAGAGAGCTGACAATGACATTTCACGACAATCTTTGGACAGTTCATAAATCGTGCCCCGACGCCCCTCACGAACCACTTGATTAACTTGCTGCACGCGTTGATCTTCCGCCACTTACTTCCATCACTGATTACCTTCATCGTGAACATCCGTTCGGCCATCTCCTACCTCGCCGTCACTCATAAAGCTTTCCCAAACACACGGCTCATTCTGCGGCAAATTGCCGATGCAGTAAGCCCCTCTAGCTATAGAAATTGAATAGCAACACGCAACTCGTACTTGGCGGGAGAGTCGATTGTTGCTGATATATTTACGCTCCTGTAGCAAAGCTTTAACTGAAGAGTTGGCCTTGCCGAAGGTGCTGGAGGTAGTGGGAAGGGGGAAGCCAATCACGGTGCGTGCGCCTGGCTTCCTATCGCTCCATGGGCAACCTAGAGGCACCATAACAAGAGGCTGAAAAAATATTCACAGAAAAAAATAACCCGCCAAGGTGTATCTTTCACAAGACTCCTAAACCGGAGGGGATAAGGTGGCGCAGTTTGTATCAAATTGTTTTAAACTGACTGAATAGTTCGTGAAAAAATCTGAATTTCTTAAAAAGTTAACGGAATAGTGATGGGGGGAGAGGCGACAGTTGGTCCATTAATGTACAATAAAGATGATGCCACCTGCCAGCCAGAACTGAGTCGCGTCTAGTCCACAACACATTGACATCATATGTCGTGGGCTTTTAATAAAACCATTCATTTCGTGAAAATCCCAGTAAAAATACGTAAAATGTCTTTCTTCACTACGCACAGCTACTTGCAATACAAACCTTAGTATTGTGGAGTTTCTTTTTATCACGCTCCGGTCATACGACTTGGGAAAATTTACACTATCATAGCTCTAACTTTTCATATATGTTGGTAGTCCTAGTTCTCTGTTTTTTGTTGTTGTTTTTTTTTTGTTTAGTCTTACATTTGTTAGGTAATAATGATTTGTTGTTTTAAGGGGCCTAACAAGTGATTGACACTAACGCTAACAGGATTACAAATCTGATACATGTTTACGTGTACATTGCATTCATTAAAAACTAAATGTATTGGAATGAATTTCAGAAGTTGATTTTATACTAATTATGAAGTGTTTATTACTTACTTACTTACGTACTTACTTACTTCCTCGGCGCTACAGCCTGGGGGTAGGCTTTGGCCTCTCTCACGATTCCTAGCCATTCGTCCCTTCTATGAGTTTTCTCCCACCATCTTCCAACCCTCATAGTTCTCAGGTCTTCCCCTAAGTCTTGTAGCCATCTTTTGCGCGGTCGTCCACGTCTCCTCTTCCCTTCCATAGTTCCATGTAATATCTTCCTTGGTGTTCCCTCTTCATTCATCCTCTCTACATGACCCAGCCAATCCAGGCGTCGGGACTTAATACATTTCACAATATCTTCACCTTTGATTATCTCTTCAATTTCTTTGTTTGTCCTGATTCGCCACCCTTCATCCTCCTTTACCGGACCATATATCCTTCTTAAAACTTACCGTTCAAAATTTTAAGATCATTCTCATCATTTGTTGACATTGTCCACGCCTCAGATCCATAGGTCACCACTGGTCTAATAAGGGACTTGTAGAGTTTAACTTTCAAGTTCCTACTTAGAAGTTCTGATTTTAAGAGCTTAGTGTTAGCATAGTAAGCCCTGTTTCCATTCATGATCCGTTTATGAATCTCCTCTGATACTGAATTCTCACAATGTAGTATAGTACCATGGTAACTGAAACATTTTCCATTCTCAAACTTATACTGACCAATTTCTACATTTTCTCGTGCTCGTCTATCTTCTTCCGCTGACATTTTCATATATTTCGTTTTCCTTTCATTAATTCTCATTCCCATCTTTCCACTCTTCTCCTCCAGAATCCTGAACATTTCTTTAAGAGATTCCCAGTTCCGTGCCATCAACACAATGACATCCGCATATGCATACGCCTGCTTGGACTTGCTTATTATCGCCCCTCCCAATCCCAGTTCTTTCACAACTTCATTCAGTGTCAAGTTGAATTAAAAAATTACAGTCAGTCTGAAAGACTAGACGTTATATCATTTCAAATGACGCATGCTACAAATGCTACACATGATAGAAAGGCTCAGGAGGGCTCTTTCAACAGACTCCATTACCCATTAACTTAGGCTTTCCGCGCGGGCACCTCTTTAAGGGTCACCCTGTATTTGAGTCTGACATCTTTTACAACTCTTTAGGGGTCACCCATTATTTGAATCTGATATCATGCAAACCTGAAGCCTCCGTGCCTTACGCGGCAGCACGCCGGCCTCTCACCGCTGAGTCCGTGGTTCAAATCCCGGTCACTCCATGTGGGATCTGTGCTGGACAAAACGGAGGCAGACAGGTTTTTCTCCGGGTACTCCGGTTTTCCCTGTCAAAATTTCATTCCAGCAACACTCTCCACTATCATTTCATTTCATCTGTCATTCATTTAATCATTGACCCGGAGGAGTGCGTCAGGCCTCGGCAGCCGGCACAGTTCATATCCTCGCCGCTAGATGGGGGCTTCATTCATTCCATTCCTGCCCCGGTCGGAGACTGGAAGCAGGCTGTGGATTTTTTTCATCATGCAAACCTCTTTAAGGGTCACCCTGTATTTGCATTGAATCTAACATACTGTACACCTCGTTAAGTGTCACCCTGTATTTTGCTCTGACATCCTGCACACCTCTTTAGGAGGCACCCTGTATTCTTATCTGGCATCTTATATATCTCTTTAGAAGTCACCCTGTATTCTTGTATGACATCTTGTACACCTCTTTAGGAGTCATCCTGTATTCTTGTCTGACATCTTGTGCACCTCTTTAGGAGTCACCCTGTATTCTTCTCTGCCATCTTGTACACCACTTTAAGAGTCACCTTGTATTCTTATCTGGCATCTTGTATATCTCTTTAGGAGTCACCCTGTATTCTTATCTGGCATCTTGTACTGTATTTTACTCTGACATCCTGCACACCTCTTTAGGAGGCACCCTGTATTCTTATCTGGAATCTTGTATATCTCTTTAGAAGTCACCCTGTATTCTTGTGTGACATCTTGTACACCTCTTTAGGATTCACCCTGTATTCTTGTCTGACATCTTGTGCACCTCATTAGGGCTCACCCTGTATTCTTCTCTGCCATCTTGTACACCTCTTTAAGAGTCACCTTGTATTCTTATCTGGCATCTTGTATATCTCTTTAGGAGTCACCCTGTATTCTTATCTGGCATCTTTTACACCTCTTTAGGAGTCACCCTGTATTATTTTCGCTTCGCTCGAAGCCCCAGGTCGCTCGACGCCCCAGGGCTCTTTCAACAGACTCCATTAACCAGTAACTTAGGCTTCCCGCGTGGCTGCATGACGTCACCGTCTCCGTCTCCGTAACGCATTACATTTTACTCAAGCATAACGATGAAGTCGACAACATCATTTGAAATAATAAAATAACACTGCAGACAATGAATCTCCTTGCCTCACTCCGGAATTCACCTCACAATTCCTGCTAGTTTTGCCTCCTACATAAACCTTGGACTGCGATCCTTCCATTGTAATTGCTGCTAGTCTGATTAACTTCTTTGGCACTATACATGCTTCTAGGGCATTCAACATCTTCGTTCTATCAATGCTATCAATCGCCTGTTGGAAATCAATGAATAGCAAATGCAGATCAACACCATATTCATAGCATTTCTCCATAGATTGTCTCATAACAAATATTTGGTCAGTAGTTCCTCTTCCTGGCCGGAATCCACACTGGTTCTCATCCAGTATTTCTTCCGCGTAGCCGCTCAGTCTCCTTTGCAATATACTTGAGAATATCTTCTACACAACACTTAGTAATGTTATCCCTCTATAATTTCCACGTTGTAACGTATCACCTTTCTTGAAGATGGGACAGATAAGGCCAACCTTCCAATCCTGGGACAGATCAGGCCAACCTTCCAATCCTGAGGCATTATCTCTCTTTCCCATATCTCACCATATCTCACCAATCAGTTCATGTAGGTTCCTAACTATCCCTTGTTCTCCATTCTTTATTACCTCCGCTATGATCTGATCCTCTCCTGGTGCTCTTCCATTTCGCTGACGCTTCACTGCCTCCATAACTTCATCTGTGACCTGTGGCTCTACATTCATGTAGACCTGGCTCTCATTCATCTCGTCCTTACGTTCTATATTTAACGTATCTTTAAAGTGCTCCGCCCATCTTTCAAGAACTCTCTCTTCCTCTCCAATCACTTTTCCATCTTTATCCTTACACGAGTTCTCCCGTGGTTGAAATTCCTTTGTCATTCGTTTTGTTGCTTGGTACAATTTCTTACTTTCATTCTGGCTGTTTAATTCTTCAATTCTTTCCATTTGTCTTCTTAGATAAATTCTCTTCTTCCTTTTCAGAACTCTATTTGCTGTTCTTCTACTTTCTTTATATCTTTCACAATTCCATCTTGTCTCTCTTTGAATCATAATCAATCTGTCTGCATTCTTCTGCTCTATATATTTCCTACATTCATCATCAAACCATTCTTCATTCCTGTTCCTCTTCTTCTCCTCAATAGTTTCTTTCACAGTGTCTTCCAATGATTTCTTTATTCCTGTCCATCTCTCTACAGTGTCATCCTCATTCATATTCTTTATTCTCTCTTCCGACTTCTTGTTCAGTGTGTCCTCATTTTGCTTAATAAATTGTGTTTGCTGTAACTTTTCCACGTCCCACTGTATCCTCTTAATTCCGCGATCACATTCTACATTCGCAATTCAGTCTCTAAACAGAGCTTTCACCAAAAAATGATCTGAATTACAGCTGGGGCCCCTTGCAGATCTGACGTCAATCATTGAAGATGCATGTCTTCTTGAAATCAAGACATGGTCAATTTGGTTTACCACTCCAGTGCCTGGCATTTTCCAGGTTCCTTTGTATATGTCCTTATGTTAAAACAAGTACTTTTGATTACCATTCTATTACTTTCTGCAAATTGGCATAGAAGCTTCCCATTTTCACTAGTATTAGTATGTAAAGAATGTTTCCCTGCTACATACTGCAAGAAGTCCTCTCTACCTATTTTGGCATTGCAGTCCCCAAGAAGTATTATCACATCATATTTTGGTATCATACTACATTCCTTTTCCAACTAGTCATAGAATGCATTTTTCTTCTCTTCACTACCGTCTTCTGTAGGTGCATACGCCGATATAAGTGTCAGATTTCTGAATCGTCCCTTTAGTATCATTTTACACATTCTTATCTCCTAGAGGCTCAAATCCAAGAAAACTTCTTTTTATCTTTGAACTAATGATAAAGCCTGTTCCACACTGACCAGTCCTTACTTCAGGACCACTGTATAACATTGCATAGTCCTTCTTGTCAATCCTACCGTTTCGCCTCCGTCTCACTTCCTGTAGCACTACTATATCTATTCCATACTTCAATACTTCCTCAGCTACTTCTGCCATTCTTCCTATCTGCAACTTCGTTCGTACGTTCCATGTTGCCATTGTCAATGTCATATCCTTTTTCCTTGTCTTTAACATTTTCCAGGTTCGTCATCGTTAATTCCGTCCAAATTCCGAGGCTTCCTTGAGAGTTTCGTAACTTTTGAGGTTTTACAGTGTGGGGTTGTTAGGCCCACGCCCAACCCCCAACCTGGAGGACCAGGGTACCGCTCTTTGTCTAGCTCATCACTTTAGACCTGTCCAGCTTGGTGACCCTACCAGGAGCTTAAGCTCCCGCTGGCATAGCCCTGAAGATAATTTGAGCTCGCAAGCCCCCAAAACACCCGGCAATAACAAATTTCAATCCTTCAAGGTGGCAGTACCGGCGGGGGGTATTAAGTTTATTGGATACACATATTCTTAGAGCAAATGATAGCCTTTAGAAGGGTTTTACTGTAATTTATAGAAACTTCTTTTAAAATCAACTTCTGTATCATTCTGTTGGTGTGAGTAGCCTAAACTACATGGACGTCACAGGACTGATGGGTACATATTTATTGGTTACAAAGCCTATTCGGGTATCTTCTGTTACCAAAATATTTATTTTTAGCTGTTGCATTTTTATGTTGATATGTTATACATATTTGTAATATGGATCCATATTTCTTAACACGTACTGGAACTCAACCAGTGCCAATCTGCAGCCCAGATGAGAAATTAGGACGGCTGCCATCTACCTGACAATGTTCTTATTGAAAGTACTAAAATGACCTTTACAGAACAAGTCGTCTGTATGAGCCGTTATTACTTGAATGAACATTGGTGTCTCGCAAATTACACATGTTATAGTTTAGTTCCAATGAAATAATTCTCAGTAGTAATTTTAAGGAAATGAATATTCCTAAAACAATTGAGTTGATAATGTGAGACTGAAGAAGAGTCAAAAACCAAAAAGGTGGGCAACAGACAGACTGAAAGAGAAGGATGTAAACGAAAGATTCAAGAAGAGTATAAAGGAAGGACTAATGAAAAAAACTAAACTAACTTCAATTGCAGATGAATGGGCACTTTTATAGAATGAAATAACAAAATCCACAGAAGAAAACATTGGTAGGAAAGAGAGAATAGCTAGAAAACCGTTGATCACTCAGGATATACAGTACTAGAATTGATGGATAAAAGGCGGAAACACAAGAATGTAAGAGATGAAAAGGGGAAAGCAGAATACAGACGTCTGAGAAATGAAGTTAACAAGAAGTGCAAGGAAGCGAAAGAAGAAGGGTTGAAAGAGAAATGTGCAGATATAGAAAATTGTCTGAAATTAGGAAAAGTAGACGCAGCTTATCGAAAGATTAAGAATACTTTTGGGGAAAAGAAGACTAATTGCTGTAATATTAAGGGCACAAATGGAAAGCCTCTAACAGATAGGGAAGAGAAGGTTGAGAGATGGAAAGCTTATATAGAGTTTGTATAAGGGAAAGGAGATTGAGAATCATGTAAGGGAAAGGGAGGAGGAAATTGATGAGGATGCAAAAGGAGATTTAAAATTGAGATCAGAATTGGACAGAGCATTGGAAGACTTAAGCAGGAACATAGCACCAGGCATAGATGATATACCGATTGAGTTGCTACGCTGCATAGGAGATGAAGGTCTGATCAGGATATATCACTCGGTGTGTAGGATTTATGAGACAGGTGAGGTACCCTCTGATTTCAAGAAGAATGTTATCATCCCTATACCGAAGAAAGTGGGTGCTGACAGATGTGAGGATTACCGTACAATCAGCTTGATTACTCACGCTTCAAAGATCCTGTCTAGAATAATTTACAAGATGGAACGCCAGATAGAAACGGAGTTGGATGAAGACCAGTTCGGTCACAGGAGAAATGTAGGAACAAGGGAAGCTGTTCTAAGTCTTAGGCTGATTTTGGAAGGTAGAACAAGGAAAGATAAAAGAACGTTTATGGCATTTGTAGACTCAGAAAAGGCTTTTGATAACGATGATTGGACTAAATTGTTTGACATTTTGAAAACGATTGGAATAAAGTACAGGGATAGGAGGGTGATCTACAATCTATACAGAAACCAGACAGCAGTCATTCGAGTTGAAGGACATGAGAGAGAAGCTGGTATTCAGAAAGGTATAAGGCAAGGCTGCAACTTATCACCCATACGTTTCAATCTTTACATTGAATAAGCAATGAAGGAAATTGGAGAAAATCTTAAAGTGGGAATGAAGATTCAAGGAGAAATAATTTCAACTCTGAGATTTGCCGATGACATATTCATCTTGGCCGACACGCCTGAGGATTCGAATGAGTTTTTGAATGGTATGATGATGATAATTGTTGTTTTAAGGGGCCTAACATCGAGGTTATCTGCCCCTAATGATCTGGGTGATAGCGAAAATGAGAATGAAATGGAAACCACAACGAAACTTAAGTGAGACGGAAAATACGTACAAAAAGGAACTCAGATGGAAACAACTCACAAAATGTACTGACTAAAGGGAATTTAGGACGAAAAGATTCACAAAAAGAATAGATTGAAAAAGACCCACAAAATGTAGGCTAGGTTCAAAATACGTACAAAATGCAATGTAGCGTCGAAATACTTACAAAATGCAACTGAAATTCAAAATACTTACAAAATGCAAAGGAGGTCGTAAAGACGTACAAAATGCAATTGAGGTTCAAAATACTTACAAAATGCAATTGAAATTGAAAATACACAATGCAATGTAGATTGAAAAAGGCCTGTTCAGATTCAAAATACTCACAAAGTGCAATGGAAATTCAAAATACTTACAAAATGCAATTGAAATTGAAAATGCTTACAAAATGTACGGTAGATTCAAACGACTCATGTGGATTGACAATACTTACAAAATGCAATTTAGATTGAAAATACTTGACAAAATGTAATTTAGATTCAAAATACCCACAAAATGCAATTGAGAATCAAAATATGTGCAAAATGCCCACCAAACAAAATGCAATTTAGATTCAAAATTCGTGCGAAATGCGGTTTTGGTTGAAAATACTTACAAAATGCAATTGAAATTCAAAATACTCACTAAAAGGCCCGTCTACCTGCATTGAAAGACTTACTAAAAAGCAATTTAGAGTGTCATTCTTTACAAAATGCAATTGAGGTTGAAAACAATCGCGAGATGTAATTTAGATCGAAAAAAACCTTACAAAATGCAACGTAGATCAAAAATGCCTTAAAAATCGCTAAAAGGGAATTTAGATACACGGTGAACCAAGTAACAAAAACAGTGCGGGAATCTTAAAGAAAAAAGGAAATATAAGGAAAAGAGGAGAGGAGAGGGAAGAGAGGAGAGGGTCCGCCCCGAAGGTAGGGGACAACAGTGGAAAACGGACCCAGCTCAGGAATCCCTCGGGTTCGCCAACTCCCGAACTCACCAGCCGTGAGCCCCTGAGGGTGTAGCATTATCTAGGGTGCACCAGAATTGGTGGGGCTACATACACCCTGCCTCCTTTAGGGCCTTGAGCACAAGGCAGAAGGTAAAAGGAAAAGAAAAAGAAGGCTGACCCCTCACAGAAGGAGGGAATCAGGAAAGATGAGACGAGGGCCAGTTAAGGCGGGAAAGTGAAAGACTCCCTAGACCTCGGATACCCTAATACCGTCGGGGTCGGAAGAGAACAAGAGTTGACCAAGGGAGGTCAACAGGAAAGAAGACAGAGAGGAGCCCGGCACAAGTTTTTGAATGGTATGGACTCCGTCTTGAGGAAAGAATTCATGATGAAAATAAATGTAAAACAAAAATAGTGGAATGCAGCCAAAATAAATCAGAAACCTCTATGGACATCAAATTGGCAGGTGAAAAACTAAAGGAAGTAGGAGACTTCTGTTACTTAGGAAGCAAAATAACCAGTGATGGTTTCTGTACCTGGGCCAGTCTCAAAACTCACGAGCCAAGCCAGTTCTTCTTTGAAAACACAAAATAACGACCTCCAAGATTCCAATGAAGTATTTTAGGCCTGCTTGATGTCACCAAGCAGAATGACTGAGTTACACTTGGTGAATTTGGTCTGTGGTAGGTTGATAATTCCTGTTGAAACAATACAAATACCGGCAGTGTGAGTCACCGTACAGCTCATACTTCCTGCGGTCATCGCAGGAACGAGCATTCCGGAGTCGTGAGTTTTGAGACTGATTAGAATGTTAGTTCAGCTACTAGTTTGTACATTGTGAGGTTTGAAGCCATTTTTCAGTGTTGCCTAAGTAAACTAGTGTATTTATTAATCTCATGTAATTTATTTCAGGATTAGGGCACAACCCAGCCCTTTTTGGGTACATTAGTGTTGACCGAACTTTTGTTTACTAGTTTGTAATCGTGAGTTTTGATACTATTTGTTACTATTTTTAGCTCGTGAGTTTTGAGACGTAACCCCCAACTGCACAAACACATCTGCGCACGCCGCTGAATGGACATTCTAGAGTGCTGTAGCATGGCCGGTGTTATTGAATTACAAGTTTCGACGATGAGTTGTCGAAGGCGCTCTGAATTTCCTGGCTGCTGGGTGTGCACTGCTTGTTTCAAATACCCCGACGGGAAGAAGTGTAATGGCGTTAAATCAGGTGACCTGGCGGGCCAAGGGACAGGTCCTCCTCTTCCGAGCCCTTTTCCTGGATGTGTGGTATTGAGATGGTTGCGGACAGCTAACATACCATGTGGTATGTCGTGTTGAAAATACATCGTTAAACGTTCCCCAAGTGGCACATTCTCCAGCAGAAGTGGGAGCTCATGGCGTAGAAAATGTAGATAGCTTGCGCCTGTCAAGTGGCTTTCAAAAAAAAAATACGGTCCAATAAGCCGATCGCCCAAAATTCCACACCATACATTCACTCCCCATTGCACTTGATGGGCCGTCAGTCGAACCCAATGGGGATTGTCAGCACTCCAGTAGTGCATGTTATGGCGGTTGACGGTACCATTATTGTGGAATCTCGATTCGTCCGAGAATAGGATTTTTGATAAAAAAATGCTACATCATCTTCTACATTTCCTAACAGCCACTGACAGAAATTCATCCAAGCATCAAAATCTCTCCCATGGAGCTCCTGGTTTAGTTGTTGACGGTAGGGATGATATTTATGCGCATGCAATATACGGCTTACGGACGACTGGCTAATGTTCACCTGTTGTGCAATTGCTCTGTAACAGGGTCTTCATTTTTGCTTGACAAGGACATTCTCGCTCACGCGCTCCGCCAGTGACGGCTCAATTCCCGTCTGCTGGGCGCGCGTATGTACGACAGAATACCGTGCTTAAAATAAGTATCATCCATTTTTACTCACCATGTTTACAGTAGATGCTGAAAATGTTCCCCGTCTGCTGCCAAACATAATCGGCATCTCCTTATGAAGTTTCCGGTTATTCTACCAAGTTCTTCAGCACTGATGGATGCAATTGCAGCTCTTATATTGTCTTTAAGTTCATCTGGTGTGTGTGAGGGTTGTTCCCATAAACTCCGTTTTTTAACATTCACCACAAATAAAAATCACATGCCGTTAAATCTAGGCTACGAGGGGGCCACAGATTTTTACTTATGATCCTTGTACCAAACACGCGGCGTAATTCAGCAATGGATGAATCAGCTGTGTGAGCTGTGGCAGAATGCTGCTGAAAATATGCCGAAAATCGTTCTGTGTATGTTAGTTCATCAAAAAATGTGTCAAGAATTTCATTTCTATAACGCACATTGTCAATTGTGCCCTCATAAAAAATCGGGCCTATAATTCCATGCCCGATCAAAGCGACCCAGACCCCGATTTTCTCATGATAAAGCGGTTGCTCATACACGAAATCTGGTTTTGTATCACTGTAGTATCTATTATTTTGCGAGCTTACATGGCCATGCAAATGGAAATTAGCCTCATCAGAAAAAAAAATAACTTTGGGTCAATTTCTCCCGAGTCTACTTTCCCTACAACCCAATTGCAAATATTCACTCTCTTAGCGGGATCTAGCGGTTGTAATTTTTGAACTCCGCTTATCTTATAAGGTTTAAGTTTTAATAATGTTGTTGCCTTCCAGGCAGAAGTACGAGATACCCCAGTTTCCTGTGACAAACGCTTCAGTGATTATTGTGGCGTGTGTTCCAATCGTTCGCCAATGTCATCTAATTTAGCTTCAGTAAGGAAATAACGACCTTTACGTCTATTTTATTTTTTATTGAGCCTGTACGTTCGAATCTCTTAGCCAGTTGTATTAATGTTCGATTTATAGGAATGGGTCTCCCTGGATATTTCAATAGAAACTTTTGTCTTGTTCTAGTGCACGATTTCCAGCACTTCATCTACGTATTGTGCAGATATACTCGTTCACGTAACGAATATTTCACATAAGGCATTACAGCACTATACACAATCACAATAAAACACTACACAATACGATATACAGTACCGGTACACAGTAACTTTATAAAACACTGAAAGACTGAAACACCCAATTACAGTAGCTCGGAGTTCACACGTCTACAGATGAGCGAGGGAATACCCGAGGAATTCGACTGGAGACAGCGCGCCAACCCGAAACAGCCGGCTATTGGCCGGGACGGGCGGCCAAGGTCGAGCGAAGGTCTGCACAATACGTACGTGCCGTACAAAACGTGCGCTAGAACAAGACAAAAGTTTCGAATGGCATTTCCAGGGAGACCCATTCCTATAAATCGGACAATAAATCAACTGGCTAAGAGATTCAAATGTACAGGTTCAGTAAACAATAAAAATAGACGTAAATGTCGTTATTTCCTTAACCGGAGTAACCAGAAACTTCGTAAGGAGATGCCGATTATGTTTGGCAGCGGATGGGGAACATTTTCAGTATCTACTGTAAGCATAGTGAGTAAAAATGCATGATACTGATTTTAACCACGGTATTCCATCGTGCATACGCGCGCCCGGCAGACGGGAACTGAGCCGTCACTAGCGGAGCGCTTGAGCGAAAATGTCCTTGCCAAGCAAAAATAAAGACCCTGTACTAGCGTGAGGGTCATTGCGAGCTACAGCCATAACTGCCTCCTCATTCTACCAGACGTTATGGTCCTCTGTAAGACAGGAGTTATCGCCCCAAGTTCCCCTGTTGTTCGTAAAGGTCTTTCAATATTGCGTATAGTATTTCCACTCGGATGTCGCCTGTCTGGGTATCTTTCCCGATACATACCGACATGTGAATGTAGCATTGAAGCTACACCACATATTTCAACACTAGACTACAGCGATTAAAATTATTTGTCCTTGATCCGCGGCAGAGTCTATTATTGTTGTTTCTTTGTTTTGTTGATTCTTTATGGTTTTTGCGGCATCATGGTGTTGTAGCCCCGTGTTTTTGGGTGTGTGCAGAATTTGTCTTATAACTTGTGTCACTGTGATATCTGTAGGCTTACTAGTGTGTGTACTTTTATACGAGGAAGGATTTGGGTAGGAAACTGTTGTTTCGTTTGAGATGCATGGACATCATGGTCATTTAGCCCCGTGTACATGGGTGAGTGTTGAATTTTGTCTGATAACCAGTGTTATTGTGATGGCTGTATTAGTGTATGTGTGTGTAATTCAGGTGAGGATTCAATCAATCAACGTATAGTATCCGTATAGCACGTTGTATTTCAACAAGTTACTACAACCAACATTCAATTGTTCTCCTTGAAAGGACAAAGAGTTATAACAATACCCATGCATTTAGGAGAAAGTAGGCTATATGTTCTTTACTGAACATCTTGTTTTTTGTCCATATGCCTCGACTTGCCATCGAAATGGCTGCACCAATCTTTGAAATGTTTAGGGTTGTATGCATTCATTCAGCACACAGGTCAGTATAAGGTATATCTTATTCCCGAAAAAACTTAGGGGTGGGGCTACGGAAGGAGGGATATGTAAACTTACTTCTTACAGCATCGCAAGAGACATACTCGTACAGACAAATATGTCTTTACTCTCTTGTTACGCGCAACGTAGGGGGGGGGGGGGGGGTGTTCAAAATAATTTGGGACTCTCCATTTATTTATTAGTCTTCGATTCTTACGTACGTTTTCTACAAACGGCCGTTTAAAAAAAATCCAAATGATGGAATACACATTCAGAGCACTTTTCAATTTATAATACGTATGCGTAATCGTATTGATGATCCTGCGAAGAAAGAAATATTAAGAAATCTCTAAACACGAAAAAGAACGTTAGAATTTCAAGACAAATTTGCAGCAAGTTCCCTTTACATACCTTGATAACATTTATCGGTAACGGTCGATGGAAAAGGAGGGAAAGGACTATATACCATCGAGTTTAGTACTTTTGTTGTTCATTTAAAAGTACGAGGTTTTAAAAATAGCCTATAGATGGCTTCCAAATAAACTACAAATATGATTTTTACCGGGAGCGATTCAATTTTCCTAAAAGGACGGCATTCCGACCAATTCATGTTCAGTTTTGGGCAGATTGCACTGTATTTATTTACAGCTAAGAGATTGTAGATCCACATTATATTATTAGTCTCTCTTATAATCCCTTATGTATTTTGAAAAATAATTTTAAATTCCATTGTTACGCTATTGCACATAAAATGTGGGCAAGGAAGGAGACCAGTCACTCTCATAATGGCTGGAAAACGAATCGATTGTAACCAAGAATCCCAGGGTGGCTCTGGTGTGTCACATATTGTAAAATTGATATGGGGATTGAGAAGTGCAGCTGGTTGACCATCGAGTTACTGGAGTGAAGCGAAGAAAAGCTGTCCATATAGTCAGCGGCACAGCGAGCAACAAGACAGGTTCCCCACTACCACTCCTCTCACGGTTTATTATCGATCCACGAGGCGCAAAGGCACTTCAGTTGTAAACAGAGCGAACTACTCCATCGCTTCACAACTTCATGCAGTGCGTAGGCAACACAGTAACCACTCCAATTCGAATTCACCACACACAAGTTGCTAACAGTTTATTCAAATACTTCATTCCTAAACTAGACTTCTTCGATGAGATGATGCTTGTTAGTTGTATGGTATGTCAGGGGGTGATATGTTGACCATTTCAAATGTCATACATTACTCCTGCCCAAAGAGACAGGAAGAACTAACATACTACGCGATAAATTATTAAATTGCAGCTTGATTATACAATTTGATTAAAGAGCATAAAGAACTACGGTATTTCAAAGCAACCTTTGACTTTAAATTCTTGAAAAATAAAATACATAGTAGTATTAGTAGTAGTTGTAGTAGTTTGTAGTTTTTTGTGGCTCCAAATTCGCGATCATAACCAAAGGGACTTTTATTTTAGTGCAATCTGAACCACTGGACGTCATGCATTCACCATGAATCGCACCCGGTCCGCCTTGCTGGGACCTCTGCACCATCTCATCCCAATAATACAGGCTACTAGAAGTACAATCATATACAGGGAGTTCATATAGACACAGGGTGAATATTTCGTGTGGTTTTTTTTCTGACGCTGTATCACACAAACAAACCTAGTGACTACACAAAATAGTGCCACATACATAGTGAAGAACAATATTTTTAAGACTCCGGTGGAAATATTCTGGAAGTGCCGAGAGTAATAAATGTTCAGACATAACACTACGGTAAGTCATTTTCCGCACATCGGGTTCCCACAGTTCCAGTTTACAAGAGATGTAGAAAGTGACCACCATTTTCCTGCAGGCACACATTTACACGCTCACACAGGTTTTGCGACACTTTTTTCGAAGTTGCTGGTGTTATTTCTCCAATACATTTCGAAATTGCTTTTTGAGTTCTGGTAAGGAATGCGGATTATCCCTTTCTTTTAAATACCCCTACAGAAAAAAATGAAGAGGTTTAATCTGACGAACGAGGCGGCCACAAATTTCCTGATATTAGGCTACTCGATTTCCAAAAACAATAAAAGCGCAATATAGACATGGTCGCGTTAACAGTATGACAAGTGGCACCATCTTGCTGGAACCAGCAATAGCGCTCATCCTCCTCCAATAAATTTACGAATTGTTGCACAATGTCCCACATGCAGTGCTTTATGTGTGGATCCAATTGATGCTCCAAGATCTCGTGACAAACGTCTTACAGATTTCCGCGGAGATCTCTCAATACGCTGACGAACATCGCGAAGGATAGCGTCAGTTATTAATTTAGGTATCCCACATTGACCTCTATCACCTTCGAAGTCTGTGTCACGAAACCTGCGTACAAGATCATACAAAGATGATTTAGCTGGTGGGGATTCATCAGGAAATCGATGTCTCCATTTTTTCCACACATCTCATAATCTTTTTATTAAAAAAAATAAGCCTCCAAATAAGCGACGCGTTGTGCGCGCGTAAAGTGCATTGTCGCCCGCTTGACCTTGTAAGACTCACTCTGCACAATGCAACAGCCACAATGTTCCTACACGACTACAACTGATTCTACCATGTCTGATAATATCTATTAGCCAAGATCGCCAAATTATTTCGTCAGATATGTGAGCTACGATTTTTCCAAGTTAGAGTCCGGTGACTATACGAATATCCTGTATAAAACGCCAAGGTGTATGTTTCACAAAACTCAAGCTCTTAAACCAGAGGGAGTTAGAAGGCGCGGTTTGTGCCAAAATCTTCCAAATAGTCTGTCTCAATAGTACAGGAAGAATCTTGCATTTAATGAAAAGCCAACAGAAATATATTATTTTATTTGTTTAAAAAATGCGTTTAGACAAATAAACAAGACGATAGCCCCTGCCAGAACTGTGTCGCGTGGAGCCCGCATAACAGTAAAACCGGGTGGGTGGTTTATGCACATGATAATCAAAATACAGTAAAGAAAGCATGAACAATCCACTGGAGTAATTATAGCCTAGAAAGAATTTACCATGTCGCTTAGGGGTTTGAAACATAATGGTCATCATCCCATGCACTTCGGTGTGTGTGTGTGTGTGTGTGTGTATGTGGAGTATGTCTGATAACCTACTATAGTGTGATGAATACTAGTGTGTTTTGTAGTAATTTGGATGTGGATAGGGAAGGAGGCATCCGTGGCTTTAAGTTAGGTGCCATAACAGCATTTGCTTGGAATGGAAGTGGTGAAAACCACGAGAGACCATCTCTAGAATGGCTGAGGTGGGTACTGAGCCTACGTCGTGAGTTATATTCACGGGGCTGAGCATACTCCGTTCCAGTCTACAGAACAGAATTACATTTCTCGGCAGATCCTAGACTCGAACCCACAAGCTACGAAAGAATATATCGTAGTCTAGAACCCACATACAGACCACCTCATGGTGTAGTGGGTAGCGTTACTGGCTGTCACCCCTCTGGTCCCGGGTTATATTCTCAGTTCTGTAAAGATTAGAAAGTGGTGTCAAATGGGAACCTGTAAGACCCTGTGGCAGAAGCAGAAAGGAACAGGCCATACTACCTCATGTATGCTGAGGTCTCTGATCGGGTCGCATTTTACGTCTCTTATGGACACTATTATTATTATTATTATTATTATTATTATTATTATTAGAGATCACTCTTATAGAGACAACATTAAGTTTATAAGCACAAACATATTACTAGTTGTTCAACCTAGAAATAAGTCGATTCTGGGATTGCTTACAAAATATTTCATACGATATTCTTTCCTTCAACTCACAATCAGCCATTAAGTTGTGTATACCGGTTAACGCAAAACGTGTTTCGGCAAAAAGTGTAGGCTATAGCGGCTGAACGGAAGCGTGACCAATTAGGAATAGTACGCACCGCACACCCATTACTAGAACAGATTACACCATACAGTAAATGTAATTGGATTCTTGCGGGCATTATGAAGAACAAAATGTACAATATTTATTGATTTATTTATTTGGATTTATTGTGCTTCTAACAGGCATATGCCTAATAAAAAGAAACATGTATGGGGCTTTCACGACCAGGCAATAAATTACAGAATTTTCTTCTAGGTATTGTACAGTTTCTGTAGATTGGTACACCCTGTTTGACCCCTTCTGGAATAGCGACTACTTGTTACACATTGCAGTGAAAATGAAAATCCACAGCCTGCTTCCAGTCTCCGACCGGGTCAGGAATGGAATGAATGAAGCCCCCATCTAGCGGCGAGGATGGACTGTGCCGGCTGCCGAGGCCTGGCGCACTCCTCTGGGGCAATGATTAAATGAATGACAAATGAAATGAAATGATAGTGGAGAGTGTTGCTGGAATGAAATTTTGACAGGGAAAACCGGAGTACCCGGAGAAAAACCTGTCTGCCTCCGTTTTGTCCAGCACAGATCTCACATGGAGTGACCGGGATTTGAACCACGGACCCAGCGGTGAGAGGCCGGCGTGCTGCCGCCTAAGCCACAGAGGTTTACATTGCAGTGCATGTTGGCTAAATGAGGTAAGAGCTTTCAGCTGTAATTTATTACCTGCCTGTGAAAGTACAATCATTTTTCATATTTTTGGACGACACAATCGGGAGCAGAAGACATCATACGTGCAGTGAGCTTTAAGCTCAGGGCAGGGCCGTGAAGGTGGGTAAATCTTTCCTTAAGGATCCCACCTTATTAAAACCCACTCGATTCATTGTCGCCATGCAACTACGAACAAAAACTACTCGAGACAAGGACAATCTGAATCGGGCTTACCCACAGGTGGATCTGCGATGTCGCAGATGTGGGCTCAAGAAGGAGACCTCGGCTCACATACTAATCTCAAACGGGGAGACGTCATCCGTAGGTGACGACTCATGGGAGGGACTGGTGCTCCTTATACCCTTTAATTATAGAGGGAGTTTGATTCAGTATAATAACAAATTTAAAGATAAGATTTAACTCATGTGAGCCTAGTATATGGTTTCACAAGAGTTGTGTTAGCGGTGGTTGTAGGTAAGATGAAAGATAGTTGTTTTGTAAATAATATAAATGGCGGGATGGAGATTAGACACGCGGTACTGACAGCACATGGCTACCTCCTCACATGGGTGAAATATGTTGGTTTAGGACTTATGAACGTGTGGTTCAGTCTGTCAGTTAACCATTTACCTCCTGAGGAGTCATTGATTGTATTTGCAGCAGCATCGGTATTTAGTAATAATATTAAAAATACGATGAGAAAAAATGTCATTTGCTTATTTATAGTGCTTTAAGGAAATAGAGAATAGGCCTCTAGTGGGCTGATTTTGGCAGTATGAAAGTGTTTGGAAAGACCTATAGTAAGTAGTTGTTAAATTAAACAAGATGTTCAGTAAAGAACATATAGCCTACTTTCTCCTAAATGCATGGGTATAGATATAACTCTTTGTCCATTTCAAGGAGTATAATTGAACGTTGGTTGTAGTAGCTTGTTGAAATACAACGTGCTGTACGGATTATACGTTGCTTGATTGAATCCTCACCTGAATTATATATGCACACACTAATACAGCCATCACAAAAACACAGTTTATCAGACAAAATTAAACACTCACCCAAGTACACGGGCCTAATGACCATGATGTCCATGAATCTCAAAACAACAACAACAACAGCTTCCCACCCAAATCCTTCCTCGTATAAAGATACACACACTAGTAAGCCTACAGACGTCACAGTGACACAGGTTATGAGACAACGTCTACACACACCCATGTAAACGGGGCTACAAGACCATGATGCCGCAAAACCCCTAAAGAATGAAAACAAAAACAACAACAACATCAACAACAACAATAGACTCTACCGCGGATCAAGGTCAACGAATTTTAATCGCTGTGGTGGAGTGTTAAAATATGTGGTGATATAAGTATATACAGGGTGAACGTAAAATGCCGCACTTGGAGGTCGGCATGCGGTTCCTTGTCGAAATTCACGACAAAAGTTAATCTTGCAAAACCTAGTCCAACCAATAGGTTTAACAGAAATGCGTGTTAAGAAACGAGGCTCTGGCAACGCTGTAACTGCATGCAGCGTGACCAAATACAGGTCACAGGAACTCTGCGCTCTGCCGGAGCTGTCTCATTCGATCAGTGAGACGATGTTATGCCATAAATGCCGGTTGTGCGGACGCACCGGTGTTCGAGTCGCGTTCACGCCAATTTTGTTTTTCAGTTATGCATCAAATTGCATCCAATGTACACCTCCACTATGCAATACACTATGTTGTTTACTATGTCTTACCGTTACAGTTACCTTTACTTAAACATTTAAACGTAACATGAACTTCTTACCGACGTAAACGACCCTTTGTTTCGTCCATGGCACAAATAAAGCTAATAGAACATAATAGTGGATACAGTAACATCGTCTCTATCCAATGTGGTACAAAGAAACACAATATTGTAGGTAGCTTACACTAGACTGCACATTATGCTACGCACCATAAATCGATGATGTACGTTTGACGTCCAGTCTTATCTTTACAGAGCCGGTACGTACACTTACGAGCAACGGTTACGTCCCAGCAGATGTTCAAAGCGACCACCTTGCATTTCCAAACACTTCGCCACTCGTTGGAGCATACTTTGCCGGACCCTATGCAACACACCTCCATCCACCATTGCCGATGCTGCATGAACGCGAGCTATTAGGTCCTGCACATCCATGGGTAAAGTACTATAAACTTGTTCCTATAAGTGTCCCCACAAATAAAAATTTAGTGGATTAAGGTCCGGGGAACGTGGAGGACAGAACATTGGACCTCCACGACCAATCCATTTCCCTGGAAACGCTTCATTTAAATAGTTACGCACAGTCATTCCAAAGTGTGGCGGTGCACCATCATGCTGTAACCATAGCTGTCGCCGAACACCAAGTGGAACGTTTTCTAAGGCGTCAGGCAAAGTATTGCTAAGAAACGTACGATAGAGGGGGACATTCAACTTGTCCGGCAATAGGTAAGGGCCTAAAAGCATTTCTCCCACGATTCCAGCCCACAGGTTTATGCCAAAGCGTGCCTGAAAGCCACGTTCACGGGTGACATGTGGGTTGTGTTCCGACCAATAATGGCTGTTGTGATGGTTGAAAATACCTTCCCGAGTGAAGCTACATTCGTCACTCCATATCACATTCTTGATAAGATGTTCGTTATCTTCAACTTGTTGCAAAGGCCATTCGCAGAACTGTACTCGTTGATTGCGGTCTTCTGGCTGCTGGTGTTGAGTTAACGTGTAATGATATGGATGCAGTTCTTCGTCGTGCAACACGTCCACAACCAGTGTTTGAGATACCTGGAACTGCCTTCCAATATCACGGGTACTTCGCCGAGGTGATTGGTGAACGGTTTCCAAAATTGCGTCCTCTGTTTGTGGCATACGCCGAGTCTTTGGACGACCTCTGTCCACTACTTGTGGACGAAGATTACCGGTTTCCCGCAGGCGTTGCTCAAGGTGATGAAAAACTTTTTTATCGGGATGGCGCCTTTGGGGGTACCGTGCTACATGCTCACGAGCAGCAGCAGAAGCTTGGTTATTGGATGCACCCAACACTAAGAGCATATCGACGTATTCACCGTTTGTGAACTCCATCATGAAGCCACCCTACATGCACTTGACAGGACCAGTTATGGTTGAGCACTGTGTGGTTAGTCGACTCATGCATGCCGCTTTTCCGTTATCGTTTTACGGACTAAGCGAGGGATCCCACCATTACCGCCACTGAGAGCAGTGTCCTGGAGCTTGGGACTCTGAGTCAGGGATACAACTGGGGAGTGTGACTAGCACTTCGCCCAGGAGGCCTCATCTGCAAAGCGAACAGGGGCCTGGTGAAGGGATGGGAACAGTGGGAGGGTTAGGCAAGGAAGGGGGAAGGAGGCGGCCGTGGCCTTACGGTAGGTACCATCCGGGCATTTTCCCGAAGACGAAGTGGGAAACTACGGAAAACCACTTCGAGGATGGCTGAGGTGAGAATCGAACCCCCTCGACTCATTTGGACCACCCGAGGCTGAGTAGACCCCGTGCCAGTCCTCATACCACTCTTCAAATTTCGTGGCAGAGCCGGGGATCGAACCGCGGACGTCCAGGATGGGAACTAACCACGCTGACCACTACGCTGCGGAGACGACTCACACTGTCAAAATGATGTGATGTCATGCTTGCTTACAAACGCAGTTTAACCACGGGAACTGACGTAACACGCAAAAAAACAAAAATAAAAATGACGTAGATTCGAACCGTAGCTCCATGGTGCTTGTGGGTTTGATACCCCCAGCAGTCTACTCAGTGAGCTGCGACGACTAGTACGGTATCGCGGGATGATACCCATTTCTGTGTACATTCCGATGCGCTTCAGTATGTGACAGTGTTGCCAGCTCCTCGCTTTCATACTTGTGGTTTTAAACAGCACCCGATCCGATTTTCCTATAGAAACTTTTGTCTTGCAATTGGATGAGGAAGCTGCCGACTTCCAAGTGCGGCATTTTACGTTCACCCTATATATAATATTTTCGATTGCAAATACACACTATATACGCTTAACATTATAACGTGTGAGTAGTTATAAATCAATAAATACAACAAAATAAACGAAGTAAAAATACTTGAACCTGCTGGGATTTGATCCACGATTTGAACCAGACTATAAGTCCTGGTCGCTACCACTACGCCACAGATGCCATAAGCTAATACTTCGTTAACGACTGGTTTAGTACAACTCCATGATATTATGCCTTGCAATCTACGATTTCATTAGCTTCTTCTGCCATTTCTTTAAACCATTTGATACTAAATATGTATTATTTTGTTCAGTACATTCCTAAAAGGATATAAACCTACGATGTTACGAGCAAATAGCGGCCATTTCGACCCAACGGGACGGCACGTACAAGCACGATATGGTATGGTCAGCCTGAACTGTTTAGTCACTACTACGGTTACATATTCTATTTTAAGATGCTAATATTCTACCAGTCACCTTCTCGAGGACAGTTTAAACATCCCTATGTACGATGAGCGTATTTGGTAAGGCCATGCCTTGTTGAATCGTAAGTTACTGTTAGGCTGTAATACTTGCAAGATTCATACATTCCCCATCTTGAAACTATTTGGCCGATAACCTTGTAGTTTGGGTAAAAGCCGCTTCCCACATTAAGGTATATTGTTGCAAAATGTGGTGGAGATCGGATGATTAGGTTAGTCGTAATTTGATTTAAGCTCAGAACATTTGAGTGGGCGCAATTTCATTTTTGTTATGATGGCGGCGATATACAATATGACACTGAGTTGTCCCTTGCTAGTACTACCTTTGTACCAAAGGTGGTTCGATTTGGTTTCGTTGTGTTTGAATTCATACGGGGGAAAGATTCTTCAAACTATTGAGCTGATGACCTTGTATTTTGGTCAAAAGACGCTTCTCACATAGATCTATGTTGGTGAAAAATTTGGTAGAGATCAGATAATTAGGTTAGTTGTAATTTTATTTAAGCTTTGAACATTTGGGTGGTCGCCATTACATTTCCGTCAAGAGGGCGGCAATATAAAACATGACACTGAGGTGCCCTTTGCTAATGCTACCTCTGTACCAAATTTCGTTCAATTCGGTTTCATCGTGTTTGAATTGATAGGGGGACAGACATTCAGAGTACACACACACACACACACACACACACACTCACTCACTCACTCACTCACTCACAGACTGACACAAATTTTTTGGCCCTGTGTAGATCTCATACAGTAAGTCCACTTTCATTTTTTTTTTTTTTTGCAAAAATCGAAAGTAGGCTAAAAATCTGGATATTTAATATGCCTCAACTCTTGTATGTTTAAGTGTGAGTGAAATTGTAATGCTGGCAGTAAGCCAAATGAGTTGTACTCGGCTTTCGCTGCCAGCGTTTGAGTGGGGCGGGGTTTGTGTGTGCGCCGGTCTGTGATTGGCTGTTAGTTGGTGTACTTTGGTGGTCGATTTGGTGGCTTTGTGATGTTTGTTTGTGTGATTTTATGTTTGAATTGTGCAGTTGGTGTATGATAGTGTGTATTGTTGTTGGTTTTGGGTTGATAGGTCGACTTGTTGGGATTTTAGGTAAGCGGACGTTGGTTATCCATTCTAGGTTGACCACGCCCGGCGTGCCTTAACTGTGTGTTTGGGTGAGTGGAGGTTCTTGTTTAGTGTGAGGTGAGGGATGCGTTGTTTTGTATGAGTTGGAGTATTTGGGATAGTGTGTTAGTGGTGTTCAGTGGCGATATGATTGGTAGGGAGCGTAGTGAAGGGATGTGTGATGGGTGTTGTCTGTGCTTTAACTGCGTGATTTGATGGCTTGTTTTATGTTTACAGCCAGGGAATGACGCTCCATGCCCACCTCCAAAGTTTACAGTCCATGCCCACCTCCAAAGTTTACAGATGTGGGGGCTGTCTCTGGGCACCGAGCAATCGGTGTGTCGGAGAGGACCTCCACATCGATTACATCTGGCGTCGTGTTTGTATTCATATGCAGCATGGTGTTGACGTTGGCAGTTGAAGCATTGTGAGTAAAGGGTGTTGTCTGGGTGGAGGGCGTCGCGTCGCTTTTATCTTTGTGGGTGTGTTTTGGGTTGGGCTAAGATTAGCTGAGGTGTTAGTTGGTTTCTTTGTTGGTTTGCGTTTGGGTGTCCTGGGTGGGTGTGGGTGTGTTGGAGAAGTTTGTTTGCGTGGTGCAGTTCAAGGTGACGATGGTTTGTTTGGTGGGGATGGTGTCTGTGGTTTGATTTGGTTTGTTTGTGTGTCTGTTGACTTGTGTTTGGATTTTGGTGTTTGGGTGTGTCTGTCGTTTACGTTGGGTGTTGCTTGTGTTACAACGTGTTTTTTGGTCTGTGTTCCCTTGGTTCTCTTGGGAGGGGGAGGGTCTGCTTTTGTTGTTGAGTCTTGTGTGTGAGAGGGGTAAGGGCTGAAGTAGATGTGTTGGGGTATTCCTGGGTGCCCATAGAGTGCTTGGCTGATGGCGTATATGTGTTTGTCGTGTGTGGGTATGATGGTTATGAAGTGCTGGCAATTTTCTTCAATGACTGTAATGATGTTGACGTGTGCTTCAAGTGCAAGGCAAACTGCATGTCTAGGGGAATGCATTAACATGAAAGTCGCGCGGATCCACCGGCAGAACGAGCTCAAGTAGTGGGGGAAGAGGCGGTAGACTACAGGAACCGCTGCTTATTCTGTACGATGGGAGATATTGACCTGGTCATGAAAAACCGGGAAGGGGCCTTTGTGGTCGATGCAACAGTACGCCACGAAGATGGAGATCATGTTCGTCGTGCTGAAGGAGAAACGATCAGAATGTACAGCGGGCTACTGCCTCAACTGAAGACTATGTTTGGAGTAACAACTGGAGGAGTGCTGCCCATTGTAGCGGGCACAAGAGGGTCCATGCCAAAGGCGACCCTTACGGCACTCAGGCACCTTGGAATCGATCGGATCAGTACGTTGAGGAGTATAGCTATGATGGCTCTCCGATCTTCAATTGAGATTTAACATGGGTTCACGAAATTATGATAGGTTTTACACTCTACCATGCGGAGAGGGGGCAGAGGAAGGAGAGAACATTCAGGATGGCCGCTGTCAGCAACGGGATTTGAACCTCGGATCTCCGAACGCCAGCTGCCTAGTCGAGTCGTGGAACATGCTACCCGAAGCAGTGGAGGTTATCGCGTTGAGAGCTTCAGTATTATTATCCATTTCTGCACCCCTCTTTTGCAGCAGGCGTGATAGTCTCTCAAATATTTCCAGCGGACATACAGTAGTTATGGGAAGGACTGTATGTATTCATATTTCTCACTGCGAAGCCCAATATAACATTAAATGGCCATCAAATAGAAAATAAATCAGAAATAAAGTTTTTAGGACGATGGATACAACATGACTTGAAATGGAATAAACATATACAATATCTGAATACTAAACTGAACTCGATGTGCTTTGCGTTACGTATTTTGAAAACCTGCACTAGCATGCACACATTAAGAACATTACGAAATACACTGACCGGCAAAAAAGTGGAACACTTTAATTTTTTATGTAATTTCTTAATTTATTCCACTAAAATGTATCGGTTTTCCAATATTTGCATTATTCATGTAAATTTAGATGGTTGGCAACAGAAAATACCGAAGCATGTTTTACAACACGCTTTAACTCACAAATTTCGTTACATTTTGCAAATCTTACAATTTTCTATTTTTTAGTAATGCTCTTTTGGGCTGGTGTTTATCAAACGTATTGCCAAACAAAACAGTATTAATGTTTGCACTGCACTGCAAGAGAAAACTGGTCACTAAAAACGGGTGTTTCCACCTTTAGCGTCTATGACAGCTTGTAAACGCTCAGGCAGACTGTTCACAACTCGTCGAATGGCATCTGCCGGGATGCGATCCCATTCCTCCAGCAGCGATGTTCTCAGTTGTGCCAAGTTGGTGTGGTCATGCTGTCTGACGTTCCTTCCAAGCGTATCCCATACATGTTCGATGGGGTTCAAGTCAGGACTACGAGCTGGCCAGTCCAGGGTTTGAATCTCCACTTCCTGCAGATATTGTACAACACAGCGAGCAGTATGAGGGCGGGCATTATCCTGCATCAGCATGAAATTCTGACCAATGAAAGGCGCAAAGGGCATCACATGGTTCATCAGGATCTCTTCGATGTATCTCTGGGAATTGAGCGTCCCGTGATCGATGCACACCAACTCAGTGCGGGCCATAACGTTGATGCCACCCCACACCATAACCGAGCCACCTCCAAATGGAGTCCTGGAGGAGAAAGCAACAGGGCTGTACCTCTCCCCGCGCCTTCTCCACACTCTTTCTCTTCCATCAGGAGATCTAAGGTTAAAGCGACTCTCGTCAGTGAAGAGAACAGAGGCCCACTGCTCGTGGGTCCATCCCAGATGCTGCCTTGCGAAGCGAAGACGCGCCTCTCTGTGATGCCGTTCGAGTGCGGGTCCACGTGCAGGTCTCCTGGACGAAAGATGAGCTTCTTCAAACCTTCTTCTTACTGTTCGCTCACTCACTCTCACATTTCTGACATTTTCCAGTTGATTTCGTGCCTGAACTGCTGTGGTATGCCGATCACGCAGATCTTGGAGGGTGAGAAATCTGTCATCCCTGGCACTTGTGCTTCTTCTACGGCCTGACCCTCGTCTCCTGTCGTACGTTCGGAGCTCTCTGTAACGTTGCACTGCACGATGTATGCTACCGAGAGATGATCCAATGACCTCAGCAACATAACGGAAGCTGCGGCCATCCTCCACCAATGCAACTGCCTGTGCAGCTTCTTCACGGCTAAGAGGCATGTTTTAGTGTGAACTGCAAATGGATAACTTGCTAAAATGTGTGACAATGGTTCACACGTGTTCAACAAATGCCAGTTGTTATCCCTAGAACAACAATAAGCGAGCGGCAAGAAATGTCATATTATCAATTTCTATTCACGGATGTTTCAGATGTTTGTTCTAATGCATGAAAAGCTTTTAAAATGTGATTAAATCTTTTTCAAGGCTAGATTTATACTATTTATATTACTTTTTTTTAACTGTTCCACTTTTGTTGCCGGTCAGTGTACTTATTTTGCATAGTTCTATTCAGTCTTAAGATATGGGGTCATATTTTGGGGTATGTCACCAGATGTACTAAGGACGTTTAGGATACAAAAGAGGGCGATTAGAATTATGGCAACACTAGAGAATCATGTAGACCACTGTTTAAATATTGAAGCATTCTCCCACTGCCCTGCATATATATATAGTTTTTTTAAGAATTCAATGAATAAAGATGTTTTTCTTAAAACAAACAATGATGTGTGTGTGTGCGCCCCCCCCCCTCTCTCTCTCTCTAAACAGGAAATTTTCACACAGGAGTTAAATTATACAATTAACTACCCCAGTATATAAAACTTGCCCAAAAATAAAAACCTTTCAAAGAATGTTGGAATGTACGTTGGCGTTAAGCTTTCAAAGTCCTCCCCTAAGGACAATGTGCCCCTAACATTCCTCTTTAGGTTTTCCTAATTACTGTATGTAAGGCCTCGACCAGTCATCTGCAATGCCATTGTTTTTACTCTGTAGTTGAATATATTAGCGTATAGGAGCGATGAAATCTATAATTATATTTTACTTTTCTATTTGAATTGTAATACCTAGCTGTAAGCTGTTGTATTTATAGAATTAAGTTTTCATTTTATGATAATAGAGTAAGGTGTAAATAGTTGTCCAATAAGATTGTATCTCTTAAGATCTGTTATTATAATAAGTTATAAATAGTTATAGTGAGCCTCCGTGGCTTAGGCGGCAGCACGTCGGCCTCTCACCGCTGGATCCGTGGTTCAAATCCCGGTCACTCCATGTGAGATCTGTGCTGGACAAAACGGAGGCAGACAGGTTTTTCTCCGGGTACTCCGGTTTTCCCTGTCAAAATATCATTCCAGCAACACTCTCCACTATCATTTCATTTCATCTGTCATTCATTTAGTCATTGTCCCAGAGGAGTGCGTCAGGCCTCGGCAGCCGGCACAGTTCATATCCTCGCCGCTAGATGGGGGCTTCATTCATTCCATTCCTGACCCGGTCGGAGACTGGAAGCAGGCTGTGGATTTTCATTATAAATAGTTATAGTATTAGTAATATATACCTGATAGTTCTTTTATTTTATAGATGTAATTTCTGACGTGTCCTATATCAAAAATGTACGTGTCCTATAACAAAAATGTAGTGTATAAATGTAATTCATCAAATGGATTTAATAAAAATCTAATCTAATCTTAACACTCACTTAAAGTTCACCTAGCTAAATAAGGGTTAGGAGAGTTGTACGTTGGCGTTCAGCTTTCAAAGTCCTCCCCTAAGGACAATGTGCCCCTAACATTCCTCCTTAGGTTTTCCTAATTACTGTATGTAAGGCCTCGACCACTCCTAACGCATCCCTAACACTAAAGATTGCAAATGGCAGGTGGTTCCATGAAGTGGTGTGACCAACTGGTTGATTTAAATAAGTATAAATAGTGCGTACGAACACACTAATTGCAATTGTAAGTACGGCGCGTAAAAATAATACGATACACTGTATATGATGGCACGCTAATATTAGCGTTTATTTCTTCCTAGCATGAGCTCAATTTATTCCAGTTCTGACTTATATGAAAATAATAAACCAATTTCGGTGAGTTCTCGTCTTGTAAATATTATGTTGGAACTTGTTGGTTCGAATCTTTCACATTTTCTTTTATTTCCATATTTTTCTCTGTATGTAATTACCAATAATCCTTCTATTTGGACTATTTTAGTAATAAGTATATTATTCTGATATAGTTAACAGTAATTTGCCAGTACATAGGAAATAGCGAAGAGGATGGAAACACATCCTAATTACCTAATTTTATAGCTTTGTATAACTTACTCAACGATTCGCTTTGAAATAGAATATTCAGCAGGCACAGAAAATGAATGACGAATAGTGTTCGCGTTGTTGTCCCTCGACAACTGGCTGACTGTCCGGTATTAAGGAGCATATAATAACAGAGTACGGACTCTTTACGTAGATCTGGATTTCTTAAATGACAAGGTGATGACGTAACGTTTCGGTACGAACACCGCGCACGTGGCGAATTCCAATGCCTCCTAGATGCAAGAACTGACTATGATGGATGCAAAGAACTGACTTTGTGTATTACAACGAAAAATATTGTATGTATATTTGGGGACAATGTCATATTACAAGGCAGTTAAGTTGTTTTTTGAGGTGCAATGAACCATTAAGAGGTCATCAGAGCATAGATTTCATCCATAGCATGGAGATGTGGGATGTAGATAGCATTCATCAGAATCACACTCGGATTTAATACGAACAACAAAATTAAATACATATAATCCCTCACCTAGCTACACAAACAAATGCAATTATACCCCATTTGAATAATAACAATAATGTTATTGGGAACAGAACTATAACCACGTTACAAGATGATTCTCTAATTATTGTCCAACAAGCCGCTAGTCAATTGTTTCTGTGCAAGGCCAACACAATAGACACTAAAGTCACTTGATAGGGTTGGCAATTATGAGCCCCCACCATGAGGAAAGAAAGAGAGGAGATGGACTGAGCTCGTATCAGTGAAGCCAAGCGCCAAGTCCCAAGTGGGCGTAACCTGGCAAAACGTGTATTTGGTGTTCTGTGACTTGCATGAGGCAGAGCATTGTGCATGGCTATTTCGGAGTCTGTATCATATCATGGCGTGTAGTGCATATGGTGGCACGAATCGACAAAACAGAACATAGGCTACCAGGAAGCATAAAAATATAGTGGGCCTAGGCCTATACCAGTTACAATATCAAATGAAGCTGAACCGTTGCAAGTTTCTTCCATGCAATTCTGTTGCAGGTTGAGATTATTTTCTATTAGTTTAACTTCACCCGTCTATTTTTTTTATTCACCGGTAATTAATATTTATCATACATTTTATTGCAATTACTAAATATATTGTATCACAATTTGAGGTTATGCATAGCCATTAATTGAACGTATGTCTTCTGTGAGCAACAGTGTTATGAAATTGCTTACGATATTTTATCTCCCTTTGGTTTCCTGAAAAGGAAAAAGTAGATAAGAGCAGTCAGAAGGGAAAATTGGACTCCCACTAAAAATTCCAGAAAATGTTCTCCCCACCAGATATGATCATCCGACACCTGTATTATGTATGGGCATGGGCCACTGATCGCGAGATCTCTCTCCTTAACTAGGCTATTAAGAGAAAAAAAAACCACTCCTCTGCAAACCTCAAATTACCAAATACACCAATCGGTCAATAATAATTACGCCACGGAGCGTAATTAAGCAATACCGGTTCGAGGCTAATCGCCAAGTCTGTGGCCCCCCCAAAAAAATGCCGTAACGTATGGTACTGAAAAGTGTAGACAATGCCCTGCAAATAAACGTCTTTTCCAAGTGTTCTAATTATTAATTTTGAGTTACCGCACTTTTGAATATTAAAAAGTGTACGAACCATGACCTCCCGCCAGTGCCGTCACCTTGCAGAAGGCAATCAGGTATTGCCGGGTGTTTGGAGGCTTGCGAGCCCAAATGATCCTTGGGGCTATGCCAGCGGGAGCTTCGGCTCCTGGTAGGGCCACCCAAGCTGGACAGGCCTAAGGTGATGGGCCAGACTAGTAAGAGCGGTATCCTGGTCCTCCAGGTTGGGGGTTGGGCGTGGGGCTAACCACCCTATCCCGTAAAAAACACTTGTTACGGAACCAAAGGACAAAGGAAACAGGACGGATGAAATGGATAAACGACCTTGGCAACGGAAACGGTACATGAATTGGTATTTGGGACATGGAATGTAAGAACACTGAGTAAACCTGGAGGATTACGGATCTTGAAGATGGGAATGGAAAAAATATAATGTAAAGCTGGCAGCAATACAAGAGGTAAAATGGAACGGAAGTGGAATACTTGCCGCGGGGATGCACACCCTGTTCTATAGTTGAGGGAACAGAGGATATGGTGGGACAGGTTTTCTTGTTGATAATGAGTATACAAATGGTATACTGAATTTTAAGCCTGTTAACCGAAAGGATGTGTGTATTAAGAGTTAAAGCCCGTTTCTTCAATATATCCTTCATATGTACATACGCACTAACCGAAGATGCAGAGGAGGAAGAAAAGGATCTTTTCTACGAGCAGCTGGAACAGGAACTAGCATGATGTAAAGGTTGTTATGGGGGACTTTAATGCACAAGTGGGAAGAGAAATTGCCTACAGGAGTACAGCGGGAAAGGAGAGTTTACATGAGGTGGCCGATGATAATCGTATTAGACTGATTGATTTTGCTATAGGCAGTAACATGCTTATCAAAAGCACATGGATGCAAAGGAAGGATATAAGGAAAGTGACATGGTGCTCCCCTGATGGGATCACAGAAAACCAAATTGATCATGTGCTTATATATAGACGACATGCCTCAGATGTGTTGGAAGTGGATAGCTGTCGAGGAGCAGACGGAGATAGTGATCATTATCTGGTAAGAGTTAAATATATTCAAAGGATAGCCAAGTACAGAGAGATTAAGAGAGCTGTTATACATAAGTTTGATTATGCTAAATTAAGAAAGAATGAAAGCATAGCTCAGCAATACACAATGGTTTTGACAATTAAGCTTAATGAAGTGGAAGAGAAGCAAGGAGAAAGTATAGAACAACAGTGGCAGACAGTCAAAGATATAATACAAAACACGGCGGAAACTGTGCTGGGCAGAAAGAAGAAACTGAGAATGCAGGATTGGTTTGATGAAGAGTGTAGAAAGAAGATTGAAGAAAGGAATGAGGCAAGAAGAAGAATGTTGCAAAGAAGAACAACAACTAACACTGTAGAGGAATATAGGGAGAAGAGAAAGGAAGCGGACAAGGAATGTAGAAAGAAGAAGAGAGATTTTGAGAGGCAGTGAATTAAGGAGTTAGAAGAGAGAAAGACGGCTCAGGAAACCAGAGAGTTCTATTCAAGGGTTAAAGATATAAAGAAAGGATTTCACACAGAGCAGCTTTCTGTAAAGATAATAATGATGATGATGATAATTGTTGTTTTAAGGGGCCTAACATCTAGGTTATCGGCCCCTAATGGTCTGGGTGATAGCGAAAATGTGAATGAAGTGGAAACCAGAACGAAAATTAAGTGTGAAGGAAAATACTTACAAAAAGGAACTCAGATTGAAACTACTCACAAAATGGAGAGCGGTAATACTTACAAAAGGGAATTTAGAACGAAAATACTCACAAAAGGAATAGATTGAAAAATACCCAAAAAATGTAGGTTAAGTTCAAAATACGTACAAAATGCAATGTGGCGTCGAAATACATACAAAATGCAAGTGGAATTCAAAATATTTACAAAATGCAAATGAGAGTGAAAATACGTACAAAATGCAATTGAGGTTCAAAATACTCACAAAGTGCAATCGAAATTCAAAATACTTACAAAATGCAATTTAAATTGAAAAGGCTTACAAAATGTATGGTAGATTCAAACTACTCAATTTGATGGACAATACTTACAAAATGCAATTTAGATTGAAAATACTTACAAAATGTATTTTAGATTAAAAATACCCACAAAATGCAATTGAGAATCAAAATACTTGCAATATGCGCACCCTACACAATGCAATTTAGATTGAAAATACCTGCAAAAGCAGTTTAGGTTGAAAATACAAAATGCAATTGAAATTCAAAATACTCGCAAAAGTCCCACCCCCTATATTGAAAGACTTACTAAAAAGCAATTTAGATTGTCAATTCTTACAAAATGCAATTGAGGTTGAAAACACTCGCAAAATTCAATTTAGATCGAAAAAAACACTACAAAATGCAACGTAGATGGAAAATACATACAAAATGGGAGTGTAGAGGGAACAAAATAAATCGCTAAAGGAAATTTAGATACACGGGGAGCAAATGAACAAAAACAGCGCGGGAAACTTAAAGAGAAAAGGATATATAATGAAAAGAAAACAAGAGATCTGACCCCTCGAAGAAGGAGGGATCAGGAAAGATGAGACAAGGGCCAATTAAGGCGGGAACGTAAAAGACTCCCTAGGCCTCGGATAACCTAATACCGTCGGGGTCGGAAAAGAACAAGAGTTGACCAAGTGAGGTCGACAGGAAAGAAGACAGAGAGGAGCCCGGCACAAGTAAGTGGAAGCAATGCCGGACTCAGCTGGTGTAAAGATAAGGAGGGCAACTTGATTGGAGGTAAAGATGATATGTTAAATAGATGGGTGGAGTATTTTAGTGAATTGCTGAATGCGGAAATTGGATATGAAGTTGAGGTAGAAGTTGGGCAGAGGGAGGAGATGAGACAGGAACAAAATGGAGTAGAGACGGACCTGGAATAAGTCAAGGAACCCACACTGGAAGAAGTTGAAGGTGGTATTAAGGCCCTAAAAATAATAAGGCGCCGGGAGAAGATAACATCACAGCAGAAATGATAAAATATGGAGGGGAAAAACTAACAAGACGGTTGCATAAGATCATGGTAGAGATATGGCAAAAGGAGCAAATGCCAGAGCAGTGGAACAATGTTCCAGGAACATAGCAATACTCTGCCCTATACATAAGAAACATGACAAAGCAGACCGTGGTAATTATAGAGGGATAGCATTGCTGTGTATTGTGTATAAAGTTTTAGCAAAAATTTTAGCTGGAAGGTTGAGAATATATGTAGAGGAATATCTAGGAGATTACCAGTGTGGCTTCAGAGTTAATAGATATACTACAGACCAGATTTTTAACATCGGACAGATCCTTGAAAAATGTTACGATTTCAACATTGATGTACACCAGCTATTAATAGATTTTAAACAAGCATATGATAGCATTAAAAGGAATCAGCTATGGAAGGCAATGGAAGAGGCAGGAATACCTAATAAATTAACAAGAATGGTACAAATGACTTTGGAAAGAACAACATGTAAAGTAAAGGTTGAAGGTATTCTATCAAATACCTTTGAAGTTAACCAAGGATTACGATAGGGTGATGTTCTCTCCACCTTACTGTTTAACATTGCCTTGGAGAATGTAATGCGAAGGATACAAGAGGGCAACGCAGGATGAACATTGCTTAACCGAGTGACGCAAGACATTGCTTATGCAGATGATATTGATTTTTTATCTAGGAAGAAACAGGATTTGGAAGAGAAGCTAAAGGAATTAGAGGAATTACGGGGCAGAGATTTGATTGACGATTGATCAGTCAAAAACGAAGTATATGCTAACATCTAGGAGAAAATATAATGAATTAGAGAAAAATGTGAAACTCAATGAGAAAGAATATGAACGCTGTAAAAATTTTAAATATTTAGGGTCAATGATAGCTGAAAACAATGATATGAGAGAAGAAATACATGCAAGGATAGCGGCTGGAAATAGGAGTTACTATGCTTTAAGCAAAGTTTTTAAATCAAGAAGTCTTAGTAGAAATCTGAAGCTGACTGTATATCGTACGGTAGTGAGACCTGTGGTGATGTATGGTTCAGAGACTTGGGCCATGACACAAGGTGATGAGGAATTGCTAAGGAGATGGGAAAGGAAGATACTCAGGAAGGTATATATGGACCAGTAAAAGAGGGTGAATTCTGGCGAATCAGAAATAATATGGAGATAAGAGAGTTGTATGGTAAGCCAGTTATAGAAGTGGAAATTAAGAGTAGTAGACTGCGTTGGTAGGGACATGTCGAAAGAATGACAGAGAACAGGGTAGTAAGGAAGGTCTTCAATGGGAAGCCAGGAGGACGGCGTGTGAGGGGAAGACTTACGACCAGATGGCTCGGACAACGTGGAGGAGGATCTGAGAAGGATGCGAGTCAGAAGATGGAGAGCCAAAGCAGTCAACTGGGAAGAATGGGTGGAGATTGTCCGGGAGGCCAAGGCCTTACAAGGGCTGTAGCGCCAAGAGTAAGTAAGTAAGTAAGTAAGTAAGTAAGTAAGTACGAACCATGATTGAAAATGTATTAAATGTATGTGCTCGAAATTAGACCTAAAAACTAATGAATGCGTGAAAAAGAAGAGCTTGAAGATCAATTTGGTGTATATACCGTAATTAGATCGGCATAATTATTTGCCAAGATGTTCCTCCTTTGGTAAAACTCGCACCTTCCGACACTTGTATTCAATTGAATCAGTGTTTCACGTATTATTACGTTTTGCCGCGTCTTTCTTTCAAAAGAAGCCATGCATAGGTGCTCTCATATTTCTATTTAAATTGGCGTTTAAAAAGATAATACAACTTATTTGTGCCATGCAACGTGATGCACAGTGTATTCTGCCATTCCAAGAAAAGAAACATTGAATTGGGATTGCAGTTTTGTCACTTAAGAGAACCGGGACGTGTGATAGGCTCAAAATTGCCAACTTTCTTTTTAGCTTAATAAATCTCCCATCTTTCCTGAAGAATTTGGTGTATCAACTATTGTGCTGAAGTGAAATTTGATGCAATAAAATTGGGTTTAAACATAATGTTTTAAGGCTATACTGTAGCTACTAGTCAAACATTCTTTTTTGTGTTATCCGTAAGTCATATTTTTTTCATTTCAAATGATATTGTCGACTTCGTCGTTATGGTTGGGGTCCATCGTTATGCATTACGGACACGGACACGGTGACGGACGTGACGTCATGCAGCTGCGCTACTAGTCGACCAAAATATTATGTGCACTCGAGTGTGAAGGTTGTTTGTGAAGTAACCAAGACCTACATAAAATCCAAGAACATCATTTTCGTCGTTCTATTTTACGTTAGTTCATGTAGGTTTGGAATTTTCAATTTATATTTTAATATTTTTATCGCAGTTGGAACACAAAAAGTGCCCGTGTTTCAACCATGCGTCACATTTAAGAATTATTATCTCACAAACCCGTCATCACATCGAATCCAAATTTTAACACAATATACGTTGGAATGTTGTATAACTGGTTTATAAATTTCAAAATGTTGTGTGTTCAAGGAAGAAAGTTGCTATCATTTTTGTAAGGTAACTTTTTCTCGGCTCAGGGTCGTTGGAAAATGTAGTTCTTGGTCGCCTTGTAATCCTTATACATCAAAACGTTATGCTGTATGACAGTGAAATACGTAACTTAATTCAATTATTTTATATCGGTTTGTATTTGTACGGGGAAATAAGACATGGTTCACCAGCTAGCCGCTCCGGGGAATGCTGTACAGCGTTGCCAACATGGAGCCCATCACGCGTAATGGCGCGCCTCGCTCGGAAGTGATGGGCTCCATCTCAGCAACGCTGTACAATATTCCCCGGAGCGGCTAGCTGGTGAACCATGTCTTATTTCCCCGTACGAATACAAACCGATATAAAATAAGTGAATTAATTTACGTATTTCACGGTAATACAGCATAACCTTTCGAAGTATGAGGATTACAACGCGACCCAGAACTACATTTTCCAACGACCCCGAGCCGAGAAAAAGTTACCTTACAACAATGATAACAACTTTCTTTCTTGGATACACACAATTTTGAAATTAATAAACCAGTTATACAACATTCCAATGTATATTGCGGTAAAATTTGGATTAGATCTGATGACGGGTTTGTGAGATAATAATTCTTCAGTGTGACGCATGGTTGAAACACGCTTAACAACGGGCACTTTTTGTGTTCCAACTGCGATAAAAAATATTAAAATATAAAGTAAAAATTCCAAACCTACATGAACTAACGTAAAATAGAACGACGTAAATGATGATGTTATTGGATTTTATGTAGGTATATTGGTTACTTCACAAACAACCTTCAAACTCGAGTGTACATAATATTTTTATTTTTAGTAGTGCCAAGTCTAAAACCAGACAAAAAGCACATCTACATTTCTTTTTCTCTATAGCATTGTGAATAACCAGTAATACACATTGATAGAAAAGAGTTATAATATTCACTGCTTGGCTAACAGCTGAGTTTGAGTAATGTACTCCTGACAAAATGTTTTCTGCGCTCTATATATTAGCTTTACATCCTACTGCGGCTTTTTAGAGACGCCGGGTTGCCGGAATTTTGTCCCGAAGGAGATCTTCAACATGCCAGTAAGTCCACTAACACGGCTCCCTCACATTTAAGCACCCTCCAATGCAAACTAACTGCGCCAGGATTCGATCCTACAAACTTGGGAACAGACGAGAACGTATGAAATGGCCTTTGTTAAGATATGCTAGGGGTCCCCTAGTTAAATTGTTGTCAATTCATTTTATTTGTAATTGGGGCTAGTATTGGGCAGGAGGCGGCCGTGGCCTTAATTTAGGGGACCCAGCATATGCCTGGAGTAGGAATGGGAAACGAAGGAAAACCACTTCTAGGATGGTTGAGGTGAGAATGTGCATAGTCTCCTCCTCGTTATGCCTCGCGGTGTCCGGACAGTTCCCCACACTGACACTTCCACACACTGCAAAAAATACTGACACTTCCCCACAGCCCTTGGACGTGACCTGTTTAATGACTCAGAAATAATCTCGACTGACAGTTCCACACACATCCCCCCCCCTAAGGCTGAAGGCAGTTGCCTATTCACAGAAAATGGAGTATTATTGTTGAACAAATATGACAAAAACAAAACAAAAACAAACAAAAAAAAAACTGACGAAGCCTAGAAAGCTGATTTTAAACACGCCAAACTGATAACAACACCAAAATGATCGGTTTTGTTATTATTTTGCCTGTCCACAACCTGGTTAAAGTGTGATGGAAATCAGACTCTGCATTTAGTTTATTTTGATGGAAATTACACTACATCACAATTATATTTTCGAGACCGTGTTAGTAATGTAGTACATAGATCGAGCGCTTTTTCTTCACTCCAAAGTAGTATTATGTTCAGATGCATTGTCACAGGTGAAGCTGTAACGTTGATCGCTGAAGCCTATAGCCTTGTGTGTGGAACTGTCAGTTGAGATTATTTCTGAGTCATTAAACGGGTAGCCGCGTCCAAGGACTGTGGGGAAGTGTCAGTATTTTGGGCAGTGTGTGGAAGTGTCAGTGTGGGGAACTGTAATGTAATCATGCCTCGCGAGGTAAAATGTACCCCGTTCCAATCCTCACACCAGAATTGATTAAAATGTCTTGGTAGAGCTGGGAATCTAAACCAGACCTCAGGGGTGACAGTCAAGAATGCTAGCCACTGCGCCACGAGGTGGACCCCTAGTTAAGTGAATGCTAGGTGAGTGTTAGGGAAAGAATGTGCATAGGTGCCTAAGCGTTATGAATAAATACTGTAGTTGTAAATACTACTACTACAATCTGAAAGATTAAATAAGAAATGAAAGTTCATCAGTTCTAAAAGTAACAAAAAAATAGTAGCTTACTGTATATTCTCAAGTCTAAAGATTTAATCCTTCTCAGAAGGGTAGTAGTCGAACTTATATGATCACCGAATTAAATGAAGTTTTGAGTGATAAAACTGTGGTCAGCATCCTTGATATGTATTTTGCGAGTAATTGTGATAATAGAGCCATGATTAAATTCTTGAGAGCTCCACAGTTCTGGAAAGTTTTTAAGTCCTATCATCTTCACATTCAGCCCTGTGACTGCGGTCGATAGTAGCAACCACGCTGGAAGATCGAATCCAGCATCCATCGATGTTTAAACATATACAATGGACGCATTGTTTAAAACTCAGCAATTTTTCTAGGTTTGTGCTGTGTCTTTTGTGTGGGGTTTCGCCTAGGACACCAAACTGGCTCATCAGCGGGCCAGCTTGGTGTCCTAGGCGAATCTCCACACAAGACACGGCACAAACCTAGAAAAATTGCCGAGTTTTAATTCACTCGCCGTGAAAGCCAATACACGACGTATTGTTTATTTGGCCATTAGTTGTGCATTTTAAGGATATTTTCCGAATTACTTTAAATGTTTTACTTGTATTTGTTACTGTTATTTATTTGCTCTCTTCTAATTAGTTTACTAATCTTACTAAGTTGGTGTGTTAAACCGTTTATCATACCGACAAATGGAAAAGGCGTGGTGATCGGCGAAACTTTCAGCATTGTTCTGACAACTTGCACAGTTTAGAACATTAGCTACTGCGGCTTTCGAGACACTGCGTTACTATCCGTTTCTGCACCCGTCTTTTGGGGCAGGCACGATAGTTTCTTTTTCAGCAGACATACCTAATGAAAAGAATGCAACTGTTATGAATATGTATGATGTGTCTACTTCATGTTCACACATCAGCAGGAGATACTGCTGACTAAATGCTAAATTACAAACAAAAAGCTGATAAACTTGGATCTCTTCAAACGAACACTTAGCAGTTCTATTACCATACCGCGACGTAAGTATTGAAATGTTTGGGAACTTGTGGCACTATCGAATTATTCAAAGTATTTTGGCCTTTGGAATAGTGATGACGATGACCCTTAACCTCAAAATTTTATTTTACTACTTCTGATGTTCATCTTATATAAATTTCTTGATATAGGCAAGGATGATGTTGATTCATTGTGACCTAGTTCCGAGTATTTGCGTGTGCATGGGATGTCTGATAACCTGTGTCATTGTGATGGCTGTAGTACTGTATCTATTTGTAACCTAGTCTAGAATTGGAATGTATGTGACTGTGGCCTTAAGATAGGAACCATCCTGGCATTCACCTGGGGTAGAAATGGAAAACCACGTTAAACTACTTAAGAGATGTCTGAAGTGGAAATCAAACTCGCTTCCTCTCAGTTTCGCTGCACGTGGCTAAATGTACCCCTTTCCAGCCCTCGGTCACAATTTTCTTGTGAGAACCGGGAATTGAACCAGGACCTCAAAAGTAACAGCCAACAATGCTAGTCACTGCGCCACGAAGTGGACTTTCATGGCAGTCTGGAATCGAACTCGGACCTCAAACATGGCATTCAACAACGCTAACCACCACACTACGAGGCAGTCAGCTTGGATTACTGTGGATACCGTGTTGAAGAAGTAGCCTAATATATTTCTACTAGCGGACCCGTGCGAGAACTCTCGCAAAATGGATTGTATGCGCCGCATGTGTACAGACTACCCCGCCCGGCTTTAATTCTATGCGGGCTTTACGCGACACAGTTCAGCAAGGGGTTATCGTCTTGTTTATTTGTTTAATAGCACTTTATAAACAAATATATTTCCGTTGACTTTTCAAGAAATGCAAGATTTTTCCTGTAGAATACTATTGAGACGATTTGGAAGATTTTAGTACAAACCACACCTTCTAACTTTCTCTGGTTTATAAGTTGAGTTTTGTGAAACATACACCTTAGCGTATTATTCCCAATTATTCCCGTTTCTATTGATATCTGTTGATAAATACAAATTGTTGCACTTCATTAGGAGAAAATAATACGACAATATTTTTATTCGGGAACTTAGGAAATTAAAACCCTGATTTTCTTGTTTAAGTAAGCTCCGAAAAGAGCTTTAAAATATAAGTTATATACGGATGTACCATTAACTTAAACATTATTCTCGGCTGGATTGGGTAGCATGTGTTCTGAAGACCAAGGTTCGAATCCCGGGGCTGAAAGCAACCATCCTGAGTGTGGTTTTACCCTGATCTTTTTCACATTCACTCCCGGCAAATTTCGGGATTGGTGCCTTACTCAAGTCTTTCCCAATCCTAGATCCTAATGATAACACATACTGCATTAACTCAGGATCAGACAAATGCCACATACACACACCCATGTATGCTACAAATGGCTGATGACCACGATATCCACCACGTTTCTGCATGGAATTAATGACAATTATATGTTGATAACATACAACGTTGAAGTCGTAGGCTATTAGCGAGTTCGTGCATGGTTAATAGCTCAAAGATGAGTTGATACACACTTATCCACAGCCGAAAGTGCACAACAATGAAATGTATGAGAACGGATATCCGAGTGCCAGAATTGCAACGCACAAGCTTACTACACGGACATTTCGTGGACTTACGCCAGGTGTACACTTGGTGCGTGTCTCAAGCAACACGGCAACCTTGCCTTGGCTCAGCCTGCATGTGGCACACTTCGCACCGCCATGCCATGCTATGGCTCCGTCCCCCGGTCGCTCGCTCGCTTTTTGTGGGGTCACACAAATATCTTCAATCAGTGCTGGTAAAATGAAGAAATTACATTTTATTGTGATATAGCCATCATTTCTGACAAAACTCGAACGTAGTAGATTAGGTGTCAAGAATAGGAAAAATAACAGAAATAGCAGTTTTTCTTGGCATAGCCATTCCACTCAAAACACTAGAAAGAGCCCAAGTCTGTATTGAAATGAAAATCCAAGTCTGTATTCCTTTTTCCAAAACATAATGACAAAAGCTTATCAAACGGAGAAGAACCACACCACTCCACTCCAATAGTGAAACCCTATATACTGTAGGCCTAAGCTTCCATAAGCTGGTGTTCATCGTCGCAAATGCTTTTCATCTTCATCAAACCACGAAAAAGTGAATAATGATGATGATGAAAACTCACGTATACCCCCAGCACAGCCGTGCGCATTAAATCGCCTATCAAGACCACGATGGGGATCTGCCAGCAAGTCTGGAGATAGGTAGTTCGAATCTCGGCACTGGCAACTATCCAGAATGTGGTTTTCACTTTTTTTTTCTTCCAAACTCCCTCCATGCAAATGTCGGGATAATACCTTATTTTAAGTCACGGGGCACCTACCCTATTTTCGACCCTAATAATTACAGTTACACATACTGGTACAATCACCACAGAAACACAGGTTATCAAAAAAATGAACATATATCGAAGTATACGGGGCTCATGACCATCTAAGCTCCTAAACCGAATCAACATCTCCTGGATTCTATATCATCACCAGCCTGTTTCTTCATCACCCCTATTGCCTATTCTTTTTTAAGATTTCCTTTATTTTAAGGTTTGTAGAAGAGTAGAAAGTATTGTTTGTTGTTAATGTCTTATTTAAGGCCATTGCGATGACATCGGTATGTACTCAGTTGCACTAACTACATAACTTGAGTGGTCCGCTGGTAGTGTCAGCTATATAGTATGGATGCACCAGTGGCGTAGAGATTTTTTTTTTTTTTTTACAAACGGTTGTGTGTTTTTACAGATCTTCAAATTAAAGGATGGTTTGGCTTTCGATTGAGGTGAATGGAGAAAGAACAGACTTACAAGTTTCCTCTTAGTGTGATAAGCAGGATATATTTAAATTTGACTGAGTGTTCGTTTGAATGAATACGTGAAATAGGCTTCAAAAGTATCTAAAATGTAAGAAAAAGTAGTTTCACATAACTTTATTTTTAGAACAAATCATCTCATGGGTACTTTCAGTATTGGGACCTTGATTCTTTTTGCGATTATACGGTCAGAAATGTTTTGTATGTCTTTAAGCAGTCATTTGAATATTTAAGAGATACTTAATTAAAGCAGGCATAACTACATGATATTTGAAATAAAACATTTAGTGACGCGGCGTAGCAGTGCTCGTTAAATCGTGCACCACGGCCGCGAGGGCAGCTGCGAGTCCGGAGATCGCCGGTTCGAATCCCGGCGCTGATAGCGGCTATCATGACTCCTGAGGGTGGTTTCCCCCGGGCTTCTCCACACTCCCTCCAGGGAAATGCCGGGATAATACCTTACTTCAAGTCTCGCGGCACCTACCACATCCCTTTATATATTACAGTTATACACACTACTACAGTCATCACAGAAATACGGTTACCCGACAAGTTCAACACACACACACTACTACACGGGGCTGTTGACCAACATGTCCGAAGCCCCTACCATGAATTAACAACAACAACAAACATTTAATAACTGTCCTATTGGAGTTATCACTTAATGAAATTAGGATAAATTATTAGAATTAAGGGAAGCCTCCGTGGCTTAGGCGGCAGCACGCTGGCCTCTCACCGCTGGGTCCGTGGTTCAAATCCCGGTCACTCCATGTGAGATCTGTGCTGGACAAAACGGAGGCAGACAGGTTTTTCTCCGGGTACTCCGGTTTTCCCTGTCACAATTTCATTCCAGCAACACTCTCCCTTATCATTTCATTTCATCTGTCATTCATTTAATCATTGCCCCAGAGGAGTGCGTCAGGCCTCGGCAGCCGGCACAGTTCATATCCTCGCCGCTAGATAGGGGCTTCATTCATTCCATTCCTGACCCGGTCGGAGACTGGAAGCAGGCAGTGGATTTTCATTTTATTAGAATTAAGAATGGCTAAACGCAACATTGTTGTCCTAACGACATTGTTCATAAATTGAAAACCTTATACACCTTTGCTATGTTCGGTTTCCCGGACCTAACAACACTGGTTGACGTGGTTGTGTTCCACAACAGTCATGGTGCTTACCGAGTGTAGACTTACACTTCTTGACAAACCCAGGAATCGAATTCAGAACCTTAGGGACAGGTATCTCAATGGGTACGCCTAAAACACAATACGCTGCAAAAATAACTGGCACACTTCAGAAACTTGCGTTTTCCTGTTAGTAATATGGAAAAGAGAGGAGATAAAACAGGATATCAGTGGTGTATGGAGTTCACCCAGGCCACTCCGAACATTTATTTTTGACATTTAATATTGCTAATAGCGTATAAGAAATAGCGCAGGCGATTATCATATTTCAGTCCTTGAGGACAACTATGGCAACAAGGAAAGTACCCCGGAATAGTGGTCAATATTTCGTTGGCAGCTAGCACATAAATAATTAATCCTTCCAGTTTGCAGTAGTATTTTGTTACCGTCAAGAGCGGATGCCGTAGGAGAGCTTTCTTGATTTGAGCAAAGTTATATAAAAAAAAAAAATACGAGCCTTACAGTAGTCGCATATGATGTGTAACATCTGACATAGAAGAAACCTCACGTGAAATTGTTGATACACCGGTATTTTGTACCATTATTGGCACAAATATTAATCGATTGTAAAAGGGAGTGTTTTACAGATATTGTAGTTTATAATACGGAACTCATTTTATTAGATGATTTGTAGCTTCTACCAGCACTAGCCTAAATAAAGAATACGATATGGATCAACTAGATTAAGAGACGCGACACTGCTCATAACCTTAAATTCCTTATAAACAGGTCCTCTTCATTCACAGACCAACACGTAATTTCATATGGATTCTGTTAAAATGAGTCATATTGATATGATAAATATCGTTTAAAATGATAATCTGGTAGCAAAAATATCTACCCCGTCCGGGATTCGAACCCAAGATCTCTAGATTCACAGTCATGAGCACTAACCCCACGGCTATTTCGACTACGCAAATTTGGTGCACAAGATAGTGACTTATTTCCACGTTCCAATAATACTGCATTACGGGAATTAAGTTTCATTTATATTTTGCTTGTTTCGATAATGTTCCTGCGTGAAATTGAGTTTAAAATGCCTTATGAATAGGCCCTCTTGTGAATAAAGAGAATGTATTCAGTAATAGTTCACAAAGGCTTGCTCAATTCTCGTATAACCACAACGATTATATTATTGATGACTGCATTACCGTTATGTGGGTTAATATTTGAATAGCCATTGTGCAGAAGCATAATACCGGCAATGCCGACTACAATGTTTGATATTAAGGCATTTTACCATTTAAATACTGATACGAAGACTTCGAACATGTACCATGTCATTTGTTTCAATCACTTGACACCAGAGTTCGCATGAGCGTTTTCCGTTCAGTATGTCATATACATTCCACATGGCCGAGAGTACGTCATGGTATCAATTTCCGACACCGCGCGCTCATTGTTTCTCGTACCACTGCCAGCTGGGTCTTACCACTGCCCGCTGGATCGATTGATCGAGCGGACAGTGCATACTTCCGTTTTCCACCACTGCCAGTTAGTACACTTCCGTTCGATCGATCGAGCGGGCAGTGAATACTTCCGTTCAATCCACCACTGCCAGCTCGATCGTTCCGATTCGCTTCCGTCCCCAATTTTCAAAATCACTCCCACAAAACTATCCAGCAACCGAGCGGAAAGATGTTACACATCAATAATACTAACACTGTTGTGTGCGTTAAAACCAATGTTTGTGATGAAGATATCAGTAGCTTTCAAGAGGGGATAGAATACGAAACTTCCTGTCTTCGTGAGAATAATGGGAGGAAACTATGTAAAATTCGATGTTGTAACACTGAAAGTGCTCAGACACATGACATAAACTCGGAGTTGGACATTCTATATGCACATTTTTCCACGGACTTAAATACATTAATCTGGGATATCTCGGTTGTCAGTCCCGTCTGTATGTGTATCTCATAATCGTGTTATTGTACTGTGTGTAGTACAGTGCGTAGGTGCGTTTGTCGAGATTTTAGGATTAAGATACGTGTCATGGGAGTTGAAATAATGTTAACATAATAAGTACGATTTGTCTGAAATTATGTGGGCAAATAGCCAGGGTAGCCGCTGTCAGCTTCAGCTTCAGGAGTCGTAACGCTGCAGCACCTCTGTCGACCACGTTCCCAGTCTAGCTACAACAGTATGTACAAACAGAAATTTAACACACAGATCCATAAACACGTCAACTACGCATTTTGTTTTATTAATCAAACGAGCAACCCCATACCAAACCGATTAACACATGTTACGTTTTCATCAATTGTGAGAGAAAAAAAATGATGTGTGCCTGTCTCACAGTTGCTGTTTATCTGTGCCTGTACCTTAGGGAAGGCAGTGGACGCGTATGGCTACGGAGATGGATCAAGGCCACGTAGGAATATGATACAGTAACCAACACGTAAAAACATTCCATAATTACTTCCGACATGGAGTAACTGTTTTTACGGGTGCTACGTAAAAACATTCATATGCAATACTACCAGTAATACCCGTCGTTGGCAAGCTATTTTCTGAAACTTGAATAATCTATTACCTATTACCGTTGAGGAAGGGGATACCTATCGCCTATCATCTATCGCAGCAAGCAAACAAGCTCGTGGGAGTACGTTTGAAATTGGCTATTTCAGGAATGACATGAATTTACAAAAGTTTTACAAAAATATGTGAAAATGAAAATCCACAGTCTGCTTCCAGTCGACCAACCGGGTCAGGAAATGGAATGAATGAAGACCCCCATCTAGCGGCAAGGATATGAACTGTGCCGACTGCCGAAGCCTGTCCCATACCCTTGGGGCAATGATTAAATGAATGACAGATGAAATGAAATGATAGTGGAGAGAGTAGCTGGAATTAAATTGAGACAGGGACAACCAGAGTACCCGGAGAAAAACCTGCCTGCCTCCGCTTTGTCCAGCACAAATCTCACATGGAGTGACCGGGATTTGAACCACGGACCCAGCGGGTGAGAGGCCGGCATGCTGCCGCCTAAGCCACGGAGGCTCTACAAAAATAGGTGGTAGTTGTTAATTCATTTTACGGACTTGGAACATGTTGGTCATCAGTCCCGGGTACGTGAGAGTGCTGAACTTGTCTCACAACCTGTGATTCTGGTGACTGTACTCGTGTGTGAATCTGTAGTTTCAGTGTCTAGTATGGGTAGGTGCCTCCGGACTTGAAACAAGGCACAGCCGGCGTCTGCCTGGAGGTAGTGCGCATAAAGTAGGGAGAACCACACTTAGGATATGCGGGATTCGAACCTTCTTCCAGCTATCCTTGCAGTCGTGGTGCGCGACTTAACGAAAACGGCTACTCTGCGAGGTACACAATGATCAATCTTGGAGCTCTGTCTGACTGTCACTCTCCCTATTAACGCTACACGGCTGCCCCTATGACAACAAATCTTGTGTGTTGGTAGTATTGCCTCCAGACATCAATCAATCTTAAGTTACATTTTCGCCAACATCACTGTTTCCAGCTATAAGTAATATGTGGTATTAATTTTAAAGTTACTCTCGAAAAGCTCGCTAACAACTAAACCAAGTTGGTGCCAACTGTATGGCTACACTTGAATCATTTCTACAAGTTGGAACTAATTTTAACGGAACTATCCTGAAACACACCAGCAACACACGATTTATGTAGCTTCAAGGTGGTTCCAGTATCAACAACAAATAATGTCATCACGCCAGGAGATGGAGGTTCAACACGCTGCGACGGGGTAAGGGGGATCTCGCAGTACGCATGCGCGGCTCGCCTATTCCAAACCTAAATATAAGGTGCGTTCAAAAAGTAACGAGCCGGAGGCTGGAATGCGCAAACCGGTGACGACATCGGCTAATCGTGGCGTGTGTAACGAAGGAAGGAAGGAAGATTGTAGTTTTACGTGACCGTGAATCTTGTGATTATGAGCCACGGGACCTCCTTTTTACGTGGAATCCGAACCACAGGACATGGCATTTCACTTCGAAAATCTCGCGTGTGTAACGAGGTGTGGTTCCGGCCAGAGCGTTTGTCGTTTGGATTCTGGTTCAAAGTGATGACACCATGACTCATCTCCAGCCACCACTCGTGCCAGGAACCCATTCCCTTCCCTCGCATAGCGCTGCAGATGACCAAGACAGTGGGCCATTCGACATGCTTCCTGGTGTGGTTGAAGACTGTGGGGCACCCATTGGGCACACACTTTGCGCATGTGCAGTCGTTCCTTCATGATGGTGTGCACACTTCCGACGCTCAATCCGACCACGGCGGCTATGGCGTTCACTGTCACTCGGCGATCCTGGGTAATGAGTGCATCAACCAGCTGGACGTTGTGATCGGCAATGCAGGGGGGTGCCCCAGACCGGGCATCATCGGCTAACGACACCCGTCCTTCCCTGAAGCGATACTGCCACGCCTTTACCCTTGCAAGGGACATGCAGTGATCGCCGTACACTTGTGACATTCGACGATGAATGTCCGTCCCCCCTACTCCTTCCGCTGTCAGAAACCGAACAACACCTCTTTGCTCTTCGTTTGACGCCTCCATGTAACTGTTAGCAATGCAACTGGCAGCGATGGACGATTGATGCATGCTGCTGTTCGCTTTGTATCGTCACGTGACGTACACGCGTGCCCTCTAGGGATGGGCTGTGACCTTCCACGCTCTGGTCGGAACCACACCTCGTTACACACGCCACGATTAGCCGATGTCGTCACCGGTTTGCGCATTACAGCCTCCGGCTCGTTACTTTTTGAACGCACCTTATATATCGGCTAGCAGTCAGTTGTTGCTACTTCCTGCATGATAATTTGTAATCGGGCTTCACGTGTGTGTGTGTGTGTGTGTGTGTGTGTGTGTGTGTGTGTGTGTGTGTGTGTGTGTAGTGTTACCTTCCTTCCTACTGTCGATATTCTTACAAGCCTTTGTGTTTACTTTTTACAGTGTGGCAGTATCAGGTACAGTAATGGAAACAGTGACCAACTTAATGTTTTTGGAATGCGCGATACGCAGTGAGCGGGAAGACAACTGCAGTTCAAACCCGACTGCCATTTCCTGGTGAGATATCAGTAGTTGTAGATGAGGAAAAATGTTAATATCTTCATGATTATTAGTAGTACCGTGAAAAATGCATTGGTAACCGTCTTGGCCAAGTCCCAACGGCAGCTTTACACAGAAGCCTAAATGTCCGGAATTACAAGTACTGTATATCTAACGAGGTTACTCTACTCACTCCGAGAACTAAACAAGAAAGAAAAACTGTGCAGTTATAGAGCGCTCTCATTCTTTATTTGAGTGGTTACATGAAGTGGGTGAAATATAATTTCAAAATGGGGAATTGATTGACATAATTCAACAACATATATTTTTTACTTTTCACTCGGCCAAACGTGCTAGGAGAACCCAAGGTATAAAACAAGGTCTGAAGCGAGGATCATGTAAATCGATGCGTGCACAGATTAGCTATCCGGTTGTTAGGTCATTCTTAGGTATTGGAAACTACCAGGCGATCATGGACTAGAATTGGATGGATTACTCCGGGAATGAAACCCAGATCCGTCAGGCATTACCTATGAAGTCTTCAACAGCAGCAGCATTCTCCTTATTTTCACGAGGTCTCTTTAATGGTACGTGAATCGACAAGCACTTACTTCTGTTACATGTTCAATGAGATGAGGAATTGGTAAGTTCATCAGTGACATTTCAGCAATATGACGGGGATTCGTACCACGGTCCTAAGTCACGCGCTACAATGTAAAAGAAGCAGACTGCATCACGTTCAATTGGCGAAGTCATCTTTTACCAACATAGTTTACAAGGTATATGTAATGGCCTGTAACTGCATAAATATTTCCGTGTTGTCTAGACAGATAAAAGACAAGAAAGACAAGATTGCCGAATCACAAATACATTTAACAGTATTAGCGGCAATATCAATTAAGATTCACTTTACAATTCTATCTGGTATATTTTCGCTTCGTTTCAATGTACTTAGGTTCGCCTGATATAATGAAGTGATAAAAACCTTTGAAAATCACGTGTTAATTCCATGTTTGTTACGATTCCAATAAGAATAAAACCTACTCAAAATTGAAATGTAATGCATTTCAGTCGGTCAACACGTTTGTAATCAATGGTATTGGGTGCTTCCCTAAACCTTACTTCATTAATCACATGTAAATATTTTTCAGGTTTAGGGAAACCCACACATTACACTTGGCTACAATCGTGTTGACCGACTGAAAAGCATTAGATTTCGATTACTAAGGCAACACTGGAAAATGGCTTCCAACACGATAACTACAGTGGGTAAAAAAAAAGTATTCATACACTACACTTTACCCTGTTGGTGTCTATAATTTGTCTTGCAGCATTATGGTATTCCATAGGATTGTATAAGGACATTATGGCAGTATATTATACACAAGCATATTTTAGTAACGTGAACACATTAGTTAATAACGGAACGAAAGGCACATTCGCAGGCAAAAAAAAAGTATTCATACGCTTCCAATGTTTGCAACCATTGGACTGTTACAGCCTTCCCCCCGTCTTAGGACGTGACGACAAGCGAAGGTCGACTCACTGTAGTGTTCTTAGATGAGACTGTTTACTTTATGTCTGACAGTGGTACAAAATGGGTCGGAAATCACAGGAGTTGAGTGCCGCCTGCAAAGACCACATAGTTTCATTATTTAAACAAGGATTCAGCTATCGGAAGATTGGGAAGCTGGTGAAACGATCTCATGCGACTGTCCAGTATATTATTAACGAGTTCAATACGGGATCGACGGATAGTGCAAAGCGACAGGGACGACCAAGTGTCATTTTGCAACATGAATCTCGCCAAATGGTTCGTGAAGCCTTAGAGAACCCGATAATTAGTGCAGCTGAATTACGGAGACAGCTTGCTTAACGTTCCGGGAAGATTGTTACACCCAGGCCCGACGAGAGGGGGGGGTCAGGCGGGGCTGCAGCCCCGGGGCCCGGCTCTGGGAGGGGGGCCCGGCCGGGCAAAGTATTCCTTTCATGACCAAAATATATCACAGACAATTATTTGATGAAAAAATCAACGTCTGTGCAAAATGGCGCAAGAACAATAACATAGGCTAGGTCAAATACTTTAGTCAGAGCACCCTGGAAACAGCTGAACCAGAGCACCCGAACGTAGTCATACAATACCGTAGTTCTCAGAATATGTACCTAAGGTGAAGGGCGCATACCTCGGTTCTAAATTTAACTTACTTGTCAGCCTTCTTTCGTTTGTATACCAAACTTGAAACATATTTCCTCATCATTACCTGTCGCAATTCTGAATAGTCTCCTCTGTGACTGTGTTTGGAGCGTCACGTTGCTTTGTTTCGAATGATCTTTGTGTGCCGTGCGCTCACTCCATTTACATTGTCTAGGTAAGAAAATAGTTTATTTAATCTTCGTCCACACTGGAATTCATTTTCGCTACGTATAAATGCCGGATAAATATGATGCGTGATGTAAGGGTATTTCCATTGCCGAACGTACATAAAATAGATGTGGACTAAGGAAAATGTTCATCTTTAAAGAACTAAGAAAACATTATTATTATTGTTAGGAGGCTTGTATTTCTTACGACTGTAGCCTATAGGCAGTGAATCGATTTGAAAAAGTTTCGATCCGAAGATCCCCGGTTCGAATTCACGTCGCATCAAGACATTTTAACTGTCTGATTATCACTTTATGGCTTACGTCTTGTATCTAACATTACCTAATAACTGCGAAATCTCATTTGCTGCTATTATTATGATTATTAGTAGTAGAATTATGATTATTATTAATATTATAATTAGATGTATTATGATTATTATTATTATTATTATTATCGCCATATACTGTATGCTAAACAATTTTAGTGGAAACAAGCTGAGCTTTCGTAAGCCAACTGGCAGCATTAGTAGCATTGCAAAAATAGATCATCATTCATTTCCGTGTCCGGTCAACATTTCCAAAAAATTGCAGTTGCGATGGCCTTGTTACTTCCTCTAAGAACATCTTCCATTGTGCATTGGTTGTCCAGGAGGGGGCAGATAAGTAGGTGGCTTGGGTCTAGTTCAGCTCCACATTCACAAGAGGTGTCTGCGTCTGCTGGAAGGATCCCCCATTTTTGCAGGTTGGTCTTGCATCGAGGGACACCCACTCTTAAGCGGTTGAGGGACCGCCACACAGAATAAGGTAGGTCGGCGCCAGGAGCCAGTTCTTCCTTTGATGTCATGTCTGTGGGCAGTGAGCTCCTCCATCTGTTAAGACGAGTTGCCTCTGGTGTTCTCTCCAGCGGCGTAGATAAACGCTGCGAATATGACGTATTCTAATGTGGACGCAGCACGCAGTTGTAAATGACTCCGGCTTGCAAAAGAGTAATTGACTTGGCCGAAAGAACAGCCATTGCCTTATCATGAGAACGAAGATATTCTCAAATTCAAAGTCATTACGATTTTCAGAGTGTGAATTACTATTTAAGATCATCGTTAGTTTGATGATGGTTGTTGTTGATGATGTTGATGTTTTAAGGGGGCGGAACAACGAGGCCATCTGCCCATAATCGTTAGCTTACGTGTTCCTTTCAGTTATAAATATCGAATGCGGGCTACAAGGGAAAGAAGACAATAATTGAAGGAAGTGAACCATGATAGGGTTGAAGTCTTTGAGTTGGAAATGCAGGTATAATAAATTACGCTGACGGATCTGACCAACAGTTGTCTAATATTCGGAAGGAGAAAAACATAAAGAAATGTTTGGATATTAAACTCTGGCTCTTGTTTTTATCTTGGACTAGTTCTTCGTACCCGTCGTTGTCGGGTTTGCGATTTAAGGCTAGTCCACACCAAAGTTAATGAACAATGTTAATGAACAATGTTCATGAACAATGTTAATGAAAACATTTCTCAACATGTTTACTAAACATTTGTTAACAAACTTCTTCAACATTATGTCCACACCAAATAAACTTTTGTTAACAAACATCTTCAACATTAAATAAACTGTTTGTGAGGTTATAATGGATAGGGTCAAGAAGAATAAAGTACTTATAGCTGCAGCCTTCATTATTTTAGTGAGTACAATTAGAGAAAAGCGCAGACGCAAGGTGTGGCAAAGAAAAATATTGGAAAGGCGTTTAAAATTAAGTTAATTAATATTCTCATGCGCCTTATGGTATTTCATAATTCCGCGCAATATACGAGTCGATTGCGACTCGATAGTCGATTTTTAGAGAAATAAAAGAGCATCGTATTCCGCACTACGAATTTACAACCTTAATTGCGTCTTTGCGCATGTGAGAACCAAAATGTTAACGAAAACACAAAAAGTTAATGAAAAGTTCCATTCACAAAAGTTAAAGAGATTTTGTTCATGAACATGCTCGAAATGTTAACGAACACGCTATTTTGTTCATGAACAGTCAAAAATGTTCATGAACATTGTTCATGAACAGTCAAAAATGTTCATGAACATTGTTCATGAACAGTGTTCATTAACAAAGTTAACGAAAACATCTTGGTGTGGACGTACCTTTAAGGGAAACAGATAGACTGGTGACAGGAGTTAGTGAAGTTATGGCTAAACTATCGAACCCTGTTTGGGCAACACCCATGTAATTTTGCAATTTGTATCCAGTCCACTGTTCTGCTTAGAATTAGGTAGTTTTAAGGGAGGACACTTGGGGTCACAAAAATGAACATTTAACAGCTCATAAGAAAAATAAGCTATCAACCTGCACGCAAATTCCTAAGAAGGATGTTTTTGAGAAATATTTGTTGGCTTTTGGCCTTCGTTTTTTAGCCATATGGCCAGCTTTAATGTAATTTATATTTACTTGTACTGTATTATGAGTCTTGTATAACGTAATAATGTTATTGTTTTTGCGTTCCTTTAAACTACCGAGGCTTTTACAGACGCCAGGGGATCTTCAACGTGCCAGTAAATCTACTCACGCGGCTCCCTCACATTTGCGCATCCTCAAATGTCAACTGACAGCGCCAGGATTCGATCCTTTAACCGTCGGCACAGCAGGCTAGAACGTTTCCGCTGCGCTACGCAGGTATGATGAGGAAAGATGATTGTAATGTACGAGTATATCTTATATCATAGAAATTGAATGGGCTTACAATTAATGAGAAGATAAACACATCCATGCCCGTGGCCGGATTCAAACCAGCAGTTGAGCTCGAGTTTCATTATGACCCATGCCAGCATAACATTTCGTCACTCCACTATGCTTTGAGGGTACTGTACACCCTGACATGTCAGGACATGTCACCGTGTGATATTCTCAGATCAGCAAGTCCTCACACCTGGGTTTGCGATGTCAAGAGAAAGATACAGATTGCGCAATTGGCTTGCTGCAGGGAATTGAGGCTTCCTATAACTCCCCTCATCCCTCTGTAAAAAAGTTCAATTTGTAGCCTAGTTTTTATTATTGCTGCATTCTAATTACATACGAATGTTCATGCCATTCGCTCTAGTAGTATTGAGTCCAAACGAAAACAAACCAACATTCAAACTGAAGATGTATTTGGTCATTAAACAGCTCATCCGGGATAAATAAAAAGTTTCAGCCACATATTCCAAATGCTCAGAGATGATAACACATACTGACAAGCAATAGTAAATAAGAATATGATGGGCATGAAATTAGAGAGTATATTATTATTATTGAAAATGTTATTATTATTACTATTATTATTGTCGACGTGCCTGACTCACACTCGCCCCGGGTTCCATTTCCGGCTCCGTCAGGGATTTAAGAGGCGGACTTGAGGGCTGGAACGAGGTGCACTCAGCCTCGTGAGAACAATTGAGTAGCTGCCTGACAGTGAGGTAGTAAGTACCCTGGTCATGGAGATCAAGATTGACGGCCAGAGAATTACGGTACTGGACATTACTGTTTCCATGATATTTTTGTTACACGTTTCTGTTTTCTATGCATCTCTCAAAGAATGGATAGAAAATTGACACAGAATATTAATGCAAATATTGGTGGATTAAATTAAAACTGTAGCCAAGATTTAAGCATTCGCTATTTCAATACATATAAAATACAGAACTGGAGAAGTATTTAATTAAACCGTAATCTTACCACCCTTAAGCATTTCATATAATGCATGTTACATAGGGACAAGACAGCACGGCTGTCCAGCTGCTTGCTTCTCACCCTGGTGGACCAAGTTTGATTCCTGGGTAATACACATTTCAAATTGTAGTTGAAATTCAAAACGTCAATAGTTGCCACTGTTTATTTAGTCTCATTTCTCCAGGAATTTAGGAAGCATATTGGCTGCAGTCCTATCAGCGCCACCTCTGGATCTGCCCCCTGTTAAAGTCAAATCAACAGCTACTTCCATGGCCGTCGCACTCACAAATACGGTATCCTAAAACCTGCGTGAATGTGGAATACGGTATTATTATTCCGGTGGTTAACATACTAGGCTTAGGCCGAAGATTCCTGGGTTCGATTCCCGGCCAGGCTGGGAAGATTTTAATCTCCAGTAGAATTAGCTGACGTCTTAAACATTAAATTCATTCCCGACGCGCAGATCGAGCATCCCGTAAGAGCAAAATGACGAGCTCGTGATTTGTAAAGTGTTATTATAAGGATTTTGTTATTTTATGCAAAATAGGCGTCTGGTAATATTAAATTACTTTATGCAATTTTATAACAATACCAATAATAATATTAACAATAATCATCATTTTCAGCATTATTATTACTATTGTTAGTACAGTATAACCCAGGATAATAGAATATGACTTATCAATGAGGGACAGAGAGAGAGAGAGAGAGAGAGAGAGAGAGGAAGGGGAGGGGGTGGGGGGCCCGGGCTGACTCCAGCCCCAGGGCCCGTGGCGGCTCTCCACGGCCCTGGTTACACCTCCAACTATCCGAAATCGGCTCCATGAAGTTGGCATTAACGGCAGAGCAGCGTGAAAGAAGCCTTTTATATGTGAGATAAACCGAGAGAAGAGGTTCGCATTCGTTAAGGAATATATAAACATGGGACAAGACTTCTGGAAGACTATGTTATTTTCGGAATAAAGTAAATTTCACATGTTCGGATCTGATGGTCGACAGTTCATTTGGAGAAGATCAGATACAGAACTGGAAAGCAGAAATGTACTACCAACAGTGAAACATGGAGGAGACCACGTCATGGTATAGGGCTGCGTGAGTTGGTGAACTGGATGCAATTGAAGGTAACATGAATGCTCAGGGCTACATCAAAGTGTTTCGGGGTAATTTGTCTAGGAATGTTGTGAAATTAGGCATACAAGACACCTATTTATTTCAACAAGACAACGACCCAAAGCATGCAGCAAGAATAACCCGCGAGTGGCTGTTGTACAAAGCCCGAAAAGTATTTCCCACGCCATAGCTATCTCCGGACGTTAACCCCATGGAAAATTTATGGGCCCATTTCGAAAACAAAATCCGAAAATTGAAGTGTTTCTCCAAAACGCAACTATTAGACAATTTGCGAAAATGTTGGTCTGAAATTACACCCGACTTCAGGAACAAGCTTGTTAAATCCATGCAAAGGAGGCTTCATGCCATTATAAATGCAAAAGGTTGGCATACAAAATATTAATTGCGTTTGTATACAGTAGAAAGTCTCATTTGTGGTGTGTATGAATACTTTTTTGGCACCCCAAGAATGGTTTTTGTTTCATATTGTAATACGTATTGTGTTCGAAAGGTTTTAGCTTTACGGTAATGAATAATTGGTACTTTTCGTTCTACATAATGTAAACATGACGTTCTCTTGCCATATATTAAACCAACATTCAAAAATAACATTGTGTATGAATACTTTTTTTTACCAACTGTAGAAAATAAATTTGTCGGCATCAAATATAGATTTAGGTATTAAAAAGTAATTTTAGAAATTCTTTGTCTGGTGTGTAGCACTCTATGGAAGTGAAACTTGGACTGTTGGTGCAGCAGAAAGGAGGAGAATATAAGCGTTCGACATGAAAATGTGGTGTTACAGGGGAATGAAGAAGATCAGATGGGTAGATAGACTATCAAATGAAGAGGTATTAACACGAGAGGAGAGATATTTCTGGCGACTGCTAATGAAGAGTACAGTTAGGTTGGTAGGACACGTACTGGACACCCAGGAATAGCAAACTTACGTTATGGAAGGAAGGGTCGAGGTAATGAACCGCGAGTTGCCTCCATGATCTGCTAGCAATAGCACTGCAGCCTCCTCTATTTCTATACTCAATTTGAAATCATTGAACACTGCATCTCTACATCCTCTCCTACGTCTACCTTTGCTTCTCATTGAAGTTCATTTAACCTCCCACGTTACCATCACATGACCCCACCATGTAAGTCGGCTCATATGAATCACCTCATATAACGTGTTCGTTTCTTTATGTCTCCATTACTAGTACCCTCCTGCCATTGCTCCCATCAATATGTCCCAAGAATCATTCCTGTTACCCTGATATCAGTTGCCATCAACTATGTATGAGATACCCTGCATCCACCCAGCTCTCAGTTCCTTACAGAAAGATTTGTCTGAATGCTGAGCATGTAAAAAAGTTACGGCGCTACACTTAACTCCTCTCTTGCAAATCACCGTAGAGAGAACTGAGAACTCGCCGCATTGGCTTTTCTGTATCTTCTATCTATCTCTTTCATTACACTACCATCTTGGGAGAATACATAGCGCAAGTACTTGGAATGGTGCTGGTGCTGTTATTTAGTTCCTCCTTAGCGCTACGGCCCATGAGGCACCCGAGCCAGGTCCAAATGTTTCAACTCGTCCCGATTCAGGACACGCCAAGTTCGTGAAGAGTCGTCCAGGCATCTCTTGCGTGGTCTGCACCAGGGACCTGCACAGTGACCAGGCCAATGGGCTGCTTCGACACTAAACCGCACTGGGCTTCTTTAGTCTCGAGCCTAGCGGACCGTGACGTCACCACACGGGTTGGGCCGGACCATACTACTGCCCGGGTCTAAGCTGCGTGAACCTGAGAAGAATGTGCATCGCAGACTATGAGAAGTGGTGTTGACGAGTGATGAGGTTTCTCGGTCCGTGCATAGTACAGAACCAAATACATTGGTCGGTGACTCACACATTCATTCGTAACACCACAGTGGTTTGAGCAACGGCCCTATGTTAGCAGTATTGGAATACAGAGGAATACCAGATATCACGGCGGGTTGTTGGCAGACCCTTCTCTTCACACCTGACCCTTCCCTGCTCTTCCCTCTCACCCCGCAAGTTCACATATCTTGGACCCGAGGAGTATGTCGCTCTTAACGCGGCGGGCTAATGAGAGTGCTTTGGTAGACCATGACTTGCGTCAAGGTACCGAGATATCAGCGGGGCTTCGGGGCCCTTCGCCTGCTATCGGCAAACCTCGCGTTAGCTCGGGCTTTCCCTCCATTGTCGGATAAACACGTGTTGGTGACTGGGTGAAGAGCTCTCTCAGGCCCAAAAAATCTCCTGAAAGAAAGAAGAAAAAGAAACACGTGTTACTGAGCCATGCTTTACCATGCTAGTGGAATGCAATAAATCTGAAGTTCTGTTCTGTGAAGTATTTCAAGTTATCCGTTCTACAGTACAGCTTTGTAATTCTTCTGAGATTAAATTGTTTAGTTAACGAACTACCGTGTTGATTGACGTAATGGAAAATTATTATTAACCATGTCTTTACAGAATATTATGAATAGTCTTAATGTACATACATAACATAGTGTGCTAAGCCTACAGTGTAGTCTCTGTTTGCCACGAAGAAGCCACAAAAGAAGCTCTGCAAATTGATTTTCGTTAAACCTGATGGTAAGGAGTGCGATGATATAAGAACTTCATTAATAGAAACGGCTCATATGTCCTTCTAAAACACACCGAGGACTCATTTTGGTACATATTTTACTTCTTCGTGACTTGTCAACACTAGTGTTTAATTTGTAATCATTCTGTGATTAAACTGTTTAGTTAACGAGCTACCGTGTTAATTGATGTAATGGAAACGAGCTACCGTGTTAACTGATGTAATGGAAAAGTATTATTATTCATGTCTCCAAAGATGTTATGAATGTAGTTTTAATTCACATATATAAAATAGTGTCCTATACTTACTGAGAGATCCAAGCTGAGAGCACAGTTCCACAGCCTGCTGTTTATCTGCACGCTGAGCGCTGAGCGTACCGAGCTAACGCGAGGTTTGCCGATAGCAGGCGAAGGACCCCGAAGCCCCGCTGACATCTCGGTAGCTTGACGCAAGTCTAGTCCATGGGCTGGCAGCTTCAATACGTACTGCGAGAAGACAAGAGTGACTTGCTACGGCCATGCTAGAGCTACTTTCGCAGACTTCCATTTTAAATGTCACTGTGAGACTAGCGTCATAGTCATAGCTACGTCATAGCATGAGGGAGCCATGGCAGACACATGAGTGTTATTCTTTTTTTGTGGACGACGTCAACACACCGTGAAAAAAAACTATGCAATGTTCTATTATTTTGCTTGAAACGGCCTTCTTTACGAACTGCTGGTTTTCTTAAATGAACTGAAGAAGCATGTGCTATGATTTGCTATCTCAAAAGTTTGATGCTTTTCAGTCGGTCAACACGATTGTACTCAAATAAGATGGGTTATTCCCTAATCCTAAAAAAAATACATGAGATTAATAAATACACATGGATGACCAGTTTCGATCAACAAGCGATCATCTTCAGATCCATTACACTTAGGATACACACTTTTTATGTCTGAAAGTATGAGTGAAAATATTTACAACATGTACACTTCTTTAGTTGCGGTATTAGTTGAAGTTCAACATCATTATTTGAAGGTAGTAGGTATATGAAGTTACTAATTATTAAAATAGTGGGGGCCTCCGTGGCTTAGGCAGCAGCACGTCGGCCTCTCACCACTGGGTCCGTGGTTCAAATCCCGGCCACTCCATGTGAGAATTGTGCTGGACAAAGCGGAGGCAGACAGGTTTTTCTCCGGGTACTCCGGTTTTCCCCGTCACAATTTCATTCCAGCAACACTCTCCACAATCATTTCATTCCATCTATAATTCATTTAATCATTGTCCCAGGGGAGTGCGACAGGCTTCGGCAGCCGGCACAGTTCATATCCTCGCCGCTAGATGGAGGCTTCATTCATTCCATTCCCTGACCTGGTCGGTCGACTGGAAGCAGGCTGTGGATTTTCATTTTTTCATACAGTATATTAAAATTGTCAGGAATAAATTTAATATTTTACTAAAACTGATATATCATGGGAAGCATTTGCGCTACGACAACGTTTGTTGTCTTATAATGTAATGCAAGTGACGCATTATCGAATGAGCCATAACTTACTTGATTATGTCATCCATGTATTAAAATAATTGCGAATATTAATTTCTTCAAGGTCACAATTCACGTTTTACAAAAATTGAAATATCTTGATAAGTATTTGCGCTACGACAACGTTTGTTGTTATAAAATGTAATACACGAGACGTATTATCGATTAAACCCCACCTTACTCGATTAGGTCATCCATCTATTCATTTCATCTGGGCGAAGTTTCACATTTGGCCGCCAAGTGATTCACAAAGCCCACGCTGGACAAACTTCCACTTTTGAACGCAAGGTGGTTCACAGTGCCCCAGTTATGTAGCCTAATGGCTGCTTAATTCTGATAAATAAACCTAAGAATGTATAATCTTAATAATAGCATAGCTATTACAGAAAAATTTCGAACGAAATTATCTAGGACATATTATGCTCAGCGACATTACATACCACACAGAAGCTCACATACGTTATCAAGTATTGTTCCAATAGTAGACTACTATAATGTGGTGTAATGGCGGTCTAGACTCTAGGAGATAGCATACTTCACATTCGTACATACAAATAAAATTATACGCGGTTCGAATCCCGCCAAAACAGAATATTTTTGCCTGTCGATTTTTGTTTCATTTTAATGCTTGGTGATTCAATACATCTATATTTTTTTACGTAGTCAGTTTATCCACCAGTTAGGCTTTTTCCACGGACTCAGCGAGGGATCCCACCTTTACCGCCTCTACGGGCAATGTTCTGGAACTTGAAATGAAGTCAGGGGATACAACTGGGGAGGCGGGACTAGCGCCCCGCACAGGCAGCCTCACCTGCAAAGCAAACAGGGGGCCTCACGAGGGATGAGACGGGATGGGAAGAATGGGAGGGATAGACAAGGAACAGGGAAGGAGGTGGCCGTGGCCTGACGGTAGGTACCGGACCCGTTTATCACTTACCAATACCTGCTGAATCCCTCGAAGATCACTGGATCGTAGAATCTGAAAATGTCCGGCTAAAAAAAAAAAAAAAAAAAGATTCTACCAACAGGTGAAGGAAGTATAAAGGGTGCATTAACTAAACAAGATTGCGTGAAGAAAGACCAAAGTGTATACGCCAAAGAAACTAGCTCAAATCAAAAAGAAAGGCGCACGAGACTCAAATGAGATAACGAACTATCTCGGAGGAGTGTGAAAAGTTAAGAAAAACACCCACATTGGTCTTCTAGACACAACCTTTCATGATTGTTATGAATTATTACTCTCGGAGAAAATTACGATAAAATAGAATTTATTAAAGAAATATGTGCAACACTGAAGGCATCAACCCACCTTCAAATAGACATAATGACGAAAAATATAAGGAAAGGACACTAAAGTGTCAAACGAGGCACCTAGTCCTGTTCAAACTTTGCACGAACTAGTGCTTACATAATTCAGTAACTCATACTGATAATACGTCGAAGTAACGATCTCGTAATCGTTCAAAAATGTGAATTCAATTCACCACATTACTCATTAAATTTACCCTTAATTACAATATATACATCAGACAAAATATATACTAGACTTTTCGAATTGTTTCATCCAGAAACAGGATTTCACAAATAGCTTCATCATCCATTCGACTCATTAATTGGTTATTTCATTGTACTAATTCCACATCCGATATAATTTAATCTAGTGACTAAGCTCAATTAAATGCAGTACTCCAAATCGTGACATATCATAAGAAAAATGATACAGTAGAAACTTGAATGGATTTGATCTCACGAAATTCCTGTTAAACTATGATCTCCTTAAACTTCATCAGTTCTGAATGGAAATAAACTGTCACCACAGCAAATACATTTTACCTCATTATACGACGACGATGTCTCACTAGACATTACTATTGTACTACATGTACATCCAAATACTTCACACAAGTATTTCAATACACCATGAAACTTTTGCTATACTCAGCTCATAAACTTGCACAACTCACTGTACTTCATTCAAATACACCTTAAATCTGCGTAACGACTATCACTCTCAGTGATCATAAATCTTATTGATGCTTTCAACTTATATTTCGTGGATGCATATTCTAAACAATTCGTAATTCCCCCTTCAATTATACTTCAATTATGTTTTAACACCTTGCATAGTTATCATGAGAAATCTTTATTACATCACCATTCAAGAAATAAACCGTTTCACAATTTAATAAATATAAATTTACAAACTTGACTTTGGAAATTATGATAGTTTGAGAATAATGTCAGTCAGAATTAAATTCCAATTCGCAATAATTCCGATGTCGAAAAACAATAAAATCTCCAACGAGAATTAGGTAAGACTAATCTAATCTAAAGCAAGTTGATAAGAAATTAAAGTTAATCAAGAATGAGGAAAATTCCCCTCTCCGGAGAAACTGAACAAACTATAAAATCGCCTACACCATGAATCATTCCCGGATAACCGAGTTAAAACACATGTGAAACATTAGGGTCTTTCAAAGAATGCACAGTCTCAATCGAGAAATGGGATCTTACGAAAATGGAATGGTCAACACCACATTCCCCAAAAATATCACAAAACCATGAGATTAAAGTTCATCTCAACGTCAAACAATTCTAAATATGCTGAGAAAAACTTGCTTGGATTCAAATGTCGAAATCACGACGATACAAAATTACCAAAAATATATATTCCGAAGAGAGCCTCCGTGGCTTAGGCGGCAGCACGCTGGCCTCTCACCGCTGGGTCCGTGGTTCAAATCCCGGTCACTCCATGTGAGATCTGTGCTGGACAAAATGGAGGCAGACAGGTTTTTCTCCGGGTACTCCGGTTTTCCCTGTCAAAATTTCATTCCAGCAACACTCTCCACTATCATTTCATTTCATCTGTCATTCATTTAATCATTGCCCCAGAGGAGTGCGTCAGGCCTCGGCAGCCGGCACAGTTCATATCCTCGCCGCTAGATGGGGGCTTCATTCATTCCATTCCTGACCCGGTCGGAGACTGGAAGCAGGCTGTGGATTTTCATTTCATATATTCCGAAGAATATATGAAAGATTTAAAAAATATTCAAAAAGCTCAAAATGCTTGTGAAGTTCCATAGCGTAATGCTAAATGCTTGAATCAACTGTACATAAACGCATATCTTCCCCTAATGCTGGTCTTCACAACGATCAAAAAGTTCAAAATGCTATATTAATATCGAGATAAATGCAGAGTCAAAAAAGGTTATTTAAATCCAAGAATAAATTTCAAAAGTATATGTTCGTCACATGAACCGAAAAATAATCGAATCTGAGATAAAGAATGACAAGGAAATATCACACTTTAATCCCATCATCAATTATGCTAATACAAATGGCAATTGGAGACTACATTCTACTTTGTGGAGATTCTCGATGCTGGCTGGCATTACTCGGAACAAATGCACAAGTCTCATCTCCATATACTGGGACACAGTATACAAGTTCCTCCATCCTGGCCTCGAACCTGGAAAGTTCCTCCGAACTGTTCCTTTCTGCCTGGGGATTGTACACCAAATCCGGTACATCTGGTAGCTCGTACAATACGATTGTAAACACCATCTCTCTTGTAAGACGATCTCGTTAAAGTAAAAGTAGCATTCTTCTGAAGTGTTGCAGTGGTTTACCCACGTCTCCTCCATGATTTCGAATAAATTAGATTTCATGTTGAACGTTATCAAGTATCGTTCTGGAAACATCGCTGGTGTAAATGGGTATCACCTTTACTTCACGTAGTCATCGCCCTACTCTACGCATTATGTTCCTGTATTCATATTTAAGCTTGCATGGTTATAGACTCAATAAACAGTAAAGATGTTCCTCCCGACTGCGATTTGTAACACATCTTGATGTAGAAAAAATACTCAAGTAACATTCAGTATTCCCACGAAGCATTAGTAATATTTCAATGTTCACTTCCATGTATCTGTTCAGCACAGTATACGTTCGCTGTACCACGTAGAAAAACTACGTAAATCGAAGTAGGCACACTAAACAAGCATTTGTTGACGCTTGAAATATTATGCAATGTTCTGCTCACGCTAACGTGAAATAAATCATTCCACTGAAATTTTATAAGTCCACACTATGGACGCGGCTGTAGAGAAAATTCTAAGTCCACACAGTATAACATACGTCTGTTCACATTTCGAGAATAATCCGACACAATTTTGCTTGTAGTCCCGTACTTCACGCACGACTTCAGATATCAAAGTGAGTCCAGGCTGCAATCAGCTCTCCCTTCTACCCTCGGTTAATCGACTGTCATTTCTCCGTGGCCAACGAAAGATACTGGCCACAGTGCGAGCAGCCATCTTGTCTGTGACGTAGGAGATGTAGTGACCCTGGTTGAGTCGACTTGTGAATTTCTTGTGAATAGCAGTGTGAGAATAGTTAGTGTTTTATAAAGTGTAACGTCCAACTTTGCATCCAACTTGTGTTGTGGTGCATCATGTAGCTGCAATAATCAAGTAGCCTATAGGGTAAGTGTTAACACCTGCGATACTTTATTTCTTATTAATGCTACAGATTAATCAAACGCACGTGTGGTGTAGGTTATGTACGAATTTACGTTAGCCTAATATTGTGGATGTTGAGGAATATTGTAATGCATGCTATATAAGTTAATTACCTGAGTTAAAGTTAGAAATTTAATGAATGTATCCCTTTACAGGAAATCAAAATGCCGAGATGCTGTAATGTGGTTGGCTGTAAGAGCAATTACAGATCTCAGCATGAAAATGTTTCTATATTTTCTCTCCCAAAGGACGAAAAATTAAGAAATATGTGGCCTAGAAAAATTCCCACTGACTTCTCTAAAGTGAGCAAGCCTATAATTTGTATTAAACATTTTCATGATAGCTCTGTTATCAGGACAGAGCAAGTTGATGGGGGAAATAAAGACATTTGCTGGGAGTTATCTGAAGTTGAAACCTGATGCAGTATATTAAATATTTCCGAATTTGCCAGGATATCTATCCACTCCTGGGCTATCTTCTAGAAGACTGTGTGATGCAGAGGCAGAAAATCTCGGACAAAGCCATAGAAGCGAGCTTGGAAGACTTCAGACTCTACGAAGAAGAGAATTCTGTGCACAGTCTATCGGATATATCTGAACACTTCTCCTCCAACAGGAATAAATTTAAGCAGGAATGGACATATATCAAGACAGAGGACAATTTGTTGAAGTGCTTGAAGAATGTGAATGATGCAGTGCCAATAATTACAGGTTCTGAGTGTATTCTAAATAACATCAGCATTGAACTGGCTGTCAATGATTTGCAGATTCCCAAACATTAAGTGCCACAAAACTTTCTTTGCATTACTAACAAAAATTCATTTGATGAACTACTTCCAGTTCATTGAAAATTCTGAGTGCAATGAAAATGGAAGAAAGTTGTCAGCAGTGAATGCTCCTGTGAACATCCTACAGAGAAGTTTATCGAGTGATGATTACACACCATTATAGTAGTCTTTAATAGAGCAAATTAATTTTTTAGATGTTAGGCAAACAATCGTAGGTACAGTGGAGATACGTTACTCTTGGCAGCTTCCATATAATATGTTCACTTGTCATCAGCGTACAAAAAGTTACATCGGAGTGGTCATATTTATCTGCCTCATCCATCAAATCTTCAAAAGTTGCTTGGTAAGTTTTGACATGATTGGGAGTATTGAGTAGCCTATCTCAGTCTAAAGAAGAAGTACCATACTTGAAAGATCATGAATGTTCATAAATTACTTTTAGTTCATTTTAATGGAAAAGTTGAACTGTACTCTTCTAAAGCCATGGCGAGACAAAGCCATTGGTCGCTACTTGGTTAGGCGACTATCTGGACGAAAATTATTGTTAGTAGTACAAGCAAGGAGGTCTGGGGTTAGGTTTGTATTTGTATGTAAAGAATACTCTGTATTACCAATAATGAGCGCTGACAGCTGTCAAAGCTAACACGTGGGGAAATGCTGCGTTGCCACTGAGGCAGATCATGCCTCATAACATTCCAAGAGGCTTCCAGGAAGACACAAATACTGGGATCTGTGGTGTGTCAGCCGTATTCGTGTGAAGGGTCAATTAAACATTGCGATGCATGCGAGTTTAGGGGAATTTTTAGTTACCTAATCGCTCTAGCTGCTACTAACTTAATGATGGGTCTATTCCTTTCATAGCCCCCTCTTCGTCACTTGTGTCTGAATTGGATCCGGAATTGCTTTCCAGGGAAACGATGAACCGATCTACCCCATCGTCGAGTATACATTCACGTTTCGTAGCCTCATCCAGTTCTCATTGCACTATTAACACAACACGCTTCCAGTTTTATGAAGTCACTTCCCTTAATAGCCTAAACGATAAGGTTCTCAACCTCACGGAGTGTGAAATTTTTATTATGCCATGCTACATAACCCTTCACTTGACCCCATATCATTTCTATAGGATTGAAGTGGCAATTATATGGGGCAGCAAGATGATCTCATGGCCACGCTTTCTCGCCAGTTCATCCACGTGTTAGCCTACATGGGTTTAGGCTTGCGCTGCTGTATAAGGTTGAGAAGGATATTAATTCTGAATGAAAGTGGAACGCGGCTGATACACTTGCAGCAGACATGAATGTACTTTTACATGCTTTGTGTCCTTGTTTCATCTTCTGGGCGATATTACGTATTGAAATTAGGAACCCTAATTACTACTAAACCTCATATGTGTGCTAAAGTACGTAAAAATGTGTTTTTATTTTTTGCTATTTTAAAAACAGCTGCCATCATGCTTCGACAGCACTTGCATCTCGTTCAACTGTCATCAAGGCTCACTCTACCAGCACGCAGTGAAGCACATACATTGCTGCCAACATGTGAGATACAAAATCACTGTTGATAAAAAGAAGTGGGATGTAAAATCACCGTTGATAAAAAAAAATCATCGGGACGCGTTAGGCAGTCAGTAACCATTGCCAAAACTCATTGATCTGGGCGCGTTAGGCTGTAACCATTGTCAAAAAAATGAAGGTAAGAATGGCTGGGTGTAGGTGCGGCCTTGGCCGCGCGCAGCTAGTGCGGCATGGTTGACAAAACCATTGATCTGGGCGCGTTAGGCTGTAACCTTTGTCAAAACCACAGTTGTGCGGGGAAAAAATCACATACTTATTACAGGAGAGCGATATACTGCATAGTAATTACAGAGCAGATAACAAAAAACACTCATTTCAGCCATACAGAGATGCGAAATATTGCGCACACTAGCATAATTAGAGTCGTGAACTGAGTGCTGCGCACGAATGATGCCCACTAGAGACTGAATTGGGCACTTTTTTGTATCACATAGTACCGTAAGGGCGAGGCTGGCAGTACTGCTATGATACTTTTTTGAAGATTGATTTGAACAATGGTGCTCACAGCTGTAATTTTCGCTATATTTGGGATGGCTGGGTGGGTCACAGACGGTGGAGGAGGAAACATCTATTAAAATATTGCTTCCTGATTTATTTCTCATCCTTTCATAAGATATTTTGGTAAAGGTAGGTAGCTTGTAGTTTAACGTGACCGTTAATCTCGAGATTATGAGCCACGGGACCTCCTTTTTACGTGGAATCCGAACCACAGGACATGGTATTTCACTTCGAAAATCTCACATGCAATGACCGGGAATCGAACCCGGACCGCCTTGGTGAGAGGCATACAGCTAGACCGCTGAAGGTATTTTGGCTAATTCATGTATTATATAGAATGTTATCGCTCGTTCTAGGTTCATTCAGCGCTACCGAGAAGGATTCCTTTGTCAGAGAGCTGTCGCATGGTCTACACTATGGCGGTCGAGCCATTCCAACATTCGCGGTTTCGTACTTGATGTTGTTGGAGCTTATTCTATCTGTACTGTGTGGTACCAAGCATTTTCCATTACAATAACACTGTGTTCAGGGATGTTGGGTAACAATTGTTCCTGGAACCATTTTAAAAACTAGTTGTAGTCCATGTCTTCATGGTAATCACCAGTTCTTTTAGACCTAAAGAGCAAAAGTGTATTATTAACAAAGCCGTGTGCTAGCCCGGCGTGTAGAATAATAAATCGACCCCCTCTGCCTGACGGCCCTTTCATTGTCCCCTGAACTGAGTTGTCACTCCAACCCTTACACACTGTGTGACCAGCATTGACCCACGTTTCATCTAACCACACAATATCCATATAACATTTTTGCTCTATTAAGTTTTGAATTTTCCAGTATTTTCACCGAATTTTCACCAAATTTTGTAGGTTCTTTAAAGTGAGCATAATTAAGGGAATTCTAAACTTTGAAGCTATTTGGTTCAGTCGTTTAGAAATTATAACATTTTATTAATAAATATGCAAATTTTGAAAATGTCCCAGGCACATCAACTTTAAAGTTATCAATCTAAAACTTCTATGGAATGATCATCAATGGTATACAAATAAAAATTGGTATTACTTTTAAAATCAGTGCAAATTGTTTATTATTAAAATATTTTTTTCTTATAATGACCTGTTGTTCTGTTAAAATATGTCATTTTTTAAAATTTGAACCTAAATATTTCTGAAAGTTATTAATATTCTTCAAAATGGATTTCACATATTATTAAGACCACAAAGTTGTATGTGCAAACCAAGTTTGAAGGTAATGGGATCAAAACTCACGCAACTGGAACATTTAAAATGATGAAAAATATAGTATTGAGAAAAAGCTAACTTTATTTAAAAAACAGTATTTTAGTGGAATTACCTGCATCACAACTTCCCTGAGTTTACAAATCACTTTTCCCACACTTCAGAGGTAACGTATTACTAAACCCATCTTTCTCCCTGATGTTTACACGAAGATTTAATGCCACATTCACCACACAGGTCTGTAAACAAACTTTGGAGGGCACCCACCCATATATGAATGAAAATGTGCTCATCATTAACACTAGGCCTAACAGTAATCTCCTCACTAAAATAGGCCTATTCCAGTTTTCTGACACTGGCAGAAGAAGTAGTTGCAGCGATTGAACTTGCATTACTTAACTTCACATGTAATATTACCCCACTGTTTGTCAACATTCAAAATATTCCTTTTCTTTGTTTCACGGACTTTCGGTTTACGCCATCGACTAGATACAGAATACATCTAATAAACTGCACACAAATCCCTAAAATACCATTACACAAGTTCCACCACTCACAGTAAACCAATAAAAATATAATTCTTGCGAATAAGCGTCAAATAAGCCACTGACCATCAACATGAACAAAGACTCATGGTTCCACCATTTATCCACAATAGCCTATACTTGACTACCAAATCCAAAATACTTCTGTTCGATGTTAAATATGTGTATGTGTATAGTAATTATATTATTTTAGTGAATGCCATACAGCTAAAAATTATATGGGATAAGAAAATAACATGTATGGTAAGAAAAGTTTCAAACTTGACAAACATTGCCTAGGCTACTCATAACTGATAAATTTACCAACAGATGGCAGCATAAGCTTGTGTTCAGATGATTGGCATGATAATCTTGGCCAAGAGTACGAAATTACAATAAAATTGAGGGGTTTTTGGTTCTAGGAAGTGGGCGTTGCCCATTTCAAGAACTAAGCACATGTTCTTTAAAAGCCCCCCCCGTAAGGTATTTAAAAATGGCCGTACATAAAAAACAAATGTACATCTAAGTGCCCCAAGGGATGAGCAAGAAACCAGATTTTGTTTTTTTGTTTGTAATTTTTGGCCTACAACTCAGTAGGGTCTCCACATTTCATGGAGGAACTGACACCTCAAAGCCACAATATCTGGCCTCTCCATGATCACCTTCCCGCCATTAATTTTCTTATATTTAAATCCCAGATCATGCAACACTTTATTCAGTGAAGAAAGGCTTCCTTGAAATAATTGTGCCTATCTGAGCAAAACAAGAAGTTTGCGACATGTTGGAATTTCTATCCTAAAATAATAGCTATAAATATGCCGTCTAACAGCATCTTGTTGAAAGCCATCTAAATTAGAGACCACCCTTTCTCTATGCCTCTTCTTCCCTGGAGTTGATAGTTTAGACGGGCCAGCATCAACAGACGGGAACTTCTCTTCCGTCACTCGGAACGCAGTGATTTCACTCACACCAAGAGTCTTTGCAGTTCTTTTCCTCACCTGAACAAATGGAATCAGAGGTTCCTCCCGTAAGCGCATACTTTCCTCTTCTTCCTCCATAAAATTCCTCACCACACATACCATCTCCTTTACTTGGCTATGGAGAGTCACACCACGGTCTGAAGTTGTTCTGTCGCAGAGAATGGATCCTGGGCCTTCCGCGAGCAGGTACTGATACCATTTTTACACAATGAAAATAGACACGGTGATGCGAATAAAAGAAATAAACTCAAAATATGTATACACACACGCTTCCAACAAACACAGAACGATAACGCTTACTGTAGCCTAAGAAAGAATAAGCAAATGCACTACAATAGATACACGGGATATTACTAATGGCAGTGACGAGTCAGTTCACAGTAGAACACTGCGTCAAACCATGTGCTCACTGCTGTGTCGGCATAGATTGCAACATTGCTCGCTGTTGCTATGGACACCGTTACCCCCCTTGTCTCCACTCCTCACCTCACCATTCAAGCGGATGGCAGCTTACACCCTTCATCTTTTGTAAATCAGAGTATAACACATAGAATGTAACATGTATGCCGCGTTTAAACCCTAAGTGTTGTCCATTTTGTCATGGATGATGCCATTTTGTGTCTAGGGGAATTTTGTAGTGTAATGAATCTATAGCCTACTATTCCCCAATATTGTATAATATTTGATCCTGTATATCTTCGTTGTTTTCGTTGAGAATAACTTCTTCAACCAAGTACAGAAACAAAATTCCTTACTGATACGGTATACATTAACTGGTCGCTACTGTGTTAGTCCACTGTCTGAACGGAACCATACATCTAGGCAGGTTCTATATAAAGCCTTACTTATTATAAAACCAAAATCATTTTAAGTGTATTTCTTATGACCAGTTGAGAGTTTCCGTTGTGCATTATTACTGTATTTTTGAGTTTGTCTTTCTAAGTGCCTGCAATGTACCGTAGGACATAACTTGAGGTGTACTTTATTATTAAGCTGGTCAGATGAGCATGACAACCTGAAATTACGTTTAGGAAAGGTTAGGTTTGATCAAGACCAAAGGCTGTCAGGTTACACTCAACTGAATTGTACATATTAGGTCTCGTGCCCTCATGTGGTCGCATTTTACTCGCAACTGTTTGTCTGTTCACAAGCTTCAGTGTTTCCGAACATGTTGTTACACTGCGTACCCCTATTATCTCCTCTCGAGTCCTTCCCTGTTCACAGGGAGATTCTTGTTGCCTGGTTGATGCGGTAGGTCTACATAAATTAAGAAATTGATGGGTGGATATTGAGGAGAGGATTACAAATAAAGTACAGAAATACTATTATAGCACCTCATGCCAGAACTAAAGTTCTTTGCAGAGGGGGGAATCGAGCCCGGTCCTTCGGAGTGACCACCGATAACTCTAAACACTATTGTAACCCACTAAGCTCCAGTGAGATTGAGAAATGGTGTCAGAAAAATTTAAAATCCTGAAGAGATCATGAATCATCAGCAGGGTATAATGGCTGTAGGCCCTATGTGCAGTGCAAGATTTTTTGAGAATATTAATAGCTGGAGGATATGAGATTCTAATCATCGCCAGTAATATTTTCCAAGATCAGCAAGATATCACCTATGTACTTGGTGAAACCTGCAACTTCATTTTCTACATTCACAGATTCTTCCAGACAATGTGTTAATGTGCTTGAGATGTTTATATTTATAACCAACTAGCAGTAGTACCCGGCTTCGCCCGGTGGAATGATGATAATATTTCAGTCTCCTTAACACTCAACGTCATAAATTATATTTATTTATGTATTCATTTCTTACAATATCAAACCCAGTGACAATGTGTATACTTAAGTCACTATGGGAAGGCTCTGTAAAATAATGATCATTCTCGTGATTTTTGTCTTCAGTCCGAGTCGGGATATGTCGTTAGCGGTCCCAGAATTCGTGACATCTCAGTCGTAGAAGACTATATGTGGTGGTGATTAGAAATATAATGGACTTAAAATCTATGTCATTTGCCCCCAATGACGTTGAGGGCGTAACATCTAGGTAATTTGCCCTACTGATCAGGATGATATTGAAAATTACTACATAACTGACATGAAACTTAGAAAATAATAGAAAAAGTTATTTTTAGGACTCACATTTCGGGAAAGACTTGATTATTTTTTGCCAAAGAGCTCCCATTTAGATCGCTATCTGGTTAAAAGTTTCGTCTTGTTAAGGTTTAAACTGTACGATAAATGTCTGAAGCAATTCCTCCAAGAGAAGCTTCCAGATTTCTCAGTCGATATATCGTTAACATTCCTGAGCATCCAGTTGTCTTTTCTTCTGACGCAAAACCTCTTCTACATAGTGATGATGAACATAGAAGCGACTACTGGCACATATAACTTATCAACGAATGGGAAAAATTGATACTTTAAAGGAATGAAAGGAATAAAATAGAAAAGAAATGTACGATATACCATAACACTCGCTGTGAATTTTCTACGTGACCGGCTTACATGTTTCGGTACAGGTTCTCAAGAAGAGGAACCAGATCATTGGCATAAATGAATACAGTAACAGTAGATTAAATAGTATCCTAGACAGATGACTCGCAAAGTAACACGGCCTAATATACGATGTAATGGTTGAACTTCAGAGAAATGTTTCATCTCACTTCGCAGTTGTTATTTAATAAATACTAACATGTTTGTAGCTAACATTGAAATTAATGGAGTGCGTTAGGATAAACGATATTCCTTGTTTTTCCCTCTGGTGTATAAATAAATAAATGTTTAGGTGTGCCCACTCTTGAGCAAGCTACGTATAACTGATCATGAGAGGGGATCATGCAGGGAATTGCATTAGCTTGAAATCAAAAGGCATATCAGTAGGGATCAAAGGAATTCGGGGAATGAAGATATCTTCTCCTTTGGCATAGCCTGTCAATACGACTACTACTGAACGGGTACATCAAACTTACAAACTAATGGAAATACACATTTTAAAAATCGCAGGCGATGAAGACTGTGGTGTTACTTAGTAGTATAATGGACGTAACATCTAGGTCATTTGCCCTTTTGATGAGGATGGTAATGAAAACTACTGTTGAATTGACACGAGAAACTTGCAAACTACCGTGGTAGAAAGAAATATTTCAAAATTCACAGGCGATGAAGAGTTATTGTGTGTGGTGATTAGTGGTATAATGGGCGTAACATCTAGGTCATTTGTCCTTATGATAATAATAAGTTAATGAAAAATGACTACTAAACGAACATGGTGTAATTTTAAATCTGATATAGGTAATTCAGATTTCTACCTTCGATGTCTTCCAATGTCTGAACGTTATTTTCTGGCTTAGGCCTATACTGGATGCGTGTAGTGAAAGAGCTTATCGAGTACTGATCGGGTCCAAGCTGCACTAACCTGAGAATATCGCAGATGATGACGATATATTATGATGACAGACGTTCGGGTGGGGGTTCCCGGTCCTATTCACATTGACCGGTGAATCACTCATTCTTTTGTAACACTACAGTGGTTTGAGCAAAGACGCAATATGAACATCAGCATAGTCAGCAATACCAGGTAACACGGCGGGGTCTGGACATTTCTCTCATGTCACCTCGCGATGAATCAGCAAGCTATTCTCACACCTGCCCCCCCTCCCCCCTCCACCCACCAATGTCTCACAACTTGTGGGACGTGGGTTTGCGACCACGGGACCCCAGCTGAGTCCGGCATTGCTTCTACTTACTGGTGCCGGGCTCCTTTCAGTTCTCTTTCCTGTCAGCCTCCCTTGGTCAAACTCTTGTTCTCTTCCGACCCCGTTGGTATCAGGGTATCCGAGGCCTAGCAACTCTTTCACTTTCCCGCCTTAATTAGCCCTTGTCTAATCATTCCTGATAGCCTCATTCTTCGAGGTGTCAGCCTTTTTTTCTTTTCTTAATATCTCATGTCTTCTGCTCAAGACCCTCAAGGAGGCAGGGTGTGTGTAGCCCCACCACTTCGGGTGCACCCTGGATAGTGCTACATCCTCAAGGGCTCATGGCTGGTGAGTTCGGGAGCTGGCAACCCTGAGGGTTTCCTGAGCGGGTCCAGTTTTACCCCCTTTTTCCATTGCCTTTGGGACGGACCCTGTCCTCTTTCCGGGAATGGAGTGGTCTGTCCGCAATTTCAAGCAGACAGTGTTACTCGCAGGGTACCAAAGGGTAAGTATACACATTTTGGTTCTGATCGGTGAAACGGTGTAGATTTGTGCCAAAGGGCCTAAATGCAGGGAAAGGGGTGATCTGTCCGCAATTTCAAGTGGACAGGGTTACCCGCAGGGTTCGAAAGGGGAAGTATAAAAATTTTGGTCCGGATCGGTGAAACGATATAGATTTTTGGCAAAAGGCCTAAATGCAGGAGATGGGGTGGTCTGTACGAAATTTTAGGTGGACAGTGATATTCACAGGGTTACAAAGGGTAAGTATACACATTTTGGTTCAGATCGGTGAAACGGTGTAGATTTGAGCCAAGGGGCCTAAATGCAGGGAATGGAGTGGTCTGTCCGCAATTTCAAGCAAACAGTGTTACTCGCAGGGTACCAAAGGGTAAGTATACAGATTTTGGTTCTGATCGGTGAAACGGTGTAGATTTGTGCCAAAGGGCCTAAATGCAGGGAATGGAGTGGTCTGTTCGAAATTTCAAGCAGACAGTGTTACTCGCAGGGTTCTAGATGGTAAATAACAACTTTTGGTTGAGATCTGTGAAACGGTGTAGATTTGGGCCAAAGGGCCTAAATGCAGGGAATGGAGTGGTCTGTCCGCAATTTCAAGCAGACATTGTTACTCGCTGGGTACCAAAGTGTAAGTATACAAATTTTGGTTCTGATCGGTGAAACGGTGTAGATTTGGGCCAAAGGGCCTAAATCCAGAGAATGGGGTGGTTTGTCCGAAATTTCAAGTGGACAGGGTTACCCGCAGGGTTGCAAAGGGTAGGTATACAAATTTTGGTTCGGATCGGTGAAACGGTGTAGAAGTTTGCCAAAGGGCCTAAATGCAGGAAATGGGGTGGTCTGTCCGAAATTTTAAGTGGACAGTGTTATTCACAGGGTTACATAGGGTAAGTATACAAATTTTGGTTGAGATCGGTGAAACGGTGTAGATTTGGGACAAAGGGCCTAAATGCAGGGAATGGGGTGGTCTGTCGGAAATTTCAAGTGGACAGGGTTACCCGCAGGGTTCCGAAGGGTATGTATACAAATTTTGGTTCAGATCGGTGAAACGGTGTGGATTTGTATACATAACAGACAGACAGACAGACAGACAGACAAACATTGAGCTTTATATATATAGATGTCCTAAATAAAATAATGTCTGTAATACATTTTGTGTGGTCTTATTATTTAATCAAGTGTAACATTACTGTGTCCTTGGATGAGGATTACTTGCAATTTGCTAGTGATCTTGAAGATACGGGCATAGTTTTGTAATCCAGGGCCCTACCAATCACCACATCCAGAATTCTCTGTTCAAGCTCTAGATTACCCATTTCAAACCGATTTACCCAGTGTGTAGTACTGGTAACTGCTTATTTTCCATGTGGCCTGCAAGGATGCCCATGTTCTTTTTCAGGGGGAATGGATGTGATGAGGAGTATACGATATTTTCTGGGAGGAAGGGGTAAGGGAGGACTGGGTATGTTATAAAATTCTTCATCCCCAGACCACCAGGGTGAAACAAAAAATAAGAAAGAATAATTAAAAGTTGAGGAATGCTTTCGTTTGAATAATTTGAAGGGTCTCGTTTGACATTTGGTGGAGATCTTGGACATCTTATTGGGAGGGAGATACCATGTCCGTGTAGCCACCATAGATCCATATTACAATGGCAAGTATAGTCATTCTTTAATTTTAATAAATGGAACAGTTCCACCTACATGGAGTAGGGGTAAGTAAAGTGGCTTTTTTTCCAGGTGACCTGCTTTGCGAAGGATCAGTGTGCTGGGCGCATCACGAGGATGTTCGACTGTCAATTGTCAAGCTTCCAGCTGTTTGAAACAAAACACGATCGTCTTAATATTACGATCACCGCGGCTCTTTGGACTGACTCTAAAAATACGTAAATCCCAGCTACAAAATACTGTCACAGTACCATCCCGGCATTTGCCCGAAGACGAAGTGGGAAACCACGGAAAACCACTTCGAGGATGGCTGAGGTGGGAATCGAACCCCCTCTACTTATTTAGACCACCCGAGGCTGAGTAGACCCCGTTCCAGTCCTCATACCACTTTTCAAATTTCGTGGCAGAGCCGGGAATCGAAACTCGGACCTCCGGGATGGAAGCTAAGCACACTGACCACTACACCACGGAGGTGACTCAATTTAATTATAATATTCAAATTTCTGTACACATTTTATTTAGAAATCATTTGTGTAGGGCTTTACGGGCTTTGCGACACCGTGGTCATGTAGCACTGTGCACTTGGGTGTGTATGTATGTGTGTCTGTGTGTGTGGGGGGGGGGGAATTTGTCTGATAACCGGTGTTATTGTGATGGCTGTATTATTGTGTCCAGGAGTAATCAAATCCATTAGTGAGTGTATTTGTAATTCAAATGAGGATTGGGAAGAAGGCGGGCGTGACCTTAAGTTAGGAACCATCCTGGCATTCGCCTGGAGTAGAAGTAGGGAAACCAAGAAAAACCACCTCCAAGATGGCTGAGGTGGGATCGAACCCTCCTCTTCCCACTTTTGCTTCACGAGGCGGAGTATACCCCGTTCCTGTCCTCGTCACCCCTAATAATTTATAAATCTATTTTCAACTTAACTTCCAACATCCAAGTCACTCGCGCGGTCGACCTATTTTTACTTATCACTTATTATTATTTACTAAAAATTATTAACAAAAATCAACATTACCCCCAGAATCATTTTAAACACCAGGGCAAGGAGCGCAATGACGCCGCTGGCTCTTTCGCTTCGCTCGCAGCCAGTGGCTCATTTAAAGAGATTAGACCAGAATTGAACTACTTGGCAGAGCCGGGATAGCTAGCCGCGACGCAACGGAGCGGTCTATATTAATATAATTGGAAGAAATCTTATATACCGTATTATAATATTTGGGAAGGAATTTCACCTTTTACTAAAACTGAAATATCTTGACAAGTAATTCTGCTGCGACTACGTTTATTGCTTCACGTCATTGGTGCTACCATCTTCCAGGATCTACGAACATACAAGCCGTTGTCTATTCTACTTTTAAAGAAACAGCTATGGAGCGAGGTTTGTTGATTGATGATTGATTGATTGTTTGGCAGAAGCGTCACAATTTCAGATGCCTTTTCAGTTACGACAGTATTGTTTTCTTGTGTATCTTTCAGACCCCATCAAATGTAAGGCAGTTTGGGACATTTTCAAAAGATTCTTTATCAGAAGATTGTCTGCAATTTCACGAACCTAACATTAACATTGCTTATCAGTTCACTCTTATACATCTTTCTAACACATTAAAGATCCATGGCCTTCCCAACACTTCTCTCGATTTGCCCGCTATTATTGATAATTTCCCCTCAGACAAATTTTATAATGAATTATCCAAAACTTGATGAGGATCAATTAAGTCGGATGATAAACCTAGCAAATGAAAACCAAACGGCTATAATTACCGAATTTATTAGATTAGTACAAAACAGCAATGAAAGGATGAGTAATGCATATTTTATTGACGGTCCAGGGAGAACCGGGAAAACATGTCTTTACCAATGCTTGATTCACAATTGCACACATTTGGGGATGAATGTAGTTTCTCTAGCATAGACTGGTATTGAATCAATGTTACTACCTCAGGGGCGCACTGTACAAATTCAGTTCAAGTTACCTCTACATTTACATGAAGGTTCTGTGTCAGGAATAAAAGTTAACACCAAAGAAGCTTTTTATATTCGTTCAGCAAAACTTAACATCAGGGATGAAGCCCCTATGGCTAATAAGCACGCGTGTAAATCGCCTGTTCAATGAGATCATGAATAACGACGTGCCTATTGGTGACGAAATGATCTTAGGAGTAGATTTTAAGCCTCACGGATCTTGAGCAGCTTCAGTCCAAATGTCAGTACGGTTCTCTCCTTTGTAGCCAGTATTCAACATTTTTCGACTGAACAAAAACATGCAAATTGGTAACGGTGAATACCCTCACTTCGATGGCAAAAATTCAGAAATAGTCGACTTACCACCCTCCATCATCGCTGAAACAGATATCACTGAAAAATATGGAAGTGAAATTCCCACGCTGAAAGATATTTCACACTTTTCAACAATAGCTATTTTAGCACCTAAAATGAACATTGTTAAGAAATCAATGACAAAGTTTTAGAGCTAATCCCAGGAGCATCAAGACCTTACATCAGTTGTGAATAATTTGATTACTGGAGATGAGAGTGAAATTTTACAATTCCCAACGGAATATTTAGACAGCTTAGACATAAGTGGATTGCCGCCTCATATCCTTCAACTAAAAGAAGGCTCAGTTGGGATTTTGTTGAGAAATCTTAATGTTACCCTAGGTCTGTTGAACGGTAGTAGACTGTTGCTTCGGAAGATGTATGACAATTGTTTACATCTGGAAATTATTACTGGCGTAAATGTTGGAGAAAATGTCCAACTTCCTCGCCTTGACCTTACGCCATCAGATACTTCTATGCCATTTTCCAACAAAAGGAGGCAGTTCCCAAAGCGGTTGGGAGATGAGAGTGAACTTTTACAATTCCCAACGGAATATTTAGACAGCTTAGACATAGGTGGATTGCCACCTTATATCCTACAACTAAAATAATGATGATGATAATTGTTGTTTTAAAGGGCATAACATCCAGGTTATCGGCCCCTAATGGTCGATGTGATAGCGAAAATGTCAATGAAGTGGAAACCAGAACGAAAAGTAAGTGAGCAGGAAAATACTTACAAAAAGAAACTCAGATTGAAACTACTCACAAAATGGAGAGCGGTAATACGTACATAAGAAAATTGCGAACGAAAATACTCACAAAAGGAATAGAGCGAAATATACGCACAACATGTAGGTGAAGTTCAAAATACGTACAATATGCAACGTACAGTCGAAATACTTACAAAATGCAAGGGAAATCAAAATACTTACAAAATGCAAATGAGATTGAAAATACGCACAAAATGTAATGTAGATTCAAAATACCCACAAAATGCAATTGAGAATTAACTAATTGAACAAAGCGGGGTAGGTTGAAAATACAAAATGCAATTGAAATTGCTTACAAAATGTATGGTAGATTCAAACTTCTCATTTGGATGGGCAATACTTACAAAACGCAATTTAGATTGAAAATACTTACAAAATGTAATTTATATTCAAAATACCTACAAAAATGCAATTGAGACTTAACTACTTGAACAAAGCGTGGTAGGTTGAAAAAACAAAATGCAACTGAAATTCAAAATACTCACAAAATGACCCCCACGATATTGAAAGACTTACTAAAAAGCAATTCAGATGGTTAATCCTTACAAAATGCAATCGAGGTTGAAAAACACTCACAAAATGCAACGTAGATCGAAAAGACGTCCAAAATGCAACGGAGATTGAAAACACCCACAAAAGGGAGTGGAGATGCAAAAAATAACAGTGCGGGAATCTTAAAGGGAAAAGGAAATATAATGAAAAGAAAAACAACAGGGAAGTAAAGAGGAGAGAGTCCGTCCCACAGGTAAGGGACAAAAGGGGGAAACCGGACCCAGCTCAGGAATCCCTCGGGGTCGCCAACTCCCGAACTCACCAGCCGTGAGCCCCTGAGGGTGTAGCACTTTCTAGGGTGCACCAGCAGTGGTGGGGCTACATACACCCTACCTCCTGGAGGGCCTTGAGCAGAAGGCAGGAGATAACAGGAAAAGAAAAAGAAGGCTGACCCCTCTCAGAAGGAAGGCATCAGGAAAGATGAGATAAGGGCCAATGAAGGCGGGAAAGGAAGAGACTCCCTAGGCCTCGGATACCTTAATACCGTCGGGGTCGGAAAAGAACAAGAGTTGACCAAGGGAGGTCGACAGGAAAGAAGACAGAGAGGAGCCCGGCACAAGTAAGTGGAAGCAATGCCGGACTCAGCTGGGGTCCCGTAGTCGCCAACCCACGTCCCACTAGATGTGAGCCCCTGGGGGGGACACCTAAAATAGGGCTCAGTTGTGATTTTGTTGAGAAATCTTAATGTTACCCTAGGTCTGTTGAACGGAAGTAGACTGTTGCTTCGGGAGATGTATGAAAATTGTTTACATCTGGAAATTATTACTGGCGTAAATGTTGGAGAAAATGTCCAACTTCCTCGCCTTGACCTTACGCCATCAGATACTTCTATGCCATTTTCCAACAAAAGGAGGCAGTTCCCAGTGCGTTTGGCTTTTTGTATCACTATCAATAAAGCTCAAGGTTAAATACTAGATCCAGTAGGCATTTATTTACCTCGACCGGTGTTAAGCTATGGACAGCTGTATGTCACACTATCGCGAGCAAAATCCTTTCAAGACGTCAAAGTTCAAATAGGCTCAACTGTAGAAACAAAAGGTAAGCGAACAGCAAGTGTCGTATGGAGACTAGTGCTATTCTAATGTTGAAACGAATGCTGCGGAGCAGCACGTGTCTTCTAGTTAACATTTAATTTACAGGTGCCAGCAGAAAGACGTTCTGACTTGGTGCAACATCGACAATCAACAACTCATTCCGCAAATGCTGTTAGGAATGATTCTCAAAAGAAGCAGAGTTCCTTAACTTCAAAGCTGGATAGTCCTACTGAATCCACAGCTCACTCATTTAACGCGTGTTTATGTGAAGCTTTCACTGCCGTCAACATACTAATCGCTACTCTTCAAAACCCAGTACTGGAACACATTTTTCAAGAATTTTGCAACACAAAAGTACCAGATGAGTCCACCTTAAGAAATAATGTATTGACCCAGTTGAATATCGCTGACCACAACATTCGATTAAGAGTGGACTAAACAAGGGATGCCTGTATAAATTGAACATTTAAGATCCTATAAAATCCTAGTATACCGATCGACAGAACCGAGTTTTAACGTTTTAGAACCTAAAAATTTGGGGCTTGTTGATAAACATCAATTTATGGTTTGAAAGCAATCACTGAACGAAGGAATTCCGGCTACCAACGAACAAAACTGGAATGATGGGATTTTAAAACAAATGTTTGAAGTTGGCCAAATAATTAGCTAACATCGGAAGAGAAAACTTGAATAATCGGGAGGCGGGAAAAATTATGATAGATCGGGAGAGTTGGCAGGTATACGATAAGAACAACTAGAAGACCCATACTGCTCCGCAGCATTCACTTCTACACTCCTATGCCACTTCTTTACACACGACATTTGCTGTTCGCATGCCATTATGCTAAAGACCTAAACAAACAGTTACCGTCGCCTTTCATTTTTGTAACATCTGTAATTGAGGTTCGCCTCCGCGATTCGGCATTTAAATCATAGTTTTGTGATCACACACAACCTCTAAGAACGCATACCAGCCAGCGCTTGAAAGTTCCAGTGGGGCAGAACAACTGGCTCCTGGTCGTATGAGTGTTCCAGAACACTTGACTCGCTCTTCCCTTCAGAAGAATGACGTTGGTGGAATAAAATGCGCAATTAGTTTAATACACGTCGTCGTAGCACTATTACTAATTATGAGGTAGGTCTCAATTGATAATGTGTAACGTGTTAAATATCTCAAGCCAACAAACGTTATCGTATCCCAGTTACTTGCCAATATATTTCAGCTTTAGGAAAATATGACATTTCTTACCAGTTATTTTATTATACAAGATAAGACCGGCCGCGGTGGCTGAGAGCGCTGGCGCGCTACCTCGTGCCTCCCTGGTATCGGGAGAGCGTGGGTTCGAACCCCAGCTCAGGTTTTCCATTTTCAGCACCAAGCAAATGCCGGGACGGATCCTTTCAATAGGTCCACAGCCGATTACTTTACCACTCCCCTTCCTGACCTTTCTTTCATAAGACCAAAGTTAGCGGTCGCCTGGGCGATCGGCCTGTCACCATCACCAGTTGTATCCGCAACCGAAGTGTGTCCAGCTGCAAGACACTGTCCTTGTGGCGGTAAAGGAATGATCCCTCGCAGAGTCCATGGGTGAAGCCGAGCTTGGAGGATAAGCGATCAAAAATATACATAAATAAGATAAGGCCATTTGATAGCCGTAGCGCAGTAGGCGAATGTTGGAACTTCTATGGGGCTGAATTGTAAATGTCCAAGTACCTAACTCGAACACCACTTCCCTGTTGTTGTTGTTGTAGTAGTAGTAGTAGTTGTTGTTGTTGTTGTTGGAGTCTTCAGTCGTTTGACTGGTTTCAAGCAGCTCTCCATGCCTCCCTGTCCTGAGCTAATCGTATCCTCTCTACATTGCTACCACACCTTACATCCGAGGCAATCTGTTTAACATACTCTAACCTTGGTCTACCCCTACAGCCCTTGTCCTCAACCGTTCCTTCCATAATTCAGTTTGCTATTCCTGGGTATCTTGGTGTGTGTCCTACCAACATATCTCTTCTCTTCATTAGCAGTCACCAGAAACATCTCTCCTCTCCCACTCGTCTTAATACCTCTTTATTTGTTACTCTTTCAACCCATCTGATCTTTATCATTCTCCTGTAACACCACATTTGAAACACTTCTATTCTCCTATTTTCTGCTGCGCCAACAGTCCAAGTTTCACTTCCATCGAGTGACACGCTCCAGACAAACGTTTTCAAAAATAACTTTCTAATACCTAAAACTATATTTGATGTCAACAAATTTATTTTCCTAGGAAATGCTTTTCTCGCCTGTGCCAACCCACATTTTATATCATCTTTGCTTCGTCTATCAGTGGTCATTTTGATTCCTAACTAGCAGATGTCTCCCACTTCCTTTAGCTTTTCACCTGACAATTTGACGTCAATAAAAGTTTCTGATATATTTTCGATATTTTCGATTTACATTTATTGATTTTCATCATGAATTATTTCCTCAAGATGGAGTCCATACCATTTAAAAACTCATTCAAATCCTCTGATGAATCGGCTAAGATGACAATGTCATCAGCAAATCTCCGAGTTGAAATTGTTTCTCCTTGGATCTTTACTACAACTTTGAATAGTTCCCTAATTTCCTTCATTGCTTCTTCAATGTACAGATTGAAAAGTATTGGTGATAAGTTGCAGCCTTGCCTTACACCTTTCTGAGTGCCAATTTCTCTCTCATGTTCTTCAGCTCGAATACTGCCGTCTGGTATTTTGTACAGACTGTAGATCACCCTCCTATCCCTGTACTTTATTCCAATCCTTTTAAAAATGACAATCAACATACTCCAATCAACGATATCAAAAGCCTTTTCTAAGTCTATAAACGCCATGAACGTTCTCTAATCTTTCATTACTCTACTTAGTAGACAAATTCAATACACAGCACAACCAAGTCCACGGGACTAATGAATGACAACAAAAGGAGCTTAAAGTGCACATCAAGAGGCTGTCAGTTTGGGTTTCACGGAGCAGTGGTTCCAGCAAGATGGAGCGACGGCACACACAGCTGGGAATGGATACATTGCGTATACTACGAGAACATTTCCAAAATCGCATCATTTCCTTACGAACCGATTATCCATTCCCGCCAATTCTCCCACCATCGACTTTATACCACCAAATGCATATTTTTTAAGGAAAGAGTGTACAGAGATCCATTCAGTGCCACGAGATATTGAACAGCTGAAGACAAACATCAGACGTATAATCCATTCCATTCCCAGACACACAATAGCAGGGATGTTTGACAACCTGCAGCACAGGTATGAAAGATACCTTAAGTCCGTTGCAATATATCTTGTGTTGATTAGTTGTATCGTATTCTAAAATAAAGCCAATGCTTGATTTCGGTATACTTTATTCAGGGCCATAGTGTAGAAGTGGAGAAATCGAGCCCAAATTTTCTCGGTTGTCTTCTCGAGGCTCTGAGAGCCCCCGCCCGTCCCAGTCCTAAGATCAGAATTAAATTTAATTACTACAGGGCGCCAGGGAATGTTCTCCGCAGTGCCTACAAGCTGATGCGAGAGATTACGTCACCAATTACGTTGGCAACAAGGCTGCCGCTTGTATCATAACAAACAGTACACTTTATACTCACCACAGCCATTCATAACATACGGTACTGTTGCACTCTTCCAATAATCTAACTATACGCACTGACGATTTCGACAGCCCACACATGTGGCCTTCACCCTATCAAGGACACTGTGCTGCCAACTAAACTGATGACGCAACCTCTCGCAGCTGCACGTAGCCACTGCGGAGAACATTTCCTGGCGCCCTGTATAATATCCCCTGAGTCTTGGACCACGATGCCTGGGGTTTAACCCATGAGTCACCAACAATGTTTCCCAGATCCGAGTCAGACATGAACACGACCATCACCGACTCTTCTTTGGTCTCAGCTTACGTATTGAGACTCCGGATCCAAAGGTCCTGGTTCGATTCCCGGTTCTACCAAGTAATTTAATTCTGGTCTGAGGGTAGGAAGAGGGTACACTCGACATCGTGAGACAAAACTGAGAAGAGCTGGGTTCAATTCCTACCTCAGCTGCCCTGGAAGTGGTTTTCTGGGATTTCCCACTTCCAATCTAGGCAAAATGTCAGGAAGTTCCCTAAATTAAGGCCACAGTCGCTTCCTTCAAAATTCTAGCCTCAATTACAAACTACATATACTGTTGCAGTCAGCACAATGACACAGGTTATCAGGCAGATCACACCCACCCAAGGAAACTGGCCTACATGACCACGTGTCGCAAAGCCCCTAAACCAATAATTAACAACTGGCTCTAGCCAGAGTCCACTTTAATGCTTGAGGCATCGTGGTTATCTCGGATGAATGAAATCTGTTTCAAATAACGTGTAATATTGTGGTGCCTGTAGTAGTGTGGGTACTTGTGCTTGTGGCTAGAATTGAGGAGAGGGCCCATGTCCTTAAGTTAAACACTCTCCCGACAGGAGTAAAAGTGGGAAACCCACAGAAAACCACTTCTAGGATGGTTGAGGTGAGTAAAGAACTGATCTCATGGGGTTGAGTGAATCTTGTTCCCGTTTTCGGACCAGAATTTAATTATTGGCAGAGCTGGGAATCGAGTCCAAGACCCTAGATCACGAAAGCGGCCAAGATTGATTACTCTTCTACTCCTCGTTACTACTGTACCTGCACAGTATGTACGGTGCTGTTGCGACCGGTCAGAGGGACCCCGCCCTTGAAGATAGTGCGCACCCTTACCAATTTGCGCCGTATCAGTGCAGTGCTGTCTGTGTGACAGGTAAGAGCACCTCACACTATCCACTGCTGCCCAATGTAATCCGCAGCTTCAAACGATCAACCGACTTCCATGAGTCCCAAAATACAGCCTCGTTCGAACTCTTGCATTCATCTCTGATTGTGAGCCAAGACACATAGTTGACCACAACGTGCCCTAATATACAGGAGGCTATATACGGTGTTCTGCACTGTCAGATTGAGCACTTTCTCTACTATTTAGGTGCCTTCTGCTGCCTCACGCTATTCCTGTATGACCTTGTGCTGTTGACGATATATACTTCCCTCTGGTATACTCTCATACCAAGGTTTAATCAAGAAGAGTCATTAATGGTGTTTTTCTAATTTATTCATTCAATTTCCGTGAGCGTAAATGCAAGAATAACTAACGCTTTACGGCAGGGAAAGTTGTCAACTGACTTGGGTTTTTTCCACTTCGACTGCATTGCCAAGTATTTTCACGCTGTGCGAGTAAAAGGGCTATGCGATTATTTGAAATGAAAACAAAACAAACTGAGAATGTATGTTTCTTTCTTTCTTTCTTTCTTTCTTTGTTTCTTTCTTTCTTTCTTTCTTTCTTTCTTTCTTCCAAGACTTATTTGAACCTGGGATAAGGAGATATTCCGATCACTCCACAGCCTATCAGAGTGTATAAGCTAGACAGAGGTTCTTATGATTACTATTTCTTCTGGGGGTTAGGGGTGGTGATGCCTATAGTATACAAAGCCTGGTACAGATGAGGTGACTCCGTTAGTTTCACCCCCACGCGGTCAATAACAAATTTGCGCCATATCACTGCAGTGCTGTGTGGTGTCCCGCAGTGTAGCCGTGCTCGTTAAATCGTGCACCACGGCCACGAGTGCAGCTGCAGCTAGTCTGGATATGGTAGGTTCGAATCCTGACACTGACTATACTCAGTGAGGCTTTCCTCCCTTTTTTTACCCACACTTTCTCCAGGTAAAAGCCGGGATAGTACCTTACTTCAAGCCCCGGGGTACCTAACCCATCCCTATTCCCAATAGAGTTACACACACACACACTACATGCATCACAGAACACTGGTTATTAGACAAGTTCAACACACACCTAATTACACGGGGCTGATGACCAAGATATCCCAAGTCCCTAAAATGAATTAACAACAGGCTCTCTGTGCGACAGGTAAGGGTACTTTCCCCAATCCACTGCTGCAGAGCAGACATCTCCTGTCCAATGTAATCCGCAGCTTCAAATAAACAACAGGCTACTCGGAGTCCCTAAATGTGGCCCCGTTCTTCACGGAACATCAAATTACGTATAACTTATTCCCCTAATTTATTCCAAAATTAGCGATTTAGAGGGTACGGCTATCCTCGAAAAGACTCTCATACTCTTTCTGTCATGGGACTTTTCTCTCTTTTCTTCAGGGACGGAGATATGATCTGAAGCTGGCTTCAATTACTCTCTAAGAACAATCATAGCCAATATATACATACCATCGCCTTGTATTGATAAACCTTCCCAAGTCTCTCATTGCAGTGCTAAGTCATTTTTCCATACTATATAGCCAGTCCTGGCACTACCGTAAAACTTAATATTGGTATCAACGAATAGTATTATTCGAGTTTGCACAGTCACGTACGTTTAATGAAGTTTCTTAAAGATGCCGCTATATTTTATAACAAGAGAGAATGATTAAATAACTGAACACAAAATACGTAGACTATAAGAAATTATAATTTGTGTTTTTAGGATCAGGTAGGCCTATATTAGGTTATCCAGCCATGTATATAAGTTAGTATCTGTCCGTATAAACAGATCACAATGTTCAGTTGCGATAATATTATTCTTTCTCAGAATGCAATATAAATGCATTCGAAAGTGAAGCTTTATCACGTGAATACGAGAACAACGATACCGCATTGGCAATTAGCACAGCAATTCACATTTATTCGTGACGATATTACTCAATTATGATGGGTATACTCTCCAGGCTGTTGTCCAGTAGCCTCTATATGGACTATTCACTGACTTCGGAAATCGGATAGCGAAAGAGTTAAGGAAACGAAGTACGGGAAATCAACTGTGAAGAAAACCAGAGTTGCAGATGCTACGAAAAAAAAATAACAGTGAAGGGACAAGCAATAAAACCTCACATACAAATTCTATCTTAGAAATGATCCGTTAAATTATACACGATAAGCAGTCATTCTCACATTTTAGAACCTGGACTAAAATGGATGATGACAACAATTTCAAAAAATGGTAATTTAGAGATGAAATATTTTAAATCAACTTGTACTAACCATGAGCTTCTCTCGGTCAAGGTGAATGAGGTCAGCGCCCTTGATATCTTTCGATTTGAAAACATCGGCGTATCTGTAAAGGTTGAGGGCTGCCATCCACTCCACAACATTGGCCGACGTCCAATCGCTGATAGGCTGAAGTACAAAAATGCAAAAGAGTGTCAAATAACAATAGATGTGATAGAAAGGAACAAAGTTTACTTATAACTTTACTTATTCTACACAACATTATTCATATAGGTTACATTCTGTAACGGGAATAGGCTGTTGATTGTGCAGAGAAAATGTCTATTATAGAGATTCTATTGGTGAATTTTGAAAATATTATTTTAAGAGTGAGAAGAATTCACTCAAGAGGTCACTCGAACACCTGAGTTTTCTGGGACTGACACCATTCACCACATCGGCGGAAGGAGAATTAGCGTTCCTCTCGTAGCTACCAACTAGGATAATTCACTCCATACCATGCCCGGCTCCTGATTAACCACTGCCATATTTTCGAAATAAAATGTCACGTCCAACGGTTCAAGTTCCACATAAGAAGGAGGCCCCATGACTTATGATAGCATGCGTCACGTAAAATGTAAAAGCTCTACGGTATTCATAGAAACTCATTGGGCGTTTTATCTATTCCGTGGCATCAATAAATTCAAAACATCTTCCATAGTAACGTATAAACAAAAGTGGAGGCTATTTTTGGTGTAGTTAACTCAAATATTCTGGAGTCGCTTAGGTATCTAGATCACTACATGTGCGTACTCGTCATGTGTATCCACTGCAATGCAGTTTGATATCCCTGATATTTCCATATCATCATATCAGTTATTCCGTGACCATAAGCTAGTAGCCTACATTTTCTATTTCAAACCCGGCTTTTCTATACACTCCAACGTCTCTCCAACAAAGAAAAATAAATGCTTGTAGAAATGAATCATATCGATACCATTTATTTCTTTTGTCAGCTACGGTAAGTAAATCTTACCCAATATACAATTTTGAGGAATGCTCCAGGTGTAGCCTATCTATGCTTCTCTGTTCAGTTCAGTGCCATACTTACTGAGACTATTCCCCTAAATCAAAATAAATGAAGATTTGTTTATAAATTAGTCTCGAATGTGTCCCGCTCGCCCCCCCCCCTTCCACCCCATTCTTTGTTTATGTTGCAATTACGATGTCTTTCTTTACGTATCCAATTCCAAAGTTGCTACAAACCTGGAATATTGTTCGTACTCCTCACACCATTGCACTAATTTACATGCACATCGATATAGTTCAGTCACCTATCCGATACCCAATTGAAAGCCTTTCATTTACACGAAAATGCCGCTCAGTCTCAACCAACTAGTTATAAGGGTTCGGTGTCGGAATCCTCTCTCTGGACAACAGATGTGTTCAGCGTTGTGTAGACTATTTTAATTTATACAACAACTAGTTCTGTAGTTACTGAATATAGGTGTGTGCGTTTGAGTCTTCAGTCTTTTGCCTGGTTTCATGTAGCCCTCCATACCTCCCTGTCCTCAGCTAACCGCTTCAACTCTACAAAGCTATCACATCTTACATCCGAGACAATCTGATTAACTAACCTTGGTCTACCCCTACAGTTCTCGTCCTCAACCATTCCTTACATAACTAAGTTTGATATTCCTGGGTGTTTTGGTATGTGTCCTACCAACCTGTATCTTCTCTTCATTAATAGTCACTAGAAACATCTCTCCTCTCCCGCTCGTCTTATTACCTCTTCATTATTGTTACTCTACCTACCCATCTGATCTTCATCATTCTCCTGTAAGGGGCGTGGTAGCACAGCGGTCAAGCTGTTTGCCTCTCACCAAGGTAAACCGGGTTCGATTCCCAGTCAATACATGTGAGATTTTCGAAGTGAATTGTCATGTCCTGTGGTTCGGATTCCACGTAAAAAGGGGGTCCCGTGGCTCATGATCGCGAGATTACAGGTCACGTAAAACTACAAGCTTCCTTTTCATTCTCCTCTAACACCAAATTTCAAATACTTCTGTTCTCTTTTCTGCTGCGCCAACAGTCCAAGCTTCACTTCCGTAGAGTGCCACGCTCCAGACAAAGGCTTTCAAAAATTACTTCCCAATAGCTAAATCTATATTCGATGTCAACAGATTCCTTTTCTGTAGAAATGCTCAACTTGCCTGAGCCAACCTACTTTTTATATCCTCTTTGCTTCGTCCATCACTGGTTATTTTGCATTCTAAGTAACAGAAGTCTCCTACTTCCTTTAGCTTTTCACCTGACAATTTGACGTCCATAGGGGTTTCTGATTGCAAGCCTCCGTGGCTTAGGCCGCAGCACGCCGGCCTCTCACCGCTGGGTCCGTGGTTCAAATCCCGGTCACTCCATGTGAGATCTGTGCTGGACAGAACGGAGGCAGACAGGTTTTTCTCCGGGTACTCCGGTTTTCCCTGTCAAAATTTAATTCCAGCATCCCTCTCCACTATCATTTCATTTCATCTGTCATTCATTTAATCATTGCCCCCAGAGGAGTGCGTCAGCCTCGGCAGTCGGCACAGTTCATATCCTCGCCGCTAGATGGGGGCTTCATTCATTCCATTCCTGACCCGGTCGGAGACTGGAAGCAGGCTGTGGATTTTCATTTCATTCAGGGGTTTCTGATTTATTTTTGATGCATTCCATTATTTTGATTTTACATTTATTGATTTTCATAATGAATTATTTCCTCAAGACGGAGTCCATACCATTTAAAAACTTGTTCAAATCTTCTGCTGAATCGGTCGGCTAGGATGACAATGTCATCAGCAAATCTCAAGAATTTAAATTATTTATCCTTGAATCTTTACTCCTACTTTATTTTTCTACAATTGTCTTCATTGCTTGTTCAGTGTATAGTTTGAAAAGTATGGGTCGCAGCCTTGCCTTACACCTTTCTGAATACCAGCTTCTCACTCATGTCCTTCGGTTCGAATAACTGCCATCTGGGTTTTGTGTAGATTGTAAATCACCCTCCTATCCCTGCACGTTATTCCAATCTTTTCATAATGTCAAATAACTTACTCCAATCAACGTTATCAAAAGCCTCTTCTCAGGGGTGTTGGCGAATTGAGCCAGCTAATCTTCCGAGTGGATCTTTCTTATCTTGTCATTCCATCACACAGTCCTTTTCTCGCCACTTGCCCCAGGCCAAGTTCAGGTTCTTCTGCTAAAATCCACCTCCCTTCCGTTCCCCAACTCTACAATTGTGAAAACCCACAAGCTAAGATAACTTATTTGTTCTTGCAGAATGACGGGCTGGCTCTGGAATTTCCTGTGAACACACTGCCATGCAGGGCTGTACAAATTCCACAATTCACTGAAACAAGCATTATGCCTTAATTTTTTTTAAAGGCCACATCAGTTAAAAGTTACCTTAAACCCGTTACATTATTATTATTTGAATTATTATTGTCCCCCGTGGTGTATGGATAGCACGCTTTTCCCTTACCGAGGAGGCTCTGGATTAGATCCAGCCAGAAACTTAAGATCTTTATAATGTTATTGGTTTTACGTCCCTTTTAACTACTGTGGCCGGGGTGCCGGAATTTTGTCCCGAAGATCTTAAACGTGCCAGTAAACCTACGGACCGGCTCCATCGCAATTACGCACCCACAAATGCTAAGCGACTGCACCAGGATTCAATCCTGCAGCCTTGGGAACAGTAGGCAAGAACGTTACCACTGAGCAACGCAGCCAGTCATACTTACGATCTGACTTGAGGGCTGTAAAGGGGTGTCTTTTGTCGTTTATTCATTTTGAAGGCTTTGCGATCATGTATGCTGTGTACTTTGGTGTGGGTTATTGTAACTGCTGTAGCGTACTATTGTGTACTTGTAATTTGGCTAGGATATGGGTAGAAGGGCGCCACGGCCTTAATTTAGGTACAATCCAGGCATCTGCCTGGAGTACAAATGAGAAACCATGGTAAACCACTTCCAGCATGGCTGACGTAGGAATCAAACACGCCTCTTCTCAATTCTGCATCAGGAGAAGAAAAGGTGTACACTCCACCTCGTGAGGACAATTAAGTACCTGCTTGATAGGAGAAGTAGTGCCCCATGACCTAAAATCAAGGTGATGTGGCTAAGGGTGTCATTGCGCAGGTTATTCGTTCCCCACAATGTGTAGGCTATGAGCTGGGTTGCAGTCGGCTTGATGTTTGGGAGCTCCCAACCACGGGTTTGTTAGACCATTATTGTTGATTCATTGAGGGGCTTGGCGACATCGTCGTCATGTAACCCCGTGTACTTGGTTGTGTGTGTGCGGAATTTGTCTGATAACTTGTCTTATTGTGATGGCTGTATTATTGTGTGTAGTTTTAATTCAGATGAGGAATGGGAAAGAGGCAGCCGTGGGAAACCACAGAAAACTACTTCCAGGATGGCTGAGGTGGGACGAACCCTCCTCCTCTCAGTTTTACCTCACGAGGCTGAGTTTACCCCATTCCAGCCCTCAAACCAGAATTAAATTCCTTGGCAGAGCCGGGTATCGAACCCGGGCCTCCGCGGTGACAGCCACTACGTAACGAGGCGGACATATAATGCTCAATGAAATGACATCTAAAAAAACTACAAAAATGAATGAAAATTACTTTTAAAAACCTATTCCATCAAACTGAAATATGGCGACAGTCTTACAGAGGATTCATAGAAGCAATCCTGTTTTATTAACTACTCAATTACCGGGTGAGTTAGCCGTGGTGGTTACGGCATGACTGATGGCAGTCGCTCACATCCGGGAGGCGAGGAGGTTCGAATCCCCCCGCCGGCAACCTTGAAGATGGTCTTCTGTGGTTTCCCATCTTCCTTCCAGGCAAATGCCGGGGTTGGTCCCTAACTATAGGCCACAGCCGCTACCTTCCAACTCCTCGTCCTTACATTCCAACTTCCCTCCCCAACGGTACTTGTAGCTCACCCATTGGGTGTCCGTCTCGAAGCAGCTACAAAACTGGCGAGCCGAACATGTCCTCGGACACTCCCGGCACTAAAAGCCATACGCTAAAAAAAAAAAAAAAAAAACTACTCAATTCACTACTTTCATTAAAATATACTTGAATTTAACAAGGAAATTGCAGTTAAAATGTCATTCTTAATCTTAGTGTTTCTTTGAATCTCAATAAAACAAACTTCCCGGATAGACAAAAAATAAAAAATAAACAATTCGCTGTAGTAATTTAATACAGCAATACTTTGGAATTACTTTAAATTATGTAGAACACTTCTCTCATTTAACTTAAAACAACTTGTTTACTCGGTGTGTCAGTCGTAGGATTCTTTTATCCCATCATTTACAAAACTAACTACATTCCCCGAACAAGTCGCTTTACTAGCCTATGAAGAATATTTTAACATTTTTCATCGTTTTAGAAAAAAAATACGATGCATTAAAATTATGAAAAAAATATACCGTATTGGTAAATATTGTCACAAAATTGTCTAAAAAGCATGAATCATAAAATGAAAAAAAATGTTGAATTGAGCATGTGTTATTCCCCTTCGCTACTGCGTAGAGAGGATTTCTACAGCAATGGGCGTCGTATTACTGTAATTTGAAAAGGAAACATATGGCATTTCAACAGCATCTGCCCTCTAGTCATCACTAAGAGGATTTATAACGTAGAATTTACTTGGGATTTAATTTAATTGGTATTCTGCCCGAAGGCAGGTCCAGCCTCCGAAGAGGCTACCCCCAGCCGGAGTTTACTTGCGGTAGGGTGGCCAGGGCCTTTCCGCTCCTCCGTATGTCGGCCAACAGCGCGCAGTGCCTAGAACCGGCATACCATCCAAGTTCCAACTGCGCCCAATGTTGCTTAACTGCGGAGTTCTCATGGGATCCGGTGTTTCAACACGGCTAGGCCGTTGGCCTTACTTGGGATATCTACCCTTTTCTCGACGGGAATTAGGTGCCATGAACGTGGTGGTCTTTTTTGACGGCCGGATGCCTTTCCAGGAGCCGACCTCACAACATGAGCTACTGAGAGAAGAAATTAATGAACCGAAGTAAGGAAGCAGCCGTGGCCTCCCTATTGGAAGGGACATAGGAAAGCACGGAAAACCATTTCAGGCTGGTTGCATGGTCGAAATATAATTGCTAAATAATATTGTGACCCTTGGTTAGTATATAAATATAATTTACACCTAATTAAAAATTCAGTACACCGGGCTGATTGCCAAGCTACCGCAGCCCTTAAAATGAATCTCTAACTATTAATTACGGTACTGGTATTGAGTATGTTTTAATTTCATCTAATAGATTAGGGTATTCAATGAAAATTGTTCACTTGATTTATTAAAAATTAATTTTGTTCATTCATTAGTGTGTGCAATGAACATAGGGTAAAATGTTAGAGCTTGTACTTAGGTTATATTAACGTTGTCAGTTTATCGAACACAATCTCATGGATGTCCATTGAATCTATTGAGGACATATCGTATTCTTTGTATAAAGCTCCTCCACATACAGTAGTTGTCACCTTATCCTGAACGCTCGGTCATACATACAGTATGTGAATTTATAGTAATTGACGCCCCTGGGACCGTCAAACAGAGGCACCTCCCCTCCAACAGTCTAATGACGAAATGTTGGTACGTGTGTACAGTATGGTATGTGTTGGCTGCAAAGTGGGGGAAGAGAGCGAAGGTTGCTAATGAGCTATCACTGGCCCAATCGGACTATGAATTATCAAAGGGGCAGATCATGGTGGCGAGAAAAGTCTGTCCGGTTTTATCAGTGTAACTAGCAACCCGACCCGGCTTCGCCCGGGAACATTTATGAATGCAGTACGTGATAAGCGCTTTTTTTTCCATTGTCAATGAACAACGACCAATATCCGTTTTACGTCTCGGCATAATGGGTTAAAATCACTGACTGGACTATTAATTATACAGCATTATCATGGAGATGCATGTGCAACAAATTCTTGTCAGACGTAATTTAAGAATGGCGAGGTGCATGAAACACAAATCCCACTTCCGTCCAATATTAACATGACTGTGAATTTTGCGGAACGAAAAGTTCACAGGCGAAATGAAGAAAAGCCGAGTTGCACTTCCAGGGAAACTGCAAACACGCCCACCCACTCAATGTGCTTTGCGTTACGTATTTTGAAAACCTGCACTAGCATGCACACATTAAGAAATACTTATTTTGCTTATTTCCATTCATACTTAAGATATGGGGTCATATTTTGGGGTTATGTCGCCAGATGTACTAAGCACGTTTAGGATACAAAAGAGGGCGATTAGAATTATGGCAAATGTAAACACTAGAGAATCATGTAGACCTCTGCTTAAAGATTTAAACATTCTCCCACTGCCCTGCATATATATCTATGAAAGTATTATGTTTTTAAAAACGAATTTAATGAATAAGGATGCATTTCTTAAAACAAACAATGATGTTCACAGGCATAACACAAGACAAAATCAAAACATTAATATTTCACCCACACACACACACATACATACACACACAAGCATATACAGTGGAACGTGTCTAATTCGAACTTCTAAAATCGAAATTTTCTTTAATTCGATTTTTTCTCTTGGTCCCTATCATTTTATATACAATCATTGCTAAAAAATCGTGGTTAATTCGAATTATATTTTGGATAATTCGAAGCTTTTAGTGTAAAAAAGCCGATCGGAAGCCAAACAGCCAGGTAAGTTCCCGAAAAAAACTGTTCCGAGTGCAGCCCAAGCAACAAACCACATCACAGAATTTAGGCGCTTTTTTTTTTAAAGTAGAAATGACGTAAGTGATACTGTTTTCCGTTCCTCAAATTTGTTAGATTCTTTTGTGATTGCTGATAGACTTAACTGTAGGAAACAGGTAAAAATCTCAAACTTTTTTGAAAAACAGTAGATTTCTCTAAGACTTAACTAGATTGCTGGATTACTACTGTCGTTAAATAGGTGAATAGCACATTTTGGTTTTAATTTATCATTTGAAACATTTGAAGTTAATCACGATACAGTCATTATACAGTACCGTTGTCTGTTAATCTGCTTTGTGGAACGTAAATCATTATGTAAACGTAATACAATATATTTTCTCTACCCTTTTCAAAGAACTTTCTTAATTCGAATTTTTGGATAATTCGAATTTGTTTACTGGTCCCTTGAGGTTCGAATTATCCAAGTTCCACTGTATCAAAAAGGAACTTTTCGCACAAGAGTTACATTATACAATAAACTACTCCAGTATATAAAACTTGCCCCAAAAATAAAAACCTTTGATAGAATGTTGAAAGCTTATCTGCAGTGCCATTGTTTTTACTCTGTAGTTGAATATCTTAGCGTATAGGAGCGATGAAATCTATAATTATATTTTATTTTTCTATTTTAATTGGAATACCTAGCTGTAAGTTGTTGTATTTGTAGAATTAAGTTTTCATATTATGATAATAGAGTAAGGTCTAAATAGTTGTCCAATAAGATTGTATCTCTTAAGATCTGTTATTACAATAAGTTATAAATAGTTATAGTATTAGTAATATATACCTGATAGTTTATTTTATTTTATAGATGTAATTTCTGACTTGTCCTATATCAAAAATGTATTGTATACATATATTTGATCAAATGGAATTAATAAAATCTATCTATCTATCTATCTATCTTCTCTAAAGTTTGCTGCTGGCTGTATCTGGGGCAATAAGCTCGTCCGCTAGCTAAGCTGTAACTGGGGTGATAGACTCGCCCCTAGCTAGCTCGTAAACTGTCGCCTCAGTAACTGAATGGAGATTGTTGGAAGAAATGAAAACGTAAAAAAACACTTATAGTAGGCGGTGTATTGAAGATAGAGATATGCTCTCCCGGGCTTTTTTTGGTAGAACTTTTCATGCTGAACGATTCATACACGCATAGTATATAGATATATTTAACGGTTTGCCCAGCGTAAGCTTAAAAAGCGCACATACACCAGTTTTTTCCGACCTTTTCACTGAAATCGTTAGTGCTTGACTTCCTTTGATCATAAATAAATTATTTTCCACAGAAACCTTCCTCGACATATCCTTTACAGGATGGTGAAAACCGCATCAAAATCCATTCAGTGGTTCTCGAGATTACCAGTGACATCCAAGAATCGGGGACTGTGTTTTATACTAAGTAGAGATTATACGCCGATCAGTATAATTTAATATAATATAATCCCCCTTCCGTCCAATCTTAAATTGACTGAATTTTGCGGAACGAAAAGTTCACAGGCGAAATGAGAGTTGCACTTCCAGGGAATGGCGATGTGAATAAAACTCAAATCCCCCTTCCGTCCAATCTTAACTTGACTGTGTTTCACAGGAGAAATGAAGAAAACCCGAGTTGCACTTCCAGGGAAACTCTAAACACAACCACCCATCTCAGAAGTTTTAACACGACTCAACGGTTTGCTGCTGGCTGTATCTGGGGCAATAGGTTCGCCCGCTAGCTAGGCTGTAACAGGGATGATAGACTCGCCCTTAGCTAGCTCGTAAACTGTCGCCTCAGTAGTTGAATGGACATGGTTGGAAGAAATTAAAACGTAAAAACACTTATAGTGAGCGATGTATTGAAGATAGGCATATGCTCTCACGGACTTTTTGTAGAACTTTTCATGCTGAACAATTCTTACAGTCATAGTATTTAGATATTTTTAACGGTTTGCCCAGCGTAAGCTTACAAAGCGCTCGGACGCCAGGTTTATTTTTCGACTTTTTCACTGCAATCGTTACTGCTCGGCTTCCTTTGATCATAAATAAATTATTTTCTACGGAAATCAACCTCGAGATATCCTTTACAGAATGGTGAAAACCACATCAAAATCCATCCAGTGGCTCTCGAGTTTAGCCGTAACATCCAAGAATCGGGGACTTAGTTTTATACTCAGTAGAGATTAACTGGCCCAATTAGACTGCGCCCCTTCTCAGTCTACAAATGCCATGGACATTCTCTCTTTTCCTTATTGATAGGTAACTTGCAAGATTGCTCGAGCCACGAATCACCAACTAAACAGTAGCTGAATATTCATTAATGCCAATACATTTACAGATTTGTCATGACAACGTGATACGTATGTTGTTCATAGACAAGAGCCCCATGCTGTTATCAACACACCTATCAGTCGTATGCACCGTATTTATTCTTCCTTTATATTAAAAAAAATCATTGAAAAATGTAGTATTTAAAGAAACTGGGCAAACAACCCGATAACTTGAGAACAAAGTTCAAGAGGTGTTCGTGGCGATATTAAATCATGTCGACTACTGCTGTTTTAAAACTGATTCGCTAACACATACTCAGCCTGTGCTTAAAAGAAAACTTGTGGAGTCTTACTAGCCTGGCGGAAGTCTTTGGAATTAACGATACCGCTCCAGTAACTCAAATTAGAATTACGATTCTTGGCAGAGCTAGGAATGTGTCGTGATACTGTGAAAACGACTAAATTGGTCCTATAAATGGCTCTCAGCAAAGAATTGAAAAGCTCTGCGTAGTCACTTTGGGAAATCAGTGTACAGTTTTCGTGGAGCTGCCTGGCTGAAGAACATTTACCTTGGTGGTGACCAGTGCACCTTCAAGAGAAACGTTGAGAACAAGATTGTGCATGATTGACACAACTTGGTCAACCTGTAGTGACCACCAAACGGTAGGGAAATTCATCAGTGTGTTCCAAGAGGAATACATTCCAAACAGCTCGTCAGATCTGAGCTACTCTAATGGAAGCGAGGATAAAGCGCCTTGTCAGTTCCAACCACTAAACGCTGTCTATCGTTTGGTGGAATGTATTGCGGTCCAGAAAATGTTCCTTAGGCCCATCCATATTAGACTAATGATTTTTTAAAGCTACTGTGGGCTAAAGGGTTCTAAACCTAGACCAGTAGTCAGTGTAAGCAATTTATTTTCACAAACGTTGGTCTAAATGTCGCGTAACGGGTAAGCGCATGTTGTCTGCTTGCATCGAGCCCACACAGAAACCTACGAGAGCTCAACATGGTATAAGGATGTTCCAAAGGTTTGGTTGATAACTAATTGAAGGAATCACCGACTACAAGCTTAACAACATCCCGGCGCGCAATGACATCCCCTCCTTTCCCTTCCAGCACTCACCGTAAGTCGCAATTTCAAACTACAGCATCGAGGTAACCACTCCAAACATACTTGTAATCCCAGTCAAACCAACAAATGCTGAAGAACGTCGCCTGGCTACCCCTTAGTCGTAACTACTTTGTGACCATATGGACAAGAGTATTTGAGACAAACAGAATTCCTTGGGGAATGCTACAAGAAAGTAAACTATAATTGGGGCTGAAACGCTGGGCACGTTGACCGACAGAATTCCCACCTATGCACTGCTGAGAAGGGTGGATACTATGATGAAAGCATATTTTATGAATAGCACAGCTGATTTAATTCATGATAACTTTGAGTACAACACATATTTGTGTAAATAAATCCATATTCACTACAAATTAATTTCTTTTGCTCATAATTTTCCAGAAATATATTAGGGCGGTGTATTGAAATTAATGAGGGGTCCTATTTGCATACCAGGACGGATACAAAGAGTATTAGAACAAGCAGGGGAATGTTTGTAATGTAATTAGGAGAGATTCAATGCAATGGAAAATCGAATAAAAATAAATTAAATAAAATTTAAAAAGTATAAATACGAAATAGCATACGACACATTATATCCCGCGCAACGCCCAAAGATTCGGCGAAGTATGAGGGACATTTTGTATGATTTTCAAACTCCCTCGTCGTAAGCCCACGGACCCACTGACAGATGATGGTTGATAAGACTGGAAAACCGAATGTCCGGTCCGAAGTTTGAATACCGGTGCAGCTATCCTGACTGCAGTTCGCCATCCAGATCAGGAAAACGCTTGAATTTAATTAAGTCCCGGGCCTGGAGACTACAATGTTCGAACAATAACAGGAACAATACATACTTACTAGCAACCCAAACCATGGAGACGTGACTTCAAATTGAAATTCTTACATGTGCTTACCAGGAAAATCTTGGTGCTATGACGCCCCCCCCCCCCCCCCCCCCCCCCCCATTCCGATCCTCTTTAACTTGTTCCACTTAAGGGCTGGTGGACATCTAAGTATTATTGTGGTGTCTGTACTTGTAAATAGTTTCTACGGCTGAGAAGGAGGGGGTCGTGGTCTCAAGTTAAACAACATCTCACCATTTTCCTGAAGTAGAAGTGTGAGATCACTGAAAACCACTTCTAGGATGGCTGAGGCGAGACTCGAACCCACCTTTTCTCAGCTATCCTTACAAGGCTGAGTGAAACCCGTTCCAGTCTTTAGACCAGGATTAATTTTTGGTCAAGCTGGGAATCGAATCTAGCCAGGACCATTGGGACAGGAAGAATAACAAACATTATTGCATAAACTTTAGGGAGTTCATTTTGATAGAGAAAACATTCAATTGAATAAAAACAAATCGTGGCTCCCCGTCCACAAAGTGCTTGTACAATACAATATTAAAATACAAATCGGCTGCATGGATAACAATTTCCTCTTTCATGAAGCAGCTGGTAGTCGTGCGAGTTAAATCGCGCACCACAGCCGCGATGGGTAGCTGCAGCAAGTCCGGAGGTTTTCTAATACCGGCACTGCCAGCGGCTATCATCAGCCTCCCCACACTCCCTTCAGGCAAATGCTGGGATGGATAGTACGTAATTTCGGGCACCCCAGCCCCTGATACAGTTACACCCACTACAACGCTATCACATAAATACAAGTTATCAGAAGACTGCAACACACAGTACACGAAGCTAATGATCAAGATCTCCCAAGCCCCTAAAATGAATTAAAAACACCATATATCAAATATCATGCCACGTGTGCGCGGGCATATGAAAAGGTACCAGTTCCTAGCTTCTAGTTAAGATATTCCTTTATTAAATAGTTAAGAGATTCCTTTATTAACTGGAAAATGAAAAGTATTTTAAATTACTTACAGGCCTACGTACAGTATTTGCATTTTTAGCCTATTTTCATTTTATGAAATAATAGGCTTATGAGATCACCTTTTGTCCAAGTGTGTGTGTGTGTGTGTGTGTGTGTGTGTGTGTGTGCATGAATGTGTCTGTGGTGTGTGTGTGTGTGTGTGTGTGCCCCCTCCTAATTACTTTTAAACGGCAGGAGCGATTTCAATGAAACTCGGTAAGGTCATAGCACCATTTCAGCCGACCCCGTCCGTTACATTCAAATTTTATTACGACTCACCAATCCAACATGGCGGCTGTGCGAGATATTTCACCAACATTCAATATCTCCGAAACTATCACCGATATCACCCTGTAATTTTGTACGGTGATAAAGGGCACTACTAGAAGTGCACCTATCAAAACCCTGGTAATCACAAAACCAACATGGCGGCCAAGCGAAGTTGGGACATTCAAATATACTTTTATCGCGATTTAACGATCCAAACGTAATGAAACTTGGCACAGGAAATGTTTACACAAATAGTAATGCACTGGCATCTAATTTAGTTCAATTGTTTACATAACCTCAAAGATGGTGGCAGTGCGAAATATTTCACTGGTATTCTATATCTCCGAAACTATTACTGATATCACCCTGAAATTTTGTACGGTGATAAAGGGCACTACTACAAGTTTATCTATGTAAACTTCAAAAACCTATAAACAACAGAACGAACATGGCGACCAAGCGAAGTTGAAACATTTTAATAGACTTTTCTCGCGATTTAACCATCTGAGCGCAGTGAAATGTGGTACAGTAAATGACTATACATATGTTAATGCACTGGCATCTAATTTAGTTCAATTGTTTACATAACCTCAAGATGGCGGCTGTGCGAAATTTCAAAATTAAACTTTTATTCCTTGTGTCGTAATCATGCGATCGAAGTGAAAGTTTGAATAATGAAGCTACGCATTAATTATCCTTTATTGGTATATAACTCTATGGCCTATACATATAACAATCCAAAATGGCGACCATCCGAAATATTTAGGCGGTTCTCAGTATCTACGAATCTTTTACAGCAATCAAACTGTTTTTTTTAATGTTCATAGAGGTTATGAATATAAGTTCACCTATAGGATTTCAGTAGCCTGGTGAGCACAAATCCAACATGGTGGTGACGCGAAGTATAAATATTTAAATGGACGTTTCTCGCGATTTAACCATCCGAGTGCAGTTTATACAAATGTTAATCCACTGGCATCTAATTTATTTCAATTGTTTTCAGAACCACAAGATGGCAGATGTGCGAAATTTTAAAATCTCGTTTTCACTTCTTCTGTCCTAATCATGCGATTGAAGTTTGAATACCATGCGTACACAATAATCTTCATGTAATAGTACACAAATAAAAATCCAACATGGCGACCATCTGAAATATTTAGACGGCTCTCAATATCTACGAATATATTACAACAATCAAACTGAATTTTTGTATGTTGATAGAGGCAATTAACATGAGTAGGATATCCGAAAATAGGCTGTATAGTTTTTCACGGAACTACTTGTTCTGAATCAAAACCAAATGCAGACTGGCCAAGAAGATTATAGGCAAGTACCAACATATACAATTACGATTCCAGATGTTATTTTCTAACGTCTCCATAAATAAAATTAGCTGTCTGAATATTTCAAATTTTCGACTAAAACTTTGTACTTATCCTGGATGAAGTTTATAACGACCAAATATACTTTCAGTTTAATTTTGTATGTCTATTATGGGTTGGTGTCAGAACTACTGGAGCAAATGACATAAAGATGTGTATCTAGGTAGAAGACACCCCTACAATAAAACTAGACAGCAAATGCAACACAAAGGGATGGAGGGGTTAGGCGGAAGCCTCGAATTCCGGGAGTAAAACAGTTCTCCATCTCTTGACATGACAAGGCCAAGTGTGAGAAGCGTTTGCTGACTCATTTAGCACTGCTAATCTGAGAACATCTCGAGATGAGGATACCGTGGATATGCCACAACACGGGGATATGACTCCGAAATTGTCCTCATAAATTGCTTTACTTTATGAACCCGTCTACTACAGGTTATCGAAGCTCGTGTTCATTTTACTGGATGATAAGACAACCTTGAATTCCGTCAAAAACATCGTACTATGATACAGGAGCACAAGAATAATAAATAGTCCACCCGACAACTGAATCCTTCCTTCATATGCACCCACACATATTTTCCTTTTTGATAACCTTCAGAATGTTGTGGTACCCGGTTAAGACTACTTACCCATTGTCCAACACGCATCGTATCATAGAGCAAAATAACTTCCTTGACCAAACTCCATGTAGCCTACCTGTCATGGTATTTCACGACCAGGGAAGACTTAAATTAACAAACTCCTGTGCGAACCAGACTCGAATTATCACGGCAAACCTTACCACACAGGCCACGCAAGAGGTTGTTGTTAATAATAATAATTCATTTTAGTGGCTTGGGACATCTTGGCCATCAGCCCCGCGTAGTTTGGTGTGTGTTGAGCTTGTCTGACAACCTGTATTTATGCGACGACTGTAGTAGTGTAACTATATTAGGGACAGGAATGAGGTAAGTGCCCTCGGACTTCAAGTAAGGTACTAGCCCGACATTTGACTGGAGGGAGTGTGGAAAAAGCGGGAGAAACCCACGCTCAGGATAGTCGCTGTCAGCGAGGGATTCGAACCTACGATCTCCAAATATGCTGCAGCTGCCCTCGTAGCCATGGTGCACGACTTAACGAGCACGGCTACGCCGCGGGACCACCGAAGAGGACACCAACATATCAGCGTGAACCCAAGCCTCAAGGATATCGCGCGTACGAGACCCCGTGTAGTCCATAAGCCACACCGTAGTTCCGACAGATAGGCTTCATTGTCCTTGATTTCGGCTGAGATTCACACCTTTGTTATCGGATAGGTCTCAAGAGACATGAACTGTACACTTTCTATACCTGCGAGTCGCCTTCTACCACCGAACGGCGTGCAACCAGGTGTTTCTGGGCTAGGCCTATCCTTGATCCCGCTTTAATTGGATGCATCCGTCTTATATACAGTAATTATTCCACTGAAAGCGCTCTGTAGATCTGCCTATAGATCTCATCTGGGAAAAATTATAAACATGTACTGTATGTGCATTGTAATTGACGACTGGCATTCTCTATCACAATTAACTGAATGCCATTTCTATTTTCTACCTTGGAATGAGTTAGATGAGGACCGAACATCAAAAAGAACCGAACTAATAATTTTACGACCCATGTCATCAGAATGTCCGAAACGTACTTGACTATAAGGTTCGGATAACGGAAGTACAGTAGATGCATCGACGGCTTCGTTTTATTTTGACGACAATATACAATTTAAACAAATTCTGCGTTCGGTTACAAAGAATTTAACATAGGATTCAAGTGGCAGCACGGAGAGAATTTTTTTTTACAAAGGGAGCTCATGTTTTTCATGTTAGGCTAAACTGTAAGCAAGTTAAATGATGACCGTCCGTTATTTTCAATTTGAGAGTAAACCAAACCGGTCCACCTACCGGAAATATTGAAGGGAATATAATAACAATAATAAATAATAGATACCTTACGTCACTTTCGTAAATTCGCCGTGTCTTCCATAATAGAAGCAAGAACTGAAGGGTACAAACAATAATATTAATAATAAATAATAGATACGTTACTTTCGTAAATTCACATAATACAAGCAAGAACTGAAAGGTACAACCTTCTTCACCTTCACACGATTCTGTAATACGAGAATTTAATAAGAGGCTTCAGCAACAAGGTAACTTCAGGACAATTAATAAAAAGCTACTCTATGGTAAGATACGAAATCATAATTTCGACAATGCAAGCAAAAGAAAAAGAAATCCCCGAGGTTTCTGTAACAATGCGTAAGGAGGTCCAATAGATTCACTGGTGACGAGTTACCTTACGAAACAGGTTACAAATTTAATGTCCAGTACAGAAATAAGCGTTCACAGAATTGTGAAAAGTTAGAAGCCGTAGGGATCCTTATACCGCGAGGACTGGCGCATGGGTATTTTTGACCCGAGGCTTACATAATGGTCTATATTTTCGTTTTGGTCAGCCCTTATTTACTGTCGCTTACTGTACCTTCCTCTCACCCTGCAAAAGAATCATGTCCATAGCTTTTGGAACACAACACTCAAGTTATTTCTATATTATTTACGGTCGGGTCAGATTTACCCTTGGCGCCAGTACTCGCGTGACAATTTTCGGCTTACGTTAGTTGGGGACACTTTGTAAAAAATAAGGGGGAAAATCCAACTAACTTGGTGCAGCACAATAACATAGCTCACGTTCTTGTTGATCCTCGTTTAGGGTCTAGGACCACTTTGGTCATCAGCTCCTTTCTTCAAAAAATCGAGACGATTGCTTTACCGCTAATATCAAGGCCAGTCATACTGTTACGAAATTTATTGTCTTCTTCTGCATGTTAAATTTGAAAAATATAAATAAACCTCATTTTATATTGGGAATAGTTCATAGGATGACACCACGTGTAAAATTACTTCATTAAAATCCGCACGACTACGACAAAAAGGGAGTGACACACTATGGGTCAAAATGACCAGACGCCAGTCCTTGTGTTTTTCAGGCCAGTTCTCAAGGGTTAAAACTAGTGGCTACGTCCTCAATGCTACCTAGGTGTCTTATCGATTATCTTTGAAGTCCTTAAATAAGGCTCGAAACCATATTGCATTTCGTACTTAACCTAGAAGAAAATCCGTATGGGTTAACGTAATCTAGCGTTATAGGCAACAATTCTAGAATAGAACCGAGACAAGAATACCACGTCCACGCGTGTTCTGAATCAAGTGGGTTGCGCGTGGCTTCATACATACAGCATGCCGGTGAGGCAGGGAGTGGCCCAGCAACAACTACTCTCCACGGCCCAAAAGCCACAGCAGCTCTGATTGGGTGTCTATTCCACCAATGACAAGCCTGCTTCCCGCCTGGACAGACTGCTAAGCGGCCGCGCGGCACTGCACAGTGCCCCGATGCTGCGTTGCCACGTAGCATTTCGAGGTTTGACCTCAAAGTGGAACACAACCTTGCTTCACGCATTTGAAATATACCACTAACAATTCTAGTGATCTAAAGAAAGCCCATGCCATGTACGTTAAATATTATAGCGGCATTTTAAACACATGTAAATAAATGCAATTAAAAGTTTGCGAGTCAGGAGGAAGAACTGAGACCATCAAACTACAATATAATACAACAGACCCTACAGTGCAATACAATACAATAACGGACAAGAAGAAAGTTCCTATCAACCCGTGTTAATTCATTATTACACGAAGCAATATTATACATCGATTAATGTTAACAGCCTGGCCGCAAGACAGCTCTTGAATTGAAGGCTACATAGACATTCAAAGGCTGGCAACATGGCACCGTTCATGGCCAGCCGGCTTAACCCCCCAAAAGTTGACACGAAGACGCAATAGGCGAGGGGAGAGGGAAGAGATGGGGGCAATTAGGACAACGTAACACCAGGTTGCAAGGGAAAAGGCCAATTTGAATACGCGAAGTAATATACAATAGTGAAAACCCTGTTTGCAGTTTCAAATAAATAGCGGCATCACAATACATCATGAGAGCAAAGTGAGAAACACAACATACAGTAGGAGTTAGAATGCATGTTACGCACTGTGGCCTCAGGCAGAACAGTTCCCCTGCGCCAGTGGCCCACAGTACACGACCTTCCCATCCACACTCACTCGGCTAGCAAGAAAATACTGTGGCCCTGGGATCACACTTCAGACATATCCCTTTTTGGCCGATAACCCAGCTTACTGTTAATTCATTTTAGGGGCTTGGGACGTCTTGGGCCATCAGCCCCGTGTAGTTGGAAATGTGTTGAATCTGTCTCATAACCTGTTTATTTGAGGACTGTAATAGTGCGTGGGGAAGAGTGGAAAAAGCCGGGCATAAACACTCAGCGCCGGAATTCAAACCTACGATCTCCGGACTTGCTGCAGCTGCCCGCGCAGCCGTGGCGCATTATTTATCGAGCACGGCTACGCTGTGGATAACTCAGCAATTAGAACCCATGAAATAACAAATCCATCGTTTTCATCCTTTTTCTAATAATGAGAAAACTTTGAACATGGTCACCAAATAAATGTCACCTCACATTGTTCATCAAGAGGAATTCGTAATCTTATTAGACACGATTTCGATTTCAATACACAACTGCTGAAACTACTAAATGTGAAACCTGCACAAACGGGTAGTACTACTTCTTCTTAAAGAAATGCTCATAGATGTCACTAGGACGATGGCCTTGGCGAAAGGCCAGCATGTAAACGGCTGGACCGAGACTCCCTGTACGTTAATTCCCTTACAATACCTTACTGTACGTTGCCACCATACTACACCTTGCCACCATACTACACCAACATCCTAAAAAGCTCATTGCCACAATGAAACTCTAAGAAACCAAATAAAGAACAATTCTCGGGAGGAAATCATCCTTATTTTCTCGAAAGTACCACTTCTGGTTCCATATGAACTAAGAATTTTTCACTGCCGGAAGAGCAGGTAAAAGAGTAACACAAATATAAATATAACGTGAACAGTAGGCTTACTTTCTTTCATTCAGTAAATGTATTATTTAAGAACAATAAGTCGAGGGCAGTTCAAAAATACGAATCAAGAAAAACGTTTCAAAATTTATGCCATTGGCTGGAGGACTTATCTTCCATAACGAATTTTCTCTGGATAGCATAAATATAGCCTACCAGTAAAATCCTAAACGGACGCCTTATGAATAGGCACTCTTGTGAGTAAAGGGAATGTATTCAGTAATAGTTCATGAAGGCTTGCTCAATTCTCGTATAACCACAACGATTATATTACCCTGGTATATTGATGACTGCATTACCGTTATGTGGGTTAATATTTGAATAGCCATTGTGCAGAAACATAATACCGGCAATGCCGACTACTTACAATGTTTGATATTAAGGCATTTCACCATTTAAATACTGATACGAAGACTTCGAACATGTACCATGTCATTTGTTTCAATCACTTGACACCAGAGTTCGCATGAGCGTTTTCCGTTCAGTATGTCATATACATTCCACATGGCCGAGAGTACGTCATGGTGTCAATTTCAGACACCGCGCGCTCATTGTTTCTCGTACCACTGCCAGCTGGGTCTTACCACTGCCCGCTGGATCGATCGATCGAGTTGGTAGTGCATCTTATACTTCCGTTCGATCCACCACTGCCAGCAAGTACACTTCCGTTCGATCGATCGAGTGGGCAGTGCATACTTCCGTTTACCACCACTGCCAGCTAGTACACTTCCGTTCGATTGATCGAGCGGGCAGTGCATACTTCCGTTTTCCACCACTGCCAGCTAGTATACTTACGTGCGATCGATCGAGTGGGCAGTGCATACTTCTGTTCGATCCACCACTGCCAGCTCGATCGTTCCGATCCACTTCCGTACCCAATTTTCAAAATCACTCCCACAAAACTATCCAGCAACCTAGCGGAAAGATGTTATACATCAATAATAAAATCGTATGGCCTCGGATGCCGCGTGCAAAATTTGTTATTTGGCACCCAGAGAGTAGCTTGCATGTCGAATTTAGTTGTTCGTTGAAGCACTATGAAAGTCAAGGAGGTTAGATATCTAAGCTCCTTGAGCACTATAGCGCTTTCTAGTAGAGAAATGAGGAACTGTGGTTTGGCGGAAACTCCCGAGATTAATTTTGTCATTACGAACACGGCCTACTGAATTCAAATGGGTTCTTTAACATGTCAACATCGTATGACATGCGTATCGTATTTTTGCCGCCTTTCAAAAATCACTTACCACGGCCAAGAGCGAACCTGCAAGCTTGGGGTTAGTAGACCGGCACGTTGACCACTCACCCACAGTGGCAAGCTAATAATAATAATAATAGGAATGTTAATGGCTCTGTGAGTTATTGTGGCTTAGAGACGTCAAGGTGCCAAAATTTTGTTCTATAAGGAAATGTTTAATGTGTCAGTTAATATACTAATACGACTCTTCCATTTGAATACTCAAATGCCAACCTACTGTGCAACATTAGTCACAGGAAGAGAGCACTTCAATAATCTGCATCACACGGTTGGCACGGGTTATTAAGTGGTCCCCTGTAATTTAATGATCTTACTTCAGCTGTAGGGTGTCTAATTGACATGAAAATCTGAGTAATAAAGTGAGGTAGGCCTAAATATGGAATTCCTAGATTTGAAATCAAGTATTAACGGTATTACAACAGAGTTCGACTTTCTGTTATTGCTCAGATTCTGAGAGTAGTTGTCTTTCCTGATGTGTATTGTACTTCCATGGCTACAGTGAGCTAAAACGATACAATTATTAGTGAATAATAATAATAATAATAATAATAATAATAATAATGGCTCCAGGAATGAACCTGGGGGGGGGGGGGGGGGGGAGGAGTCCTTGTGGCTCCGGACAAAAGGGAGTGAAATGCGTCGTTGCCAGCCATCTGCAACGTAACATATTGGATTCAGCAAGAGAATCCAACTAGCCTCTTTCACTCCAACTCCAACACGTAACCTGCACGAGGTGTCCCTGCTAAACTGAGCAACCCAGTGGAAGGTTGGGTAACCAATCCCAGCGGGAAGCTGGGTCAGTGAACCGATCAGTGCTGGGGGCTTGAGGGCTTACAACCCTGATAGTTAACAACTCGTTACCTTCGGGTGACCTAACCTAATCACTTGTGTGATAGACTGTATCAAACATGAAGTACAAAGTTAATGAACATAATACCTCAGGTGGTAGACAAACCACAAGTAGGTCATCGGAGTCTGGGGGACCTACACCTTCATGTGACCCAGTCGGATCTAAACGAAACTTTAAAAGGAATATTACGTACCTAGCCACAATCAATATAAACTCCTTGATCAAGACTGGAAAACTTAAGCATACGCTTGAAGTACTGAACGACAAGAACATCAGTATAGCAGCTCTCCAAGAGACTAGGTTTCCGGACGAAGAAGCCATAGAGTCTCATGGATATAGAATATATAAAGGGAAACCTGGTAATAGAGTAATGGAAAATATACCATTCCTTGGGACTGGGTTTGCAGTACACCGTCGACTACTGTCGACCAAAGTATTATGTGCACTCGAGTTTGAAGGTTGTTTGTGAAGTAACCAATAGACCTACATAAAATCCAATAACATCATCATTTTCGTCGTTCTATTGTACGTTAGCTCATGTAGGTTTGGAATTTTTAATTTATATTTTAATATTTTTTGTCGCAGTTGGAGCACAAAAAGTGCACGTTTATAAGCGTGTTTCAACCATGCGTCACATTTAAGAATTATTATCTCAAAACCCCGTCATCAGATCCAATCCAAATTTTAACACAATATACGTTGGAATGTTGTATAACTGGTTTATTAATTTCAAAATTTTTCGTGTCCAAGAAAAAAAGTTGTTGTCATTTTTGTAAGGTAACTTTTTCTCGGCTCGGGGTGGTTGGAAAATGTAATTCTTGGTCGCGATGTAATCCTTATATATCAAAAAGTTATGCTGTATGACTGTGAAATATGTAAATTAACTCACTTATTTAATATCGGTTTGTATTTGTAGGCGGAAATAACACATCGTTCACCTGCTACCCGCTCCAGGTAAAGCTGTACAGCGTTGCCGAAATGGAGCCCATCATGCATCATGGCGTGTCTCGCTCGGAAGTGATGGGCTCCATCACAGCAACGCTGTACAGCTTTACCTGGAGCGGGTAGCATGTGAACGATGTGTTATTTCCGCCTACAAATACAAACCGATATTAAATAAGTGAGTTAATTTACATATTTCACAGTCATACAGCATAACTTTTTGATGTATACGGATTACATCGCGTCCAAGAACTACATTTTCTAACCACCCCGAGCCGAGAAAAAGTTACCTTACAAAAATGATAACAACTTTTTTTCTTGGACACGCAAAATTTTGAAATTAATAAAATAGTTATACAACATTCCAATGTATATTGTGTTAAAATTTGGATTCGATCTGATGACGGGTTTTTGAGATAATAATTCTTAAATGTGACGCATGGTTGAAACACGCTTAAAAACGTGCACTTTTTGTGTTCCAACTGAGACAAAAAATATTAAAATACAAATTAAAAATTCCAACCCTACATGAGCTAACGTAAAATAGAACGACGCAAATGATGATGTTATTGGATTTTATGTAGGTCTATTGGTTACTTCACAAACAACCTTCAAACTCGAGTACACATAATATTTTGGTCGACAGTAGTTACAAGCATTCTTGACTTTTCCTCAACAAACGATAGAACATCGGTGCTTTCCTTCAGATGTAAGAATAGAGGATACTCTATGATTAACTTCCGTGCTCCTATCAATGACTAACAGAAAAAAAAAAAAACAGAAATGACAAACCATTACTGGGATGCCCTTGAGGAAACCCTAGACAAGGTCCCAGATCACCATACGACTATATTGTTAGGAGATTTCAATGCCCAGATCGGTAGAGAATGGAAACACCGGAAGATTGTAGGAAGATATCCTGCCCATAAGAGAACCGACACCAATGGGGAACGATTAATCAGTGTCTGCACCAAGTATGGATTACGTTTGATGTCTACAGCTTTCAAACACCTTCCCAGGAAGGCCATGACATGGCGATGCCCAAATAGCATGTTGGGTGAATTCCAAATCGACCACGTAGCAATAGACAAGCTGCACCATAGGGATATTATGAATGTCAAGGTGCTACGAGGAGCCAACATTGACTCTGATCACTACCTGTCTCTGGTTAAGACGAACATGAAACCACTAATAAAGACCACTGGTATGCTAGCAAAGAACACGAAGATCCCTAGGTTTGATATCACCAAACTTAAAGAAGACAGCACTGGTTACCAAGAGAGGCTGATTCATAATACCAACAGGATTAACACATCTACAAAATGGGATCCGCTAAGGGATGCCATAACAGTAGCGGCTCAGGAAACAATCCCCAATAGACCTAAAGGGAACAAGCATCCGTGGTGGTCCAACGAATGTGATAAAGCTATAGAAGCCAGGCGACTAGCGTGGATCAAATGGAATGTACATAAGAACGAAGCTAATTTACAAGCCTTTATTGCACAAAGGAAAACTACGTCGAGCATCATAAGAGGGGCCAAGAGGAAGCACAACCAGGAACTGATTAAGCAGGCAGAGGAGGATTTTGTAAGGAACAACTCTAGAGATCTATACAAGAGCCTCAAGCAACAAACAACCCAATTCGCGTCCCCTACCTTACACCTCCAGAGACCAGATGGATCCCTGTGTCTTAATGACAGCGATTGTACCAAGACCCTAGCTAACTACTTCAAAGGACTCTTAAATGCAGAAGAACCTATTGAGCGTCTCCAAGTTACAGAACCAGCTAACCCTAATACTGAGTATATCGCTCCTCCAACCTATGAAGAAGTCAGAGGTATAATTAAACTACTCAAGAATAATAAAGCTTCTGGGGAAGACGGGATAGTAGCAGAAATGCTAAAACATGCCGGAGAACACACCTTCAGGAGCATACATAAAGTAATTCTGGACATATGGACTAGTGAGAGGCTCCCAGATGATTGGACGTCAGCCATTATCCATCCAATCCACAAGAAGGGAAGCAAAACAGATCCCAGTAACTACAGAGGAATATCACTCATTGCTGTTACCTATATGATATTTTCCAAGATTCTGGAACGCCATGTAACGAGACAGCTGGATAAAGAGTTAGGAGAATATCAAGCAGGGTTCAGAGCATCGAGGTCCTGTACCGAGCAGATACACAATCTGAAGACCATCCTTCAATACAGCAAGTCAAGAGCCAGACAATGGGTAGCTATATTTGTCGACTTCCAGAAAGCATACGACTCAGTGGACAGAATTACTCTTTTTAACACCTTGAGAGAACTAGGACTCAACGACAAGATCAATAGGCTGGTGCAAGCCACCCTGCACAACACCACAGCCAGAGTAAAGTTTAGAGGACAGCTCTCGGAGAGTTTCACCATTAAAACAGGGGTGAGACAAGGAGACGGCATCTCATGCATATTATTTAATTGTGTTCTGGAAAAGATCATTAGAGAGTGGACGAGAATCCTACCAGAGAATACTGGATTACGGATGGGGATTAAAGCTGACAACCTAAGGATTCCATGCCTAGCCTTTGCAGACGATCTGACTTTATTGGCAAATGACATACAGGTGGCTACTACTGAGCTCCAAACACTGCACTCAATAGCGGCTAAAACGGGTCTTTTGATTAACATAGGAAAGACCGAGTTTGTTACTAACATCAAGGATGCCCCTAGAATGATGAGAGTCAGTGATAACATCTACATCAAGAGAGTCAAAAGTGTAAAATACCTTGGGGAATGGTTTTCAGAGGACCTCAGCGAAACAGTGGCTCTTGAACACAGGAGACTCAAACTAGATAAGGCTTACCATGCCTGTAGAAAACTATATGCTTCAAAAAATTTGTCGATGAATGTCAAACTAAGACACTACAATGCAGTAGTCAGACCTTCAGTCCTCTATGCAGCAGAGTGCCTATGTCTAACTAAGAAGACCCCATTAAGAGCCCTCGAGGTACAAGAAAGAAAGTTCCTGAGACGGATAGTAGGACCAAGAATTCTACCAGATGGAAGCCGATAGTATCAACCAAATCGTGAGCTATATAAACACCAAGAAAATCTCATAGATGCCATCAGAAGAAGGCGACTGGCTTTTTACGGACATCTATTCAGAATGGACTCAATCAGGTTATCCCATAGGATCTTCAAGGCTGCTAACAAGGGCAAAGCTACTGGATTCTTGTGGAAGAAGCAAGTGGAGAAGGATCTTTCGGAACTCCATATAAATGAAAATGACATAGCCGACCGGAGTAACTATCATACAGCTCTTAAAATTAAATCCTTCGTAACATCCCTCACAGAAGTTACCCACAGACCAAAAGACGAGACTAGGAAATGGTCTGAGGAACGTAAGATTCAATTTAGCCGGAAAATGAAGGACTACTGGGCCATGAGAAAAGCTCGAGGTACCAACATGAAAGCAGCTGCCAAACCCACCACTAAGAACACCAATCGTGGCAAGCCTGACGATGACATCAAGAAACAGCTAAAACACAAGCACCGTGGTCCATAGATGGCCCTAACGAAATAATAATAATAAAAAAAAAAACATGAATAATAATAATTTTATGTCCCTTTTAACCTCAACACACGTGCTGGGGTAAAACCCACCCAACATTATTTGCTTACCAAATTCACAAATAACAATTTTTCAGCACCTTATCCTTCTCGGTATCTTCACATCACAATTTCCCCTGGGCTCTCGTCAAAGAATATCAGCTAATCCCCATGTGTCCGTTGAGGGGTATACGCCATAACCGTAAATTTTGCACAAAAAAAAAAAAGTACATGGTTTATGGTTAAATAATAATTTTAAAGGAAATATTTACTTAAAATGTAGCAATCTGCCTCATTTATTTGTTTATTGCTTTACAATTCAAACGCACGAACATAATTTTTAACATATAATTAGGGCTTAACAAATATTTGGTAGAAAAACAATGATAATAATAATAACTATTAATTTTAAAGGAAATATTTACTTGAATAGCAGTAATGTGTTTCATTTACTTCTTCATTATTTTACAATACACACGCACAAACATAATTTTAAACATACAGTAATTAGGGTTTACCAAATATTTCTTAAAACACATTATATGAGAACAAGATAGGTTTGTTCTATGTTATAAAGCTAACCACAGAAAACTACTAAAGGAAACCCGTTGATTTAATGTCCAGGAAAGAGTTTTTTTTAAATAATTTACCCTCAAACTTCGGATTTAAAAGAAAAACTATTTTAAAGCACCACGCGCGTGAGTACGCGTCCCAACATTTGATGCGTCTATTGCGGAGTTAATTGCTAGGAACGCGGGAGTGTTGCTCTAGAGAGGGATATTTAACGTGCCGGTAAACCTATCAACACGAGTCTCTCCCATTTTAACATTCGTGCCAATCGACTATGCTGGGATTCATGCCGCAACCATAGGCACAGGTTGTTGCTGTTGATTCTGTAGGGGTTTTGAGACATCGCGGTCATGTAACCACTTGTACTTGTGTGTGTGTATGTGTAGAAGGTATCTGATAACCTGAGTCACTGTGATGTCTGTACTAGCGTGTGAATTTGTAATGGAGGTAGGATTTGGGCAGGAAGCGACCTTGGCCTTACGTTATGTACCATCCCGGCATTTGCCTGGAGTAGAAATGGGAAACCACGGAAAACCACTTACTGGACGGCTGAGGTAGGAATCGAACCCACCTCTTTTCAGTTTTGCCTGACGAGGCTGAGTGTATCCGTTTCAAGCCCTCAGACCAGAATTAAATTTCTTGGCAGATCCGGGAATCGAACCGGGGCCCACTACGCAACGAGGCGGACCATAGGCACAGGAAGCAAACGCCACAACCACCTGAATTTCACAATCGGTAATTTATTACTTATTACTACGACAGGATTTTTATGGGAAGTCAACAAGAAGCTGCCACATGGCCCTTTTGTCATTACATCATGAAAACAATCTTCTTTCTCGCCCATGCAGTGAAATTCCATAATTACACCGCTCTCCAGCAGTTGCACTGATTTATTTGTCTGACCTTATCTGAATGAAATCTCCCATTATTCTATAGCACGTACAAATGGTATAGCCTACTGCACACGTCTTTTTAGCCTATCGTCGATTTTTGCAAAAAATGAAAGTAGACTTATGAGATCTACAGGGGCCTCAAGTTCATGTGTCTGTCTGTGTATGAGAGTGAGTGTGTTTGCAGGATATGCCTGCAGTGCATTCTACCATGCGGGATGTAAGCAGAGAAAATACTGTACCGTATCTACCTTCCATGAACCACTTATGGCCTGGCGGTACTTCTCAGTACCTTGCCAAAGCATCCCAAATATGCTACACACACTGTTTCCCAGAACTGCCTCCAGAACTCAGCACTGAAATATTTGCATGTACACATTCTTTGGTCAGGTTTCAGGTGCACAAACTAAGACATATTTCTGTGTGTTATTCTGCAATGAAGCAAAAATTTATTCGATCCCTAATGTGTATTATTGTCATGAAAGCAAGTACATCATCTCAAATCTTGCCTCAAACACTGATGTTTATTTTCAGAACCAATAAACTACTTGGTACTCCTAAGTACCGTCAGGGCTTTATGGGAAGTTGGCAAGGAAACAATTGTTGAGGTAATGTTTAGGCGGGAAGTTTATCAAGGAGGTATTCCAAAGTGTGTATATGTAGTACTTCTAGCATTGTTTGCATGATAAAGTGTGAGATATGAATGCCCACAAAGTTTTAACATTGGAAGATATAAATAATGTTCTTCTAGAGGAAATAGCCTACCTGATGTAGACATTGCGGTTCGATTGCGAGCTCTGTACAATGTTGATCGTAAGTTCAAAAGGCGAAAGCTGAGACTTTTCTGGGGAATGTTAGATATTCGGTTCTTAAATTCTTACATTATTTATTGTGAACTCTTTGGTACAATTTCAGTGTTAGAATAGAGAAGGTCGGTAGCTCAAGGACCTGTGGCCATGGAGAAGCGTAAATCCAACAAGGGGTCATAAATGCTCAGGATGCTACCAACTACGCCACCGAAGACGCCTGTCAACGAGAGTAAAAACTGCTTTGTTGAATACCATGAGATACACGTGTAGCAATGACTTCTTGGGCTCAAACACTTCTGAATCTAACTGCCCTTCTGGTATCAGAGTATATTAATTTTCTACTTTTCATATTTATGCAACGTGTATATTTCTTGGTAGGCCTATTTATTTCTGACAAAAATAAAGTTATTGTATGTAACATTTTCGTTTTCGTAGTCAGTTTACCCTCCAGGAAGGTTTTTCCCACGGACTCGGCGAAGGATCCCACCTTTACCGCCTCAACGGGCAGTATCCTGGAGCTTGACATCGAGTCGGGGGATACAACTGGGGAGGCGGGACTAGCACATCGTCCAGGTGGCCGCACCTGTAAAGCGAACAGGGGCCTTATGAGGGATGGGACGGGATGGGAAGAATGGTAGGGATAGACAAGGAAGAGGGAAGGAGCCGGCTATTGCCTGACGGCAGTTACCATCCCGGCATTTGCCCGAAGACGAAGCGGGAAACCACGGATAACCACTTAGAGGTCTGCTGAGGTGGGAATCGAACCCCCTCCACTCACTTGGACCACCCGAGGCTGAGTAGACCCCGTTCCAGTCCTCATACCACTTTTCAAATCTCGTGGCAGAGCCAGGAATCGAACCTCGGACCTCTGGTGGGGGAGGGCTAAGCACGCTGACCAATACACCACGGAGGCAGCTATCACCCACAGAACCAACATATTTATTAACTTTGGTAAATATCTACAAAAGAATAAGAATTTGTGTCCTAATCTAAACACGAAGTCAGTAAATTCCCTGTTGCCTGTCGAGGACTGACGGTACTTGTAAGTACCACCTAAAAAACTTATACTTAGGTAGAAGTAAGAGTTTTGAAAAACATTATGTGTTCAAACTGAAGCATATAAAGGCTTATGCAATTTTAAAATTACATTATTTACCAATTTTTAAAGGTTCAGGGCTCAAAGGGTTCTCGAGCAGTAGGCCAAGCTATTCCCGGCATGCCAATGAGACCGGTCTATAGACAGCGAAAAGCCGAAAATAAACAAAACACAAATGTAGTTGGATGGCGCATGGGTCAGTACATCATTATTATACAAAACCAAAACCGAAAATATATTCTAAGCGATAACAAGGATAGCAAAACGCGAATGCTCCGTTATTACCTAGTTCATAAAGTATTATATAGTCTACGCTTGGAATGATTGTTTAAAATGCGAGATCGGGGGTGAAACGTCACTCGTGATTCACGCATTCGCTGGTGTCAGCCTTCCGCAACTCACTCAAAACATGTTGTGAATGGCTCTGGAGATGTGCAAGTTGTAAATGGGTCGGAAAGTTAAAGAGAGAAGCGTAACGGAGAGGAAACTCATCCTGGGCTTGGATAATCAGTGCAAATCGTCCTATGCGATTGCAAAGCTGGTGGGCAGACCTCGATCAACGTTTCAGTCGGTGGTGGATCGCTTCTGCACAACAAAAACATCCAAATACAAGCCACAGAGTGGTCGTCCTCGGGCACTGACCGATCGAGACGTGAGATTTATTGCGCGAGAAATCAAAAAAAATCCAAGACTTAGTGCACCAAACTTGGCTGGTGAGCTGGAGAGGACATGCACATAACAGAGTAAGGAATACCTGCAAACAAAATGAGTATAATGGCCGGGTAGCTCGTAAGAAATGTTGGGTGAATGTAACGAATCGCAAGAAACGGCTGGCTTTCGTCAAAGAACATGAATTAAAGGACGAGGACTTCTGGAATAAGTTATATTTTCGGGCGAAAGCAAATACAACATATTTGGGTCAGATAGCAGGCGAATGGTTTGGCGGAACATAAATACGGAGATGCAGCCGCACAACCTTGTGCCCACAGCGAAACACGGTGAGGGTTCCATCATGGTGTGGGGGTGCTCGAGTGCAGTAGGTGTAAGAACAATGGATCACAAGATGTACATACATTGCAAAATTTGAACACTAGTGCCGAAAAATTAGGTCTGCAAGGCACGTACATCTTCCAACAGGACAACGATCCGAAGCACACAGCTCTAAATACTAAGCTGTGGCTATCATATAACACCCCAAAACAACTCAATACCCTCCTCAATCCAATAGAACACCAGCAGGAAAGTGCTGGAAGATAACATCACGAAACGGCCAACTTCTAACAAGAATGACTTAAAACAAGCTGTGCAAGGCGAATGGAACAAAATTCCATCCTCCACCACGGCTAACTAAGTCAGTTCCATGCCGCGACGATTGCAAGCAATCATTACTGCAAAGGGAAACCCTACCAAGTATTAATTTCTGTTGTTATGTACAGTATGGACGAATACTTTATGATCTGGTGAAAAAGTGCATTTTTACGTTTTGCTATCCTTGTTATCGCTTAGAATATATTTTCGGTTTTGGTTTTGTATATGATGTACTGACCCATGCGCCATACAACCACATTTGTATTTTTGTATATTTTCGGCTTTTCACTGTCTATAGACCGGTTTCATTCGCAAAACAGCACGTAGACGCATACTTTTTGGATTCACTGTAGCATAACTTGCATTCGTGAGTACTGCATTATTGTTTATTATCGCATTTATAAACTAAATTATAACTTAATTAAATATTTTTACTTTTTAACACATATTTCAGGTATTTTTAATACATAAAAAATAAATATTTTCCCTATTTTAGCACAAAAAATCCGAGCCTTAATAATAATAATAATAATAATAATAATAATAATGAACCCCCGGCCAAAACCCGTGGCGTGATCTGTATTGGAATACCAAATAACACGGCGGGCTGCTGACAGTCTCCTCATGCCACCTCGCGATGTATCAGCAAGCCTTTCTTACACCTTGCATTGCCGTGTCATAAGCATACAGATTGTGCATTTGGGATAGTCTACTGTGAGATTTAAGGGTTCCTGTAAGTCCCTCACCCTTTTGTGTTACATAAATAATGTGTAGACAGAAACCTTCCCTGGAGTGCACACAACAACTCACCCAAATTTCATCGCAATCGGATGAATGGTACTGTACATGAACGCATAGTGGACCTACATACAAACCATCCCGTAACATGGATTTTTATATACATAGATAGAAGATAGATATACAGTTCACGCCACGGATTTTGGCCGGTGAGCTCCGATTGGGCAGTCGTACAGAGGACAGGTGGTGATCCTCAGGCATGTGCAATAGATACACGAGTTGCTTTCCACGCAACTGAAATAAGGGATCAGGAAAGATGAGAGAAGGGCCAATTAAGGCGGGAAAGGAAGAGACTCCCTAGGCCTCCGATACCCTAATACAGTCGGGGTCAGACGAGAAGAAGAGTTGACCAAGAGAGGTTGACAGGAAAGAAGACGTAGATGAGTCCGGCACAAGTAAGTGGAAGCAATGCCGGACTCAGTTGGGGTCCCGCGGTCACCAACCCACGTCCCACTAGATGTGAGCCTCTGGGGGAGAGAGGGGGAGGCAGCGTGGTATTGTGAACAGTGCGATGATATGGCTTACTAGTTCACCGGTGAAGTGTCACCTTCATATAATAGTAACGAGGCACCTCTGGGTGACGAATACATAATACATTAAACAGCAGTGACGCCAGAGATGCAAGACAGTTGTAGAAGAAAGGATGATTGGTTGGAGAAAATAAGAAATTCACAACGCGCATCTTATCGGCCACTACGTCTCCGGCTCATATTTAGGTTGATTGTTGTTAATTCATTTTAGGTACTTGGGACATCTTGGTCGTTAGCCCCGTATAATCGGGTGTGTGTTGAACCTGTCTGATAACCTATATTTATGTGATGACTGTAGTAGCGTGTGCGACATGGGACATACATGAGGTAGGTGCCCCGGGACTTGAAGGTACTATCCCGGCATTTTCCTGGAGGGAGTGTGGAAAAATACGGGGAAAACCACACTCATGATACCCATGGTCAGCGCCGGGGTTCAAACTTGCGATCTCCGGACTTGCTGCAGCTGCCCTCAAGGCCGTGGTGCATGATTTAACGAGCAGCTCATATTTAAACTCTTGCGATTTCGCTATCCCTAGAGCACAGATGCACACGCTGTACAAACATTCACGAGGACGGAGTGTATTGTTCGCGTGCGAGGTAGACATGATTTGTAAGGTGTGCCCGACTATGTGATCTTGGCCGAGCTGCTCGTTCTTAACTGGTTCTTTAAGCCCTCATCACAGGATACTTGTTGGGGAGAAAGCTGTTGCGATAGCTGGCACAAGAGCCTGTCGATTCTCTTCATCCCCGTGAGAACACCCGTCTTTATGACCGGAGTATATTATACGCCAGCAGATAGTAGATCAGGTTGTTAGGAATCAGACATGGAGAGAAAGGTTATTGATTGAGGGTGATATTTACTGTTGATTCGCAGTACTAACGAACAGTGGTCGTGAAACGTAGGTTGATTAGAACTGAAGACATGCCAGGCACTGAATGAATGCATTCAAGCCGGTATATAAGGTCTCAACTGAAAACATTTGACATTTAGCCATACAAGTTAAGACGAGCAACAATATGTCGACCACGGAACCCTAGGGGAGTCCGGCATAGCTTCCACTTTCTTCTGCCGGGTTCAGCTCTCTCCTGTCGACCTCCCTTGGTCAACTCTTGTTCTCTTCTAATTCCAACGGTATTAGAGTATCCCAGATCTAGGGAGTCTCACTTTTCCTTCTTTAATGGCCTTTGTTGTTTCATTCCTGATATCCTCGATTTCCGAAGGATCAGCCCTCTTCCTTTCCTGCTTATTCATGGTATCCCTGCCTACTGTAAGAGGCCCTAAAGGAGGCACAGTAAGTATAGTGCACGCATGGTGCATCCTGGATAGGATTACACCCTCAAGGACAAACAAGACTGGTGATTTCGGGAGTTAGCGATTCCGGAGGATTCCTGAGCTGGATTTCCCCCCTTTTCCACGACGTTGGGGTGCAACCTATACTATTTCCCTTTCCTATCTGCCGTTCACGGCTCTACTTCATTCCAAATCTCTCAATTCACATGCCTTTTATTTCCCTTGTTCCTTTTTTTTTTGTCCATTAGTTAACAAATAATTAGTAGTAGTTTTGTCGTAGAACGTGTCTTCAAATTAATTTTTATTATCATCCATATCTTCCATTTGGTCAAGCGGCAGAAAAACCTTTCCGGGGTGTTATAAAACATCTTAGAAATGGTAGAAAAATAGAAATGAGCAGTGTTCTGGATATTTCAGGGAAACTCACTGTAGATGCCAAGGAAGCTCCGGGAAGATGGCAGCAATACTTCGAAAACTTGCTAAATGTAAATGAAGACCTATCTGGCAATGTGGCAGATTTTGAGATTGTGCAGGAGAATGAGGACGAGAACAAGATCAAGGTTGGTAAATAAACTACAATGTCACAAAGCGGCAGGGGTAGATGAAATTCGACCAGAAATGGTATAGTGAGAAAGCAGCACTGAAATGGTGTATAAGATAATGGAATTGACATGGGTTTTAGGAAATGTACCCTGTGTGTGGACAAAAGCAGTAATCGCTACAATTTATAAGCAAGGTATCAGGAAAGATTGCAATAATTATAGAGGCATTACTTTTATACGTGTTCCAGGCAAAGTGTACTCAGGGATCGTTGGAAGGAGAGTTCGACCATCGGCCGAGAGTAAAATGGATGAAAACCAGTGTACCTTTAGACCACAACGAGGATGTTAGGATCAAATGTTTAGTATGCGCCAAGTTATTGAGAAATGCTACGCGAGGGATATAATTATATTCATGTTTGTGTTTTGTAGATGTAGAGAAGGTGTATAATAGAGTACCCAGGAAGTAGATGCTGAGCATTCCATGCAGAGGCGTAAACCACGGGGAGGGCAGGAAGGGGGTGGGTTCAAGTTTTAGGTGCAAGACAAAATGTTTACGTACCCTTAAAAAAAATATAAGTAAAATGATCCGAAACTATTCTAGAAATGGTTTAACACTACGTTAGGCGGAAAATCAGAATATTCAGTCTGTTTTCCCCCGTTTCCCGCCGAGGAAAGAGCCGTGACGCATTGAGCTTTGTCCCCTTACCAGGACGTTCCAAAAATGTGCATGTTCGAACTATTACTTATGAGTTCCGGTTTAAAACTGAGGTAAGATACAGTGACACGCAACATACAAAATCATTACTCCTGCCGGGAAACAACACCGCGCGCAGCTTCTTTTTTTTTTTTTTTAACAAAGAAGGTAAAATAACATGACTCTTCCCTCGAACATCTCGCGTATTAAGCACTCCCTGCGTTGCGCCGACGGAGTTCGAAAAGCAGTGATGTATGTGACGTCAGAAGTTGGACATTTGGTGCTACGCTTGAGTCGTGTTTAGCCAAGTCGATGGAGCTCCAGTATTTCATCAGTCTCTTTCTAAACTTGGTTGATTACTTCGTTTAAATTTGTGAAGTTGTACTTCGTCACTGCTCGTCGTACCTACTTCCAGCTGTTGTGCAGAGATAAGTTTTTCGGTGATGAGTAGGGTTAATGACTGCTTCTGATCTACATTGGGACAAATTAGACCGAATCATTGCTGTCTACTGGCCACCTACTCGGAAATGGTAGACAAGCTAGATGACACGCGTCTTGCTCAACAATTTGTAAACAAATATCAACGGCAGTCAACCGGGTGAGATAGCCAAGGTCGTTGCGGCATGCCTGTTGGCAGTCACTCACATCCGGGAGGCGAGGAGGTTCGAATCCCCCCGCCGGCAACCTTGAAGATGGTCTTCTGTGGTTTCCCATCTTCCTTTCAGGCAAATGCCGGGGTTGGTCCCTACCTATAGGCCACAGCCGCTACCTTCCAACTCCTCGACCCTCCCTTCCAACTTTCCTCCCCAACGGTACTTGTAGCTCACCCATTGGGTGTCCGTCTCGAAGCAGCTACAAAACTGGCGAGCCGAACATGTCTTCGGACACTCCCGGCGCTAAAAGCCATACGCTAAAAAAAAAGGCAGTCAGTGTTCGAGTCTTTAACTAGACGTTGACAAATGTTTTTATGTTTTGTATTCATATCCTGATTGTACCTAGGTATTTTGTATTTTAATCAGAAATAATGAATACCATTCAACATTGATTTTTTTTAATATAGCGTTAGGTCTACATCACCATGTTATTTCAAGCTTTAAAGCATTAAACTAAAACACAATTCCCTGGTAAGCAGGCAACCGTAGTTTATAAATTTGACCCCCCCCCCCCCCCCCCCCCCACGTTTGCGAGGAGTTTCATGCCCCTGATCCCAAGGGATTATGGCATCGAGGAAAGGCTGCTACAGGCAATCAAAAGTATTTATGTTGATAATAATCAGGCAGCAGTGAGAGTTGATGGTAGGCTGAGTCCTTGGTTCTACGTTGTCACAGGAATGAGTCAAGGCTGTACGCTTTCACCACAACTGTTTATTTTTTATATGGACATTTTGCTGAAGGGCATAAACTGGCTGGGTGGGATTCTATTAGGTGGTAACCAGGTAAGCAGTAAGGCTTATGCTGATGACCTGGTTGTAATGACAGACTCCGTCGGAGGCTTACAAGTCAACCTGTTAGAACTTGAACAGAAATGTACGGAATATGGTATGTAAGTAAAACAAAGGTCACGTCGGTAGAATAAAATAGAATTCCAGACAGGAGAAACTAAATAGAAGCAGGTGGAACATTTAAGTACTTAGGATATGTATTCTCTCAGGGTAGTAGTATGGAGAAAGAAATGCAGGTGCAGAAAAAATAACGCAGAGAGTTCTCAGTTGTGATCTACAATGTTCTGCAAGAAAGAAGTTAGTGTAGCGACGAAACTATGTGTACATTGCTCGGTATTTAGACAGACCCAGCTGTATGGAAGTGAGAGCTGGGTAGATTCAGGATATCTGACACATAAGCTAGAGGTAACTGATATAAGGGTAGCACGAATAATTGCTGGGAAAAATAGATGAGAGTAATGGCAGTAAGGTACTCGTGATGATGATATAAGGCTAAGTTAGAAATGAACACGCTAGATGAAGCTGTTCGTATCAGCCGACTCAGATGGTGGGGTCATGTGAAGAGAATGGGGAAGGAGAAATTACATAAGAGGTTAATGAGTTCGGCTGTATAGGGTAAGAAAAGCAGAGGTAGACCTATGAGGCGTTGGTTGGATTCAGTGTTGAACGATTTCCAAGTTAGAGGTGCAGGGGCAGAGCAAACTGCTAATAGGGGATCAAGGATGATGATGATAATTGTTGTTTTAAGGGGCCTAACATCTGGGTTATCGGCCCCCAATTGTCTGGGTGATAGCGAAAATGACAATGAAATGGAAACCATAACGACAATCAAGCTGGACTGAAAATACTTACAAAATGGAACTCAGATTGAAATGGCTCACAAAATGAAGAATGGAAATACTTATAAAAGGTAAAGGTAATTTAGAACGAAAATACTCATAAAAGGAATTTAGATTGAAAAATATGCACAAAATGTAGTTTAGGTTCAAATTACTTACAAAATGCAATGTAGATTTTAAATACTCAACAAAATGCAAGTGAAATTCAAAATATTTACAAAATGCAATTTAAATTGAAAATACGTACAAAATGCAATTGCGGTTCAAAATACTTACAAAATGCAATTGGAATTGAAAATACACAAAGCAAGTGAAATTGAAAGAGGCCGGTTCAGATTCAAAATACTCACGAAGTGCAATTGAAATTCCAAATACTCACAAAATGCAATTGAATTTGAAAATGCTTACAAAATGTATGGTAGATTCAAAATACTCACAATATGTGGAAGTCCGCGATTCAAAATACTGTACTTACAAAATGCAATCAAGATTGAAAATACTTAATACTTACAAAGTGCAATGTTGATTTAAAAAACTTACAAAATGTGGTTGAGGTAAAAATAAAAGTAATTTAGAGACACCTGGAGCCGATTCATAAAATAAGGGCAGGAATCTTAAAGAGAAAAGGAACTATAATGAAAAGAAGGCTGGTCCCAAGAAGAAAAGGAAAAGACTCCCAAGGCCTCGGATACCCGAATACCGTCGGCGTCGGAAGAGAACAAGAGTTGACCAAGAGAGGTCGACAGGAAAGAAGACAAAGAAGAGCCCCGCACAAGTAAGTGGAAGCAATGTGGGACTCAGCTGGGGTCCCGGGGATCAAGGAGGCGACTATACTCTGATTTACAAAAGATGCTCGGTGATAGCTGTCATCCGCTTGAAAAGTGAGGTGAGGAGTGGAGACGAGAGGGGGAACGGTCTCCATAGCAACAGCAAGCAATGTTGCAATGTATGCCGACACGCAGTAAGCACATGTTTTGACTCAGTGTGTCTTCACTCGTCACGGTCATTAGAGCGCCAGGCAGGGGGGCTAACTTCCCCAGTATTTGTGTCTTCCTGCAAGCCTCTTTGAATGGTATGAGTCATGATCAGCCTCAGTGGCAACGCAGCATTTCCCCTCGTGCTAGCTTTGACAGCTGTCAGCGATCATTATTGGTAATTCAGAGTATAGATGCTGAAATGCAAAACAGTCTCAAATGAAAATGTACGTAGCCTATGTATCCTTAACGTTTGGAACAGATGACCGACATGTTATGCCCCTTAAAAACAATCAACACCATGGCCCAGTGTTTGATAATATACTGCCATCTACACTTTGCATAGTTTCTGACTTATATTGGTTTATATTTTATAATTATTTGGATCACGGTTACTTAAATATGTAATATAATAATAAGATAGGCTATAGCCCTATAGCATGCTTTCTATCCTATACCCTTGTCTAGTTCAATGTTGTTGAGGGAAGTGTACACTGTAGTTCACTATGTCATTTGTTTTCGCGTGTATTATTGCGAGGGATGCCTATAATTCGTTTGGCTGTTGATCAAATTCGTTAAGATAAAGTGACGGCGATCAGAGACATAGTGCTGAGGAGTTCAAAGAAATCTGTAAGACGATTTATGTGCAGGCAAATGTTGCAAGCGGTACAGTACACAAGAACTCTGCGAAAGAACTTGAGATATTTCCATATAAAGTGTCCGTAGTGCAAAAGCTAAAAGAGGTGAATCATGGAACCGCTTTGAATACTGCAATTGGTTTCACATATTTCTTCGTGATACTGGTGAGAAAATCCCTGATGTAATTTGCTTCGCGTACGAATCATGCTTTCATTTATTCAACTACGTTAACAGTCTGAACAATCGTGTCTAAAGCACTGACAACCCTCACATGCGGAAGGAAATCTCTTCACGAGATCATAACATTCAGATATGCTATGCTTCGGCGTGTTAATGGGCCAATCTTCATCCACGACACCATCAACGCACAACATTACCACATTGTCATTCTGGGACCTTCATAATGAGATCAAGGGGCTGCTTCCAACAAGACGAACCAATTGCAGGTAAGGCACATGCATTACTCCAGTTTTGGACGATTTTGTGCATTATCTCCCGTAAATCTGGCCTACTAGGTTTACAAACCTCACTCTTCCGGATTTTGTTATCAGAGGGGTTCACTGACGAAACAGGTGTACCAGAACAATCTCACATACTACAGTCATCATCCAGCACATCGCACAGATCACTCCGGAAATTCTTCAAGTATTGAACAATATGCATCGTCGGGTGCAACCATATTTGCAAGCCCTCGACTTGTAACTTACAGAGAAATGCACTGCTGTAAGTACTGCTTCAAATTTTATTTTTCTACTGCACAGTTACTTTATGGACACGCTGGACAAATCTCCGATAACTGCCGTTTAAAAATTACTTACTGTAGTTAGGGCAATACAAAATAAATGCAACATATGTCAATAGGAAAGGAACTCACGAAAAGGACGAGGGGAAAGTATTCATGTCTCTCTTTCAGAAGGCAGACCGTGATACGATCTCTTTATTCTCACTTAACGGGACGAAAGGGCTGCTTACCAGCCAGAATAATTGCGTACATAACCACATTATTTATCGTACAGCACATGATTGTTTCTTGCAGCCTGTTTGCCGTTTGCGACGAAACAGGAAGCCATGCTTACAATTAGAATCACAAAATGTACGAGAGTATGTCGATAAGTTAGTACATGCAGCTAGAAGAACCATCACTCTCGTTTCTGCTCAACGATTTAAGTAACAGCAAAAAATATAGTTATACATGCATTATACTGCTTTCAGCTAACCGACCACAACACTTCACTCGATGTTACATTCATGTTGCTGTTAATTCATTTTGGAGGCTTGAGACATCTTCGTTATCAGCCCCATGTACTTGGGTGCATGTTGAATTTGACTGATAACTTGTGTGTTCCTGTGGTGATAGTGGGTTTTCACACTTTCGGTTTCCAGACCCCCAGACCCGCCATCGTGGTACGTGACTGAACATCTGAACATGTATGCTGCAGAGTAATTTTACGATCATAACGGGGATAACCAGTCACGTCAGCGTCACTGACAATCGCTGGGCAAGTTTACATGTGTATCAACTTTACAAGTCAAGAAGAGAGCGGTTCGAATGTCGGCCATTGCCATGCCAGGGATTCATCCCCAACGCAACTGTCGACACAGAGCCTTGCGTGAAACCAAAAACAAACGTAAATTCGATAATTCAATGAACTAATGAAAATCAAATGCCATACGGGTCATGTGGACATGGATAGTATACAGCTTTTACAAAATATTAGCTTTCCTTTAATGTTGCTAAATGATAAACGTGGTATATGACTGGAAAACATGAAAAGGGGTGGAGAAGGGAATGAACTACACTGGGAACAAAGAAAACCTTAATTACCATGCCAGAGCATGGGTAGAAAGAATAATACATGAACACCTTGGGCTAGTACTCCAGGCGTAGGAAAACCGTTAAGGCTGATTACGTGAGATGTTACTTTAACCAAGGTTACGGACGAGGACATCAGGTGCTTGAAGAATCTCTTCTACAATTTATTATTGACAATACATATAAAAAAACTCTTCAAGAAATCCAGAATGACTTGTGTGCGCTTCGAAGAGGCAAAGCTGTAGCGTTTATGGAAAATAAATACACGTATTTGGTGATATTTTAGCTGGTTCCAGGGCTTCCGTCCTTAAGTAGTACCAACGTTATGGCTACCCTCAAAAATCCTTTAATGGAACTGCCCAATTTAAACCAAAGTTTGCTTGAGCAAAAAAAAAAAAAAACTAAAAACAGTTTGTTTAGTGATTCTCGCGAGTAAGTTAGATACGGTAGAATTGCATTCATTTAAAAAGCACTTCCACACCTCAGTAGCTTCCATTAGCGAGCCCGAGACATCGGTGAAAAGCCACATTTTGCTCATGTCTGTGCCAACAGACAAATGAAAACTATCTGCATTCATCAAGAGTTGGCAAGGGGCCTGAGGTTCCTTTGAAAACACATTTTAAATGACATACAACCCTCCTCATGACAAAATGCATGAACGTAACTTTGTTTTGAGAAACACAGAATAGATAATGCCATTTAAAATCGGTATTCTTCGCGGACCCCTTTCTGTTACTCCCATGGACCCTCAGGTTGGGAAACACAGTTAGTGTCAAACTTTCTGACGCCCATCTAAAAATGCCTTCTTCTAAGTTTAGTTAGGGGTACGATATACCGATGCAAATGATCCATTAATTTTGCCGAAAACGTAAATGTTCAAATCTATAATACACATTTCTAACGTTGAATGTCTTGAATAATCCTGCAGGGGAAACCGGAGTAATTATAACACGGAGTAATTAGAACATTATCCAATACATTTTGTCAATAAGGGAATACTTGTAAAAAAAAAAAATGTTGAATAAACTGAGTAAATTCCACAATGTAGAAGTACGATTAGCTAGCTACTCTTTGTCAAAATTAAGGGATTATTAATACCAATATACGAGTAAATATAAATTCAGTCACACTGAATAATAACCAATGAAATGTAACACACAGATTCAGATTATGTACAACATAATTCCCCAACAAATTTGTTTCATATTTTCCTCCATATGCTATTTATTGGATATTGTTCTAATTACCCTGGTTTCCCCCGATTTGTTAAGAATATGATCTTTTGAGGCTATTCCAGACCCCCCACATCCATATCCCTCAACCCGTTCACAATACCCCTAGGAGTTAGCCTGTTATGAGCCTTCAATGCAATCAGTTCTAGGTTTCTGCTGAGCCTTGCAATGCCCTTAGGGTGTTTATCAGTGACCAGACGAAGGTGGAATTGATACCGTTATACGTAGACATCTCCTCCTTTACTTCAAACTTGTGGGATCATAAGATACGTTCTCACTGAGACAACGAGTCCTTTCTTTCTTCAATGTTTAAATATCTATGAGGAGGTTTAAAGCAACCTAAGATGGAAACAAACATTTCTAGAACGAATTTGAAATGAACCAAGATTCCTGTGGTACTATAACACTAAAATAACTAAAATCTCATGACACACCACCACGATTCGACATCACGTTTCAGACAGTTGAATAAATAGACTAATTCATAGGTGTCGGCAATTACAGACGACATCTTCAGCAGGTCGCAATCTACAGTTACACGCGCTGTTGTTGTTGTTGTTGTTGTTGTTTGAGTCTTCAGTCTTTTGACTGGTTTGATGCCGCTCTCCATGCCTCCCTGTCTTGAGCTAATCGTTTCATCTCTACATAGCTACCACACCCTACATCCGAAGCAATCTGTTTAACATATTCTAACCTTGGTCTACCCCTACAGTTCTTGTCCTCAACCCTTCCTTCCATAACTAAGCTTGCTATTCCTGGGTGTCTTAGTATGTGTCCTACCAACCTATCTCTTCTCTTCATTAGCAGTCGCCAGAAACATCTCTCCTCTCCCACCCGTCTTAATACCTCTTTGTTTGTAACCCTATCTACCCATCTGATCTTCATCATTCTCCTGTAACACCACATTTCAAATGTTTCAATTCTCCTCCTTTCTGCTGCACCAATAGTCCAAGTTTCACTTCCATAGAGCGCCACGCTCCAGACAAAGGCTTTCAAAAATGACTTCCTAATACCTAAATCTATATTCAATGTCAACAGATTCCTTTTTTGTAGAAAGGCTTTCCTTGCCTGAGCCAACCTACTTTTTATATCCTCTTTGCTTCGTCCATCACTGGTTATTTTGCTTCCTAAGTAACAGAAGTCTCCTACTTCCTTCAGCTTTTACCTGCCAATGTGATGTCCATAGAGGTTTCTGTTTTATTTCGGCTGCATTCCAGTATTTTTGTTTTACATTTATTAATTTTCATCATGTATTCATTCCGTAAGACGGAGTCCATACCATTCAAAAACTCATTCAAATCCTCAGGCGTGTCGGCCAAAATGACGATGTCATCAGCAAATCTCAGAGTTGAAATTATTTCTCCTCGAATCTTCACTCCCACTTTAAGTTTTTCTACAATTTTCTTCATTGCTTGTTCAATGTAAAGATTGAAAAGTATGGGTGATAAGTGGCAGCCTTGCCTTACACCTTTCTGAATACCAGCTTCTCTCTCATGTCCTTCAGCTCGAATGACTGCAGTCTGGTTTCTGTATAGATTGTAGATCACCCTCCTATCCCTGTACTTTATTCCAATAGATTTCAAAATGTCAAACAATTTAGTCCAATCAACGTTATCAAAAGCCTTTTCTAAGTCTACAAATGCCATGAACATTCTCTTATTTTTCCTTATTCTACCTTCCAAAATCAGCCTAAGACTTAGTACAGCTTCCCTTGTTCCTACATTTCTCCTGAAACCAAACTGGTCTTCACCCAACTCCGTTTCTATCTGGCGTTCCATCCTCTTGTAAATTATTCTAGACAGGATTTTTGAAGCATGAGTAATCAAGCTGATTGTACGGTAATCTTCACATCTGCCAGCTCCCACTTTCTTTGGTATAGGGATAATAACATTCTTCTTGAAATCAGGGGGTACCTCACCTGTCTCATAAATCCTACAAACCAAGTGAAATAACCTGATCAGACCTTCATCTCTTATGCAGCGAAGCAACTCAATCGGTATATCATCTATGCCTGGTGCTTTGTTCCTGCCTAAGTCCTTCAATGCTCTGTCAAATTCTGATCTCAATATTAAATCTCCTTTTGCATCCTCATCAATTTCCTCCTCCCTTTCCATTACATGATTCTCAATCTCCTTTCCCTGATACAAACACTCTATGTAAGCTTTCCATATCTCAACCTTTTCTTCCCTATCTGTTAGAGGCTTTCCATTTGTGTCCTTAATATTACAGCACTTGTTCTTCTTTTCCCCAAAAGTATTCTTAATCCTTCGATAAGCTGTGTCTACTTTCCTAATTTCAGACAATTTTCTATATCTGCACATTTCTCTTTCAACCATTCTTCTTTCGCATCCTTGCACTTCTTGTTAACCTCATTTCTCAGACGTCTGTATTCTGCTTTCCCCTTTTCATCTCTTACATTCTTGTGTTTCCGCCTTTCATCCATCAATTCTAGTATATCCTGAGTGATCCACGGTTTTTTACCTATTCTTTCTTTCCTACCAATGTTTTCTTCTGCGGATTTTGTTATTTCATTCTTCAAAAGTGCCCATTCGTCTGCAATTGAAGTTGGTTTAGGGTTTTTCATTAGTCCTTCCTTTATACTCTTCTTGAATCTTTCGTTTACATCCTTCACTTTCAGTCTGTCTATTGCCCACCTTTTTGGCTTTTGACTTTTCTTCAGTTTCTTCAACTTTAATCTGCATTTCATAACAACCAGATTGTGGTCAGAGTTTATGTCAGCACCAGGATATGTTTTGCAATCCAAAATCTGGTTTCGAAACCTCTGCTTGACCATAATGAAGTCGATTTGGTAACGCCCTGTATCTCCTGGTCTCATCCATGTGTATAGTCTTATATTGTGGTTATTGAATAAGGTGTTAGCAATGACCAGCTCATGCTCGGTGCAGAATTCTATCAGCCTGCTTCCTCGATCATTCCTTTCACCTAATCCGAAATCTCCTACTATCTTCCCTTCTCTGCCTTTTCCTACCACAGCATTCAAATCTCCCATTACTATAACATTTTCATCACCCTTGATATACCTCAGAATTTCATCTATTTCTTCGTAGACCTTTTCAACATCTTCATCATCAGCTTGACTGGTAGGCATATAGACTTGTACCACTGTGGTGCACGTAGGTTTAGTATTGATTTTTGCTACAATAATCCGTTCACTATATTGCTCATAATATTCCACCCGCTGTCCAAGTTTCCTACTCAATACGAGACCAACCACTGCTTGGCCATTGTTTGATTTAGTGCTAATGACCCTATAGTCACCTGACCAAAAGTCCTGTTCTTCCTGCCAGCGCATTTCACTAATCCCAACCAAATCCAAGCTCAACCTATCCATTTCCCTTTCTAAGTTTTCTAACCTTCCATCTCCTAGCAGACTTCTAACATTCCACGCTCCATCCGTAGAATGTCAGATTTCCTCTTTGTCACTTCAGTGATGTTAACCCCCTCTCGAGTAGTCCCCACCCGGAGATCCGAACGGGGGACTAGTTTACCTCCGGATTGAAATTTTACAAGGGAGGAGGCCATCATCACATGCAATTATGCATAGAGAGGTGCATATCCTCGGGAATAGCATTACGGCTGTAGTTTCCCGTTGCTTTCAGCCGTGCAGCAGAACGCAGTGTAGCCATTAGTAGGCTTATATTATCAATTTCTTAACCGTCTATTATAAGACAAGTAAAGCTGATTTATTCGGAAAGGCTGCTACTCCCTTTCAGAATAAGTAAAGAGCAATTCTACTAACAAAAATACTAACCTTCTACTAACAATTAAATACCAAAATTCTACTAACGAAAAATTATTAAATTTCCACCAACAACAAGTACTACCACTAAAACAGTCCGTCACCAGGCACACTCACATGCACCCTCACACATCACAGTCTAATGAAACAATGAACTATATCTAATAAACATGCAACTGCCACCAGACACACTCACACACCACAGTCTGTAAGTGACGAGAATAGCCCACCTAAATATAAAATAATGGTGAACGGAAGAAAATGAAAACATGATTACAAATTCTATCGTCACCAATACAAACTACTCGGGTCCTGTGAAATTGGTAATGATAGCAGAATCTAGTATTGTGACCACCGAAACTACTCGATTCCTCGCCGATCACAAGATGCGTTTCAACTTTATATGATAGAGGCATCAAGTTTGAAAGTAGGGGACTTCATAGTGCTCAAATTCCAGTCCTCAAAATCAAGTGCGTGAAAATGCAGCTGTTGTCTCATTTAGACATTTAGGGGCTTGGACATGGTGGTAATCAGTCCCAAATATTATGGTGAGTGTGGAATTTGACTGATAACTTGGGTTATTGTGGCATCTAAAGTAGTGTGAGTAAGGTAACTGAGGCTAGTATTGAAAAGGAGGCGGCCGTGGCCATAAGTTACGAATCACCTCGGCATTTGCCTGGAGAAGAAGTGGGGAAACCACGGAAAACAACTTCAAGTACTGCTGAGATGGGAATTGAACCCACGTCTTTCAGTTTTCCCTCACGAGACTTAGCATACCCCGCAAACCCTCAGATCAGAACTGAATTTCTTAGCAGAGCTGGGAATCGGGATCACACTCGAGCTCCAGGGGTGACAGCCAAGAATATTAACCCTACACCACGAGGTGGTCATGAAACTGCTAACCAAGAAACTATTTCCATAATTTAAATGGAGTTTTTAAATGTGCTAGAATTACCACAGTACTAAAGGATAACATAGTAAATCACCTAGCCTACACCGTACGTTAGAGATTAACTACGATTCTGGGATGTATCCTTTCTGAAAACAAAACTAAATTACGAGATGAGGGAGACTGAAAACAAGCTCTCCTCTGGCAAGAAATACAAAACTTTTCCAAAACACAGAATAAGATTCAAGGGCTCTAAACGTGACCGATCTTCCATTCACACCTGCTTGGTCATCGTTTTTGCTACTGCTTCGTTAGGGTCGTGGTTATTAGCTCCATGCACTTAAGCTACCGAGTGTGAATCCAAGACCTTATAACCTGGTGTTTGCACTGATATATTTGCAACTTGTGTCTCAGGGCACACTTAGAAATAGTCGACTACAGTATGTCACTCTGGCCCATGATCGAATCACCCAACTTCGACCATCTAGTCACATGTGCATGCCAATGACGATTATATTCCAAAACATTAATTAAAATCGTCCTTCTAAAGTTGCTTCATACGCCTGAACAGGTGCACTTAGCATGCAGTATGTTCACGATATGGCACGACATTTCTGCACATGATTATAATGTTTCTAAGTACTACACTATTACAACTTGACTGGCTGCGTGGCGCATCGGTAATGTTCTCGCCTTCTGTGTCCAAGGTTGCAAGATCGAATCCTGACGTAGTCAGTTGATTTACTGGCACGTTAAAAATCTCCCTTGGGGAAAAATTGCGGCATCCTGGCGTCTCCGAAAGCCGCAGTAGCTAAAAGGGACGTAAAACCATCAACATCATTATCTGCTACTACGAGGGCAGATCAAAAAGTAAGTCGCACTTCCCAGTTATGGCCATTTATTACACCACCTATACAACAGCAACACGTCTATAACGACATACAATGTAACGTTACTTTTCCACATAGTTTCCAAGAGACTGCGAACGCACAACCAACTTGTCGATGCCGGATGCATAGAAAGTTCATCCAGCGTTCTGCAACCACTCGGAGACAGCGGCCTTCACCTCCTCATCGGTCTGGAAACATCGACCACCGATCTCCGTTGTGAGCTTACCGAACAGATGAAAGTCACATGGCGCTAGGTCAGGACTGTAGGGAGATCTGGCTGCAGCAGTTCGCTCGTTTGGCGGGCCTTGTGCGGTGTTGCGTTATCGCGCAACAAAATCACACCGGCGCTCAATTTCCACCGGCGCATCTCTTGAATCGCTTTACGCAACCGGTGCAACGTTTGACAATACGACGCCTCGTTGATCGTTCCTTTCGGCATGAATTCCACGTGTAGCGATTTCTCTCAGGTGAATGCGCCGGTTCTGTCTAATGATCGCATTCACACTGTTGAAATTTGCACGGGTCCTGGACTTTGCTGGCCTTCCCTCGCGATATTCGTCCGTGATATCCGTGCGTCCGGCTTTGAATTGCTGACACCACTTTACTATCCCTTGCCGGGAAATGGCTCGCTCCCCGTACAAAGCACTAATTTCACGATGAATGTCCGTGCAATTCTTCCTTTTGGCCCACAGGAATCGGATTGTCGCACGCACCTCATATTTGGAGTGAACGTCCAGTCGACGCGCCATTGCATTTGGCCGCTATTCACACCATACAAGACGTGACACCACAGCGACCTGCCTAACAGACGTGTGGGCAGTGTCTGTCCCTTTCTCCGCTGTGACCACGTTTGCGACACACAGCGCGCTGCTGCAGCGCGTTAGTGCAACTAACTTTTTGATCCACCTTCGTACTACTACTTCTACTAATAATAAAATAATCTTATAATAATAGCCTAATGAGAATAGGCTAATATGTGCTAATCCCTTTTATAGGGCTGCGTAGCCCAATCAGTAGAGGCTGAGCTTCTAACTGAAAGGGAGTGGGTTCAATTCCCATTTTAAACTGAAGTAGCATTAGAGGCCCCGGGGTGCCAGAATTGTCCTGGCATCTTTAACATGTCAGTAAATCTATTGACATGAGACTGTTCTTGGGGTTTGAAGGATAGCACGTAACTGTGTCGATCGACCCAACAAAAGTAAGACATGCATAAGATAAGGTTCTTGAACATTCAGTCTCTGCAACAAAATATAGCAGCATTCTTGGTATAAATGGGCCGGTAATTTTAGGCCGGTACAATTTACGTGCGCAATGCTGTATCCGCGCGCAGCGAGCCTTCATACTTTTGTCACCAGTGCAAATGAGGTGCGCAATGTCTCCTCGCGTTTATTGAGTCCAGTCTCAGTGTTCTAGTCAAGCTGACACAGTTTTGAAAGCGTGTGAGGGTTACCAACCGTCCGGCTATGACCTGCTTTTCATTCATTTTGGTTATGTCCGGTCAGCATTTATAATTTATGGAAAATGTCCGGCATTTTTCGTTACAAAATTGCTCGTTTAGGTTTTAGTCTGAAGACAGCATGTTATTGTATCGTACATCAACTCCTTGTGATCAGGGCGCTACATCCGAAGGTGGAAATAAGTAATCAGCAAGAAAAAGAATCAGTGAAAGGAATGTTACTTGTGAAGTTTAATTTCAAAGATATGTCTTGTGGAGAATTTTTTACCAGTGCACGAGACAGGGACCTGACTTTTACAGTTTCACTTAGATGGTAAATGATAATACTGTATATGATTTGCATACCTTGCCGTTCATTATGACTAATATACTTGAAATATGTGCTAAATTACGTAATTATGTGTCTTCCTTGTTGAATTTTAACTACAGCGGCATTGTTGCTCACTCCAGCTGGCGAGACATGACGAGATATGACGAGAGATGACGAGACATTGGTGTCACGGCAGTGTGCCCAACATCTCTACTTAGTATAAAACCAAGTCCCCGATTCTTGGATGTCACGGGTAATCTCGAGAACCACTGGATGGATTTTGATGCTGTTTTCACCATTCTCTAAGGATATCTCGAGGAAGGTTTCTGTAATTTATTTATGATCAAAGGAAGCCAAGCAGTAACGATTTCAGTGAAAAAGTCGAAAAGAAAACCTGGCGTTCGTGCGCTTTTTAAGCTTACGTCGGGCTAGCCGTTAAATATATCTATATACTATGAGTGTAAGAATTGTTCAGCATGAAAAGTTCTACAAAAAAGAACACAAGGGCATATCTCTATCTTTAATACATCGCCCACTTGAAGAGTTTCTACGTTTTCATTTCTTCCAACAATCACCATTCAATTACTAAGGCGACAGCCTATGACCCCAGTTACAGCCTAGCTAGCGGGCAGACCTATTACTCCAGATAAAGTCAGCAGCAAACTCTCGAGTCGTGTTGAGTTAAGACTTCATAGAAGAGTGGTTGTGTTTGGAGTTTCCCTGGAAGTGCAATTCAGCTTATCTTCATTTCGCCTGTGAACTTTTAGTTTCGCAAAATACACAGTTAAGATTGGATGGAAGGGGGATTTGTGCTTCATGCACCTCGCCATTCTTAAATAATTGCTGTACGTCTGACAATAATTCGTTGCACATGCATCTCCATGATAATGTAATTAATAGTCCAGTCAGTGATTTTAACCCATCATGCCGAAACGTAAAACGGATATAGGTCGCAGTTCATTGGCATCGAGAAAAGGGCGTTTATCACGTAATGCATTCATAACTGTTCCCACACGAAGCTGGTGTGTGTTTCAAGTGTATATAAGATACACCACCACTAGGAGAATCTGGACGCGTTAGGCTGTAACAATTGTCAAAACTATTGTTCTGGACGCGTTAGGATGTAACCATTGTCAAAACCATTGATCTGGACGCGTTAGTATATAACCATTGTCAAAACCATTGATCTGGACGCGTTAGGTTGTAACCATTGATCTGGACGCATTAGGTTGTAACCATTGACAAAACCATTGATCTGGGCTCGTTAAGCTGCGGCAGTAATGTGACGGCAAATGACGTATAGAAACTAGGGACCGTATTGACGGTGAACAATGGTGGAAAGTAAAAGCTAATTATCAGTCTGTCTCGTGAGGGTATGCTGTCATAAAGTTAAATAAGATATGGCGGTCGTAATATTTTTGGAAGAAGGGGAGTCATCCGAAGACGACAGGGAACGTTCGGGGGGAGGGGGGGGGGGGGAGTGACATTTTTAAAAAGACGTCCTACAGAAGGTGTGTATGAAATTTTAGTCCGTCGTCATCTGCACTGCAATGAAGATAAATTCAGAGAATATTTTCGGTTGACACTAGTGTTATTTGATAATTTTCTGATTACGTAAAGAATGGCATAACTTCAGTGCCGTACAACAGAAGCAAAATACCAATATCTCCTAAACAGAAACTCTGTGTATTTTTAAGGTTACTCTTCACATTATGCAATGCCTCATGATTTCCTATGAAACCCAGTAATGTTTCCTCTTCTTCTATACTCCAATATTAGGCTATCATTTTATCAGTCATTGTATATAATTCTCTACATCAGCACACACCGTAAGCCGTACAAAAACGTTGACGAACTGTTTGCTACCGCACTCACCACCGTCATATGACATCACCGCAACTTTATGTGACGATGGCAGTCAACGCTTCCTAGAAAACCATTTGCCATTGTTTCTATGCGGAACGTTTTTGTGACGTCATTCGCCGTCACTTTACGGCCTCTAGAAAGCGGTACCGCTACCGGAAGACACCGCAGTTTTAGACTGTAACCATTGTCAAAAACCATTGGATTGGACAAAACGAAGGTTAGAATGGTCGGGTGTAGGTTGGCCGCAGGAAGCTAGCGGGACACTGTTGACCCAAAAACCATTGGATTGGACGTGTTGAGATTGGCGTTCTTTTGTTTTACAAAACCGCCTACACAATTAGTACCATATGCGGTGGGGGGGGGGGGGGGGGGGGTGGCAATACTGTTCTAACGCCGAAAATGGGCGACACAGTTGGAATTTTGTACCATATAAGTCGCGTTATAATTTGGGACAAGGGGTGGGTGAGAAGACAGCCGAGGAGTGAACTACATAATTCCAAGATCAATTTTGAATCATTAGAAAAGGTATTTATTGCAAATGTCAGAAGTTAATTAGTTTTTCCCCTAGGTTCATGTCTCATGCACTGTTGCCAAGAATTTTATAAATTATGTGCTTCAAGAAAAGAAAATAATTCGCGTCTTCTTTCAAAGGTGGGTTCTGTTGAATAATACAGCTTCAAGGAAAAGAACTGCGGCAAGGACTGATCATTAAGTAGGGTATTTCGTTTTGTATAAAGGAATGTCAGGCATTTTTCTTTATGTCCTATTTGCTGAGCAATGTCCTGCTTTTGGAAATTTTCAGTTGGTAACCCTAGGCGTGGACAATAATGTAATGTATGATGCCAAGAACAGTGACAGACGAGGTGCTCGGCGGGTGAGTCTGAAGACTGTCACGAGGGGTGTCACGTGATATTATGTAGACTTTCTAAAATTCTCACGCGCATACGACGAGCCAAGAATCACTGGCCCATGTATAACTGCACATTACTTAATTTAAAGAATCAAAAAGGGCTAATGCGACCTTAATATCATTGCATTCCGTAATTGCATTGCGCAGAATAACGTAATAACATTAGCCACACAACCGAACCGGTTTCAAGAGCACGTACAGTGGATTGTCGACGAGTCTCAGGCATGTGCAATTGATAGGAGAGTTGCTTTCCACGCACCTGACAACTCAAGTGTCAATTGCACACGCCTGAGGCTCGTCGACTGTAGTATGTACGACTAGTGATGTAAAATACCCAGGTATTTCTAAACCGGGGTAAATACTCAGGGTATATACCCGGGTAAATACCCAATTTGGGTAAATACCCGGGTATTTTAGATTTTTCATTAAAAATCCTGTGTCGTAGTAAGTTGAATCTTAAACTATGCAAACTATTCTACATTAACTTTTTATAAATGTAACAACATTAGATAGTTAATAAAATAAAATTTAATTAGAATTGGGACTTATAAACAGAATTAGAATTGGGAATTAGATCAGGACATAAAATTCAATAGTTATAACCTTAAAAATTCAGGGTTAGAATTAAACTAGGCCTTTTTTTTTTTTTTTGTTGTTGTTGCAAACATTGAGATAAAAGTTGGGGGAAATTTATTCAGAGCATTGGCCAAGTTCTACAAAAGGTGTAATGTACAGTTTTTCAGAACAGTTTGTAAAATCATCTCTACTTAGTATAAAACAAAGTCCCCGATTTTTGGATGTCACGGGTAATCTCGAGAACCTCTGGATATATTTCGATGCGGGTTTCACAATTCTGTAAAGGATATCTCGAGGATGATTTCTGCAGAAAATAATTTATTTATGATCAAAGGAAGCAGAGCAGTAACGATTTCAGTGAAAAAATAAACAACAAAAAACCTGGCGTCCGAGAGCTTTTAAGTTTATTTTGGGCAAACCGTTAAACATATCTAAATACTATGAGTGTAGGAATTGTTCAGCATGAAAAGTTCTACATAAAATCCAGGAGAGCATATCTCTATCTTCAATACATCGCCCACGATAAGTATTTGTACGTTTTCATTTCTTCCAACCATGTCCATTCTAATATTGAGGCGATAGTTTACGAGCTAGCTAAGGGCGAGTCTTATCACCCCTGTTACAGCCTAACTAGCGGGCGAACCTATTACCCCAGATACAGCCAGCAGCAAACCGTCGAGTCGTGTTGAGTTAAGACTTCAGAGAAGGCTGGTTGTGTTTGGAGTTTCCCTGGAAGTTCAACTCTGTTTTTCTTCATTTCGCCTGTGAACTTTCCGTTCCGCAAAATACACAGTCAATTTAAGATTGGACGGAAGGGGGATTTGTGTTTCATGCCCCTCGCCATTCTTAAATTACGTCTGACAAGAATTCATTATAATTAATAGTCCAGTCAGTGATGTTAAGCCATCATGCCGAGATGTAAAACGGATATAGGTCATAGTTCATTGACATCGCAAAATAAAAAGTGCTTACCACGTAACAATGAAACAGAGCAACAAATAATTTCTAGATTGCCACAAGAGAAGGAAAGACTTCGTACTCGGCACCTTCAAACCGTTGCTCAAGAACACCGTCTGAACCACGATCAGAAACAAGCTTATAACACTAAGAAGGAAGGTAAGAAAGATATTTTTTCTCGATGCCCCTATAGGCACAGGCAAAACGTTCTTGATTTATGTGTTGCTCGCCAAAGTGAGGTCTGGTGGTAATATTGCTCTTGCCGTCGCATCATCTGGAATTGCAGCCACTCTTTTGGAAGGAGGAAGAACAGCACATGCAACATTTAAACTTCCTTTGAAAGTCAGCAGTAATGATGGAAATGTATGTAATATTTCAAAACAAAGTAACACTGCCAGTTTAAACCAAAATAGTTTTTTAGTTGTATGGGATGAGGCTACAATGTCGCACAAAACTTCTGTTGAAGCTGTAGACAGGACCTTGCGTGATCTAAGGAATCGGAACACACCTATGGGTGGCTGCACAGTTTTGTTCGCCGGAGATTTTCGTCAAATCTTACCCGTTGTTACCAGAGGAACGAGAACCGACGAAGTGAACGCTTCATTAAAAATATATTACATCTGGCCAGATATAACAAATTGGCACTCAAAACTAACATGAGAGTAGGCTACTCTTATCTTCAGAAGATAAGTCTGTTTGCTAATTTGTTACTTAGAGTCGGAAATGGAGATTTACCGGTCATTGACGGGAAAATTACCCTCAGTGACGATTTCTGTGCTTTAGTAAGCAGTATTCAAGAATTGATTGATAGCGTTTATCCTCAAATCCATGGCCTATCTAACAAGTCTCATTCATGGTTTAAAGAAAGAGCAATATTATCGCCGACAAACGAACAAGTTGTGAAAACTAATGACTTAGTGTTCTCCAAATTCACTGCCCAGGCTCTAGTATATTACTCAGTAGGCTAGACGCAGTAGTCGATAGTGAAGAAGCTTTCATTACCCTACAGAATACCTAAATTCTTTATTTCCTTCTGGCTTGCCACCACACAAGCTTATTTTAAAAGTAGGAGTGCCTATTATATTGCAACGTAATTTACAACCACCAAAGTTATGCAATGGGACACGTTTGGTAGTGAAAACTTTGAAAAACTGTTCCATTGAATCAACTATCTTAACTAGCTGTGGTACAGGAGAAACGGTCTTAGTACACAGAATCCCTATGATTCCTTCAGATTTGCCTTATCGTTTCAAACGAGTACAATTTCCAGTAAGAGCCTGCTTTGGCATGACTGTAAACAAAACACAGAATCAGACACTTAGCGTGACTGGAGTTGATCTTAATGGGGAATGTTTTTCTCATGGACAGCTTTACGTGGCTCTATCGCTTGTTACATCAAACCGAAATCTTTTCGTGTTCACTGCTGGAGGAAAAACAACTAATGTCGTATACAAGGATATCTTATAAGACCTCCGTTAGAAGTAGCCTATTCATAACTGTTCCCGGGCGAAGCCAGGGTGAGTTGCTAGTTCATATATAAAATAAATAATCAAATAACCAAAAAGGCTAGTAAATAGTAAATAGAAAATCAAACAAAGAATAGAAAATGAGAGGGAAGTACAGTGTCAGTTTGAATTCTGGGTAGGATGAGCTAAGCAGTGTTGCCAACCCATATGCTTGCTGGCATACAGTACATCTTCACCCATTATAGAGCCCACATACTACAAAAACTTCCTGACATGCATGTGTGTTAGAGTATGATTTAAAAAAATTAAGGTTTCTATAATATTTAAAATTGAATGAAAAATAACTTAAAAGCACTTTTACTAAGCATTTTTTTAAAGTGTCCTTTCTATTGAATATATTTTATTACCTTTTGAGTTTTGGCATACACTTTCAATTAATATGCAAATAGCTTACTCTTATAACTACAAAAGTAGCTTTTCCCTCCCACATCTTTGTTGCTCATTTCCAGTATCGTAATAAAACTCGACCTTCTCAATATCTTGGTATTTATTAAAAATTTGAAACACAAAACAACCAAAATATTTTACTTTAGTTTAAGGAAAAACAAAACGAATTAAAGACAAGGTTATAGTGTCAATACCTGGACATCCAATTTCCTTTTTTGTTTTTGTTTTTTTGTTTTGTTTTGAAGGATCAATATTGTTCCTGATTTCAATTTAAGGCATCAAATACCTGTGTTTCAGTCCTTGTTTGTCCAACACTTCATCAACACATCAAAAAGTGTTGTACAAGGCTCAAAAACTGAAAATACCCTCATTTTGGGTATTTAAAAGACCAGTGGGTAAATACCCAATTTATATTTACCTTCCCACTGGGTATTTACCCGTCCCACATCACTATGTACGACTACGCAACCGGGTCTGACCGGCCAAAAACCGTGGCGTAAACTGTAAGCCGCACTCGCTGGACTCTCGTATGAGCTCAGCCGGTGTAGCATGAAGAATGTTTTCGCGGTGCTCTCTGGTCATGATCAGGCTACGAGTTGATTACGAATGACTACCCCAGCGGTTACACTAGCTAAAACAACACTTAGATAACTGGATGCCAGGCATCTGAAAGTGGACCTTTAAGGAATAATGATATGAAGGATGTATTGTACCCGAATACACGTATTTGGTACCTGTGAATATCCCCAGATGGAAAGAATTGCAGAGGTCATCGGTCCCCAGCTAGAATAACCAATGGGTCCTCGCTGACGAGTTGTACCCAAGACACGTTTTTCTAAAAATAAGCGAATGTACTATGAACTAGCTACTTGGAAATCACAACTAAATACGATGACGAGTGGGATACTTAGAATCTCGAGGTGTGACGGGTATCGATTACGGGTAATTGGGTGCCTCTATATCTACCTCCATAGCACATTCATTACTATCTATTGAAAAAAGAAGTCAGAGGTTTCTATAACACTGGACAGGCAATCTAACTATAGAGTGACTAGGTAGAAAAGAATGTTTCAATGCGCAAGCGCACCAAAGTAGGGGAGAATGTTTCCAGCTCCCTTGCCTCTCAACTGCTAGTATTTCTTCTGCGCATGTGCGTTGTCCTTGTCGCTGGACCTTCCGAAGTCGTGTATGTAGGGGGAAGCTCTTCAGCAGCTACGTAATGCGAGCCCCGCCTCCAACAGTCTTTTCTACCTGGTACCCCAGAGTACCTGCTAATTTATTAAATAAAACAAATTAAAACACTATAAAACCCCACCCACCTTAAACTTCAATAAATAAATAAATGAAATGAAAATCCACAGCCTGCTTCCAGTCTCCGACCGGGTCAGGAATGGAATGAATGAAGCCCCCATCTAGCGGTGAGGATATTAACTGTGCCAGCTGCCGGGGCCTGACGCACTCCTCTGGGGCAATGATTAAATGAATGACAGATGAAATGAAATGATAGTATAGTGGAGAGTGTTGCTGGAATTAAATTTTGATAGGGAAAACCGGAGTACCCGTAGAAATACATGTCTGCCTCCGTTTTGTCCAGCACAGATCTCACATGGAGTGACCGGGATTTGAACCACGGATCCAGCGGTGAGAGGCCGGCGTGCTGCCGCCTATGCCACGGAGGCTTCATAAATAAATAAATAAATAAATAAAATAAACTAACCACTTTCAAATAAAAATAAAATAACAACAATTCTGTCTATGACCTTCTCTATTTTTATAGTTCTGTACTCACTGATACGTGAGGAGTTCTTCAAATTATATATTCTTATCTCAGGCTATTCCGTATCCTTTATTTATTTAAAAAAATCTTGTTAAATTCTTCCAAATATTCGCTATTTTTACTGCCTATCTTATATTTCTTTTGCTCAATACAATACACTCCTTAATTCCTATAAAATACTATCTCATATTAGAAACAAGAGATGAAAAGAATGAAGATTGACATTTTAGGAGTATCAGAGATGAGGTGGCCAGACGCAGGAGACTTTTGGAGTGGCGATATCAGAATAATTCATTCAGGAACATCATCTGACAAACCAGGTCAAGCAGGAGTAGGAATAGTCCTAAATAAAGAAATGGGCATAAGAGTGAAAGGATATGTCCAATTCAGTGAAAGATTAATAATGCTTAGACTAGAAACAGAACCAAGGGACACAATAATAGTACAAGTTTACATGCCAACAACTGGTCATGACGACCAGGAAATAGATCACATGTATGAAGAAATAGAAAAAGCTATTAGTAGAGTAAAGGGCGAAGAAAACCTTATCATACTAGGTGACATGAATGCTGTAGTCGGAGAAGGAGCGGAAGATAACATAGTAGGAAAATATGGATTGGGGACGAGGAATGCAAGAGGCGAAAGACTATTAGAATTTTGTGCTAATTATGAACTTGTAATCACCAATACATGGTTTAATCATCATAAAAGAAGAAGGTACACTTGGAAAGCACCAGGTGATATCAATAGATATCAAATTGATTATATAATAGTTAAGAAGAGATTTATGAATCAAGTCAAAGATAGCAGAAGCTATCCGGGTGCTGATGTGGAAACAGATCATAATCTCGTTATGATGAAGAGCAGGCTGAAATTTAAAAGAATACAGAAAATAAATAACAAATCTTGGCTAATAAGTAAATTGAAAGATGAGAATATTGCTGAGGCATACCAGCAGAAAACTGATGAGTTAACTAACACAGAAATAGGGAATACTATAGAAGATTCATGGACTCAAATTAAAAAAGATCTGACGGAGGCAGCTGATGAAATTTTTGGGAGAACAGAAATACCTCCTAGAAAGGAATGGATCACTAAAGAAATTCTAAATATGATAGATAAAAGACGGTTACTCAAGAGCTCAACAAGATTGGAAGACAAAAAAGAATATAGAAGATTGCGAAATGCTATAAACAGAAAAGCAAGAATAGCAAGAGAAAATTATTACGAGGGTATATGCACAATGATAGAAGAAAAAACTACTAAAGGACATGTAGATTCTGCATTTCAGATGGTAAAGATTTTCTTTGGTAAGAGATGTAACAAGAGTAATGCCATAAGTAATGCAGAGGGAGTAATTCTCGATGATCATAGCGATATTGCAAAAAGGTGGAAAAATTACATTGAAACCCTATACGAAGGTGTACATTTACAGGAAAATGAAGTTCTTGAGAAAGAAGATGAAGTAACAGAAGATAATTTAGGCTTCCAAGTACTGAGAGAGGAATTTGAATTAGCTCTACGAAGACTGAAGGATAATAAGGCGCCAGGCATTGATAATCTCAAAGCTGAACTCCTCAAGAAAAGCGGACCTCGTATGAAGGAGAGATTGCTCTAACTTGTACAAAACATCTACATGGACGGAAAAATACCGGCTGATTTTGAAAAAAGTATAATGATCCCTATACCAAAGAAAATGGCAGCAAAACATTGTGAACAATATCGCACTATCAGTTTAGTCGTACATGCATCAAAAATTATCACCAACATAATATTAAGACGAATTGAAAAGCAAATTGAAGAATTTCTGACTGAAGATCAATTTGGGTTTGTTAAAGGTAAGGGTACTAGAGAAGCTATATTGGCATTGAGACTTTTACTTGAAAAAAGATTGGAAAAAGACCAAAGAACTTATTTATGCTTTGTGGATATTGAAAAGGCTTTTGATAATGTACAATGGATAAAAATGTTTGAAATTCTCAAAAACATAGGAGTCCCATATAGAGATAGAAGAATAATCTGGAATTTGTACAAAAATGAAATTGCAGTAATTAAAATTGGAAATGAACAAGAGGAAGCAAAAATACGGAAAGGAGTTAGACAAGGCTGTGCTTTGTCTCCCATGCTTTTTAATGCCTACATCCAGGATGCATTGAATAAGGTTCAAGAGGATTTGAATTTAGGAATAAGGATACAAGGTGAACAAATAAATATGATTAGATTTGCAGATGACATTGCCATAGTTGCAGATAGTGAACAACATCTCAAACAAATAATAGTAAAAATGGAGGAAATCATGGCTAATGAATACAAGATGAAAATAAATAAGTCAAAGACGAAAGTTATGGTCTGCGATAAAAAGGCAGACTCAAGTATGAAATTAGTGGTGGGAAACAAAACACTAGAAAATGTTCAAGAATTTAAATATCTCGGAAGCAAAATTACCAAAGATGGAAGAAGCAAGAAAGAAATCAAATGTAGAATTTTACAAGCCAAATTAGCATTTCACAAAAAGAAACGTTTATTCACAACAAACTCTATTAATCTTAAAACCAGAAAACGAATATTAAAAGCGTATGTTTGGAGTATTGCCCTTTATGGTTGCGAAACGTGGACAATTGGAAAAGAAGAAAAAAAAAGGATATATTCTTTTGAACAATGGTGTTATAGAAGAATGCTAAAAATTAGCTGGACAGAAAAAATAACGAATGATGAAGTATTTAAAAAGGTGGAGGAAAATTATACCTTATGGAAAAGCATAAAGAGGAGGAGGACTAGACTGATAGGACATATTTTGAGACACGATAGCCTGCTAAAAACGGTATTGGAGGGAATGGTTGAAGGCAAAAGATGTCGAGGAAGACCACGCCTACAATATGTACAGCAAATCATGTCTGATGTAGGATGCAGAAACTATGAACAGATGAAGAGGAAAGCTATAAATAGAGCCGACTGGAGAACTGCCGCAGACCAATCCATGGATTGAATACTTAAGAAGATTAGAATTATCTCTATTCCTATCTCAATAGTCTATCTTTCAACTGTACATTATTTACAGATTCCATTTCCTTCAATAGTCCATCTTCAAATGTCTATTATTAGTATTCATACTTGAACAAATTCCTATTTCATCATCGACCTTGTCTATAGTTGCCTATCACATCTCTGGCCTTATTACAATGTCAAATCCAACTAAATTTTCTGCCAAGTGGTTAAGCTAAGCTATGTTATACTTTCACATCATTGCTAATGCATAATAATAATTTTAATGCTTAATATTCCATCCTTCTTCCTTCTCAAACTTAGTTATAATCATATTGGTTAAGAATACTTCTAGACCTTGTCTATCAAACAGCGGTTTTCACAATATAGCATTACCAAAGCTTCCTTTCAAATTTAAACTTCACACAGTTTCAAAATACCATAATAAGCTTTGCTAGAGTCCGTATAGCGTATACAATTCAACCTCAAACAATGAATTCACCTTATATATCGTCGCTGACATCATCATTCCTATCTATATAGCACGTCGTAGACTATTATACTTTATATCATAAGTAACAACGTCTCTCTGGACCGTTGAAGATATATTCATTCATTACATCAGCAGAATTTCCCAATTTCATATCATAGAACGTGCCATAGATCTTGTCTACCCACATAACCATAATTTCTGCTCAAAAATACATGCTTATTTCACTTTCTACCATAGTTGAACTATACATTTCCTCTCTTAAATAATGCTATCACCTTTATAACTTTGAATACCACTCTTAATGATCTCTGTTAACATCGTTATCGATCTAAGGCCGGTATTACACTATCAAAGAAATTTGTCAAAGAAATGTTATTAAATATTTTATAAAACTGAACTTTAAAAAAGTTATACCAAGAAAAAATCACACCATTACACTACATCAAATATTTTATAATAGTTCAGCAACATGGATGAAGGGCAGTTCCTTGTTCACTTTACTGTACATTACGGTACCGGTAGTTGAAATTCTGCAATGGCAATAGTCTACCGATATGTAAAAGAAACGGAAAGATAAACTAAACGTCTATGGGTTAAACCATAGTTCGCCCACGTGACAAGAAAGGTATTTAGGCCTATAAGAGTAAAATCTTGGTGAACGTATTGTAGTACAAGGACTTGAAAAATTACATTAATATTTAATTATTAATAATTCTGTCGCCTCCGTAGCGTAGCGGTCAGCATTATTAGCTGCCGCCCCGGAGGTCCTGGGTTCGATTCCCGGCTCTGCCACGAAGTTTGAAAAGTGGTATGAGGACTGGAACGGGGTTACTCAGCCTCAGGTGGTTCAAATGAGTAGAGGGGGTTCGATTCCCACCTCAGCCATCCTCGAAGTGGTTTTCCATGGTTTCCCACTTCGTCTTCGGGCAAATGCCGGGATGGTACCTACTGTAAGGCCACGGCCGCCTCCTTCCCTCTTCCTAGCCTATCCATCCCAATCTTCCATCCCTTCCCATCCCTCATGAGGCCCCTGTTCGCTTTGCAGGTGAGGCCGCCTGGGCGAAGTGCTGATCACACCTCCCCAGTTGTATCCATCCCGACCAGATGTTCCAAGCTCCAGGACACTGCCCATAGAGGCGGTAGTGGTGAGTTCCCTCGCTGAGTCCTTGGGAACCACCAACCTAGAGGGTAAATTGACTAAATAAAAAAAAATCTGATGAAATGAATGATCGTAACATTCGGAAAAACCTCTGCCCGAGCAAATAAAATTGAAACATACGAAGTAAAAAAAAAATGTCTTGAGTGGGATACGATCCCAGGTACCCTCGAACCAGAGTCGAGCGCTCTACTCATTCCGCTAACAAGACACTGCCGCGTCATGGTTGGTTAGATGCATCACGTCTACCGGTAAGGATAAAGTTTGTAATACCATAAGTGTAACTGAAAAATGATAATACAAAATATTATAACATAAAATGCACTACTATTCACGGCTTATTTCAGCCTATTTAACTATTTAATTCCTCTTTATATCCTGGAATGCGCGTCATTTGTGTGCAGCGAATATAGCCTCGGCTATTTTTACCTACAGTCTCTATCTGTTATTTATGTTTTACGTTGTATACAATTCATTATGTAACATATTATTTAACATTTCATGCATTTCACACTCTGATATGAGCATATTTGCTGTGATAATATTCCAGCTGTTATGATCCGCCATTTTGGTTTGAATCTTTTATGAAAGATACAATGGTGCTCATACATTTTATAAAAGAAATTTTATAAAACCACCTTTTATAAAAGATTTCCCCATTACACTGTCATATAATTTATAAAAGATCTTTTATCAAAGATCTTTGACAAATTTCTTTGACAGTGTAATATCGGCCTTAGAATTATATCATACATTTTAGCACAAATGACTTAAGTGATTTCATGTACAAGTATAATTGAAACTATATAGCCTATAGCATCTTTGATAACCCCCTATAAAAAGAAATCACACGGGGTCAGATCAGGCCTCCGCGGAGGCCCATCCAATCCAACATTGAGGGAGTTGTCATTAAGATAGTGTCACATATAGTGGTGTCCTTTTTTTTTTTTTTTTTTTTTGTGACCGGAAATGTCTTTTAAACAGTGCTTACAGATTTAGTTGAGTGAAATTCAACAACAAAATAAGCACGCTCCTCGCCTGCCGCCGGGCAGAAAACACCGCCTAGTGACCCAGGGCCGGCGAAAGCTAGCTCATTCTCGCCGGCCCTGTAGTGGCCGACCAGTGTACTAAGCCTTTCCGCAGTAACCATCTGATAAAACTTGGTGCGTTTCTCTTTCCATTGGTAGATGTTTCAATGCTGTAGGCTATATACTTTCAATAACACTTGTACATGAAATCGCTTAAATCATTTGTGCTATCCCTGTATATTCACATTACCGGTACATTCTATAATAATAATAATAATAATAATATCGTATCTCCTCTCTTCTCTGTTCCAATTAGTATTATATATAATTACTTTCATCGTCACAACGAATAATATTAAGTATTATTTAACATTTTAATGTTGTCATGATTCCTGATTTTCAGTACTATTAACTTGCAACTAATAATGCAATTCCTCATAATTGTGAATACAATTCCTCAATGACGTTGGTACAATTCCAACTTCAAATAAACTTCAAAATCCAAACAACATCTCTCCTCCATTCTTATCTTTTTCTAGTAACTTCAATAATGTAGAATCCACATCTACTCCTATCAAATCGACGAAACAATCTTAACAATATCCTATTCAACATAATCATGTAAAGTCTTCATAAAATTCTCATAGAATTTTCCTAAACGTTTCCACTCGAAGAATTAAAATATAGGCCTACTGCTCTTCCTAAATAAATCGTCGCTGAAATATCGAAATAAATTAATGTCATAAAACAACCTGTTTCTAATATAATCCTAAATTTTAAATATCGAAGGTCCAACAATAAACAGCCCCTAGAAGTTGGTGTAATCATGCGTTCAACAACTGTGAAATACTACAATGATAATCAAAGTAGTCTTTCTACCTTGTGTCCCTTCGAGCTGATCAGAAGGTCATACCCGGATGGATATAGTTCTGCCAAGACTGGTCTCTCCATGCTGATGTTACCATGATCGCCTTCCCATGGATCGTTGTCGTGTTGTCGGTTCATACAACAGTCCTCAGTTTTCCTTCTGCTTCTATTCCAGATGGAACTTGAAGATAGATCGCTTCCAAAGGCTGCTCTCTTGTCGAACTCCTAGCTTCTCCTGGTAATGGACATCTCCTCTTCGTTAAAGGCGGTCTCGTTGTCGTTGAAATTCATTGTATAAATCTTCTTGTGATGCTTATAATTTCCAAGGATGTTATGGAAATTCGATGATCCTTCTCAAGGTTCCATTTAATCATGTCACTCCAGATATCCTCATCTTATCATCCACGCAGTTTCCCTTCCATTAAGTCTTAGGGCTCCATCTCCATCTCTGCTGCAATGTTCAAGGATATCACAGCTAACTCAAATCCTTTTATCATGTTAATGTTCATTAGAATGTCAATAAAATGTTTGAAGAATTTCTGTGAATATTTATTTCGTAGACATTAGATGAATTTTTATTAATCGCCCTCGTTGAATATACTTTGATAATGTTCGTTGTACTTTGTGCCTCCACTTTCGTTGATACCACTTTAATAACTACGATGCTGCGTTGCTATGATATTTCAATGTTCCAAAATTCACTTAATATCACATTAAAATACGAACTGTTCAATTCACTTATTACGGTATTCCGTAATTTTACTTTTATACTATTTATCCATACTGTTCGAAGTCCTTCTGATACTATTGAGAAGATTTCACCGTCTGTCTCCTACAGCCTGACCGTGAATACTCGTGTCACTCGCGGTATAACAATCTCGATAGTCCCGCACAATATTAGACTCGGAGAAACACGTCGGCCCCGCTTCTACACATGAACGAAAAGGCCACGAGCCAAGTTCGCTATAGCGTCCTTTCTGAGTTTGGCGGTTAAAGATGCGCCTTACATTCCAAAAATAATTTCACTGCGTCACTATTACTTCTCTCTTCTGAACTAGAAATGTGGTAATTTTCCTTAAATTTACGTTATAAAATCTCTTCTGTACTTGCTGAATCTAATATTTGATAATTGCGTTAATTAATTGAGCATTCCATTTTTCTGATTGTTTATCCCCATCATGTGACTCGTCTTTGTTCCACCTCCTGTACACGTGCAGTAAGTCAGGTTTGACACGCGCTACTCGCACTTAGTTTCTTATAATGCATCCCTTTTAATCCTTTGTCTTGCCTCGCTATCCAGTTTTGTTTCTATTGTGCTCCTTTTCTGTCACTCGCCGACACGATTCTCCAAATCTATATTAGCTCCCCTCTTAACAAACAAGCTTTGCTAGTCAGAAGCCGCGAGTGGATATACTAGTACCTCTCCTCCTGGCCTGCGTGTAGCAGAAAATATTGCCTACTTATTTTGTACATCTTGTTGCATATCTTAAAGTGGTAATTTCTACGTAAATCTTCTCGTACGATCGTAATTTCAAACATTCTCTTCTAATTTCATCAGACATAAGCAAAATATGGGTTCAGTATATTGCTCGGATTTTGTTCGTTACTACAAGAACATTGAACAATAATTTCAGACACAACTTCCTACTTATTACAAATGTTTGGAGAACATAAAACCGAATGCCATTGTCCAGTTTGATATAATATGTGTAATATTATATTGGCTAATATCTACGTTTGACGACTGTTTTCTTTAGTGGGGCAGTGGTCAAGCTGCTTGCCTCTCACCAAGGCAGACTGGGTTTGATTCCCGGTCAATGCATGTGAGATTTACGAAGTGAAAAAAATCACACCCCGTGGTTCGGATTCCACGTAAAAAGGAGTTCCCTTGGCTTATGACCGCGAGATTAACGGTCACGTATAACAACAATCTTCTTTTTTTTCTCGTTATGCACTTTTACACTTAGCGCAGGCTACGCGAAAGAATATCAGTCACAACATTAAAACTTCATAGACACATGGGCTCTTTGGGGAAAATCAAGATGGTATAATAAAGCTGACTCGACGAGTCAGTGGGATCGCCAGGGTTGTGTTAAAGTTGTAGATCAGAGCGCTCTAAGCCCCAAAGGCGTCCGTTATAGCAAAATACGAGTAGATTGGCGCTATGGGGTCCAACGAAAACACAAGTTGTCTAAAATATGTACGGGTGCTTGTTTTGCATTATTCCTCCAGTCTGTAGTGATCCATCATTCATTTATTGATTTCATTCACGTCCTTATTTCTCTAGGAAACTTCTTCATTACCGTATGTGTTTTAATTGACCTAAAAAGCTCTCATAAGCATGGCAGTTCCCCTTCAAAATCCATGATGCTTAAAATTTCGATGTCAGCTAGATTTGTTTACAGCATTTCAACACCTGACTTGATTCGGCGCTAAGCTCCTCCATATCCACCTAAGACGTTCGGTTAGTGATGAGGCTTTGGTCATGACTAGTAGTCTCGAGATGGTCATGATGTTGTTAATTCGAATTAGAAGCTTAGGACATCCGCGGTTATCATCTCCGTGTACCTGGGTGTGTGTTGAATTTGTCTGACAATATGTGTTTCGGTGGTGACTGTAGTTGTGTGTGAAGCTGTCATTATTATGGTAGGCGTTGGGGTAGGGGTTGGGGTTGGGGTAGGTGCCCTGGGACTTGAAACAAGGTACTATCCCGGCACTTGCCTGGAAGGAGTATGGAAAAAAAGCGTGAAAAAACCACACTCAGGACAGCGGCTGTGAGAGCCAGGATTCGAGCCCCGGATCTCCACACTTGCTGCTTCTCACCGTCAAAGTCATGGTGAGAGATTTAACGCGCATGGCTACGTCGCGGGGTCATGACTATTTGAAAATATAATCATGCAAATTTCCCCAGAAGTAAAATCCAAGAATGGAATTAGAGAAAAAGAGAGACGAACCCGCTAGAAAAGAATTGTGATGGATAGCCGGATCATGAAATTTTCAGATATCATCCATTAAACATTACAATTCACGAGTAAAATTATGAAAATTGTCACAATATAATCTTTATGTTCGACGATGTCGAAATGTAAACATTATGTGTCGGAAAACTGTATCATAATGAGGTTCATTATAACACTATTTTTCATTATGAAACAGTTTCTCCCACCAATCAGAACTCAAGAAACAGTTGTGTGGCCAATTAGATAAGGATACCTTCGCGCATGCGCTCAAAATCCAACATATTTCTGTGTTGTCAAGCAAAGTGAATGGTCTCTGCTTCCGGAGTGCCTTGACCACGCATGCGCTCTGTTCAGTCACCAAAGCCTTGTTCACTAATAACTGAATTAACTGAATCCCACAGATATTTATGTTAAAACATATAATAAAGTTATAATTATCGTCGAACATAATAATCTTTAAAACATTTAGTTACGTACTTTATCGATGTTTTATGAATTCTCCCCTCGAATTCTGTCTGGAATCACGACTAAAACCGTAATTGCGTTGTAACTACCGATCGCGAAACCACTCTTATTGCTGTACAGAGCTTCCTTGTACTCACTGGATGTGATAGCCCAGGGACCCATTAGGTATATTTAGGATCTTAGTACACGCGTTGTTTTCTTTCCACCTCCCAACTCCCCCCACTCCGTAGTGCATAGAGAACTCAAGGACGAAGCGTCAATTCCAACAAATTATGTGGGTGACACAATCGACTACCCGCACGATGTCGTCCCTGTCCTACCGTTGACAACACATAAGTCAGCCACACAACTCAAACGCCCGAACTGAAATGGTAGTAAGATGATTCGAGCTCTTGATTTCACGGCACCACAAACTTCAAAAAAGTTAATTAAAATGCCATCAAGATTTGATTCAATTCATGACACTCGACTTGTATTTCTATGAATGAAACTACTAGATTCTTCAGGTGAAATCCACCAAACAACGAAAAAAAATAATACTGTAAACGAGCATCATTTGAAATAATAATATAATAATAGCATGCACTGGCCTCCGCAGAAGCCTGCTGAGCAAAAGCTCTTGCGTGACCAGCGTGTCGTGCTGGTGATGAAATGAATGATGAAGACATTACAAATAACCAGACCCTGGGCTAGGGTAATTAACCATATGAAGTTAAAATCCGACGACCCGGCTGAGAATCAACCCCAAGTCACTCCCAACAACTTGGCCACGAAGCCGGAGAGTGTTTGAAATTGAAGTGTTCGTAGAAAATCCTAACTTAGGTTGATATATCGGGAGACAGTGCAATCTTCTTTGAGATACTTTATACATAAAAAGTATCGGTAAAGACAATATGAGATTGGAAGGCGGTATATCAGTACGGTATATTATTATTATTATTATTATTTATTTATTTATTTATTTACCATAAATCAAGTAGAGGTATGGAAGGCCTAGTGAAGAAGGGCAAGCCCCACATACATATTACATGTTTCACTGGCACAATTTACACCTACATTTGGTTTTGCAATATTTACATGTTTTACAAAGACATTTGTATTATGTACATACATGTATTTAGAATATTAACATAGTTCACTCACTCTCTCACGCACGCACTTTCATCACCTTAATCACTCCATACATTAATTCATTCGACGAGACAATCAATCACTCATACACAAATTTATTTATACAATGTACCTTTTTATGTACGGCCTGAATTTCCGAAGAGGCAAGATCTTGGCATCCCCAGCCAGCGTGTTCCATAACCGCGCAGAGCGGCCGTAGAAACCTGTCACGTAGGCATTGCTACGAGTGAATGGTGGAATGACAGTTACACCTCGTCCTCTCCGAACTGAGTGATATGCCAATGACAGTCGGCAAAAGGGGTCAATATTAATGGAACCTGTGAGTGATATTTTGAGGAAAATCAAATCAGTTTGTTTGGCTGTTGCCTCTATAGATGGAAATTTTGACAAAGGGGAAGGGGAATGACGAGCTATTATTAGCCTCTCTGCGCGGTGCTGTACACGCTGCAGTTTGTTCATGTTTTCCGCTGTAGTGGGATGCCAAGCAGGTAAGCCGTACGTTAATATCGGACGGCCCATGCATATGTAGGCTGTCCTTAAAGCTCTAGGTTTACAACCTCTCGTGTTTCTGTACAAGAAACCCAGAACTTTGGAGGCCTTATATCTTGCTTCTTCACTTTGAATGTTCCAATTCAGGGTGTCGGAGATTGTTATCCCTAATAACTTTAAGTTTGTGCACTGTGGGATGTCAGCATCACTTACAATCCGATCGATGAATCTTTTTTTTTTACAGCAGCATTTCAAATATATTTTGTGTATGTAATGATTTCTTCTATCCTGGTTTTCGTTTTCCAGGGAGAGGGATGAGGTAAGATTAGCTATTATTTTATGACCAGATGCCCTTCCTGACGCCAACTTCAGAGGATATATATGAGAGATTAAATCGACGATGAAGGATAAAATTGGGCAAGGAGTTGGAAGGAAGCAGCCGTAAACTATTGGAAGGTACCGTCCTGGTATGCGCCTAGAGTTGAAAATGGAGAAACCGTGGAAGATCCCTCCAGGACAGCCGGCAGTGAGGTTTAAATCCCTTCAACTCCCAAGCACGGAAACAGCCTGGCCTCGTCTAGCGTGGGGGACTTCAGACATTGTATGAACCAGGCACGGCATTAGAGGTGGGTGTGGATGGCTAAACAATATTACCTTCACCCACTCAGAACTACATACAGTACATGAAGCAGATGCCATGACGTTCCTGCTCGGAAGTCGATAAAAATGTGATTTACAAAATCTACAATACTACTGCTAGAAATTCGGCCAGCCGGGTTAATGATTCGCCCACCCTCTCTCCACCCAGTTTGTCAAGACTAGCAGGTATGCAGGCTGAAGGAATGTGCATACCGCCTCGTGAGGACAACTGAGAAGAGTGATGGATTCGAATCGCATTTCCCATTTTCAGTCGTCCTAGGGAAGGTTTTCCACCGCACCCTTAACAAATTCTGGGGTTTGTCGGGATGGTACCCTCCTAAGAGATACGGCCTCCTCTTTCCCAAGCCTAGCCTAATTGTAAGTCTAAGTAGACATACCAGTGCAGACATCACAATGTCACAGGTTAACCGATTCCACACACCAAATACAAGGGGCCGATGAAAACTATGTCCCGAACCCCTTAGCAACTAAAACAATTATTTCCCACTCCCAAAATAATACATTTAGGTTTGGATCTCCTGAGGTCAACCCTGAAGTTGATATTGATTGCTTACATGCCGAACAGTATAAGCAGTAGCCTATTTACCCCAGGTTTAACAAGAATTACAAGCGTGATAAAGCGAGGCAGATTGATCGCACAGACGATCTCAAGCCCACCACTGATATCTACGGGGTCATTTAATTCGGATAAGTCCACCTGCGACTGCCGATTACGTAATACAGAGGAACACCCGACAAGCAGAACATTTATGTACAACTTTATCATTATCCGCAGAAATATAGTATTGCAATAACAGACACGGTAGGACAGCAAGCGATATCGCACATTGCCCTACAACATTGAAGTAACATCATTATCCCCTCTCAAAAATGCAAAGATACCCGTGGATGCATGAAATGTACCCTGTTAATTACCATACGCTAAGAACCTACTAAGAAAGGGGAAGATTTTCTAGGGAATCGCAATGTTGCAGTGCAACAGCAACAAATTAACCAACTCAACATTGGTTGTACTTATTTTATGCTTTTTTTTTCGTGTAGCCACCTGAGAGGCCGAGTGCAGGTCTTTCTAGTCGACGCCCGTGGGCGACCTGCGCGTCGGGATGAGAGATGGAATGGATGAAGATGAACGAAACTGGGCAAGGATGTGGAAGGAAGCGGCCGTGGCCTGTCAGAAGGTACTGTCCCAGCATTTGCCTGGTGTTGAAAATGGGAAACCACGGAAAACCATTTCAAGGACAGCCGACGGTGGGGCTCGAACCCACGCGTCTACCGAGTCAGCAGAGAGCTTGGCCCCTTGACCTAACGCAGCGCTTTAGCCCGCGTAGCCACTACTGTCGGTATTTTATGCTGATAAGCTACTGGAATGCGTAAAACTAGCTCATAATGCTGGATTATTCGTAACTAAACACAAATGAAACGAAGTTCTAAGCGTGCAGGATATGTATTTACCAGTCATATCCAAACGCCGTGAAACATTGCTGAAAATTACAAAATCAAGTATTGGTTTAAAACAGTATGAAATAATACTGTAATAGTACTAGTATACTAATACGGGAATGCAGCTTTATTGGAAACTTTCGCGATTTAGATACATATGAATATGTAATTAAATATAAATTCAACACCAGAATACATCAATTAAATCACAAGCTCAGAGTTGAGATTATTAAATAATTAATAATAGACCATATCCTAGGAACAGAGTTGGGAAAATTTCTTTTCAAAAGTAACTTACGAGGCCCATCCAGAAATTAAGTTTCCCTATTTTTTTAATAAAAAGGAAACTTAGTTACATGAACAACTTTATTGGCACCAAATACGACAATATTAAGCTATTTTTCGACATCACCACCAGAATTGAGACACAGTACCTTTCATACCGTGGGATCAACTTTTGTATTTCTGTGTCGTAGAAGTCTGCCGCCTGGAAATGGAACCAGTGTGTGACATTCGTCTTCAGCTCTTCGTCAGTAAGAAAATACTGACCGGAAGAGACGAAGTTTTGAGGTGCAAGAAAAGATTGAAATCGCTGGGAGCAAGATCTGGACAGTTCAGTGGCTGATTAGCCAGTTCCCAGTCAAACTCCTGCAGAACAGTTGCTGTGCAACGAGCCGTATGCGGATACTAATGGATCAGCACAACACCTACACTGAGCATTCCAAGATCGGGGCTATGCTTTGTCCATTATGAAACTTGATCACAGACCGTACCAGCCAGGCAGGCGGCGGGACACAATGAGAGCCACTACTGCTGCACTACTGACACCAGTCGGGACTACTGTCGACCAAAGTATTATGTGCACTCGGGTTTGAAGGTTGTTTGTGAAGTAACCAATAGACCTACATAAAATCCAATAACAGCATCATTTTTCTCGTTCTATTTTACGTTAGTTCATGTAGGTTTGGAATTTTTAATTTATATTTTAATACTTTTTATCGCAGTTGGAACACAAAAAAATGCCCGTTTTTAAGCGTGTTTCAACCATGCGTCACTTTTAAGAATTATTATCTCAAAAAACCGTCATCAGATCGAATCCAAATTTTAACACAATATAAATTGGAATGTTGTGTAAAAGGTTTATTAATTTTAGAATATTGTGTGTCCAAGAAACAAAGTTGCTATCATTTTTGTAAGGTAACTTTTTCTCGGCTCGGGGTGGTTGGAAAATGTAGTTCTTGGTCGCGTTGTAATCTTTATACATCAAAAAGTTGTACCGACAGTAGTGGCTACGCGGGCTAAAGCGCTGCGTTAGGTCAAGGGGCCAAGCTCTCTGCTGACTCGGTAGACGCGTGGGTTCGATCCCCACCGTCGGCTGTCCTTGAAATGGTTTTCCGTGGTTTCCCCATTTTCAATACCAGGCAAATGCTGGGACAGTACCTTCTGACAGGCCACGGCCGCTTCCTTCCACATCCTTGCCCAGTTTCATTCATCTTCATCCATTCCATCTCTCATCCCGACGCGCAGGTCGCCCACGGGCGTCGACTAGAAAGACCTGCACTCGGCCTCTCAGGAGGCTACACGAAAAAAAAAGTTATGCTGTATGACTGTGAAATACGTAAATTAATTCACTTATTTTATATCGGTTTGTATTTGTACAGGGAAATAACACATGGTTCACCAGCTAGCCGCCCTGGGGAAAGCTGTACAGCGTTGCCGAAATGGAGCTCATCACGCATCATGGCGCGCCTCGCTCGGAAGTGATGGGCTCCATCTCAGCAACGCTGTACAGTTTTGCCCGGAGCGGCTAGCTGGTGAACCATGTCTTATTTCCCTGTACAAATACAAACCGACATTAAATAAGTGAATTAATTTACGTATTTCACAGTCATACAGCATAACTTGATGATGTATAAGGATTATAACGCGACCAAGAACTACATTTTCCAACCACCCTGAGCCGAGAAAAAGTTACCTTACAAAAATGATATCTTTCTTTATTTAACACACAAAATTTTGAAATTAATAAACCAGTTATACAACATTCCAATGTATATTGTGTTAAAATTTGCATTCGATCTGATGACGGGTTTTTGAGATAATAATTCTTAAATGTGACGCATGGTTGAAACACGCTGAAAATCGGGCACTTTTTGTGTTCCAACTGCGATAAAAAAAATTATTAAAATATAAATTTAAAATTCCAAACCTACATGAACTAACGTAAAATAGAACGACTAAAATGATGATGTTATTGGATTTTATGTAGGTCTATTGGTTACTTCACAAACAACCTTCAAACTCGAGTGCACATAATACTTTGGTCGACCGTAGTCATCACCTTCTATGGTGTCCGGACAGTTCCCCACACTGACACTTCCACACACTGCCCAAACTACTGACACTTCCACACAGCCCTTGGACGTGGCTACCTGTTTAATGACTCAGAAATAATCTCGACTGACATTTCCACACACATCTCCCCTCTCCCCCAAGGCTACTATGGAAAAGATCAAGTTGACTACTTCGTTGACAACTGGCTAGATAACCAAGACATTCCAATCGAGATGTGGACAACCGACTCAACAATCTTGTCGGGAGACCTCACCCCAAATTAAAAGAGGTTGTCCAAGTGTTCAAGACGGAAGCTGAGAAGACAAACTGCGCATTTTTAAAGGCCGAGCTCAACATGGAAGGAGAAAAAAAGGAGACGAAAATATGTCAAACTGGACGGACGGATTGAGATCATTCAGAAAAAGTTCGAAAATGACAACAATATGAAGTAGGTTAATATTATTGTTGAACAAATATGACAAAAACAAAAACAAACAAACAAACAAAAATAAATAAATAAAAAACACAAAACAACAGACGAAGCGTAGAAAGCTGATATTAAACACGCCAAAATGATAACAACACCAAACTGATCGGTTATTATTTTGCCAGTCCACAGCCTGGATAAAGTGTGATGGAAATCAGACTCTGCATTTATTTTATTTACGGTAATTACATCATCATCATCATCATCATTTCCCCTTATCCAGCTCCTGCCGGGTCGGGGTATTTATGGCACTTCTCCACTTTCCTCTTTCCTCTTTCCTTCCACAATTCTTCTTCCACGATCTTGTCCCAGTCCAGATTCCTTTTTCTCACGCTGTTCTTCACTGAATCGATCCACCTTGTTCTAGGTCTTCCTCTTGCTCTCTTACCCTTGCACTTCGCCTCCAGCATCTGTCTTGGTATTCTATTTTCCTCCATCCTCTTTACATGTCCAAACCACCTTAGTTTATTCTTCTCAATTCTCTCATTTAGTTTTCCCATCCCAACTTCCTTCCTAACATCTTCATTCCTCACTCTGTCTTTCCTTGTCTTTCCTATCATACTTCGTAGGAATTTCATTTCACTGGCTTGGATTCTACTCTCTTGCCTGCTCGTCAGGGTCCAAGTCTCAGCTGCATAAGTTAATATGGTTACATAGTACATTTTATACATTACCTCCTTGCTTTTCCTTGGTACTTCCTTATCCCAAACAAGTTTTCTTACACTTTGATAGAATGCATTGCTCTGCTGTACCCTCCTGCCAATCTCCATGTCCAACCTACCAGTACGGTAATTACACTACATCACAATTATATTTTCGAGGCCGTGGTATGTAATGAAGTACATAGACCGAGCGCTTTTCTTCACTCCAAATGAGTACTATGTTAAGGAGCATTGTCTCAGGTGCGGCTGTAACAATGATCACTGAAGCCTATAGCCTTAGGGGTGGGGGGATGTGTGTGGAACTGTCAGTCGGGAATATTTCTGAGTCATTAAACAGGTAGCCGCGTCCAAGGACTGTGTGGAAGTGTCAGTATTTTGGGCAGTGTGTGGAAGTGTCAGTGTGGGGAACTGTCATGTAATCCCTTCTATACGCAGGCCAGGGCGCTCTGACGTCATCGGTCCACGCTAAGAAAAGTGTGGTCCTACCATGCGGACATGTTGATTTGTCTTTCTGGAGTGATTTGTTTTGTAGTGCAGTTCAGTGAAGTTTTAGTGATTAAGAAGCGAAAGATGCCTCATCGCTGCTGTGTAACAGGTTGTCGTGGCAATTATGATATTGGACCAAAGGTCCAAGTCTTCAGATTCCCCATGAACGAAGAATTTAAATCGAAATTAATAGCTCAGTGCTATTCCTTCAAAAACACGCCAACTCAGTTCATTTTATGTTATCGGCAGTCTAGGATTTCGATATAAATATCTGGGGTTTTAATGTACCGTAATTTTAATTCATTGCATTTTATTTAAGTTTATTTTATTTACGACTGCATCGTTGTACAGTAAATAAATAAATAGTCTAGTTAAAAATAAAAATAAATAGATAAAGATGCCGGTAAATAAATAAATGAATAAATAAAACTATGTTTTCTGCCCACATAATGAAGCATTTGGAGATATTAATAACATTCCTTAGACTTACTTTTCTAATAGGTCTACAATGCACTCTTATTTTGGATGGTATATGACTTTTAGGTTAGGCTACATTTTGTCTTACTCCTCAGTTAATTGTAAATATGTATACTTTTGCACAGTATATAAATTAAAATATACCATTAATTTAGACTCTAGTATAGACCAGGCCTACATGTAAATATTATGAATATGCAATAGAAGATGCAAGCAAGTATAATCAAGAATTAAGCCTAGAAGTGCATGTTTAGGCCTAAAGGTAATAAGGTCATCACATATTTGCTTGTGCCATATACACTTTAAAGAAACTGATATATTGTGGGAAACAATCTTTCCTGGGTGTCTATCATATTTTACTTCAGAAGTATAGAAGGTGTTGGACTAGTCCGACCGGTATATGATGGCTACGTCATAGATCTGTCGCGTATGCTCATACCTCCCGGCTAAATAATTTTAGTTTAAAAGAAAAAAAATAGGGAAACTTAATTTCTGGATGGTCCTCGTAGTTACAGTTTCCATTACCAAAATAGTAACAAAGTTACCGTTACAGTTACGTATCAAAATAGTAACGACGTTACGGTTAAAATTGCCAATCAAAATTAACCAACAAAAAGCAAAACTATCACTACAACGGTACAACAACCATGGCGTTCGTCCTGTGGTTGCACACCCCATGTCTTGAAAATAATTATATTCATGAAAAGCGAAAAGTATGCAGTTCAACTATATTTTGAACCCAGAATAATAATAATAATAATATCAAACTATCGAATTAACCATGTCTTACCTGCACATGCATCGTCTAAGTTCGCTGCAAAACTGGGAATGATCGTTACTTGTTTTTTACTTGCAGCGTAGCCGTGCTCGTTTAATTGTGTACCACGGCCGCGAGGGCAGCTGCAAGAAGGTCGGAGATCGCAGGTTCAAATCCCGGCGCTGACAACGGCTATTCTGAGTGTGGTTTGTCCCCGTTTTCTTCCACACTCCCTCCAGGCAGCAGGAGCTTTGCGAAACGATTAGTAGTGCCGTCTGCACATAAGTCAAGCAGCATTGTGCGCGTTACTTGTGATAGAAGTTATATTGTGCATAGGGAACGGAAAAATTAATAATGACGGACGAATAAGAATGGTGTGTTTCTAATTGTTTCGCAACAGCACAGCTAAGCGTAAAAGGAGCACATGGATGCATGGTGAGTTAAACGATGACAGAGGCTACTGGAGCAGAGTCATATCCTACCCACGCAACTGTACTTGTCAGCCAAGCAGGTTGGCATCGTGAAACCAGTAAACAAATAATAGTTCCCACCTCGACCGCCGGCACTCGTACCATGGAAGTCGTGTGGAACCTGTCTGATGCCCTGTATCATGATGACTGTACTAGAATATGTATTTGTAACTGGGGCTAGGATTTGGCCAGTAGGCGGACACGTCCTTAATTTAGGTATCATCCCTGCATTCGCTTGGAGTAGAAGTGGGGAAGCACGGGAAACCACTCCTAGGATGTTTGTAGGAATTTAACCCACCTCATTTTACTTTCGCCTCACGAGGCTGAATGAACCTCGTTCCAGCCAGAATTAAATTTCTTGGCAGGGCTAAGAGTAAAGCCCGGACTTCCACGGTGACAAGCCAAGAATGCTAGTCACTACATAAGAGGTTGACTCCTAGGTTAAGTATTACTCTAAAGTGTAATAACAAAATCCATTTTTAAAAGTCCTAGTCACCATTCACTTAATGTTAAACGGTTGTGTTCCAAGTGCACTTCGCAAGTCAATTAAATTTTCCTCTAGTAGAGAGTGTTGAACCCATACAGCATAAATAGAAATGTAACTAAGCGTCATTAAATGGTTATTCCAAGTATTCTTGAATTTATTTATTTTGCTAACTCCCGAGTCGTTAATCGTGAATTGGTTACAATTGCTGTTTTTGAAAATTGTAATACTGTGAAGGATTTATGGGAACAGGACGCAATTTATACTATGAGCGATTCAAGCTTCAGACCCAAGCAACATCAGTGAAGTTACAATGTCAGTATGTTGTGAATCGTCCAAGAGTTGAAATCGTCGCATCGGCTGTAAGAGACGTTCGACGCCTTCTTGGAGCATTGACTGCCAGCCTGTTTGAATGCGAGTCCACAGTGTTCATAACGGCTACTGGAGGGCTTCACGGTCTACTCTACTACGTCAGATTTCGTCACAATCTTCAGTTCCCATTTAAAAAACGTGACCATCAAATTAGCATTTAAGCGTTCTCCAAATAAACTACGACACATAGCATGTTCTTTCCCCCTTTTCCCCCTTAATATCACGCACAACTTTTATTCCAGACAGTTCTTTATACAACGCTTAGTTTTTGAGATATTGTACAGTCTCAACTTACGTGGTCCACCCTGTATGTATAGGCCAATACAAGGCAACCCAGCTAACGCGTATATCATAGGCATCCTAAAGACATTAGTACCTGCTCATTTACGGCCTTAGTACAACATTACCGTTGAGTTCAAGCTCGGGAATATAGTAGAAATCATTAGCGGCAGTGTTATTTCAATGACCTCAAATATAATGCACGATTAAAACGATCACAGCTTCGAATAACTCCACCTTGCGTTTGGACAGGAAGTGTCAACGAATAGATTCAATACGTGACAGTAATACACCATGGCTCTCAGTAGCTAAGGTGGCTAAATCAAGCATTTCTGGTCGGCTCCTAGGTAGCATGTTCGAAGCCCGAGCAAGTACTTTTTTTTTTTTTTTGCTTAATGCTGTTTACAGTGGATACATCGTATCAACCTGTTCCAACGAGTGATATTTATTTGGTCCTCAAAAGGACCGTTTTTATCCGATGGTACATAGCCAGATTGGACGACGACATGATCAGTACAACAAAAGCAAGGTACTCTGTATATTCAGGGTAGCAAGTGTTCGAAATGTTGACCACATTGGTAAGAAAACTCACACTCATTCAGGCCGCCGAACGTGTCACGTCAAGGCCCTCTGTAACACCAGGTATAACCATTCCTTATCCTTAAGCTGTACCAAATCAAAGAGCATGCGATCGAGCAGGCGGTGGCAAGTGTCCAACGCAAGAAGTTCACACTTTCTATCTTCGCATAGTGTGTAAGCGTCCGTGGCTGAAATGGTAACGCATTGGACTGCGGATTGAAAGATTTGGGGTTCGAAACTTGTTACGGGGAGAGTTTTATAATTTGTTTTCGTTACGTTTTATCGTTTGTGTCGACCGCTTTACCAATGTCTTACGACATAAATGATACAAGAGTCACCGTAATTATTGAGGATGGGGCACTAGTAATATAGCGAGCAGATGCATTTTCAGGTTGGATTCCATGAACGTTACATAGTGTTCGAATGCGGTATTACACGAAACATCTTAATATGTACACCTCAAATAGAGTTGTCTTCTTTTTGTTAGAATTTAATAACAAAATAATACCAAGAAAATTTCTCAGGAATATGTATACTTCGATGCGATCACTGGCTATCAGATTCTCCTTCGATACGTAGTTGTTGTTTCATTTGAGGGGCTAGAACATCGCAGTCATTTAGACACGTGTACTTGGGTGTGTGTGTAGAAGTTCTCTGATAACCTGTGCTATAGCGGTGTCTGTATTAATGTGTGTATTAGCAAATAAGGTGAGGATTGGGAAGGAGGCGGCCGTGGCCTTAAGTTAGAAACCGTCCCAGCATTAGCCTGGAGTAGAAGTGGGAAACTACAGAAAACCACTTCCAGGGTGTCTAAGCTGGGAATCGAACCCACCTCTTCTCAGTTTTGCCCCACGAGGCTTAGTGTACCCGTTTCAATCCCAGAGCAGCATTAAATTTCTTCACAGAGCCGGGAATCGAACCCGGACCTCCGGAGCGACACTTCGATATGTTATGTTAATATCCATGTCAGATTTTTTAACTTTCTGCCATTACAGGTTACCTGCTGATTCGATCGTATTTTCTTTATAAATCAGCAAAATTCAACGTACTCTTCACAGGAATACATCGTACGTTAATAAATGTAGCAATGCGACTTTGTACGTGTGGCTTAATATTACATCCCCACCAAAATAGAGCACAGGCTGCCGTTCAAAAAAGTATGCCTGCGGCTGGATTCGAAGCACCATTCTATCCGTTCTCACCCACCATGTCCAGCCGGAACCTTACCGATTCAGCCACTACTACTACGTGGATAATGCGTGCTGCACGTATACTAGTTACAGTGGCCATCCCACCTAAAACGCTATTATCCATGTAAAAGTCTTCAATCAAGGTTTATGGTGTTAATTTAACTTCCTACTAATACAGATCACGTAGCTTAACTATTAATTCGATCGTATTTCGTGTATGCGAGTTCTTTCAAGGAGCAATAAATTACATGTTAGTAGAATGGACATTAGTATTTGGCGCGGAAATCGTTAGGGTCGCCTTTTCCTTGCTAGACCCATGGCTCAATTACATTGCTGTCACACAGGCAGAGCGCAGAGCAATATCGACCATCGGGAGAAATTTTAATGTTAGTTGGGTTTCATAAAACTAAATAATAATGGTGAACCACTCTGTATATATTATTTTTAAATTTATATTTTATGTCTGATTACCTGTGTTATAGTGGTATCTGTAATAGTGTGAGGTGTGTGTATTTGAAATTCAGGTGAGGAATGGGAAGGAGGCAGTCGTGGCCTTAAGTTAGGCACCATCCCGGCATTTAGCGAACCCATCTCTTCTCACGTCTCAGTTTTAGTTCACGAGACTGGCTGTAGCCCGTTCCAGCCTTCAGACCAGAATTAAAATTTCTAGGCAGAGCCGGGACTTGAACCCGGAACCCCGGGGCGATAGCCAAGAATGCTAGTAACTACACATCGAGGTGGTCACAAAATTATGAATACAGAAACTTACCGGGTTAGGAAAATGCTTTAGGAACTATTCCTATAGCGGTTTCTCATAAAACGACACTGCCGACTTAATTGAGCTCACCTACAGGTCGTATAGGCATGACGTCACTAGAGTATCAACATTGCAGAGACTGTCCTGAAAGTAGTCGGACTGGATTTTTCCCACGCAGACGGACAGAATGCCCGCGGCTTCTCCACCTGGGGTTGGTGGAGGGGGGTGTAAGGAAGGTTGGGAGCCAGCCGCACAGTTGATTCCCAGCTGTAGTGGAGTGTAAATCGCTGGTCTCCATAACCTCTGCAAGTGCACTCGTCACGCTGCGTCATGGTTCGTCTGTTGAAACAGCGCACTACGCCATCAAATTTTGTATTAGGCTCGGCAAAACCGGGAAAGAGACTCACGATATGATCAAGACGGCTTACGGTGATAACGCCATGGACAGATTGAGTGTTTTTGACTGACACAAGCTGTTTCTGGAGGGGATTGATTGATTGATTGATTTTATTTGCACGGCTACACTTAGAGCTTAAGAGCTCCTTTACAGTAGCGCCCTACATAAAATAAGGTTAGGGCTTATACAAATAAAACATTTCACTTGTTGAAGTTGAAGACGACGCACGTTCAGGACGACCTTCGAGCACCAAACGGATGAAAATGTGGCAAGAGTGAAGATTTTTTTTGGACAATGACCGCAGAATAAGGTTTTTACGTGGAGGTCCTTAAACGGCTGAGGAAACGCATCGTCCGTATCCGCCCAGCGATCGCTAACTCCTGGCGGCTCCATCACGACAATGCGCCGCGCCACACAGCCTTCCACGTGCTGGCGTACCTGGCCCAACACAACATCGCAACCCTGCCTTAGCCACCCTACAGTCCCGACATGGCCCCAGCAGACTTTTTCCTCTTCCCCCATCCCAAAACCACCCTAAAAGGACATCGTCACGGCTCCGTGGAAGCGTTGCAACCGACCGTGACGAGGGAGCTCGACAGCATTCCAGTTGCCGCCTTCCAGAAAGCGTACGAGGGTAGGAAATCCCGCTGACAGCGGTGTGTGAATGCAGAAGGGTCCTACTTTGAAGAATATTGAGCGTATGTATCATTTTGTCAATATTTTTTTTAATTGACTCAGTCTTACTACTTTCAGGAAAAACTCTGTACTCTGAGAACGAGCGGTGATCATACTGCAGGTCACTTTGATTCATTAGTTTTTGATTATTATACAGGTTGATTTTCGTGTTAGTTGTATCACTTAAAATAGTAACAATATATAAAATAACTAGCCTATGTGCAATATTTGGTGGTCAAATAAAACTTAGCTGAGATACAGTTTAACTTCTTGATTGTCAAGTGTTTATACGAACAGTGTTATCTCACGGAGGATCTCCCTATAAACCATACATCAGTCCGGTTCCCTTGCGTTAAGCACACATTTCTCCAAGGGCAACAACCGACAAAAGTCCACGTATTTAATAAACAATTCGTTCTTGGCAATTCACCTAATACCTTCAGTCCGGCATACTGAGCAAGTTAAACTAATTGATAATCAGCAATAACATCATGATTTATTTACTTACCGGTACAGATTTTCCAATTTTTGAGGACTTATAGATATGTCCTTGGCACTAATATTTAGGAACATTTAAAGTCGTATATTTCTCCATGTCCAGGTACAATTAATTACTCATCCAGAAGCATTTTCATAAAATAATATTTAAAAATTCAATTATATGAACGAACGTGTGTGCCTCCAGGACACAAACTCTTATTTAACGAAGGGAGTGAGTTTTAGTACTAATTAACAACATCGCATTTTACGAGGTCCTCGCAAGATTTATTCGGTGTAGCATCATATTCTATCAGGAGATCGCTTAGATATATTTTCAAAAAATAGCTCGCGTGGATCGACTTACAAACTTGTATCTTCCATCAGCTGATAGCTTACATACCGGGTGAGTTAGCCGAGGTCGTTACGGCATGACTGCTGGCAGTCGCTCACATCCGGGAGGCGAGGAGGTTCGAATCCCCCCGCCGGCAACCTTGACGATGGTTTTCTGTGGTTTCCCATCTTCCTTCCAGGCAAATGCCGGGGTTGGTCCCTAACTATAGGCCACAGCCGCTACCTTCCAACTCCTTGTCCTTGTACATTCCCACTCTCCTCCCCAACGGTACTTGTAGCTCACCCATTGGGTGTCCGTCTCGAAGCAGCTACAAAAACTGGCGAGCCGAACATGTCCTCGGACACTCCCGGCACTAAAAGCCATACGCTAAAAAAAGCCTAAAAAACGAACAAAAATCTAGATCACTTGCATATTAATTCTAAACACATGGGCTGACAAGACGTCCGGGAAAAAAGTTTCGAGAAAGTCACCACCAGAATGGGCTCTATCCGATATAATGTGTAGCAGCCCAATGTATACTCCACCAGCGCAGCAACAAACCAGCTTAAAACCACGCCTTGTTATAGTCGTTCTCAGGAGGCTCAGTGCACCTCGTCCTAAGTGCCATAACCCACTGGCGCGACTGTCGCTCTTAGTTGTGCATGTTCATTTATTAGCATTACTTTTAGGGTGATTCTTATTAACGTTTAAAACTCTCTGTAGCGACGTAGATGGCATTGAGACAAGTAATTTGATAAGGACACTTAGGGTCGCAAGTGTCCGGAAATACCTTAAAAGTGAACCACAACTGTTAAACATATGACGACATCAGGTGATGGCTCAGCTCGAGCGGTCAGGCCCGTGGACTCTTACGCCCACCCACGCATCCAAACCAAACGTTGAATATCATATCACTCTGGCCCCGTGTCTGCGTGTGCGACTTGGGCGCGTGGGGTTCGAGGTGTGAATCCGGGGCCTATTCATCATCTTTTATTGTTCTCTCTCTTCTCCTTTCAAGTGGAAGCAGATTGTTAGTTGACATTAAGGACGCTTTGTATTACGAATGTGATCGCAAGCGTTTGGGAATTTTACACTGGATTCGGTAGGATGGGGCAAAATTAGTCATTCGACAAGAACTGCTGTACTAGATAACAACGGTTTGAGAGTTCTCAACCACACAGTTCAATACAATACCGTACGTCAAACGCGAATTGAAAATGAACCGCTATACATCCCATGAGCTTGCAGACATGCACCTTTGTTACGTTGCTGCAAATTCGAACGCACTTGCTGCAAGGCGGCTGTACCAACAACGATTTCCCCAGCGCGTTCTGCCTTCTCACGTGACCTTCGCAAACGTGGACCGACGAATTAGTGAAACGGGAGCTCTGCGCATAAGTGAGCAATGCATCCTAAGTGACTTTTGTTGCTCACTGTAGCATGTTTTGTAACTGAGTTGTTGTCTAAAGCCCCATCAGTTTACCGCATTCTTGATTTCTGATACGGTCACCGTACGTATGGGTTTTTACTATTGAATTCCTCCTTTCAGGGTAACGGCCGTACAGGCAATGTTGGGCCTCATTCGAGAGTAAGGAACAAACTGGAGGAAAATTTAATGGCGCATGTTCAGCAGCATCCCGAAACAAGTACACGCCGAGCCGCGGACCAACTTGGTGTTTCCCAGTCAACGGTATGGCGTATGTGGAATCAAAGCGGGCTCAAAGCCTATCACAAAATGAAGGTTCAAAAATTAAACGAAAGGGACTATGCGTCTCGAATGAAATTTTGTGAATGGTACCGTCAACAAACCCAACAGAATCCCAATTTTTCTCCACTTGTAATGTTTTCCGACGAAGCTAAATTTAATCAGGATGGGATATTTAATTTAAAAAATAACATTTATTGGTCCAATGCTAATCCACATCAAATGTGTGAGCAGGGTCGACGAGAAACATTTAGCGTGAATGTATGGACAGGTATTTTGGGCGACCGACTAATAGGGCCTTACATTTTACTCAACCGTCTATGCTTTGGAGATGCGATGCTTGCATTCAAGCAAACAGTGCAAATTTCGAACACCTTTTGTAGACATTAACCATTTCTTTTTCGTTGAAGAATAAAGAAAAGTATGTTCTTTTGATATTGTTTTCTTTGCAGAACATCTGTGTTATCTGACTGAGTACAGGTATTCTTTTGTGTTACTAAATGCATGAAAATTTTCTTGTGTTTCTGTTTCTTCGAAAGCAACAAATGCCATTGACGAAAAAATTCAGAATTTTAAGATAAAGGAGAATGAAAGTGTACTGAGAGGACTGTACTGTGCTCAAATGTTTAAAATAACGGCTTGTTTGTTTTCTGTTTTTCCCCTTTTGTTCCTTTTTGGTGTGGCTCGTCTCCGTTAGCAGCTTTAGTACGATGAAAATAACTTCCCGCGTTACGAAATGCACAGTACATGTTATTCAAGTTTTATTTTCACCAACACAACAGGAAAATCCTTTTCTTCCGATGAAAAAAGAAGTAAATGAACAGCAAATAAAGGACCAGAAATTTCGTATTTCTTGTTTTTTTCTTCACAAAAACACTATACGCGAAAATAAAACGTACGTGATGTAACTTAGCGTGAATCTACAGAATGAAGCTGTCCAGTTCGTAATTCATAGTATTTATTTAAAAAATAGTTAGCTTTCTAATGAAATCTACCTAAAACAACTAATGTGTTATTTTGCTGTTTCTCTGTAACATAACAGTGTTAGACTGCGCACGATTACAATTCCGTTTTATGGCACAAAACGCACGTTTTCCTTGTTTAATTTTCCTCTTGTCTCTTCAAATTTAACAATGATATAAGATGACGGAAAAACGTCGTAACTGCTGAACATTGCGTACATCTGATTAACAGCACGGTGGCAAAAGTGAGGATACGTGATTTAATTAGGCAAAATAAGGACAACACGTGTTTTCCTTTTTCTGCCCACAGCCGTTTGTGGGTTGTAATGTTTAACAGCAAGAAAGTTCGGTGATACATACGCAAAGAAAAAAGCGTTGCTTCCGCTTGAAAGGCGAAGAGAGAGAGAAAAAAAAAGTTGATGGATAGGGCCCGTAATCGAACCTCGAACCCCACGCGTCTAAGTCGCACACGCAGACACGGAGCCAGAGTGATATGACATTCAATGTTTGCTTTGGATGCTTCGGTGTGCGTAAGAGTGCACGGGCCTGACCGCTCGAACTGAGCCGTCACCTGATGACGTTATATGTTTAACAGTTGTGGTTCACTTTTAAGGTATTTCTGGACACTTGCGACCCTAAGTGTCCGATATCAAATTATTCGTCTCAATGCCATCTACGTCGCTACCGAGAGTTTTAAACGTTAATAAGAATCACCCTGTATAAGCAAAACCCACTAACGTGGCGCGACTGCCTCGTCGGGCGCGGCCAATTCTTGAAGAGCTTTTCAAAGGAGACTGACCTGCCTCGCGCGGGGAGAAAAGTAACGTAATCCATGCAAACAAAACTCACTGACGCGGCCAGTCGCGCGCGCGGAAACAGAAGTTACATTAATAGTAGTCAGGCGCGGATTCAAGGGGGGGGGGTTACGAGGGTCATGACCCCCCCAACGGAGACCAATTTTTTTTTGCAAGCCCAAAAAACGAAAACAACATAATTTTTCCGACATCCAAACTGCAAGCTTGGTAGGCAATTTAAGCTGTGACTTTCTCCCTTTGTCGGTACCAACTCGACTTGCCGAAACTGTAACGTACCTATATACTTTTCTCGAAGCTCGATGTAAAAGTCGCAAAACACGCCGTTGCAATTTGTACGAAGATTTTTGGTGCGCTAAACGCATCAAATTTCTATCCACGTAGCTTCCAAAAAAATTGGTCTTGTTTGGTACGTTTGGTTATTTTGTGATTGCGTTTTTAGTGATACCATTTTTCTTAACAATTTCGATTCTCTAACCCCCTCCAAAGCCAAACTCTAGATCCGCGCCTGATAGTAGTTATTAGCAGATTTCGATATGTCCGAGCAGTTTGATACAGAGTTGTTCATTTTGGAAACAGGAACCTGCACTTTGGAACAGCAAGGTAAAGGAGTACAGTGATAGAAATGTGAGAAAGGCTAATTGGGAAGAAATAGTACAGAAATTTTGAGGAGAGGAATATTGCATTTCGAAGAAAAAAGACACTTGGTAAGTAGTTACAAACAATTGTGCCCAGATGTCCGGCCCTTAAAATAACAATTACCATCATCATCAACCTCCGTTTTGATATATAATTATGACCCTTGTCGCGTCTCGTCGTTTGTAATGATCGCGTGTATATCAATTACGCGCGTCAAGCCACTAGCGACTAGTCGCGCCAGAGATTAGGGCCCTAACTCTGATACCAAAATTAAAATCCTCCAAGGCAGAGCTGGAAATCAGACTCTTGACAGTCTGTGCCGAAAATTACTATACTTACCATTACAGTGGTCAATACGTTCTTGTTAGCAGATTACTGTATTATGTAAACAGAGCCATCTAAATAACAGCTGTAGGTCGACGTGGTTAGAGCGGCCTTGAAGCTTCGTCACAGTAAACACAGATTTTCTATAATCATATCACATGATCTGTTGTCAACAGCGATTGAACAAGGTGGCCAGCTAAGGTGGGACTCACCAATATTTCCTGAACGGTTTAAGGTATCAAAATGAGGTTTTTGTTAGAAATATGTAACCCAACAACTGATCTAAGGTTTAAATTAAGCGACAAGAAGCACAACGCCCTTGGTGGCGGTTTTAGTTACTAGAATGTTCTTGCATGTATGTGACCCAATTAGTTAATTCGTATTAAACATGTATCCTGCATATACGCCCAGTCGTCATTCTCCTGCCATTTACTCCAACAGGTTATGGGCCCAGGATCATTGACAAGTGTATAATTTTCTCACTAGTGTGATTCTATTTGAATGGATAAAACTGTGATCGCGTGCAATAAGTGTGTGCATCATGGCGGAATCCAGCACCGGTTTTATAACTACGAGAAACTGAAGGAGAGAGAAAACTACATTGACTGGCGTTTCCAGATGAAGAATTATCTTATGCACGATGATCTTTGGAAGTGCATATCTGGTTATGCAGAAGATGATAAAACGGGCACAGAGGTACGGCGCGACAAACGTGCCTTGTGCAAGATTAACCTTATGGTAGAAAAGAGTGTTTTCCGTACGTCATGGAAACAATAACGGCATGGAATTCGCTCGAGATGTCATATGAAGATAAAGGTGCCAACAGGCACACAAAAATTCTTCGCCAACTGTGTTCCACCAAGCTTGAACAATTCAAAACTATGGAGGAATATGGCACCACAGTTTTGGGGCTCTCCCAGCGGCTAGCAGCAGTTAAAAAAAAAACACTTGATGATGAATTTCTAGCTGTCTTGCACTTGCAGGGACTACCTGATGACTTTGAACATATTATGATTATGGCATTAGAAAATTTAGTCGCAGAGTTGACTCGTGACATTGTGAAATGAAAACTGCTGCAGGAAGACAAACGCAGCTCCAGCAAAGAAACAGCACTCGACACTAAGAGGAGTGGATTCAAGACTAATAAACCCAAGAAACCGTTCTGTTGGAACTGCCGCAAAACTGGCCACTGGAAACAAAATTGCAAACACCAAAACAAGACAGCAGCACATCGAGCAGATGCCAAGCCACTAGAGAAGAAAGAAGAAAAGAAGGGTAGGGCTCTGCTCACAGCACTTGGAGTTGATACCCACTCAGCAGACAGCTGGTACATGGACTCCGCAGCCTCCAAACACATGATTGGTGAGTCGATTGGATGTCAAAGTTTGATGATAAAAGGGAGGTTGGATATGAAGTCACCGTAGCAAATGATTGTAAACTGTACAGTGGCGGCATAGATGATGTTCCAGTACAAGCAAATGTTTTTTACAGAGGTGAGCGATGTTATATATGTACCTAACCTTACAGCAAACTCGCTCTCTGTGAACAGTATTGTTAAAATGGTCATGTTATTGCTTTTTATGAAGAAGGTTGTAAAGTGTTTCAAGACATTGCCTGTCAAGTTACACGTGATGTGCAATTATTGATTTAAGAGTCAAATGGACTTCATGTCTTAAATAACTCAGGTTCCGTAAGTGCGAATGCATCAGCAGTGTCTTGTTTAAGTGATGCTAAAAATGTTTGTTCAAAAAGTTCTAATTCTAGAGAATTGTGGCACAAAAGGTTAGGCCATCTCAATCACGTGGGGATGAACTTGTTAAAAAATGGTTTGGCTAATGGTATTGATTTTTCGGGTGAAAAGCAGCTCTGTGTTCCATGTATAGAAGGGAAACAAGCTCGACAGCTCTTCAAGACCACCAAGCATCGTGCCAAGAACCGACTGAACCTGCTGCACAGTGACCTGTGTGGGCCGATGCCTGAGGAATCCTGGGGAGGAGCCAGATATTTTCTCACCTTCATCGGTGTTCTTACGAGGAAGGTTTTTGTCTTTTTTTTTTCTAAAAAGGAAAAGTGAGCCAAGAGAAATATTTGAACAATTTGCTAATTCTGTTGAAATTGAGTGTGAAAGGAAAATCAAGGTTATACGCTCTGACAATGGTGGGGAGTATTGTAATAAAGCTATGGATGAGTTTTTCAAACAGCGTGGCATCAAGCATCAGCTAACAGAAAGGTACACACCAGAGCAAAATGGAACTGCAGAAACGCATGAACAAGACTCTGAATGAGAGAGCACACACCACAATGCAAGGTGCAGCCTGTGACAAAAGGATGTGGGCAGAAGCTGTCAATACAGCTGCATATCTTGTCAACAGGTCTCCTGCTCGGAAAACACCAAATTCAACACCAGAAGAATTGTTGACTGGAGAGAAAGTAGACCTGACGCACTTTAAAGTGTTTGGTTTTTATGCCTACGTACATGTTCCAGATCAGCTGAGAAGAAAACTTGAACCCAAGACTGAGAGAATGGTATTGGTTGGGTACTCGGATGAGAAAAAGGCGTAATGGCTCCTGCATCCAGTAACCCATAATTAATCACAGCGCGAGATGTGATTTTAGATAATATGTCTTTCCCTGCTCTAACAGATCCTCCAGTGGTACCAGGGAATACAATAATACCCCTAACCAATAATATCCCTAACCACCGAAGTCAGTAAACCACTATTGACTGCATGTGATCGGAATGTTCAATCCAGCTGCACAGCATGATGAAAAAGTGGAAGTTGAGCCTGATCATCAAGATAATTCATCACAGCACAATGAGGAAGTGCGTCGCTACCCCCAGCGAGAAAGAAGACCAAGACAATATCCTGATTACATTCTGCATTACACTCATTGTTCTGATCCAAATGAACCATGTACAGTAAGTGAAACCTTATCATCACCTTACTCTATGGAATGGCATAAAGCCATGAAGTGCGAAATGGATTCCATGATAGGGCCTGGGTTTTAGTACCTAAGCCAGAAGGTAAAAACATTGTACAGAATAAGTGGGTGTTTAAAGCAAAGCGTAATACAAATGGTGATGTTGTAAAATATAAAGCAAGGTTGGTTACAAAGGGCTTTACACAGCAATTTGGCATTGACTTTGTTCAGACATTCTCACCAGTCGTGCGGCATGGCACACTAAAAATGTTGTTTGCTTTAGCGGTTGAATTAAATTTACAGATTGATCATCTAACATTGAGACTGCTTTCCTCAATGAAGAGTTACAGGAGGAAATATTTATGTGTCAGCCAGGGGGCTTCCAGGTGAAGGGAAAGGAAGACCAGGTTTGTTTGCTCAAGAGGGCCATTTTTGGACTAAAGCAGGCTGCACACGTATGGCACAGAAAGGCTCATACAGTTCTGTCTCCTTTGTGCTATACCAACACTCATAATGAGGCATGTGTTTATAGAAAGAGTATCGGCAATACTGTAATTCTTGTTGCTCTGTATGCTGATGATTTCTTTGTGTTCCACAATAATCCACAGGAAGTGTGCAAACTAAAGGATGTCTTGAAACAAAATTTCATGATGAAAGATCTTAGACCTGCTGCCCAGGTTCTTGGTATAAAAATAGAAAGGGACACAGCTAACAATATCCAAAAAATTCTCAGACACAGTTCATAAAGAATCTGCTCAGTAAGTTTGAGATGACTGATGGTAATCCCCTCGGTACTCCTATGGATGTAAATATGAAATTTTCTAAAGCCAAAAATGAGGATGATATACCTTATCAGCAGCTGATAGGTTCACTTATGTACTTGAGTGTGTGTACTAGACCAGATATTGGTTATGCATTGTCATATTTAAGTCAGTTTAATGCTTGTCACAGTGAGGAGGATTGGCTTGTAGCCAAAAGGGAACTTCGGTATCTTAAAGGTACGATAAACCAAGGGCTCATTTTTAAGAGCACTGGTTTAGATTTGGTGGAGTTTGCAGATGCCAGTTTTTCCACGGATAGTGATAGTAAGTTATATACTGGTTATCTTTTTAAGCTTGCTAATGCTGCCATATCATGGGAAGCTCGTAAGCAGAGCTCAGTTGCTACCTCATCGACAGAGGCTAAGTATATAGCTTTGTCAGAGGCTGCGAAGGAAGCAGTTTATCTTAAGAATCTGATGTTTGATTTGATTGGTTCTAATCAAGGTCCAATTTGTTAAAGGTGAATGTGATTTGCAGTGTGTGTTGATGGATTGTAATCAAGAAATTGATTTGTATAATGACAGTCAAGGTGCACAGAAAATTGCCAAAAATCCTGTTTTTCATAGGCGCACTAAACATATCAACACCAAACATCATTTCATTAGGGAAAAGGTTCATGAGATCATATCATTGCAGTATTTGTTCACACAAGAAATGATTGCAGATATTCTCACCAAACCTTGGCCTAAACTAAACATGTGTTTTGTACCCAAGGAATGGTATTGAATTGTTAATTAGTACTTTAAGTATACATTGTATCCAAATATGTTTTCAGAAATTGTATTATGTTTGTGTAGGGTACTCTATGATTGAAGTCTGGGTGACAAATTTCTATTACATTCTAGATCAGCTATTGATTTAAGTGGGTGTGTTAGAAATATGTAACCCAACAACTGATCTATGGTTTAAATTAAGCGCCAAGACGCGCAACGCCCTTGGTGGCGGTTTTAGTTACTAGAATGTTCTTGCCTGTATGTGACGCCTGTATGTGACCCAATAAGTTAGTTATTAAACAAATGTATCCTGCATATTCGCCCAGTCGTCATTCTACTCCAACAGTTTTCACTCAATGGCAGAATATAGGTGAAGAGTAATTTGCAAATAATACTCATAACACTTGCATGTACAATGAAATTGAACCAAATATGATTTTCAAAATGAAAACATACATTTTTTCAGTTGCATTTGAAAGTGTTTTGATACAGCATTTGCAATTAAATGTGTTGCAACCACCCACCCTTTCGCTGAAGTGCTACCCTTAGGCCCTACATTGTATTCCATACTCGTAGCCCCGTCAAGCTTAGCGCAGCGCTACTAGGAATCTGTCTCAGCACGAAGATGCACTGCAAGTGGTGTCTACGAATAAAAGTAAATGTCTGACGCCCTACAAACTCCCGTCACATTAACACATTACCCGGTGATTTTCTTTCTTTCTTTCTTTCTTTCTTTCTTTCTTTCTAAAGTACTTTCAAATGCAGTTGAAGAAGACTATGTTTCCGTTTAAAATCACGACAGGTTCGACGTATTCGTACATACAAGTGCTACGAGTAATAAGTGTCCATGTTGGCTGAACCACTCAGTAAGATAATCATTTACGTGTCCGAAACTACTCCAGAAAACCGGAATTTGACACGTTAAAAATCCATGTTTCTTAGTATTCAAACTTGTATATGTAGATAGATATACTAAGGCCGCAAAAGTGAAGGTTATGAGCCCATTTATTCCAGTTAGTAAGCACTGATAAAGTATGTTTGAATTTCGTTAACACTAGTTTACTGCAAGACGCTTTATATGTTTTGTTTACAAAGAATTTAGATCCATTCGTTTGTCTTTATTATGGTCAGAGTTCACAGTTAGTCACTGAATAAAAGGCTGTTTCACACACTTCTGCATTTCATTTACATAAATTACTCTACACTGACCTTAGGCAAACATGTAAAAGACATTCGTATTCAGCCAGGATACAAAATCACACCATATTAACCAAGTAAGAAAATGTTTCCAGTGGCGCACCATTTATAAACCAACTATCATTAGGCTCACTAAGGGTTCTACACACTTGGTAACTAAATAAGGGGGTATACTATTATAATACAAGGTAGTTAACTGAGAAGGTTATTTCCAGAACATATTAAATTCAGTTTTAAAAAGAGGAAAATAACCACACTAATTTATTTTTCTGATATTCCCTCTACGAAGAAAGTTGTTTTGCAGATTATATCGTAATTATAAAAGCATCTTACAATATTGTATGTTAGGAAAGTAACCGACATTTCATAAGCCAATTTTCATGACTTCCGTAGAGTTTGCAAATATTTTCTCATCAAAATTCGATAATATCACTAAACAAAATTAGAAGCTATCCTTACCTCCAAACGATAAAACGTGGATTTAGTACCTATTGGAACGCACCTTCTCAATCACTGGACGTGATTTTGATCTTGGTGACTCAGTACGAAACTCAACTCACCTCAAAGCTAAGCATTTTGATTAAAAAGAGGCTAAAATGTCGACAACACAACTCTCGTATTGCGACATTTAATCAGGTGACCGTGTCGACATCGTACTGTGTACCTAGGTATAACTACTAAGGCAAATACTGTAGATTTCCAACTGAAATCGAAGAGCAGAGCTACTCTTAAACGCCATGACTCACTCATTTCGCATCATTTCTACAGTAAGTTTAAGTTATTGTTAATTCATTTGGGAGGATATCTTGGCCATCAGACCCGTGTTGTTGGGTGTGTGTTGAACTTGTCTGATAACCTGTGTTGCAGTGATGACTGTAGTAGTGTGTATAACTGTATCAGGGACAAGGATGGGGTAGGTACTTGAAGTAAGGTAGGCCTACTATCCCGGCATTGACCTGGAGGGATAAACCACACTCTGATAGCCGCTATCAGCGCCGGGATTCGAACCTACGATCTCCGCACTTGCTGCAGCTAAAACTCGCGACGTGGTGCACGATTTACCGAGCACGGCTACGCCGCGGGATAGTAAGTTGAAAGTGAGCTGGCTGTACACCTTATTCCATTAGGCAACTATTATATAACGATAGAAAGAAAGAAGCTGCGGTATTCAAACATGAGGAAGAACACGAAATAGGTAAGCGATTAAAACTATACTAGAGAAACTTATATTACTAGACACTAGACAGCCGAATAACCTATCGCCCAACTGACAACGTTTGAATGTAGATCATATCAATAATGTGTTAATACAGGATGCATTTATTCAAGTACTGCATTCTTGTATATGCGCCCGCTGTATTATGCAAGTAGGTTGATAGGTATTTTACATTCATCAATTGAATCCAACAGCAGGATCTGGATCAAACAACGAGATCCGAACTACGAACATCTAGGCACATTCAAAAGTTGTATTCCTATGAAACATATGACAATCAAGAGTTCTTTTCTTCTACAAATTTTACTTTCTAATTATAACCTATGAGTTGTCTTAATCGGGTTACTACTTCCGCCGTGACATGATACTTTTAAATAAGAATGTGTGTACTATTGATCAACAATCAATGGCTAGCATTCTTGGCTGTCACCACGCAGGCCGGGGTTCGACTCCCGCCTCTGACAAGGAATTTAAGTCTGTTCTGAGGGCTGGAACGAGATACATCTAGCCTCGTGAGGAAAAACTGAGAAGAGGCGGCGTCGATTCCTACCTCATCCATCCTGGAAGTGGTTTTCTGTGGTTTTCCACTTCTAATCCAGGCAAATGCCGGGATAGTGCCCTTAAGGCCACGACCGCTTCCTACCCAAATCCTACCTGAATTACAAATACACAAACTAGTACAGACATCTCAGTGACACTGGTTACCAGATATACACTACTGACACCCAAGTACACGGGGCTATATGACCATGTGGTCGCAAAGCCCCTAAAAGAATCAACATCAACAATCAATATGGAAATCAGTCCCAACTACTGTACGATGTATAGTGAACCTAGATGAAAAATTGCAACATATACAATTCGGTGCTTAATTTATAAATGGCAATTCAGAGGAATTTCCCGGCGAGAAGCAATGCTCAAGTTTGGCCAAACAATGCATTGTATGGCTTTCAAAACATTTCAGCCACCATGAAATGATCATGAGTCAGGGAATACCAATCACAGGAGCACAGATCATGATTCTGAATATTGCACATGCATTTGATTCACGTTCGCTCTGGTTCACAGCCAGTGGCGTAGCTAGACCTGAAGGGGCCCCGGGCCAAGAAGTTGAAATGGAGCCCCCTCACTATCGTTTGAAAACCTGACCTAACTGCAGGCCTTTAATATTAATAATGTTTGAAGATAAGAACTTATCAAAGTGACTTTATACACTTTTGGAATTCCTCCCCCCTTGCCACCTCCCTTTTTCTAGAAATACCGTATTTAATGTATACTTTGGCTGTTGGCTCCATAAAATGTCCTAAATAATTATGATAAATAATAGCTATAGCTTTTCAATTTGTGAAATTGTGCTATCGTAATAAGAAAACTATGTCTACACAAATATCAATTAAAAAGAGAAGAAAAGTGCATGTAAATATATATTATATTTAATATTGACCATAATGAAGCTAGAGTAGAAAACAAAAGGGAACAGATAGGATTGTCTATGAAGTACTAGGCTTTAAAAATCAAATACACGCCAGGTCGAAAGCTCAAAATGTATTATACAAATAACTTGAAATAAAATAAATCTAAATTTTTTACTCATTGTTTACAAAAAACTGTTGAGTTATTATTATTATTAAACAAACTATTTAAAACAAATTTAGACAAAACTTTTTTTCCTACTCTTTGCATCTGCAAACATGTTAATTACATGTGAGAAGTTAAGTTTTCGAGTTTTTTCAATCGTTCTTGGTTCATTGTGCTTCTTGATAATTTTCAGCTTGGAAAAAGATCTTTCTGCTTTAGTCACTGTGATAGGTACAGACAAGAACATAAAACAAGCAGTACGCACGTCAGGATAGGTTGCAACCAGAATGTGATTTTCAATGTAGAGGAGGTCTATCAGTTGCTTAACAGTCGACATTTTCTTAATTTTAGAGTAAAAAGATGCACGCACGCTGGAAATTTGTGCAGGAAATGTTGGCGACACATCATTAGAAAAAGTCTTGGCGAAACCTTTTGCCTCTTTTATCAGTTCGTCATCTGAAGCATTGTTCAAGAAGTAGGGCCGATTAACTGACTTCATGCCTTCAAATCCGCTGTTTAACTGAGCCATTATTGTATCAATCACGGGGTAAAACACATAAACCCGAAATCTAGTTTCAGGATTGAGAAATCGATGGTCTACACTCAGTTCATCAAAATGCTTTTTAACTTGCCTTAGTCTTTTCTCAGAAAACTCACAAGGTATTCCGCACTTGGAGCCCATAGTTGAAGCTTCTTTTACAAGGTCCTCAAATGAAATTCTTAGTTTTGTAACACCCAAGAGAGGATCACCTAATACAGGCTGTTCCAAATCCACGAGTTTGAGTATGCGTACACGCGAGTACTCATCAGTGATGCTCGGAGCACGGTAGGAGAGGGACTGGTGGTGATAGCCAACACGTCACTGAGCGAAGGTCATAGTATAAGTCCATGCGCTTCCTGCCCAATCTTGATCTATCCACCGCTTAGTAACAGCCGCCCCTACAGCAGAGCTGTATTGCATATTGCAGGGTTACTGAGACAAGGCGGCGAGTACTCAGCTGCTCACGGGAGAGCTGCTCGGCTGGAACAGCCTGACCTAATAGATCAAAAGCTGAAACAATATCCATATTTTCAGTTTGGAGACATTTAGATACGATGTTCAGTTGCTGCAAAATCTTTGTTTGTACAACTAACAGAAGACCAAAATCAAAACTTTCAATTTTCTTTTTCAATCCTATTGCATCATTCCTTTCTTTTGCCTTATTACTTGTCAAAATAAGTTTGGATAGCTCTCTTAATACATCGCCAAACCTCTCCTTTAAAGAAATAACTGCTTCGTACCTTTCCGACCATTTTGTTGGGTTGAGTGTTTTTAACGTTATATTTGCATTTTCAGATGCATCTCGCATCCCCAGCCAGTGTTTGATACTGTGTCCAAAAAGGTTGTAGACATTTTGTACGTCCTCAAAAAACTGTGATATTTCACGATTGGCTTCTACAGCGTCTTTCAACGCTAGATTTAAATTGTTACTTGCACAATGTACAAAATATGCATATGGCGCAACTTCTTGAATCTTTTTCTGCACTCCATTGTATACTCCATACATTACGCTTGCTCCGTCATAACCTTGGCCACGACATTTTTTCAATTACCTTTAATAGATTCCACTATTTTACTTGCCAAACCAAATCCACTTTGATCTTCAACTTTTGTAAAAGAAGTAAACGTCTCGCAAATCTTTATTTCTTAGGGTTTATTCTTTTCATCATTTACCACTTTGACGTACCACCTGAAAACTTTACTTAACTGATCAACCTTACTTATATCCTGAGTTGTATCCATAATAACAGAGAAAAAAGTAGAGCTCTGTATTTCATACTTGATTTCTTTCAGTACTTCATTTGCCATAAAAGAGGCCGATAACCTAGACGTTAGGTCCCTTAAAACCACAATTATCATCATCATTATTTGCCACAAAAGAAATAACATAATTTTGGATGCTAGGGCTTAAATAGTTTAGGCCTACACTTCCTGCTGGCTTTTGCAAAAGGGATATTACTGCAGGGTCATAGTCAGACAGAAGTTCTAATATAGACAAGAAATTTCCTTTAATTGGATCTTCCATTTTACCACTTCGTCCACGGAAAGCAAGGTTACAGGTGGCCAAAGTTAATGAAACATAACTATTCTTTCTAGAACGTTCCTCCAGTAATATTGCTCTTCCTTTAACTGTTTTCCTAAAGCATCACTCATTGTTTCATCATTCCTCTATTTCTCAAATATAACACAAGAAAATATGTGGTCATCCAATTGTTCATGTGTTTTAATTCTATCATAAAGATGTTTCCAGTCGTTTAGTCCCGTACTACCGAAAGTGTTCTCTGAATGTTGAGGTAACAGCCAACATGGTTGACAGTAGACACGGTCTAACTTTTGCGAATAGCAAATCCTATGTCTGTTACATTTCATCCCAGAACCTGATATACAACTGTAGTAATTAGTTCAACCCCTGGCAGTGTACAGCCCATGAAGGGCCCAGGCCAACCAAGCGACCGCTGCCCAGCCATTTGGCCTACAGATATGGGGCTGACGCGTGATCAGTACATCGGGTCCCCTCGGCCGTTAATCTTGGTTTTCGTGATCGGGGCGCTGCCTCACTGTCAGACAGCTACACAATTGTCCTCACGAGGCTGAGTGCACCCCTTTCCAACCCTCACGTCAGTTTTAAAATCCCTGACGGAGCCGGGAATCGAACTCGGGGCCTCCGGGTGAGAGGCAGGCGCGCTACCCCAACACCACGGGGCCGGCTAGTAGTAATTAGTTGAAAATGATATTTTACTTTCTCGTCCATCAGGCTGTCTTGGAAAGGGACCACGAGGTTGACAAGGTCCTGATGCTATGATTAACCTTTTCATTTCTGGATTATTGACGGGACTGGGAAATTCAATTTTTCTTGCAAAACAAAATTTTCAGCGTGTCCAGTTTCAGTAAAGCTTACTGCGTCCTTGTTATTATCGACTGACTGATCAAGACATGAAAGGCCACAATGAGTGGTCGGAACATCGATTTTATGTACTACAGAATGTTGATGATGAGTGTCAACATCTGAAAAAAATACATAGTGAATAATATTGAGCAATAAAATTTAGTGTAGTGGTTTATAGTTGTTTTATTAGTAGAAATAGATTCAACTAAATGTTGAACTAAGCCAACTAACTGATTATTGGTTGGTTAACGGGACAAATAGACTGTGTCAATAATGATAGTCGTCCGTTGATACGATGCATACTGTATAGTCCCGATACAGTGTGATTTTTAATGTTAAGTGAAAAAACAAACAAATGTGCTCAGTCCAAGTGAAGTGAATCAACCGTCGCAATTCGTAAACCGCTTCATTGTAGTTGTTTTTTATCACACATTCTATGCTTTTTATAATATTAACGTAATATATTAGTTTGTTATAACATATTACGTCCTGACCAAATTGTTAATGGAAATCTTAATAACAATAATTTTACTTTGCTTAACAACTATAACACTTTTACAGTATAGTTAACTTTGGTTTCTCCTCACCTTCATTATTTTCATTTTTTTGGTTTTGATCTTGTTTCTGCACCGAAACGTACTCTAAAACCTGATTGAGTTTGAGGATGCAACCAAGCAAATAACGATTTAGTACAAGCACGAACAGTCTCCTCTTTCTTTCTTTCTTTTATCCTTTCATTTTTTAGCTCCACTTTCATAAGTACGTTTCATAGCGTCGTTAAAAAAATAGCACAATGCAAGCCACAACTTAAGTTCAGCCACTTAACCGGGAACCGCTGTGGCGACGTACCAACTACACTACTGCTACTACTCTGCTACTGTGCTTTGCTGTGGTGTGATGTCGCAGTGGAGGGGGAAGGGGTGGAACGATGAGTCAAGGTCATGCGCTGAATGGGGAACAATGGATTGTCTGTCAGGCGCCTGGATCGGGCGCCCGGCTATTAAAACATACTCATAGAATACCACACAAATGGATGGATATATCTTACATACAGATTGCACTGAACGTGACTAGTTTCTAAACACAAGTTTAGACGCGTAGTTCCGTACAATTGGGGCCCCTGAACTAAATTGAATTCTCAAATATGTTTTCTAGTATTACTTTTATTTATTTATTATTATTATTTATTTATATTTTTTCTTTTAGAATTGGGGGCCCCCTAACCTCGGGGGCCACGGGGCGGTGCCCCGTTTGCCCAATTGTAGCTACGCCCCTGTGCACAGCTATCGACCAAATCTGTTGGTGATTCATTGACGTGCTGGTAGCATAATGGTAATTTACCCCACGTACATGGATGTGTATATGATTTGTCCGATAACCTGTGTTGAGATTTCTGTAGTAGTGTATAGACAAAATCAGGGAGCATAATAGAGAGAGAGGATTCATTTTAAACATTACACAATGCAAGCGAGAGTTTCAAAGTGAAATGCCATGTCCCGTGGTCCGGATTCCACGTAAAACGGAGGTCTCGTGGCTCATAATCTCGAGACTAACGGTCACGTAAAACTACAATCTTGTTTCGTGAACATTATTCTTGAATTACATGAAGTAACTTCTCAACCACCACCCTAGGTTCCTGTCAATCTGAACAAGAATCCAAGGAATGTAAGGAATACAGAGAAGTCCCTTCAGGGTGTCTAGTGAAAGTGCCATGTAAAATTCAATTATATATTAGTAACCTTCGGTGACTAAATACGATAACGTATCCGGTACAGTGCAGTAGTCAGCAAATGATAATGGAACGTGTCCTCCAGAGAGGTTTGGCGCAGAATTCAACCATTTCAGGTGGAACACCACATTTTGATTGCTGCGAGCGACGTGTTGACACTGCGGGCACCGTCCTGCCGTTACTTATTGTGGTAATGAATGACGCCATGCAGGGTTGTACGCCTCGCCAACTATTTGTATAATACGTAGTTTAAAACCGGTACCACTGCAAGTACTAATTAGTCCTCTGAATAATACGTAACATCGTGGACTGAAGATCTGTCCACAAACGTAACAGATATTGGCTATCTTTCTGAAGAATAAAATAACATAATACCATATTATTATTATTAATATTGACGTGAATACGACTATGAAAGACATACCAAAATGTTGCAAGCACTTTAGAAGGAGCACCTCCGGTGAATATACACTTCAAAATTGACATAAGTAGGTAATACGTCAAGGTTGAAGAGAATAAGCCAAAACTTTTAAATCATCACTATTTTTAATTGGAATTTAAATAATTAATATACATATTATTATTATTATTATTGTTATTATTATTCAAAACTTGGAAATAATATTCGCAGAAAAATTAAGCAGATACTGTAAGAGAAGCGGGAGGGATCAATTGCGATGGACGCACGAGGTTTATGCTATAATTGTGAGTTGAATAGGATACTTCTTGGGTTCATCCTGGAAAGCAAAGTCAACGCTGCATGTTTATTGTATACCTAGGTATACGCCCTAACGATTTTGAAATCTTCTCTCAAACTCATCCATAAGGTAAGTTAGTATTCTATTTATGTCGATAACAGTGTTAAGAATACCATGCGTGAAACAAAGACGTAGTCAAGGGGGATCCCCACCCTCCCAAAATGTTTGGACTAACGACTAATATAGAAGGTGAATACATACCGTACCGTAATAAAATTAATAATAGGCTAATAATAAAAACACGTGATGGAAATAAAACAGTAGCGTTCATGGAGAAATCAGAATCCTAGTTGGGTGTGAGTTAGTAAAAATGTTTGTTTATTATCAGTGTGAACCGCACCGATTTTGACTCTGGTAAAATAAACTGAGCCTGCCACGTACAAGCCCAGCATTGCCAACCTCGTAGGTCAACTGGACCGTACAACTGCTTCCTAACATAGGATTCTGCCATGCCGCCCTCCAACCATTCAGTTTGAAAACGCTTTCACTACCGGTATAATAAATAATTCCTATAAATGTGGTTGTATGTTAAATACAATAGTAAGAAGTACTAATCAAACTTACAGTGATCGAATTGTCATGTCATGAAGAAGTGTTATGATGATCTTGGTTATTAATTTCCCATGTCTTTAAATTGAATTTTCCATTTTACTTATTGGGGGTAATTTAGTGATCTTCCCCAATAATTGTACAGTATACTCTCGATTATCCGTGCGCGGATTATCCGGTTTGCAGATTTACCGTGCACGTTTTCGCCTAATTAAGAATAATTGTATCAGTAATTGATGATGATGATGCTGACAATTGTTGTTTTAAGGGACCTAACATCTGGGTTATCGGCCCATAATGGTCTGGGTGATAGCGAAAATGAAATGGAAACCATAACGAAAATCTAGCTGGACTGAAAATACTTACAAATTGAAACTCAGATTGAAATGGCTCACAAAATGAAGAATGGAAATACTTATAAAAGGTAAAGGTAATTTAGAAGGAATATACTCAAAAAAGGAATTTAGTTTGAAAAATGCGCACAAAATGTAGTTTAGGTTCAAATTACTTACAAAATGCAATGTAGATTCGAAATAGTCAACAAAATGAAATTGAAATTCAAAATATTTACGAAATGCAATTGAAATTGAAAATCCATACAAAATGCAATTGAGGTTCAAAATACTTACAAAATGCAATTGGAATTGAAAATACACAATGCAAGTGAGATTGAAAAAGGCCGGTTCAGATTCAAAATACTCACAAAGTGAAATTGAAATTCAAAATATTTACAAAATGCTATTGAAATTGAAAATACGTACAAAATGCAATTGAATTTCAAAATACCGTACTTAAAAATGCAATTGAGATTGAAAATACTTACAAAATGGAGTTCAGATCGAAAATACTTACAAAGTGCAATGTAGATCGAAAAAACTTACAAAATGTGGTTGAGTTAAAAAAAAGCTCACAAAATGGAATTTAGAGACACCGGGAGCCAATTAATAAAAACCAGGGCAGGAATCTTAAAGAGAAAAGGAACTATAATGAAAAGAAGGCTGATCCCACGAAGAATGAGGGATCAGGAAAGATGAGAGAAGGGCAATGAAGGCGGGAAAGGAAAAGACTCCCAAGGCCTCGGTTAACCTAACACCGTCGCGGTCGGAAGAGAACAAGAGTTGACCAAGATAGGTCGAAAGGAAAGAAGACAGAGAGGAGCCCGGCACAAGTAAGTGGAAGCAATGAATATTTTGAATGTATTTTTCGTACATATATTTATTACAGTATATGTGAATTGCAGCCGAATGACCATAGCAGGGTATTTTAACTGAACGCCCGTGGGCTCCCAGCAAGTTCAGTTTCAAGGAGTTCCAACTTTGGCTACCATATGTACTTTCACTGACACCTAGCGGTGAAAGTTGAACATGATAGAGCGTTTCTAACCAACCAAATATAACCTACAAATTTGGCTACATACTGCCAATCGTAGTAGTAGGTTCTTGTACATGCCATAAATCTATGACATGGGACCGCCGGCTTTACTTTCCCTCCGAAGGAAGGCATACTGAAGGATTTTAACGCTCTTAAAAATCCGACGACTTCAACCGGGTTTGAGCCCGCGATCATGGATCAGGATGTTACCGACTACGCCACCAAAGCCGTACATACTTTTGCAGTGTAGTCCCGGTGGGTGTAAGTTATTTTTAGTACGGTACGGTACTTTGTGGCAGTTCGACGACTTCTTGCTTTGTCCGGTCTTGTTTTGTAATAGCGAAGTGTAAGTTCCGTAAGGAGATGGGGTAGGCTTATTTCAAGGTTACTGGAAGGTACTGATATCGCGCCAGGAGTTGGCAGTTGGGTTTGAACTGCAGATGTCTTCCCGCTCACTGCGTATCGCGCATTCCAAAAACATTAAGTTAGTCACTACTTGTTTCACTCACTCAGCACATTCCTTCTTTCACAGGCTGCGTGTCGTGTGCTGCAATAACAGCGATTGGCATGCGCGGAGCCGATATATGAGGGCCGCGCATGCGTACTACAAGACCCCCCCGCACCCAGCGTGTTGGACTGCCACGTGCTGTCTGCATTCCATTGTGGGATCCGCTTAAATGGCAAACAGCTGTTGTCATACAGTAAGATACGATACGTTGCGTTGTGGTGTGAACAATGTCTGGTTAAAACGTAAACGAGTAGCGCTAACAATCGAACAAAAATTAATATCATTCAAAAATTAGATAGTAACGGAGCCACAGCAAACAAATTAGCCAATGATTACGTCTCGATGTAAGGAAACTGATGAACAACCAAAAGCAGAGAACCATTACAGACAGCACAATAATGAGGATGAGTTATCTTTATAAATAAAATGTACTAGCTATACCCGGCGTGCGTTGCAATGCCAATCCAAGATACACACATCAAAAAAAGTTTTGCATCACCTCGGTTCCCAGATCTCCGGCATATAGACGTTGACTGTGTATATTGTATCCAAGATACAGTCCCTTTGACTGTTCATAGATGTCACTAAAACTGCTCAAAGATGTAAACAACCATGCATGAGCAGGGCCTATTAGACGGAGGGGGTACGACAGCCGATCAGTTCCAGTCATTCCACCAGGACGAAGGTACGCTGCTCATGTTGTCTGTAGTTCTACCATGCCTAGAAGGTCAATACCGCAGTTCGATCGCGTCCGCATTGTTACTTTGTGTCAAGAAGGGCTCTCAACAAGGGAAGTTTCCAGGCGTCTCAGAGTGAACCAAAGCGATGTTGTTCGGACATGGAGGAGGTACAGAGATACAGGAACTGTCGATGACAGGCCTCGCTCAGGCCGCCCAAGGGCTACTACTGTAGTGGATGACCGCTACTTACGGATTGCCGCTCGGAGGAACCCTGACAGCAATGCCACCATGTGGAATAATGCGTTTCGTTCAGCCACAGGACGTCGTGTTTCAACTCAAACTGTGCGCAATAGGCTGCATGATGTCACTCCCGACGTCCATGGCGAGGTCCAGCTTTGCAACCCCGACACCATGCAGCGCGGTACAGATGGGCCCAACAACATGCTGAATGGACCCCACGGAATTGGCATCACGTTCTCTTCACCGATGAGTGTCGCATATGCCTTCAACCAGACAATCGTCGGAGACGTGTTTGGAGGCACCCTGGTCAGGCTGAACGTCTTAGACACACTGTCCAGCGAGTGCAGCAAGGTGGTGGTTCCCTGATGTTTTGGGGTGGCATTATGTGGGGCCGACGTACGCCACTGGTGGTCATGGAAGGCTCCGAAACGGCTTTACGATACCTGAATGACATCCTCCGACCCATAGTGCAACCATATCGGCAGAATATTGGAGAGGCATTTGTCTTCATGGACGACAATTCTCGACCTCATCGTGCACATCTTGTGAATGCGTTCCTTCAAGATAACGACATCGCTCGACTACAGTGGCCAGCATGTTCGCCAGACATGAACCCTATCGAACATGCCTGGGATATGTTGAAAAGGGCTGTTTATGGACGTCTTGACCCACCAACCACTCTGAGAGATTTACGCCGAATTGTCGTTGAGGAGTGGGACAATTTGGACCAACAGTGTATTGATGAACTTGTGGATAGTATGCCACGGCGAATACAGGCATGCATCAATGCAAGAGGACGTGCTACTGGGTATTAGAGGTAGTGGTGTGTACTGCAATCTGGACCACAAATGCTGAAAGTCTAGCTGTATGATGGTACAACATGCAATGTGTGGGTCTCATGAGCAATAAAACGAGCTGAAATGTTGTTTGTGTTGATCTCTATTCCCTTTGTATTTAACGGTTCCGGAACTCTTGGAACCGAGGTGATGCAAAACTTTTTTTGATGTGTGTAGAAAGAAAGGAAGATAATGTTATTGGTTTTACGTCCCTTTTAATAACTGCGGCTTTTAGAGACACCGGGGTGCCGGAATTTTGGCCCGAAGGGAATCTTTAACGTGCCAGTAAATCTACTGACACGGCCCCCTCGCATTTGCACACCCTCAAATGCCAATTGGCTGCGCCAGGATTCGATCCTGCAAACTTGGTCACAGCAGGCGAGGTTACCGCTGAGCCACGCAGCCAGCCCAAGAAAGATAGAAACTGAAGAGCCTTTGTTTTTCTGTCTGGTGCCCCGGTTCTTATGCATTAACCTGTGCTGAGACATCCATGTCAGGACATGTTACCTGGCGATGAATCAGCAAGCCTTTTTCACACCTTGCATTGCGGTGTCATAAGCAGACAGCGGGAAGTTCAGGCTTTAAAAGGTCATGTTTTAGGCGCCTAAAATAGGCTCCTTAACTGCTATTTTTAGGCACTGGCAGATATATATAACTGAGCAGATATCATGAAAACACTAAAAGAGTGACGTAAATGACATTAACTTTAATGTGTAATGTATGTATTAAAGGAAACCAAATACATTTCACAATCGGCACATAACTCACAATTACAGACTGAGGTTAAGAATCATGTCAGTAGTCGGCTTCACAATAAATAACGAGCACTTTCTCTAAATTGTCCATGGTAAAGTTATGGCGATTGTCACTAAGTGTTAATGTGTACGCTGAGAAAGAGCGTTGAACGTCAACTGAAAAGACAGGGCAATTTTTTAAGTTTTGATAAGATGAACTGGGATTTCACTTTCACCTTCATCGTAATCGTCATTCTTTCCCGTTAAAATGTTAGCGGCAACAAACAAACTCTTCAAACCGGTGTTTTTCCAAAGAACTGGATGTAAATTCTTATTCACTTTTTCAGCCGCAGCTCCAGGTGCTTCAGATAGTTTCTGCTCAAAATTAAATCAGAAAGTCAAATCTAACAAAGGAAAAACTAGTCAAACTGGAAAATTGGCACTAAAATGGACTTAGAATGGAAAATAGGCACTAACGTCAAAATAGGCATTTTTATGCACTGTAAAACTGCGTTATAATAACAAATAGCTTATAAAGATAATAGCGGAAACTCCTCGCCAAAACAGGAGACAGCGCTTCCCAGCACCGCCTAGCGGTCCGAGTTGGCAACGTAAGAACAGCTGATTTACAACCGTGAGATCGAACCACACAATAAAGAAATTATTGACCTGTGGATGATCTAATTATCCAATTGTAACGGTTGGTACGGGGAGTATTTGTGCCATATATGGCTGTAATAATTATAATCAACAAAGTGACCCAAAATCTTTCTTCAGGTTCCCAAGAAATAAGGAAATGTAAGTATGAATTTATTGTAAACAAGTAGCCTACCATTACACTGATAGTTCGGTTTTCTTTTAATACAGAATGCTTTTACAATATTTAAAAAAGTCAACAAAAGTCAACCCCTGGCACTTTACAGCCCATGACGGGCTAAGGCCGACCAAGCGACCGCTGCCCGACCATTTGGCCTGCAGATATTGGGGTGACGCGTGATCAGCGCGTCGGGTCCCCTCGGCCGTTAATCTTGGTATTCGTGATTGGGGCGCTGTCTCACTGTCAGACAGCTACTCAATTGTCCTCACGAGGTTGAGTGCACCCCGTTCCAAACCTCACGTCTGTTTTAAAATCCCTGAGCCGGGGATCGAACCCGGGGCCTCCGGGTGAGAGGCAGGCGCGCTACCCCCAACACCACGGGGCCGGCTTTTACAATATAATTAAGCATATTTTAGCCTGTTCTTTATTTATTTATTTATAGATGCACACAGTGGGTTATTCGAAGCCGAAGGGCTGACTTAGATGACGTATTGAAAAGGAATGGCCCAGAACATTTAAAGAGAACTCATGTTGTATGTTCAGACCACTTTGTGGAGAAAGATTTCAGGAATAAAAACTTGTCAAGTCAAGAATAAGATCTTTATAGGTTGTTGATAGTAGGCCTAATGTTAATATTGAAATAACTGCATAATTATAGAACGAGGTGACTACGGTACAGTAGGCCTAACATTTAACAACATGCTTCAATATTTCCGATTGAAAGTGTACGTAGTTATTTGTTTTTATAAGGGACGGAACAGCGAGGTCATCTGCCTCTTAAGTGTACGTATTGCACTATTAAAGCTAAAGGAGGTTGGTGCAATCTAACAAGTTCAGAAACACAAATGTTAATTTTACTGACTTTATTGGGAAATATATAAGAAGGTAACTTTTTTTAATGTAATTAAGCGTGTTCAACTCGTTTTTAAATACCAGTATGTCAAAAAGGATAGATTAAAACCAATGTCCTAATATTTCCTTGCAATTTCGGTCGGTGCACACTCAAAAATGCTAGCTGTGGGTGGCAAGGAGAGAAATGCTGTCAACTCGCACCAAGAGATGGCACTGTGATCGCTGTCTCCAGGTGAGCGCATGCTTTAACGGCCGAGTTTCCGCTATTATCTTTATAAGCTATTTGATAATAAAGACCAAAACTTTCATGAAACATGTAAATTTAAAAGGTGAGTTATGTATATGTTAAGGAAAAAAAACAGGCATTTGCCTAAAATCCGCTGTCTAGTCATAAGTATACAGATTGTGCAATTTAGGCCAATCAAAAGCGACACAAAAAATGGCTAAATTCGCAAAATATGATGTATCTCTGACTTTTAATATGTTGTTTGGATCCATTAGGGCTATGTATACCCAAGTTTGCAACTCTCAAAAAGTTGAGGAAAAATTTTTACACACCAAAAACCGCGAAATTTTCGGACTTGTTTCAGATTCTGCTCTATATCTCCTAATCCATGCATTCTTCGTCGAAAGCTATTCTATACGTTTATTAAGAGCATTAAATGTGTGACAATTTATGCCCAACCGGAGCTCTGTAGGTGAATTGGTTACTGCATTACGGCACTTTGAAAATAGGTCAAGTTTTCCAAAAACTGAACATGATAGTTTTAGACCTTTTTCTTACCGAAACTGCGCCGAAATCGTTGATCCTACGAGTAGAACTTGCAGAATATAATTTGTAGGCAATTTAATTAGCTTTAAATTAAACACAGAGCGAGGTCCTTATGCCTCGTAGTTCTCTCCAAATCTCAAAACAACCCATGTAAGAAAAAAATCGCATTTTTCCAGAAATGTACCTAACCACTTTTTGTTGCATGAAGTGATATTTAAACATGCAAAACGTGTTATGAATCTAGGGGAGGGCCCACGTCACGGATATTTTTAATTTAATTAACTAATTAATTAAACTTTTCAAACTAATTTGTAATTCATATTCCTTTTTTCAGTGCAGCTATGACCTCTCTTGAGACAGAGAGGCTCTTGCTTGGCACTGAAAGGTCACAAATACTGTTTGCAGAAGACAATGAAAATGTACAAAGTGTAACTGCCAAATTCAAAAGCGCCCTTGAAAAACTTGAAGAAGAAGGCCCGACCTCAAAACTTTGGGTACTCTACTATCGAATGACCTTACTCATGAAGCAATTCATTCAAGCCGAAAGGATGGGAGATTTGAACCTTCACCTGCAAATAATCAGCCAAATGCTCCCATCTTTCACTCGTCTGGACACTTCTGCGAAAAGTGCTCGTTTATATTTACAAGAAATGAGCACTCGGCAAGACCAGATGGGTCCAACCGAATAACAATTGTTCACGAAAGGATGCTTCACCATCTGCAGATCCGACAAATTTTGATCAGGTCTGTGGACTGACTTGACAATGACTGGCGTTCAATGAAGATCCAGGGTGGCCTAACCCATGGCTGAGGTATCTCTACAAGTGTGCTCTCTCGTTGGACGGGCGGGATAGTATATATGCTGAATATATGTGAAGAGGTAGAAGGGTATTGGGATATTTCCTCCACAACAAGTGAACAGCATGTCGATATGCGACCTACGCAAATTGCACGAAGATACCTCTGACGTGAAAAAACTGAAAGCCTGGTTCAATAACCATCCACCGTTCCGATCGATAGATAAACTCGTATCCATCAGCAGTGGCACTGTAGGTGGCCCCCACATATATTGCCACGCTGCCCGTGAACGAGGACTGAAAGGGGTGAACCGAATTATTGGAAACACTTTTGGGAATGTTAGTTTCTCTAGGAAAGAAAAAGTCATCTATTTGGCAACGCCTACCACCTCTATCAAGATCCACAAGAAGAGAGTCGATGTCGAGCCACTCACCGTCTTCCAGCGCATGTGTATCATGAAACAGTCAGACCTACAATTGAAGGCCCACTTCACATATGAGCTCGCTCCATTTCCAATGACCCTTTTTTCCGACGAAGGGATACGCAAAGGCACAAAATCAGCTTTTTACGATGCCTTCACTCAAGCCACAGAGAACGTCAGTGTGCAGGCAAAAAGATTTGCTGTCGTCGATGGAAGATACCTCCTCCATAAAGTCGTGTGGCATCGGAAAGATTCGGCACGGGCTATCACAGCAAGCTACTTAAACTACATATTTAACCACGTTGGGAGTAATGTGTGTGTAGTCTTCGACGGATATCCTGAGGATGGCACCCAAAAGAGCACCAAATTTGCAGAGCGATCACGACGGTATTCTGCAGCATCAGCGGAAATTGTGTTTGACGCATCGACCATCATCACAGTTCCCCAAGAGAAGATGCTCTCGAATTACAAAAACAAAGTTCGACTCATTGAGCATCTCTGTTCTGCTTTTTCTCTCGAGGGGATTGAGACAAAAATAACAAAAGCAGACGCAGACCACGATATCGTCGTGACTGCTATGCAAAAAAGTACCTCCAATGACCACGTCATCATCCTTGGAGAGTATGTGGATTTGCTTGTGCTCCTCTGCAGTCTAGGATCCACTAAAACGAACGTATACTTCCAGAAGAGTGGCAGAGGTGAGGCAGGTTGCGTCCAATTCTCCACCAGCTCATTCAACCAAGGGGAAGTGGAGCTACCATCTGGATTTGAACTTTTCATCCACGCATTTACTGGGTGCAACACCACCTCTGCCCTTTTCTGGCAGGGGAAGATGAAAATGTGGGGCCACTTCAGACAAAATCAAGCCCTAGTGGACCAAGCAAGAGTTTCCCTCCAGACAGATGCCACAAACCAACAAGTCGCAGCAGTGCCTAGTTGCCCTATATAGAGGAGGAGACCAAACGACATACACCCTCAACGATGTACGCTTCCGTACTTTTGTGAAGACAGCAGCCAACGCCAAAGCGAATCTGGCCCGTTTGCCCCCAACCACAGAGGCTGCGTCGTATCACCACTACCGCACATACCACCAGGTGCAAAATTGGTTGGGGGTGGAGAAACCACCGACTGGGGTTGGGAATTGACCTCGGCTGGACTCATCCCCATTACCAGTTGGCAAGCTCCTGCCCCCGCAGAGCTCCTGAAACTCCTCTCTTGCAAATGCAAGAAGGGGTACAGAGATGGCTGCACGTGCCTGAAAGCAGGGCTCAGATGTTCTGTGATGTGTGGTACCTGCTCTGGAGAAACGTGCCAGAACTCTTCCCTTATCATCATTGAAGGGGACGACGACGAGCCTCAAAACAACCTCGACGATCCACCAATACTGGAGTACCTACGTACAGGGGATGAAGACGACGAGCCAGCAATAGTGGAAGACCTACCTATTGAAGAGAGCAACGAAAGTGGCGGACCAGGGCCATCAAAAATAAGGCGACGAATTTGACTATGTGTCTAATTTGTTTGACTGGTTGATTAAGTTACTGTACTTTTGATTTCTTATGTTTATTTTATTATTATTTCATTATATTAAATATAATATTATATTATTATATTAAAATACATTTCACCGTTTGTTTAAATGATTATATGCCTTCTTTTTCGTTACCAAAACAAAAAACAAATGATATGAAATGTTATGGAACATTTCTGGAAAAAATGCGATTTTACCTTATACGGGTTGTTTTGAGATTTGGAGGGAACTACGAGGCTTACAGACCCCGCTCTGCACTTAATTTAAAGCAAATTAAATGGCCTACAAATTATATTCTGCAAGTTCTACTCGTAGGATCAATGGTTTCGACGCAGCTTCGGTACAAAAATGGTCTAAATCTAAAATTTTCAATTTTTGGAAAAAAAAACTGGCCTATTTTCAAAGTGTCGTAATTCTGTAACCAATTGACCTACAGACCTCCGGTTGGGCTTAATTTGTCAAACATTTTATGCTCTTAACAAATATATAGAATAGCCTTCGACGAAGAATGCATGGATTAGGAGATATAGAGCAGAATCTGAAACAAGACCAAAAATATCGTGGTTTTTGGTGTGTACATTTTTTTTTTTTTACTCTGAGAGTTGTAAAAAAAATCCACAACTTTTTGAGAGTTGCAAACTTGGGTATACATAGCCCTAATAGGTCCAAACAACATACTAAGAAATCAGAGATACATCATGTTTTGCGAATTTATTGTCACTTTTGACTGGCCTAAATTGGGTTACTGTGGGATTTAAGGCTTCCTTTTAAGTCCCTTACCCTTTTATGTTACATAAATAATTTGTAGCCAGAAACCTTACCTGGAGTGCACACAACAACTCACCCAAATTTCATCGCAATCGGATGAATAGTATATGAATGCATAGGGGACATACATACATACATACATACATACATACATACATACATACAAACTATCACGTAACATTGATTTTTATATATATAAGAAGATTAGCTAAACCCGGCATGCGTTGCAATGCCTATCAAAGACAGAAAGATAGAAAGGAGGATATTAATAATAATAATGTTATTGGTTTTCCAAGCTTGAGTTCAGTTTTAAGAACTCCCGGCCAAAAACCGTGGTATGAACTGTATCGGAATAGACAGAAATACCAGATAACACGACGGGCTGCTGACAGTCCCCTCATGTCACCTCGCGATGAATCAGCAAGCCATTCTCACACCTGGCGTTGCTGTGTGATAAGTGGGCGCAGTCCATTTCGGCCAGTTAATTACACTGATAAAATCGGACAGACTTTTCTGGCCAGCATGATCTGCCCCTTTGATAAGTCATAGTCAAATTCGGCCAGTGATTGCTCATTAGCAACCTCTCCTCTCTTCCCCCACTCTGCAGCCAACACAAGCATATTGTACACACGTTCCAACCTTTCCTCATTAAACTGTTGGAGGGAAGGTGATTCTCAGTTTCACGGTCCCAGGGGTGTCAATTACTATAAAGTCGCATATGTATGACCCAGCGAGGATATGGTGACAACTGTATGTGGAGGAGCTTTATACAAAGAATACGATATGTCCTCAATAGTTTCAGAAATATGGACATCGATGAGATTGTGTTCGATAAACTGACAGCGTTAATATAATTTATTAGAAGAAATATCCATTTCAGGTTCCGTGCTGACAGTTAATATGAAAACTTGAGGTTTTTAAATTTTGAATAAGGCGGAAAATTAAAAAACTTCAAGCGTTAATATAACTTAAGTGCACGCTCTAACGTTTTACACAATCTTCATTGCATAAACTAATGAAAAAAATCCACCAGTCTCCGACCGGGTCAGGAATGGAATGAATGAAGCCCCCATCTAGCGGCGAGGATATGGACTGTGCCGGCTGCCGAGGCCTGACGCACTCCTCTGGGGCAATGATTAAATGAATGACAGATGAAATGAAATGATAGTGGAGAGTGTTGCTGGAATGAAATTTTGACAGGGAAAACCGGAGTACCCGGAGAAAAACCTGTCTGCCTCCGTTTTGTCCAGCACAGATCTCACATGGAGTGACCGGGATTTGAACCACGGACCCAGCGGTGAGAGGCCAGCGTGCTGCCGCCTAAGCCACGGAGGCTTTTTGCATAAACTAATGAATGAACAAAATTAATTTAAAAAAATACAAGTGAACAATTTTCATTGAATAGCCTAACCTATTAGATGAAATTATAACATACTGAATACCAGTAATTAATTGTTGGAGACTCATTTTAGGGGTTGGGGAAGCTTGGCAATCAGCCCCGTGTACTGAATCTTTAATTGGGGGTAATTACATGCAGTATTTATAGGCCTACTGTATTTATATTTCGACCACGCAGCCAGTCTGAAATGGTTTTCCATGCTTTCCTAATTTCAACTCTATACAAATCCAGGAACTGTCCTTCCTTCCTTTCAACTCCTTACCTTTTCCCCCCGTGGCACTACAGCCCATGAAGGGCCTAGGCCTACCAAGCGACCGCTGCCCAGTCATTTGACCTGGAGATATTGGGGTGACGCGTGATCAGCGCATCGGATCCCATCAGCCGTTAATCTTGGTTTTCGTGATCGGGACGCTGCCCCACTGTCAGACAGCTACTCATTTGTCCTCACGAGGATTAATGCACCCCGTTCCTGCTCTCGCGTCAGTTTCTAAAATCCCTGACGGAGCCGAGAATCGAACCCGGGGCCTCCAGGTGTGAGGCAGGCGCGCTACCCCAACACTACGGGGCCGGCTCCTTACTTAGTTTCATTAATTTCTTCTCTTTCGCTTGGGTTATGATACGATTTTGTTGCACACACTCTGTGATGAAAACCATGGATGGCGTGTCTCGTCACGACATGTCTCAGTTCCTGGTTTTCCTTCATCCAGTTCCTGTCCACCATGGCGCTTGTAGCGTAGAAGTCCGGATCTATATCTTCGCTTTTGGCTTTCCCCCCTCTCCAGATGTTTAGAGTAATGTTCTGTAGCTGGTAGTGTATGTGAGCTGTGTAACCAGAAATGTGACAGGTACCACCTATCAAAGTGCTCCAAAAGAACATTATCATTGACTGAGTACAGTAAGATGTAAATTCTCTTCTTTTGGCCTTTCGGCTGCAATAAATTCTTATTATTAATTTCTTCTCTCATTAACTCATGTTGTGAGGTCGGCTCCAGGAAGGGTATCCGGCCGTCAAAAATACCCGCCACATAAAAATGTCATGGCATCTCATGCCCGTCGAGAAAAGGGTAGATATCCCAATTAAATTTTACCTTAAAATCCTCTTGGTGTTTCCTTTTCAAATTACAATAATACGACGCCAATTGCGGCAGAAATCCTTTCTACGCAGTAGCGAAGGGGAATTACACATGCTCATTTCATCATTATTTTATATTTTTGCCATTTTATGTTTCATGATTTTCAGACAATTTTACGACAGTATATACAAAATTTGTAAATATGATAATCTTTCACATAATTTTAATGCATCATATTTCTTTTATCATACGATGAAATATTTTAAAAAATTCTTCATAGGCAAGTAAAGTGACTTGTTAGGGGAATGTAGTTGGTTTTGTAAATATGAAAATCCACAGCCTGCTTCCAGTCGACCAACTGGATCAGGGAATGGAATGAATGAATCCCCCATCTAACGGCGAGGATATGAACTGTGCCGGTTGCCGAAGCCTGTCGCACTCCCCTGGGGCAATGATTAAATCAATGACAGATGAAATTAAATGATAGTGGAGAGTGTTGCTGGAATGAAATTGTGACGGGGAAAACAGAGTACCCGGAGAAAACCTGTCTGCCTCCGCTTTTGTCCAGCACAAATCTCACATGGAGTGACCGGGATTTGAGCCACTGACCCAGTGGTGAGAGGCCAGCGTTCTGCAGGGTTTTGTAAATGATTGTATAAAAGAAAATCCTACAGCTGACACAACGAGTAAACGAGTTGTTTTAAGTTAAATGAGAGAAGTGTTCTAAATAATTTGAATTAATTCCTAAGTATTGCTGTATTAAATTACTTCAGCGAATCGTTTTCTTTTTGTCCATCCGGGAAGTTTGTCTTAATGAGATTTTAATTAATATGGTTCTAAAAAACATTTGGAATAAGAATAGGCCTAACATTTTTACTGCCATTTCTATATTGAAGTCCAATATATTTTAATGAGAGTAGGTAATTGAGTAGTGAATAAAACAGGATTGCTTTTATGAATCCTCCGTAAAACTGTTGCCATAGTATGATCGAATATATTTTTTTAAGTCAGTCTTTTTCAGATTACATTTCATTGAGCATTATATTTCCACCTCATTGTGTAGTGGCTGTCACCGCGGAGGCTCGGGTTCGATTCCCGGCTCTGCCAAGAAATTCAATTATGGTATGAGGGCTGGAACGGGGTACACTCAGCCTCGTAAGGTAAAACTGGGATGAGGTGTATTCGATTCCTACTCCCGCCATCCTGGAAGTGGTTTTCCGTGGTTTCACACTTCTACCCCAAGCATATGCTGGATTGGGTCCTAACTGAAGGCCATGGCCGCCTCCTTCCCAATCCTCATCTGAATTACACTAGGCCTGCACACAATAATACAGCCTTCACTGAACACACACACCCAAGTACGTGGGGTTACGTGACCACGATGTCGCAAAGCCCCTCAATCAACAACAACATTGAGCATTAGGCAGTAGGCGAATTTTCAAGGCATCAACATCCGCCCTCAGGTGATGACCATTCACATCATGTACTATATTTACGTTCAATTAAATTATATTAGAAGAGACGTTTAGCCGGCTCTGCCGTTTTCAGGGTACAGCACGAGGAGGTAGTCTCTCATTGCTCCCCATTTTTGTTTGTTTTTTATTTTATTTTTTTGCTTGATTAATTTATTTACAGGATATTGATTCCTGCACGTCACATATTATTTATTACGGCCAGTTTACATTATTTGCATTGTTGTCGTTTTCCCTTTTCTTATAGTGGTATGCGGCACAGGTTGTGTAACGTAACCTGGTAATTTTCCCCTGTTCGTATTCCCGTCGCGTTCGCTCCATAATCTCAATCCACTTCCTGTATTGGCGATTGGTTGGCATTTTCTTGATTCCCACACTCTTAATAGAAATCTCGGTTTCCATTTGCTTCTGCTTTAAAACTTCCACGAAACGGAATATGTTTGGGTGTGCCGTGTAGAAAGAAGATCCAAAATGTGAATGAAAGCTTTCACATGCGTTCGTTGTACGAAGCGAAGATACTGACGATGATGCCCAAATAGTAGGCGGGAATTTTGCGTCTTCTGTGATATATGTTTCCGTCAAATAGTCACAAAACTCAGTAACTCGTTCGTCTTCAGGCTTGCGGGACATGAAATCTTCTACAAAGGCATCAGCAACTTCTTCGGGGTTCAATAAGGGAAGGCCAAAAATTGCTCGAAACCATTGCCCCAACTCCGATGATTTCTCCACGTACGCTTGTGAAAGGCCTAATTATTGGATTTTCTTCCACCAGGACTGAGTGAGATGAAACCTACAACCAATTACCTCAATATCAGGCCATACTCTCCTGGCAGCGCGATGAATTCCTTCTTCAAAGTCCGCAACGATTTGGCTTGGTCGAAACGTAGTTCTTAATTCTTGACATTTGTCAATAATACTTGCAAATGCCTTCACGTAAGTCGTCGTCTTCTTGTTAGGTAAAAGCAGGAAAATTGTTGGTATATAATGACCGTTTTCAAACACGTGGATGGTAAAAAACTGATAAAAATACTTTGGACAATACGTGAAAGTGCCATCGACGAAAATTTTATCTCGACCACAAGCAAATTTCAAATTCTTCGCTGTTGTGAAGCATATTATGCCATTCTCGGTGTCATTAAACTGCAAGAAAAGCTCGTCCTGGTTTGTTGAAATGTTCATTTCTTGAAGAGCACGTTGAACCTCAGCGGCTGACTTAGGTAAGACGGGTTGTTCCCTTCGACGAACTCTATACACACTTCGACGTAGGAGATTAATGTCGTGTATAGTCAGTGACGCTTCAGTGTTCATATTACAGATTTCCCTTCTGATTATTTTCCTTGGTGTTTCATTCAAGTCCTCAGCAGCCTTCCTCTTCACAATACTTGCAGTAATTTGGCGAGCTAATTTCTCACTCAGTGCATGGTTATGTTCGCCTTCGTACCTGAGAATAGTAGTTCCATTTCCATCGACGTATATTTTCGCTAGACAGTTTGTAACCATACAACGCCACCTCCAACCGTGCAAAGTCTCACTAACCCGACGAAATTTGTACTTGTTGTAAATAATATTGATTTGCCCACGTGAGCTTACAGTCTGTTCCAATTCCATTTTGAACAAAAGCCTGACTAATGACTAGTTATCAACATTCACTGTGTCTTATATAAGAGCAGAAAGACTGGAAACTCCCTCCACTGCATGTATTAATAGGCATCATTCTCCCTTGGGTTTCTCCAAATTATGCCAAAGCATACAAATTACAATAAATATGTAGACTACCGAATACAGATATTCATTCTACGTAGGAAGTACAGAAATCTTTCTTTGTTTTTTAGTACTTTCCCAACTCGGCACTACTATTTGTGACCCCCCAGGGGCTCACATCAAGTGGGACGTGGGTAGGCGACCACGGGGCACCAGCTGAGTCCGGCATTGTTTCCACTTACTTGTGCCGGGCTCCTCTCCGTCATCTTTCCTGTCGACCTCACTTGGTGAACTCTTCTTCTCTTCCGACCCCGACAGTATTAGGGTATCCGAGGCCTAGGGAGTCTTTCACTTTCCCGCCTTAATTGGCCCTTCTCTCATCTTTCCTGATACCCTCCTTCTGCGAGGGGTCAGCCTTCTTCTTATTTTCATGATTTCTCCTGCCTTCTGCTCAAGGCCCTTAAGGAGGCAGGGTGTATGTAGCCCCACCACTTCTGGTGCACCCTGGATATTGCTACACCCTCAGGGGCTCACGGCTGGTGAGTTCGGGAGTTGGCGACCCCGAGGGATTCCTGAGCTGGGTCTGGGTTCCCCCTTTTATCCTTTACCTGTGGGGCGAACCCTTTCCTCTTTCACTTTCCTATCTGCCTTTCATGGCTCTCCATCCTTCGAAGTCCCTCAATTCGCCTTATTCGAGGGTTGAGGGCATTTCTTTTCTTCCTGTCCTTTATTTGCCTTATTCTCCTTTTGTTTTCCACTTCTTCTTCTAGTATATAAGTTAGTAGGTAGTTTGTTTTAGTTATAGTTTTTCATTCTCATCATCTTCACTATCACCCAAACCATTAGGGGCCGATAACCTAGATGTTAGGCCCCTTAAAACAACAATTATCATCATCATCATCTACTATTTGTGATCTCGAAAATATACTCCTATGATTTATCATGTTATAGGTACAGTATATCATTTAAGTTTCACGGAATGATCTAAGAGCACTGTTACTCATAAAATAATGATTATGAATACATGGTAGTTCGAATATAGTGTAACAATTATATTTTGTCCCGTACATTAGGCTACGCCAGTGGTTCCCATCCTGGGGACGATCGCCCCCAAGTGGGCGATTTGGGTTATCAGGGGGGCAATAAATAAGTGGGGGCGATGAGTTTTCATAAAGGGGGGGGGGGAGGGGGGGTTAAAATAGGACTGTACAGTAGAAGTTGCCGGGTAGTACACGGAAAAAAGTGACAGGAGCGCCTCCCGTTCGCGTGTTCATCAATCATTGCCAAGTTTGATATTCACGAGGTAAATATTGACCGTTAAGGGCTGATTCAGTCTCCAACCCTTCAAAAGTGTTCAGTGTCAGATAACGAGACTCCTGATCTCCCAACAGACAAAATCCTAATTTTTACTGGTCAGATCACATTGACCAGGTTAAAAACTGACATGGAATCAAGATTTGAAGATTTGACCAAGTTACAAATTCCGGATTGGATTCTAGATCCATTCTCGTTTGAAGTTGTGGATAAGCTTGATAACTCTTTGCAGACGGAGTATATAGAGCTGAAGTATGAATGTGAGCCGAAAATCATTTTCAAGCAGAGCGGTTACGAGTTAACCTGGGTGAAGCTTATGGACACTTACCCACAACTGTGTGGAAAAACTGAACCACTTCCCATCTCGTTCCCGTCAACATATTTAGTTGAAAAAGGATTTAGTTCTGTTGTCCAGCTCCTCACAAAACAAAGAAATAAGTTGGACATGCCTCAAAGGAGACTTGCCCGTGAATTTGACGAACATAAAACCGGATATCCAAGCTTTAACTGAAATCCAGCAAGCACAAGGCAGCCATTGAAAATGTAAAATTAAACAATAACAATGTTTTCAAACTGTCATCTGTTTTTTCAAATTTTAACTGTCAACTTTTTCCAGATTCCAATTTAAAAAATAAAACACAAAATCCTATTTTTTAAATGTACGTCGATGATCTTAGTTAATTATTTCAATTCTTTGAACTAAAACAACATGTAAAAATGTACATTTTAATTTTAAGAGTGACCGGATAAAACTGCTTCGGTTGTTTTTATATACGGTAGTAAAATTGTTTAAAATAATAAAACTGCGGTATTATTTTTACTTTACTTCAATGCAAGTTAGGCACATAATGAAAATGAAAATGGGCGATAGGTGTTAGTCAACCTCCAGAAAGGGGAGATGGGCCACAAAGGGTTGGGAACCACTGGGCTACGCCTACCGTTGATAAATTTCAAAATTAGAGAAAAATAACTGCACATGTAATTTCAGGATAAGCATGATTATGTAACAAGTTTGATAATGATGATGATGATGATTGGTGTCCTAACGGAAAGAACAGCGAGGCCATCTGCCCAAACATTAACCGGGGCGCTGCCCCACTGTCAGACAACTACTCGATTGTCCTAACGAGGCTGAGTGTCCACTTTTCCTTCTGCTGATGCAGAATTGAGAAGAGGCAGGTTCGATTCCTACCTCAGCCATCCTGGAAGTGGGTTTCCATGGTTTCTCATTTCTACTCTAGGCAGATGCCGAGATTGAACCTAAATTAAGACTACGGACACCTCCTAACCATATCCTAGACCAATTACAAGTCCACAATAGTACGCTACAGCAGTTAAAATAACTCAGATTATCAGACAGATTCCACATACACCAAAGTATTACATAATCACAAAGCCTTCAAAATGAATAAACGACAAAAAGTACCCCTTTCCAGCCCTCAAGTCAGATCTTAAGTATGACTGGCTGCGTTGCTCAGTGGTAACGTTCTCGCATGCTGTTCCCGAGGTTACAGGATCGAATCCTGGCGCAATTAGTTGGCATTTGAGGGTGCGTAAATGCGATGGAGTCAGAGCCATGTCAGTTGTTTTACTGGGACGTTATAGATCCCATTCGGGACAAAATTCCGACACCCCCGGCGTCTATAGATCATAAGTTTCTGGCTGGAATCTAACCCAGAGCCTCCTCGGTAAGAGAAAAGCGTGCTATCCATACACCACGAGGGACAATAATAATAATAATAATAATAATAATAATAATAATAATAATAATAATAATAATAATAATGTAAGGGGTTTAAGGTACCTTTTAACTGTTGTAGCCTTTTAAAACAATAAAGGCATAATGTTTGTTTCACTGAAATTATGCTACATCCAATTTTGTACAACCCTAAAATGAAGTGTGTTTACGAGAAATTCCAGAGCCAGTGGGTCATTCTGCAAGATCAAGTAAGTTATCTTACCTTTGGGTTTTCACAATGGTATAGTGGTGGGGAACCGAAAGGAGAAGGATTTCAGCGGAAGTACCAGAACTTGGCCTGGGGCAATTGGCCAGAAAGGACTGTGCGATGGAATGACAAGATAAGAAAGATCCACTCAGATGATTAGCTGGCCCAATTCGCCAACACCCTGATAAGTATTCAGATTGTGCAATTGGGTAACTGTGGGATTTAAGGGTTCCTGTTAAGTACAGGGTGGGGCAGAATGGACTCCCTAGTTTCAAACACTCACTGTAGAGCGCGCAGGTGCGTTAGTGGAGTGGGGATAGTGGCGTTAGGTGGGGGAAACGATGCCATTTTCATTTCAGTAGTCGCCATGCCAAGGATCATGTAAGTATAAGAGATTCGTCACTTTTGGTTATAGAATTTCCGAGAGAGAACATCGCCTGAGGCTATGGATTGTACTGGCAAGTCTGGCAACATAAAAAGTAAAAAGCCATATGAATGTAGCCTTTATTACACGTAAATGAACAGTATGTTCTGCGATGAATTATTGATGAAAATAACACAAACATAACTGTGCCTTTCGTGAGGCGCTGAAATATACGTCCAGATAGGAAAATAATACATTTTGATATATATCAATGTTGGCAATAGATTTGTCACAAAGGACACAGTTATGCCGTTCTAGAGCTTAATTCACCTCTAGGCTAATTAAAAATGCTCTCATACTCTACAGAATTGTTGGGATATTCGATGAATATAAAGAAAACTGTCCAAATGCACACACTACATTGCCATAACCTCACTTTTTGCCTAGCATGCCAGCTGCCATCCACCCCTCCCCGTAGCCCTAAACCACAAATTTCATTGCAAAGGAGAATGGGTAAGAAAACAAACAAGAGATGAAATTCACACATTTATTCTCTATATATTTTTATTCGAGAGTAGTCCATATTGTCCACTAGTTTTACACATGGTCAACACCAGGAAGATGAAAATTGCCGTATTGTTCTTACTATCATTATAATTCTTACATCCCGGTGCTTGGCAATTTTTCCTCCCTTGCAGTGGCATGATTGACTCTCAATTCAATTCAAATAAACAATCAAAATACTGTACAAATCAAAACAACCAACAACACCACGAGGAAAATCAATCAAAACAGACTATTCCCGCTTCCGCCAGTCGGTTTGATGTGAACGTTCATGAGTGCCAACTACGGAACCTTAGTGCTAAAATTAATTCTTCATTAGTTGGCAGAACATCCAGTACAGGGCCTTACCCCGACCCACGCGCTCCCTATGAACTGCCATCCCCCTGCGCCATGCAGTGGTCTGGTGAGCATAGAGGCGTTGTCGTTGAAACGTTCTTTAAAAACAATGATAGTGTGGTGGCGACACAGAGGGCTTTTCGTAGGCGGTTTGGTTTGGCTCGTCATGATAAGGTTCCTGATGCTAAAACCATTAGGAAATGGATTAATAGTGAACGGGCGACAGGATCTGCACTTCCTAAAAAAACAGATGTCGTCGCTGGAATATCAGAAGATATGCTGAGAAGAGTTTTCGGAAACTTTTTTGAACGACTCAACATGTGCATCGCTCGCCAAGGTCGTCACCTGGATGAACTAATTTTCACAACCAAACGAGAATAAAATGGCATTGAATGTAGTTTTGGGAAATAAAAACGTTTTGAGATTATTTTTATTTGTTCTTTCACAATTCATCCTTCAAATCAGGGAGTCCATTCTGCCCCACCCTGTACTTCACCCTTTACAGGTACATACATAATTTGTAGCTAGAAACCTTCCCTGGAGTGCACACAACTCACCCAAGTTTTATCGCAATCGGATGAATGGTATATGAACGCATAGGGGGTCATACATACATACAAACATACATACATACTGCTCGGTTCCAAGCTCTGTGAACTTGCGGGATGAAGGGCAGAGGCAGGGTAAGAGCAGGCGAGAATTGAGAAGCCTGTCGACAGCCCGCCGTGTTAACTGACATTCTCGTCTATTCCAATACTACTAACATGGGTCTTTTCTGAAACCAGTGTGGCGTTGGGAATGAGTGACTGAGTCACCGACTAATGTATTTGCTTCTGTTACTACGCAAGGACCAAGAAACCTCATCACTCGTCACCACCACTACTCATAGTCTGCGATGCACATTCCCCTCAGGTCCACGCAGCTTAGACCCGAGCAGTACATACATACATATTATTTATTTTGATACAGCCATCTATGGACTACAAATACACAACCATTATTCAGGCCTTCATCTTCTTCAAGATGTTTCTGCCTTGTTGTTTAGATTCCTGCCAGAGATCTTTCATTCGTTGGCTCCTTCGCAATCGTTCTTCCACTGAAAGAGCGAGTCTTTTTTCGGGGGGATCCTTCACACTTGCAACTTTAGATCTGTATCCTGTCCTGTCCCACACTTCGACTAATCCTATGTTTGCCCTTTCTAAGTCTTGATAGACCTCTTGAAGCCATGGGGGTTGTACCTTCCACTTCTCTTGCAGATTAAGAATTTTATTAGCCAACCTCTCGTTCCCCAATCGCTTAACGTGCCCATAGAACATCAACCGTCTTTTCCTAAACTGACAGAAATCCCTCCAAACTTGTTATACAGTTCTTGGTTAGATCGCATTCTAAATGTATATTCTTCCCCAGGTAATTTTTTGGAACCTAAAATTTTTCGTAAAAATTTCCTTTCTTTTTTCTCAATTTCAGCAATTTTCATGCTTGTTAAAGTTTCTGCCGCATACAGGCACTCTGGCTTAACAACTGTGTTATAGTGCCTATTCTTGGTCCGATACGAGAGGGACTTGGACTTATAAGTGTTGATGCAAAGTCTAAATGCCATATCCATTTTCCTAGCTCTTTTTTCAATGGCGAATTTCTCATTTGCATTGGGAGTTAAATTTTCACCCAAATACTGGAATTTATAACTCCTCGAAATTGTCCCATAATCAGCATTCATTTCTTGAACCTGATCCCAGTTGTCCAAATTAATATATTGGTTTTTTTTTTGGAAGGAAATTTGCATACCTGTTTTTTCAGGTATCTCCTTGAGTATCTCAATTTGTCTGGTTGCAGTTTCAAGATCTTGTGCACAGAAAACAACATCATCTGCAAATGCGAGGCAGTCTATTTTGAATCCAGTATTTCTATATCCAAGTTGAATTCCTTCAGGAATGCCTTGTTGACTTGTCACCCTGCGCCATTCTCTAATTATTTTCTCTAAAACACAATTAAACAAAAGGGGGGAAAGGCCATCACCTTGTCTCAATCCTGTCCTGACCTCGAAAGGTTCTGAGAGTTGTGAGTAGGTATTCGTCAAAGTTTGGCGAATGAGAGATATTGATTTTTCGTCGACTCCAAATTCTCTCAGAATTTCAATAAGGGTCTCACGGTCTACTGAGTCATATGCTTTCTTAAAATCAACAAATGTCAGGATCACCTTTTTATTGTTTCTCATGAGTTTTAATTTTATTAAAGATTTGAGAATGAAGATCTGTTCGGTACATGATCGTCCTTTTCGAAATCCTGCCTGATATTCGCCTATCTGTTTGTCAAGATGTTCTTCTATTCGTCGTTGCAATGTTTTGGACAATATCTTATATGCTACAGGAAGTAATGAGATACCTCTATAGTTGTTGACATTAGTTTTATCTCCGTTTTTATGTAAGGGATGAATTACTGCATTCCTCCACTCATCTGGTATTGTTTCCGTTTCCCAAATGTCGCGTAAGAGTTTCTCTAGTTGTTCCACCACTTTGTCTCCTTCATACTTAAGAAGTTCTGCTGGGATGGAATCCTTCCCTGAAGCTTTATTGTTTTTAAGATCTTTGAGTATAGCTCTAATTTCGTCCTGCGTTGGCGAAGATGAGTCAGGGAGTTTGTGCTGAGGAGAAGAGAACATCAATCGATCACGTAGAGGGTCACAATTCAAAAGATTTTTAAAATATTTTGCCAGGTGTTCACAGTTTTGCTTATTGCTCATGAGAAGCTTCCCCTCTTCATTCTTAAAGCATAAATTGCGTGGTGTGTACCCTCTAATTTTACTCTTGAAAGTTTGAAAAAAGTTCCTCGAGTTATTCCTCTGAAAATCTTTTTCTATTTGATATAGTTGTTCTTTCTCATACTGTCGCTTTGCATTCCTGAAGACCTTAGCCGTTTTCCTCCTTTGTAACTGAAAATCCTCAAAGTTGTGTAGGGTGGAACTCCATTTATGCCAGGCTCTTGAACGCTCTTGTAGGCTCTCCTCACAGTCTACATTCCACCAGGGATGTTTTTTTCTTTTAGCTAGTACAGTAGTATAGTCTGTCCTGCAGCATCTTGATTTTTTTTTTAGCCATATCCTCCCATTTACATGAATCCAAAGTTTCCAGTTCATTGCGATAATTCTCTATAATTGTTTGGTTGATTTTTAATTCATCGATTCGATACTTAGCGATCATGGTGGATGTCCTTTTATTACTCTTTGGTAGAAATTTCACTTTGACTCTAGTAAGATAATGATCAGAATCAAAGTTGGCCCCTCGTTGTACCTTAACGTTCATTATCTCTCGTGGACTGGTAGTCGCAATATGATCTATTTGAAACTCTCCTAATTTGGAATTAGGTGAACGCCATGTTTTTGTTTTCTTGGGGTTCTTTTTAAAGAAAGTTGACATCAGTTTCATTCCAAAAGATTCACAAACATCTATCAATCTCTCCCCATTTTTATTAGTTCTCTGAAGTCCTGAGTATTTTCCCACTATTTTCCTACGGTATATTTCTTTTCCTTCCCTATTTGAGCATTAAAGTCACCCATCAAGATTTTAACACAGTTATCTGGAGCCTGAAATAGTTCTTGCTCTAATTGTGACCAAAATTCGTCAACTTTCTCTGGATATTTTTTATTGTCCTCATTGAGCATTGAGAAGCATATAAAGTCTGTTTCCACTTTTAATGGTAAGTATTGATAACCTAGGGGATGGGGACCTAAAATCATGGATCGCCTGGATAATCGAATTATGTACAAAAAAAGCAGTTCCCAAAATAAGTGAACATTTCCCCCCCTCCTGGTTTTTTTCCTTCCTTTATGGCTGGTTGTCCTTTCAAAATTCTATAATTACCCACTGTTGAGATTTCATTAGACATAAATCTGGTTTCCTGAGCTGCCAAAATTTTTATCTTATATGCATCAAGAACCTTAATCAATTCCATTTGTTTTCCAATTTTGAGTAGGGTGTTCACATTGAGGAAGCTTAAGTAATGTTTCTTCTTCGTTCTGAGTTTGCAAGGTATTGGATTCTCCGACTGATCCAAACATGATGGGTTAGGGCCCCCAGAATCCTGTGCCCTAGACCAATGTGATCCGAAATTCACTCCTTGGCCCCTGATTTTACCGGCTGGGGTACATACATACATACATACATACATACTATCACGTAACATTGATTTATATATATATATATATATATATACAGATAGAAGATTATAGCCTACTTTATATGGTACCGGTACTGCATTTTTTTTTGAATAATAGAAGGCATTCTCCTTGCTTTTGGATTATCCGTGTTATCCGATTATCCATGCCATTCACCCAAGTCATTAGCTCAGATAATGCTCGTCTTCTTAAATGAAGCCGCTGGCTACGAGCGAAGCGAGCAAACCAGCGGCGCTAGTACCAGTTACCGGTGCGTCAAAAGCGCTCCATCGAGAGTATTTTTATTTTATTTGTTTGTTTCAACTACAAACTGACGTGTATATTATTATACAGATAAAGTGGAACTTGGATAATTCGAACTTCAAGGGACAATTAAAATTTCGAATTATCAAAAAATTCGAGTTAAACAAAAATGTTTCAAAAATTACTCGAACTTTAAGATTTAACATAAAACTATACGTTTAGATACTATTAGTATGTGCAATATTACTGGACACAGTAAATAACATTTACTGTTCGTCAAAAAAGTCCGAGATAGTCGATTGCTTTCTTGATTCAATTCTCTCACGAGTAATATATGAATCTACGTCATTTAGTGACTGTCACATACGTTGTGTTGATTTTCAAAAAATATTCTGAGATGTTGGTCGTAATTGGATGCTTCTGTCGCACTCGGAATCGGACGTTCCTGGTCTTCCAAAGAATCACCGTCCTCATCTTCAGATGCGTCACCTGTAGTTTGGTGTGAGCAGTGCAGTTTTCAATAAAGAGAATAATTTTCCGCGTTTGTTTTCCTCACTCTTGATCGAATCTTAAGAGCCAATTCTCGAAACTGTTACTTGCCATCCAAGCTCTCACACAACAGTATGTGCATACTTATTAAACTGGCTTTGTTTTTACATTTTTGAAGCAACGCGAGGGTTAGCGGAGTTTCCAAGAATCAACAAAGGCAGTTTTTCGGACCCATCCATGTTTGCTCCAACCAACAGAGTAACTCCTTCCTTACTAAGCTTCCCCCGCCCACCCATGACACTTTTCGTCTTTAAATGCTAGGGTTTTGTCTGGGGTGCACTTAAAGAAGAGCCCAGTCTCATCAATGTTGAAAATGTTTTTAGGCTCCATGCCCTCAATAATCACTTGCAAGTCTTTCTTCCACTGGTTCAGCCTCACACTGATCAACACCACCACTCTCACCACTAATAAATTTAAAAGAAGTCTTGTTTCTCTTTTTGAAACCTTTTAGCTACCCTGTGCTGGCTTTGAAATCACGTTTGCGTAATTCAGAGGCAAAGTGTTCAGCCTTTGCTCGTAGAAGACTGCCACTGATTGGAATCTTCTTGTCCCGCGCCTGCTTGAACTATTTCAGAACACACTCGACCACATCGGGGTTGTCCGGTTCTCTTGCTCTTTTCTGGCCTTTTACACTGAAACTATCAGTGCTCAAAATTTCGTCTTTGTTTTTTAAATAATTCAATAACGTGTTAAGGAGGATTCCGAACTCTTTAGCTATCTGAGATTTCTCCTTTCGACCCTTTTCAACTTCCCTAATCACCGCTACTTTTTCAGCTAAAGTTCGCAAAAATTGAGAAATTCGCTTAAAAGTATTTTGGTGTTCTTTGACATGTGTACGGAACGACATGACAACAGTTTTTATTTCGACAAAATCGCATTCCAAGTACCCAAAATTTGTATATTTCATAGCCTCTGTCATCTAAAAGTGCCACACCCCCTTCTGCACGCGATAACTTGCGAGGAAATTTAGGTTTATTTATGAACATACTCTCGTTTTGAAGGCAATTCGTTGCTAAACGATTGGTACTACTGTCAACAGCGTGTAATGCCGCTGTGATTGTTTATGTTTGATTAGTTTGGTGCATGTTGTGAGATGTTGCCACGGTTAGGCCTATTTCAAGTGTTAATTTTCAACATGCCCTGGGTAAATAAGTTCGGCAGAATTAAGTGCCGTGGGAATCAATTTAGAAACAAGAAGACATGCTTGCAGACAGAGAAGGTTGACACTGTTGCTATTACGAGCAGTGAGTATTTGCCCGCCATTCCCAGAACCTCAAACAACAGTGAGGAAGGTTCAATTAGTTCTTCTATCAGTTCGTGTCATAGAAAGCTGGCAGCTTCTGAAAATGTATAGGTATTTAAGGAGTATGATTCAGGTAGCGGATTTACTGGTGCAAATAGTGAGAACATTTCAGTAGGATATCAGGTTATACACGTTCAGCTATTGTGTGCTGCTGTGAAATAGTTTGTGGAATGCAAATTTTGTAAAAATATTGATTGTGTGACAGTGTCTGAAAAGGCAGCATTTCGTAAGGGCTTCGCTTGCATCATAGTTCTTTCATGTGAAAGTTGTGGAAAAGAAACAGAGTTTTCCACCTAAAGATATGTGAACGGTGGACATGAGGTGAACCATCGATTTGAGTATGGCCTCAGGTCAATTGGTAAGGGGAATGCAGGGGGTGCCATGCTATGAGCTATAATGAATTTGCCTTGTTCTCCTACTAGAATTCATAGGTTCACAGACATTGTTAGCGAGGCAGTAGAGAAAGTCAGTGAACACAGCATGAAGGTAGCCACTCAGGAGGCTGTAACTGAAAATGAGGGGGTTCTAACCTAGATCTCAAGTAAGATTTTTATGAGTTAATCTTTAATGTCACTTTTCTCAGATTGTTTTTTCTATATGTACGCTCAGTTATATAACTATATAAGGTAGAAATCTGAAATAATTGTCAGTGATAGATCTATACCCGACCACTTAAAATCAGCTACTTTCTTTTCGATAAGTTAATATATGGGGACGGGAAAAAATCCCCAAATTTTTCATCTCATTTTCGAAGTTTGAAAAAAAAAAGCCACAAAAAATAACTCTGCTATTAATCTTAAATCAAAAGCCAGCAATGAATAGCAGAAGATATTTACATTAATACTACAAAGTTTCAAATATGCTGGACAAAGGGCTTTTAAGCTGAGCATACCTAAAAATGAGAAAAATAGCATTGGCAGCATAGGCAGTACGTAGTCCCCTTAATGTTTTGTACGTCTTAAGCAGGGGGATGACAGATCATAGGGAGCGCGTGGGTCGCGAGAAAGCTCTGCACTGGATGTTCTGCCAACCAATGAAGAAGTAATTATAGCACTAAGGTTCCGTAGTTGGCACTCATGAACGCTCACATCAAACCGACTGGCGGAAGCGGGAATAGTTGTTTGGATTGATTTTCCTCGTGGTGTTGTTGGTTGTTTTGATTTGTTCGGTATTTTGATTATTTATTTGAATTCAATTGAGAGTCAATCATGCCACTGCAAGGGAGGAAACATTGCCAAGCACAGGGATGTAAGAATTATAATGATAGTAAGAACAATACGGCAATTTTCATCTTCCTGGTGTTGACCATGTGTAAAACTAGTGGGCAATATGGACTACCCTCGAATAAAAATATAGAGAGAATAAATGCGAGCATTTCATCTCTTGTTTGTTTTCTTACCCATTCTCCTTTGCATTGCAATAAAATTTGTGGTTTAGGGCTACGGGGGAGGGGTGGGTGGCATCCGGCATGCTAGGCAAAAAGTGAGGTTATGGCAATACAGTGTGTGCATTTGGACAGTTTTCTTTAGATTCATCGAATATCCCACAATTCTGTAGAGTAGGAGAGCAATGTTTAATTAGCCTAAAGGCGAATTAAGCTCTAGAACGGCATACCTGTGTCCTTCGTGACAAATCTATTGCCAACATTGATATATATCAAAATGTTTTATTGATGTGTAACATCTTTCCGCTCGGTTGCTGGATAGTTTTGTGGGATTGATTTTGAAAATTGGGGACGGAAGTGGATCGGAACGATCGAGCTGGCAGTGGTGTGGATCGAACGGAAGTATGCACTGCCCGCTCGATCGATCGGAAGTGAACTAGCTGGCAGGGGTGGAAAACGGAAGTATGCACTGCCCACTCGATCGATCGAACGGAAGTGTACTAGCTGGCAGTGGTGGAACGAACGGAAGTATAAGATGCACTGCCAACTCGATCGATCGATCCAGCGGGCAGTGGTAAGACCCAGCTGGAAGTGGTACGAGAAACAATGAGCGCGCGGTGTCGGAAATTGATACCATGACGTACTCTCGGCCATGTGGAATGTATATGACATACTGAACGGAAAACGCTCATGCGAACTCTGGTGTCAAGTGATTGAAACAAATGACATGGTACATGTTCGAAGTCTTCGTATCAGTATTTAAGTGGTAAAATGCCTTAATATCAAACATTGTAAGCAATCGGCATTGCCGGTATTATGTTTCTGCACAATGGCTATTCAAATATTAAACCACATAAGGGTAATGCAGTCATCAATATACCAGGGTATTATAATCGTTGTGGTTATACGAGAGTTGAGCAAGCCTTCATGAACTATTACTGAATACATTCTCTTTACTCACAAGAGAGCCTATTGATAAGGCATTTTAAACTCAATTTCACGCAGGAACATTATCGAAACAAGCAAAATATAAATGAAACTTAATTCCGTAATGCAGTATTATTGGAACGTGGAAATAAGTCACCATCTTGTGCACCAAATTCGCGTAGTCGAAATAGCCGTGGGGTTAGTGCTTATGACTGTGAATCTAGAGATCTTGGGTTCGAATCCCGGAGGGGGTGGATATTTTTGCTACCAGATTATCATTTTAAACGATATTTATCATATCAATATGACTAATTTTAACAGAATCCATATGAAATTACGTGTTGGTCTGTGAATGAAGAGGACCTGTTTATAAGGAATTTAAGGTTATGAGCGGTGTCGCGTCTATTAATCTAGTTGATCCATATTGTATTGTTTATTTAGGCTAGTGCTGGTGGAAGCTACAAATCATCTAATAAAATGAATTCCGTATTATAAACTACAATATCTCTAAAACACTCCCTTTTACAATAGAATAATATTTGTGCCAATAATAGTATAAAATACCGGTGTATCTACAATTTCTCGTGAGGTTTCTTCTATGTCAGATGTTACACACATCATATGCGACTACTGTAAGGCTCGTATTTTTTTTCCCCTATCTGGACGTATATTTCAGCGCCTAGCGAAAGGCGCAGTTATGTTTGTGTTATTTTCAACAATAATCAATAACTCACCGCAGAACATACAGTTCAATTACGTGTAATAAAGGCTACATTCATATGGCTTTTTACTTTTTATGTTGTCAGACTTGCTGGGGCAGTATATAGCCTCAGGCGTTGCTCTCTCTCGGAAATTCCATAACCATAAGTTACGAATCTCTTAATAGTTACATGATCCTTGGTCTTAAGCTTGCAAGAGAACACTGCTACACCAAGCACACTCGAACAAGAGACCAAACAAAATTGTTCACATGGAATAGGAGGGGGAGGGGGGGGGGGGAGGAAATGGCACTCACCTCACTGCTAACCAGGAAGGGCAGGATGACGTGAAATTGCCCGCATTCCAACGCTGCCTCGACAATTGTTTAGAAAATACACGAGTTATGAAATACAATACTGCACTCTACCGTTGACGTTAAGAGTTCGAATTAACAAAAAAAATATTCGAATTATCCATGGTCTTTTAAAATTGTTTACATACAAAATAGGGACCAAGCAAAATATTCGAATTAAAGACGATTTCGAATTAAATAAGTTTGAATTATCCTAGTTCCACTGTACTACATATTTGTTTCTCTCTAGTTTTGATTTATTTAGTACTTTGCTACTTGTAAATACACTTCACTGAGTGAAGACTGTTCTTATTGTGTTTCGAGTCTTCAGTAATTAACTGGTTTGAAGCATTTCACTTCTAAATCTCATTTTTGCTGTTTGCGTGTTTTGGTTTCAATAAACATATTATTTTGGCTTTTGTTTTTTCTTCGTAATCTCAGTTTGAAAAAATCCCTAACCTTTGTTCTATTAATTTCAATGTCTAATTTACATTGACTGTGTTTGTTTGGGGAAGGGGGTATTGGTATAGGTTCTGCGGAAAGACGATCAGGCTGGTAGATGGGATAAGGAGGAGTTATAGTTTTCTTTAAACCCTCTCCCAAAATAGTATCATGGCTAAGCCACTGCTTTCTCCTTCGTGTTCACGGTAGAAAGATAGCCTGCAAAACTCACTGCTGAACTCACCGCAGCGCTACCTTTGCTACCTTCCATGTTCTTGGCCGTCAACATGTGCAGGTTTACTCGCTCGTCCTAGCCAGAGCCAGAGACTGCGGGCGGACGAGGGGAAGTCGACGAGTTCACAGCACGCATAGTGTCCCGCTACAGGTACAGTACACGTTGACCGACTGTGAACGCTCGTGGGCGATTACGGGCCATGAGAGTATGAAATTATAAGAGTTTACATAAAAACATGGGAATAAACCATTCACATTTAAAATGCCACTGCCCAGCCAGGTATCGAACCGTAGTCCATCCACTTTACCACGGAGCCAGACAGGCAATAAATAGTAGGCCTGTAGTGAAACTCTCAATTAGGATTTGTCTGGGAATTTAGTATTTTGCACCGTACAATACTAAATTGTGGTTAGACAAAGTGCCATGTGTGTTCCTGAAACCAATAAAATTGTACCATTAAATCGAAATTTCACTGTAGTAATTTCACGCGCCGGTCACCCGCGAGTAACAATTCGAAGGATCTGCACCATGCCTCTCCGGAGACCACACACAATAATAATTATTATTATTATTATTATTAATAATATTACTATTATTATTACCTGTGATACTGCGGCGACTATACTATTTTATGACCTTTAAATGGGGCCTATGATGAGGAAGAAAGTGAGGTGAGTGCCATTTCCCCTCCCCCTCCTATTCCATTTGAACAATTTTGTTTGGTCTCTTGTTCGAGTGTGCGTGGTGTAGCAATGTTCTCTTGCAAGCTTAAGACCAAGCATCATGTAACTATAAGAGATTCGTCACTTTTGGTTATAGAGAGAGCAACACCTGAGGCTATGTACTGCTCCGGCAAGTCTGGCAACATAAAAAGTAACTAGTTCTAGGATGGCTGAGAATGGGATTCGAATCCGCTCCTTTCATTAGCACTTATAAAGGTGGATGCCTTCACAGCTGATACGAGGGCAGGGCTGTATGGATTACACTTACCCGTAGGTACAGACAGATACAATACAGATACCATTTACCTGATTTTCAGCAAACAAGAAGGTTGGAGAAATTGGACACTGACAAGCGAGTGTAAAATATCTATAGGTTCATCCCCTTACAACACGATCTACTCTCAGTCCCCCACGAATGAAGTTAAGGTGTCACTATCGAACATAAAAAGGCAGACTACAGTTTCATTCCCTGTTAGGAACACACTGACTTATTCAAAACTTCAGAGCAATATTCATGGGCTTTCATGTCCGAAAAGAATGATTTTATAGCACATAAACTATATTTGATGCTGGATATTTTGGTACTTCAGTTACAACTGCTTGGTCTTTCAAGTTGTTGTTAATGTTGTTTCATTTAGGGCCATGGACATCTGGGTCATTTCAGCCCCGTGTACTTGGGTGTGTGTAGAATTTGATAACCTGCATTGCCGTTAAGTCTATGTTAGTGATGTATTTGTAACTAAGGCGAGGATTGAGACGGTGGCGGCCGTAAGTTAGGAACCATCCAGGCATTTGCCTGGAGAAGTGGAAAACCAGCAGGATGGCTGAGGTAGGAATTGATCCCACCTCATCTCAGTTATGTCTCACGAGTGTAGCCCGTTCCATCCCTCAGACCAGAGTTCAATTTCAGTCTCTCAAGTAGAATGAGTCCTTTTGTGTACGTACGTGGCCCTAGCAGTATAGAGGGAGTTTCAAAATATTAGAGCGTATTTATTTAAGTGGTATTTCCAACACAGACCACACATTTCATAGGGAATTGATTGTAAAATTTCGAAGCATAGTGGCTCTGGATTGCTGGCAAATCTCCCTAAAAAGTTTTAGAGTTTGGAAGGAGCTGACGAAAACACAAGACATAACTTACTGCCCAAAATGTTTTCTGACGTACCGTACCTCTGGTTGACACGGACCTTCTACAGCAGGGATAGTTACCCACTGCAAAAGCGTGCGTGGGCAAACAGTGCCATTCACGTGTTCCCGCGGCGTACCCATGATCGTTAAATCGTGCACTACGACCACGCGCGCAGCTGCAGCTAGTTCGGAGATCATAGGTTCGAATCCCGGCACAACCCCACCGAGTTTTTTCACTCTCTCTCCAGACAAATGCCGGGATCGTACCGTATTTCACGTCCCTGTCACTAATGCAGCTACACACACTAATACAGTCATCATATAGACTACAGGTTATCCGACAAATTCAACACACACCCAACTACACAGGGCTGATGTCCCAAGTCCCTAAATTGAATTAACAACAACCATTCACGTGCGAGGTAGAAATGACGTGCTCGACTTCACACCCTAATCGAAGCTCGATTCACCACAGAGGATTTCCCTACGGATGTCTGTGTGCTGTCAACTAATACGCGATACAAATTTAGCTATTCCCTCAACAAAAAGAAAAGGGCTATTGTAAGTACAGAATACTGTTAACTTTATATGCCACCTATTTATTTTTTGCTTTTATTTCACATTTTTTGTTCCTTCGTAGAAAAGAAACTTATAGTTTACGGCTTTTATCATTATTTTTGCTCATAAAGTAAGCGATGGGAAATTTGATGCTGCAGATGCAGACACATCAATATTGGATTTATACTCTTTCCCGAAAAAAATGTTAGAAAATACATTTCGCCGTTAAACGCTTTAATACACATACCTTAGTGCTTTCCTCTTGAAGAAGAAAAATTAAACTCTGTAATAGAAGCAGGAAAGGGCAGCAATTAAATTTAACAGTAGTCAGAACCGACGGTAGCCTTTTTATTGCATTGGCAATTAACCCGAAACGTGCATGATTCGTGATTACGAAAGGTAATCAAACCGAGCCGCAAGAGTATACTTTTGCTTCGCCCGACAGACTCGCTACACATCTCGAAAGAACAGGTCTCCTCATTTCCCATCTGCTACCATAAGCGGAAAGAGAACATCCCCGCTAAGTATGTAGCAGGGGAATTGTGCAGCTGACTGAAAACTTCTGCACGCATTCAACGTTCTTGGCCATTCCTGTTCTACAGAAATTCTGCCGTGGAATATGTACTCTATTGTATTCGCCTTCACGAAACTCTTCAAAGGAGGGGCTTCGAAATTATGCAACATAATTTCATCTTAAGACACGAGGAGGAAAGTACCTGTAAATAAACTGTTTCTAACACCCATCGATGATCCATCACAAGCAGTAAAGCATTTCATTTTGCTTTTCCTACTTTATTCTTAAGTTATCACGTTATCAGTTCGGGCCTGATAATTTTTACCACATTTCCAATTTCAACTCGTAGGCAATTGTATACACAGAAGAAAATGGAAATTGCAACACCCAGAAGGAGTGCTGCTACATTGCTGCAATTGAACATGCAGGACGAGTTTCGGTTGTGATTCGATGATTACACTTTCAGGTCCCTCTGACCGCAAGTTTGGACAACAATCAATACATGATGTGTCCCCCACGTGCTGCAATACATTGATGAATTCGGCGAGGCATGGAGACAATAAGGCCCTGGATCGCTTCCTGAGGAATTGTGGCCCATGCTTGCTGCACTGCACGGGTCAGTTGTTCCAGAGTTGTGGGTGGCTGAGGACGGTTAGCCAGTTGTCGACCCATCATGTCCCGCACATGTTCAATGGGACTGAGGTCCGGGGATCTGGCGGGCCATTCTAAGGTTGTGATGTCGTGGAGAGCTTCTCTGGAGATGCGTGCAGTGTGAAACCGGGCATTGTCCTGCTGAAACATCCCATTAGCAATGTTCGCCATCATAGGGACAACCACTGGATTGAGTACCCTATCAACGTACTGTCGAGCAGTCATAGTGCCCTCAACAAGCACTAATTGTGAATTCACATTAAAGCCAATAGCTCCCCAGACCATAATGCTTGGTGTTGGCCCTGTGTGCCTCTCGACAATAAGGTCTGGGCGGCCCCTCACCCCGGTACGTCAGCGCACACGATTCCGGCGATCACTGCGGGCAAGACAGAAGCGCGATTCATCACTAAAGACGACCCTATGCCATTCGTCGACCCACGTCGATCGTTCTCGTCGCTGTTGTGGGGTCAATGGAACACCTTCTGCAGGGACACGGGATCATAAGCCAGCTGCACGCAGGCGATTACCAACTGTATGTTGTGTAACGTGGGGTGCCACAGCTGCTCAAATTTGCGCTGCTGTTGCATGGGGTTCCATCCGGGCCATCCAAATGATGCGACGATCCTCTCTCACATTTGTCTGTCGCGCTGGGCCTGTGCCCGGTCTACGAGTGTGGGTACCTTCATTTGACCATTGCTGCCATACACGTTGTACCGTAGATGCCTGTCGGCCAACACGTGTAGCGACAGTCTTTAGCGATAATCCAGCCTCACACAGCCCAATTATCCGAGCCCTCTCAAACGGCGACAGTTGTTGATAGCGTGCTCTTCTCTGTCGTCGAGGCATGTTTGACGGGGAAAACTTCACTGCACAGACTGCAAGTCAACTACGCTACACCAGAGTCCATATACTGGAGTTGATTCCTCCGCGACCAATCACGTGGGGAGACCTGTAGCAACAATCCAATGGGTCTGAAACTTTGATCGTTTACATACCTACATTGCATCGTTCCATATCTTGAAAATCAACACAAACGACCAATGCCTTCATGGTGTTGCAATTTCCATTTTCTTCAGTGTATTAAGAACCATTTTCTGATTCTAAACGCTTATTTAGGCCTACTGGGGAGGGAAATGCTATTTATGTGCTTAAAATATATTTCTTAGATCCCAAAATCCTATGTAAATTTATTACAGAACAAGATGTTCAATAAAAACATGTAGCATACTTGATCATAACGTTATGGGTATAGTTATATTTGTGTCCTTATCAGCAGTATACTAGAGTGTTATTGTGATGAACGTTAAACGTTTCGTTGCAATTCCGGTATTAGATCCAGGGAAGTTGATTCTAACATTAGATCAATTCGTCCATCTACCATCTTGAATGTATGGAATCTTTCATCTTCTGTCTTCTGCAGAGAAAGCATCTGGTGTGAGACTAACTACTTGCTGCGTTTCGTCATTGTAACTGTAACGGATAGTAGATTAGCAATAGTAATGCCTTATACTTTTAAGATCGCGGTTGCATGCTATATGCAGGGTGATAAATCTCATGACTTATGATAGCAAGGTCTCTTATGTTGTAGGCCTACTGCTCTCCTACAAGGTTTCGTGATAGTTGCATAATTTGATCCTGAGTTATTGTATTGATGTTTTACTAGTACGCTCAGCCACCTTGAATATCTGGCGAGGTTGTTTGCCTTCAACATTAAAAGCCACATATACGGTTCTACTTTAATACTAATGTTCGCTGTAGCTCTAAACTTCATATAGGCCTACTGACAAGTGCCGGGATGATGCCAAGCTTCAATCCACAGCTGCCTTCTTCACAATGCTAAAACCAAGTACAAGGATCTATGCTACAGTGCTCAAAGAAAGTTTTGCCTATTGAGATTTAGTGGCTTGTTTATTTCGCTATGTGTATGTAATCACTAGGGCTCGGATTTTTAGGTAATTAAATATTTTTTATGTAAATACATATTTAAGCATTTTTTCTATAAATACATAATTTCCTGTTATTCCCTTATTAGCACATAATAATACATAATATTTACATTTTTAAAATCGAGTATGCTAGATAATTCAGTTTATTGCATTTTTCTTATGTGTTACTTCAACCTGTGAGCTATCTAATCTTCATGCAGAGCGTATGTCAGCTTGTAACTGTGTTATTCTTAACTTGTCGCCCCGTGCCACTCACTGTGGAAGCCGGGGATTTCCTTGTCCATAGCCATATTGCACCACGTGCTAGACCTACACCTCCAGCTACCAGTTCAATTCTGGCACTGTGAAGTGTACCGGTAAGGCAGTTCTACGATTCCTAAATTAAAAGCAACTACAATTTATCGTCTGCAGCAGTATGTTGCAGAATTTAAAGATAATTTTACTTTTGATGGGGACGTTCTGTTCTGCCAACCACGTGGGAAAGCAATAATGGCTGAACAGCGATCTCAAGTTACACAACACCTCAAGGGCAAGAAACATATTGCCGCAGTTTCGCACCTTCAGAAGAAGTGTTTCGCGATAATCCTGAAGATGTATCTCGTTGTGTATTGTAATTCTTCAGTAGACAGCGAGGCACAGCATAAATTGCATTTGTGAGTACTGCATATTGTATATATTCACATTAATAAACTACATTATAATTAAATATTTTTACTTTTTTCCCACATATTTCAGGTATTTTTAATAGATAAAAAAATATTTTCCCGATTTTTAGCCCCTAAAAATCCGAGCCCTAGTAATCACATTATACACAATATAGGGTACATACCATGAAAAACAACACACAATCTGCTCTGCAAAAGAGACAGAAACACACAACGAATAACAAAAGTGATAATCTGGGACTGAGCACACAAACGACCTTTTCATGTTGGGACGCATCAATACCGTGTATTGCCACCATGAGCTCTAAGACATACTTGCAGACGACGAGGCACACTGAGCACCAACGAATCCAACATGGTTTGGGGCAAATTATCCCACTCTTGGACAGCAGCTTCAATCAGTTTCTGTTTGTTTGTGTGAGGATTGGGACGGTGCGAAATTGCCCTCTTGAGCTCTTTCCATGCATGTTCAATACAGGTCATGTCCATAGAATAGGCCGACACTCCATTCTCTGTTTGCCAAGCATCTGAAGGAACTAATTGACCACCCTAGCTCGATAGGCACGAGCATTATCGTCCAGCAGCGTGAAGCCCTCACCCATTGTGACGGCGAATCCTGTAACGACATGTTCAAGGATGTTGTCTCGGTGTGGTGCCATTTCGTCCAGGTGCTATTTCGTACAAATTCCACGAACAGAGGCAGGTGGGCTGACACTCTGCCGGCCCACTAGTGCTATTTCGTCCAAACACCTATGATTGACAGTTTGACAGGTCTACAATAACTGTTTCATTTGATTGCGTTTCTTATTAAAAATAAATAATTTTTTGATGTTTGTAATAATGGACGTTACTCGCTCCGCTCGTTTGCCACCAGTCAACTATAGTTTACAATGAAATGCTTATAATGTAAACAGCATAGTGAGAAAAGAAAAAAATATTTTTACAAATCAGGTGATAATTATGAAGATGATAATTGTTGTTTTAAGGGGCCTAATATCTAGGTTAATTTTGCCATTATGAACACGGCCTACTGAATTCAAATGGGTTCTTTGACATGCGAACATCGTATGACATGCGTGTCGTATTTTTACCGCCTTTCAAAAAAATCACTTACCACGGCCAGGAGCGAACCTGCAATCTTGGGGTTAGTAGACCGACACGCTATCCACTCACCCACCGTGGCAAGAATTTAATTTCGGCTGCATACCACCAATTGACCACAAAACTTGTAGTCTATATATTCGTGAAAAATGTCATATTATAATTTATTATAACCTATGATATTCGAGAAAATTTAATATTATAACATATTTTAATATTCATAAATAATTGAAAATTATTATAATGTGTGGATTAAAATCGCTCTCTGAGCTTCGGTGTATCTTAATTATCTAAATATTGTGCCGTCGTTCGCTGCAAGGCATGAGGTAAAGTTATATACAACAAACAAATATTTTGGAAATTTCCTGAGATTTTCGTAAAAGCACGCCTGTATACGAGTTATGTTACATCATGTGTCCGGCCTTGCAGAACTTGATATATGCAGTAGATCTGGCAACAGCGCGCTCCATTTAATGCGTACTGTCTTTTAAGGTAGAGACGCACTATAGAGTCTGGGGCGTAAATATTGTCACTAATAAAAATATAAACCTACCTGTGAAATGGATTTAACAGCTTCTTCGCGGGCTGTCTTCTTTCCCTGTGCCACACGTATTGTGGATCTCTTCTTTAATAATTTCACGGTTTATAGTAAACACTTTTCCACTACAAGAACGGTTAACACAACGCCACACAACTTCACCGCACTTCTTCTCATTCTTAACCGTATACCGATACCCGATAAGTAATAAACTAGGTTGGCCCCTTGTAGTGGTTGAAAACTCCATATTTAACAAGGATGTTAATTCGTAGAGATCATTCGAACGAATTTAGCCTCTGTTCATAAACAGAGGTGGGGAGGGGAGGAATGGAATTCCACAGCAGGGTGGGTGGGAAATCCCACACTGCACTGCCTCAACCCTTGTCAACATTTCGTCTGGACGAGATGGCACTCATTAAATTGTGTAATAATTTGTAAAACCGAGCTGGACGAAATGGCACGTTTTTCAAGGAAATTAGTTGCTGGACGAAATAGCACTGAACAGTTGTCTCTGTACACCAGACCAGTCATGTTACTGTGGATAGGAATTAGAGGCGTACGTGGACAAAAACATGGTTCTACCCCAAAACATGACTGAACCTCCTTGCTGTTGGTGGCGTTCCTGGATGAAGGGCTCGTGAAATCTCTCGCCCACTCGTCGCCACACTCGAATGCTCCTCCTGTATGGGAGCAAATCAATGGAGACCTCATCCGTAAAGAAAGTGCGCTTCCAATCTTCTTGCTGGCATGTCATATGAGTTGTTGCCCACCTTACACGAGCTGCCTTATGCAGTAACTTCGGAGGAGGTTTTGTCGCTGGCACCCTTGACATCAGCCCTGCTTCATGCAGCCGATTGCGCACTATCAGACCGGACACATTCACTCCAGTGGCCCTTCGAAGATCCTGGCGGAAGGACGTGGCAGTACCAATGGGCCTACGAGATGCTGAAAGCAACAGATATCGATCCTCCCTTCGTGTATTTTTGCGGGAGCGTCCAGTTCTTGGCCGATCAGCAACTGTTTGGGTATCCCTGAACTTTTTCCACACCCTCGAGACATCACTTTGACTCGCTCCAACACGAGTAGCAACATCCACTTGTCGGAATCCCTCCTGAAGCAATGTTACAATTCGAATGCGGTCTGACGTACGAATGAGAACTCTTGCCATGTTTACAGTAGGCTACAGTACCTCCGTATTCGCCGTGCGCTCGAAACCAACTGTACAAGTGGTGGTGTTAAACGGACGGACAGAGACGTGCCTCCTAGCGGACAAATTTGAATGATTGGTACGGTGTACAGTCATTGTGTGGCTCTAAACATGGCATACAGTGCGTACTGTAAACGTGTTTGCAGTATCGTCCTATCACCCATGTGTAATCGTCATATGCAAAACCTTTTTTGAGAACTGTATTACAAACACCACAGTAGCATTGGTTAGAAGACATTCCACATGGACCGAAGTGCACGGGTCTAATGATTACGATGTCCAAAGCCTCTAAATTAGTCTACCATAGCGTTGTCATGTTAAACTTTTATTTTGGCGTTGCATTACATTTTCCGAAAACTTCTCCTACAATTCTACTTCAATATGTTCCTCAACCGTTATTACGACGTGGCCCGGCAATGGACAACTATAGACCAGTGCCACTCTCTGGCGTCACGCGTCACGCATCACGTGACTTTGTTTACAAGCCGGTGTTGTGGGCAGTCCAAGGAGTAATAAGGAGAGGCCCTAACGGCAAGGAAGTGAAGCCAGAAGTTACTCCTTCACATATGCTCAAAACATTGCGGTAGTCCCATAAGAAAAGCATGCAATGATGTGACGTACGTACTTAAAAATGGTGATATTTCGCGTGTGGGACGAAATGTCGACGGGTGCCATATGTTTGCACAAACAGAACTCCCACCTGCCAAAGTAATATCATTTCACAAGTAAATGCACTTTATTTGCCATTTATTGCCTTAAGTTTTCATCCTGAGAGTAGCCATATTACGGTACTGTTCTAGTATCATTCGTTAAATGTTCAAATATTGGCATATGTGCCCACCGATATAAGTAGGAATTAATTATGGATATTTTCCCTCGTTCTTACTGGAAATAGTTTCTGCTTGTCAATTAATTGACGGTATTACTGTAATCTAATTACCCCCAACCTATTTTTAACGTGGCTTGAGCTCTAGATTTATTGCTCGTGGGTGTTAGAAGATTGATATGCCATTATTTGCATATTTTAGCGTGTTAATCTCAAACCTCAGTAGACCTTGTTTACTTTGTTACCGGGACTGAACTGGCCTATTTTAAAAACGAAAACATCGTGCAATAAAAACAATAACGCCACCACCCAATTAGTTCACATGCCTTAATATTTTAAATTTATTTAATTTATTTAATACACATTCATGAATGTAATGGCAGGTCTATTGGTATCTCGGTAATTATTTGCCTATTATTTGGTAAGTTATAAGTTAAGAACAGTGGTGGGTGTCTGGTCGCCTGAAATCCCACAATAATACAGGTTATAAAAACTGCATACCGGTATAATACATTCATTTCCCAAGTGCTATACTATACATTAGATCGGTGTATTGCTCTAATTTATGTTGTAAAATTAAACCTTTTACGGCAGTTTACATGATTTTCGAGTGCGACGAAAAGTATTGTGACTGCCGTACACTTCACGCTAGCCAGCAAAGATCAACAAATATTCCTTGATTTCCATCGTCATATAGGCCTACCTTACAACTTCGTACTATACCTGCACACGAATCTTTTACTGGTAATCATACTTAAATCCCACTAATAAATTAGTCTACGGTCGTAGGCTCCATTTACCGCTCGAGCCGGGCAAGTATGGGGGCGTGGTCAGTGCTTCAACTCTCCGCATGCTGTAGGGCTGGCAGGGCGTCTCCTTCTTACTCCTTGGGGCAGCCATGAGTTGCTTGTGTGCGTTGTAGTTACGAATTACGTTTAATTAGTAGTTGTTTAATACCTTATAGAACAATAGTTCAATAGTGTGCAGTTTCTCAGTGCAAAAACAGATGTGGCAAGTATAATGTAACGTTTCATTCCTTGCCATTGATCGTATTTTGAGGAAATAGTGGCTTGTCGAAATTCGTCGTGCTGAAAGGAAATCACACATATCAGCCCACATGAGAGTATGTTCAGCCCATTTCTTACCTTTAGACTAGAAGCCAGTATTGCCTGGAAGGAAATTTTTAAGTGATGATGCTGTGCCAAGTGTATTTCCCGCTTTCTTCTCCACGAAAATTGAAGCCTCCAGGTCATAAGCTGGCATATAAATTACGCCTAGATGTACGACGGCATTGTTCACTGTCTTTGTTAACGCTTGGTATGATGTTGAAATATTAGACTAGTATAAAAATAAACTAACGAGATGTATTTCAGATTTTTACTAATTATCTTTCTATTGATGAATACGGTGACAATGCAGTGCCTACAACAAGCCAGAATTCAGAGTAAAATAAGTGCAATTCGCAGCTATAGGCATAGCCTAAGATAATATTCTAGTTATTCTACCCAGCTTGGTGTTCCTATGCGAAACCCCACACAAGACACAGCATAAACCTAGAAACATTACTGAGTTTCAATTCAATGGCCGTGAAAGCTAACATACCATCATTTTGCAAGCCTTCATAGGGAGGTTAAGGCTGCATGAGCTTTTAGCTCTCGCAGTAAAGAGGCACAGGTGCACTTCATAAAACGGGAGGTAGCGCTCAACTCGCTACTCCTGTGGGGATCCGAGCACGGACACGAAAAGACCGCTGATGAGCCACCTTGATGTTCCTAGACGAAACCCCACACAAGACACGGCAAAAACCTAGAAAGATTGCTGAGTTTTAATTCAATAGGCGTGAAAGCCAACATATTATCCTTTCACGAATTGATTGCCGGCGGTCAAGATGGGAACTATTCTTTGTTTACTTGTGTCACATGTCAGACTGCTTCGTTGACAGGCACAGTTGAGCGAGTAGGATATGACTCAGCTCCAGTAGCCTCAGTCATCGTTTAACTGTCCGTGGTAACATGAGCTCCTGTGACGCTTACCTGACGCAATGCTGCTTGACTTGCGTGCAGACTGGACTGTCATCGCTGTGTCTTCCGCTTCGCTCCGCGGGGCTCATGCTACAAGAAACAACAAACGCCGGCGCAGCCACGTTCAGCAGCAATCAAATGTTGAATGGGTAATACCATCATTCTAACATATATTTGAAAATTCTCAGGAAAAATACTGATACTTTAGATGAGGATTATGAGCTTAATTACTTTCACATATCGATAGGCCTACGGCAGTTCTGGAGGATTACCTTGCGCGTCCGGGCATTATCTTCAGTTGACATTTCTTGGCATAAGGTAACCTTTCTTACAAAATATCAGATTTCCGATATAAGTCGTTTTTATTTTAAAAAAGATATACGGTACCGGTTGAGTTGCTTTAATATCAGTTTTTAAATTAGGACATACCGTACTGGTAGTAGCCTATCAAAGTTTTATGAACTTGGCATTTAACAGGCTAACAATAATGAAAAGAGGAAGATTTGTGTATAGGCCTATGTGCTATGTGGCCTGAAATCCAGGTCGTCAGTCAAAAACTGAGGATGAAATATATCTATATGTAGACCTAGGCCTACTGTAAATACCAGTATGATTTATAATGCAGCGTACAAAAGGATTCTGTACACTCTTTGTAAAAAGATATCACATGGAATTAGGCCTAGGTTGCTGTTATCCTCTACAGCAGTAAGTTGGGGGCAGATAACCTTGCTGTTCCTCCCCTTAAAATAACAATAAGTAACTAGCAGCAGTAAATTCAGACATAAATTAAAATGTACAGCTGTTCTTTAAGAAGCCTACTTGTACGTCTGTCGAATTTGGAAAATTGACATAATTAAGAATTCTCCTTTTCCTGTTAGATTTCGAGAATAACATGATCATCACCGGCTCTGGGTCTATGCACTTTCCCCTAGGTTTAGCCTATACCATTGCTGCTCAACAGATGTGCACGATATTTTAGCAGGAATTTCAGTGGCTCCAGTACAGCATAGATAATCCCATCTTTGCATGAACAGTACGACCTAAAGACTTCGAACTCGTCATTCTCTTCACACCCTTGAAAATAAAGAGGCTTTTGTTGTTGTGTTGTTTCATTAGAGAGCCTTGGACATCGTGATCATTTGGCCCCATGTACTTGAACGAGTGTGGGATGATTGTTTGATAACCTGTGTTATTGTGGTATCTGTAGTAGTGTGTGTATTTAGAATTCAGGAGAGAATTGGGAAGGAAACTGCCGTTGCCTTTTATTTAGGAACCATCCCGGTATTTGCCTGGAGTATAAGTGGGAAACCAAGGAAAGCCTCTTCCAGGATTACTGAGGTGGAAATTGAACCCACTGCTTCACAGTTTTGTCTCACGAGGTTTAGTGTAGCTTACTCCATTCCAGCCCTCAGAGAATAATTAAATGTCTTGACAGAGAAGGGAATCGAACCCGGACCTCTGGGGCGACTGCTAACAATGCTAGCCGTCACACCAAAGAATAAAGCATTCTTGGAGGAGTTTTCCCTCTTTCTAGCAAAACAGACAGCCTTATAAGTCTTTAGATAACCTTGATAGGCACACCAAACATCTTCAATAATTCATGTATGCACAGATTATAGCCTTCTTTCATTAGTCTTTGAGAACCATCATGGGCTGTATAGTGCCAGGGGTTATTTTTTTTTACTTCGTTGAACCATCATCACCTACGTATTTTGTGGCACAGTTCAAAATAAACGTTTTGAGGTGCTCTAACGACTTGGTCCATGTCAGCTGCTTTATAAATAAAGTTTCAATTCCGCACAATGAATCTGTCATATCTACGAACTCAGTCAGCACCGTAACTATAAGAACATAAACCGGTTCCGGTAAGTTCATGCACTAAATTTTACAACTCTTATCAGGACGCCTATATTGGAGGTATATTTAATACGAGTTACGATAATATATCAGTATTGCCAACCGCAAGTCGTTGACACTTCAACTCGGTAAATAACATTCTGGCACAAGACAACATGCCTCCATTCGCCTCTCGCCCACAAGACCACCTGCGCACTCTGTGCGACACTTCAGGAACCTCAAAGCCACGCCACATGTAGAGTCGTCCATTTCGTTTTGAAATATTCTGTAAAAACATCCACATTTGTTTTCTAGGTTGTTTCTTTTTAAATTGTTCTCAATTTACACGGTTAAGGGGGTCAGAAATGTCATAAAATTAAGTGTTTCCACTGTCTACAGAGAGTATTCCTTGAGAGAATTAGAAACTCACCGTCGGATGTCCTTGAAATGGTTTTCCGTGGTTTCCAAATAAATGACGGGACGCAACCGTCCAAGTGTGTGGCGAAAGTCTTGATCAATTTCATTCATTTATATTCATTCCACCCAGCCGTAAAAATCTTACGCCACATAGCAATTCATCGCATCTCATCCCCAACGCCGTGAAAATGGGGATTAATAAGGGATAGATAGCAGAAATGAGTACCGGGGAAATTCCTGGGAGCGAAGGCGGCCGGGCATAAGAGCTGACAACTCCGTTGTTGTTGTTAATTCATGTTAGGGGCTTCGGACATCTTGGTCATCAACTCTGTGTAGTTGGGTGTGAGTTGTACTAGTCTGATAATCTGTATCTATGTGATGACTGTAGGAGTGTGTGTAACTGTGTTAGGGACAGGGATGATGTAGGTGCCCCAGGACTTGAATTAAGGTATTACCCGGCATTTGACAGGAGGGAGTGCGGAAAAAAAAACGGAGAAAAACCACACTCAGGATAGCCGCTGTCAGCGACGAGATTCGAGCTTGCGGTCTCCGGACGTGCTGCAGCTGGCCTCGCGGCTGTGGTGCACTATTTAACGAGCACGGCTACACTGCGGGACGCTGACCACTCCATTCCGTCTGTTGCCGATTTCACGAAGGGTGGAAGTCTCTACTTTACATTGCTCCATGAGCCTACATGGAATTGGATTTGCTTTTTACCATCCACTAACTCAGAATGTTCAGTAGTCAAATATCGGAATAGTCGCGGTTTTAAAGCTTCATGACCAAGAACAGCGGCACAAATTCCACACTACTGTCGACGAAAATATTATGTGTACTCGAGTTTGAAGGTTGTTTGTGAAGTAACCAATAGACCTACAAAAAATCCAATAACATCATCATTTTCGTCGTTCTATTTTACGTTAGTTCATGTAGGATTGGAATTTTTTAAATATATATTTTATTTTTTACCGACAGTAGTGGCTACGCTGTCTAACGCGCAGCATTAGGTCATGGGGCCAAGTTCTCTGCTGACTCGGTAGACGCGTGGGTTCGAGCCCCACCGTCGGCCGTCCTTGAAATGGTGTTCCGTGGTTTCCCATTTTCAACACCAGGCAAATGCTGGGACGGTACCTTCTGACAGGCCACGGCCGCTTACTTCCACAACCTTGCTCAGTTTCATTCATTTCATCTCTCATTAACTCCTCTCATGAGGTTTGCGTCAGGAAGGGCATCCGGCCGTAAAAACCATCGCCACAAAGACTTCCATCGCATCTCACCCCCGACCCCGTTGGAAAACGGGAATAATAAGGGGTAGACATACATACATACATTTTAATATTTTTTATTGCAGTTGGAACACAGAAAGTGCCAGTTTTTAAGCGTGTTTCAACCATGCGTCATATTTAAGAATTATTATCTCACAAACCCGTCATCAGAACAAATCCAAATTTTAACACAATATACATTTGAATGTTGTATAACTGGTTTATTAATTTCAAAATTTTGTGTGTCCAAGAAACAAAGTTGTTATCATTTTTCTAAGGTAACTTTTTCTCGGCTCGGGGTGGTTGGAAAATGTAGTTCATGGTTGCGTTGTAATCCTTATACATCAAAATACGTAAATTAATTCACTTATTTTATATAGGTTTGTATTTGTACGGGGAATTAAGACATGGTTCATCAGTTAGCAGCTCCGGTGAAAGCTGTACAACGTTGCCAAGATGGCTCCATCACGCGTCATGGCACGCCTCGCTCGGAAAGATGGGCTCCATATCAGCAACGCTGTACAGCATTTCCCAGAGCGGCTAGCTGGTGAACCATGTCTTAATTCCCCGTACAAATACAAACCGATATAAAATAAGTGAATTAATTTACGTATTTCACAGTCATACAGCATAACCCTTTGATGTATAAGGATTACAACGCAACCAAGAACTACATTTTCCAACGACCCCGAGCCGAGAAAAAGTTACCTTACAAAAATGATAACTTTCGTTCTTGAACACACAAAATTTTGAAATTATTAAACATACAACACTCCAATGTATATTGTGTTAAAATTTGGATTCGATCTGATTACGGCTTTGTGAGATAATAATTCTTAAATGTGACGCATGGTTGAAACACGCTTAAAAACGGGCACTTTTTGTGTTTCAACTGCGATAAAAAATATTAAAATATAAATTAAAAATTCCAAACCTACATGAACTAACGTAAAATAGAACGATGAAAATGATGATGTTATTGGATTTGATGTAGGTCTATTGGCTACTTCACAAACAACCTTCGAATTCGAGTGCACATAATGTTTTGGTCGACAGTAATTATTCAGTCAGGGCACCGTTTACAGTCAAATTTTTAATAGATGTCACTGTACTAACGAATAAACGTCTATTTCTTCTTCGGTGTACCAATCCATTTCTCATTACCGTGGACTATTGCGTTTAGTCTGGTCTGATGAGGTTGAAACACACGACGTTACATTATTTATCACTAGAATTTAATAAATGTATCATCTTTTGTCTTAAATCGTTTGCTGTTAATGTATTTTAGGGGTTGGAAGCATCGTGGCCACCAGCTCCACATACTTGGGTATATGTTGAATTTGTGTTCTGTGGTGACATTAATAATAACTGTATTTGAGGGGTTCTAAGAAATAACAAAGCAAGTCGATTCCCCTTGATTACATGCGCACATACTGTATATTTCATATGGAAGTAAATGTATATTAAGAAAAGCCATGTAAAACACTGGAATGTAACAACACGATATCTGTTAAACCATAAATATAATGAGTGATGGTATTCTGAACAAGCTATTTCTCAAAAGTTGTTCCTTTTTTACTTGGGTTTTTATTATAGATCTCCTCAATTGTTAAGTGTACAGTTCCCGGCGCTTAGCTCTGCATTACCCTACCCCACCCCACCCCACTCCCCCGGTATACGATCGCAGCGTAAAACATTTGCCATGTTAAAACATGTGTTAGTTTGGCAAGGGCTATACCAAATGTTTTTCTGTTATGTTGGTACTTATTATGTATGGTTTTTTTTTTCTTTCAAGAAAAATAAAAGAGTGTTACACTGCTCGGCCTTGCAAGTGAAAATGGTGTGTGAATCATTGAGTGTAGTAAACCTAAAATACTATAAATTAGAGAAAGCAGACTGAATCAGTTTACTAAAATATCAAATCCAGAACAGGTCATGGGCCAAGATGCACCAAATGCAAACGGGTAAACTGTGAAACAAGATAAATAATCAAGAACTGTGCAGCGTGTTGAAGAAAAACAAAAGACTAAGACAATGGCATCAGAAGATAGTGAACTACACAGCATACAAAAACTCAGCAGCTCCGACACATTTCAACTGTGGGATTTTGAAATTCAAATTCTATTTAAAGCCAAGCAAGTATGGGATGTTGTTAATGGACAAGAACCTCTCACTGAAATACCACAAGATGCAGCTCAAAGGAGAAAGGCGTGGTTGGCCAAAGATGCTAAAGCTCAGTATTATATTGAGAACAATTGACAAGGTGGTGAAAAATCATATTCTGATATGTACTACTTCCAAAGAGATGTATGAAGCACTCAGAGGTGTATTCAGAAGAGATACCAGTCAACAAAAACAACATCTGCTCATGGACTTCCATGGTTTTAAGTTTGATAAAACTAAATGAATGATGAACATCAGCCATCTAAGAAATATTGTCTTCAAGCTACAACAATTCAAACAAGAAATATCTGAAGAGATGGTTATGGCAAAAATCCTTTTTTCACTGCCTGAGCAATATCACTATTTCTCAAGTGCATGGGAATCTACACCTACATCAGATAGATCCATTGAAAATCTTGTGGCTAGACTTTGTGTTGAAGAAGACTACAAGTTGGCAAGTAGGCCTAAATCACAAGAGACAAGTGTTGTTTTTGGTGCACAAAATAAATACAAGGGGTCAAGTGAAGTGTTATAAATGTGGGGGAGAGGGGCATATTAAACCAAGATGTCCAAAGAAGAAATATTGCAAGATCTGTAAATGTGACACTCACAATGAAGAAGAGTGCTTCTGAAAAGAAACAATGGGCTTGACAGTAAGAAATGCATTTACTGTAAGAAATCTAATCATGTGTCTGACAACTGCTGGTTCAAAGAAGAACATGAAAAGAAGAAAGACAAAGTATCCTTCTTTGCAGAATCTGAACAGTATGGTGAAGTGCTATTCTGTGAAAAACTAAATGAAAATATGTCTGTGGTAGACAGTGGTTCTACATCACATCTGACAAGTAAGCATGACATTTTATCATCAGAAGCTAAAATATACAGTGCAAAGAGAGGTGAAACAATGAACGCTGTGTTGTCAGGAGACATTGAAACTGACAACGTGTTGTTTAAAAATGTGTCTTATGTGCCACAACTCTCCAAAAATTCACTCTCTGTCAATGCCATCACTGAAAACAATGGAGAGGTAAGATTCAAAAATAAAGAAGTTTTGTTTTCGAAAGATGATAAAGTTGTGCTTACAGGAAAGAAAACTCCAGGTGGATTGTTTGTTGTGGACTTAATCGCTCAACATAAAGAAGAAACACTCCTAACCCAAACTGAAAAAGAACACATGGTATGGCACAAGAAATTAGGCCATATTAGCTTTGGAAATCTACAGAAACTTCCTAACCTATGTCAGGGAGTGCTATTTTCTCTAAGTAAATCCAAGTTAACCCTAGATGTGAAATATGTGCTATAGCAAAACTCAACAGAAATCCTTTTAACACAGTGCGACAAAGAGCAGAGAGACCTTTGGAAATAATACACACAGACTTGTATGGTAAAATTGATCCACCAACTTTTGACAACAAGAACTATTTTATGTTATGTATAGATGACTTCACCCATTTTGTACAAGTGTATTTGCTAGAAACCAAAGACGAAGCTGAAGGTTTTTTAAAGGACTATATTGCTGAAGCAGAAAACCATCATAACCTAAAAGTGTCTATAAGAGTTGATAATGGTGGAGAATATCGGTCTAATGACTTCAAGAACTGGTGTAAGGGTAAAGGTATCAAATTAAGACTATACCATACCTCATACACCTCACTTGAACGGCACTGCTGAAAGTATGAATCTGACTCGAGGAAACAAAATGAGAGCGCTACTGTATGATGCAAATTTTCCCAATGAAATGTGGGGAACTGCAGTGGAAACTGTCGCCTATCTTCAAAACAGGAGTCCAACGGTAACAGTTGACATCACTCCTGTCGAAAAATGGTACCACAGAAAACCTGATGTATCTCGCGTTCAACAGTATGGTTCTGTGGTCTACACCAAGAGTCTCGGGCATCTGAAGAAACTATATCCTAGAGGTGAGAAAGGTTATTTTGTCGGCTACTCCAATAATGGATACAGAATCTGGGACAAGGAAAATCGGGTGATCTATGTATCAAGAGATGTGAAGTTCTTTGACGCAGAAAATTACAAGAAGCCTGCATTACAAAACCAAAGTATCACTTGAAAATTTACTAGAAGATGAAGACAACCAGGAAAATGAAATCAACCATGAAAGTCAAGATGAAACAGATAGTGAGGAAGCAAATGATGAAGATACTGGATAGGATTATGAATCCTCAAATGATGAAGATGATGCACCAATAAATCCACAACCAAACTAAAGACCACAAAGAGACATAAAAATGCCAAAGAAATATGAAGATTATGCATTGCTTACAGATGACTCACCTCTTACATATGAACACTGCATGCAGAGTCAAGATAGGGAAAAATGGAAGGCCATACTAGAGGAAAAGGACTGCCTCAAGAAAAATGAAACTTGGGATTTAGTCAACGAAGAATGTGCCAAAGGTAAGGAAATCGTTACTAGTCGCTGGTTGTTCAAGGTTAAGGAAGACGGTCGCTATAGGGCAAGATTGGTTGCCAGAGGCTTCAAATAGAAAAAGGGCTTAAACTATGAGGACATTTTCAGCTCAGTAGTACAATCAAACACTCTGAGAATGTTATTGGCTATTGCAGTTTCAGAAGGTTTTAAGATATCAACCTTTGACATCAAATCTGCTTTTTTGTACGGTGACTTACAAACTGAGATATACATCCGCCTGCCAGAAGATTTTAACGTCTCAGGAAATATATGTGAACTAAGAAAAGCAATATATGGTCTCAAATAGGCCCCCCAATAAAGGTTCAAACGTCTGACAGACTATCTCAAAAGCGAAGGTTTGAAACAAATTCAAACAGACCAATGTGTGTTCAAGTCCACTTCAGGAAAGAAATTATTTGTTGCTATCCATGTGGATGATGGGATGATGATAGGAGAATATGAGCAACAAATTACAGAACTAATGACACAAATGAAGAAGCAATTCGAGACTTCCATAAATATCGAACCCAAGACCTACCTGGGAATGCAAATTTCTCAAAAGAAAGATGGAGTATTCATCAGTCAAGAAAGATATGCTCAATATGACATTGAAAAATACAACATGGAAACATCAAAACCAACAAGTACTCCAATCTCACATCAAGATAATTCTCATGATGATGCCAACACTTCCCAACCAGCTTTCCATATCAAGAAGCAGCACTATGCTAATGGTCCGATTGCTTGGTGTTCTCGTAAAAAGTCTATTGTAGCTCAATCATCAACTGAAGCTGAGTAGATTTCAGCCGCCCAATGCTGCAAGCAAATGAAACATGTGAAATCTGTACTTGAGGAGCTACTGGAAGAAACTCTCAATGAAAACTTGCATGTGGACAATACCAGTTGCATAAAAATGATTCAAGCAAACCAGTTGACCAGAAAGTGTATCTATATTGATGTTAAATATCATCTGGTTAAAGATGAATACAAGAAAGGATGGTTCAAGATCCTGTATTGTCCTAGTGATCAAAATGTTGCAGACATTTTAACTAAACCTCTACTTCCTGGTAAATTTGCAAATCTCAAAAACCGTGTTATGTTTTAAGTGTGATTTTCTAGAGTTTATTATATCAGTGTCACTTCCATTATGTAAGTGAAAAAGAACAGAAAAAAAACCTAATTGATTACACCCTTGAGGGAGTGTGTTAAAACATGTGTTAGTTTGGCAAGGGCTATAACCAAATGTTTTTCCTGTTATGTTGGTACTTATTATGTATGTGTTTTTTTTTTTTTTTTCAAGAAAAATAAAAGAGTAGTACATTGCTCTGCCTTGCAAGTGAAAATGGTGTGTGAATCATTGAGTGTAGTGAAACCTAAAATACTATAAATTAAGAGAAAGCAGACTGAATCAGTTGACTAAAATATCAAATCCAGAACATTCCACGCTGATCATGCCTGTGTCTGATTGTGAGAACCTACTGTCACGCGCGTATGTTCTCAGTAGGGAAGTATTCGACACGTTCCCCGCATCACCATACACCCCGCTTCTACCGCTGAGCTTTAAAGGTATTGAAAGAAGGTAAGTCACCGTCCCGGCAATAGCTTGAGCAAGTATGGAAAAACTCGGTGGGGAACCATGTTGGGATTCAAACCTCAGCCCATCGGGATTTGAACCTTAGATCTCCGGACTTCCAGCGCTCAGCTACTGTACATTGCGGAGGAGTGGCTCTCTCATTCATGACAAAAATGAACGTCATAAGGTAACTAGAAAACGCAGCCATACACTACACTACACATACGTCAAGAAGTATCGGCACACAATGCTAGCAACAATCTGTTTTAGGCCTACTTTTGGCGAGCACATGCACAATGAAATTCTTTCTGATTTCTTCATTTCCACGATACTAATAAGGAAACTTATTTCCTGAAGTCTGTCATCGGGTGAAAAGGAAAAACAGAAATCGAATGTATTTATTCCCATCCTCACACCAGGGACATATACTCCCTGATATGTGTAAATTACTTGGAAACTTGGCCTGGCAGCTTTCAAATACATTGCAGGCTTCCTACCTGCGTTCTATGAAGGTCAACCGCTAAATACCATGAAATGTACGTACTAGAAGGGGCCAATCTCCGTTGTCGTAGGATTTAGACAAGTGACATTAGTAGTGCCTTGCAGTGGTCTTTTGATGTCAGAAAAGCATAATTAATATTTTCAATTCTTTAAACTGCCAATATCAGTGTAGTAGTGAATGTGTATTGTGAGACCATCCCCCAGCCCAGCGGTTGAAAATCACTGTTCTACGTAACCAGTTACAGTAGGCTACTCGGAATCTTTATTTCTGATGTCGACAACAAACAATTAAAATGAGACTTGCTGGAAAGCACAGGCTGTATGTGACATAACCCTTGTTCTGAAACTTGCCGATGTTGAGAGGTAGGCTACCAGGAATGTTCACAGAGCGAAACCTAAACGTAACAAACAGGAGGAAAATAAAGCCAAATATTTTAACGACTGAAGGTACCTGGTGGAATTGCACATTGTAGGCAAATAAATATATTTTGTACTTCCTAATAGGATACAGGGTGTTTCTAAATTCCCATTACAGACTTTGAGGGCATTTTAAGCAGTGGGGACCAAGACAGTTAAGTTAAGCATAGGATCTTGTGTCCGGAAACGTACCGTCTTCCCGCTACCAGCAAGAAAACCACTACAGGACACGTTCAAATCTCCCACATTTTCGGCGCCACTGACTAGAGTACGTACGTCATTGAACAATCACCTGATGTCCCATATCCCCTACAGGTTTGTTGACATTCCATATCTTGTTCCACGAAATTTCACGGGTGCCGTGTACTTGATATTCCTTGAAGACGTCCTGCAAGAGTTCTTAGACGATGTGCCACTGCATTTGCGTCAAAACAGGTGGTTTCAGCACGATGGCGCACCACCTCATCTTTCACTTGCGGTACAAGATCATCTGCACCACAGATTTGGGCAACAGTGGAAAGGTCATGGTGGCCCGATTGCTTGGCCTCCACGTCAACCGACTTCCGAGCGAGGCGCACCATGAGGCGTGATGGGCTCCATCTCGTCAACGCTGTACAGCTTTCCCCGTATCGGCTAGCTGCTGAACCATGTCTTATTTTCGCGTACAACTACAAACCGATATAAAATAAGTGAATTCATTTACGTATTACAGAGTCGTACACCTTTTGATGTATAAGGAATACACGCGACCAAGAACTACATTTTCCAACCACCCCGAGCCGAGAAAAAATCACCTTACAAAAATGATAACTTTGTTTATTGGACACACAAAATTTTGAAATTAATAAACCAGTTATACAACATTCCAATGTATATTGTGTTAAAATTTGGATTCGATCTAAAGATGGTTTTTTGAGATAATAATTGTTAAATGTGACGCATGGTTGAAATACGCTTAAAACGGGCACTTTTTGTGTTCCAACTGCGATAAAAAAATATTAAAATATAAATTAAAAATTCCAAACCTACATGAACTAACGTAACATAGAACGACGAAAATGATTGTTATTGGATTTTATGTAGGTCTATTGGTTACTTCACAAGCAACCTTCAAACTCGAGTCCACATAATATTTTGGTCAACAGTAACTCGCTGGCCGGTACGAGTAGTCTATCGCCTGTCTTCATATTCTAGAAACGAAGATCCGACATAATATGAGCAATTTCAAATGTCATCCGAGTTTGATCTGCAACTTTGGGCACAGTAGGTGAGGGCTTTACCAATTACTCCACACAGAGATGGTTAGGGGCCATAGCACAACAATCAGCGATCACCGTCATCTAATTACTTCACATCCTGTACTTTTTATGAACCGTGCCAACAGCTGTTCAAATACTGAGGCAGCACATGCGCCGGGGCTGAGCTGCCATACTGCATTGGTGATATTTCATGGGTCGGAATTTTGTCACCCAACTTCACCCTGAAGTCACATGGTGTGTATCATGGATATTCATTTTGGGCCATTGTGGGCACGGATGTGACGGTAACAATTCACAAATATTTCAATCACCATCTCGCAACATCTCTTCGGGAAAGGCAAAGGAATACTGTACGTCCCTTAACTACCGCGGTTTTGGCGAGTACTAGAATTTCGCCCTGAAGGGCATTTTATACGTGGCTGTAAATCTACTGAAACGGGCCCCTCCCATTCAGGCACCCTCAAATTCCAACCGACCTAGCTGGGATTCAGCAGCTAAGACACGCAACCGGCTTAAGTAGTTATACTTACTTACTGATCGGCGCTACAGACCATGTAGGTCCTTTGGCCTCCTTGATCACATGCCTCCATTCATCTCGGTCCTCACCTTTCCATCTCCAGCATTTAACACCCTGTTTTCTCAGATTGTCTTCATCGTCGAGCCATCTTTTCCTAGGTCTTCCTCTTCTCCTTCTCCCATAAAAATACCTTTTTGACTGGGCTGATTTCGGGCATTCGCTGCACATAGCCAGTCCACCCGAATCTCTCCTGAGTTTACTACAATATCTGGCTGCCCAAAAAATCTTTGTAGCTCCACATTTGTCCTCATTCTCCATACATCCTAATCGCGTACTGCCCTTTCTCTAGATCTTCCTTTCCCACTGTAACAGTCAATGTTTTCTGGTAGTCATCACCCAACATTCTGAGCCATACGTAACAATAGACCCTAGTACTGTTGTGCATATTTATTTTTATTTTCCAATTCGTAGTGACCTTCCTGGATTTGAACATAGTATGCAAGGGAAGTGCCCTCTCACCCCTGTTATTTATAGTGGTGATGGATGAAATCATACGAAAAGTGGTAAATAGCATTGGGGAAAGGAAAATGAAGGCAATGTTGTTTGCTGATGACCTTCTGGTATGGGGAGAGGATGAGGAAGAAGTACAAGAGCAATTAGATGAGTGGGAGAAGGTAGTGTTATCATATGGGATGAAGTTCTCAGCACAAAAGAGTGAAGTGGTCATCACAACGAGGAAGAAGAACAGACTGGATACGGGCATAACACTTGGAGGACAGCAGTTGCAGAAAGTAGAATGCTTCAAGTACTTGGGAAGCATAATTGAAGAAAAGGGAGGCAATAGGATGGAAATAAATGAGAGGGGAAGGTGCGCAGATGGATTTTTCAAGAGTGTTAGGGGGATGATATGGAATAAAGATGTACCACAAAAATGTAAAGGAATCATCTACAAGACCTACTTTGTGCCAATTTTGACATATGGTTCAGAAACATGGGTGATGAAGGAAAGGGACAAGAATAGAATACGAGCAGTGGAGATGAAGTTCCAGAGGAGTAGGGTAGGAGTGACAAGAATGGACAGAGTAAGGAATGAGAGAGTCAGGGAGATGGTAAGAGAGGAACCATTGCAAAATAGAATAGAGCGATCTAGGCTACAATGGTATGGACATGTGAGGAGGATGGAAGAGGAGAGGATACCGAAGAAGATGTTTGGAATGGAAATGACGGGAAGGAGGCCAAGGGGAAGACCAAGGGACAGATGGACAAAAGGAGTTAAGAAGAGTGTGGAGGAAAGAGGAGTGTGCTGGGACACAGTAAATGACGAGAGATGGTGGATGGACAGGAAACGATGCAGAGGTTTATGTTCCAAGCAGACCCGACCAGCGGTTGGAAACTGCTCAAGATGATGATGATGATGCAAGGCGTAAAAGCAACGGTTTCTACTTGGTATCCTTTCCACTGATGTTTTATTGTCTGCTGTTGTTATTGATCGTAGATATTTGAATGCCTCAACTCTTTGATATGCCTTTCCATGTAATCTTACAATGGCTTCTCTTCTTGCTCCCTCAGCATCTCCCAATTTCATATACAGTATTTAGTCTTCACTGCCAATCCTAGGTCCTGTGCTTTCTCTTCCAACAAGTCATAGCTTTCTTCAAGAGCTCTTTCTTTCCTTGCAATAATAGCCACACCGTCATCATACGCTATTACTTGTACCAATCTCTTAAGTAGGCTATGGTTCACCTGGGACTGATGGGTGATTGGCGAATTAATTTTTCCAGCATTAAATTGAAAAGCAGCGTGGAAAGCACAACTGCTTGTCACAGCCCTCTTTCCACAACAAACGTCATTGACAGATCCTGTTCAATTCTGATCTAGCGTACTGTTGATTTCACGGCCATTTTGGTCAATCTAATCAATTATCATGGGATTCCCACCTCTCTCATTATTTTGTAGATCTTACTCCTGTCTAGACTATCATATGCCTGTTTAAAATCTACATACAGCTGCTTGCTTTAAATTGCAATCCTGACTTCTTCTACGTTTGGTTGTTCTACTTCCTCACCCAGTTCCCTTTCTTCCACATCCTCATTCATGTTTTCCTCTTCTCTATAATCCCCACTATCTTCACTGAGTATCTCATGTAAATACTCCTGCCATCTTTCTAGCATTTTGTTTCTTTCTCCGATACGGTTACTAACCTTATCCTTAAAGAAAACAACTCTTAGTTGAAATCCTCTTGCGACGTCTTTTGTTCTCTCATCGATAATTCGTATTTCATTTCTTTCATTTCATCCGAGTCTTTGTCTCCCAAAAAGTATTTTCTTAGATCTGCATATCCTATCTGCACTTCTTCGTTTCTCTCTCTCTACTCTTCCACTGTTTGTCTCGTTTTCCTTTGAAGCATTCTTTTCTTAGCTTCATTCCTCTCTTGGATTAGAGCTAAGCATTCCTGATCAAATCATTCTGATCTCTTTGTATGTTTCATCTGCAACTTCACTGATGGTTGTTCTTACTATCTCTCATTTAGATGTTACTTCTGCTTTCTGCCACAAATCCTTTTTAGTTTCAAGCATCTATGTCGGCTTCTTTTATTTCTCTCGCAATTCATTTCTAAGGCCCTCAGCATAGTGTTTTGTCCTTCTTCGTTCCTTTTCAGTTTGCACCAAATATATTTTTTGTTTATACGTGATTCTAACTAGACAGTGGTCGGAATCACCATCAGCACCTCTGCAGCTCCTTGCACCCATGATGTCAGATGCATGTCTCCTATCTATTACAACATGATCTTTTAGGTTCCTCGTAACACTATCTGGTGATATCCAGATATCTTTCTTTATGTCTTTCCGTGGATGCCATGCACTTTTGACTATCATCTCCTTCCCACTAGCAAAGTCTATCAGTCAAAACCCATTGTAATTGCTGACTTCGTGCTGAGACAGGCACTGTACTTCAGGATATGGTTCCCAGGCAATATCATCCCTTGCCTCTTCCATCGTACTTCCAGCAGTGCTGCTAATTTCACGCCATACTTATCCATTTCATTCCTTTATTTCTTCAGCGTGCCAGGTCTCTTCGATGTCCTCACATTCCAAGAAGCTAATTACATATCAGTTTTCCTTCGCGTGAACTGCTTTTCTCGCCGAGTCATCTCCAAGTTATCCGAGGCAATCTTGAGATGGCCGCAATTTATCTATTTTTACGAGGTAAGGGAGTTAACCCTACGCCCAACCCCTAACCTGAAGGACAAGGAACTCTTCTGTCAGGGTTACAATACGACAGCCGAAAAAGCCTCGTTTTAAGGCGCAAGGCACTCGCCTACACCCTCCCCGTTAGGGGTAGGATTGGCTGGTATCACTGACCGTCTGGCAGCTAAAGCATTCTTTTTAGGAATTTATGGATGCACCTGCTCAACATAACTGCACCCCCAAAGAATGTATTACCAGCCATTCACCTTCCCCCTTTATTCGGACTTTGGACTGGCAATATCAGTTACGACACAACCACGAGAGGCGGAGTTTGATATAGTTATGTGACCAACAGTATTTCATTCGAATACAAAAAGGTTGAGGCTATGAAACTTAGTATTCGTAATCTCCATTTAAATTAAGTAAGCTGTATGAAGTAAGCTGGATGAAGTGACTACAGAGATAATAAAAGCAGCTGGACCAGTAGGGTTACATTGGATGCATAGACTATTTCGTGTGATATGGAAGGTGAAACAAGTACCAGAAGATTGGAGGAAGGGCTTGATAATTCCAGTATTCAAGAAGGGTGATACGAAAGAATGTAACAATTATCGGGGAATCACACTTATTTCCCATGTTGCAAAGATCTTTGAGAGGATATTAGAGAAAAGAGTGAGAATGAAAGTTGAGGCAGAAATGGAGGAAGAACATGGATTCCGAAGAGATAGATCAACCTTCGATCTAATTTTTGCTCTAAGAAACATAATGGAGAAAAGATGGGAGTTCAAAAAGGATTTGGTGATGACATTTCTAGATATTGAGAAGGCATACGACAGCGTACCACGAAGATTGGTCTGGGACGCATTGATAAAAACCAGGGTAGGCAGAGCAGAAATACAAATGATCAAAGCCATGTATGAAAAGTGTGTAAGTAGTGTGAAGACCAAGCTAGGACAAACAACTGGTTCAGTGTTGAAACGGAACTTCCGACAAGGAAGTGTGTTATCCCCTATACTGTTTAGAACTGTCATGGATGAAATCCACAAGAGTGTGAAAGGGAAGCAAGAAGACTAAGGTCTTACTCTTTGCAGACGACATAGTAATATGGGAAGAAAATGAAATAGAAGTGCAAGAACAAGTTACTGCATGGAATCAAGAGAGAGGGAAATATGGAATGAAAATAAGGGTGGAGAAGAGTAAGACTGTAGTGATGACAAGAAACAAGAGAGAAGGTAGACAGAATATTGAAGTCAATGGCAATCCATTGGAAATGGTAAAAAGGTTTTAAGTATAAGGTGCGTTCAAAAAGGAACGAGCCGGAGGCTGGAATGCGCAAACCGGTGACTACATCGGCTAATCGTGGCGTGCGCAACGAGGTGTGGTTCCGACCAGAGCGTGGAAGGTCACAGCCCGTCGCTAGAGGGCACGCATGCACGTCACGTGACGATACAAAGCGAGCAGCAGCGTGCATCAATCGTCCAACGCTGGCAGTCGCATTGCAAACAGTGACATGGAGGCGTCAACCGAAGAGCAAAGAGGTGTTGTTCGGTTTCTGACAGCGAAAGGAATAGGGGGAACGGACATTCATCGCCGAATGTCACAAGTGTATGGTGAACACTGCATGTCCCTTGCAAGGGTCAAGGCGTGGCACAAGCGCTTCAGGGAAGGACGGGTGTCGATAGCCGATGATGCCTGGTCTGGGGCACCCCCCTGCATTACCGATGACAGCGTTCAGCTGGTTGACGCACTCATTACCCAGGACCGCCGAGTGACAGTGAACGCCATAGTCGCCGTAGTCGCTCCACGACAATGCACGACCTCATACGGCCAACACAGTCGCGGCACTCCCGCAGAAATTCAAATGGGAGGTTCTTTGCTACCCTCCATACAGTCCACACCTCTCTCCCTGTGATTACGCCATGTTTGGTCCCCTGAAAAGGGCTATGCGGGGCCAACGATTCACCTCGGAGGTCGACGTCCAGCTGTACGTGAGGAACTGGTTCACCTCGCAGCCGAGGGAATTTTATGAGACAGCCATTCACCACCTCGTGTCACAGTGGGACAAGTGCCTCAACAGCCAGGGCCAATACGCCTAACATACAGGTACTGGTTTCTGTAATTATGCCTCCGGCTCGTTACTTTTTGAACGCACCTTATATTTGGGGAGTACGCTCACGGAAGATGGTACAATAAATGAAGAAATTGGGAAGAGAATCCAACAAGTTAATGGGGTTTACCAGTTTGTGAGATGTTTAGTATGGAACCAGGAAGTCCCCGAGAAATGCATGAAAGTTCTATTCTGAATGTATTACACACCAATTTTGACATAATTATGCAGCAGGTATTTGGACCACAACAAAACGCGATGAAAGCCAAATCCAAGCAGCCGAGATGAAGTTCCTGAGATGAATAATTGGGAAGACACGGAGGGATGAAATTAGAAATGTGGACATTAGGGAGAGAACTGGGTTCCCAAAACTGCAAGACAAGATAGAAACCTGTAAGCTGAAGTGGTACGGACATAATGATGAGATATGAGAATGGAAGAATATAGAGTACCAAAAATAATATTTATGGAGAAAATACCAGGAAGAAGACGACAAGGAAGGGCCAGAAAGAGGTGGATAGATACGGCGAAGGAAATCATAGAGAAAAGAGGAGTAAAAGAAAAAGAAATATTGAAAGAAGTAAATAAATGGTGGAGGGATAGACAACTGTGGAGGTCCTTGATTCGCAACCCGACACAGGGAACAGGAAACGGGAAATGAAGAGAAGCTGTATGTTCGATCATTTTGAATTTTCAACTAAAACTTTGTATTTAACCCGTATGAGGTGTATAATGACCAAATATACCCTCAGTTTCATATTGGTTTATTTGTCATTTATTATGGGAGCGGGAGGCGTCAAAAGTAATGGAGCTAAAGGCATGAAAATTCGTATGTAAGTAGAAGGGGTCACTTATATAAAAGTCCGCTACACATTATTTTTGTAATAAGGGGGTTAAGAGCAAGCTTCAAATCTCGCCAGTAGGGCAATTGCACGGTCTGCATCCATTGCCTGGCAAAGCCATATGTGATAATGACTTGCTGACTCAAATGCTATCAATAATTTGAGAATGTCGTGTGGTGAGAAGGATACCTTCCTGACATGAATGTGCCACAACCCAGTTCTAATGCATGTGTCTAGGTCAATCCATCAATTAGTCACTTAAGAAGTCACGGACCACGATGTGAATCCATCCGCACGCTACTTAAACCCTGCCTCTGGCCAGGAGTAGGGATGACCGATTCTTTTAAGAACTATTTTATGTTTCTAACTCCACTGATATTTATTGACAGAAGATGTGCTAACATTGATTTCTTGCTGTAGGTTTCAATGCCAGTAAGTATTTTATTCCGCGTGGTACATCCAGGTAGTGTAATTTATTTGACTATTAGCGATTTGGAGGGCAAGGCTGTTCTACTTCTTTTTTGCCACTGGACTTTTCTTTCTTTTCTTTGGTGATATGACTTGTCATAAACTACCTTCCTTTATTCTATGATCCCGTCAACGACGGGTTGTGAGACCTGGTAATTAATACAATGTTCGAATTAACGTCCCTAAATACTGAGGATTTGGAGACGTCGGGGTAACGTAATTTTAAACTTGGTTTTATATCAACTGAAACGAGTGTCTCCCTCTTGTTGAATTCCTCCGACATGAATTTACGCTATTTCATATGTTCCTTAATGTTTGCATGAATGCCGACATCTTATTATTTCCGTTTGTACGGGGTCAGGGATGAGCTGCAACGAATGTCCATGTAGCAGGTAATTTTCACGACCAGATGGCCTTCCTGACGCCAACATCAAAAGCGGAGTTTATGAGAGTTGAAAAGAAGATAAACAAACGGGACTGAGGATTGAAAGGAGGTAGCCGTGGCCTATTATGAGGTACCGTCACGGCAATTGTCTGGGGTTGAAATTAGGAAGCCACAGAAAATTATTTCAAGGATGGCCAACGGGCGGGTTCGAATCCACGTTTACTAGCAAGGAGAGGTCGCCATGCGGTTTCCTAGAAAAGCGTTCAAATTTGGAGGGTTTGCTCTTCATAAAATAATATTTTGCCCCTGTTCGAGCGTTTTTGCCAATGGGCTTTAAGTGTGCTCAAAATTGACCGTTTAAAATCAATCCTCGAACTTTTGTTGTCCTATTCCCGGACACGTTCCCGGCTCGTGTCCGTGGCGTAGTCAGTAGCGCGTTGGCGTGGGGAACTGAAGGTTTCGAGTTCGAGTCAGACCTTGGTCACCACTCTTGTTTTTCTTATACTGGTACATCACTTGTTGTCTTTTGTGTTTTCTATAATGTGTTTGCTGTGGTCTCTTCGGATTTAGAGCTATGTACAATATCTTAACATCATTATTTGCCCATGACGCTTGAACTTATTGTAAGTTTTATTCGTTAGAATTTAAATGCAGCGGAGCCGGCGCGCGACGCTACGTTCATTCGCACTGCGCCGAGTCGAATGCAGAAACGCTTCCCTCTGCTACACCATCAAGCTAAACTTTCTGTATGTAAACAATAACGAAAATATTAATTTATTAATATTGTAAATAGAAAAAGCAACAACAAATATAAAGTACTTGATGTAGTCTGCCAACTTAAATATTGCACCACAAACACATAATAAAAGAAAACATGTCAAAGAAAGATAAAGAAAATAATCATAAAAGATCAAGGTAGGTTCCGACCACGGTAACTTCTGGCTGAACGGCAGGATTAAAATAACTCGTAACACGCGAGTGCGATGTCCTTCGAGAAGACGCGACGGCATGTAGTTCCCCGGTAAGCGTCAGCGCCCGAACGTGCGACTATGGAACTCAGCGATGCTTTTTCTGCTGGTTGAAACTAGGATTCGTGCAAGGTTGTTTGTGTTGCCCCAATAGTGCGTCTAGTTCAGCATAACTCGATCATCCCGACTCTTAAAGAAGTAGTTAACATACACTAAAAATAATATCCTTACAGATGTATGTATAGTCCACGCCACCTAAAATAAGTTACTAAATGATAAACATGTAGTCAACTTGCCTACGTGAAAGTTGGTTTATGGTCGAATTTCTTGAAGTTAAGTTGTTTCGCGTGTCAGCACAATGTCGCCAACCCTGCTTAAAATCTCGCCATCTCCAAATAAGACAATACCTCTAAAATTTCTTGCCATACAGTTGCCGAATTCCGGAAGGAGGTAGCGCGCGTGATGTCCCATAATGCTATAAGATAAATGTGATCAATTATTTTAATTGTTCTTCCACCAACGCGCGTAATCATCATTCAATTGAATATATTTTCGTAATTCATTGGAATATTACGTCTAGTGCATTTGTACAAGGTACGTGATACTAAAATACATAAATTAGAATATTTATTATTGGTTATTATAGACTTCGATTATATAATATGAGTGTGTTGATTATCAGCCGCCTGAAATGTTTGGAAACTTTTAATTAATACATTAATTAATTTTTGCATAAATTCTTGTTTAGATTTCATCAAGATGTATAAAAGACGCGAGAACCGGGATTGGAGAAACTCGACGTAAGATAACTCGCCCGAATGGATTTTGAATTTTGCTTCGAGTAAGTAGCCGAGAGTGCCCTGATCTTTTAAGTTACTTATTCTTGTTTTATTTATTTTTATATTTAGTTAGGCCACAGATAATAATAATAATAATAATACGTAGCCTAGTCGACTTTTCAAATGTTGAAATAGTCTTCTGACTGCATTTTTCGTTTAAGTGAATCCAAACATCATCTACCAAATTTACACTCAGCAACATAATCTTAGGTTACGTTCGCCTTCTAATATTGTAATTTATCGAGGGATTGATTAATTTATCTTAATCTCGACTTCCAAGTGCTGTGAGCCATTATATGCACTTGCTACTTAGACATGGCTTTGCTGTTACTGTAGGTAGGATTTATAACATACACTGAAGAAAATGGAAATTGCAACACCCAGAAGGAGTGGAGCTACATTGCTGCAATTGAACATGCAGGACAAGTGATCAGTTGTGATTCGATGATTACACATTCAGGTCCCTCTGCCCGCAAATTTGGACAACAATCAATACAGGATGTGCCCACCACGATCTGCAATACATTGATGAATTCGTCGAGGCATGGAGTAAATAAGACCCTGGATCGCTTCCTGAGGAATTGTGGCCCATGCTTGCTGCACTGCACGGGTCAGTTGTTCCAGAGTTGTGGGTGGCTGAGGGCGGTTGGCCAGTTGACCCTTCATTTCCCACACATGCTCAATAGGACTGAGGTCGGGGGATCTGGCGGGCCATTCTAAGGTTGTGATGTCGTGGAGAGCTTCTCTGGAGATGCGTGCAGTGTGAACCCGGGCATTGTTCTGCTGAAACATCCCATTAGCAATGTTCGCCATCATAGGGACAACCACTGGATTGAGTACCCTATCAATGTACTGTTAAGCAGCCATAGCGCCCTCAACAAGCACTAATTGTGATTTCACATTAAAGCCAATAGCTCCCCAGACCATAATGCTTGGTGTTGGCCCTGTGTGCCTCTCGACAATAAGGTCTCGGTGGCCCCTCTCCCCGGTACGTCGGCGCACACGATTCCGGCGATCACTGCGGGCAAGACAGAAGCGCGATTCATCACTAAAGACGACCCTATGCCATTCGTTGACCCACGTCGATCGTTCTCGTCGCTGTTGTGGGGTCAATGGAACACCTTCTGCAGGGACACGGGATCGTAAGCCAGCTGCACGCAGGCGATTACCAACTGTTTGTTGTGTAACGTAGGGTGCCACAGCTGCTCGAATTTGCGCTGCTGTTGCATGGGGTTCCATCCGGGCCATCCGAATGATGCGGCGATCCTCTCTCACAGTTTGTCTGTCGCGCTGGGCCTGTGCCAGGTCTACGAGTGTGGATACCTTCATTTGACCACTGCTGCCATACACGTTGTACCGTAGATGCCTGTCGGCCAACACGTAGAGCGACAGTCTTTAGCGATAATCCAGCCTCACCCAGCCTTACACAGCCCAATTATACAAGCCCTCTCAAATGGCGACAGTTGTTGATAGCGTGCTCTTCTCTGTCGTCGAGGCATGTTTGACGGGGAACCCTTCACTGCACAGACTGCAAGTCAACTACGCTACACCAGATTCCGTATTCTGGATTTGGTTCCTCCGTGACCAATCACGTGGGGAGACCTGTAGCAACAATCCAATGGGTCTGAAACTTTGATCGTTTACATACCTACATGGCATACTTCCATATCTTGAAAATCAACACAAACGACCAATGCCTTCATGGTGTGAAATTTCAATTTTCTCCAGTGTATTTTACAGGATGTAATGTTACTTGTAAACTTGAAAGTATGAATCACACTCGGCTAGTGGTAGTTCATTCAGGAAGTAGATTCGTGAATGTATTGGTGATTATGTAGCTTATCCGTAGTACTACTGACCTATACTCCGTAGTACCGAAGGCAGATAAAATATTAGCATTATTTCTATTTTGTTTCAGTCATGGTTGCAACGAAGGTTGAACTTCAACGGTTGTGCAACACGAATCAATCATCTGAAGAGGTATTGGCTCTTCTTTTCCTGAAGAGACGCGCGGCCAAACTACAGTACTGTTTGTAGAAAGTGAAACACCCAGAAGAAATGGTCGGAGACACTCCCAGAACAGGGGTCGTGTAGGCCTGCGGTACCAAACAAAGCGATTAAAATCGTGGGACAGGACAGGTCAGTGTTCCGCACAGCTCTGTCGGCGTAGGGCCGTCATACGAAGTGGAAACGTGTAAGCAAGTGCAATGATGCCTCACCGACATCACAGGTTGGACCATCAGCATGTGAGTGGGGTTGAACGGGGCAGAATGCTTGGGCTCCGGGAGGCGGGTCTGTCGTTCCGGGACATTACGGCTCGTACAGGGCACGCTGCGTCAACAGTAAGGCGTATGTGGATCCAGTAGAGAGAGGAGGGCCGTACACAGCAACGACAGGGTACAGGACGACGCAATGTGACCACAGCGCGAGACGACCGCCATCTTCTACGCATGGCCGTATCGGACAGATCAGCGTCCTCCTCTGTGTTGGCTCGACGTTGGAGCACTGCAACGGGGGTGGACATGTCTGCGTCGACGGTGCGGCGCCGTCTTTTGAGGGCTGGACTGGTAGCACGCATGCCACTGCGTCGGCTTCCATTGACTGGGAACCACAGACGCCTCCGACTACAATGGGCAAGTGCACGCCGACACTGGCAGGCTGAGTGGCGAAATGTAGTGTTTTCGGACGAGACCCGCTTCAACCTGTCCTACAGCAATGGCCACATACGGACAAACACCAGGTGTAATGGTTTGGGGCGCAATTGCCTATTACAGGCGATCGCGCCTCGTACGTCTTGCAGGCAATCTGAACAGTGACCGCTACGTCAGGGAAGTTTTACAGCCCGCGGCACTGCCCCTCTTGCAGGCTGTTCCACAGGCCATATTTCAGCAGGACAATGCCCACCCACATGTGGCGAGGCATGTGCAAGCCTTCTTCACAGAACGACGGATACCTCTGCTTCCCTGGCCTGCCGTTCGCCTGACATGTCGCCCCTCGAACATGTCTGGGATATGGTCGGACGGCAACTTGTTCGTTCAGGTCCACCTGCCGCCACTGTTCATGCTTTGTTGAAGCGCCTACAAACCGCATGGGACGGTATTCCTCAGCAGCGTATTCAAGCGCTGTATGATTCCATGCCACGACGTCTAGCGGCTCTGAGTGCAGCAAGTGGTGGCGCGACGCCGTACTGAAGATCGAACGTCAACGTGAATGTACCGGACTGTCCTTCTAATCAGTAATGTATTGTCACGTCCCTAATCTGTGGTATGAAGTGCAATGTGGTCACATCTCTTGTTCTTGGTGTTACACTTTCTACAAACAGTAGTGTATATTACAAGTCCGGAACATACTCAACTGATCTTGAGAATGCGTCACAGATGTAAAATTTCAAGAGTATACCAACAATATCTCATAGCTCTCTTAGCTTTCGACGTACTGCACTACTGAATGTCCGGGGGAAAATTACTGATCTACTAAAGCGATTGGTCGCTACTTGGTTAGATGACACGGTCTGGACGAAGCCGTTGGTTGCTAATAGGTTATATAAGGTGCGTTCAAAAAGTAACGAGCCGGAGGCTGGAATGCGCAAACCGGTGACGACATCGGCTAATCGTGGCTTGTGTAATGAGGTGTGGTTCCGACCAGAGCGTGGAAGGTCACGGCCCGTCACTAGAGGGCACGCGTGCACGTCACGTGACGATACAAAGCGAGCAGCAGCATGCATCAATCGTCCAACGCCACCAGTCGCATTGCAAACAGTGACATGGAGGCGTCAACCGAAGAGCAAAGAGGTGTTTTTCGGTTTCTGACAGCGGAAGGAGTAGGGGAACAAACATTCATCACCGAATGTCACAAGTGTACGGCGAACACTGCATGTCCCTTGCAAGGGTCAAGGCGTGGCACAAGCACTTCAGGGAAGGAGGGGTGTCGTTAGCCGATGATTCCCGGTCTGGGGCATCCCCCCCCCCCCCTGCATTACCGATGACAACGTCCAGTTGGTTGATGCACTCATTACCCAGGACCGCCGAGTGACAATGAACGCCATAGCCGCCGTGGTCGGATTGATCGTCGGAAGTGTGCACACCATCATGAAGGAACGACTGCACTTGCGCAAAGTGTGTGCTCAATGGGTGCCCCACAGTCTACAACCACACCCATGTCGAATGGTCGATATTCTTGGTCATCTGCAGCGCTATGCGAGGGAAGGGAATGGGTTCCTGGCACGAATGGTGGCTGGAGATGAGTCATGGTGTCATCACATCGAACCACAATCCAAACGACCAAGCCTCCAGTGGAAGCAACCAGGGTCACCACCACCCAAAAAAGGCAAAGCCATCCACACGAGTGCAGGAAAGGTAATGCTGACGTTCTTTTTTGACCAAGATGGCCCCCTTCTGATACATTTCATGCCGCACGGGACAACAGTGAATGCCCAGCGTTACTCGCAAACCTTGACCACCCTTCGCCAAGCGATCAAAACAAAATGACCGGGCAATCTCACCCGTGGGGTCATTCTGCTCCACGACAATGCACGACCTCATACGGCCAACACAGTCGCGGCACTCCTGCAGAAATTCAAATGGAAGGTTCTGGGCCACCCTCCATACAGTCCAGCCCTCTCTCCCTGTTCTTACGCCATGTTTGGCCCCCTGAAAAGGGCTCTGCGGGACCAACAATTCACATCGGACGCCGACGTCCAGCTGTACGTGCGGAACTGGTTCACATCGCAGCTCAGGGAATTTTATGAGACAGCCATTCACTGTTTCGTGTCACAGTAGGACAAGTGCCTCAACAGCCAGGGCCAATACTTCTAACATAGAGGTACTGGTTTCTGTAATTATGCCTCCGGCTCGTTACTTTTTGAACGCACCTTATATGATTGTCTGGACAAAACTATTGGTCGCTACTAGATTTGTATTTTTAATAGAAGCAATCTGACGTTTCGGCGCCACTGTACAATAACAATTGACGACTAGGTCACGCGCAGGACTTGTTGCCACGGAAACCTTACAGTGATGCCAATTTGAATGACGCCAACTGGCTACATGCCTTTTGCCGACCAGTCCCTTGTTTGACTATATAGTTGATTATTTTTAGTCAGTTGAATACTTTCTCATGTAGGATTTATAATTTATTAGTGTCCATTATGTATTTACCACAAATTGGTGTAGCGACTCGCGGAGGTCTGAGTTTGATTCTAAGCTCTACCAAGAAATTTAATTCTAGTCTGAGGACTGGAGCGGGGTATACTCAGCATTGTGAGGCAAAACTGAGAAGAGGCGGGTTCAATTCCCACCTTGGCCACCTAGAAGTGGTTCTCCGTGGTTTCCCATTTCTATTCCAGGCAAAGGCCGGGGTGGTTCCTAACTTAAAGGCTCCGGTCGTCGTCATCCCAATCTCCTCGCCTCAATTACAAATACTCACACTGATACAGACACCACAATAAACCAGATGGGTGAGTTAATAGCCTACACGTTACACTGAACAGGAATACAGTAGTGTTTTTCGTGTGCCTTGAAACTTCAAAAATAGCCTAATAATCAAGGAATCTATCACAGGTAATTCTTCGGGAGTGATGAACGAAGTTCTTACACTTTCACTTAGCTCTTATGTATGATTTTCATACCTTATTTGATATTCCGGGAGTCGTTACCAATTGAAATTACTGTCCGTTATTACCACTGCACAGGAAATGTGCTAAATTGCGCAAATTTATTTATAGTTCATTCAACGACGGCATTGTAATTGCTTGTCGTTGCTCAACTGCTACTGAAATATGCGCATTAGGCGTGCTCATTTGTTATTGAGACTTCATTTCACTGTTGTCAATGTATGGTACACAAAATACACGACTCAGGTCATGCGAGATACTGGCTTCTGTCTGGCCGAAAATTACTGCTGCTACTAGGTTAGGCAATGTCTGACCAAAAATGTCTGCATGTTCCACAAGCAAGGGAGTCTGGGGCGTTAGCTCCAGGGTAGGTCTGTTTTTTGTATGTAAGGCCTTATAAAACACAGAATTTAACATGTGTGCATCGTTTAAACATTAGAAACACAGCGTAGCGAACGAATGGAGTGCAGCATAAAACAAACACCACACGGTACCATATGCGTGGGGTTGGCAACATTTTATTTATCCTATAAATCACGTCCACAGTAGCCAACACAACTGAAATTGGTAACGCTGTATGACGTATCACTCCCTCATAACTTTTGTAAAGTACAAAAATTAACCAAAATAACTGTAGTAATGGTCAGGAAAAGTTCTGGAGATGATGTAGTAATAGATGTGTACTCCTTCGTTGTCTATAATCCATCCGCCATCCCAAATAGGATCACGACTTATATAGATGAAATTCCAGCTGAGTCCGCCATTTTCGCCGTTAATTATGCACAAGTACAGTATTACCAACCACACACTTACGGTACTACTTTGTATATGCGTGGTACCATGAAACAAAATAGCGCCGAGTTTGAACCAGTTCGGAATGGATTGTGCAAGCTGTTTTTGTCTAGACCAATAATTGTTGGGTCGTCAGGCCATATAAACACCCCTGGTTTTTGTCACGCACAGTGAGGGTAGACACGCATCAATAATTTTCATCCAAACCAACGGTTTGTGCCTAGACCAATAATTGTTAGGTAGTGCGGCGCTGGTTTTGCCACTTAGTTCGAAACATGGAATCCTTGCGATCAGCATTCATTACAGTGGTGAATACTGTTCTACATACAAAACAAACCTAACCCGGGGCTTACGCCCCAGACACCCTTGCTTGTAATGCAATCAGTAATTTTCGTCTAGACAGTCGTCCAACCAAGTAGCGACCAATGGTTTCGTCCAGACAGTCGTCTAACCAAGAAGATCCCAATTATTTACTTTTTCACATAAACACAATGTTAAGTGTGTCGTCTGGTGTATTTTTTATCGGACAAGTTGGCAACTACTGACGTCAATGTGTGCGCCTCGTTATGAGAGCTCGCTGCGGCAGTTTCACATACTAAATACGCAGTCGAACATGACAGGACTGCAGTTGTTGAATAAACAATAAATTAAAACACATATTTACGTGATTTAGCACATATATCCGGTGCAGATGTGATCAAGGTTAGTAGTTGCAATTGATTATGCCCCCCCCCCCCTCCAAAAAAGATAAAATAAGGTATGAAAATGACATATTGTCAAAATGAAAGCGGAAAGGAAAAGAGTGATACGTGGTACAGAATTAATCTGAAATGTCACTGTATAAGTCGTGTTATAAAAAGGGGATAGCGGGTAGGTTATAGACAGCGAAGGAGAAAACGGGACATCAATTTCACAATTAGGCTATTATTCATCATTACGCAAGGTATTTCGGTTAATTTAAGTATTGTATTTGGTTTATCACTCCCTAAGTGTTAACGAGTGTCATTTTCCCTTGGACATTTTTGGTTGAAGACTGGCCATTATTTTATTTTAGAATGTGCACTGAAAATTTTAAGCACTTTGATTTTTAGAAACCATTCGAGCAACACTTTTATAATAATACTATTGATAATATGATAATGTAGAAATGAGCGGAAGTGTGGAAGACGTACGCACATAGTAGACTATACATAGCCAGCAGCATTCGCGACAACGCTGCCTTCAGTTCAATGCTTCTCCGCCGAACTGTCAGAACGCATATCTGGAAAAAAACAATTCTAGGATAGAGAAAACCATTGGCCGCTACTAGGCTAGGTGGCTGTCTGAATGAAAATTACTGCTTGTAATACAAGCAAAGGGGTTTGCGGTGTAAGCCCCAGGTTAGGTTTGTGTTTATGTAAAGCCTTATTCCGCGTTCAACACTTTCAAACTAAGCGGCAAAACCAGCGCCAATCAATAATGTTGGCACTGCTAAAAAAATTTAATAACCCCCCCTCTAGCGATAAAATGTTCAACTCCTGTATCTTAGTCACATTACGTATTAGTGTAGAAAATTTTCCAGATATTGGCGGAGGCTGACACCGTATTGCCTCTCGTATATTCCGCTCTCGCAACTTGAATATCTCAGCTCTCCTCAGAAAATTGTTTTGTGTTGGTATCTTATAATTTTCGAGATATTACTCCGTCAATAAAACTTGCCTTTCGACACCTGTATTCAACTCGTCAATTTGTCAGAGAATTCTTACTTTTCACGGAACTAACCTTGGGGAGGTGCCTTTACTTTTCTGCACTTTTCTGCAAGTGGCTTTTTATGTGCAAACTGACGAGACGTCAGGAGAGTATTCTACCGACCATCCCGTGCTGTGCGGCTAGCATTTTTTGGCAGTTGGTCCAGGTTCGATTCCCGGCTCTTCCAAGAAATTTCAATTTTGATCTGAGAGATGGAACAAGGTATACTCAGCCTCGTGAGGCAAAACTGAGAAGAGGAGGGTCCGATTCCCATCTCAGCCATCTTGGAAGTGGTTTCCCCAATTCTACTACAGGCAAATGCCATGATGGTTACTAATCGAAGGCCATGGCCACCTTCTTCCCAATCCTCATCTGAATTACAAATGGCCAATAGGCCATCACAATAGCACAGGTTATAAGACAAATTCCACACGCACCAAGTACACGGGTCTACATGACCATGATGTCGCAAAGCCCCAAAATCAACCAACAACAACTGCATTCTACCATTCCAGGAAGAAATCTTAGAGTTGTCATTGCAGTCTAATGCCCCTAAAATCAATGACTAGTTCAAGTGGTTTTAGGCCTAAGCATTGGAACAACCATCTTCTTGCATCCCAATGGGGATTTGCCAATAGGCTTTCAACAGATTGTCGCAATTTTGCCTCCATACATGTAGACCTATACATGCAGGATACTTTTCAAAAATAAAGAAATAATAAGCTAATATGTACCCTACCATTTTATTTCTCTACTACTCCTGAATCCTTCCCTGAATATTCATCTTAAAAAAGAATGGTCTGCATTTTTGAACCAATTATAAAAATGTAGCCTATAAGAAGAAAAGCACATGGTCATCTATAGCTCCCCGGCAAAACTGAAAAAAAACTTGAGTATGTATTAATGTTTCTGTTCTTAGCATTTCATATGATGGTTTAAAGTCAATATAGAAGAGCTAACTTCAGTTAACTTCACTACCATAATACTAAGTAAGAGTTCGACCATTGAGGACTGATGACTAAGATGTCCTTAACTTGAGCTTCGACCGTTGAGGACTGATGACTAATATGTCCGTAACTTGAGCAAGGACTGCTTCACAGCATTAAGTAAAATGTATTTTCGTAAAAGGTCTTTACTTAGTTTGTATCATATATGCGATACGTGTTGCATGGATGTGTGTGGTGACTTTTTGGTGTTTAATGATGTAAGTTGGCAACACCAAATGGGCGGCCCTGTTGTTTTTTAGTAACTTATTAAAGGTGGTTTTGGCTATAATTCAGGTTTTGTTGTCAATTCATTTAAAGGGCTCGGGACATTTGGGCCATTAGCCCCGCGTAGTTGGATATGCGTTGAGCTTGTCTGATAACCTGTATTCCTGTGATGACTGTAGTTGTATGTGTAGCTGTAATGGGGACAGAGATGGGGTAGGTGCCTCGGGATTTGAAGTAAGGTACCGTCACGGCATTTGCCTGGAGGGAATGTGGGGAAAACCCCACTCAGGAGAGCCACTGTCAGCGCCGGGATACGGACCTCCGATCTCCGGACTTGCTGCAGCTGCCCTCGCTGACGTGGTGCACGATTTAACGAACACGGCTACGCCGCGGGGTGTGCTAGTATGTAATTCAAACTGGAGGTGGCTGTAGGTCGAAAATACGAAAAACCAAATCTACTGTAGCCTATATGCAACCATAAATTTGGACTCCAACTAATTATTAAAAGTGAGCAGTTAGAACAAACATCAAATATGTTACGTTCAATTATTCTCTATGCTGTATGTCACAGGGTGAGACAGCATACGGATTGGCAAACTAGTAGGCCTAGTCGAATTTAGCAACTCCTTCCTCCAGACGAAAATCGTTGTAATACAAGAACCGTTGTACAGTAGCTGGAAATTATATAACAAATAAATCGAACCCAAAATGATATAAAGAAAATCGCGATACTTATCAGTCACCTAGGATGAACAAATGGAGAGTGAAAATGGAAGAGGGAGAAAGTGCCACTATGGTGAATTTTTCTTTTTGCTCAGAATTGACTGAAAGGACCATAAGGTAAATGCCGAAAGATCTTATAGTACGTCTACACATTCATATAATGTCTGAGCGATCGCGCACTATGTTCCCGTCGACAAGGCTGGAAGTCCCGCCCGCAGTGCGCCGAACATGTGAGGTTATGAGAGCTGTGTGCTTTGTATTACGATAAGAGGTAATTTACAGTATTAAGCTATGGAGGGTGAAACTAAGGCCTACTGTATTAAGATCACCACACACAGAAAGCTAAGCTAAGCTACGCTATGCCAAGCTATGGTGTGCTATGACACGAACAAAAAGCTAGGCTAAACTAAGCTAGGCAGCAGTTTAAGGATGACTGGCATTGAAGAGGACGATCTTTTATTGGCTGCTGTCATCGAAGATGAAGAAAAAGAAAGAAACAGGAAGAGAAGACAATTCTGGATACGTGAAATTGGGGAGAAGAAAATGTCTTCTTCTAATTGTAGAATGTTGTTCCACTATTTGGTGGGGCTCGAATAAGTACATGTTTTCCATCAAGAGCCCCTATACAATGGTTTTAAATCCACAGTTTCAAAATCTTTTGCAATCAGTTTCCACTTTTCTTCTGAAGGTATTGGTAGCACTTCGTCCTGTAGTCGATTTCATATCGCTTCACATGCATCATTTACTATAGATGATACAGTTGAGGCCCCCGTCTTGTAACTATATGCTATAGTTTTGAATTTGTCCCCAGTTACCAGATACCTGAAAGATACATTCTTTTAGGCAATGAAATGAAAAATATGTGGAATAAACTATAGCGTATGCCAACTGCCATAGTTTTCTACAGTGAAATACACCCTCAATAATAGAAGTTCTGCGACAGCCCGTCAGATCAACTGTTCCGAAATGAAAAGCGCATGCGCCAGGCCTGCTACAGCCAAGAAAATCGCCTGCCTAGCGATCTGTCTAGCTTAGCTTCGCATAGCTTAGCATAGCGGCCTGTGTGTGTCACTGTACTTAAATGCATTGAGAGCAATATTTTTCACAACACCGCGTAGCTTAGCTTAGCTTTCTGTGTGTGGTGGCCTTTACTCTATGGAGGGTGAAGCTAAATCTCGGAAAACACTTTTAATAACTGGAGGCATGGAAATACATCGAAGTTGTCAAGAAAAACAAAACACCGTAGGAACCTCCGACATATTTCCCCATGCTAGGATGCAGAATTCAGATAAGTGATGAAAAAATGATATTTGTTGGCAATGCTGGAGTCTCTGGAGCCTAAATATGAAGAGTTTTAAACATATTTGTGTGAATAAACGCAAACACTTGGGTGTTTTTAAGTAAAATGATGGGCTTAATATGAGAAATGTTTTCTTTAAATTTCAAATATCGGATATAATAACTTAACTTCTTATTAGTTACATTGTTTTACTGTCAGTGAATTTTCATAATTTGATTTCATACACAGAAACTCACAAGTGTTAAGCGTGAAGAATACTTTGATTTCATCATCAGAAACATTACTAACCAGGGCACTTACATCCTTCTCTTGGATTTATGGGGAAAGCATGGCCCCTCTTCGAAGAATTGTGCTTAAATGAAACAACACTAGGGCCTAGACGACTCATTGAACCGTACTCAACACCTAAAACGATTAGTGCTTCACTCGAGGACATTTTGAAACCAAAACTGCACTGCTTGACTAAAAACTCTGCCTATGTTCCTCTACTGGTACCGTATGTCCAGTCTTCAAACTGTGCCGGTATCTTCATTTCGCCCTATTAAACGGCATAAATATTGGTCAAATCAAGTTAAAATCACACTACTTCTTCAGATTATGATTCTGAGCAACCATTTTAACTGCTGAGGCTATATAACTGTCGTGGTGCCAGTCAATCTACTCTCGCACTTAAAACACCCACAAATGTTTGACTGAGCTGGGATACGATCCCGCAACTTGGGCACAGTATGTGAGAACCTTACCGGTTGTGGCAAACAGTCACTGGACTAACCATTTTATACGGGTGGTATGAATGATTTAATTATTTTAATGGAACTCCTGTCGGGAAATGCATTACATTTCATTGTTAAAGAAGGTAGGGAAACCACACCCTTTTTTGAAACTGACTTTAACTTTCTCAGGTTCAAGAAGAAGGGAAAAAGAAAGACAATGACACATAACGTTTCCAGTATAATGCAATGTTTCAGTTCGAATTCGGACTAATGTGATGTTAAAACACTGTCATAAACGAAATGCGATCATTCTAGCGATGAATGGAATAGCGCAAGACTCCTGGTTCACCTTATCAGGCGTCGCTAAAGCTCAGAACAAGGAGATCTCATCACCTCTTTCTGGAAGTGACAATTCAAGGACCAGTTCGTGAAAAAAATGGGCGCCACTATCCGAGTCACGTCTCATTGTCTCACTAGAGTCAAGTCGAGTTTCGTCCCCAGGCAGCGTCGGCCGGCTCAGGTCTTATCAGTCTCAGTTGACTCACTCTGAGAGATAGCGACGGGTGGCACATGCATTCCATTCGAACGTACCTCAAGGAAAGGCAAGGATAAACACGCTAGCCAGGTGCTACATTCTCGAATAACAAAACAGATAATAATGGCAACAGTTGTCTACAGTACATGGTAGAGTATAATTTGATTGTAATTTCTGAAGTACATGAAGAACTAATGCTTTATGATGTATTCGCAACTAAGATCGGACAAATGGAATGTCTATAAATATTAAATTGTGAGTTTTTCATGTCCTATTGTCATATCCGTTTACGATTCATGCAAGGATGGCAGAGCCAATTTCTATGAAATCCCCCGGATGATTTGAGGTTTGTCCAGGATTCACGCTAGAGTGTGCCTATATCCGAGAATTGGAAGGCGGAGGAGCAGGGTCATCCATATATCGTGCCTTAACGTGCAATACTTCGTATCCCACTATTTTCCTTATGATTGATCACGCCTCCAGCCGTATGTCGATGTGCCGTCCAACACAACATTTCAGATTAGGTTATTTTCCTGTGTATAATTACAAAGAAAAATGAGCTTTAAAATCACTGTACTGCTACAGTGTTATGCCCCCCCACTGTACAGTTTGTTCACGGTTCATTTTTCTCCATGCTTATCCTAAGGAAAATTAACCTAACGTGAATTGTCGGACGGATCATCCATATACGGCTGCGAGGCGTGACCAATCATAAGGAAAATATTGGAAAAGAAGAGCAGTGCACGTTTAAATCCGTATCACAAGACAATCATTGGCATGGAAGCACCTGCCAGTGTGGGTATACACGCTGTTATAGACACGTCTATTACCGTGTTATTTGTGCCTTCTATGCTAGGTTCTGGCTTCCATGATAGCTTTCATACAACTCACGAAATTAAGCAGGTGCCATTTTCCCGGTAATTTGCATGGAAGATTGATTACAAGAGTCAATCGGATTGCTTTTCTCGTTCCAGTCGACATAAAGAAATATGTACCGGTATGTGAATAGGCCCACGAAATAAATATATCAGAAAAAAACTATGTTTTCTTTAAACTGTGCCTTTGAGAAATGCCCTTCCTATATACAGTGAAATGAAAATCCACAGCCTGCTTCCAGTTTCCGACCGGGTCAGGAATGGAATGAATGAAGCCCCCAACTAGCGGCGAGGATATGGACTGTGCCGGCTGCCGAGGCCTGACGCACTCCTCTGGGGCAATGATTAAATGGATGACAGGTGAAATGAAATGATAGTGGAGAGTGTTGCTGGAATGAAATTTTGACAGGGAAAAGCGGAGTACCCGGAGAAAAACCTGTCTGCCTCCGTTTTGTCCAGCACAGATCTCACATGGAGTGACCGGGATTTGAACCACGGACCCAGCGGTGAGAGGCCGGCGTGCTGCCGCCTAAGCCACGGAGGCTTATCCTATATACAGTGAACACACATAATTAGGTTGAACACTTGCAGTGTGAGGTAAGGAGGATATACGGCAATAAAATTTTTAAAACTAAAATTTGCCGTCCTTGGGTAGCCATGGACTCGGTCCCCTCCGATTACCAAGCAGACGCGGTACCAATCGATCACTTGAGCCTTCCTAGAAGTTGGTATTCCGTGGTTTCCCACTTCTACTCCAGGAAAATATCGGGATGGTTCCTAATTTAAGGCCACGGCCGCCTCCTTCCTAATCCTCACATGAATAACAAACACACACACACTACTACAGACACCACAATCAGACAAATTATATACACACACACCCAAGTGCACGGGGCTAAACGACCACGATGTCCAAGCCTCTCAAATGAAAGATCATCATGATTCACTCAGTGCCTCACTTGTTTTAAGTTCACTTAAACCAAGTTTTATGACCGCTTTGCGTTAGGCTAATAATGCGAACCAACATCAAATATTAACCTCAATCGACAATTCTCCTGTTTTATTCCTTAAAACCTGAATCGCATTATTCTAGCGTGTGATATACTTCGGTCATAAAAGCAGGTGTACTGACCGAGGACGAACAGAATCGGACATAGTTTTGTACCAGGTAACACAACAGCTTTCTTGCAAAATCGTGTCGTGTGAAACGAGCTTATATGGGACGATATCGCGTCTTGGCAGCTGAAGCCGCTCAGCCGATACAAACTGAATAAACCAGTTTTCACCGCAGACTGCTCCCTTCCCCCCGCACAAACACAAGCGATAGCTTTTTAGCCAAGCGGAACCCCATCTCAGCTGTGGAGACATGATACATGGATGGCCCAGTATTTCATTATTATATCACCCTACAAAATCGTGTAATATACAGTTTGTCATTAAAAGAACAGATACGAAATAGTCTTATCATTCGGACTTTTTCTAAACGTATGAAGAGTGGTTAATTCATCTTACGGACTTGTGACTTCTTGTTCATCAGCCCCGTGAACTTGTGTGTGTGTGTGTGTTCAATGTGTCTGATAACCTTTATTTCTACGGTGATTGTAATACATTAGGAGAAAAGGGTGCTGAAACACAACTTCTTTTTAATGATATTTCGGACCTGAGTTTCGATTAAAATGCCTTTCTGACATATTTAGTTTCCTTTGCGAGTTACGAAGGCCACAATATCTGTTGCCCCAAGTTATTTCATGGTCGGTTGTTACAAAATACATTATCCCTCCTTTTGTAAGGACCACGTGAATACTTTGACCAGAAAGTATCTGATAAAAATTCTTATACACAGTAGGCCCTACTAGTATTGCAGTTCTTTCATTTAAGGACTTGGATATCATTGTCATCAGCCTCGAGTACTTGGGTGTGAGTAAAATTTGTCTGATAACCTACATCTGCAGTAACATATGTATTTGTAATTGACGTTGGAATTGGGAATGAGGCGTCTGTCGTCTTAATTATAAACCATTCTGGCAACTGCCTGAAGAAGAAATGGAAAAACTTCGAAAAAACATTTCTAGAATGGCTGACGTGGGAGCTGAATCGACCTCGTCTCCATCACCTCGCAAGTCAAATCTCATTCAAATCATCAGACAAGAATTATATTTCTTGACAGTGCCGGTAATAATTTAACCCGGACCTCACGGCTGACAGCAAAAAAAAAAAAAAACTAGCCACTATACCACGCGGTAAAAACGAACTTGGTTGAAAGGTGGGAGTTAAAAAAATATATTTAGCAGTGGCAATACATCCAACGTGAATTCACCCCTCCCTTCTCCAGAGAAAAGTCAGGCACAACAAATGATATGTGAATTAAAAAAATAAAAAGGAAAACATAACGACTTTCTTCTGCTGTGTCGAAACAACATGCACAATTCTTAGCACTGTATGTACCATACATGCTAGTGTGTTTTGTTTCCGTTCTTACTCAGTACATTATCGTTAAGAGGAAAATTATTTGGTATTAGAACATGTGAATGAGAAACCGTTGCAAATATATTTTGATAGACTGTATTAAGAACTATTCTGTTGGAGAAATATCAAAATTATTCTGCTCGTATGATACAAGAACGTACCATGTACCAGTAATGTCATCATGAAACGAACGTAGTTCTCCTTGATAACCTTTTAAATGCTTCACGCATAATATATATTTTGTTTACAGTAATAAATTCTATGAATACCATTAGCATTATGAGCCACAGGCACTTTACCCACATTTTCATGCTTTGCAACCGATAAATGAATACATCAAATGTTGCGTTATTGACTTATTGGCCAAGTAGCCCCGTGTACCTGGGTATGTGTGGAATGTGTCTGATAAACCGTATTGTTGTGATGGCTGTATTAGTGTGTGTATTTGTAAGTCAAGTGAGGATTAGGAAGAAAGCCGCCGTGGCCTTAAGTTAGGAACCATCGAAGCATTTGCCTGGAATAGAAGTGCGAAACCACGGAAAACCATTTCCAAGATGGCTGAGGTGAGAATCAAACCCACTTTTCTCAGTTCTGCCTCACCAGGCTGAGTGTACCCCACTCCAGCCCTCAGACCAGAATTAAATTTCTTGGCAGAGCTGTGAATCGAACCGGACCTCCGGGTTGACAGCCAAGCATGCTAGCCGCCACACCACGAGGTGGTCGAATAAATGAATAAAGTAAGCTTAATTTATCTCTCTATAGACAATATTGAGTTTTTTTAAAATAATTGTAAATGGTTATTCTGCGGGTTAAAATAGCCTAGCAAATATTTTACTATAATCCTAAACATTTCTCCTTGTAACGATAGAGATAGAACTGTATGAAAAGGAAACAGACTTCTATTGCAACGCTTACCCCCCACTGCACCATATTGTTCGGCATGACGGGTCATTTTCCTAAAGCAGTATTGAAGGAGAGTGCTACAATTCACGGCGTGATTTCTCGTCAATGGTTGGGAGGATGACGTCTATACGTCAGAATAATCATTGAACCAAAGGTAATATAGGCCTACATCCCTCGCAAGTACAAGTATGTGGCAACAACATAGCGACTGCACTTGAAAGCAGCGAGATTGAGACGCCTCACATTCTGGATGTCTCACTCTGCCCGCTTCTCCTTGTTCCGCACGCTCTCTCTCTCTCTCTCTCTCTCTGAGCCCTGATGCGGCGCGAATTACTCTTATACCAGGTGCTGAAAGAATTGTGCAGTACATCACTACATCAAGCACGATACGAGACTACACTCCACTGTCGTGCGGTCGACTGTCAATATGGTAACTTGCCGTGACGCACAACGATAAAAGAAAAAGGGCACTGCACTGCGTGATCGGTAGTGAATAAGTAAAAGTTCCCCATATAGTTGTTGATGGTTAATTCATTCAAGGGCTTAGTGATATCGTGGTCATGTAGCCGCATGCGTGTGTATTATTCTCTAAATAGATTTATAACAAGTATTTCCGTGAAGAACTAAATAGCCTATTTTCATATATCCTACTTATGTTAATTGCATCTATCAACATACAAAATTTCAGTTTGATTGCTGTAATACATTCGTAAATATTGAGAAACGTCTAAATATTTTGGATGCTCGACATATTGGATTTTTATATACAGTTTGTAGGCAATAGAGTTATGTACTATTGCATGAAGATTATTGCGTAGGTGTATTAATCCAACTACAATCGCATGATTAGGACACAAGAAATAAAAACGAGATCTTTAAATTTCGCACAGTCGCCATTTTGTGGTTAAGAAAACAATTAAAATACATTACTGGATCAAAATTTGTATAAGCAATTACCGTACCAAGTTTCACTGCCCTCGGATGGTTAAATCGCGAGAAATGTGCATTTAAATATTTTAATTTCACGTCCCCGCCATGTTACATTTGTGCTCACCAGGTTATTGAAAGTCCCATAGGTGAACTTATGTTTATAGCCTTTATCAACAAACAAAATTTCAGTAGGATTGCTGTCATAGATTAGAAGATATTGAGAACCGTCTAAATATTTCGGATGGTCGCCATGTTGGACTCATATATTATGTAGGTCATAGAGTTGTGTATAATTAGATGACGATTATTGGGTAGGTTCATTATTCAAACGTTGACTTCGATCTCATGACTAGGACACAATGAATAAAAACTTAATTTTAAAATTTCGCATAGCCGCCCTATTGAGGTTATGTAAACAATTGAACTAAATTAGATGTCAGTGCATTATAATGTGTATAAACATTTGCTGTACCAACCTTCACTGCGCTCGGATGAATAAATCGCAAGAAAAGTCTATTTAAATGTTTCAACTTCGCGTGGCCGCCATGTTCGTTTCGTACTTAACAGGTTTTTGAAAGTCACATAAGTCAAATACTAGTACCGTCCTGTATCACCGTAGAATATTTCAGGATGATATCACTAATAAGCTAAAGGAAGCTTGTAGTTTAACGTGACCGTTAATCTTGAGATCATGAGCCACGGGACCTCCTTTTTACGTGGAATCCGAACCACAGGACATGGCATTTCACTTCGAAAATCTCACATGCATTGACCGGGAATCGAACCCGGACCGCCTTGGTGAGAGGCATACAGCTAGACCGCTGAGCCACCACGCCCCTAATATCACTAATAGTTTCGGAGATATAGAATGCCGGTGAAATATTTCGCACAGCCGCAATGTTGGATTGGTGAGACGTAATAAAACTTCAAAGGCACGTTCGGGGTCGGACAAAATAGTACTATGACCTTACCGAGTTTCATTGAAACCGCTCCAGCCGTTTAGATTTTATTAGGGACACACACACGAAGAAAAGGTGTTCTCATAAGGGTTTTTTTTTTCATAAATGAAAAGAGACTTAAGATATGGCAATGGAATCGACTAGATGGTTATCAGCGCAATAGAAGATGAAGTTTCTATCCAGGGTTACCATACGTCCTCCTTTCTCCAGACACGTCCACTTTTTTAGATACTGGAAAGGGCATTCGGGGATTTTTTTTTTAGTATGGAGATGTCCGGGTAGTCTACAAATAGGGTACTCGACATCAAATTTAGATACTGAAACAAATCTTAGCAAGTCATAACATTCTCGCTAGATGTCAGCTGATTAGAATACGAATATGATCGCAAAAAATCGGTACTCGAACACCGACGATGTTCCAATAGAAATCTACACAAATGATCTCACCTTTGACATCGCACATCTCAAAAGTGTATTTGAACGTGGCAATGTGTTGTATTTTAGGTACTGTTCATTTACTGTTGTGCTTTTATCGTAACATTTGATAATAGAAATGCCGGAACGAAAATGTAAATTTACGGATGTTTACAGTTGTTTTCGAAATAAATGTGACGAGTTAATGTGTGGAGTGAACTGTTTACTACATCTTACGGACGGTCGATGGTGGGGTTCGAATCTACTGTCTTCCATGTTTGACCTCGGCGTCGTCAAGAGAGGGGTTTGGCCGGAGTAACTGCGCCGGAGGGTAAGGGTGTAGGTGGGATGAAGTCTTAATTGGGTGAGCAAGAATGGGAATTTCAAACAAAAGACTCACAGTTGTACTGCACTGCTGTATCTGAAATAATTAGATGCTAATATTCATTTGTACAAATGTAAAATTAAAAAAAAACGTGTTTTCTAAATGTTTAAATCTAATTTATAACATGATTCTCTGATATGCTTTGCAATTTCCGCAATATTTCATCTAATGTTGAGGTTCCAATCCCCGGCTTGACTTTTCATACGTCCCAATTGAGAAGTGTGACTACTGTACTTTAAACAAGAAGACTCGTTAGGACTCGTGTACTTCAGGAAGGAGGAGGAGGGGTAGGTGGTTCCATATTGGTGTAGTGTAATGATCGTTACGGAGAATTCAAAGCTTGTAGTTTTACACGACAGTTAATCTTGTGATCATAAGCCACGGGACCTCCTTTTTACGTGGAATTCGGACCACAGGACATGGCATTTCCCTTCGAAAATCTCACATGCATTGACCGGGAATCAAACCCGGTCAATCTTGGGGAGAGGAAAACAGCTTGACCACTGCTCCAACACGTTCCTTACGAAGAATTCATGTCGCCACACTCTGACCCCTCGGCTAAGCGCTTTAACGCACGTAGCCATCCCAGGCGGTTAAAAATAAATATGTGTGTTAATTTGAATCAAATTCTCCAAAAAATAGCTATGGTCACCCTATTTCTACCTATAGTACAGCATTGCTCCTGAAATCTCTCTGACCACCTCGTGACGCAGTGTCTAGCATTCTTGGCTGTCACCCCTGAGATCCGGGTTCGATTCCCGGCTCCGCTAAGAAATTTAATTCTGGTCTGAGGGCTGGAACGGGTACACTCAGCCTCGTGAGGCAAAACCGAGAAGATTTCCACCGCAGCCATCCTGGAAATTGTTTTCCGTGGTTTCCCCATTTCTACTCCAGGCAAATACCCGGATGGTTCCTAAATTAAGGCCACGGCTGCCTCCTTCCCAATCATCACCTGAATTACAAATACACACACTACTGCAGAGACAACAATAACTAAGGTTATCAGACGAATTCTACATACATACACACACACCTAAGTGCACTGGGCTAAATGACAATGATGGCCAAGTTCCTCAAATGAAACAGCAACGCAAAGCTCTATTTTCTGAATCTCTTGATGGGAAACGAAGGCAGTATGATCGAGCCCAACAGAGAAAACACCTTGGAAGCACCATTTGGAATATTCAGTTAAGGTAGTGCATGTCACAACGTACAAGAACATAAGTATATATTTTCTATTCTTATTTAATTATCCACTGGATGTTATAAACAATTCGCTTCAGATGTTCGAATACTGGTGCTGAAGTAGCCCCCTCCCCTCCCTCTGTATTTCTCTATTTCCTTCAGGCAAAATACTTCATTTCAACTCTCTGGGCACTTACCCCAGTCCCTTACCATAACCCTTACCATAATGACTAAACCATTAGTCACCACAGAAACATAGGTTTTCAGACAAACTGAACACATGCCCTAGTACACGGTGACAAAGAAATAACAATTAATTTACTTCCAACAAACCCCGGCACATTAGCTTCCGATTATTGAAGCGCTATAAGCCATTTTTAGTGTTACCTAATTAAGCTATTACCGAACGAACACATGTCATCCAATTGAATTTCCTCCCCATTTGCTCGAGAAGAGAGTTAATAAGTGTACAAATAATCAATGTAAGATTTTTAGTCAGTTATTAGGGTGTTAATACAATTGTTATTTCCCACTACATCGACATGGGAACAAATCGTGTTAACCGACTGAAAATAGTTAATAGTACAGCTAAGTCTTCCCAGACGATTTTACACGCGTGAATGAAGGCCGGTAGATGTCACTTGTATAACGGATAGCCTATTCTGTGACCAAACTCGGCTACCACTCTAATATTTCAGTAATAATAATAATAATACAGTAAAGCCTGCCTTCAACGGACCCTTTATTAAAAGGAAACTTGTCCTTAATGGAAATACTTTACGGTCCCGTGAAATTAGGCTGTGAAAAACTTGTTAAATTCCCTTCATTAGATGGAAACTGTGATACGCGGACAACGGAAATCAAAATACATATTTTAACGGAAAATTGCCATGTTCCGGAATGCAGTGTTTAGTAAATTTCCAGGCACTCTGTGAAAGTTTACCTTGTCTGCTGTAACAGTTGCTCCTGTAGCTAACAAGGAATGTGAAGTTAGGTCTTCCTTCTTATGTTCTCCAACTTACAGGTCAAAGTGTTTCCTGTTCTCCAAGCCTTTCGCAATGCTCGCTTAAATGAGCTTTCAATCAACAAATGCCTGTCTTTATCTCGACCCTTGTCAATCAGCTTAGAATTCAGCTATTTTAACTGAGCACTTCTGAACTTACATTACTGACATAATTTGGCGGTAGCCAATATGGCTTCGAAAGATCGAGTTATGCTTGATCGTAACATGAGAGTAAAAGTGAAACAAAACGCTATTGTATTAATTCGTAGCAGAAATATGTAAATACAACATTGAATAAGATATGTATAGGTACACCAGAAGCCTCCGTGGCTTCGGCGGCAGCACGCCGGCCTCTCACCGCTGGGTCCGTGGTTCAAATCCCGGTCACTCCATGTGAGATCTGTGCTGGACAAAACGGAGGCAGACAGGTTTTTCTCCGGGTACCCCGGTTTTCCCTGCCAAAATTTCATTCCAGCAATACTCTCCACTATCATTTCATTTCATCTGTCATTCATTTAATCATTGCCCCAGAGGAGTGCGTCAGGCCTCGGCAGCCGGCACAGTTCATATCCTCGCCGCTAGATGGTGGCTTCATTCATTCCAATCCTGACCCGGTCGGAGACTGGAAGCAGGCTGTGGATTTTCATTCATGTATAGGTACACCAATTTTAACTTGCGTCCATCATATACATATTCATGGTTTAATTAGTTTAGCAGAGACCTACCTCCATTAACCGGAAACCTATCTTTAACGGAAAAATTTGCTAGTCCCGTTCAATTCCGTTGAAGGCTGGTTTTACTGTAATAATAATAATAATAATAATAATAATAAGCGCCACGAAAGGTGAACTTAACGAAAGTTAAAAGGGTGGGGAGTTATACAACATCCAAGTAAATCCTGCACAAGACCAACCAGCGTAAAAAGAAAAAAAAACTATTTTGGCACTGGATACAGTTAGTTATTGTTGTTTTAAGGGGCGGAATTACGAAGTCATAGGCCTACTCAAAAATGATATAGGAATTGCAAGGAAACCTAATGAACGGAATTACAAAACATTCTCCTTTAATTTTGTATGCTTCCTCGACTTATAAGGCAGCTAATATGCAAAAATTAACAATCATCATAATAAGGTGATAGGAGAAAAATTAGAAGGCTAACAAAATACTGAACTTTGAAATGAAACTCATACATATAAATAAGAAATAAACTGACGAATGGGCAAACTGCGACTAAATATAAATAATTAAAATAGCTGTTCAGCATTAAAATGCACATAATTCACGATTATAAGTGATTTCTCAAAATACTAATAGATCCTGTCAGGGCGTTACTGGTATGGTGTTCATGGTGGTATTGGAGATCCGAAATTTCTACATGTTGTCGTAATAAAAGTTTTGAATACGGGTTATGACAAAGGTAGATAAAAATATGTATCGGCTGAACATTTGATAAAAACAAAACGACCTCATCATTGATAATGAAATTGAAGAAAATTCATATTTTCTGTTGCATCGAAAATTTACCTGCTTTAATTGAGTGTCCCCCGGTACGATGCAACTTGCATCGCGGCCAGGGAAACGTGTCACGTCCTCGGAGGCTGTGAAGATGTTTATGAACTAGTTCCAGAATGAAACTCAAAAAAGTAGAATATAAGAACATCTAAGCCAGAGAAAAACTGTTCCCCACTATCTCGCCAGTGCGAATTTCACATGTATCGATCAAGGCTTAAAGCCGACAAGCAGCGAGGAACAAAGACTTCAGCCACTAGGCCTATCAATAAACCCACAGTAAAAGTAAACAGTGGAGCAAAATAAAAACGAGCAATGGTGATCTAACATAAAATTGCTTTTTTATCACCATGGCCTAAGATGATCATATCCTGGTGAACATGTTCTCGAAACATACATTAACAATCTCATATGCATATGGACCAGTGGATATTTCCACGTGCATAATGAACAGATGACATGGCAGCTCGCTCTACATAAAGCCGTAATTCGGTTATAAATGATAACTCCACATGCAGGCATGACAGTAAACGTCTTACAAAATACTTAGTAAGGTACTCACCTTCTCTTTATTGAGTGTGATTGGTGGAAGGAGTTCGTTGTTCCTCTGGCACACATGATTACTTGCGTACCTCAGACACACCGAGTGGAAACAGGCGTGACAGTCTGTAGAACAAAGTGAAGCACACTTACAGCAACAAGATAAATGACATGAGCAATATAGCGTGTGAAACGAAAGTGTCTTGGCACATTCGGTGGCAGGAGTCGAGGCCAACTGCACTGATGAAGGGCTATCGCTCCTTGGGGAAGTGGGTTCCGGCGCGCAGCCTAGTACTGCCGCTGCTAAGGAGTTCACAGTTTCACGTACACAAAACATATCTAAATCCAGCGGGCTCTTGCTTGCGTGATGCTGCCGTGTATGTATGTGCTGACTGCTTATATTGGGTCTATTTGCACCATTCGTAAAACTATAGGACCGTTGTCGTGTTTCAGATGTGTTCAAACCACGAAGCATGTAGTTATCTGAATCAACATTAAGAACTGGTGGTACAGTAAGAGAGGATGGCATTTTGGATTCGAAGTGTTTTGAATCCGACTTAGTATCCAGATTCCTGATATCAATCGACACATTAGACACGTCACTATTACTATTGTTGGTATAGCTGATATCGATAGGAATGTTGGGTTCATGGACCAACTGCTTTGTGGTTCCGCGCTTCATACCTACAACGCTACTGTCACTTATCACAAGATCGCTCATGAACTTCGGACACTGCAGTAAACCCGTTCCACCAAATACGAAGCTTGGTATATACATTGAGGTAAGAATCCCCTGCTCCTCGACTAATAGCTCACGCTATTACTTAAACTTGACACACACATCTGACTGTCCTATCACCGCCAACACAACACAACACATCCACTCCCTAACCAACTAACCTTACGAATGGACTACCAAGCGTGAGCTTCTCTCACGCTATTCTCATACTCAGCTGATCAGCCAGCCAGCGTACACTCCTGCAACCTAGCGGAGAACAGAGAAACCACGCCTTTGGAACACAGGTAGAGTACGACACAAGTGAATTAAAACGACCTTCAAAAACAACAAAAACGATGATGATGATGATAATAATAATAATAATAATAATACCAGAAAAAATCATGGGACAGGCCTAGCTTCTGATCGTTGGTGAACAAACATAATTTTGCTGCAAACCCCCGGATGAGAGCCACCACTGCATAGACAGAAGAAGGAAGAAAAATCACAGTGAGAGAATGAAGAGATTTTTGGGAAGAGAAGAAATCTCATTCAAATTCAAATGTTAAATAGGTTAAATCGAGCTCCTTAATAATAATAATAATAATAATAGAAACGCTGAAGAAGTTGTGCAATATTATCTAATAACATTTCAATGCTTTAACGCAAACTATAAAATAAAAATAGGATAGGGGTAGATAGATGACTTAGTGTAATCCCAAAAATTTCAACAACTTTACAGTGATATGTGTTTGGCAGGTATTCACACGATAACAGCATAGGCGCGGATTCAGGGGGAGGGGGGTCGGTCCATGACCCCCCCCCAAACGGAGACCAATTTTTTTTTGCAAACTCAAAAAACGAAAACACAATAACCAGACAAATAAAACTTCACGAATTTTAACTGAAAAAACAGGGTTTTTTTTCATTTTATTCAATACTGAAAATATCTTTACTGCAATTATTATGTTCTCTTACAACTGTACATATTTACAACTTCATGCCTGTTAAATAAAAACGATTATTTATATAACAAAATCAACTCGTCTATTTTGTTTAGCAAACCTTGTGATTACCGAATCGATGTCTATAGTGATGTCACGATGAATGTGCAGCAATGCACGGATAGGAATTTGGGGCTTTTTTCGCACCAAAAATATTTGCCGACGTCGAAACTGCAAGCTTGGTTGGCAATTTAAGCTGTGACTTTCTCCCTTGGTCGGTACCAACTCGACTTGCCGAAACTGTAACGTACCTTGATACGTTTCTCGAAGCTCGATGTAAAAGTCGAAAAACACGCCGTTGCAATTTGTACGAATATTTTTGGTGCGCTAATCGCATCAAATTTCTATCCATGTAGCTTGCAAAAAAAATGGTCTGGTTTTGTACGTTTGGTTATTTTGTGATTGCGTTGTTAGTGATACCATTTTTCTTAACAATTTTGATTCTGTGACACCCCCCCCACCACAAAGCCAAACTCTAGATCCGCGCCTGTAACAACTACACACTTAGCTTTCAAGAAAAACTTCAAAATTCGACTGACTACATTCTATTTAAATCGACTACAGTATACGCTAGGGTAGCGAGACGTCTTTTTCCTTCAATGGCTGATCCCTTGTCCCAACAAAACTACAAAGGGATGCAAAATTTCCCTAGAAACATATTTTTGGGCGTACTTTATTTCCTAAGAAACAAGCATAGAAAATAACTAAGTATGAATCCATCCTAGTGTACGTCCTGTCAATTTTTGTGTTAAATTGAATTATCAGTGACATTATTATTATTAATTTACTAGCTATACCCGGCATGCGTTGCAATGCCAATCAAAGACAGATAAGAAGAAATGAAGATAATAATAATGTTATTGGTTTTACGCCCCTTTTAATAACTGCGGCTTTTAGAGACGCCGGGGTGACGGAATTTTGCCCCGAAGGGGATCTTTAACGTGTCAGTAAATCTACTGACACGCCCCCCTCGCATTTGTGCACCCTCCAATACCAATTGGCTGCGCTAGGATTCGATCCTGCAATCTGGTCACCGCAGGCGAGAACGTTACCGCTGAGCCACGCAGCCAGCCCAAGAAAGACAGAAACTGAAGTGCCTTTGGATAAACAATATTCTTTGTTTTTCTGTCTGGTGCCCCAGTCCTTATATGCATTATTAGGCTGTGCTGAGATATCCATGTCAGGACATGTCAACTCGCGATGAATCAGCAAGCCTTTCTCACACCTTGCAAGGGGCGTGGTGGCGCAGCGGTCAAGCTGTATGCCTCTCACCAAGGCGGACCGGGTTCGATTCCCGGTCAATGCATGTGAGATTTTCGATGTGAAATGCCATGTCCTGTGGTTCGGATTCCACGTAAAACGGAGGTCCCGTGGCTTATGATCGCGAGATTAACGGTCACGTTAAACTACAAGCTTCCTTTAGCTTCACACCTTGCATTGCAGTGTCATAAGTATACAGATTGTGCAATTGAGTTGCTGTGGAATTTAAGGCTTCCTGTTAAGTCCCTCGCCCTTTTATGTTACATAAATCATTTGTAGCCAGAAATCTTCCCTGAAGTGCACACAACAACTTACCCAAATTTCATCGCACTCGGATGAATGGTACTGTATATGAACGCATAGGGGACATACATACAGGCAGACAATCACGTAACATTGATATGTCTATAGATAGATTTTCACAACATGCTAATTGAAATACACACCTGAACAAAAGTTTGGAACAGCAAAGATTCGACTATATTAGGTGCATATATCAACCCAGTGATGTACTGTATATACAAGAAGAATGGGACAAAATGAGCATATTCCATACGGGTTCTGTGAGAACAATATTTATACAGCGCCTAGGAAAATAGGGTACGAAATATCTCCGACTACGCTCTATGATAGTTTTCCGGTTTTTGTTGTTGTTGCTGAGATGCACAGTATATATACTTTCAATGTGAATTGAAGCAGAGAATTAGCACAGAGTACCTATTACACAAGTAACTGACATTTCAAACCACTTATAACTCGAAGTTAGTTCCCATTCCTGCAAGGAATGCAATGCGGAATAAAGGGGTGCAGAATAGGCTACTGGAGTTTCAAAACTTTCGTGGGAAACAGTAGAGTTACTTATTACTCATACTCGACGCATCTTAGAGAAACACAAATTACCGAGAAAAGTACTGTAACTTCTTCCTATGGTGATGACTGCAATACATATTATGGTGAGGTTGAAAGAAATGGCACGAACAAGGTTTTTCTTTATTAAGCCCGGGAATAAAAGCAAACATTTTTCGAACACACAGTGCTGCCCATATTTTAAGTAAGTATATTTTTGTTGTTATGCGTTTTAGGGGCTTGGGATATATTGGTCAACAGCCCCGTGTACTTGGGTGTGTGTTGAATTTGCCTGATAACCTAGGTTTCTGAGGAGACTGTAGCAGTGTGTATAAGTAAATTCTTGTTTGGGCCAGGGATTGAGATTTGAATAAGGTAACATCCCAGCATTTGCCTGGAGCATGGTGGCCACTCAAATAGGTCAAAGATTTTCCAGGAGTTTTCCAGGAGTACTTCTCATTTTCCCAGACTTAAAAATAAGCGCGAGTCCCAGGGGGGTTATCGGTTGCCTACTTCAAGACCAAATAAAGCAGTTGTGTTTGGTTTACTTATACGTATGTTGACAAAAATTAGTGATGATTGCGTTATTGATACGCAAGCCTACACACAAATGATTTAATTGTTGTTTTTAAGAAGCATTTGTGACTGAAATATCCGCTTAAAAAAAAAGAGAAAAGAATGCCATCTGCAATTTTATTGCAGTGAAGTTGTCTATACCGGTACTCAATATGTTTTACAAAAATACTATCGCGTGTTCTCCCACACAAAAACAGGTAGCCTGAGGAAATTTCTTTCGTTGATACGAGATTTCGTTGATTCGTAGAATGCTCACCCAAAACAGCAGCGGGAGTATGATTAAAGATGGAAAGATTTTTATAATTAATTAACAGTGGCTATTTTCCAGGAGTTTTCAAATTTTTCGTCATTTTCCAGGATTTCCAGGATTAGTGGCCACCATGCTGGAGGGGGTGCGTAAACTATACTTAATGTGGCCGGGATTCGAACCACCAATATCCGGGCTTGTTACAGTTCCTTATCGCAGCCATGCATAGCTGTACAGGGTGTAACTGAATATGTGGGAAAGCTCCGGGGATTCGATAGAGGACCTGACAACAAGCAAAATATGGCCTGTAAACATATGGAGTATTTGCTTTCGTTTCCGGGTCACAAGCATTGTTTGTGGTGTACATAACACAGACCGCTTCACTATGCAGATTGTGTTGATAAAGTATACGTCACTACTTAGCTTACAGTTCTCTACTGAAGGTGCTCAAAATGGCTACCACGAGCTGTAGTGCAGGCGTCTATGCGCCGCATCATTGACCGTCTCACACGCTCCCATATTCCCGGGGAATGTCGTATCTGCTGACATCCTTGCTCTATTCGCTGACGCAGCATGTCCACGTGATGATTAGGTGTGGCATACACAATGGCCTTTAAATGAACCCATTAGTAGAAGTCTCATGGATAAAAGTACAAGTGGCCTGTGTGCCCTCCACAAATGACCAACTAGCATCGAGCCGCCGTCTGTGTTATGCACACCACAAACAATGCTTGTAACACGGCAACGAACGCACGTACACCATATGTTTACCGGACATGTTTTGCTTGTTGTCAGGTCCTCTATCGAATCCCCGGAGCTTCCCCACATATTTAGTTACATCTTGTATAGAAGTACGGGTATCATACCCGTATGTCCCCATTTATTCTTTTTATTTCGCAAACAGTCCGCCTCGTTGCGTAGAGGCTAGCATTCTTGGCTGTCACCGCGGAGGCCCGGGCTCGACTCCCGGATCTGTCAAGAAATTTAAATCTGATCTGAGAGCTGAAACGGGGTACACTCAGCCTCGTGAGGCAAAACTGAGAAGAGGTGGGTTCGATTCCCACCTCAGCCATCCTGGAAGTGGTTTTCCGTGATTTCCCTTTTCTAGTCCAGGCAAATGCCAGGACGGTGATGCACCAGTATTTTCCTGTTGAGATTAAAGCAATTTTGGTTTGGATATTTTTACGTAGAGCTGCGATCATTTGATTGCACTAGAATTGTTACGCAAACTGGATTCCAGCTAGTTAAGGAGAACTGATACTATCCCGCAACAACTACATGTGGCGAGACGACCTCACAGTTGTCATGGCTAGCAGATGACAATCAAGGTCAACATTCCGTAAATGGAAAGGGGCGATATGTATCGCAATATACTCGTAGAAGACGTTTAATAATGAACTACAGAGATTACAAAGGGGACAGACGATATGGAAATGTTATGAATATTAACATACTGTATTATGAAGCTAGATATATTTTCACTCCATAGAAGGCGTTAAGTAGCAGTAATTGCATTTTTATGTATATAGACTTCGATATACATCGATATACTACCCTGAGGAGTAGGGGTATGCTCAGACAGTGGGAGTTTTGTGTCGTGAGAACAGACGGCAGATTGATGCTTGTATTCAACCGGTCAAGAACACTCGGATGTGAAAAGTGTCGTCAATATGTGAAGTGCGTATCGTGCAGCGTTATACACACGCGGAGCAAGTTAGGAGAAGGGACTTGAAGTTGGAAATACCATCGATGATATCATACAGAAGACTTGTTCTATGATTGTTAAATCTGGAACATACAATATCTACAGTGGAACTTGATCAATTATGCGTCGCAGTGGAAAAACAATTCGACATAGAGATTGTACTATAGATATTAGCAACATGTTATCAAGATTGGAGTCGGGAGGAATGATTATGCAGTTTTATAAACTTGCTATTATGAAGTGCTAAGCTACTAAAGGAATGTAACAGACAGAACAGTATCGAATATCATGAGTAACTACGCAATAGAACATGTATAAGAATTATACAGTTCATTACCACAAAGTCAGCGAAGGGAATTTTACAGGCAGCACTCTGAGATGGAATACGGTTACAAATGGAGAGATCTTCAACCAAGAGAGCAGGTGTCTACTATCGCTACGAACGAGATCCAAGGGTTGTCCAGGAGAGATGCCATTGACCATTCGAGGAAGGACGGGCAGGGGGAAGGAGTTCGTTTTCACAGTTCGATGCCAGGAGGGTAAACAGCATTTCGGAACCAAGGTGTCGTTTGGAGCATGAATGGTTGTGTAGTCCAATATACACGTTCATCAGGAAGCCATCACAAGGTAGCTGGGAAGATTTTCATTATGTAGACAGTAGATTTAGAGATATTTGTGGAGTAACCTTTTTCACCATATTTTCATGTATGTTGAAATGAACAATAGTTTAATTATGACGTTTCTGTCATTTTTAGCTATTCGTTTATCTATATTTTGATTCGATTACGAATGCATCTTTCGCTTTACTTTCGGTATTTTTGATGTTTTTGAATTTAATACTTTAGAATTTCGTCTATTTTTATTTTGGCAATTCGTTATGAAGATTTTTAATTGAGAAGATTTTGCGATAGGAAGAAGATTGCGTACGGTATGTAAGAAGATTGCGTTTACAAGAAGAATACGTATATTTTCGAATGATATTAATGAACATTCTACAGAAAACATTCACGAATAATTTTGAATATTTGCTAAGTATGAAATAGAAGAGCTTTTTGACAATTGAAATAATACGTCGATTTGGAACTTCGATTTTAACTGGGTTGAATTCTGTATTAATATTTTTACTACTCATTTTGAGAAGACTTCAATTTTTGTAATGTTGTTTAAGGTCATGATTTCTTGGTTTAGAATCATCTCGGTTTTTATGATTTTCATTGATCTGAGATCATTGCTAGCTATTTCTTGAGTCGATCATTTCTAATGGTTTTTATTTAATTCAATTAACATTTGAAATAAACTCCATGGCGTAGGATTGATCGAAAGTTTGGCAGGTTTCGATTTTTGAGACTGAATTGTTTTGAGTCTTACCAATACTAATACTCATTGTTTTTGATGGTCAAATTATTGGATAATTTTATTTCTATTACGAAATGATTAAAGATGTTACAAAGGAGTATTTCGAATGAATTTCAACATAAAATGATCATGAGCATAGAAGATATGAAAATTCATAAAGCAGAATTGATGTTTGAAGAATTTCGAGGTGGTAGCGGAATTTAAAAACATATTTATATTCAACAATTAATGTATTCAAATGAGTCAGCAAGTGGTTAAATGGAATTATAATGTGGTAATATAACATCGTCGAATATTATGAGAAGTGGTGGCATTATATATGAAATAATGTGGAATATAGTGAGAATGGTAAAGTTATTGATGAATTTATAAATAAATAATAATAACCCCTGGCACTACAGCCCAAGAAGGGCCTAGGCCTACCAAGCGACCGCTGCCCAGCCATCTCGCCTGCATATATTGGGGTGACGCGTGATCAGCGCATCGGCTATTGATGGATTTATTGAACTATAATGCGAGCATATTGAAAGTCGATTGGTTAATTATGATGTAAGTTTCTTATCGTAATTGAGCACGAGCAATATTGTCAGAAAACATATGTAGAAATATTTTTGTACCACGAATGAGTTCTAAGAATTGAAATTTAAAGTGAAGGAATTTATTGATTAAAATATGGATCAAGTTGAATTATTATTACGAAGCTTACAATGATACTTGTGAAATATAATTATGTAATATTACTCACGGATGATACAAAACACGTTTGCTTAGCTTAGAGGCAAATACAATTGGATGACGTGAATCATGCATAGATTCAGATATGATTAAATCTGTATATAGTTGTATATAATTTTGAATAATGATTACGTGTATAAAAGAGGGTAAAATGATATTTGATGGATAGTTTAGTGTGAATTTCACACATGAGTTAACAACTTCAGATGCAGGAGTGCATCAAAATTATTATGATTATTGACGTAACATTGATTTTGAATTTTGATTGTCGTCATTTAATTCAATTGTCTTTGATTAATAAATTGATATTTTATTTTAAATTCATTCCGATGTGGTGATTTATATTAATGAAAGGATGTGTTAGGAAGGCCAGTGTTTGATATTGTCCCAACGTGTCTTCAACCACGAGATCTTTCTTTGATTCTCGAGTTCTCCGTTTGAGCTAGTTTATTTTTGTGTTTCCATTGGGTTTTTCTTAACGCATTCTTTCATCTATGGGTATCCCTATGCTTGGTTGATCTTGTTGGTAGGATTTTGGGGGTTTTTCTAGCCGGGTACTTCCAGATTCTACGATCCAGCTGTGTCATCGGATTCAACAGGTTCTGTCCACGAGAATACGGGTACAGTACCTAAGAGGTCACGGCCGCTTCGTACCCAAATCCTAAATAAATTACAAATACACGCACTGGTGCAACATCACCGTGACACAGGTTATCAGACAAATACTACACACACCCGAGTACACGGGTCTACATGACCACGATGTCGCAAAGCCCATAAATAATCAAGAACAACAACATTATTATTATTATTATTATTATTTAGCAAACATAATTTTAAAGCGTTAAACATGATCTCTATTTCAATATAAATGCATATTCTGGGGGTGTGATGTGTCTAATCTTACTGAACTTAACTACACTAACCAGCAAAAACAATGGATCATATAAGATGGTATATTGGCTTTCACGGCCAAGGAATAAGAATTAAAACTCAGCGATTTTTCTATGTTTATGCCATGTCTTGGGTGAGGTTTCACCTAGGAACACCAAGGTAGGCTCATCAGCGGGTTCCTGGTGTCCATGTCCGGAACCCCACCAGAATAGCGAACTCTGCGCTATCCCCCACCCCTTTTTATGAAGAGCACCTGCGCTTCTTTACTGCGAGAGCTAAAAGCTTGAGCAGCCTTTCACTTTCCTATGAAGTCTTCCAAAATGTCGGTATTTTGGCTTTCACGGCCAAGGAATTAAAACTCAGCAATTTTTCTAAATCTGGAAAAATTTGCTAGTTTTAATGGATCATATATTTTAAAAAAGGGCTTGGACAGTAGGGTCTTCTCAGACCCGTGTACTTTGGTGTGAGTGTGTATATATAAAATGTGTCTAATACCCTGTGTTATTGTGGTGTCTGTATTAGTGTGTATATTTGCAATTGAGGCAAGGATTGATTGGGCTCTGAACCATCCCGGCATTTGCCTGTAGTAGAAGTGGGGAACCATATAAAACCACTTCTAGGAAGGCTGAGTTTAGTTATGGAAAGAAGGTTCGACAACAAGAACTGTAGGGGTAGACCGAGGTTAGAATGTCTTAAACTGAATGCCTCGGATGTAAGGTGTGGTAGCTATGGAGAGATGAAACGATTAGCTCTAGAGAGGGAGGCATGGAGAGCTGCATCACAAGAGTCAAAAGACTGAAGATTCGAAAAACAACAGTGAAAATTACCAGTGATCCGAAAATCATTGCGATGCCTCAGAGGTTTAACATCCAAGATTGAAAACACATAGCTTCTCAGTTTTACCTCACGATGCTGAGTGTACCCCGTTCCAGCTCTCAAACCAGAATTAAATTCCTTGGCAGAATCGGGAATCGAACATGGACCTGCGGGGCGACAGCCAAGAATGCTAACCGCTTTCAATTATAGTTTTTTTTTTGTTCGAGAAAAATGGGTAAATGTAGAGTAGAAGAAACTTAATTGTTCACATAAATTACCTTGGTGAGCTCGGGTTACTTTGGTTGCATGCAGTTCGAGCGTCTACAAAGAAAAAAGAAGCCTCTGAGCAGTCGTGTAGCTCCTCGGAAGTATACGCTGCCGAAGTGACGGGCCTAGCAACCGCATGGGCGCAGCCACATTGGACCCAAACAACTGGTTGCTAGGTTTTTTATACATAGGAAGCTGCATTAACGCTGCGCAGCGTCCTGAATTTTGTGGATAAAAATGTGTAATACGCGTGAAATAAGGCAAACGCCTCCCGTGAAGATCATCTACAGTGTTGGAGCTACAAAATAGAAGTGACATTTTATGGATAAAGTACGAGAATTTTGCGAGATAGTATGAATAAAGTTGACCTCACTCCTGAGGCAAGAATTGCATGGCGGGTACTACAAATTATAAATATTTATCATTTAGTGGATAGAGTATATCTAATATGGAGAGATATTGAGGACATATATGTCACATAAGGGTTTTTTGGTTCATGTGGGGAGTGTAGTTGTAATTAAATATGGTTTGTACTCTTAAGTATTATAAACGACAACCTACATAACCTTACAGCTGATTCACTAACACCAATAAATTTTATCCTACAACTTTTCTGAGTGGTGATTTTTCACTTAATTTATTTAAGCAGTGAATTGTGTTTCCAAATAACAATTAGGCCTATCCCAGACTGAAAATTTCTGCCTAGATATTTTATTTTTTGCACTTTCATAAAACAATTATCATGTAGGCCTACCAGTAGCCTAGGCTTACACCCTACAACAAAGTTACAGTACCGTATAGTGAAATTATTCAAGCCAATGAACACTGCTTATTTCTGATGTGATGGAGTGGCAAGTCTTGTTGTGATTGTCAGGGACATTTCGGTGAAAAGTAAGTGGTGTCAAGAAATTAGGTGATGAGGATAGTGGCGAACCAGGCTACCATGGCATTATGTCAAGATTGTTAGAAAATGTTTTAATCGTTTCAGCATGAATTATTTGTGAAAAAGTCAGAGGTGCTATAAAGTTATCAATAAAAGTGGAAATATAATAACCTAGGTGTGTACTTAGTCAGTTTCTTGTGTGTTACTTATCTGGACAATTTTTCAAACATTGGACAGTAAAATTAGGCTAGTTCAATGAAGATATGGAATGCTACAGTATTGTACATTTAAGTTATTATGAGTAATAATAAAACTATAATGCTATTCAAAATATCGAGCCTTAATACTTAACTGCAATGTTTATACATCTTTAATAGATATCAGGAAGTACTGGTATATTATTGGGAAGTAGGCTACTCCCCTGCGATTCAACTTACATGCTCCTGCAGAAGTGTGGAAGTGTTTTTCTCCCCTACAATAGGCCTTTTTGTTATTGAGCAACTGAGTTTACTTGTAGTTTTAACAGGTCATTTTATCACAGGTTGTGGTGAATTATATAATACGGTACCAAATGGCAGGTAGGCTGATTTTATTTAGTTCTGTTGGTCAAGTAATGAATTTGAATCATGAAGGGGTGGGTAGCATAATTATTTTCTAGATAATGTTTTTGTTAGTATAGGCCTACCTCATTAAATTCATTTATCAACTCAAACCTAAGGTATATATGGCTACCCCTGCATTAGTAAGTCTGTCATCACACTGTAGTGGTACTTTTACAGTGAGTTAGCTACCTAGTTAAATTGGAGGCTTGTGGTAAGTAACGAATATATTTTACACCAAGAATGGTGTAAATTTCTATATCATTGTCCAATATTTTTTATTTCCTTACTGCATGGGCTAATAACCTAATTATCTTTTACCCACTCTTCAGTATCATAAGAACCAACACCCTCATTCCCATTGTTTGGATTGGAACATAGTTATGCAGACCAATTTCCAGCCTTGGAGATTAATCTTTGTGGAAGAATGGAAGAATATTCCCCCTCCTCCCCACCAAATGGCCAATCACTGATCAAGCTGTACTAACTTGAGTGTACCATACATGTATGCATCAATTACTTTGAAAATGAAAATCCACAGCCTGCTTCCAGTCTCCGACCGGGTCAGGAATGGAATGAATGAAGCCCCCATCTAGCGGCGAGGATATGAACTGTGCCGGCTGCCGAGGCCTGACGCACTCCTCTGGGGCAATGATTAAATGAATGACAGATGAAATGAAATGATAGTGGAGAGTGTTGCTGGAATGAAATTTTGACAGGGAAAACCGGAGCACCCGGAGAAAAACCTGTCTGCCTCCGTTTTGTCCAGCACAGATCTCACATGGAGTGACCGGGATTTGAACCACGGACCCAGCGGTGAGAGGCCGGCGTGCTGCCGCCTAAGCCACGGAGGCTTATCAATTACTTTATGTGATACATTTTACTAATGTATAATAAGGTGTTGGAGAGGGTAAAATATAACGCCAGAATACAGCCGCTTACTGTTGAAAGAGGCAGTTTTATGTTGCAAACTGAGCATAATATGTGGTCTGTGGAAAGGTTTGAAGTTGCTACTAGTCCTATTCAATTTGGTGACTGGAAACTGTGTGAGCCATCAAGTACCAAGCACATTATTTTATTTTTATTTTTATTAAACATCATATTTATGAACTGCATGCTCCATTACAATTGAAGTAATACTACATGCATTGGTGATCTTATAGGTAAGTATGATAAAACTTTCTTTACATTATGTAACCTATATCTACATGGTTGATTGTAGTGTGTCTAGCCTAGATATAATATGTTTAAGTTTTCTTTCTTGACATAATTATGTCCTACATCAGGTTATCAAAATTGATGCTTTGCACAAATAGCTTAAAGAATTTTACATATTTAACAAGTTCATTCATCCTTGCAGGCCAGTGGCCTCCTGATTTCATTACATTTGTCTTCAGTTTTTCCCTTTCGTGTTTTAGTAATTCACACTCATATAGAATGTGGTCCACACTTTGCGATTCTTCGCCACACCGGCACATCATATGCTCTTGTATTTTAAACCTATACAGATAGGTTCCTATTTTTCCGTGTCCTGTCATCATAACCGTCATATTATGGCTTAGAAGAATTTTTGAGGCAAGTCTCGCTTGAACACTTGGAAAGTACTTTTTTGTCATGGATCCATTGGAAGTTTCTCTCCACTCTTCTTCCCACAATTGTAAACTTCTCTCACTCAATACCCTTTTCAGTACACCATAGCACATGGATCATCGTTATGGTACCGGGACTAGCATTTCCCTACATCAACTCTTTGGCCCACTTCATACCAAGTAGACTACTTGTACCACTTTGACTGTCCATCACATATTGTGGGAATGTTTGCTAGGATTGCTCGTGAAGATGCAGGGTAGCTATTTTGTTTGTTTGTTCTAAATCTCTATATACCAGCTAATTCTATTTATCTCTTTTGTGGCACACCAGCTAATGTGTAACAATAATCAGTGTGATAATCTGGTCATCAGCTTGGTGTACTTATTGGGCGAGAGCCTCGGATATTTCCATGACAGTTTTAGTGGCCTTAGGCCCTATATTTAGAGCTAGGATAGGAAAAATGACCCAGTATTTAGAATGAGGTAGGACGATAGGCCTTAATTTTAGACTTCTCTAACCTGTTAGTGAGTACACAGGTTAGGCTTTGTTAATTTGATTCGTTTTCACACAAACGCGGCGTTGTGGTAAACACACAAATTGTATTGAAATGCAGTCTTTGTTTCGTCTATAGCTGTTGATGATATTTGGCCTAAACTCGCATCCAAATATTTTAAACTGTTCCCTTATGCATTGATAGACCTTAAGTTCATTTTATTCGTCACTTACTGGTAGAGCCTACGGTACTTTATTTTCCGTAGTATTGGTCATTCATACGGGACGTGATTCACAATATCCAGAAATGTTATATTTTCATGTTTTCACTTAATTTAAGGTAAATATAGTAGGCCACATCTCTACGACTTATGTTCTAAGACTTAATGTGCATCTCGTACGCAATATTTTACAACTTTACTGGACAACTATGTTAAATAACTGTGGAAAATATACTTTTCTATGCTTTCTTGCCTCTGGACATCCATCCATGTACAGTTTTATACGATCCAAATAGGAAATAATGACGGCTAAAAGACTGAAGCAATCTACAAGGGAGCCATATTGTATTGCTCCAGTTGCTTAGCAACGGAGCGGAAGTGACGTTGACTTCGGCAGCGTATTCGCAGCCTTTTGACTGCGTGACGAGCGTATGATGGATGAGTCCCGCGGCAGAGCGGTTGGTAAGCATATAGACACGTGTTCGTTCATCTATTGCACGTTCAAGTTTAAATATGTTGAGGATGGGAGTTGTGGGAGGAATTACGCTATACAGGAAGTGGTCATGGGTGCCCGTAGGGGGTGGGGGTGGGAAGGGGTGGGATGGGGTGGAGTGGGAAGGGGTGTGATGGGGAGGGGCGAAGTGATGGACGGGGAGGGGGGGGGGGGGAGGAGGCAAGTAACAATTTTCGTTTCATTACCTACCTGTCACTTCTTACTTGCTTCGTGAAATTCCTTATTTGACTGCTCTGAAACCGTTGGCTATTTCATAGCAAGAATGGGAGAAATATATTGCTTGAGATTTTGTCCTTAAAAGTTTCATTTCTTCGTCATTCATCGTCGTAATGTTCAGTTCTTTAAAACAGGTAAAAACTAGTGGTATATCGACAAAAATATAAATCAAGTAGTTAATTTAAGTGGTATTGTTAATCCAGTCCACCAGTGTTCTAAATAACTGGACATATTTTTAGATATTCCCAAATTACTAAGTTAAATTATACCATGGAAATATCCCTACATATGAATCTGCGCTATAATTCAAATAGCACTGTTTCCAAATGTTTGTACTGGCCGTTATAGCAGATCATCTCGTTTTTCCTCTTCTTCACAAACAATCAGAAATACAGTACTTCCCATTGCTCTTATTATTGGAATAATGAAACACTTTTAGCCTACGAAGTGATAAACTCGTAGGGGAGCCCGTTTTAGTAAGAAATAGTTTTAACAATAAAAAATTCCGCTTGATTATTACTAACCACGAAGTAAACTGGATCATGACCACTATATCACGTAGATCTACAGTACTACTTATATTATCTGGTATTCGCATCCTCAGGTATCGGTGCTGACGCTCAACTGAAACTGAACTAGAGGAATGGTGATACGAACGTACACAAACCACTGCTTTTATGTGTAATTGTGCGTTATGCTCAAGCTTTTGTCTGTGTATGAAAATAATAGACGGTAAAAATAAAACCAACAGATTTTGGACAATTCCGTAGAGTTTTCTAAATTAACAAGTGATATTTTGCGTTATTATTTTCCTAAATGGAAGAGTTAACAAGAGTATGAGGTCGAGTGCATCACGCCACTTTCTTTACACTATATCCCAGAATTGTCAGGCAAAGGCACGGACTAGGCCTAAATATGCGAGTTATGATTTTTATGGTTACTGATGATCGGATATATTTTTGTATTTGTTGAATAACCTACCCCTTTCAAATATCTCGTTGTTACGATTAAGTATCAAGTCGAGCTTAATCTTTATTATGTGAAGCTACTCCGCTTATAAGTACATGCTACGCATCCAAAATTGCCTGCCTTGCAAGGGGGATCCATTGAAATCATATACAACATTACGAAGTCTTTCACCATTGAACTCACCATTTTGTCTACATTCTATTAAGAGTGCGAATCTTAGTCGCTTTGATAACAGATGATGATGATGATGATGATGATGATAGTTGTTGTTTTAAGGGGCCTAACATCTAGGTTATCGGCACCTAAATAAATGAAATGTTATGAAATGAAAGGATGAAGATAAAAACAGCTCACTGCCATGACTGAAACGAAAATGGTTTAGCCTATATAAAACAGACAGTGAGCTCCAACAATTATGCCTTATTTGAATAAAAATAGTAAACGAGGGATGGTAAAAACAGATAATTGAACGCAATAAAAATCATATAACAGACTAAACCTGAATTAAGAGTCTTAACTTACCGGTACATTAAAACTTACAAAAGTAAGCACTCTCCCTCATGAACCAGATGACGAGGAGAAGGTGTTTGGGGTTGTCCCTCGCAGACCGGCCAGGCCCACACACTCCAAGAGAATGTGTATCACGGTAAGGTGGGCGCCGCAAGTACACACAAGGGGGGGGTCTTCTCTCTTTAGCAAGTGGGAGTGCGTAGCAATACCATGGCCGATCCGGAGTCAACAGAGTACCACTGCTTCCTTCCGGATAGATCGGAAGGAAGATTTCCACACCTTAGTTGTCTCCTTGATGCCTCTCAGTTTGTTAGGCAGAGGCGTGGCGCGTCACGTCTGCCCCCAATGCGACAGGATAGAATGTCGCAACTGAGAGCGTACATCACACTTGACGTTACAGACAGTTAGGAACAGGGCTCCGAGTGAAAGCCGAAGTTAAACGAATCGCGTCACCACATGGTAGCTTTACGATTGGTTACAAAGTGAGAAGTTTATTATCCTCTCTGTTTCAAAATAAATCATGTGTTTGTGCCAGAGCTTATCTATATTTACGACACTTTACTAAATGTAAAATACTGTAGTGTAATATTTAAAATGATCATAATCTTAGAATACATTTCATTGAAGTACCTCCACTTTCTGCTCATTGCTCGTTAGCCTGTTAGTCTAGGGGTATAATTCCTGCTTCGGGTGCGAGAGTTCCTGGGTTCAAATCCCGGAAGTGCCCAGCATTTTTACTTTTGTTTTATCTCTTGAAATGATTCAAAAAGTGTATAAAAGAACCTTAGGAACGTTCCTTTTTTTCGTGTGATACTTGTACTTATATCGGTAATATAAATACATAGTTTGAGGTAAACGCCTTTTTTTTTTTTTTTTTTTTTTTTTTTAACCCTCCAGGTTGGCTTTTCCCTTCGGACATAAGTTGGTTGGTTGGTTGCTTCCTCAGTTCAGGGGCTGTGACAACGCGGTCATGTAGCCGCGTGTACTTTGGGTGGGTGTGGGATCTGTCTGATAACCGGTGTTAATTGTGATTGCTGCATTAGTGTGTGTTATCCGTTTTTAATTCAAGTAAGGACTGCAGACATTGATTATTTTTCAAGTAGTTCCTACTTTTGCCGCCAAACGCCACCATCAACAACTACTAGTTCAGAACTTGGTTACTAGACGCCACCGTAGTCGGCTCCTGGCAACGAACGTTGGAACCTAAAGACGTTATCCAAATTTTTAACCTATAATTTAGCTTCAAACAGGTTTAATTACTGGAAGGTTCTTTAACATGCCATAAATCTATGACATGGGACCGCCGGCTTTACTTCCCCTCCGAAGAAAGGCATACTGAGGGATTTTTAACGCTGTTAAAAAATCCGACGGCTTTAGCCAGGTTTGAACTCGCGATCTTGGGCATAGAAGAACAGCATGTACTAACTACGCCACCAAAGCCGCTACCCTTCCTTGGACTCGGCGAGGGATCCCACCATAACCGCCGCCAGGGCAGTGTCCTGGAGCTTGAAACACCTGGTTGGGGGATACCACTGGGGAGGTGGGGCCACCCTCCTTGCCTCTTCCTTGCCTATCCCTCCCAATCTTCCCCTCACTTTCCATCCCTCATGCGGCCCCTGTTCGCTTTGCGGGTGAGGCCGCCTGGGCGAGATGCTGGTCCCACCTCCCCAGTTTTATCCCCCGTCCAGGTGTTTCAAGCTCCAGGACACTGCCCTGGCGGCGGTAATGTTGGGATCCCCCGCAGAGTCCGAGGGAAAAGCCAACCTGGAGGGTATAGGGACTAAAAAAAAAAAAGTGTTTGACCTCAAACTATGTATTTATATTACTGGCACACAGTAAGTACAAGTCTCGCACGAAAAAAAAAACGTTCCTAAGGTTCTTTTATACACTTTTTGAATCTTTTCAAGGGATAAAAAAGTAAAAATGCTGAGCATTTCCGGGGTTTGAACCCGTGACCTCTCGCACCCGAAGCAGTAATCACATCCCCTAGACCAACAGGGCGACGTGCAATGTGTAGAAAATGGAGGTATTTCAATGTAATGTATTCTGAGAATATGATATGTTGAATATTTACTACAGTATTTTACATTTAGTAAAGTGTCGTAAATATAGATAAGCTCTGGCACAATCACATGATTTATTTTGAAACAGAGAGGATAATAAGCTTCTCACTTCATAACCAATCGTAAAACTACTGTCATCGTGGCAGGAGATGGCAGTTGAACACGCTGCGACGGGGTGCGGGGGGTCTCGCAGTACGCATGCGCGGTCCACCTATTCCAGATCTAAATATATCGGCTCCCTACATGCCAATCGTTGTCATCGCAGCACACAACACGCAGCCAGAGAGAGAAGGAATGTGCTGAGTGAGTGAAGCAAGTAATGACTAACTGAATGTTTTTGGAATGCGCGATAACCAGTGAGCGGGAACACATCTGCAGTTCAAAACCAACTGCCAACTCCTGGCGCGATATCAGTACCATGTGGTGACGCGAAGTCAATCGTTTAACTTCGGCTTTCACTCGGAGCCCTGTTCCTGTCTGTAACGTCAAGTGTACATCACTAGCAGGCACCTTATACGGTATCGAGGGTAGTGCGACTGCCTCTATCGCCGCCTGGTCAGCAAGCTCGTTTCCCGCAATACCCATGTGGCTGGGAAGCCACACAATGCACACCCCGGTTCCAGCGTTACACACACGGACTAGCAGGTCGTGCACACGCTGGATCAGCGGGTCTTCGGGAAACACACATCGATCTCTTGCAGCGCCCTAAGAGAGTCAGTACACACAAGAACGTGCTGGTGATCGTCTGATAACGTGTACCGCAGAGCCTCTAGATGGCATTGAGCTCCGCTTCGGGAAGTGGAAGAGAAACCGACGATCCTCAAACACAAATGCACAGCCTACTTTTTCGTTTACCCTCGAACCGTCCGTGAATAGAAGCCCTGATCCTGGATACCGGCCGACCACGGACTGAAACAGCCTCCGATGGACGGAGGAGTCCGTATCCGACTTGGGGACGGTGTGCAGATCCAGGATGATATCAGGGCGAGAGACCATCCACGGAGGGGCATTGCTAGGTACTCGGACGATACAGGAGATAGAAGGAAATCGGAACTGCCGGTATGTCATCTAAGTGAATCCCCGCCGGCCGAGTGGCTCGGGCGAGCGCTCCATACAGCCGGCAAGTCGGATTGTTAAACAAACATGGATAGCCTGGATGAAGTGGCATATGTCGGATAGTTACAGCATAGGTCAGCAGTACCTGTTGGCGCCTCAGGTGTAAAGGAGGTACACCAGCCTCGGTGAGCAAGCTGACGACTGGGCTCGTCCGAAAGGCTCCCGTCGCCAGTCTCACACCGCCGTGGTGGACGCTGTCCTGTTTAACAAGTACGTTACTGACTTACGTGCCGAACCATATGCTAGACTGTCATAATCTAGTCGTGATAAAATTAGTGCCATATAAAAACGTACGAGCACCGTGCGGTCCGCCCCCCCCCCCCCCCCCCCACGATGTGCCGCTAAGAAATCGCAACATGTTGAGTTTCTTAGCACAAGCAATTTTCAAACACCGCACGTGTGGCTCCCACGTTAACTTCTGATCGAAAAGGAGCCCAAGGAACCAGAACGTAGCAACAACAGGCAAAGCTACATCCAGATAAAGCTCACGATCGGGATGGAGAGTGCGCTTTCGACAGAAATGGACAACAAAGGTCTTAGCGGTAGAGAACAGAAAGCCATGTTCTAGTGTTCACCGTTTCACCCTCCGAATAGCTTGTTGTAGCTGTCGTTCAGCGACTGCCATATTTTGTGCACTATAAAGGTCTATTTACACTTAGCAGTGGCGAAACCGTGACGTGACCGGCACGTGCTTCTACCGGCGAGCCTGAAAATATTCTTCCAGGATATTGAGTGGTATTGTTCACACTCGACCGGCACCTGACCGTGACAGTACAGTCAGTGCTCTAACCGTCGCCGTACCGTGACAGTCAGGTTAGTCCCCACCGGTATTTTACTCATTTCACGGCTGCGCCACTCGCTCATTTCAAAGTTTTATATAGATGAATGATTAAAAACTTATTGATCAGTTGCGCAATTTATTATCCTGTGCTGTATCATCTGTCAACCCTAAGTACATGGACACGGATTTTCAGAATAATATATGGAGTATAAATATAAAGTGTAGCAAATTTCCCTTCTGTTCTTCTCCTTTTCCAGGCATGACGAAACCACTTCCTTCTCTCACTTGTTGCTCCTCCTCTTCATCCAAAATAAGAGCAATCATCTGTAAGTCAGCTTCTGCGAGTTTCGCCATGTTCCGTGGTATAGAAAACACTGCCTGATGCCGATCATGCCACGTTTAAATGTGAATAGACATCACTGTGAGTTCACGGCCGGTAGGATCACGTGCCGGTAACGTCACGGTTACGCCACTGCTAAGTGTAAATAGACCTCAATGTAGAGCAAAATCGTCTAAAATTAGCGACGGTACCACTGCTGGACCAGCAGCATCTACTATACCGTTTATGGCAATAGCAAATAATGTAACGCTAAGCACCGATCCCTGTGGGACTCCGTTTTCCTGTACGTGACATTGCGAATATATCCTCCCTACTCGGACACGGAATAGGCGAAGGGACAGAAAATTCGCAATAAAAACTGGCACGTTACCTCGGAATTTCCATTGATGCAGGGTAGAGAGGATGCGTAACGCCCAGTGGTGTCATAGGCCTTATCGAGGTCAAAGAAAACAGCGACTAGGTGCTGTCTCTGGAGAAAAGCGTCCTGTATGGCGGTCTCCAGGCGTACAAGATAGTCGTTGGTACACCGAGACGCCCTGAAACCACATTGGTATTCAGACAGGATCCTCGTTTCTCCAGGACCAACATCAGTCGCCGATTGACCATCCTCTCAAAGAGCTTGCACAGACCATTTGTGAGACAAATAGGTCTGTAACTCCCTGTCAAATTGGGATCCTTATCGGGCTTCAGGATAGGAATAATTATACTTTCCTGCCATTGCGCTGGAAACACACCTTCCAACCAGATAAGATTGAACACCTTGAGCAAATAACGAATGCTCTAATCGGTAAGGTGTTTAAGCATCTAGTTGTGAATACTATCCGGGCCGGGAGACGTGTCCTTGCAGAACAACAGCGCTCCGCGGAGTTCCCAGGCGGCAAAGGGCACGTTGTACTCCCCCAAAGCGCAGGAAGCAAAACTGAGCTGGGGACGTTCTGCTTCGCGCTTCAAAGCCACGAAATCTGGATCATAGTTATCGGAACCGGATATATCCGCAAAATGCGATGCGAGATGGTTTGTAACGCGATAAGGATCTGTAACCAATTCATTATCAATGGAAATTCCCGGTACAGTACTTGATGTCTGAACTCCCGAAATGCGTCGTAGTTTAGTCCACACTTGAGAAGAGAGACGACACATGCCGTTCCCATGATTGTTTCTTACTCTGACGGATAAGAAACCGTGCCTTGGCACGAGATTTCTTAAACGCCACCAAATTGGCCATGTTTGGGAGTCAACGATAATGCTTATGAGAGCAACGACGGTCTCTTATTGCCGCTGCAATATTCTCAGTCCACCAGGGGACGAGTGTGCGACGAGGAGTCCCAGAAAAGGATGGAATGGACTCCTCGGCGGCAGCAAGAAGCTCCGGCAACCAAGATCAATGAACACAGCTCGTTCTTGAAACGAGGGCCAATTTGCCCGCTTAAATGTCAAAGACTGGGGAACTCCACGGGCTTCTGGTTCAGAAGAGTAAGAACGATCGGGAAATAGTCACTGTCACAGAGGTTGTCGTGTACATACCAACCAAATAGGGGGGCCAGCGCACGGCTACACACACTCAAGTCAATGTGCGAGTACGTGCCGTACGCTAAGCTAAAATTAGTAGCTTCGCCTGTATTTAATAGAGAGAAATCCAACCCTTGAATTAAGCCCTCCACGTCCCTTCCTCTAGGCCAGGAAGATGGCGATCCCCATTGTGGGTGATGGGCGTTGAAATCACCCACGAGTAGGAAAGGGACTGGAAGTTGATCGACAAGACCAAAGACGTCATTAATATCAATGAGCTTATTCGGTGGAAGGTAAACTTGACAAATTGTTGTCATAACAGACAATGCCACGCGAACTGCAATAGCTTCCAGATCAGTGGTTAGTGGAAACCCTTCACTATAGCAGTCAAAGCGAAGGTGCAAACGCCCCCCGGAAGCCCGGTCGGTGTCTTGTCAATCTTTAGAGCCTAGTCTGAAATCCTTCAGAACAGTCTCGTGATCAGGCCTGACGTTAGCTTCCTGTAGGCAGACTATACTCGCTGCGTATTGTGCAATGAACTGACGGAGCTCTGTCAAATGCCTGTCATATCTGTTACAATTCCACTGTAACAGTGCCATAGTGTGAACTTTTAAACTAGGGAATAAGTTGGAGCAACAAGCTACAAGTTAACCACTGGCGGATCATCACCCACTACGCCGACCATAATCCTCATGTCGTCGTTCAAGGCCATGGAGTGGGTCGACCCAGCGGAAGATTTCCGGGACGCAGTTCGGCGGCGGGGGGACCTCCTTGGGGAGCACGCAGACCTGGGGACCGAAACGTCCCCAGGCGCAGAAGCATCCGCAGCTGGTGGGGCGTATGGCTTCCCCTTAGGTGGAGGAGTAAGGGATCGCGCGGTGCGGGCTCCCTTCTTTCCCGCCTCTCCAACAGTCTTAGACGGGCCAGGAGTAGAACTTCTGACCCTGGTCGACGATGCCGCCTCCGCCGGCTTAGGCGCGCCTTTCGCCGACCGTTTGGGTGGGGAGGACGTCTTCGACTTCTCCCCCCCCCCCCCCCCCCCTGCTCTGCAGTCAGACGAACCGTCGCCCGCACAGACTTCTTAGTGGCCTAAGGTGATAGTGTATTCACCACCGGGCTTGTGTGCTTGATCTTAGGTGCTAAACTTGGGATCTTTGGAGTCACAACAGAGGGTTTTGCAGCTGGTACAAAAGATGAGGTAGCTGGAACCAAATTTGGTATTATAACGCTATAATCAATCGTAGGAGCATGGGCAATCAATCGTTGTATGGTACTTCTTGCGGGCTTCCTGGTAGGTGAGACCATCCAGGGTTTTGATCTATTGGATATTCACCTCGTTCTGGAAGACAGGGCAGTCCCTGTCGGGAGGAGAATAAAATTCAGGGCAAATGCACTGATATGGCTTAGTGCACTGCTCCGAATCATGAGGTACCTTACCACACGTTCTGCAGATTGCAGAGTTCGAGCACCTTGATAACACGTGCCCGAATTTCTGGCAGTTATAACATATAGTCTAGCATTGGTGGTGGAATATAGGGTTGGACATCACAGAGGTAACTTATGGCCTTAACCTTCTCAGGGAGCACTGAGAGCTCAAAGGAAGTAATGAAAGCATCTGTGTCAACGATTTCCCCGTTGACTTTGCGCGTAATTCGCCGGACATCGGTCACATGACGGTACTTAGAATCCTCCGTGAGCTCCTCGTCAGTATTCAGAATCAGGTCCCGAAGGAAGATAACTTCCCGGACCTGATTCAGAGACTTGTGTTTTTCCACTTTGACGGGGAGATCGCCAAAGGGTCACACTTCAGAAGATGGTCGACTTGCTCACAAGGGTAGGATACGATGCATGGGTCACCGATTCGAACCATCCTTAGTACACGTGTAGGGCATGACTAGGCGTATACCAGGTGCAAGTAGTATGTTGCGCTTCTCAGCCGATTCCGAGAAATGTATTATTAATTATTCGTAATTGCTGTACGGCGTTCATGTGCGCTGTACGTTAACATGAAGCCAAGGAGCGCGTGGTGCAGCGGTAAGAGTCCTGCTTCGTAAGCTTGGCATCACTGGATCGAATCCCACCGGTGAGCCTTTTTCTTTTTAAACATAGGCAATTCGTACAACTGTAGGTGTCGTGAATGATGTTCATTTTGCAGTCAATTGTAATTACGTGTTTTGTGAGCGGGAAAACGGATTCTGAAATCATCGAAATAACTTCCAGAGATGATTGTATCAACATTCAGTCTGTTGTACACCATCAATTGTCGGCACTAATTTTCTGTAACATGTTAAAATACGCGTCGTTTGCGACCAAATTGTGCGATGACAGGACATCGGTCATGAAGGTGAACGAAGTTTGTTTCGCGATAGATGTTTTGAAACATCCCTGCGAATACAATCATACGGCGTTTATCACTTGCGCACGATGCCGCCATAATTATTGTTTTCCCTGCTTCTATGACCGCTATCATCCTCGTTCGTGCCGTTCTTCGTCGCTCGAGAAGCACGATAGCGAATAGCAAATAGGATCGCATAAGCAGTTGTACTAACAGTAAATACTGTGAATAAAGGTATTCTTTCATCAATCTCCTGTACGATTTATTGCGACTCCCCTTTCCCGCTCACATAACACGTTATAACAATTGACTGCAAAATGAACTTTATTCACGACACCTACAGATGTAGGAATTGCCTATGTAAAAAACAAGGCTCACCGGTGGGATTCGATCCAGTGATCCCGCGCTTACGAAGCAGGGCTCCTACCGCTGCACCTTGCGCTCATTGGCTTCATGTTAGCGTACAGCGCACATGAACGCCGTACAGCAATTACGAATAATAAATAATTAATTTCTGGGAATCGGCTGAGAAGCGCAACTTACTACTTGCACCTGGTATACGCCTAGTCATGCCCTGCACGTTTACTAAAGATGGTTCGAATCGGTGACCCATGCATCGTATCCTCCCCTTGTCAGCAGTCCTGGTCTTAAGCAACAAGCTACCGTTTCTCATCTTTTGTACTTTTTCAAGCTCACCATAGACACCTTCTACGTGGCGAGAAAACAAAATACTCTTGACCAGCTTGAAATCACTCCCATCTGTTCTGGTCGCTACCAGAAACTTGGGGGTGTTAGCATCTAGATTTTCACGAACGGACTGTTCCCAAGGGGTTGAACCCTTGATCGCACTAAAAGTTAACAACTTGGATGCGGGACCCCCCCTGTTGAGGGATGTTTCTATTCTTTCCCATGGCCCTTTCATCCTCCCTGAATGCCACCGACTCCAATCACGGGCTGTCTCAGTAGGCGCTACTCAGCCCAGGCAAGGCCCGCCTAGCTTGGAATGCATTCCCCGGGGGTCCGATGTTTGACAAGCCATACAGGCATGTACCCCTTGGCATATACTAGAGTTTTCCAGCACAGGAATTCAGCTGTGCGGGGACCTGCGTTGTCAGGCGGATACTACTGCAGGGTAAACCTGTCGGTGTGGCCATACCAGACAGGCTCTCGAGCGTAGTCGCACACATAGGTGGCCCTTCCCCTGACAGCACGCACATATTGAATTTTGAGTGCCCCTGATAGGGGTTATACCGCACAGTGTGGCGTTTAGAGCTGGCTGTCAAACCCGTAAAGGGGACCTGGGCCAAGAAACCCTTTTAGTCGCCTTCTACGACTGGCAGGGTATACCTGTGAGTGTATTCCACCCCTTCCACCCACGGGAGGTCCAATTCGCACGGCAAGCCGGAAACCTAAAAGAATAGCCAAGGTCGCCCCTTTTAGTCGCCTCGTAAGACAGGCAGGGGATACCGTGGGTGTATTCTAAACCCCCCACCCACAGGGGGGCTTTGATAACAGCAGAAACATTGCAAGACAATTTAACTACCGGTTCTGTGTTATAAATTGCTTGCATTGTAGAAAATGTAACTCTACACGTTAAGAATCTACAACAACAATAGTAGATTGCTGTTCAATCGTAGCAATAATCACTTTATTTTCAAGGAATGAGACACCGTGGTATTGCACACTCAATAATAAGAATGTACAGCATTTCGCGGCATGAATTACGACCGCGGGAAGGCAAACCGGTGTAAAAAAAATGGCGAGAGTATAATAAAGTTAGGAACATATTAAGGGCTCTTAAAAAAAAAATTGCTGCCCCCAAATTGGAATATGTAAGTAAATGTATTAAAGTTTCCGTAACATATGGTGCTGTTTCTTCACCTGAGTGTGTATTTAACTATGAGTGGCATACCGGTACACTACAAATATGCGTTTACTAAAATTACAAATAGAAACTTAATGTAAAGAATTTACATTAAATTTTAACAAATATCATACACAACAATGAGCCTCCGTGGCTTAGGCGGCAGCACGCCGGCCTCTCACCGCTGAGTCCGTGGTTCAAATCCCGGTCACTCCATGTGAGATCTGTGCTGGACAGAACGGAGGCAGACAGGTTTTTCTCCGGGTACTCCGGTTTTCCCTGTCAAAATTTCATTCCAGCAACACTCTCCACTATCACTTCATTTCATCTGTCATTCATTTAATCACTGCCCCAGAGGAGTGCGTCAGGCCTCGGCAGCCGGCACAGTCCATATCCTCGCCGCTAGATAGGGGCTTCATTCATTCCATTCCTGACCCGGTCGGAGACTGGAAGCAGGCTGTGGATTTTCATTTTCATCATACACAACAAATACCATTTTTTTAAATAACAAGTTTATGATTTCCTCATTAGTACGATTTCACATTCAAGTCAGATCAACAGCAAGAATACCAAGGTGACTAAGAGAAGCCTTTTATTTATGTCCTTAAATAATCAACATCGCCAAAGTTGACTATGTTCTCTTGTGGAGGGTTTCAACTTGAATAACTTGATGTTTAATGCCCAAACAGTTTTGTTCAGTTTTCCAGAAATTTTGCTGGCCCTAAAACCTGCCGACCTGAGCAATTGCCCAGTTTGTCCCCCTGCAAATACGGGCCTGAACACAGTAAATGATCCAATATTGTAAGCATGACCTTACAGGACCAGTGTTTTACTAGTCAGCAAAGACAACTGTATTTTAGGGGTAAAGATCCGCTAGCGGTGTTGCAATGTCTAAAAATTTCGCTAGAACGTGCTTTCATATCGCCACTGCCGAAATAGCCACTCGTGATAGTGTTGGGAAAACATACGGTATTTCACACTAGGCATAACAATATTGAAAATTGAGCTATATCTATATTGGTGGTCTATCTCTAGTGAATGACATCATCATTAGAACCATATTTTAAAAAATGTAAATACATATTGGTGTATTCCATAGAATACACGTTTCACCAGAGTTAGCAGTCACTGCTCTTTGCTTTCTTTTTTTTTTTTTTTTTTTTTTTTAGTTCTTTCATTTCCCCTCTCGCAGACACCAATAGTGACCTTTCATGTATTCCCGTTTCTTTGAACACCGGTTTATTCTTTTTATAGTCTGTTTCAGATGTGCATTTTCTTTGTAAAAAGTTTAACTTACAGCCCTACACGCGGCGATTCGTGGAACCCCTTGATTCCAGGCATCTCAAAACTACGAATGCAAGTTCTACACCCTTTGAAGCTTTGAACTCAGCAATTTCAAGAATGAATTCAACCCATACAAGCAGATGTCGCCCTTGTCATTATCTGCAATTTCAATGAAGACTTATTTTATGTATTGATCTGTATAGAATTTTTTTGTGTTTCACATGTTTCCCACTCTGTATCAATTCCTTTGTTTCCCCCCCTCCTTTACTCGCTGTTCTGGCTATTGGAGTGTCTGAATCCCTCACTCACTCTTCTTCAAGACGTCTTAGTGAAAGTTTAGTCTCTCGTCAAGAGGCTTACCTCCTTTATCCATGAGGGGATTTTAGATCGACGCCATATCGTAAAAGTTGTGTAACGGCTACAGGAAACATCATCGCTACAATGAAAGTTAAGTAACTACCTAGAGATTTTAAACCAGGATTTAGAGATTTTAATAGAATCAAGAAGTCTTTTAATGCATATTCTAGACAGTGTTTGAATTTTCGCAATATTGTGCAATCTTTCTAACTGCCCTCTGCGGGAACTTCTCTGTCATGTTCAAGCTAACTAAGCTTGATACTAAAAGCATGAAATCTGGTACTTTCTGTACAAAATAGGGGAGATACTTCTATCCTACGTGGGATTTTGCTAAAACTTATAGCTAGCCTGAAAAAACAACTTTGCTTCCTACAGGGGATCTCTGCCTGCCCCATTCAACTGTAGTTACATCTCTGGAAATTTCCATTCGCAATAGACTCTAAACTGTCAAAAACTATACTCATCAACGTCAAATTACTGTTAACTACCATTCAAATTGAATCACAAACTGCAATAAGTGACATTTCTCTCATGTTCTACAAACTTTCAGTGCTTCGAAAGGTGTGTGTGTGTGTGTGTGGCTATCTCCCGCGTCGCGTTCGTACGATACAGTAAAATCAGCCAAAACTTCCATCCCCAAATTTCCTATACTCCCAATTTCTCTTTTAGGGTAGTTTAAACTATTTACTTGCACTTCAATGAGGCTTAGTCTAAAATTAGACTCCCTCCCATCTCTTTTTGGTATTACGTCAATTGATTTCTGCATAAATATTCTATGTGGTTATACACCCACATATTAATAAGCATTTTTTCCTGCAGCGTTCAGGAAGTTATAATTTCCCAACTGTTAAACGCTTGTATCTAATCTTATGTAATCCAGGCTTCGTTAATGCGACCTGCCCTATTTGAATTTAGCATCTCTTAATTTCTGTATAAATAATCCAAGTGGTTATAAATCCACGTCTAAATCCCTTTTTTCTTCTGCTGTGCCCAGGAATTTAAAATTATTTGTTCATAGCCTTTTCTCTTACTACAGAGGCATTCTTACAAGGCATTGGTATTCTACCTAATCAATCTAAAGCAATATTTATGTATCTCTAAAGGAAATATCCACCCAATTTGTAAAACTTTAGGTCCCAGACCTTTTAATTGTTAGAATTGTTCGAAAACCCGTGTGAGAGTCCATATTATCTTTGTTGTAGGTCTAAGACCTTCGAATTGTACAAACTGTTACAAATTACTTCTTAATTGTACACACTGTTGCAAAATACTTCTTAATTGTAAAATGTTACAACCCTCTTATTGTTGAAGCAATTACAATTACAATAACTTCTTGGGGGTTGCATTATATTGCTCGAAGAGCGGTTAGGTATGACATTCCTTTCCCTATCTTTTCTTTCGAATTACTATTACATTCAACGAAATAATCAAATACAGAATGAAAGTTTACTACAAACTCAATCACTTGTTGCGTTTAGAGCAAAACTTCTGCTAACATCTCACAAAAGGGTTACTTTAGCTACTTTAGCTAATTCTAGTGAATAATTAAGGCAAGTATAGCTTGCTCAGCAAACTTCCTACTTGAAGCGATTTCCGCTTTGCCCTGTGACTCACTGTTTAGAATTTTGGTTTTGTTCAAGTTAGGTTGGGTTTCTAACCCTTTCTAAACTTTTAGTCGGCACTCTGCTGGGTAAGAGTTCAGCCTTCTTTAAACGCAACGATTGGTTCCTTTCAACAATTTCTAATAATAATAATAATCTTACCAAAAGCTCTAAAAGCGCTTTATCTCTGTCCACTCTGGGGGCATTTGGTTTCTCTCTCAGGGATCCGACCGTGGTGGGGAATAAAATTATTCCGGTTCATATCAATATCTTCAAAATATCAAAATTTTCCCTAAAACATTTCATTCCAGAAAGGAAAAGACGTACTTCCAATCTCTCATATTTGTATTTCCTCGCCAACGACCTACCATCCTACATAGTACCCAAAATCCCGTTCGGAAGGGAAGGGACACTCAGAGCAAGCCTGCCGGCAACCTCAGCCAGCGTTGCTCCCACCATTAAGCTTGCTCACGGGGACTTACTTTCTCGCCTTGCGCCCGCAAGCCTTAATCAAACCTTACTATTTCTATTTCTTTTGTCTTGGATTCTTGCATTTCTGCCTAAAGATCGATTCTACTTCTAACCCCTTTCCTTTTCTTTTCAAATCATCTTCCCTCAGGTAGTGTGTAGAGCTCAGGCTTAACCTACCACATATTACGTCAGCAACATTAAAAAAATTGCTGTTGGATCAGTTGCCAGTGAACAGTTACATAGTAAGTTCCATTTATGAAATAAACTGGTGTGACAATGAACAATCGAATATCAACATTCTCGGAAATCCAGGTGGGGGGTGAGGCCACAGCCCCACCTTACAACTCCCGCGGGCGCCCATGGCCATGGCATAAATAGCGGAACCTGGAGTTGAAATGGGAATTCATGGTACACTATTTCAAGAATAGCCCACGGTAAGACTTAACTCACCTGTCTGCCAAATACAAAGATGATGTTTTTCACTGCACGTGCGCCAATGCACTGAGCTAACCTGGTCACTAAAACATCATCATTAATATCATTATTTTTATTATTATTAATATAGGCCTACATTCATTAGTTTCGACAGCGAATATAGTGTCTTAAATTTTTACGTAACTTTGCGCAGAAGCCATAGACAGTAATAATCATTAACAAAGAAACACTTAAGTATAGCCCAGCGGCCTAGCCGTCTTGAAGCAATGGATTCCAGGAGATCTCCGCAATTACGCAACTTTGGGCGAGGTCGGTACTTAGTTGGATGACCATCAGTGGCGGCCGGTGGTAAGTAAAGCTGGGTGTTGCACCAAAATTTCTGATGTCGCAATTTTATATGGGAAGTTTACACATGTAACAAAAATTAATTAACGTTAGATAAACTACAGTTCTATAAAAACTGAAATACATGGGTTTTCCAAAATAACTGTACGTTCGACAAATAGACAAATTTTAATGGCTCTTTTGGGCTTCTTCCTATAGGAATTCATAAAAAAATCAGATTTATGTATTTAAGCCCTATGCCTGAGTTCATGAGAAGAATTTTAAACACAGCAGGTTGTCTAAGGTTGGGTCTCAATCTCCGGGATAATAAACATTCTCAACATAAAAACATGGCAACCGAAAAGTTTGTACGTTAACGAAAAATGTTATTACTAACAAAGACGGGCACATATTCTGCATAAGGATAGGATTTTTATCATTTTAAATGATCTTGTCGACTTCGTAGTTACGCTGGGGTCTGGCGTTACGTTACGGTGACGGGACGAAATGTACCGAGCATGCACTGAGGTGTGTGACGTCATAATACTGCTTGAGCTTCCTCCTTTCCCCGCGCGCTCCAGTGAGCGTGACGTCATCCAGCCAGCTACCTCCTTTGACCTTGGTTTGCACTTGCTAACGGACTTTGAGTTCACGCAGCATTTGTAGCATTTAAAATGATATAAAGTCTAGTCTTTCAGACTGACTATCAGTCTTTTTTTTTTTTACTATAGCTTGAACCCCATCAGAGGAACCAGCCATGAAGTGCGCTCTGTCATACGTCGGCGCAATTCATTTTTGCGGAGTTTCGTTCAATTTCTGCTTCTTTAATTCATTCAGTAAACACGCTGCTAATGTGTGCGCATCATGTTTTGTTTGCCTCTTACTACGTATCGGTGCACAACAGCCATCTGAAATATGTTTGAAATATCACCAGTTTCATCTGCTATAATGGCAAAAATTTCCGATTCCTTTATTTGCTTTGATTCTTCTTCTTGGCAAAACTCCATCATAATCTGTAAAAAATAATTTTGAATTGTTTTGGACGTTCCTTTGAAAACAGTTGCCCTTACCAAATGACCTTTAACACAGCATCCAACTCAGCGGTAAAATTAATTAGTTCTCTCAAAACACATGGATTTGTTGATGTTACACTTTCATCATGATCACGCAAGGCCAGTCCGAAAGAACCACAGAAACGAATACAGTTTATTATAATATTTAACACATATCTATTGTGCCTAACATCTTCGTTATATTCCGCAATTAACCTTCTATAGGCACTGTCCAATTGTGCATCTTCGTTAACAGTTCCAAAAAGTGTCAATTTCAAACAGCTGAAGATTGGTTGGTTGGTTCCTCAGTGTAGGAGCTGCGACAAGGCAGTCATGTAGCCCCCTGTACTTTGGGTGTGTGGAGAAACTGTCTGATAACCGGTGTTAATTGTGATGGCTGTATTAGAGAGTGTTATCTGTTTTTAATTCAAGTGAGGACTACAGACATTGAATTTCAAGCAGTTCCTACTTTTGCCGCCAAAGGCCACCGTAAACGACTACTAGTTCAGAACTTGGTTACTACACGCCACCGCAGTCGGCTCCTGGCGACGAACGTTGGAACCTAAGAGCGTTGTTCAAATTTTTAACCTATAATTTAGCTTCACACAGGTGTAATAAGTGGAAGGTTCTTTAACATGCCATAAATCTATGACATGGGACCGCCGGCTTTACTTCCCCTCCGAAGGAATGCATACTGAGGGATTTTTAACGCTCTTAAAAATACGAGGACTTCGGCCGGGTTTGAACCCGCGATCTTGGGCATAGAGGCTCAGCATGCTACCAACTACGGCACCGAAGCCGCTCAACTGAAGATTCATGTTTCTTTATTTTAGGGATTATTTTCCATAACTCCTATTTTGGTCCACGCGAAATCTCCACCAAAAAACATGTAAAACAGAATAAAGCGTTTTTAATATCGCATTCACATAACCAATTATTATTGCCTTAAATATCTCCTTTAAGCGCCCTCGTATACTTACACACATCAAAAAAGTTTTGCATCACCTCGGTTCCAAGAGTTCCGGAACCGTTAAATACAAAGGGAATAGAGATCAACACAAACAACATTTCAGCTCGTTTTATTGCTCATGAGACCCACACATTGCATGTTGTACCATCATACAGCTAGACTTTCAGCATTTGTGGTCCAGATTGCAGTACACACCACTACCTCTAATACCCAGTAGCACGTCCTCTTGCATTGATGCATGCCTGTATTCGCCGTGGCATACTATCCACAAGTTCATCAAGACACTGTTGGTCCAAATTGTCCCACTCCTCAACGACAATTCGGCGTAAATCTCTCAGAGTGGTTGGTGGGTCAAGACGTCCATAAACAGCCCTTTTCAACATATCCCAGGCATGTTCGATAGGGTTCATGTCTGGCGAACATGCTGGCCACTGTAGTCGAGCGATGTCGTTATCTTGAAGGAACGCATTCACAAGATGTGCACGATGAGGTCGAGAATTGTCGTCCATGAAGACAAATGCCTCTCCAATATTCTGCCGATATGGTTGCACTATGGGTCGGAGGATGTCATTCAGGTATCGTAAAGCCGTTTCGGAGCCTTCCATGACCACCAGTGGCGTACGTCGGCCCCACATAATGCCACCCCAAAACATCAGGGAACCACCACCTTGCTGCACTCGCTGGACAGTGTGTCTAAGACGTTCAGCCTGACCAGGGTGCCTCCAAACACGTCTCCGACGATTGTCTGGTTGAAGGCATATGCGACACTCATCGGTGAAGAGAACGTGATGCCAATTCCGTGGGGTCCATTCAGCATGTTGTTGGGCCCATCTGTACCGCGCTGCATGGTGTCGGGGTTGCAAAGCTGGACCTCGCCATGGACGTCGGGAGTGAAGTTGCGCATCATGCAGCCTATTGCGCACAGTTTGAGTTGAAACACGACGTCCTGTGGCTGAACGAAACGCATTATTCAACATGGTGGCATTGCTGTCAGGGTTCCTCCGAGCGGCAATCCGTAAGTAGCGGTCATCCACTACAGTAGTAGCCCTTGGGCGGCCTGAGCGAGGCCTGTCATCGACAGTTCCTGTATCTCTGTACCTCCTCCATGTCCGAACAACATCGCTTTGGTTCACTGTGAGACGCCTGGAAACTTCCCTTGTTGAGAGCCCTTCTTGACACAAAGTAACAATGCGGACGCGATCGAACTGCGGTATTGACCTTCTAGGCATGGTAGAACTACAGACAACATGAGCAGCGTACCTTCGTCCTGGTGGAATGACTGGAACTGATCGGCTGTCGTACCCCCTCCGTCTAATAGGCCCTGCTCATGCATGGTTGTTTACATCTTTGAGCAGTTTTAGTGACATCTATGAACAGTCAAAGGGACTGTATCTTGGATACAATATACACAGTCAACGTCTATATGCCGGAGATCTGGGAACCGAGGTGATGCAAAACTTTTTTTGATGTGTGTATATTTTGGACAATACTTATCCGGTAATGGTGCACCGAGTGTTTTTACTGTAAGTTTATCGTCATCAGGGAGCTGGAAAAACTGTCTGACTAGCAAATTACTTACTCTATTCATTTTCACTCACACTCCACAATACAATTAATGTTTCAAACTAAACATTCCGTTAAAATAAAATACTTAAAAGATGCACAGATGATAAATCTGGGTGCTACATCGGAAAGTGGCGCGAAAAGCAAACTAACAAAACACTGAATTTTGCTAGCCAAGAAATTTCGTAGTGAATGCATAGGTCTACTCACAATCAACCAAACAATTATAATAATAATAATAATAATAATAATAATAATAATAATAATAAAAATGCACAGTTACGTATCTGCCTGGAACCAAAATACTCAAATCAACTAAATACAGAACTAATCGCAACCCAAATACCGCAAGAACAAGAGTGGTAAAAGCAAACATAAACCCCTAAAGTACACCAACAATACGTCGCAAAATAGTTCAGCCACTTATCTACTGTACTTATAGCACGGTGGCGTTCTTAGGCTCGCTTCACAGAACAATTGACAAAAATATTAAATGAAGTTATGATGAGAAAACATCTAAAAATAATTGGGTGTGAACCAACTAATGTCTCCCTATGAAATTCCGATATTTGTACCGTTGTGGGTGGTATAGCATTCTCTAGTGGTGTGGGAATGAAACTACCCTTCAGGGGCAGATGACCTCGTAGTTCCGCCCCTTAAAACAACAATAACTAACTAACTAAATAACTAACTAACTAAACTACCCTTCGCGGGGTAACAGAAATCGAGGGTGTTGTCATTTCCAAAGAGTGGTGCAGTCTAACGGGGCCATTTGGAACTGAGAGTTGCCAGGGGGCTGGCAGCTCGTCTGCAACTCCCTGCTTCCCATGCTGGTCGGCATGCTATGCACAAGCTTGGCCTCGTCCAGCCTCGTCCTGTACGCCGCGCTGTCTGCTTGAGAGTTGCCACAAGAGAGCTAACCCCCTGGAGTTTGATTTGAAGGCGGCAGCTTTTATAGGTACAGTGTGAAGCATTTGGATAAATAATATCAAAATATAGATGAATTTAACACATTTTTGAGTGCATTAGATCTATAAAACTAAAACATTAAAGGAAAAGAAACTACGAATTAAGTGTAAAATTATTGGGAGTTGTGCAACGCTGCAACAATGTCACCAGCCGCCACTGATGACCATCCAAGTGATCACGTGCTGTTAGGCAACGGGGCTCACTCAGCCTAGTGAGAGCAATTGAGATCAGAGGTGCGTCCGAATGCAACTCTTGGCCATCCGGGAAGTGTTTGTTCGTAATTTCCCCACTTCAAATCCAGGTGACTGGCTGATTGCAGGATCAAATCCTGGCGCAGTCAGCTGGCATTTGAGGGTGCGCAAAAGCGAGGGAGCCGTGTCAGTAGATTTACTGGCACGTTAAAGATCCCGGCACCCCGGCGTCTCTAAAAGCCAGAGTAGTTAAAAGGGACGTAAAACCAATAACATTATTATTAAAATTCAGGTGAATACCGGTATGGTACCTTCATATCTAACATACAGGGCATGGCTGCCTCGTTGCAAATCCTTCACCGAAACTTTGAAGAGCGTGGAATAAATCCCATGTGGAGGAAGGAAATACATCCATCCTTCAATCTCCGGCCAAAAACAGAGTCACAACAAACGCCTGAAGGCAGGAAAACTGAATAACTAGAAGAAAAAAGCAAACTAAACACTCACAACACGATTTTCTTTCTTCATAGAAAGAATAGAAATAAATCAGTACCAATTAGCCTATGAGCCTAAAGTGCGCCCAATACGTAACCCTATGCTTGGTAACCAGATGCACTAACCACCTAGCTACAGAAACTCGTTTCGAAGAGCTGTTAACACGGTAATAATTTACCAAAGCTGTTTTCTTACTGGAGGCTACAAAGTACACATTACCAAATGGTAAATTAAATTGCTGACCCCAACATTGTACAATCTCTTTGTTAGTCTATAGTGGTGGCCAACTGTGTATGGACTCGGGGCCACATTATTGAAGGAAACATGTCGGCGGGCCAAAACTCCCAATTTATTGAAATCTGACGATGATTTCAGAAGTAGGAATAAAATATATGATTTACGTATGTTGAAAGGTTGCAGGCAAGATTTATTGAATAAAAACACAAACAATTTATTTTAATGCGAACATTGGGGTTTTTCAAAATTTTGTAATTCAAAATTTTGTAACAAAGATTTGAAGTCTACTTCCATGTCTGATGTAGCAACTCTTAGTGCATGGCACAATACAGAGTCAGTCATACTGTTATCTTGGACTTAATATGTTTCATAGCTGAAAATGTAACCTCACATATATGTGCTCCCAAAAATTGAGCACTGCTTTAGGGCCCAGATCCTTAAGAGTGGGTAACGTTCTGGAGACAACAATTTCCAGAACTCAACCCCAGTTGCCCCTGTGTTGTTGAGAGATGGTTATACTGAAACTCACACAAATCTTAACTGCACTATTGTGAAGCTTGAGATTTCAAAGTACTCTTCGTAGGGTTATTGAAGAGTTCCATTTCTGGTCGCAGCTTCTCAAAATCTTGAAATCGGCGGTTAAATTCAGATAGCAATAGCTCAATATGTTCAATGTACTTATTAAACACAACTTCCTCTTCTCTGGATAGTTTTTCACAACATGGAAAATGGAACAGCTCATTCTTAGTTAACGCAGATTTATAGAGTTGTAACTTCCTCTTAAAACCATCGACATATCCCATCATTTCAAAAATAGTCTGCTTTTTCCCTTGAAGCTACAAATTCAAAACGTTCAAATGTTGGGTGATGTCTGTTAGGAATGCTAACTTTTGTATAAAGTCAATGTCTCGGAGCTTATGTTGGAGATCAGCTGAGTTAGGAACATGCTGTTGTAGAAATGCAAGTATTTCATGCCTCAGTTCCCAAAATCTTATTAAACATTTCCCCGCACTAAGCCACCTTATGTCAGAATGAAGCAGGGAGTCCCCGGAAGCACTGCCAAGTTCTTCTAAGAGAGAAACGAGTTAAAGGCCTGTTTCCCCCTCTTATTACGTTTGTGATTTTTGTCACATTCGCCATAGTGTCACATAATTTAACATATTTTCCACACAGGGCCTCTTGCTGAAAAATGCAATGGAAAGCTGGCACATTACCTTGTTCTTGTTTTAAATGACCGATAAAACCAGTACTAGATCCAGCCATTGCCTTAGCACCATCTGTAACTACAGCAGTCAACTTTCTAAATCCGCCATACTCTTCTACAGCTGACTGCACTGCGGAAAATATGCCATGTCCTTTACTTGCCCCATGCAAAAAGCACACTTTTAGCAATTCTTCTATGACGGTAAAGTCGTTCTGAATTAAATTCATAAAAACCAGGAGCTGATTTGTGTCTGTTATGTCTACACCATCATCTAAAGCTAGTGAAAAATATGGCCAGTTCTCAACAGTTGATTTCAGGTTAGTAGACAAATAAGTACTGATGTCTTCCATTCTTACTGTCACAGTTGTTTTCGAAAGTGGTACAGACTGGCATTCTTTTAAAACTTTATCTTCCTTGAAGGCCCCAGCAATTCTTAGATAACATTGTTTAACGGTCTCGCCATCCGTGAATGGCTTCTTAGCTTTGGCGAGCTCATAACTGACCATGTAGGAGGCTAAAACAGCCGATTCCTGTATTTTAGTCACACCACTGAACAAGTGTTTTTTTGCTGAGTTAACTTCTTTCTCGGCCGCTCAACCACTATTTTACGAGATTCACGTGAGTGTTTTTCATATTTCTCTCGGCGATTTGTCATAAGCTTATAATATCTTTTGAGGTTATATTCTTTTAACACCGCTATTATTTGTAGACACACCAAACATTGGGGCTGGTTGTCATTTGAAAGTGTAATGAGTAGGGCCCGGATAGTTATGTGCTTAACTTTTCAGAAATATGTATTTATTTGCTTAAAAGTGGGAAAATATGTGATTAAGTTTCCGAAATATGTTCTTAAATTTGTACCATATTTATGTCCCCCCATTTACTCTAAAAATAGTTGAAACGTCCACAGTACAAATATTCCCGCTTAACAGACCGGGTCTTGCCTCAATTTCCGAATCCTACAATACTTCCTGCAGATGCGTGATACGAAATTATATAGGCTATGTGCTGTTTTCGAATTTTATTCTAAAGAATGGAAGAAAAAGTCACTTAAGAAACTTTCTTAGCACTGATTGTATTGTCTTATACTGATACTTGAGTGCGTAAATCTGCTCGATTGACGTGAAAGATAAATTAAATGTCGCCCCCGGCACAGCTAAACAAGCGCGCAGTTAGACAGTTAAACACAGCAACACCATTAATAATAGCCCTCAGATGAACTAAAATTCACTATTTGGTTTCCATCAGCAACTACAACAGTATTTTAATGTGCAAGACACTTAAAACATATACACACAATAATAAACAGAATTTTATAATTTCCAAGTTGTAACGTATACCGGTATGCAAAGAACTTTCCAGTTATTCCACCGGCTGACTGTCAATGTCTAGAACAAGATATTATAGAAGAAATTCACTCGGCTTATGCCACTCGAAGCCATGGGCTCACGAAACTACTTTATTGGAACGTAACATACACATACACACAGAAAGAACAAATTGTTTTGATTTTACGAATTTCTAAGTACAATAGAAGAAAACACTACATGGGTCGAAGCTTCGTTCTAGGCTTTAGCATTGCCATGCACAACAAGCAGCATTTTCAAGTTTTCAAAAAGGAAGCTCTGCCTATTTGTAGCTAATACACTCTTGTATCGCGAAAAGCTTCTGTCCACATCGCACGAGGTTACTGGTACACCAAGTCACCTTGAACTCTCTTTGCACACATAGCTTCTAAAGACTCACTGATGCATATAGCACGCCGCTTCCAGCCAAGTACCCCATCTGGTGCAAACTGGTTGTGGAGGTAGCGGCAAATCAGGTGCACATTGTTTGAATAAACTCACTCGACTGGGTGCTTTAATAAACACGTTCTTCACGGATGCTATTACTCTGTTTACATTTGGAAAAATACTCCTTACTGTTTCAGCAACACGGTGCATGCCGTGCGCTAAACATGTTAAATGAATCATCTTGCTGTACAGAATTTTCAACCCCTGGAATGCTCTAACCATGTAAGGTGCAGCGTCTGTAATTAATAGAAGCACTTTAGCATTTCGGATGCCATCAGGCCACAAAAGTACAATAGCATCATTGAAAGCTTTAGCTATTGTGTAACTGTTGGTTTTCTCAAGATGAATTCAGGGCCAACACCGTATGCAGCAGCCAACACATGCTGTAGCAGTATCTGCTCGATGTACCCCGCAGCAATAAGATTACCAAGGACGACGACAAGATCCGTACGGCCATCAATACTGATGCCACCCCACACCATCACAGAACCGTGTCCGAATCGGTCGAATTCCTGGACAACATTTGGCATGTACTGCTCACCACGGAGTCTCCATACATGTTAAGTCCATCACGCTGTGTCAGGGAAAATCTGGACTCATCTGTGAACAACACAGGTCTCCATTGACGAAGTTGCCAGTTGACGTGGGTACGGGCAAACAGAAGGCGAGCTGCGTGATGTTGCTGCGTTAAACGGGGGACTCGATCAGGACGTCTGGGTCGTAAGGACACTTCTCCTAACCTGTTCCTTACTGTCTGGTGGGACACCGTGACTCCAGTGACGCTCCTGAGATCTTGTTGCAGTTCTCTGGCAGTTGATGAACGATATCGGTCATCTTGTGGGGTTGTCATGCGTCCACGACCTTGTCCAACCCTCCTTGTGAACTGGCCTGTCTCACTGTAGCGATTCCACTAGCATTGAATAACTGACGGAGAGACATCGAGATCCACAGCAACACGACGAATAGTCCATCCTTCCTGGATCAAAGTGACACCCCATGCGACTTGAATCTTGTTAAGATGTCTCATGCCATGTGCTGGTTTACGTACAACGTGCTCAAATGACCGCAGTAGTCTGTGTACCTCACAACAACACACGGACGCACCAGCATTCACTTTGTTTTCAGGGGTCACCTGACAGTTTAATGCATGACTACGCCTACAGATGGAGTATAACTTCCATTTGACATATCCTGAGTAGCTAAGGTCTCAAGGCATGCTGTACGACCATTGGATCCCCATCTACAAAATTAACGTTCACATACCAGACGTTACAGAACATGTTCCTCTAATTTTTTTGAACTGTGTATTTCGATATAATGTTAGCAGTTAATATGGAACCATAGTATCGAGTAGACAGGCGGGCAGTTTGAAAGAAAATATATTATACATGAAAATATATAATAAACAGAGAATGTTACGGGGGCCGCTCAAATATTATTTATGAAAATATATTGTGTGTGTTTGAGTCTTCAGTCTTTTGACTGGTTTGATGCAGCCCTCCATGCTTCCCTGTCCTGAGCTAATCGTTTTATCTCTACATAGCTACCACACCCTATATCCGAGGCAATCTATTTAACATATTCTAACATTAGCCTACCCCAACAGTTCTTATCCTCGACCCATCCTTCCATAACTAAGCTTGCTAATATTAGGGGGCCACTCAAAATGGCTTGGCGGGCCGGACGCGGCCCGCGGGCCGCCAGTTGGTCACTACTGGTCTATTGCATAGTTTCCCAACGTGTGGTACGCGAAGCCCCTGATATTTAAAGGGGTTCGCCAAATACTTTTCCATAATGGCGGGTTTCGAGGTTAGGTCTATTACCGTTTCCTTAATATCTGCGGCATTGTCATATTATTATTATTTTAAAATTAAATTAACCCTGTAATGCCCCTTGTTAAGTATGTGTAACATCGGGAATTTATCACATTATTTCCACAATAACTTAATATTTACCGCGAATGCCTGATTTACAGTTATGTAACAACGTTAGGAATGCATTTGATTTCGCTACAATGGAAATTTAGTCTGCCAGCTTCTTTGTGTTCTAACAATACTAACAATAGTACAGCGACCCCACTAAGGAACAGTTACATGTACATTGCACAACAAAAGTCAGCAACCTGGCAACAAAACTCCTGGACTGCAGATACTGTACATATAACGTTATACTAACACGCACTAGTTTAGATGAGACACTTCAAAATACAAATATCTCAAAATGCGAATTTGGGCAGTCACCGCCCAAATTACACACTAGCTCGTTCTCATCCATAAGCCACGATCTCATTCCAGTTTCTCATGTATTGCCGAGCGTCACACAACCCAGAGACTCCGAATATTCCCAAGGAGCAAAACGACGGTGCAGAGGGTATAGTGCGTCTCTACCCTAAAATAAAGTATGGAATTAAATATAGTATTTGTCTCTCACCCGCAGCACTAGCAAGTCCTGGAGTTAGCTTTGTCCTTTTATATCCTTGCGATGTTGTCTATTTGCCAATAATGCAAAGTGATAAGATCCAATACAGGGTAAGACAGCTTCAAGCGGTGTGACATGTCGAAACGAAGGGCAAGCCTATCAATTCGTGAGACGTCAGGCGAGAGCCGTTTAACACAATGTTGCCTAGATCAACGGCGCTGTGCGTACGGACCTGTAGAGCTCTCGATGCGAACAGGTGGTAGTGCGGACAATTATTTTCCATTGTGAAACTGGCTAAGTCCAAATCTCGAAGTACCTTGTCGATTACAACTTTCCCAGACACTGCGTCCTAACATTGATAAACTAGTTCGAGAAGAACGAAACAGAAAGTATCGGAAAATGTCCCCGTCATTGCATTGTTCTGTATAGCTCTTTTCTAATGTACAGGGGAAAATGGCACTATGTTCAGTTCTATTTACGTTGTAGCATGACTGTCCTTCACATTAACTATGGTACTTTTGTTACATATTATTTGATAGGAGAGAGCCGAAATGTCATTGGTTATAATCTGTGATCAATTGTGTAATTCAGGTTGACCGCTGGTTACCTAAAATTATTTTCCCTGTGTTGCTATAATTTTTCCCTGTGTTAAATTTAACCTTCCATTAACACATATACTTTTATAAGGATAGCATTGATGTTTATTTTCCAAAAAGTGTAACAATTTATGTACGGTAAATACTTTTTTAATTTATTGTAGAACGTAAAATACATAACACATAGGCCTATAGTCTCTCACGACAACGTACCGTATATCTTCCGCAAATTAAATAACTTACAAGTTTCATTGATCACATTTCAAAATAATCGTATAATATTTAATCACAGATATTTAGGCGACTTTGAATATGTTTGAAGTTCTTATTTCTTCAATGTTTTTATTTTCATTTCCAGCTCATGTTGCTTTGGGCGCAATTATTCATTTTCTTTATTTAATGTCATTAACACGTCATCCTTTCTCTTCTCTCTCTCTCTCTCTCTCTCTCTCTCGTACCGACTCAACTGCTCTATTTCCGTTTCCCGTCTTCTTCGTTAGCGAGTTTTCCCTTAGCCCCAGCCCCACAATCGTAAGGAACCATTTCATCATCAATGGTTATGGCATCTTCTCCACTTACATCCTGAATTCCATCTCATGCTCTTCTCATCGCTATGAGAGTTTCCTGGTGAATGTTTTCCACTAAAATTTCTTTGTTAATGGAGACAAAAAATCCTCTACAAAGGCGTTACCGTAAGAAAATATGAGGATGTTTTGTATGATCTGCCACACATCTTTAGATTCTTCCAAGCCCTTGAACTGTTTAGTATAAAAATGATCCAGGCGAGATTTACTCCTATCAAATTGTTCAAGCTGTCTTGTTGACACGGGATATAAAACGACCGAACTGAAGTATGGCTCGATCTGACAAAAGCGCAGTCACATGCTGGCTGGTGATCCTTGCTTTGTGAATTTTTCCTGTCATGTGGCTGGTGGCTTGCCAATGTTGCTCAAAGCAATCTGTTTTTTGCACACGTTACAAAATGTATGTTTTGCATTCTTGGGAACTTCTTCTAACCGAGGCTGAAAATCTGGGTACTTGACGGTTGCAGCTATTCTGTATTGAATTTCGATAATCCCTCCATGATCTTCAAAAAATACTAAATACATAAGTGTAAGTTGTTGATGAGTGAATTTTAGTTTATGTAAACCATTGTCGTTGCAGTATTTGTTTTATTACTCATTATAGCCAAAGATACTCCAATTACCTGTATGTCTTCGCTCATCGCTTCTTTAAAAAAATGCATTGACAGTCTGCAAATGATTTACATACACAAGTCGACAGTACAGGAAGGATGCCTGGGTCATAAGTAAACTCAATTCAGATTTTGCACCATCTGTTCAGTGAATCACGTTACACCACAACTATACCTTATTCTGTATAAGTTGAGAGTCAATTAACTACACGCCAGAGCCGCGGAGAAGAGCACCTACCTCTTACTGACGTGAAGTTAAAGCCAGTATACAATTGATATAGTGTCTGTAATATTTCAATCGAAGGTAGTGTGCTCGTATAGGTAAGAGCTCTGGCCTGTTGCAATTACTCTCAACTTATATGGAATAAGGTATAAACACCCAAGTCATTTTTTTCTCGCCAAGCTAATTTTTCTGACTTTGGATTCCCTGAAAGGCGAACATCCGAAAAGAAGAAATGACAGAACGGTCAAATTACGGTACTTAATCTTTAATCTTATCGGTAACTAATCTTGTATGCAAGATTAATTCATACCGCCTACGATGCATTCTTAATAAGCCCAATCGCATGTCAAGACATATCTTCAAATTTTTCCCCTGTATTTTCCCTGTTTATTCTCTGCAATTTAAATTCTCAGTGTTTTCACTGTGTTCCCTGAGTTTTCCAGAAAGCGGTCACCCTGTAATTGCAACAAGGAGCATTAACATTACAACATTCAAGACGTTCAGTTCGTTGTGTTATTAACACCAGATATGTTTCCTGTCTTTCCTCCATTGCTGAAACCCGCATGACTCAAACTAAATCCTTGTCCTTTGCGGCAGCCGTACAAAGCGTGGTGACGTCACACGCTACTCTCTTCTTCGGTGCGAGCATGTACTGATATCGCGCCAGGAGATGGCAGTTGGGTTTGAACTGCAGAGGTCTTCCCGCTCACTGCGTATCGCACATTCCAAAAACATTCAGTTGGTCACTACTTGCTTCACTCAGCACATTCCTTCCTTCACTGGCTGCGTGTCGTCTGCTGCAATAATAACCATTGGCATGCGGGTAGCCGATATATTTAAGTTTGGAATAGGTGGGCCGCGCATGCGTACTGCAAGACCCCCCGCACCCCGTCGCAGCGTGTTCAACTGCCATCTCCTGCCGCGATGACAGTACAACGGTGTGAGCTGACGTTACACCAGCACCGCCTGTCCTCCCCTGATCTAACACAATGATTGCTTGGTCTTATAGAGAATGTTCCGCTCTTTATGATGATGCAAAATGAAGTCATAACAAATTGATACAAGGCCTAATTTTAACAATTACGCGCGAATCTATAATTTTGCAGATAAACTTCCCACGCAATGGATACAAAACCAATGACCAAAACAGAGTAAGGATTCGTTTGGATGCCTGATGATAGAAGAAGCACTCTCTCCCTCCGCAATGCATTTTACATAAGAAGAAAGCTATAGGCTATGCTATTGAATACTTGACAATTCTCGGATGCTAAGACAGAAAAGTTAGGCAGCGAGAAACGTTTTTGTGATGGTGATGATGATGCTGCTGATGATGATGATGAATTGATGATGATTGTGGTTTTAAGGGACCTAACATCTGGGATATCGTCTCCCAATAAACGTTTTTGTATTTGACTGTACGTCAGTGACTAAGCGAGAAGATGTGTTTATAAATGTCTGAAACAGCCTTTAAAGCAAACCAGAGTTTGGTATCACGTAACATTCATAAAATATCGCACTTCGCGCACTGCTTGAGCCTAAAGGTAGCGATGTATTGTACCTATGCTTCCCTGATATTGCTAGATAGCCGTGAAACCGTAATATTATGAATTATTATAATATTGTATTCGTGAAAAGTGTAATAAACACATTATATTATTATATTCGTGAAACATTGTATATTATAATTTATTATCACGTATGTACATTTAAATAGTGCTCTGAACTTTGGCGTATCATTCCTAAATATTGTGCTATCATTCAATCTGCAGAGCAGGCGTTCTCAACCTGGTGCTCTTTAAATGAAATATTGTGCACTCATCATACGAGCCAGAAAGTGCTCGCGAGCACCAGCTCCCCAGAGATCCAATCTTCATTACTCATTTTCTTGCACGAAGCGGAATATTAGTGTTTTGACAGTCAGGAATGTTATCATGTTGTGAAATAGTTAAAATACAGTTAAAATAATTGGACAACCCTGTTTTATTCCCCTGGCACTACAGCCCATGAAGAGCCTGGGCCTACCAAGCGACCGCTGCCCAGCAATTTGGCCTGCAGATATTGGGGTGACGCGCGGTTAGCGCGTCGGGTCCCCTCGGCCGTTAATCCTGGTTTTCGTGACCGGGGCGCTGCCTCACTGTCAGATAGCTACTCAATTTTCCTCACGAGGCTGAGTGCACCTCGTTCCAGCCCTCACGTCAGTTTCTAAAATCCCTGACGGAGTCGGGAATCGAACCCGGGGCCTTCGGGTGAGGGGCAGGCGTGCTACCCCAACACCATGGGGCCGGCCATCCCTGTTTTATGATAGTAACAAGAAAGATGCCGAAACGACTCGAATGTCCACAATAAATGTATCTTATTAGCATGGATCATGCAAACAGTTGCAGCATGCCTGGTGAGCGGTGAATCCCCAGCTATTTCAGTACTTCGGATGGGGAGAGAGAGAAAGGAAAAAGAAAAAAGAGAGGCGCATGCTTGTCTCATTATTATTATTATTATTATTATTAACGTTTTAATGGTACTCGGGTGCTTGGTGAGGTATGAAGGGGCTCTTAGTCTCAAAAAGGTTGAGAACACCTGATGTAGAGCATGATGTTCAATTTTGTGCAACAAACAAATATATCGGAAAGTTCGAAGTTTAACACTAAAAGCACACCTGTATAAGAGGTTTGTCACATCATGTGCCTGGCCGTGCACTACTTAGTATGTGAAGCGCGCTTCATTTACCGCTTACTGTCTTGTAAGGTACAGATGCACTATAGATCTTCCACGATTCAAAATGGCACCGAACCTTATGCATATCCAACTTAAGGTCCGCGAGTCTCAATTTGATTTTCAACGACAATGAATCGTCGGCTATTATTTCGAGTAGTGGTTCTGATTTTGGATGTTCAACCTACGAAATAAGTAATAGAGGGTTCGCCTTTCATGGATATACCAAAACCAAGTGTTCCCTGAAAGAATGCTTGGTAAAACTTCACGACAGAAAGCGCCCCCAATAAATAGTGTGCGATTTGCACTTTCAAACATCTTACACCTCTTGGACCATAATGGTGTAAAGTTGGTGTAAACTAAATTAGTTATATGCGAGAATATTAAAATCAGTTGCTATCTGGTCATTACATCGACATATGATGCACTATCTTGACCCGTTTAAATACGAAAATGCGACCCGATGACATTTACGAACTCAACTCAACTTATCGCCTTTAATATTTATATAAAATCAATCATTATTTTATTATTATATTCCTAATTCACGTATCGGTATTGCAGGAAAGCTATATGACAGTAAACACGGTTCCATCCCTAAATCCATCTTTACTAATTTTTCAGAAGTATGGATGCAAAACTTTAATTAAATCACGTTAGGCCTTACAACTGCCGACAAATAAAAAAATCATTTACATCTTCATCCTGCTCTAAGTACCGCTAGAAAGGAGAGGGGTGCACATGCTCTCTATTACGCAATTGAACCTCATTTTGAATTAAAGACATTTTCGGACCGTAATCTTTTCCTGGTCAGCTATTTAAAAGGAGAGATGCCAGAAAACAAAATTTAAAAAAGTTGCTTGCCTACTCGAGGGTAAAGTTACCAGGGGGTGTCAACCAGATAGGGATCATTTGGCACCATCGGTGTAGTAGCACGTGCCAGTCGTATGGAGCGCTGTATATCGTGTATATCGTGTTGCCAACATATGCATGATACAACGTTGTAATTAAATTGCAAACATATCACTATATTTAGTCAATAAATATACACATAATTCCTAATTGACGTTTCCTTGCAATTATCTTGCTCACAGACGATAATTACGGCACTTATCATTAAATAAACATTATTTCTACTGGGTTGGCGGCACTGACCATGCCATGGCGGCTCTGTTTATGAGTTGTATGTAATAATATTGGCCGTATACAAATAAGCTAAATAAGCTAATGTTGTGTTCTATCTCATCTTTCTTATATCAAATTGTCTTCGTGGTAATGAGAAGTAAACAGTTCTTCTTCTGCTACGACAAGTAAGTACGCTTATTTTAAGAATTTAAATTAAAACGTGTTTCTGTATTGCGTGTGAAAAATATAGTTTTGAATTGTTATTTGAAGCAGTGTACAGGTGATATTCTACTTGACATATCAATTAACTTTCACTCTTATTTATCCCATAGGTAGGTCTACCAATTCTGTGAACAAATCCTAAATTGCTGTTCTCGAAATAGCAGAGGAATGTGGCAATTATTCTCCTGACAAATGACCAGGTAAGAAGTCTATGTTTGGGTTGCATCTATCAATTCAAGTGCAATAACTCCTACTGCAGATGGCAATATGCAACATAATGTAGATTTTACATGAGGCTAAAACTCAGGAACTCACTGCTGTTGAGTACGGTATGGAAAATGGCAAAACAAGATAATTTGAGCTAGCCTGTACCATTGTACCCCAATAACTTAAGTTAAACCAGTGTTGCATGCCTTGCTTCTCTTGATGTTATTGATTTCAAAACCTAATGTCCTCCTCTTTTGAACACAGTGACATGAAACAAGTAAACTGCTTGCATTTTTTTTTCCAGGCAAAACAGTTTAACTAGGAGTGCACAAAATATATGTATATATACAGTAGGCCTATATTTATTTTAAAAAATTGCATGTTTATAATTGGATTTATAACAAAGTGGAGAAACATGACTAACTGGTGATTCACAATAGCTGTACGTATGCTCTGTGGAATGCTGAAATTTAGCACAAGTTGGCAAAAGCCATGGACCTATGAATGCCAGTGACCATTGAATATACACACATCAAAAAAAGTTTTGCATCACCTCGGTTCCCAGATCTCCGGCATATAGACGTTGACTGTGTATGTTGTATCCAAGATACAGTCCCTTTGACTGTTCATAGATGTCACTAAAACTGCTCAAAGATGTAAACAACCATGCATGAGCAGGGCCTATTAGACGGAGGGGGTACGACAGCCGATCAGTTCCAGTCATTCCACCAGGACGAAGGTACGCTGCTCATGTTGTCTGTAGTTCTACCATGCCTAGAAGGTCAATACCGCAGTTCGATCGCGTCCGCATTGTTACTTTGTGTCAAGATGGGCTCTCAACAAGGGAAGTTTCCAGGCGTCTCAGAGTGAACCAAAGCGATGTTGTTCGGACATGGAGGAGGTACAGAGATACAGGAACTGTCGATGACAGGCCTCGCTCAGGCCGCCCAAGGGCTACTACTGTAGTGGATGACCGCTACTTACGGATTGCCGCTCGGAGGAACCCTGACAGCAATGCCACCATGTTGAATAATGCGTTTCGTTCAGCCACAGGACGTCGTGTTTCAACTCAAACTGTGCGCAATAGGCTGCATGATGCGCAACTTCACTCCCGACGTCCATGGCGAGGTCCAGCTTTGCAACCCCGACACCATGCAGCGCGGTACAGATGGGCCCAACAACATGCTGAATGGACCCCACGGAATTGGCATCACGTTCTCTTCACCGATGAGTGTCGCATATGCCTTCAACCAGACAATCGTCGGAGACGTGTTTGGAGGCACCCTGGTCAGGCTGAACGTCTTAGACACACTGTCCAGCGAGTGCAGCAAGGTGGTGGTTCCCTGATGTTTTGGGGTGGCATTATGTGGGGCCGACGTACGCCACTGGTGGTCATGGAAGGCTCCGAAACGGCTTTACGATACCTGAATGACATTCTCCGACCCATAGTGCAACCATATCGGCAGAATATTGGAGAGGCATTTGTCTTCATTGACGACAATTCTCGACCTCATCGTGCACATCTTGTGAATGCGTTCCTTCAAGATAACGACATCGCTCGACTACAGTGGCCAGCATGTTCGCCAGACATGAACCCTATCGAACATGCCTGGGATATGTTGAAAAGGGCTGTTTATGGACGTCTTGACCCACCAACCACTCTGAGAGATTTACGCCGAATTGTCGTTGAGGAGTGGGACAATTTGGACCAACAGTGTCTTGATGAACTTGTGGATAGTATGCCACGGCGAATACAGGCATGCATCAATGCAAGAGGACGTGCTACTGGGTATTAGAGGTAGTGGTGTGTACTGCAATCTGGACCACAAATGCTGAAAGTCTAGCTGTATGATGGTACAACATGCAATGTGTGGGTCTCATGAGCAATAAAACGAGCTGAAATGTTGTTTGTGTTGATCTCTATTCCCTTTGTATTTAACGGTTCCGGAACTCTTGGAACCGAGGTGATGCAAAACTTTTTTTGATGTGTGTATTATCGACAAGCATTTTATGCTTACGTGGTTGCTACTTTCCACGTGTACCTGCATGCATCCTTCAGTGTGGCTTTTCAAATTGTTACAAATTCTACAGTTCCTGTCAAAAGATGAAACCACCACCCAAATAGACCTACTGTTAAAGCCAGCTACTGGACACAGAGACACCCGTCCAGAAATGTAAACCTTACCCATAACATAGGTCGTCCTGCAGGCAATATTAAAAGTGAAGTAACGATACTCTTGCTACAAAAATTGCAGTATCGTGTGGAAATATACCGGTATAACACTTAACATATTTTTTTTAACTCTTCATTTGCAAATTTTCTTTGCCTGTGTGACTCTCCCACTGTGCGTGACAAAAACTAGGGGAGCATATAAGGCTAACGCGGTCCTACCTTGTAATTAATAGTGAATGAGATGAGAACCTGCCTCTTTGAAACTCTCAACTTCGTTTATACGGATAATACATGATTTTCATACCTTATATTCATAATCTAGGGGACTTTTGTTTCTTGCCGATTGAACGATGGCAGCCATGTTCCTCAAGCGCATGAGGTCTCTTCAACTGTTACCTAGGTGCATACATTGACGTCACTTTCGTGTTGCCAACATGTAAGATAGGCCTACAAAATACACCTGTCATGAGGTCGGTCATATGATTGACTAATTCCACTGTGTGTGACAAAAGCGAGGGGTGCATGTATGGCTAATGCTGCCCGCGCTACCTAGTAATTATCGGTCCAGGCAAAACCCATTGGTCTAGAAAAGATTAACAAAAAAAAATAAAATAATAAAAAATAGAAAAGATTATGCGTGACAAAAACCGGGGTTGCATACATGGCTAACTCAGTCCGTGCTATCTATTGATTATTGGTACCATATACGTGGGGTTGACAATACTGTACTTGTGCATAATTCACGTGGATAATGGCTGACACAGATGGAATATATATAAGTTGTCATCTAAAAAGAGAAAGGTGGGTGGGTTATAGACTGCGAAGGATATTAGCCAAAATAACTACCTTCTGTAATGATACAAATTGAATCTAGAAATTATGTACGGTAACTTAGTTTACTCCTCCGCTATCTATAACCCACCGTACCCTTTATTAGATCACGACTTATATAGTAAAATTCCAGCTGTGTCGACCATTATAGCCAACGTGTGAATTATGGACAAATACAGAATTATAATGCGTATATATTTACCATTTTATTGTGATAATAGTTAACCATATTGGCTGGTGATACATTTGATGAACCACTGCCCTGTCAATTCTATGATGTAATATTTATTAAACGATGTAGGCTACATGTTTTGGCAATACATTGATACCGGTACTGTACCTTCTTCAGCATCAGCGTAAATGGATTATGAACTAGGTTACCAAGTGTTAAGAGAAATTGATATCCTTTAATAATTTAATTAAAAGTTCCTTATTGGTTCGTATTTTGGGTGTTAGCAAATTCTTCAAAACTGGATCAGCGATATACCATAGTATTTGAGTGTAAAATACTTAGAAGTTATTGCATTTAGACTGTGCCATTGGAGTTGCGATGGACTGTAGTGATTTTGTTAACATCGATAGAGGAATTTAGATTTCTATGTTCGATATCTGCCATTGCCAAACCATTATTTGCTGGCTTATTCTCTTTGTAGTTGTTCAAATAGCTCAGAAATATTTATTTACTCCACAAAGCTCTTAACTTAATATGTAGGCCTATATCATTTTGTGTAGTTTAATGAACGATTCCTTGTATAAAAGTTTTAATCGTATTAATGCTATGCTATCTTGTGTCCAGCAGGTTTCATCTGCATCGGAGTTGAAAAATGAAATTGTTCCAACGATAATTGTATCTGGATCACCTATTGCTGGTGATATTACAATGTATAACATGGTTGCGAGACCAGTATCTATGAACTTATGATATGTGCACTTACAAATGCACATATTGGTTGTAGCATTAAGATATAACTAGAAAACTTTTGTGTGCTTTATTTTTGAGATACTCGTATTCAATTTCACAACGTTCTGATCACAGTACAATGTCCATATGCTACAACCAAAATGTGCATTTGTAAGTAGTACACATAACATGATAAGTTACTAGATAACCTAATGGTCACAACCACGTTATACATAGTAATACAACCAGCAACAGGTGATTCTCAAGATACAATTAACGTTGGAACAATTTCATTTTTCAACTCCGATGCAGATGAAACCTGCCAGACACGAGAGCATTAATTCGATTGAAACTTTATACAAGGAATCATTCCTAAAACTACACGAAATGATAAACATGTCAAGACTTTGTGCAGAATATAAATATTTCTTTTGAAGCTATTCGAACAACTACAACGAGAATAAGCCAGCAAATAGTTTAGCAATGGCAGATATTGAACGTAGAAATCCCAATCCCTCTCCCTCTATCATGTTAACGATTTCACCACAGTCCATCGCAACTCCAATGACGGTCTAGATGCAACAACATTTAAGTATTTGCCTCGACCAAATATTACTAACTTAGATAGTGCAGCCTATGCAACCCAAGTACTTGTCACACACAGTGCGAATAGTCACACATCAATAAATCTTTCTCTAGACCAATGGGTTTGGCCTGAAACAATAATTAATTAATAGGTAGCGTGATAGCCATATATGCAACCCTGAATTTTGTCACGCAAAGTGGGGATAGTCACGCATCCGTATTAACCAAGTTGTGAGGGTCAAATGAAGGTTCTCGTCTCAATCAGTTTTAATAAACAGAATTTTCTCTTCGAATAACATTCCAAATAATAGGCATAATACAGATGAAGTTCGTTCGCTTCACTGAGTAAGATGATGTTTTTAGGCCTAGATCAGGGGTTCTCAACCTTTTTCATACCCCTTTAAAAAATTTAACATCCTGCGTACCCCCTACTAACCTTTCTTAGGCAGTAATAATGGTTATTAAAAATGTAAAAGGTATTTAGTTAGTATATTTTAACCTTTGTAATTTTATAAGGAAAGATATTTTAATAAAACGAAATATAGTTGTTGTTTTTCAGTTCCTTTTCCCAAAGGATGATTTTTGCAATCATTGCGTTAGTTTTCATTTCAACATAGAACATATCAGAAACACTATCTTGCATACACTTATTCCAAATGTTCAGTTTTTCAAAAATATCACTTAAATAGGCCAATTTTAAAAGCCAACCAGTCATTGAATACTGATGATTAATTAGAATTGTGCTCGGTAAAGAAAATATGCAATTCTTTGTGGAAGTCAAATACACGCGCCGTAAATAACTCACACAGTAGCATGGCACGAAGCTCACTGCGCATGTGGATCGAGTAGAAGGATGGCCTGCGTACCCCCTGAAATGTTTTGCATGCCCCTAAAGGGTAAGCGTACCACAGGCTGAGAACCCCTGGCCTAGATGATGAATATTTGTTGCCTAGGTAACCGTATAGGAGGTCTAGATAACAAACTCTTATTGGCATGGTAACTAACAGTATGAAATTTATCTCTAATGAATTATAAGTATAAAGTATAAATAAGTAAGTTATAAATCCTACACAAAAAAGTAATTAACCAATTAAATCAAACAATTATAACTCATAAAAACAACAGATTATGAAACGCAGCAAGGTGAGTGTGCACTGGAGGCAACCAAACAAGCGACTGATCGGCGACAAGCACGTGGTCAAATAGCATCACACAAATTGGCAGCGTTGTATAGTTTCCGTGGCAACAAGCTATGCGAGCGATCTAGTCGTCAACTGTTTTTGCCCAGTGGTGCTGAATTGTCAGATTCCAACTCTGGAAAATACACCTATAGGTATTGAGTTATTGTTCTTTCAAGGGGCGGAACTACGAGGTCATCTGCCCCTTATGGAGAATGTTATCACTCGTGCTACTTTCATTCAGTGCTACCATAATACCACCTTGTGGTGTGGTAGCTGCCACTCCTAAGGTCCTGGGCTAGTTTCCAAGTAATTTAATTCTGGTCTGAGGGTTGGAACGACTCACAATCAGCTTCGTGAGCCAGAACTGAGAAGAGGTAGGTTCGATTCTCACCTCGGCTATCCAAGAAGTGGTTTTCCGTGGTTTCCCCACTTCCACTCCAGGCTAACGCTGGAATTGATCCTAACTTAAGGCAATGGCTGCCTCCTTTCCACTCGTCATCTGAATTACAAAAAGTAGGCTATACTGCTCGGGTTCATTTTCCATGTTCTGTGAACTTGCGGGGTGAGGAGAAAGAACAGGGGAGGGTCAGGCGAGAAGAGAAGGGCCTGTCAACTGCCCGCCGTGATATCTGGTATTCCTTTCTATTCCAATAATGCTAACTTAGGGCTGTTGCTCAAAACACTGTGGTGTTACGAATGAGTGAGTGAGCCACCGACCAATGTATTTGGTTCTGTACTATGCACGGACCAAGGAACCTCATCACTCGTCAACACCACTGCGAAGCATATTTCTCTCAGGTTCACGCAGCTTAGACCCGAGCAGTACACACTACTACAGGTACTACAATAACACAGATTATCATACAAATCCTACATACTTCCAAATACATGGGGCTAAATGAATTAATATCAACAACACAATGATTCTACAATAAGTGATTCTTTTAAAATGTAGTTATAGTAGGTGCAACTATACACATATCAGCAAATTCAAGTTCTCCATTTGAAGCATTACATATTTTATTAAGTTTACTGCTTCAACATACAAACTTGCATGTGTTGTAGGAATTTGCTGTTCATCAGTGTTAGCCATGGCATAAAGGAGGGAAGAGGTTCATTATCCTGTGCTATAGCCTACTGTTATGCCTTGGCAAGAAAGAAGAAAGGAACATGCCTCAACACGTACTTTTAGGAGGACCAGATTTGATTTCTGTATTTTTGCTAAGTGTGATCTTGGCTCTCGCTGTTATTTTTCTTCGTTGACAACTTTTTAAATAAAATGATGATTTCTAGCAGTATTGAGGTTTTTCTTGTTTTTCATTGAAAGTCCTATTTCTCCTTTCCCCTTCACAGGATGTCATAGAATTTACTGTATTAGTGTGCGATGATGTTTTTTGATGTACTTACTGTATTTCACCCTGTAAAAATTGGCGAACTGGATATATTTTAAAAGGGAATATGAAATGAACTACTGTATAGACATTTTGTAATATCCAATTATTTTTCTGAAATTTCAGTCTCCCAATGAATTTGGCACTAAGTGCACTAACAATTTTAGTGTGATCTGGTTACACCACCTGTTTACTTGGCATTCTCTCTTAACATTTTACTGTTATTGTTAACAGCATCAAGCATTTTAAGATATGAATATTCTCCCTTCCCAGTACTTTTCCTTTGCAGTTTATTCTAATAACTGATTGGTTATAGGCCTAATTAGGCCTAATGTGGTTAATTGGAAGGGACCCTATTTTTAAGGTGAGTAGTAATATGCTGCAGGCCTTTTAGTAGCCTAATTCTTGTCACCAATGCAATATGCTCCAATTGCAACTGAAAGAAATGTAAACATGTAAATTATTGATGAGGTCATGTCCTAAAATAGGGGCAGATGACGTCGTAGTTCCGCCCCTTAAACAACAATAACTAACTAACATGTCCTAAATGCTGTGATTGTTCATTTCAGAGTTCAGGAATTCACAATTTCCCACTTAGGTATTATTAAAAAAATGTTATTGGTATTTTGATTGTGATTTATTTCTTGTTGATCATATGATTATCTCCTCACTTAAAAACGTGCTATAAGTATTGGGAAGATTGTGATTTTCGGAACATTGAAGTGGATAGAGAATTTAGGACGAGAATATTTAGTGGAACGAGGGGAAGGGGTGGGGTAGGCTACCCGCACGGCCGCGCTACACGTCAACTAGTACCACGGCCAAACACCAGACAGCGCTGAAGTCTTAGGTGCCAAGAATTAGCATGGCTGTCGGCTATCTGTAGTAGTAGGTAATCTGTGAAAGTTACTCTATGGAAAAACTAACCGTGTCAACATTATGTGACATACAGTTAATTACATTCTTCTATTTGGAGAAGCAGTCTGTTTTTCACAGAATTAAATAATATTCACCCATGATTTGCAGTAAAATATCGGAATAATAGGCAACTATTGGAGTAAACACTTGTTATTCTGCAGTACAACGTTAGCTGGAGTTTCGCGTCACTAAAAATACATACGGTAATGAATATCTATAAATAGAACTTTCTCACTGTACGCATACATTGCTGCAGATCATTGAACTCTTGGTGCATTTAACTGTTATCTTTCTTTGCAACAACGAATTGATCCATTACAGGCAAGGCAAATTTTAGCGCACAGTTTCCATTTCGTCTATTACTAGACTACGAAACCGGAAGTTTGTTATGCATAAGAAAGCGAAAGTGGCGCGTCACACAGCAAGTGAACGAACATAAGAATGTGGAAGCTCTTTAGACGTTCGGCAGTTCGGGCCATCAGAAGCGCAGCACAACTCGGCAACGACTTCACTTCATATACTGCACTTGTAATATTACCAACGTGCTTATCGGGGATACATGACCACGATGTCACAAAACCCCGAAACGAAGCAAGAACAACGACGTGTTTATTGTGCAGGGTCTTAACTGTATTAACATTTATAATTTAACGTACCGTATTTAACAAGAATATTTTTGAATTCTGGATAAAAAGCTTCTCGAAGCTGTGGTAGCGTTGGAGAGAGCGGAATGCAACTGAATTGAGTTTCCGTGGCCTGACCTTTTTGTACGTAAATAGCCTATTGATACACAGCGTGCGCACCACGAAATATAAGAGTCCTATGTACATGATCAACAAACATCTAATTTAAAACAATCATTATTACCCTTAATACTGTATATCAGGCTGTTCCAGTCGAGCTGCTCGCCAGTGTGGAGGGGAGTACTCGCCACCTTGCGTTAGTAAACCTGCAACATGCAATACAGCTCTGCTTTGGGGGCTGCTATCACTGCGCGGTGGATACTGGCCGAGACCTGTGACGGAGAATACTGTTGAATGAGGTTGCATGACTGTAGACGTGGGAATGTAGGAGATATTCATGACATGTCCAAGATACAGAATGCAATAAGTTTATTGAGTATCAGAGGGTACAGGTTCACTGCGGACACAAGTGCTGAGATATCGGGAGTCGATGCATTTGCTGACATGATGCGCTGAGTATTCTTCAATGTCGGATCTCCGAGCATTGACCTGTCTTTGCATTTTATTCGGTTCATGGCCGAGAAAAGTTGCTCGCAACAGTATGTGGACCCAAACATACACATGAGCTGTGCTGCGTTCTTGTGCAAGCTGGGAAAGGTTTCATGATGAAGTCAACGATACCATAGTGACAACTCCAGAGTTTTGTAATATCTGTCTTTTAATAGGGTAGAATTTTGTAAGTGTATTATTTCCAGCTGCATTGACGGAGGGTAGTCATCAGGTGTAACTGAGAAAGGAGTGCTAAATAATCGCATTTCCTTTTCACGAACAATAAGGTCTTGGAACCTCTTTTCAAAAGACTGGAGAAGCCTCATTACCTTCTTTATATACTTGTCCAAAGAGGTCTCAGGAGGCATGTTTAAAGAGGCAAGAAGAGTGAAAAACGTTGAATCTCTATTTCGAATCTGCCGCTCAAACAAACTGAGCTTTTCAGTGAATCCTCTACCGACAGTAGTGGCTACGCGGGCTAAAGTGCAACGTTAGGTCATGTGGCCAAGCTCTCTGCTGACACGGTAGACGCGTGGGTTCGAGCCCCACCGTCGGCTGTCCTTGAAATGGTTTTCCGTGGTTTCCCATTTTCAACACCAGGCAAATGCTGGGACAGTACCTTCTGCCAGGCCACGGCCGCTTCCTTCCACATCCTAGCCCAGTTTCATTCATCTTCATCCATTCCATCTCTCATCCCGACGCGCAGGTCGCCCACGGCCGTCGACTAGAAAGACCTGCACTCGGCCTCTCAGGAGGCTACACGACAAAAAAAAAGTGAATCCTCTGAGTTTATCGTACATATCTACGATTAATAGATCGTTTCCTTGCAATGACGTATTTAGGTGGTTTAGGTGCATTGTTATATCTGCAAGAAACGCCAAGTCTGCTACCCATGTTGGATCAGAGAGACATTGCTCTGCCTGTCCTTTCATTTCATTTCCAGGAAAAGAGCGATTTCTTCACGAATGGCAAAAAACACATCAAGAACGTTTCCCCGACTTAGCCAGCGAACAGTGCTGTATTAGGGTATATCATCGTAAGTGGCTTCGAGAACCTTTTAAAAACCCTTTGAACTGACGATGATTAACACAATGACGCAGAACACAATTTACACACGCCACTACAACTTTCATGACAGATTCCAGTTCCACTGTTGCGGCACAAAGTGCCTCTTGGTGAATAAAACAGTGAATATCACCACGTCCTTCCCGAATTCAAATGTAACTTCATTTTTTTAACCGAAAGACGAAGTCCCGCTCTCGCCCAAACATTTATGGCACGCCGTCTGAAGCCAATGAATGGAGCTTTTCCCATGGAATGCACATGTTGTCCACAGATGCACAAACCGCCTCAAACATATTTCACCAGTAGCAGTGTAATCCAGCAGTACCACATCTATGAGTTCCTCCGTAACTTGTAGTCCCATGTCGACATCGTGCACAAATACAGTTAGCTGACGCTGATCAACTACATCCGTACTTCCAACAAGTGCGAGCGAAAAGACCACCATGTTTTGAATTCTGCACTTAAGCTGTCTCTCCATATCCCCTTCCATGGCGCGAACGCAACGAGGCACTGTCTGTTTTGAGAGACAGACCAATTCAAATTTCTGCCTCTCCCCTTGAATTAAACATTCCGCAACGGCGAGCAAACAGGATTTCACGATAAGCCCTACCGAGAACGGTTTCCGTTTCATCGCAATGATGTGAGCGACTTTGTAACTTGCTCAAATTGCTGCCTGATTGGTAGTTTCTTCAATATAATTCGCCTGGAAAAGAAAGTATGAATACGTTTTTTCTTTTAATCTGTAACGGTTTATGTCAAACGGATCTATAGTGATATTTGTTTTTTTAAACGTACGTCTCTCTGTATGTCGGCTTTCAGTCTAGCTATGAGCTTCTGCCAACCTTCGCCTTCCATACGTTCATACAGAGCTGAATGAAGAATTGTGTAATGACGCTGTACGTTCCATTTCCTCATTGAATGTAGCACTTTTTGACACACCAGACACTGCGGAAGTCCGTCCTTTTCGGTAAAGAGGAAATGTTCTTCCGACGAACTAGGCAACGGGCCTCCCCGGCTTGACATAAGTTATGTAGTGATGTGAATTCTTCTGTGCTTCGCCCAGTGACGTATTGACAATCACCCCCAGTCCCTCTCCAACCGTGCTCCGAGCAACACTTCTGAGTACTCGCGTATACGCATACTGAAACTCGTTGATTTGGAACAGCCTGCTGTATATAAACCTCAGTCGAAGTTTGGAATAAGTTACTGTCCCGAGTAACTAGTAACACCTGTTCCTTTCCAGATATCAACATGCGTATAATTCATAATTTACGATGTCTGAATAGGACATTGAGGTGTTTCACCTCTTATAACAATCTACTCCAATACCATTCTATTGAGAAAGTATGTGCTAGAATATATAACTACATGCTACTCCATAAATTAGCTTCAACGAAGATTGATAGAAGAGTAATTTTATGGATCAAAGAATCTTTGAAGGGGCGTTCCCAGAAAGTGAAAGTCGAAGACCTATTCTCGGATGAAATAATCGTAACGACGGGTATCCCTCCGGGTAGCGTGATCAGACCTCTGTTATTTTTGGCGTTTATAAGTGACTTACTAAATAGGATTTGCGGATGATTGTGTAATATATCGAAATATACTTACTTGGCTCACAAGACAACGCAGTACTTCAAGATGACCTGAACCGGGCATTTAAGTGGCCGATTGAAAATAAAATGAAAATGAAAGCAAGGAAATGTAGTCTCATAAAAATAGGGAAAGGTCGAAAACAATATTTTCAATATAACATTGACTTGGAAATAGTTGTAGAAGAAGATTCATGCGAATATTTGGGCATTCACGTAAGTAATGATATGAAATGGAGTAGTCATATACACTGGTGTCCAAAATTAAAGCAACAAACGGAAATGTTGCAAGGTTGAGTTTATTTTGCCACAAAACAGTATAAACAGGTGATAGTAAAGTAGCAACAATGTACAGAATACAAAAGGTAAACCACTGCTACATGCTTAACTGTAGACAAAAATGTTCTTGTTTTTTTTTTTCAACTTAATGGATTTGCACACACATTCCGACACAGGTTAATGTGCTCAGTATGGGGTGTGACCACCTCTGGCAGCAATACAGGCCTGACAACGGCGGGTCATGCTGCGAATGAGGTCATCAATCTCATGTTGAAGCAATAACGCCCATTCTTTCTGCAGAGCAGCTCGCAAGTCTTGGAGAGTGGTTGGTGGATACTGACGTGATGCAACTCGTCTCCCTAATACGTCCCAGACATACTCTATGGGATTCAAATCCGGAGAGCGAGCAGGCCACACCATGCGTGCAATATCTTCAGTTTCCACGAAAACATCAGCCACCTGTACTCTATGAGGTCGGGCAGTATCATCCATCAGTACGAAGTCCGGGCCCACAGCATCTCGCAACAACCAAACATGAGGTCCCAAAATATCGTCACAATACCTGACAGCAGATAAACCTTGCCTTCTGTACACTGTTTGCCTCGATACAACGGTTCCAATGGATGCTGCAAGGTCAGATGCCAGTTGCCGTGCATTACTAAAGCGGTACCGTCATGCCCTTACAGCCAAATAACGGTCCTCTCGTTCTGATGTCACACGTGGTCGGCCCTGTCCTGGTCTTCGTAATACATTTTCGATCTCCACAAACTGTCGCCACATCCGAAAAACAACAGAACGATTCACATTAAGCCATCGGGCCACATCACCTTGCGACTGTCCTGCTGCCATTCTTCCTATGACCCTCCACTGTAAAGGGTCTTCTAAGCGTATTCTCTTTGCCATACTGCACCTTCTGTGTAAGTGTACACAGCGAGTGTTCTCGTAAACTCCACCCTGTTTGACAGATTCACTGACTCCATCGTTGGCATGGCTGAAGGACGACATGAATGCCATCTTCCGTGTAGAACACGATTGTACGGACATTTGCTGACAGTTTGTCTGATATATATATACACATGGGTTGTTTTTTTAGTTTTGGCACCTTAGTTATAACTGGATTAATAACTCACTTAGATGGTTCCAAGTTTCACAGGCCCTCGATGTAGTCCCCACCGTTGCGTACAACGTGTTCCCAGCGATGCGGAAGTCGTTGGATCCCGTTGGCACTGCCCAATCTATTGATGGTACGAAGAGAGCGCTCGGCAGCCTGCTTAACGTCTTCAATGGTACAGAAGCGCTCCCCGCGCATTGTCATCTTCATCTTCGGGATGAGATCATAGTCGCAGGGACTGATGTCGGGAGAATATGGGGGGTGATAGAGGACCTCCCAGCCCCAGCGATCCAACAATGCCGACACAACGCCTGCTGTGTGTGCCCTAGCACTGTCATGCAGGACGATGGGCGGTGTAACCATGTGGTGGCGCCGTTTCCTTCTCAGAGTTCCTCGGAGATGGTCTTGCAGAAACGAACAATAGTACGCCGCATTAACGGTTTGCCCTCGGGGAACAGTATGGTGAATGATCACACCATCCCAATCATAGGCAAGAATCAACATTACCTTCACATTGGTGGGGGTTGGTCGAACTGTTTGTTTCCGTGGTGAACCGTGGTGCCGCCACTCGATCGATTGGCGTTTTAACTGTGGCTCATAAGATCTGGCCCACGTCTCGTCAATGGTTATGATACGCCGTAAGAAGGCCTCTCCTTCTCGCTCATAACGCAGCAAGTGCATACGACAAGCGTCATATCGCAGCCATTTGTGCATGTCGGTTAAGTCATGCGGAACCCATTTGGACGCAATCTTCCTCATTTTCAGTAAGTCCTTCAGGATGTGGAGGACAGTTGAATGCGCCAGTCCGGTATCTTGCTCTAATTGACGAATCGTTACGATCCGATCCACCTCTACTAACGCGGACACCATCTGTACATTGTCATCACTTACTGGTGGGTGACCAGATCGAGGCATGTGCTCCACACGTTTGCGCCCATCTCGAAAGGCTGCAACCCATCTTGCTACCGTTCTGAACGGTAACGCAGCTGCACCGCACGCTTCCTGCAATCCTCGGTGACACTGTTTAGCACTGCGACCCCTAGCACGCTGAATTTTTATACACGTTCTCTGCTCCTGCTTGGAAAGCATTGCGACTGTCTTTCGCGAGCGCTGCTCTCACACTATTCATCTAGCAGGCGCGACTGCGCACGAGCGGTGGTGAGGACGGGCGAGGTCATGTGCTCTGAGAGAGGGGATGCAGGGCAGCAACCGTCGGTAAAAGTGGCAACGCCCAACATTGTTGCAACTTGGCACTGAAGCATTGGTGCCAAAACTTAAAAAAAACATGTATATTACGTATGACATACTGAGGATACAGTTATACTATATACAATATATACAAATAATAAATATCTAGTAACATCCACTATTCATATCCACTATAAGTCACAGTTGAATGAATGCTAGAGAAGTAATCCACTCCACTGCATCATCACCTGCATTTTGCAGGTCGTCATTTCCTCCCTTGAAGGACCGCGAAGGGCATTCCGACACAATATGATGGATTGTCTGCACTGCGTCGCCACAATCACACTGAGGGCTAGAAATTTCCCCCATTTATGGAGCCAAACGTTACATCTTCCGGGACCGATCCGCACCCTGTTCAGTGACGTCCATATCCTTCTTGGAAGATTGAAACCAGGAGGTTTCCTGCAGTGATCGGTGATCAATCCTAACTAATCAGGGTTTGTTATAGTCCATTCTTCTCGCCAAGTTTCGTCCATATTGAACTTTGACTCAACGAGTATCTTGCCTAGATGCCATGACGGATGTCGAGATTTTAATATCCCTTGCTTGTGTGGATTACAGACCTGATGTATGGGTAAGAGACCATTTGCAGCGCATTTTGACCATTCCCTTTTTAGAACTGTTAGCCTTCGCAGGGGAGGAGGGTTAATGTAGGATAATACTGGTAGCCACTCGAGTGGAGTGGATTTGAGAGTGTCCGATATTGTTCTCATTGTATCATTTAACTTTAACTGGACATCAACTTTTCCTACATGTGCACTATTGATCCATATTCAATATACAGTATTCAGCAACCGAGTATATTATGGCGAGAGCTGTTGTGCGAAGAACAGTCGCAGTTGCTCTGCAACTTGTACCACAGAGTTTGTGAAGGATGTTGTTACGTGTTCTGATTTTAGCTGCTGTTCTGCAGAGATGTTCTTTGTGTGTCAAAGGGCGATCCAGCATAACACCCAAATATCTTGGTTGGGTGCAATATTTTAGCTGTTGACCTCGGAATTGTACTTGGGGAATGTAATGGGCCCTCCTACCATCCAGATGAAAGGCACTGACCTCTGTTTTGCTGATGTTGAGTTTCAGTCGCCAAGTGGTAAAATTAGCTGTCCAATTTTAAGAGATATTGTGGGAGAAGTGTTTCAGCAGTTTCAAAGTCTTTCTGCAAGTAGTAGGTGGAAGATCTGCAGTGCAAAGATTGAAGAGAAGTGGAGCAAGGACTGAGCCCTGTGGTAATTGATCATTTAATCTATAGGGCCTGCTTATACTTCCATTCAGGTGTACTTCAATTAGTCGGTTGCTGAGCATGTTGTTGAGCAGTGAAGCTAATGTCTTGCAAGGAAAGATTTTCAGGAACTTCAGGATCATTCCTATTCGCCCTACTGTATCGTACGCTGATGATAAGTCCACAAACACTGCAATGGTTTATTGTTTTATTCAAAGCCTTGTTCAATATGACTGGCTAGTGCTAAAACCTGATCACAGTAGTTTCATTCGGGTCTAAAACCTGCCTGTTCGACCGGGATGAACTGTAGTACAGTAGCTGAGATTCTGTTATAAATCAGTCTCTCTAGCAGTTTATAACATACTCAGTAGGGCAATAGGTCGGTAATCTTCCGCATTGCATCCGCTTTTACCAGGTTTTAGTATGGCTACAATTTTAGTTCTTTTAAAAAGAGGTGGAAGTTTTCTTTCCTTAGGATGCCACTAAAGAATTTAGCAAGCCATTTCAGACTCTAAGGCCACAGTGTTTCAGAAATTCCGGGTAAATTCAATCCAAGGCTTTTCCTAATTTTGTTTCCTTCAGAGCATGGGAAACCTCCAAGACAGCGAAGTTTTCTGAAAACCGAGTGTTAGTTTCTGCTCTAGATAGGTTGATCTTCAACTCTACGATTTGTCTTGTTTCATTCCTTTTTCTGCCTCTTTATGTTTTGGCTAAGTCAACAATTCTCCTTGCTACCTGTTCGGGCTTTATTTTTGAGGTCTTGCTGCGGCAGTTTGGAGTACTGCTGCCCAGCTTCCTAGTAGGGACCATGCTTTCCTGCTGGAATGTTGGAAGTTCATGCTAGATATCAAAGTATCCCATTTCTTCTTCCTGGCAGAGTCTAAGCAGTGTAATAATTCATCAGCTATCTCCGTCTGATTGCTGAGTTGATATTCTTCATATAGCTCATTACACTTTACACTCCATCCTGGAATATATTCTCTCCTAAATCCTCTGGGGATGTGCTTCTTTGCTATAGCACATATCAGTCCAGTAAAACGTGTATAATTTTCAAGAACAGGTAGTATCCATTGGATATTGTGTTCCATCTCACTGGTGAAAGAATCCCAATGAGCTTTTGTAAAATTCCATCTAGGGACTGGATCTGATCTTCTAATCGGGATTCCAATGCCAATTTTTAAATGAACTGGTCTTCAAATTGTCTAATACTTTTCTTCTACACGGGAGCTGTCTACCTAGTGCATCCTTGGAAACAAAAGAAAGGTCTGAGTTATAATCCCGTTTCAATCTAGCTGAATGAAAGGTACCATTTTCTTTAGCATCATACATAAGAAAAACATCTTCAGCCTCAACCCATTCTAATACACTATCACCATCTGAATTGGAATCTTTATATCCCCAGAGCATATGATGGCTGTTGTAATCTCCTAGGATCACAGTAGGGTGCTGTACGTTCTGGATAATTTCGTTAGCCCAGGGTTCGGTAGGTGGTTTATAGATGTTAATAATCCCCATGCTAGCAATCCTGGTTTTGATGATAAACATATTATCATCAGAGTTTGTACTTAGGGCTTCCACCTGTTCGATGTTGCTGTGCCATAGCTCTCATAGAAGGTTGCTGAAATAAGGCTGTATCCTGGTAACTTGCAGGAGTTGGTTTAGATCTTCAGAATGAGTTTCCTGGAAGAGTACAACATCCACTTGATTGCCATTCAGCTCTCTTATTAGTATATCACTTACCAATTTGCTTATGCCCTCAATATTTAACTGCAGTATTGTCAGTGAATGTCCTAGTTCCTTTGTTCGTCTGATTATATCGTGAATTAGCCACAGGACGGAGACATAGCAGTTTGTTGCTTTAATTTTGGACATCAGTGTATTACGTGTAGTTTCTAAAACGTACAAATTTCTGCACTTTGTAATGTGGGTATTAAAAGGAAGTGGTACCTCTGCTAAAGAATTAGGATATTTGTCACTCGTAAGACCTATTCTGGAATACGGCAAGTATGTCAAGTAGGGCTCATCATTGAGCTGGAAATGGTACAAAGAAATAAGGTTCATAGTGAAATAAACAAGCTTCGTGCGTATCAATATTTAAAAGTAGACTAATGGGACATGTAATGCTAGCCTAAAAGTATGTTGGATTCGATTGTGATAGTAAATATGCCAATTCTTTAACGTCAATTCACTTTTTTTTTAACCATTTTGAGCTATCTAAGGGGCTCTTCAGCATTGTATTCCTCTCATATTTGTAGGTTATAAGAATTTGGAATGTAAGTACTGAGCCACATTTATGAGAACCATGAGTTGCTCCATTGGACAATTTATTTTTATTTTAAGTGATGAGTCCACGCCTTTGTAGCGCGTGAATCCTTTATCTGTGAGTCTTTTGATAGCTCTATATTTTTTCTTCCCATATGTGGTGATATCTACATCTTTTGCCCTTGCTTGGCCAGTGCTTTATATATGGAAGGGATTGCGTCCAATCAGATTACACCTCTCAGTTAGCTTTGTGTTTCATGATTAAGTCTTCTTGCTTTGTCTCGCGGCATTTCGTTTTTACAGCCGGGAGGGCTAGACGTAGACTGGTTGTTCCCATTTTCCTGGGAGGAATGCCCGTGTTCAGGGTGAAACCATAACAAAGTGTTGGTATGTCATAAATTATTAGTTGCTTTATTTCATTTTTGTATTTCGGTAAATTTAAAACTTTTATCCTGCGTAATTTTAATTTCGTTGCGCGTGTTCTTGTACTCGCTCCCTCCCGATATCGTTTCCTTTCTTTGTTTACGCGCAGTAGATGGTGAGATTTTTGTCTTAGTAGGGTAGTAATATTCATTTATTTTTGATAATGTAGTTTATTGTACTTTAAGGGTTGATAGTTGTGTTATCTTCTGTGTGGGGGCTTTTTCTTCGTCAATGCTCTGGAGCGCGTGACTGTGCGGGTTGCCTACCTTGTAGGGGGCACTAATTTGTCTCTGTCGTTCCGGAAGTTTTTTTTTTATCTTAAGAATAACATTCACGGGGGTACAGATATTTTTCCTGTTTCCTGTTGATGAAGGTTCTTTTGAGTGCGAAAAACGAGGGTTTCACCATTGCCATATTGCTGGTAACCTAACCTGTGATACTCTTGTATCCGTATGTGCCAAATTTTTGCGCATCACATGTGTCAGTCATCTTTGTAGTGCCCTTGTTTTCTTCTACGCATACTGTACTTTGGACTTATAACGTATATTTTTGTGTTGCCGATAGTTTAACGTAATTTTCTTTTTGTTTAAATTTCCATTTCTTAAACTCACTTGATCTTGCATGTGCCAATTTATTTCGCCCCCTAACCTTCCCCCCTCCTTGTCATCCTCCCTCACACCTCCTCCTTGACCCCTTTCTGTGCCATTGTACCCCCTCCCATTGTCATCCCTCATGAAACGCTATATCTAAATTATAGAACGTATCTTCACTTCGTTGAGGGCATTCGTTTGTTGCAATTTGTATTTTTGTTTTAATTACGACATACTTACATTTAGTTATCGGTATTATCTTACCTTGAACGCGTTGCCTTAATTTATTTTATTTTATTTCATCTTCTCCTTTTAGTTTATTTTCAATTTTCAGTTTTTCATTTGAATTTTACTTTGGTAAAATAGTGGTTAATTTGTTGGACATTTCAACTTTTAATTTTTCAATCTCTTGGATCCTTGTGCATTGTGCATAATTAATTTAACACATTGCATTTTGCCCAAATAACTTTACTTTTGCGTTGCGTCTCATTTTAAATTTTAAGTAACCTTTCCTTCCCTCTTCGAGTTTTGTCTGCCTTTTGTTATAGTTTAATTTGTCTGTCTTGTTCGCGTTCTTACTACGGCAATACGACCTACACGACCTCTGATTTTAGTTTTCATTTTAGATGTTGCTATAGTTTATTTTATTTAGCTTTCCCCCCTTTTGAGGTTGTTTCTCGTTTGTCTTTTTAAAATTTGGGCCCAGCCGAATGCCAAACAAAACTGCGACCTCCCCCGCTTCTCATTTTCCTAATTTTCAACGTAATATTTCTTCGCGGATAGGGGAAGAGCTCCTGCCACGTTTCCACTGCGTCTGCTGTGCACGTAAATATATGTTTTACAACTAGTACTCCTAGACTGCGTACAACCCTCCTTTTGTGCACTCTAATGATAAAGAACCTCCATCAACAGCAAAAACAAGAAAATATTTGTACTCCCGTGAATGTCATTAAGATAAAAAATACTTCCGGAGCGACGGAGATAAAATAGTGCCCCTACAAGGTAGGCAACCCACACAGTCACGCGCTCCAGAGCACTGACGAGGAAGAAGCCCACACACAGAAAATAACACAACTTACACAAACTACAGTAACTGGGGAGCGTGATGGCGCAGTGGCTTAGCTGCTCGTCTTTCACCCGGACGGCCGGGGTTCGAATCCCGGTGACAGCGGGGTGGAATTTTCACCTGAAAAGTCACGTGGTGTCAGGAAGAGCATCCGGCCTTAAATCCCCGGCCTAAACCAAAATGAGCCTGGCTGGCTCCGGTGACCCCAATTAATTGGGAAAAGCCGAAGAAAGATGATGACACAAACTACAGTAACTAATATTTTACAACATACCAACACTTTGTTAAGGTTTTGCCCTGAACATGGGTATTCCTCCCAGGAAAAGGAAACAGAACCAGTCTACGTCTAGCCCTCTCGGCTGCAAGAACGAAATGCGGCGAGACAAAGCAAGAAGACGTAATCATGAAACACAAAGCTAACCGAGTGGTGTAATCTGATTGGACGCAAACCCTTCCATATATACATCACTGGCCAATCAAGGGTAAGACGCAGATATCACCATATATGGCAAGAAAAATATACAGAGCTATCAATAGACTCACAGATAAAGGATTCACGCGCTACAATGGAAGGCGGGGACTCATCACTTAAAATAAAAATTGCACAATGGAGCAGTGGTTCTCACAAAACTGGTTCAGTGCTCTGTATTTCGTTGTATTAATGATTTGTCGTCATTGCTAATAAATACGGTATGTACTGCACCATAACGAGCTTCGGCTCAGAAAAATACGTTTTAAAGGTAGTTTGTGCTCTACGGGCAGTCTTTTTTCTTATTTTAGTATAAAACTAAGTCCCCGATTCCTGGATGTTCCGGGTAATCTCGAGAACAACTGGATGGATTTTGATGCGGTTTTCATCATTCTGTAAAGGATTTCTCGAGGAAGGTTAATGAAAAAAATAATTTACTTATGACAAAAGGAAGCCGAGCAAAAACGATTTTAGTGAATCAAGTCGAAAAAACCTACCGTCCGTGCGCCTTTTAAGCTTACGCTGGGTAAACCGTTAAAAATATCTACATACTATGAGTGTAAGAATTGCTCAGCATGAAAACTTCTACAAAAATAAGTCCAGGACAGCAAGTCCAGGATATCTATCTTCAATACATCGCCCACTATAAGAGTTTTTAAGTTTTCATTTCTTCCAACAATCTCCATTCAATTACTAGCTTCGACGACAGCTAGCGAGCGAGCCTATCACTCCAGTTTCAGCCTTCGTTCCGCAGAATACACAGTCAAGTTTAGATTGGTCGGAAGGTTTCATGCACCTCGCAATTCTTAAACTACGTCTGACAAAAATTCGTTGCACATGCTATCTCCATTTTAATTAAGCTTAATAGTCCAGTCAGTGATCTTAACCCATTACGCCGAGACGGAAAACTGATATAGGACGTAATTCAGCTTACGGTGGGAAAACCGTTAAAGATACCGGGCGAAGCCGGGGCGGGTTGCTAGTATAAAAATTAGCGCTCCCTATTACCCGTGTACCCGCACAACCGTGTTTTTAAGATATGTGTGCTAAGAAACCGGGTTCTACTATTTACCCGCGTAATTACGACCGGGTACACGGGTCGCACCGAATATTGTGAAAGAGTGCCGTGTCCGGTAACCTGGCTCGAACATCTGTTCACGGCGATATCGTGCCGTTAATACATAAATTTAGAACTTGTGTTTGCGTGTGCAATGTGTCCACGCGCGTTTTATCGAAGCAGTGTGAAATTAATAAATTATTTGATTGATTATGAAGGTTAGTTCCGAGGATGAAAGAGGAGTAGATACAAAACTATATGTAACGGAATAATAATTTATTGTTTGCACTGTCATTTGACCAGAATGTAACTTAACGACGAAATGAAAATATCTGTTGTAGGAAAGTAATACAAAATAGAACAGTATAATAAGAACAACAATTTCGAGAATTATGACTCATTGACCAATTTACTTTAAGAAAACTTTGTTTAGGAACAAGAACACTAAGAGATTTACATTTTTTGTCAGAAGACAATTCCGTTTGGCTGTGACAATTTTTCCAGAAGAGGAAAAGCACATTTCGGAGCCTGTGGATGTTGCTGGAATACACAAGTATATTTTCGCTAGAGCAGCAACCGCAGGATATTTGTGTTCCCTTGCTTTCAACCATTCGAACGGGTTCATGTCAAAACGTATCTGTGCATCCGAAAGAAAATCTTCAAATTGAGATTCAGGGCTGTTCCTTCTCCCACATGGCATTTGATACAAGAACTCCAGGGCACTACTGGTGGAGGGTTGATCGGGATTAACCACGACTTCAGTAGGTACATCGCTCTGAAGCTTATGAAGCACTCTGTCACGAATACGTCGTCGAGCCTCTGCTCTCTCATCTACCAAATACTTATACCGCGGGTCGAGGAAAAATGCAATCTGTCTGGCTGTGACAGTACTATCATTTATCCATAGGAGGCCGAACCGATCGTTCAATTCACAGACCAAGGTAGACTGCACGTCCTCTAGGAAGCTGCCGTCCGACAACTCCTGGGTGCTGAGGTGGTTTTTAATTATCGTCTGTATTAGTGGCCGGACCATCGATACGGGAGATTTGTCACCGCACAAGAGAGTGGTTACCACTTCCACAGGTTTAAGGAGCTTGGTTAAAACCTCCATGTAATGTCACTCCTGTTCATTTACTTGCAGCTTCTGTACTGTGGCCTTTGGCGTGCATGTCCGATCACCTAAGACGTTGCTGACGGGGTTCCTGTTTTTCAAAAGGCGCACGATCATGGCAAAAGTTGAATTCCAGCGAGTGTAGCAACTCTGAATCAGGGGTTGTTCGGGCATTGAAAGTTGTGCTTGCATTATTGTCAGCGCACTGGAGGCAACGTTAGAGTGCCGAAAATGGCCAACTATCTTGCTTGCTTTCCGACACACATTAGCAGCCTTTTCATGAGCATGAGCCTTGTATGCAGCAAGCTGTACAGAATGTGCAGCAAACTGTACGGAATGTGCAGCACAAGTCACGTCATCCTTCTGCAGCACATCAAGAGCGCGCACAGAGTTGACGACATTGTACGCGTTATCAGTGACGATGGCGGTGTTCTTGTCCTGCACATCCCATTCTTCTGCAACCAATTGTAATTCCGATGCCAGATATTCTGCAGTGTGGCGGTCTTCCATTTCATGCGTGGTAAGCGTCATCGCCTTAGGAACCCACTGGTAGTCTGGTGTGAGCCGTTACCGTCAGGAAAGACGTTTGTGAGCGATATGTCCAACAGTCGGATGTAAGGGCAACGCTTGATGCCGCTGATAGTTCACCCCGCACATTCTCTCTGACACCATCGGCTAGTAGGGCCAGTCTCCACTTAAGGGCATCCTCTGAAATACACAAGTAATTGGGCTCTACAACTGCCTTGATCTGCCTAAACCCATCACTGGCACAAAATTACAAAGGCAGTTGGTTCACAGCAACCATCCTCGCAAGAGCCTGGTGTATTTCCTCTGAGCGTATGGTATCGCACGGACGGTGTGCGTTACCTTCTACGCGTCGCCTGCGTCGTCTCTTGGCTCGAGATGACCATACCTGCTCCTGCTCCACATCATCAACATGGTCACCATTTTCAGTGTCTTCCTTTGTGGCCTCAGCTTCATGCCTGTAATAATACCATATACCGGCGCGACACCACTTCGCCTTCGGCGCTGACGACATGGTCTACTGACCGAAGAGGGTGGAAGTGTCGCGGAAGCGCTTGCGTGTAGTCGTGAAAGTGTGTTGTTCACAGAAGTTGGTCGTATGTAAACAAAACCAACGTAAACAGTACTATTTATTGTCAAATCAGAAATACATTTCTGTAGGAGGTCGTGGTAACGACGGTACGCTTACGCATATGGCGTTACACAATTTGCATACATACAGTAATTGAGGCACGAAGATCAAAAACCCACTAACTCCGATTTTTGGCGAAATTGAGTTATTGGCTGGATGGGGATTTTTAGTATGTTCCGCATGGATGGAAGACAAGACTACCCTAATTTCGTCATTCGTCTGCATACAGGAGGTTGTTTTAAAATCTTTGGAAATCAAAACACCTCTTATTACATGGAATTAGAGAGTTCTTACTTTCCATGCTTTATTTCCAGGTAGATGGTAACCCCATAGCTTAACCAGCAGAGATTGCGACGTTAATATTCAAGAGAAACCCAAGCAATAAAGAAACTAAGCATAATCCAATCGAGAAATTCCTCATATCAGAAAGTAAAGTGATACGATATTCGGCATCCCACAAAAATGAAATCCACGTGAGTTAAACTATAGAAGGTACAATATGGAGTCGATTTAACATCCAGAGACCCAATACTACTGCATCTTTTACCACTCAACAAAAGTACAACTCATACTTGCCACTGAAAATAGAAAAGCAAAAGGACTTGCAAAATGTAATGAAGTTAATTTTTGAGGAAAGCAAGATGTCTTACAAAACTTTGTTTGCTGAAATTAATAACCCTGATTTACAGACTGATAAAGAGAGTGAATGTGAAACAGAATATCTGTATCACGAATCAGAGTAATTACATTATTAAGTTCATTTGAGGTCTTATTTCAGTATTTTGGTATGATTTAGATTAGAGTATTTAATGGATTCCCTTGGAAATTAAAATTTAAAAATGTAACAATGCTAATTCTCATAATAAACTTTCATATTCTATCGTTTCATACGGTAGTTATGATATATTGGTACCTTTTCTGTAATATTTATTGCCTATTTCATACACTCTGGAAGTCCAAAAAAAAACTTAACTCCACCACTATTTAATTCGAATTTTAGTATCAAATAATATAAACACTTAGGTTATGAAGTATTTAATTAATAAAGAATATCCTTTTAGTTAATAAGAGCACATAAACCCATTAGATTTAAAAACAATGAGGGAGATTATCAGTTTTTTCTCTCTCCTGTAAAACTTGCTTTACTGGAGTTAGTGGGTTTTTGATTTCCCTGCCTCAATTACTTACCCGCGTTTGCTTGGCGACGTTTGTTGATTTTCCATCTTCCGGCGTATCATTTTCAAGTGGCGTCCGATGGCTCCCGTGGACCCACCAGCACAGGAATACTCATTGTTTTCGGCAGGAGAACATAGAGAGCAATACTCCTTATCTCCTTTCCTTTCCGCGTACTTCCACACACAACTGCTTGTTTTCCCCATTTCTCCTCTACTATGCAGCGCGTGCCAGCTGAGGTGCGACTACTATGATCGTACTGAACTGACGCGTGTTCTTCGATCAGGTTCGAATTCTGCCCACTATGGACGCCCTAACGAATAAGGGATGCGTGGTGCCGGAAAATTTGAATCACTTGGTGCCGTATACATAGTATTTCGAACACATCATTTTACAAAATACGTAGTGTTGTCGTTTCACTTATTCTTCGTAACAGCAAAAACTTTATATTTTTATGTTTGTTGTGTTCGTTTTCCTGATTCTACATTTGTTTTCAGTTAAACGGGACATTAGTGCAACAAAATATCAAAAACATTCTTCCAAAGTTGAGAAAACGTTTCAAGCACCACACGGGCACACGATAAGACATATATACTCGTGAAACCCGTGTACGCGGACCTTCATACACAGGTATACGGGCGGTACTTCTCGTGTACCCGTGTACACGGGTATTTACTGCTACACGGATTCTTCGAATGTACCTACCCGTGTACACGGGTCTCGGGTTACACGGGTACACGTCAATCCGTGTCTCATCAGTAGCCCTAATAAAAATAAATAAAAGCTAACAAGGGAATTGTCCATACGGTCATATTGAAACCTACAATGGCATTTCGTAGAGATGATGAGGAAACTATAAATTAGCGATGTACAAAAAATTAGCTGCCATTTCGAACCGGAAGGTCCTGAAATCGGCACCGAGATTTCTAATAGGATTGCACGCGCTAGCATGTAGATCGACGTGGACAGCCCTGGTGACCCGCTGAAGCGTGCGCGTAACATTGAGCGCTCTGTTCTAAGCAGTTAACACCATGTTCCTTTGAGAGAGCAGTCATGAATCCGGCTAATGTTCTAGAGTATGCATTACGTTATTTCCGTGAAAAAGGTTTCTCTTCTTCCCGTGAAAAACTTCGGAATAAAGAGAGATGGATCGACATGTGATCGAACTAATTGAAAATCATCCCATGGGTGCCAGCATCATCTCCGAGTCGTGACTGGAGAGAAATAGTGACAGTGAAAGTGATAATGGAAGCAGTGACAATTCATCTGCATTACCTGAAAAAGAAGGCAGCCCACCACTGCTAGGTACAAGAGGAGTTACGAATCCGAGTCTGAGCCCCGAGTCTGATTCCCGTCAATCCGGTGAAGAGACACCGCAGTCACCTGAGAAATCTTCTAGTTCAAGCTATGCTTCCAGTCCACAGAAGAAAGTGAAACAAATTGTAGATCTTGCGTACAAGAGGAAAGCTAAAAATTTGTGGTTAAATAAGGGGGGTAAGAAGCGGCTTTCATTCACCACTGTTCACAAAACTTGTCGTAAGGTGACGTCACTACGACAACTGTACAAGTGGAAGAACCAATTAAAATCTGAATCAGTAAGTCCCATTGAACACAGGAAATTGATGCATACAAGATTATTTTCTCGCTTTGCAGAAGCAAGAAGGCTGAAGCTGAATATATACGATGAAGACCTGTGGGCCTTGGAAATTTCACGAAAGATTTCAATAGGCCAGACTAATTTCAGCGTATGCACTAGTTGGTTGAGTCGTTTTAAGAAAAAGTACAGAATAAAAAGTAGAAAAATCACGAAATGTGTATGTCGTAATGTACCATTATTTCTGGATGATCCACCAAAATCCGACGCTGGAAAAATAAAGGATTGTAGCATCTTGAAGTCCCGGCTAAAAAAACAACACAGTGCTATTTGGCGAATACACTCAGAATAAGGAACAGGGATTTTTAAAACTGAATTTGCTATAGAAACCAACTACAGAACAATAGGGTTCTCAAACTACTCAGGAAAGACGAGAATCCATGAAAATCTCGGGCGTAAGGATGCGGATAAGGTCCCTCGGAAGCTTCCACCCTATAGCACATTCCACTACCATTTAACTACAGTACAAAGACAATGCCAGATTTCTATTAAAAAATCAGGGAATCGTGAAAACGTGCCTGTCATAATATTTATTGACATTAAAAATTACACGCCTCCTATTATTTGCATTTATTTTATGCACAACTACGTTTAACTGAGTCAATAATGACCAAATGTCAATAATTCTGTTACATTAGCCTATACACATGTTTCTTCTAGAAACCAATAAATATATTAACAGTAGCTTCCATAAGCTCAAATAAAAATTATGAATGAAATCGTGGCAAACAACTGCTGTGCCCTAGGTAACGGGAGTTTCATAACAAAAATAAAATGTTATAAAGCTAAAATAATATCCCCCAAATAAAATGAATTTACCCCTGACGTAGATCTCCGTCATTACAAAAACTATTCATTAATCTATACAATTTATCTCCCTCTCCTATCACTTAAATTCTTCTCATAGAAGCGAAAAATATCTCTACTCAAAATAAAATTAAAAATAAAAGTTACAACACGCATAAATATGACTATAAACCTTTCTCTAAATCCTAAACATAATTTATATACAACACAAATATCGGCGATGTAGTTCATCAACTACTCAAGTTAAAATACAATATTTACAATGGGCAAACTGCCTTCTTCACATACACAGTAGACATAAATTGTCTTCTTATTTCTCCGCTTAAATTCCTACAGACTTTAGAAAATATATTTCACCATACTATGCCTTATTCGGCAAACTATTACAATTCGGGATTCTATAATCCGTACAATTAAGTAAAGACATAGTTCATTGACCTCCTCTAACTTGTCTCTCAAAATAAAAATACTTAATAAAAATATAATCTTCCAATTCGTTGAATAATTACCGTAAATTCAATCTCTGATTAGAACAATTTAAATACAACTCAGTTTACTCTCAGTCTCAGCAAAGATCCATTGATCCTATAATTTCTTTCAATTACAACTTCAACTAGGATTCGCTGTCCTACTGCTTTCAAGGAGTTTCAACTCTTTAACTTCAAATATTAATAAACACCAACAATACTGCCTCTTCTTAACACATCCTATTTTCAACATCAAAATCATGCGCAAATCTGTCACTACAGACATTCTTTCAAAAATTGACCAATGGCTTCACAATGCCCATTGTCATACTTCCAACAAATACCTCCGTCAACACGGGAATAATAAAAATCTCTCAGAGATACTTCGCAGTTCCTCTTCCAATAACATAGTATTCTCGACTAACTTCTCGTAAACAAATTCTTCTAGCAGTTTCAACATCATTAATAAAAATATGTAACAAAAAATACTGGTTCTATCGATGAATTAATTTAACAGGTAATACGATAAAATACTAGTCTTCTAATAACAATAATATTTCTTTTATATAAATCACATTTCAATGAAGCTTCATATTAGCTGTGATATTTCACTTAAATCTTTCTTCAATATCTTATTGTTTCAATAATACGTTGCAATTCGTATTCACTAACATCACATTACATTCTCATATAAATTCTTTCTTTAATATTCTTATGCACTTCCATACTCTTGTGTTTGTGAATTATGTCACCAAATATTTATAACCAGATCTGTCTAATAAGTTATCAGATCGTGACTTTACATGGATCTCCAATTAAGATCTTTAAGAATGCGAATTCTCTAAAATATACCTCTGTATAACATTCTTGGAACAAATTTCCATTACTTCCATCGTTATCAAAAAACTATATAATACAATTCAAAAACCAATAAAATGTGATCTAAACACACTTAAACTTGACCATAAAAAATATTCTGAGCTAAACGGTAAAATCTCCATCATTCAAATTCGAAAGTCGCAAAATTCAAAATAACAATTCTAAATTGTCAAAATCAAGGAAAATCGAGAATAAACATCTAGACGACGTAGTTATGAAAATATAAAATCGAAAACTATAAAGATATTACGAAAATGTAGAAAAATGGCACCAATATAAAAAGTTGTCGGATATTCTCAAAAGTATCTACGATTCTACAAAATGGGATATATCGTTGGCCATGAGACTACCTTGTGTTGCGTTATAGTTGACTAGAAGTGGGATTTCCTCGCTGTTCCTCAGAAACGGGTTGTTTCTGATAGCTTGAAGCTTCATGATGTCTGGTGGGCATTTCTTCGATCTCCTTCCGAAGTTTCCAGGCTCTCAGGAACGGGATTCAAACTCGAACATCTTCGTGTGGCCGTCCTTTCTGCTGGGCTACCTTCTTGTATGAGATGGGAAACCCTTTCTCTCTTGATGGCGCTGGGATCCACCCTAGACGCCCTCGTTCGTGAAATTCTTCTGTCTTCTTCGCCAAAGTGCCGATATATGTAATCGTCATTGTAGTAGGTGAAATGACTTTTGTAGACGTAGAATAACTTTACATGGGAGAGACAAGATGTTTATCTCCCCCACGATACTGATATTATGTCATTTCGAATACTCTCGCTGCCATCATAGTTATGTTCCCATTAACTTTCATTTCGTCATTACGATCTCTGTAGATTCAGTTGTATTCACCTCCCTCAACTTCAGAAATTTCGACATGATAGAAATACGTAGAATGTGTGTATGTATGTCTACCCCTTATTATTCCCGTTTTCCAACGGGGTCGGGGATGAGATGCAATGGAAGTCTTTGTGGCGATGGTTTTTATGGCCGGATGCCCTTCCTGACGCCAACCTCATGAGAGGAGTTAATGAGAGATGAAATGAATGATGGTGAATGAAACAGGGCAAGGATGGGGAAGGAAGCGGCCGTGGCCTGTCAGAAGGTACCGTCCCAGCATTTGCCTGGTGTTGATAATGGGAAACCACGGAAAACCATTTCAAGGACGGCCGACGGTGGGGCTCGAACCCACGTGTCTACCGAGTCAGCAGAGAGCTTGGCCCCATGACCTAATGCTGCGCTTTAGCCAGCATAGCCACTACTGTCGGTGATAGAAATACGTAGAATAATTTCTTAATATGTTTCAAATGTAGTTGTATGTCGACTTAATATTCTTGCACAAAACTAAGTGCCGTAGTTCTCATTGCTATTTACTTGCAGTAGTCATCTTCTTCAAAGGTATAATAATGTCTATCAGCTTTGTTCACGTGTAGAGTATTTGGTTAAGACGTCCGCTCCTCACGAAGTCGTAATTATTAAGAGCCCCGATTCCTCTCTCAGATTTCCCTCACAAACAATAATGTTAGCGTCACCTTTCAGAACATGGATCTGATTGGTTCCTTATTAGCGATGATGATGATAATCCTTAATTAAGCATTTAATTAGCCGCAATGTTAATAAATACTTCTTATTTATTATTTAACCACTTCTATAATATTATGAAGTGTTAAAATCATGCTGGTAATTAGCTATGCTAATTGCACTATCTGCTTTTATCTAAGTAAGGCCGCTTCTTATTGGTTGCGTTAGACACGCGCCAGGCTCGAGTCCCCCTCCTCCTAGCCTGCGATCACGATTCACTCGCGTGCCTCTGTCGGTTCGTCGGAAGTCTTCGAGTATCTCCGTGCATTCGCTTCGCCATAGTTCCTTTGTGCTGGGCTACCTTTGTGGCTTGTCGATCACGTCCCTGCTATGGTCGGCTCGGTTAACTTGCTAACTGTGCGAGATGTATAAACCAGTTTCGTGGCTTGGTTCCAGTGTCGACTTTATTTAACATTGGCGAGATAGAAAACTTTGAGAATATGAATATTTCCAAGCTCATATATATATACGCGTACAGTACGTATCTGCAAGAAGAAGATGAAAAAGATCAAGTCGCAAAGAAATTTGTAGAAGGAGCTACAGAGCGATTTTAGACTAAATCCTTTCTTCAATATACAATACAGATCAGAGTGGTTTCGTGCGCGAAATGAAAGCGAAAAGGACTCTATCGTTTGTTGGTGAGAAACAGTTGCTCAATCAGTACATGCACTCACCCATTTGTACACAATTATGCCTACAATTAGTATGGCCGGTACACTTTTCCCGAAATTATTCACTGTACTACACGAGGCAACTGGAACTTTCGGTCCGAGAGTTTCCAAAGAAATGTTTTATGCCAGCAATATAATTGTAACTGCCACAAAATCAGGAAAAATGGGGAAAAGGGAATTAAAATATTGGTTTAAAGAATCCTTTTTCCCATTTGCGGAAGAGAAGTGTTTGCTATTGTTAGATTCTTGGACTACTTATAGTGATAAAAGCTGTCTTGAAGACATTCCTCCAGGCAACAGTATAGAAATTCTCCAGATTCCTCCCGGCACTACAGGGAATATACAGCCCTTGGATAAGTTTTTCTTCCGGCAATGGAAAGCTTTGTATCGCCGTTTAACATTGTGTCGGCTTATGAAGGCGTTCAGTTTGATGTACTGTATATCAGAAAAACAGCGTACTGAAAATGCAATCCTTCATTCATTTTCAATTTTCTTCCCCACGGTTCAAGGACATGATTAACTATTCGTGGTTCGCAACCAATTACACAACGGAGAGACATCCCGAGTTCGAAGTGCCTGCAAAATATTGCTTTCAAATAAGTAAGAAAAACTGTGAAGAACAATGTGGCCTCAAAGTGCATATTCGTTGTGCATGGTGCCAAAAATATTTCTGATTTTATCATGCGATTAACGAACCTCATTTATGTTTCACATTCATTCCCTAACAATGAAGTGTCCTTGGCGCGTGGTAGCCTGCCAGTTCGTTATCTCTGTTTCCAGCACAACTGCAACTCCACTCCGCTGTGCGCCGTACGAGCCAGCAAGATGCAAGGGTTGTCCAGTAGTTGCGTTGTCACACGGAATTTGTATCCAGATTTCGATACCTTCCAGTTCGAAATGTCAGCTAATTATTTGTACATTGCCAATTTATGGTTTCCTCATCATCTCTACGGAATATCATTGTCGATTTCGATATGACCGTATGGACAGTTCCCTTGTAAGATTTGGTGATTACGCCATTTTGCCGCAGAATAAGGACCACTAATAAATGTTGATGTATCAAGCAAAGTTGGAGCGACGAGTGTTGGAGGACTGATTGCCTTCTAACCAGTGTTTCTAGACTCTATGAGAGAGATTATGCTAGACCTCCAGTTATTGTATAGTAGTTTTGTTGATGAATACGTCTGTCTAAAAATGGATGAAAACTCGATATAACTGGCCAATACTGCTTCTAAAATTAATATTGTAGTAAATTTGTTGTCTGGACTATCTTCTTACTAAAAATACTTTTTTTAAAATGTTTCATATCTCATTGAATTTCATAACATATCAATTGTTATTTTATTACAAAGTACAATAGTTACTACTAGCCTATTACCGGAATAAGCATAAAATTGTAATAACTCGGACGTATTTCAGTAGCAAGCAGAGGTATTGTTGCGAATAAAGAGAGTGTGATCAACAAGCTGCTGCATTAGATACTGGTCCAGGAATGGGTATTATTTAGCGATCATGGCTGACTTATTTATTGTTCACGTAAAATGGTCACTGAACATTGATCAAGCTCAGATAAAAATATTCAAATGCTTACCTTTTCTGACATATTTACATGAAAATGAAATAGGCTCACAAGATAAAGCGGCACAATGTGTGTATCTCTCCATCCCATCCCCCTCTAATCAATTCCTAAACGTCAGAGCCGAATGGAATGCAGGTTGTAGAGGTAGCCGCCGTCCTTCCATGTTCCTTACCAAACTTGTTCTAATGCCGCCATCTTAGCGAAAATAAAATGGCGGCCACCTGTCTGCTGGCTGAATCAATCTTCGGGCCACTTTTAAATTGGAATGCCACGTGACGGTCTAAAGAAGAAGTCGAACGCCGAACTTACAAACGATAATTTAAGATGGAATTAAGCATTTACAACGTAATTTGGTGAAAAATACAAAAACCTAAGATACCCTTGCAAAGCCGTAGGTGGTTACCGGCCCATCCGGTTGGTTCCCTTCATGGGAGCCTGATCAGATAACCGCTTGCTTGTTCACCACACCAAGGAACCATACAGAAATCCAAGAGACCCGTACAAAGCCGCAGGTGATCACTGGCCAATCTTCGGAACACAGACTGCTAATGAGCGATAAAGCCGAAACTTTGGAAGATGGCGGACATGCGTACTATTATAACATATCAGACTGAATAATATGCACATCCGCCATCTTGAACATGTGCAATTATACCTCCCTCCATGGCCCTACAGCGCAAAACGGGCCTTGCCCTACCAAGCGAACGCTAAACAGCAATTTGGTCTACAGATTGCGGGGTGACGCATATTCAGCACGATAGGTCTCCCCTTGACCGGAAAATTGTACCGGGAGATTCTTTTGCTGGAGCGAGGACAGCGGCCAGCTACCAGGCGTGCTCGCCTTCCGCCAGCCAACCAAACTCTTCCGCATATTGCGCACAGTTGAAAACCGTAACATAGTACATTAATTAACGGTAATTTCACCAGCAAATCATGATTAAATAACTTACCTTTTCAAAAAAGATGCTGAAAATGTTCTCCTTCAGCGGACAGACAGGCGTTGTGTCGTGTAAATAAATTAGCGTTTACACGTTGTAATTCTCTTCTGCTGTGAGAGATATCTGCTGCCGTATATTTTTCTCCAGCTCCACTAGGCTACGGGTAATTGATTTGTACATTTTGTATTTTCAATTACCCCACAATTAAACATAAAACTGGATTAGGTACGTGCTTCGATTAATTACAGTAAACACGCAGGGTGGTACAGGAGTAGCCACATAATGTAACTTCCAAATATTTAAAATCCAAGTGTTGAGGACTGTTGGCTATTGTCATTCGTCAGCTGAGAATCTGGGCCTTATTTTTATTTTCTGCATTTAGTTTGAGCCCACCGAATAATTCCGGCTTCCTGGAGTGGCTAACCAATCTTTTAAGTACAGGCGACGACAGATACAGACCAGTAGGTGTGCTTGCTGCAACAGCTACGAACAGTTGGGAATGGTTAGTTTTTATCTAGCCACACACAAGTATGGCTGCGAGGTTCACCACACAAGAAAGAATTTTAATTTGCTGTACTTTTATTAAGAACGAGTCTGTTAGTGTTACTCGCAGAGCATTTCAACAGGAATTTCCTGGGTTTACGGTGCCTTCGGAGACTACAGTTCGGAAGGTTGTGACGAAGTTCAAGTGTAAGGGGTCAGTTTTAAATAAAAAATAAAATAAACGGAGACGCTACGTTTTGACAGAAGGGAAATTAGAGGACATTACTGCTCGATTATTACGGTCACCGAGAAATCTTTGCGAAACTTTCTCAACAAGCCAGCGTGTCATATTCAACGGCTCAGAGGGCCACAAAACTAATTATCGACCGTACAAAACCACTCAGGATCAAACCTTAAGTCCAAGAGACCCGGTGGCAAGAACCAACTACTGACTACTGTTTCAGCGACGAGGCGGGTTTTATTTTCATGGACGTGTGAATTCACAGAACAATCGATACTGGTCACCTGTGAACCGAAGACTCATCCAACAAAACCCCCTGCATGACCCAAAAATCAGTGTGTGGTGCGCAGTAACTGCAAAAAGAATTATAGGCCCAATTTGTTTCCGTGAAACTGATAATTCTGCTCGATACGTTCAGGTTATTTTGAATAATTTCTTTGTCCAGTTAACAGACGTTTTTACGTTTTTTTTTTCAGCAAGACAGGAACAAGACTTGTGCACAATTCATTGGACGCAATAAGTGCTGTGTTTTGGTGACAGGGTGATTAGTGCTGGATTGTGGCCACCTCGAAGTCCGGATTTAACACAGTGTGATTTTTATTTGTGGGGTAGCTTAAAAGACAAAGAGTATCGGTCTAATCCCCGTACCCTAGAGGAGCTGGAGAACAATATACGGCAGCAGATATCCCTCACAACAGAAGGGAATTACAACGAGTAAACGCTAATTTATTTACACGATACAACGCCTGTCTGTCAGCTGAAAGAGAACATTTTCAGCAATTTCTGTGAAAAGGTATGTTCTTAAATCATGATATTCTGGTAAATTTACCATTTATTAATGTACTATGGTACCGTTTTTACCTGAACGCAATCTGTGGCCGAGTTCCGTTGGCTGGCAGAAGGCGAGCGCACCTGGTACAGTACGGCTTCCAGCTCATGATCCCTGGCTGGTGGGGAAGGTTGAGGGAGGGAAAGTAGAGTGGAGTGAGTGTGTGAGGGAGAGCGCTGCTAAGTGCGAGATAAGGAAACTTTTCCGAATGCTGTTCTGAAAGCATTGGGCGTGCAGGTGACATTGTACCAATATACACCGGCAGTGATTCGAGTGATAGTGATGTTTCTTGTCCTCCTGATAATACGGTTTCCATTGAAGCTCAATCTGTAAGTGAGTCTGAACTAGTAACTCCATTGTGAAGTAAGTAAATGTTTCCTGTACCGTTAGTAGTCGTGTTAGCCCCTGTCAGGCTGTCCGCTGATGTGACGCAGGTGGTGCGGCCAAATTCCTTGCAGGGATCACGAGCTCAGAGCCGTACTGTAGCTAGCCGCTGGCCCCGCTCCAGCAAAAGAATCTAACTGTACCTCACCATCAAATAAACTTAGAATTTCGAAACGTGACAATAATATACTACAGTATATACGAATATACAATTTTTTTTTCGTGTGGTCTCCTGAGAGACCTAGTGCAGGTCTTTCTATTCGACGTCCGTGGGCGACCTGCGCGTCGGGATGAGAGATTGAATTGATTAAGGTGAATGAAATTGGAGAAGGATGTGGAAGGAAGCGGCCGTGGCCTTTCAGAAGGTACCGTCCCAGCATTTGCCTGGTGTTGAAAATGGGAAACCACGGAAAACCATTTCAAGGACGGCCGACGGTGGGGCTCGAACCCACGCGTCTACCGAGTCAGCAGAGAGTTTGGCCCCATGACCTAACACTGCGCTTTAGCCAGCGTAGCCACTACTGTCGGTGAATATACAATCATACACTACGAATCAAAAGGTAGGGAACGTGACACAAAAGAAGCCGCCATATAAATTCATTTAGCTAAATTAAACAACCCAAATAATCTAAATGAATACGCTTTTTGGAGAGTTCGCCCGTAGACTATTCCTACTATTAGGCAATACTCCCGTCAATAAAAAGGCGCTGGCGTCTCTAAAAGCCAGAGTAGTTAAAAGGGACGTAAAACCAATAACATTATTATTATTAATAAAACGGAAATAACATAATGAAAAAAATGATCATTGTCATGGGAAATATATGTTAAGCGAGATGTTGTACTTTATTCTCGATAAACCAAGGCCTAATTTAGGCAGTGTTAGAGAGTCCAAGATGCCCCATGAGACCTGTTGCGCTTAAAAAAAGACTCAATAGTTTATGCGAGGTGGGGAAGAGATTGGTCGTTAATAGTTGAGATCGTCCTGAACCATAGCATACATCATCATCACAGGTTAGGACATTGTCGGCTCAAGACACAGACTAATTATATCAAGCAAGGTTTTAAGAAACAACAGATCTTAGACGTACCTTTTAGTAACACAGTCCATATAATACCATGTAGATGTCACCACAATCGACGAACTCAGAAGTTAACGGAGCTCGCAGCAATCATTCTGAGTTGAGGAGTGAACGAGAACGGACGCCGTACAGGAGTCAGGATCAAAAACCCGCTGAGTTTCCATAACCTTATTCCACTGTAGTGTATCTGTCGAGCCGAACATGTCCTCGGACACTCCCGGCACTAAACGCCATACGGTAAATAAATAAATAAATAAATAAATAAATAAATAAATAACTTTAGTGTATTTATGTGTATTCGCCACATTGAAAAGATAACCGCATTACAATAGGCCACCATTAAATAGGAACGGTTGAATTAGAACCATGGACAACAAAACAGTGTAGATAAAATTATTCTTAAGGTTCGTCACAATAGCAATTCAATAGACAGCAGGTTAACCCATAAACGCCTAGCGTTACCGTATGGTAACGCAGTACCGGTCATTGCATTTATTGCTCTACATGACCTTTGCAAGTTAAAGATATTCGAACTTCGCGCTTACATGATCAAGGAAGGTCCATTGATTCATTTCCCGCACATTAGTCACTAGGGAATGTCTTGGGTGATGTCCCAACAATTGGGTGCATTTCGTGGTTTGTTTCTCACGTCGTGATGGCATGCCGCAAAAGGTACGGCTTGCTAAATTATTGCGTAAAATGGAGATAATTTACTTGGTCTTCAGGATTATGGTAGTAAACATATCTAATTTATAATTCAGTAACATATCTTACGTGTTTCTTTATACCTGCTCATGCCCGGGACTAATTTTCCCAGCGTTACCATATGGTAACGCTAGGCGGATACGGGGTCAGTGGTAAGGCAAGCTATTTTCTGTAGCACATTCATATGACATGAGTTAGAATACATTTCATGCATTGATACACAAAACGTTTTTCCATATACAGCTTATTTTAACTGTGCATGCCTTCATATAATATGTTTTATGTCACCGCAGCATATTTTTTATGCCAGTACAGTATTCAAGACCATACCTTTGCCGAGATACCTGGCTGCAGGCAGTGTTTCAGAAAATACAATACGAGAATTATTTCGATATTTCAGAGGTATAGACTGGCTGCGTGGCTCAGTGGCAACGTTCTCGCTTGCTGTGCCCAGGCTTGCCGGATCGAATCCTGGTACAGTCAGCTGGCATTCTACGTGAAATCGTACGGCGTATAACGACGTGGAGCCAGGAGAGGGCCGCGACATTGAAGACTTGTGATATGATTTATTTATTTATTTATTTATTTATCGTATGGCTTTTAGTGCCGGGAAAGTCTGAGGACATGTTCGGCTCGCCTGAAGCTGTAGGTGCTTCTAGCGGCAACCCATAGGGTCAGCTACAAGTTACATTCAATTTCAAATAGTTCCAACTTTCGCTACCAGATGTCAATGAGACCTAGTGGAGAACGTTGGAACTTTGATAGAGCGTTTCAACGAAATCTAACTTAGAAAATTACCTTCACACAAGTTTAGTCTGTGGAAGGATCTTTTACATGCCATAAATCTATGACATGATGGACGCGATCATCTGGTCATCAACGTCCCAGGACATAAGCGGAGGCGGAGGCGGTTGCCGGTGAATTGTGTGTAAGCAGTGTCCGCACTGCATGTTGTAAATGTGATGAGGGACTGCCGTTCCAGACCGAGTAACTAGTCACTTGACTATATGATCGAAGGTTCAAAGGTGTCAAAATACTTGCTCAGTGCTTTTTAAAATGTAATATTATCAAGATAAGTATTTAGCAACAAATTTGAATTCGGTACATTATTGTATTTATAAATCACCATTCAGAATATGCAGTAAGTGTTTTGACAACACAAGCGCCTAGCGTTACCTATATGTAACGCCCTGTATTTCGGGAACTTACGATGCCAGCTTCGTAAAATATGGTTTCAGCAGCTTAATAACTCCCTGTGGTATGACTTATTAATAAAAAAAGCAAAATTTTCAGAAAGTATTAATTCGGGCGTTCATGGGTTAACATACTTAAACTACATTAATAATACACAACTATATAGGTCCTTCAAACCAAATGAGAAATACTATCTGTAAACAAGATTGACACGTTACACAAGTTTTTACAAGCTTTTGTAATCTAAATCAGGGGTTTTCAAACTGTGGTACGTGTACCCCCATTGGTACGCCAAAAGTGGTACGTCAAGGTTGTAAAGATGCCCGATAATTCATTTGAAAAGTTCAGTACTCAGTGCACCACCTTGATCTTAGCGGCTAGTTAGTCGATAAGGACGTGATCCAGCAGGCAGTGACTCAATGTGACCAACCATCAACTTTTCAATTCAATTGTTGGTGATAGTTACAATAACGTGTGTCGCATTCCAGTTTAAATTGTCATCTGTTGCTGGCAAGATTTTTTTAATTGCTAGTGTTTTGTTGAAGGTCTGTTTGCATTTATTGTTATATGTAAATATTATTTCACTTTGTTGTAATAACTGGAGACACCTCTACCATTTACTTTTATATGAAACGCCATTTCAGGTTGTTGTAACACCGTAGATGCGTAGAACATCTAGAAATCGCACTGCGATCTGTGAAAAATCATGGATAAGTGGCTTTCAAGAAAATCCCGCGTCGACTGGCATTTCGATGACGAGTCAACAGCATCTACATCAGCTTCAGATGCAGCATCTTCCATGAAAGGTACAAAACAAGCAGCGAAGAAACGGAAATACGATCCTGCTTATCTGTCGTTTGGCTTCACCTACAGCGGAAGTGAGTCAGATCCGATACCTCAGTGTGTTGTATGCTATGAAATTTTGTCTCAACATTCCATGAAACCTTTATTATTGAAGAGACATTTCAATTCTAAGCATGGAGAAGTGGGAAATAAAACACTTGCATATTTTGAAAGAAAAGAGATGGAGCTTAAGGCCAGCAAATGAAAAATTAGTTTGTTTTCTGCATAAAACGATACATATCTTGAAGCATCATACAAAGTCAGTTTGATCATTGCAAAAAAGGGTAAGCCCCATACAAATGCGGAAGGAGTCATACTACCTGCATGTAATGCTATTGCGTCATGCGTTCTCGGTGAAAAAAAATATAACACACAGCTAGATGCAGTGCCCGTGTCAGATAATACAATATCAAGAAGAATTGCTGAAATGGCGTTGTACCCGATACCTAGTTGAGGATATCGGCTACGCCAGCAGACATTAAGCCGTAGTTGAGGTTTTGGGAAGAGTTAAGGAAAGATAGCGCTCAGATCGAGTCAAGAGGAATGTCAGGATGACGTAGGAGGTCTAGGATCAAGAAGGCACTGACATCTGTAAGCGGATGGAATTATGGATGAAATTATGAAGCTTTATTAAGATCTATGAAACATGGTATTTAAACATCTTAGAAGAGGAGATATAACATGCATTATATACGGTTATAATTTGAAGGAAGTCAGATAACCCTTAAGTTATTTTATAACTTAATAGCCGAGATGATGGGGGTTCGAGATTATAAAGGGTCCGGCAAAATAAACTCCCTGATTTCAATAGGCATTTGCAAAAAGAATAAGAAACATACAGAACAATTACTTATATTTGTGAATAGCCTATATGATGCCATTTGACATCACTTAGTACACTTTATTTGGTTTTGAAAATTATGTCCGATAAATGATGTCCCCCATTGTTAAGACATTCACGAAGTCTTTCCCTGAAGTTGTCCATAGTTCTTCGTGTAACTTCCCTTGGAATGGCTGCCACTTCCTGCCTAATGGCATCTTTTAGTTCTTGCAGAGTTCTGGGGCGATGTTTGTACACTTCAGCCTTTAGGTAGCCCCACAGAAAGAAATCACAAGGTGATAAGTCGGGTGACCTTGGGGGCCAGGAAATGTCTCCTCTTGAAGAAACAAGACGTCCAGGGAACAACTCTCTTAACATTCCCATGGACCGCCGAGCAGTGTGAGCTGTGGCTCCGTCCTGTTGGAACCAAACTTCTTCTTCCTCATGGTCTAAAACAAACTGGTTGATCTTGGGTCGGAGAAATGTCTCTATCATGTGACAATAGCGATCGGCATTGACCGTTACTGTTTGTCCATCTTCTTCAAAAAAGTACGGTCCCCACACACCAAATTCCGCAACGGCGCACCAAACTGTGACTTTTGGGCTGTGTAGTGGTTGTTGGTGGAGTTCCGTAGGATTTTCTGCAGCCCAGTAGCGGAAATTCTGTTTGTTAACAGTTCAACACAAGTGGAAGTGGGCTTCATCAGAAGAAATGAAGACAGCATCTGGGGGAATGTTCTGCAAAATGTCATCACATGCAGCCCTGCGAGTTTCATAATCTGCTTCAAACAACTTTTGGGCAACCATTATTTTGTAGGGATACAGATGAAGTTCTTTATGCAGAATTCTCCTTACACTCCTTTCTGACAATCCCAGGGCAGCTGCATGTTTAACCGCTGAACGCTTTGGAGACTGTTGGATGTTCTCACTCACGCCACATTCTCCGGTGTTATGGAAGTACGAGGTCGGCCAGTTGGCTTTCTTTTTAGTGCTGACCCTGTTTGCCTAAAGTTTGACACCCACAGTCTAATCGTTTTCGCGTCAGGAACACTATCACGTCGGCCAAGTTCGAATCGAATCCGAAACGCTCGTTGAGTAGAAATCACAGAACCGCCATTTTTAATAAACTCCTCCACAACAAACGCCCGATGCTCACCGAGCCAAGCCATGGCGAACACTGAAAATGGCACGTACGCCGCTACGGAACAATACCCCCTCCACATCTCTACCCCCACTACAACTCACGCGGTGGCTTGCTCAAACCGGGGAGGTTTTTTTGCCGGACCCTGTATCTGTGACGCAAGACCACGGTGGTGGGGAGGACGTCACGTGACCGCATCAGGCAGGTAAGGGTCGAGGCGGTGCAGACACTGTCAGTCTAGCTCTGTGAGCCAAGCAAGGAAGTCAAGCTGAGTAACACACGCCAGGCGCATGGTATAGATCGTGCAGCGAACAGAAACTGTCACGGAAAGTGCAGGCGACAGTTTCAGCTTCACCGAGCAGCGAACAGAAACTGTCACGGAAAGTGCAGGGGACAGTTTCGGCTTCTCCGAGCGGCGAGCGACAAGTAGGTCAGTGGGCCAGGCGGACTTGCGGAGCAAGCAAGCATAGACGGCCGGGATATTCTAAAACAGCATTGCGAGTAGTTGGAGAACTTTATTCCAAGCTGCATTTCAACGTAGAACGACATGGCGAGGCTAGCTTTATGCGGAGATTATTATGGCATAGCAGTAGGGCCGTGCGGGTTAATTCCCATTATTATACGCAAGCATTACAACAGAAGGTGAACTTCATTACTACGTTGAGTTGGAACGTTTATTCAGCACTTGAATTATAAAGACAAATAGTTACGTGATACTGCAACTTTGAACTTCGAAAGAACATAGTTTTTCTCAATGACATTACGACTATGCATTTCATAGCGCATTCCAAGTAACAGTAACCATTTTAAGCAAACGGAATGTTGTAAGCAAATGCACTTAGGAACATTAGCTCGTGCATTAATGCAAGTCAGTCTTAAGAAGTGTTATGAATTACCGAGTATGAACACAGATACAGGGTGCTTCATAAACTTAGACACTCTGATAAAACAATTTTATTTTCTACAAGTAAAACTAAACCGCTGTGGGAATTGAACTTTCAACACTCAAACTGAACATTGTATAGAACAGTGGCGTAACGTAGAAGAGGAATAGGGGGTCCGCTGTTTCTATGAACTTTTTCGTGAGGATTTGGACAATATCCGCTATGGATAACCAGAAGTTTATCATGTCGGAGTAAACGCAGACAGAGACGCGATGGCACCACGGAGCGATGGATTCGATTCCTGACGAGGAGGAGGTCCACCAGCTGATTCACTTGGGATTCGAAGGCAATCGTCATTGCATGGATGGAATGATATTCACGCCGATCTTTCGAGAAATTCATTACATAGGGAAAATCGACGATCTTTGAAATTTAATAACAGCTGATTATGAGAAGGTACTGTAAGAGTTATAACTACCTGATACGATTATTTTCATGAATACTGGGCACACATGTATATGTTTCTAATAGGAGTGATACGATTATTTAAGACATGGCTTTGACTTTATATGCTTCGAAATTTTGCTAGAATATGGCGTGACCATATGATATGGCAGGCATCATTATACGAAATTCTCACCATTGGTTGGCTTTATTAAGCAGATGTTTGGTCTTTTAGACATTTTTCCAGCAAGGATATTTTTCATGAATAGTTTTTTTTTGTGTAACGAGTATTTCGAACTCGTGATCTGCAATTGATTATCTAAAATTACTTCGTAGGTTCATTGCATACTAGCGAGTGTGTATTATTCATCAGTAGGGATTTTTTCCATTGGATTGTTTGGAGATATTAAGATGTTATTCACTTTAGTGAATGAATATCGCTTTCATATGACAACTAGAGACTTGTTGATTCCTATCTGGTACATTCACTCATTTTAGTCGTCGAGATGGGGTCTTTCGTATTTATACGATTGTATGGTGGTTACTCATCTTACTCATCACTTAGGGCACTATCATTTTAGTCGACGGGGCGAGGTCTTTCGTATTTATACGATTGTACGGTGGTTACTCATCTTACTTGCCATTGAGGGACTCATTTTTATCATCCGAGTGTACATGAGATTGTAAGTGAATCAAACAAGGAACTACTAGTCACATATCAGTCGAACTTTTGTTAAATAAAGTAAAGATAAATGTCATCAGGGTTACATTTGTAATTCTTGTTTGCCAATCCAATATTTTGTTGCTATACTCTTTTGAGAGTAATTTCAGTTTAACAGCTGTTACAGCTGATGCTTTTGATGATTTTTATAATTGTGTTTGATACCTTTGAGAAGGATTTAAAGTAATTGAATCTTGTAAGATGAATCATTAATGGTCAGATTTATTTTAAGGCAGATCAGTATTGCAGATTTTGATATGAGAGATTATAGCACATTGGTGTTTTTCTGTGATGTGAATTATGAGAATTGTAAGAGAATTTATGCTATTTGAAAGCAAATCTTGAATTACTAAGGTAATATTTTTCCAATTGTTTAAGAAGTTGTCTAGATGTGATCAGATTAATTACAGTTATTGGAGATTGTGTGCGTTGATAATTTGAAGCCAGTTATATATTTTTTGTAGATCATGCAACATGGTTAAGTGAAGTTTGTGATAGGCATTTTGTGGAAGTTGCCAAGTGATAGTTGCAATGTTGCTAATGCATTTTGAAGCAGACATGAGGTTGTTGAACCCAGTCTAGCGTAATTGTTGAGATTCATGCTGTATGTGCTGAATATTTATGGAGTTTTGTGGAATAATTGTTGTATTCAAATGTGATATTTGAAGAATTGAGGATATATAATGTCGTTGTGGATAGTCAGATCCAACGTGATGTCGTGAAGGCAATAATATTTTTTGGCATGAAAATTAAATACGAGATATAACTTGGAGGTGATAAAACTGTAAGACAACGTTCTATAAACCATATTAAACAATTTGTTAGGAAATTAAACAAATAAATAAAGTTGATAATACAAGATTTTCTGAGAATAATAATTAATGAAATAATAATCTGAAATTTAAGCATATTAATGATCTGACCTAATGAAATAAAAATCAGAATGACTAGATGAAATAATAATAACCAGAAGAATGAAATTTAAATAAATTGATAAATTAAATTTTGGAATAAATCAACGAATTAAATAAATGGATGAATTAAAGATTGGATAAATAAACTGATTTAAATAAATTAATAGATGATTGGATAGACGATGAATAACTGAATTAGAAGGCGATAATTAATTAAAGAAGCTGATGATTAATGAATTTATATGGAATTAAAATAAATTTAATTGAGATATAATTTGAGGAATTGCAACTTGAGTTGAGGAATTAAACAATTTGTATTGATGATTTAAGATGATTTAATCTGAAGTATATGATGAAATAAGAGTGTGTGAATAATTAGAAAGCATAATGAAGTGATGATAATAATTTTCATTTAAATGATTTAATGGTGATGAGTTAATGATTCTGACAGGAATATGTTGAATTTTGAGATGAGAATTAATGTGAGAAATATTTAATTTTGATGATGATGATAATGATGACCAATGAGAAGTGAATTTTCTGTAATTCACAAACAAGTAATTTGTAATGACAATGTAAATAGTGTAAATTAATTATTCGATGTTTAGGAGCATTTGACTAACATGTTCAACATTTAAATTATGCCATGCAAGCCATAAAATACGTGATATTTAAAATATGTGATTATAATATGTGTATGTTTAGACAGATTAATAACTTTTTCAAATCCACATTTATGATGTTAAATTAAAGAGAAATTAGGTCTCAGGTATCACAAATGTCAGTGATGAAAGACATAGTGCTACAGTGATCCTGAGAACCCAAGAGAACTTTAGAGATTTTTCTGTTTTATGTGGATGGAATATTTTTTATTAGAAAAGAGATGGTTCGATTTTTGGACAATGACGATTTAACGTTGGCATTCGACCATACTCTCAGGTAGGAGGTATATTTAAAATGTCTGTCTGACTATCAAAGTGAAATAAATTTGTTTTTATCTTAGTTGTGATCTGATGATGATGTGATTTTCCTTTTTCTTTCCTTGTCTTGAGTAAGGCTTAACCCGGAAAGGAAGTGGTTTGCTAGGAGTTCAGTTGATGGCGCCCACTTATATTTGCATTATTTTTATTAAACTTAAGCCCGTAACGACCCTAGAGATACTTTGTCTCGTGTTACCCACTGCTTTTTCGATAACTCAGCTGAATTTCCGACACATTCCTTATTTGACTAGAGGTTCATTTAACTCCGCTCTGTCCTGGAACTCCAGGAATGCGATGTAATAGCAGATGGGTCATCGCATCCCCAGGACGAACGGGTACAGCGTCAAACGTAAAAGAAAAGGTCATTATAGAAATATAAAAAAATCAGTGACTATTTTGCTCTTCAAATCGATGAAACCACAGACATAACGCATATGGCTCAGTTAATGTGTTTTGTGAGGTATGTTGATTCTACAACAATGATAGAAGAATTTCTGTTCTGTGAAGATCTGACTACAAGAACGACTTGTAAAGAAATTTTCAAGAAGCTGGACGAGTTTGTGAAAGGAAATGGACTTCAATGGGAAAAATGTGTGGGATTATGCACGGATGGTGCACATGCAATGACTGGAAAGTAAAGTGCAGTAGTTGCTGAAGTAAAGAAAGTGTCTCCAAAATTAAAAATTGTTCACTGCTGTCTTCACAGAGAGGCTTAGTTGCCAAAAAATGTCCTTCAGGGCTAAAATCAACTTTAAACCAAGTTGTAACTATTGTAAATTACATAAAATTAAGGAGTTTGACCTGAAGATTATTTTCTGTGCTATGTCAGGAAATGGGAGCTGAACATGTGCAATTGCTGTTTCACACTGAGGTCAGGTGGCTTTTACGTGGCTGTGTGCTGTCGAGAATTTTTGAGCTAAGAAATGAGGTTTATTTGTTTTTGTGCGAACAAGATTATTTCCATGATGACATCTGGATGTGTAGATTGGCCTACCTTGCTGACATCTTCAGAAGACCCAATGACTTCAACAAATCACTTCAAGGCATTAGTACAACTATCTTTTGGGTTCATGATAAAATAAAAGCACTGATTTAAGCCACTAGAATTAGCAGAAACAGAAATAGTAAAAAATAATTTGTCAAAGTTTCCTTGCCTTGAAAACTTTGTTGAGGAAAATGAAATCAATCTGAATCCTGAAGTGGTGCTGAGATACAGGAACACTGCCAGCATATGATAGCACAGTTCAAGAGTTACTTCACAGAAGATATTACTGTACTTCAGAGCTTTGGATAAAAAAATCAATTTTTACAAGTGAAGGAAAAAAACGTGCCTGATTGTTTTTCTCCTAAAGAAAAAGAAGAATTAATTGAACTTACTTGCGATAGTAGTTTAGAGATGTGTTTCTCTACCACAAGTATGTCGGAGTTTTGGATTCAAAGACAAAATGAGTAGCCTACCCATTGTTGGCTACAAGAGCAGTAATATTCCTTTTGCCATTTATGACGACATACTTGTGTGAAAGAGGATTTTCTTCATTTGTTTTTTTTTTAAGAACAAGTACAGAAACAGACTTCATGTTGAGTGTGATTTAAGACTGAAACTTTCAAAAAACTGTTCCTGACATCAGAAGCTTAGTGTCAGCAAAACAAGCTCATCCGTCTCATTAGTTGGCAAGATCGCCTCGTAACTAACATTGAGAAAATTGTTCTTTGTGAATTTCCTATATCCATTGTGGGGTTTGAAGCCATATTTTCAGTGTTGCCTTAGTAAACAAGAGTTTAGTGCTTTTCAGTCGGTCAACACGAATGTACCCAAAAGAGCTGGGTTATGCCCTAATCCAGCTCTTTTGGGTACATTCGTGTTGACCGACTGAAAAGCACTAAACTCTTGTTGCCTATTTCCTTTGTTTTTCTTCATTTCTTTAATTAATATTTTATTATTGTTTTGTTATACCAAGTTTTTGGAATATCCTAGTAAGCACCAGTCAATATTATTGAAAGCTTTGAAGATACAAGATACAATTCTTCGAAATGTATCGTCCTATAGTACAGTAGTAGTCTAGTTGTTTGATTGCGTGCTTAATTAATGTTTAGAATTTTTGTGTTGAAATTGTACCTGTCATGTTTTAAAATGTTTAATAAGCAATCAAGTGGTACTTCAGTATTTAGTGCACCTAATTAGTGGTACGCAAGAAAAAAAGATTGAAAACCCCTGATCTAAATTATTGTATATATATTTGTGCAAAAGTGTAATACACAAACACTGTACATTATCTAAGCCTAAGTAAGCGCTCTGATGATGATCGTTTTCCGATCGAAACATGTCATCCAATTTAGTACCTCCTACCCCATTTTTGTACATAATAGCGTGTTATTTTGTGATAAATATCTTATGTAATATTTTTCTCAGGTTAGGATGTATAGGTATAAACACTTGTTTTCGCCTAATGTAATTGTGCACAAATTGTGTTAACCGACTGGAAAGCTTTCTTTAATAGTATCAGGCAACACTGAAAATGGTTTCTAAAACTTCAATTATCTTTAGGCTACAATAGTGATGAACTAAGTCCTGAGTTAGTACTGCTTTCTGACGAGGCGTGGTTTTATTTGCATGGAGTTGTAAAATCGCAGTGTTGCAGAATTTTTAAGCATCAAACTGCTGGGAGAGTGAGAAGAGAATTCCGCGAACGGTTTCCTGGGTACGAGTAGCAAAGCGTTACGTAATTAAAAAATCAGTGAATAAATTCAAAGCGGAGTTCAGTGTTATGCAATCAACGAGTTCAAACAACCTAATGGCGAAGAAAATCAGGATATTTGTGAAAGATTTGCGTGAAACCAGAAAGTTTTTAGGGAAACTGACTCAGCAAAGTGATGTTTCATGTTCTTCGGTACGGAGCATCGGTCAGATAGAAAACTGAAATAAGAACCTTACAAAGTCACAGTAGTGCTAAGTTCAAACTCAAGACATCCAGCTGCAAGAAAACATTATTGGGATTATTTTTCAGTCTGACAATAGTGGTGAACTGAATACTGAATTAGTACTGTTTTCTGACGAGTCGTGATTTTATTCGCATGGAGGTGTAAAATTGCAAAATAACAGGCATTGGTCAGGCGAGAATGTCAATAATAATTCATGAAACTCTACTTCATAACCTTAAAATAGGAGTTTGAAAAGCTATTAGGGCCAAAAGAATTGTAAGGCCGGATTTAACGACACCATCAATTCTGATCTATACATAGAATTAATAGGGAGCGAAGTTTTCTTCCTCAACTGACTGAACAGCAAACGTCGCCCGGATATTGCCACATACCGCTCGTAATTCAATGAATGCAGTGCGTGATGTTTTCGAGGGCAAAATAATTAGTGCAGGTTTATTGCTAGCTCGCTCTCCCGATGTAACGCCTTGCGACATCTATTTGTACGATATTACGAAAAATAGCGAGTATAGAAATAATCCCCAATCCATAGAAGAAATGAACAAATTTACTGGCAGAAAAAATATCCCAACACCAAGAAGGGGTTGTGCAAGATTAACGAACGTTGGTTCGCGTGTTTATACATCTGAAATATGAAGTTGATTGAAATTTCCTGCATATCGCATTAGCTTGGCACTAGTAGTGGCCCCCATGACGTTGCACACCAGGTGTGCTTTAAATAAGGGCTGTACTGTGCGAGAGCGTTAGTTACCAGTGAGATTGGACGGAGTGGCTGTGAGTGGATCAAGTATGCCTTTACGACGACGAAGAGGCCAGTATTAACAGCTCGCTGCGTTTCAACGAGGCCGTGTAATTGGGGTACATGAATGTGGATTTTCCTTCCGCGCTATTGCAGAACGACTTGGCATGAATGTCTCCACTGTGCATGCGTGCTGGCAGCAGTGGTCACGGCAAGGTACGGTCGCAAGAAGACCTGGCTCCAGACGTCCTCGTGGCTCCACCGAGAGGAAGGACTGCTGTATTCGGCGTATGGCTTCGGCGCTTCGGACGGCGTCTGCAGCAGCAATTCGAACGGCAGTTGGCACCAAAGTGACTCAAGGAACTGTTCGAAATTAGTTACTCGAAGGAAAGCTCCGAACCAGACGCCCTGCGGCGTGCATTCCACTTACCCCTATCCACCGCCGTCTGCGACCTCAGTGGTGTCAAGCGAGAACTCATTGGAGGATGGAGTGGAGCTCCTTTGTGTTTTCCGAAGAAAGCCGATTCTGCCTCGGTGCCAGTGATGGCCGTGTGTCAGATAGAAGGAGGCGACGTCGACACACTGAACATACACCGGGCGTTCTGGTCTGGGGAGCAATTTCCTATGACAGCAGGAGCACTCTCGTGGTTATTCCACGCACGCTGGCTGCAGATGTAAACGTCCGTCTGGTGATTCGGCCTGTTGTGCTGTCATTCACGAACAGCATTCCCGGGGGTGTTTTCCAACAGGACAACGCACACCCCATGCCGCTTTGTAACCCAATGTGCTCTACCGAGTGTCGACAAGCTGCCCTGTATTGACCAACCAAGTGCAACAGGTATGGAACTCCATCCCACAAGCTGACATCCGGCACCTGTACGACACAATGCATGCACGTTTTCATGCCTGTATTCAGCAGTCAAGCGGTTACACCGGTTATTAATGGGCCAGCATGGTACAGTTGCGAAAGCTTCTCTCGCGCGAACATTAACCTGTTGTATTGTATCTTTAATCAATTAAATAGCCTATGTTACCTCTCCTAATATATTGCCGAAATTTCCGTACCCTATATTCCTTATTTCATGGCGTTGGGATATTTTTTTCCGCCAGTGTAATTCACACGGAAATTTTGAAGATGCAAGAGGCTGAAGAGCAGGGAGTGAACTGTAATAACATTACACGCTACAGGCCGAGGGAGAAGATCATTTTCAACACGTAGGGCTTACGTAATGGATAACTTTTATTGTGTTTCTGTTTGTTTATCAATCGTATTATTCAGTTTTACGCGCGTACAGATCGTTGGATGTGACGGCGACCGCGCTCTCGTTTACAGACTCGCGGTATGCAGGAACGTTGGCTCTACTAGCGCGGCGTACCCTGTACAAGAATTGAATTTCATCTCAATACCGGGTACAGCGACGGTGAAGAATGTTTAATGAAGACCGTTATTACTTGTTGGGGTTTACAGTGCAAAACAGTGGAAAATGGTTAGTAACCACGTGGGAGGCTTTTATTGCGAAACTTACCTAACTCTGATCTGTGCCTCACAACCCCTAAGAAATGAGATAATGCATTAGTTGCTTTGATTCCATTTGGTGCAAAATTAACGGTTTAGAAAATCAATATACAGAATACACAACAAGTAATAAAACAAGTAGTTCCGTGACGAACTAAAGAGCCTACTTTTACTAAAATTTAACATTCATACGATTGAGTTATCTACTGTATATATACCTATCTCGAATACTGACTAAATTAAGTTGGTAATACTGGCATTTTTTTTTTTTTTTTTCGGAATAAACCTGAAAAGGTGTAGCCTAATAGAGCACTACTGTTTGTTTGAAATATTTTTCTTCCATGGATTCTGTGATACTGGCTCAAATGCTCCGAGTTATTAGTAGGGCCCGGATTTTTAGATGGCTTAAACCTTCACTTTAGGTTTCTTGGATTCTAAAAATAGGTTATTTTAAGTTGTTTTTTTCAGGATCAATATAGGCAGCAATACTTTTCTGTGAAATTTATTTATGAACTTATTTCACAAAAGTTTATTGCCACTTGTGCCGGGGTCCTCTCCGTCTTCTTTCTTTCCTGTCTGCCTCACTTGGTCAACTCTTGTTCTCTTCTGACCCCGACGGTATTAGGGTATCCGAGGCCTAGGAGTCTCTTCCTTTCCCGCGTTAATTGGCCCTTGTCTCATCTTTCCTGATAACCTCCTTCTGCGAGGGGTCAGCATTCTTTTTCTTTTCATGTTATCTCCTGCCTTCTGCTTAAGGTCCTCAAGGAGGCAGGGTGTATGTAGCCCCACCACTTCTGGTTCACCCTGGATATTGCTACACCCTCAGGGGCTCACGGCTGGTGAGTTCGGGAGTTGGCGATCTCGAGGGATTCCTGAGCTGGGTCGGTTTTTTTCCTTTCTCCACTGACTTTGGGGCGGGCCCTCTCCTCTTTCCCATCTGCCTTTCATGGCTTTCCTTCCTTCCAAGTCCCTCATTCCTCATTCTTCGAGGGTTGAGGGCATTTCATTTCTTCCCGTCTTTTATTTGCCTTATCCTTTATTCGTTTACCATTTCTTCTTCTAGTATGTAAGTCTGTAGTTAGTATTAGTTGTAGTTTTCATTCTCAACTCATCTTTCACTCTCACCCAAACCATTAGTGGCCGATAAGCTAGATGTTAGTCCCCTTAAAACAGTAATTATCATCATCATCATACAGCATTTAACGGTAGTAACCAGAACTATCTCCGTCCTACTGTTGGTAATCGCGGTGGAAATAATTTTACGATGCATTTCAATGAGGAAATAACATTCTTCATCTGAAAAAGGCAAAACAGCTATTTAGGTTATTTTAGGTGTCAACACCTCATTTAGCTTTTTTTAGGTGAAATGAAATTCACATATTCTGCTCCAGGAAGTGTGAAACGAATGTTGAAATTTGTGAATGACATATCCAGGAAAAAATAGGTAAAAATATAAGAATCCGGGCCCTAGTTATTACGCAGTTGGTAGATCTGTCTCTGTCTGAAAATGCGCACAAATATAACCCTTGAGGCATACACTCAATATATACAATTTGTTAGTCATCCATTAAATGTTATGGAAGGCACATGCAGTTAAACAATAAACCTATCAGCACGTGTAGAAATATGTTGGCAAAACTGTGACGTATGTGTTGCTCGAAATAAATCTGCAAACTTATCGTCTATACACATGTGCCAAGTTTTGAACTATTTGCCAGCTTACACTGAGACTAGGGTTAAACATTATGGAGAGCATTTTTTCAACTGTTGGTAGCCCTGATAAATCCAAAGATATGCCGAGTTATATCTCTTTAGATGATGATGATGATGATGATAGTTGTTGTTTTAAGGGGCCTAACATCTAGGTTATCGGCCCCTAATGATCTGGGTGATAGCGAAAATGATAATGATATGGAAACCAGAACAAAATTATTATACGTACAAAAAGGAACGCAGATGGAAACAACTCACAATAAGGTCTTACAAAAGGGAATTTAGAACGAAAAGATGCACAAAAAGAATAGATTGAAAAAGTCCCACAAAACGTAGGCTAGATTTAAAATACGTACAAAATGCAATGTAGCGTCGAAATACTTACAAAATGCAATTGAAATTGAAAATACACAATGCAATTTAGATTGGAAAAGGCCGGTTCTGATTCAAAATACACACAAAGTGCAATTGGAATTCAAAATACTTACAAAATGCAATTGAAATTGAAAATGCTTACAAAATGTACGGTAGATTCAAACGACTCATGTGGATTGACAATACTTACAAAATGCAATTTAGATTGAAAATACTTGACAAAATGTAATTTAGATTCAAAATACCCACAAAATGCAATTGAGAATCAAAATATGTGCAAAATGCCCTCCAAACAAAATGCAATTTAGATTCAAAATTCGTGCGAAATGCTTTTTTGGTTGAAAATACTTACAAAATGCAATTGAAATTCAAAATACTCACTAAAAGGCCCGTCTACCTGCATTGAAAGACTTACTAAAAAGCAATTTAGATTGTCAATCTTTACAAAATGCAATTGAGGTTGAAAACAATCGCGAGATGTAATTTAGATCGAAAAAACTTACAAAATGCAACGTAGATCAAAAATGCCTTAAAAAATCACCAAAAGGGAATTTAGATACACGGTGAACCAAGTAACAAAAACAGTGCGGGAATCTTAAAGAGAAAAGGAAATATAAGGAAAAGAGGAGAGGAGAGGAGAGGAGAGGAGAGGGGGAGAGAGGAGAGGGTCCGCCCCAAAGGTAAGGGACAAAAGTGGAAAAGGGACCCAGCTCAGGAATTCCTCGGGGTCGCCAACTCCCGAACTCACTAGCCGTGAGCCTCTGAGGGTGTAGCATTATCTAGGGTGCACCGGAAGTGGTGGGGCTACATACACCCTGTCTCCTTAAGGGCCTTGAGCACAAGGCAGGAGGTAAAAGGAAAAGAAAAAGAAGGCTGACCCTTCACAGAAGGAGGGTATCAGGAAAGATGAGACAGGGGCCAATTAAGGCGGGAAAGTGAAAGACTCCCTAGGCTTCGGATAACCTAATACCGTCGGGGTCGGAAGAGAACAAGAGTTGACCAAGGGAGGTCGACAGGAAAGAAGACCGAGAGGAGCCGGCAAAAGAAAGTGGAAGCAATGCCGGACTCAGCTGGGGTCCCGTGGTCGCCAACCCACGTCCCACTAGTTCTGAGCCCCTGGGGGGTATCTCTTTAGACATACATTACACATACGAAATTCGATTGAAATTCGTTAGTTAGTATGGACGTTTTAGTATGGACGTTGCATGCTGTTTAACGCCGATCCTATACGCTAGCATAGAATTATGTTGGTAGCACTAAATTTGACGATTTACTCTAAATATGTCTAAAACATCTTGAACTTACAGTTTGCTACATTTGAAGTGTGTTCCATACACTTTTATCGACATACCGAATCTAGAGTTCAAAATAATTGACATTATTAAATACAGTTGGTAGCCACACAGACTCTTATATTCAGCACAATTTCATGTCCTAAAGCATACATTGCACGTACAAAATAAGGATGAAATCCATTAGCTAATATGGAAGTTTCATACAGTTAAGTACTGCTCGGGTCCAAGCTCTGTGAACTTGCGGAGTGAGGGGAAAGAGCAGGGAAGGGTCATGCGAGAAGAAAAGGGTCTGTCAACAGCCCGCCGTGATATATGGTATTCCTTTCTATTCCAATACTGCTAACATAGGGCCGTTGCTCAAACCACTGTGGTGTTACGAATGAGTGAGTGAGTCACTGACCAATGTATTTGGTTCTGTACTATGCACGGCCCGAGAAACCTCATCAGCTAGAGACGAGAATTATAGGCACTAAAAACAGTTAAAATAGGCAGGCATATAGGCTCTTAAAATTGCCAAAATAGGCATGTAAATAGGCACTAACGCGTAAAATAGGCAACAAAATAGGCATGAAAATATTTCTTATTATTTAATAACATATTTAATTACTATAATAAGAATTAACAACAAGCAAATTTTCAATGTTTTCTAGTAATAAGTTTGTTAAGCCTCCGTGGCTTAGGCGGCAGCACGCTGGCCTCTCACCGCTGGGTCCGTGGTTCAAATCCCGGTCACTCCATGTGAGATCTGTGCTGGACAAAATGGAGGCAGACAGGTTTTTCTCCGGGTACTCCGGTTTTCCCTGCCAAAAAAATCATTTCAGCAAAACTCTCCACTATCATTTCATTTCATCTGTCATTCAATTAATCATTGCCCCAGAGGAGTGCGTCAGGCCTCGGCAGCCGGCACAGTTCATATCCTCGCCGCTAGATGGGGGCTTCATTCATTCCATTCCTGGCCCGGTCGGAGACTGGAAGCAGGCTGTGGATTTTCATTTACTGGTAATAAGTTTGTTCTCCTGTCATGAAAAATGTTTTTAAATTGAGAGAAAGATATCTCAACATCACATGAAGTGATTGGGCAAAACTTTAACGAAGCCACTGTATCTGGTTTTAGGTCAATTGCTTCATCTACCTCACCTCGTAGCACACTGGCTACCTTTACCACTGCTTCCCATCCTGGATTCCTCTGCAGGACCCTATCAAACTTTTCCCTGACAGCGGCTATCTTCCCAGAGGTTCCTTCCAAACTTCCCCTGACTACTTCAACAATCCTACATGACTCCACCAGGGGTATTCCACTCATCTCTATTTTCTGTTGCCTGCAATAGATCCTGCATGATGTGTACCCACAAGCCTGCAATCCTCGTTGAAAATTAGAAAACCGCGTAATTTGAAATTGTGGCATTCGCCCATAACCTTACTTTTTGCCACAATTTAGCAAGACTCTAGAGGGGATGCTCGAGGCTTGTTGGCACCTTCGCGGCCCTAACCTGGGAGCTTAACGCTCCCCCAGACTAGAGCCACACATAGCGCTGGTGAAAGTTACTTGCGACTTTAAAAAAAAATGTATTTAAGTTGTAAATCTCTATTTTCACAGGAATGAGTCAGAGTTCCAAATACCAATTTTTAATTTTCATCCACTCTGGGACAAGAGACCACCAGCGTTCTAACTCCTCGTTCAGTAATTAAGTGATTATTTACATTTTATATATAAATTATTGAGAGTTCATGTCTAATACAGCATTGCAACAAAACAACTTGCCACAAAACATAAATTAATAGGCCTATAAATGCTACAATGAAATTCGATCGTACTTCTCAATCACATAAGCATAAAAGAAACAAACGAATTAACTCTTTACAGCAAGCTTGGCAGAAGACTACTCTTCCATCGGTAGTGAAATTGGTATCCCCTGTGATCCACTGCTTCAGCCAGTAAGACTTCGATAATTTATATTTCGGCATTGCCACGGACACACGTCTTCTTCGCAATAAATCACACAAAGTTCTGAATCTGAAGTGAAGGTAACTTCTGATGGAAATTTCCCAAGCGCTATTTCTGGTGACTTCCGAGAATTCCCATTCTTTTTCGTGGGGTAAACACATACTGAGAAATGAGAATATAATTCTGTCGAGCACACCAGCTGCAATATAATACAATATAAAATACAGTCAAAAGACATCAAATAGGCAATTATACTCCAAATAGGCACAAACCCTTGAAATAGGCATTTATAGGCACAATAACACCAACGAAATCTAGCCTAAAAGAACCTAAAACGGATTTGTATCTCGAAAGCCTACGTTTCTAAACACAGGAATAAAATAGGCAAATTCCCGTCTCTACTCATCACTCGTCAACACCACTTCTCATACCGGGTGAGTTAGCCGTGGTGGTTACGGCATGACTGATGGCAGTCGCTCACATCCGAGAGGCGAGGAGGTTCGAATCCCCCCGCCGGCAACCTTGAAGATGGTCTTCTGTGGTTTCCCATCTTCCTTCCAGGCAAATGCCGGGGTTGGTCCCTAACTATAGGCCACAGCCGCTACCTTCCAACTCCTCGTCCTTACATTCCAACTTCCCTCCCTCCCCAACGGTACTTGTAGCTCACCCATTGGGCGTCCGTCTCGAAGCGGCTACAAAAAACTGGCGAGCCGAACATGTCCTCGGACACTCCCGGCACTGAAAGCCATACGCTAAAAAAAAAAAAAACACTTCTCATAGTCTGCGATGCACATTCCTCTCTGGTTCACACAGCTTAGACCCGAGCAGTATTGAACCCATCACCACGCGCAGGATCATGTTGGCAACATTGCCATCTCAGGGTTACTCAAAACTTATCTGGAATATTATGTTGTAAAGTTTACAAAATTTAGATCTGTTGGCCTGCATACTTTTTAATCTACTGAAACTAGGGTTCAAAATTATAGAGGGTATTTATCAACAGTTGGCATCCCTGGCGACTCTAAATGAATCAGTCCATACTGAAAGGGTCTCAGTCCAGTTGAGTCAGTTTTGAGTAAAATGCAAAAAACTGTTTAATTCCCTTAAGTTGTATTTTTAGTTTTGAAAAGCCATACAGTACCATAGCCACCATTATGTTGAATATAATTTCATAACAAAACCTGACATTCAAATGTTTACCTAGTGTGAGTGATGAAATAAAGACGATGGACTGAGGCCTTTTCTGCACGATATGATATATTTTGATACCATTTTTCTTTTATTCTATACCAGAATACAGACAAAGTCCACGGAGAACCAGAGTAGGTGAACGCACGACAAACATCAACAATCCGCTCAGTTGTTGCCTATTAGATAAGGAACCGCGGGAAGAGAGGAAGTAAATTTGCGCGGTAACTGTCTTCAGTGTTGCAAATGATATATGGACTGAGGCCCTTTCTCTGTGGAATTATGAAACGCATGCATCGATTTCTCTGCTTTCTGAACACGGGACTGAGGTCCCTTCGTTATAGCATGTAAGTTTAGTCCCAAGTAATACGATTCTGGCAATAACTCATTTTCACCAAAATTGTGACTGAGGCCCTTTGAGTATGGACCGATTCAAATATCGTCTTAGTACCATCTCTTAAGGTACACAATGCAAATACAACATTTTGTAACGACCAATACATGGCATAAACGTTACGTGCAGTTAAACATTGAATTTATCAGCTCGCTTAAAATCATGTTGGCAGCAGTTCCATGAATGGGTTGCTCAAAATTAACCTGAAATCTTATGATCAATACATGTGCCAATTTTCTAGGAAATTACATGCGGTTAAACATTGAACCTATCAGCACGCGTAGAATCATGTTGGCAACACTGCCATGTATGCGCTCCTGATAACAATCAGTCTGAAATAATTATGTCTACATGTGTGCTAATTTTGGAAGAATTCCCGTGCATACCTTTTGAGATATCAAACATAGAGCTTAAATTTCAATAGTGATTTTTTCAGCAGGCTTATGAGATCACCTTTTGTCCTTGCGTGCGCGTGTGTGTGTGTGTGTGTGTGTGTGTGTGTGTGTGTGGTGTGTGTGTCCCTCTAATAACTTTTAAACGGTTGGAGCGATTTCAATGAAACTCGGTAAGGTCATAGCACCATTTCGGCCGACCCCGACCTTCAAATTTTATTACGTCTCACCAATCCAACATGGCGGCTGTGCGAAGTATTTCACCACCATTCAATATCTCCGAAACTATTTCCAATATCACCCTGAAATTGTGTACGGTGATAAAGGGCACTACTAGAAGTTCACATATGAGACTTGCAAAAACCTGGTAACATCAAAATCAACATGGCGACCAAGAGAAGTTGAGACTTTTAAATAGACTTTTCTCGCGACTTAACCATCCAAACGTAATGAAACTTGGTACAGGAAACTTTTATACACATTGTACTGCACTGGCATCTAATTTAGTTCAATTGTCTTCATAACCTCAAGATAGCGGCTGTGCGAAATATTTCACTGGCATTCCATATCTCCGAAACCATTACTGATATCACCCTGGAATTTTGTACGGTGATAAAGGGCACTACTATTAAGTTTATCTATGTAACCTTCAAAAACCTGTATAGTACAAAACGAACATGGCGACCAAGCGAGGGTGAAATATTTTAATAAGACTTTTCTCACGATTTAACTATATGAGCGCAGTGAAATGTGGTACAGTAAATTATTATACATATTGTAATGCACTGGCATCTAATTTAGTTCAATTGTTTACATAACCTCAAGACGGCGGCCGTGCGAATTAAAATTAAGCTTTTATTTCTTGTCTCGTAATCATGCGATCGAAGTGAAAGTTTGAAATAATGAACCCACGCATTAATTTTCCTTTAATGGTATATAACTATATGGCATATACACATAACAAACCAAAATGGCGACCATCCGAAATATTTAGACGGTTCTCAGTATCTACGAATCTTTTAGAGCAATCAAACTGATTTTTTTTATATTCATAGACATAAGTTCACCTATAGGACTTGCAGTAACCAAGTGAGCACAAATCCAACATGGCGGTGACGCGAAGTATGAATATTTAAATGGTTGCTTCTCGTGATTTAATCATCCGAGTGTAGTGAAACTTTGTACGGTAAATGCGTATACAAATGTCAATCCACTGGCATCTATTTTATTTCAATTGTTGGCATCTATTTTATTTCAATTGTTTTCATACCCACAAGATGGCAGCTGCGCGAAATTTTGAAATCTCGTTTTTACTTCTTGTGTCCTAATAATGCGATTGAATTTTGAATACCACACGTACACAATAATCTTCATGTAATAGTACATAAATAAAAATCCAACATGGCGACATTCTGAAATATTTAGACGGTTCTCAATATCTACGAATCTATTACAACAATCAAAACTGAAATTTTGTATGTTGATAGAGGCAATCAACATGAGTAGGATATATGAAAATAGGCTGTATAGTTCTTCACCGAACTACTTGTTAAATATGTCCTGATATAGAGCTTTACTCATACCAAATTTGTTTTTGATAGCTGCAGCCGTTTAGGAGTTAATAGAGGGGGACAATGACAGACACACATCTGCCCGGGTGATCTCATAAGTCTACTTTTTCATATTTTTAACAAAATGTGAAAAGTAGGCTAAAATGGTTAGGAGCCAGCAAGAATAATTTAAAAAATGCACTTTGTCCAATAACATTGTTTAGTGTGCATGCTATTTGTATTAATTCCACGCAAGGTTTATCATTCAACTAGAAACGGTTTCATTACCAACATACCGAAACACAATTTCATGTGTAAATCAATTTCTTCCGAGCTTCATTTAGCGCAGTTTTCACAAATGCGAATCGTACTCTGTGCGCAGGTGGGCATGAAACAGTGTAGCACAAAGAATTTGGTCTCGCGATCACCTCGCCTTTGGTAACAAGGCCTACCCTATTTCTTCAATTGACCTCCATTGTCTTGGCTTTGTGGAAGAGGTAGAGGTTCTTTCAAGATCCGAGATTTGTTCTAAGAAACCCTTCAGCCAAAATTTCTTCAATGAAAAGCAATTCCCATGCAGAATGTTATATACAAAGCAGCTCGGAAGATATTGTACATAACATTCTGCATGGGAATCCCTCCAGTACGGTCTCATTTTTTATTCACTGGCTGGGGCCACCAGCTCATCACTTACGGGTTAATTCACGCGTGCCCTTCATATAAAAGGGGGCTGCGTGGCGCAGTCGGTAGAGGCGCTGAGCTTCTAACCGAAAGGGATTGGGTTCGATCCCCACCCAGGTAGTGGATTTTAGAAACAAAACTACCACTTTCGGAAACGCAAATAGCCCTACACCAGAAATGAGTACCAGGGTAATTCCTGGGAGCAAAGACGGCCGGGCGGGGAGCTGACAACTCCATCCCATCTAGTGCAGAGGTCACAAAAAGTGGAAGCCTCTACCTTCCACTACTCCCAGGGCCTCCATGGCCAATACGGAGTTGGCTTGGCTTCATAGAACACCGAACAGCGAACAAATTATGGTAAATATTCTTTCGTAAACCGTGCCATTGATAACTGGAACTCTCTACCTGCCGCAGTCTTAGAGCCTTTTCCCAAACATATAGGTGTGTTTAAGAAAAGACTGACTACTTGTGTAAATACTCCAGTTTAATTGTTAGTGAATTGTTATGCACAATTATTTATTTGTTATGTATATCTAATTTGCCACCGGGGGACACACCCCCAATTGCAAATAAACGAATGAATGAATGAATGAATAACAAAGGTAATGTCATTAAGCTAGAAAAGTTCCCCTGCTACACTGAGGAACATCGAATCATGCATATGTTTTTCATATCTAGATGATGAATACCTGTCAACCTTTTTAACAGGCTCTTTAAGAACGTTATATTACAGGTGCGCACGTGTTTACACCACTCGCAATTTGCGTGAGCATAAGTCTGTAAACCAGTTTCTTTATAACGTTGTTGACATACCAAGTTAGCTATTTTTGCATTGAAATTGCGGGACAAGTACAAATCTAGAACAAGAAAAGAACAGCTAGGGCACGATACCAAGTAAAGGACGATGCTTAAAAAGTATCAGTCGTCAAATGATAAAGAAGTCTGCTAAACAGGGCTTCGACGCATGTACTATTTCTTGTCTTTGAGGCACGCGACGTAGCATTGCTCGCTAAATCGTGCATCATGATCGCGCGGGCAACTGCAGCAAGTCCGGAGAGAGATCGGTTCGAATCTCGCCGCTGACAGCGGCTATTATGGTTTTCCCCCGGTGTTTTCCACACTCCCTCCAGGCAAAGGTCTGGATAGTACCTTATTTCAAGACCATGGGCACCTACCCCCATCCCGGGTCCTAATATAAAGCTACACACACACACTACTACAGGCATCACAAAAATACAAGTTATCAGACAAATTACACACACCTGATGACCAAGATGTCCAAGCCCCTAAAATGAGTTAACGTCATCTTGTCGTCAAAATAGACGGATTAGTATTCATCTCAAGACTGAACGTATCGCGCACGCACATAAATACATCAATGATATGCGGTTAGTATCTGCACGCGCCCTCTTAGGGGCAAGGGGGCGTGGTGGCGCAGCGGTCAAGCTGTTGGCCTCTCACCAACGTGGACCGGGCTCGATTCCCGGTCAATGCATGTGAGATTTTCGAAGTGAAATGCCATGTCCTGTGGTTCGGATTCCACGTAAAAAGGAGGTCCCGTGGCTCATGATCGCATGATTAACGGTCACGTAAAACTAAAAGCTTCCTTTTCTTAGGGGCAAGGTGCGCGATAGATCATCACACTTTCTGTATCACGCAAAGTTTGGCTTGAACCCGAGCCCAAAAACATATCCATGTTAAAACGTGCTACTAAATCCTTTTTCCGAACAATTCCGACCTAAATTCTAAATTCAGACACCAGAAATGTAACCTTCTTTCGATAGAGATTTGTTTTATCCCAAACTGATGCATAATACTTCCGAAAACGGTTTAATAGTACAGACTCCTCTGTTATTTTGTACAAAATTTCTCTTGGCTACCGATCAGCTGGGAAAGGCCGCGGTACTACACCGTTCGCCATACTACCCAGGACTCTTTGTCACACAAAATTGGGTATTGTGACCGTAAGCGATATACGCCGTAAATTAAACCACGGACTTTGCTAGTACACCAGATTACGAGAACGAGTAGGGTTTCAACTTGCTGACCTTGAGCGAATTACATTTTACACCTGTGAATCACGCCGAGGAAGCAGTTAAAAAGTATCAAGATTTATAACATGGGTAACTTACTTTGGTATGTTTACTGTACACTCCTTCAGAATGATATGGAGTATTCTAACTAGAAACGAAAGTCGACAATAAATGCTGCAATACCATTAGTTCGAGACCCGACTTCAGGAAGAAGGCAATATTACTAGTTACCATTTTGTTACAGGCTATCAAATGTGCCTAGCGTGTATTTATATCCAAGCAGCTATGAATCAGTTCACGGTACGCGAACACTGAAAATATCATTATAAACAAGTACGTAAGAATTACATTAACGGTCCGAACTATTTATAAGTGTGTACAATTTAGGTTACGGCCAGATTGTTGAGATTTAGCACGAGGTGAAAAATATGCTATTCAAACGTTGTCCTCTTATGGTACAACGATTGCGTCCGCAAAGTTTCAAGATAGGTTTCGACCTGTCTTACCTGATACTTACCTTGTCAGTCCATCCGTATTTACGGTCGAGATATCTGTCAGTATGCTCGCGTCAGTAAGTGATCCATATTTAATCACACCTCCTTCACAATAGTCCAGTCAAATTAGATCAAAAATGATGGGTTTGCAGCATTAAATCATGTAGTTCCAAATGTTTCAGGAATGTGTAATGGGGGGTCCTCTGAACAACACCTAATCAAGTCCCGTCGATTGCTGGTGCCGAGGGGAGGGGCTCGAAGGCCCCCTTTCTTTATTTTTTGGTGCATAACTTAAAAACGGTAGGACGCACTGAAATTGTTATACGTTTTAAACTTAAAGGCAATTAAATGACCTACAAAATAGTATATTCATATTTGCCTCTCTGTGTTAACGTCTCCAAAATATGAGCCTGTGAACATGAAATATTTGCAGACAACTATGTAGCGCCGCACGTTTCTCGTCAAACTTGTCCTTCCAGTCAGTTTGCCTTCCATTTGACAGGAAATTCGTTAGAAAGGAAGTTGTAGGGCATTACATTTCCTTCAAGAATATATACACTTATGCTAATTTATCTTTGATCAGTCAAACGTTAGAGCGTTTTGACGTATCGGGGTCGGTTTCGAGATTTCGCTAGTGAACTGCATTTATTACCCATATAATACAGTGTGTGTATATATGAAAGTATGCGAGTCAACTGTTTATTTGGAACACTAACACTAAAAATCTAGCTTAGTCCTTTCAAACGACGAATAATCTTTTTCATATCCTTTTAATATATATGTTTAAGACCCCTCCCGTCTGAATTTCTGACCATGAAATAGAATGTTCTTAATGCACTGTGTACACAATATTAAGATAGAAAATTAATTGGTATTCTGCCCGAAGGCAGGTCCGAGCCTCCGAAGAGGCTACCCCCAGCCGGAGTTTACGTGCGGTAGGGTGGCCAGGGCCTTTCCGCTCCTCCTTATGTTGGCCAACACCGCGCAGTGCCTAGAACCGGCATACCATCCAAGTTCTGACAACGCCCAATGTTGCTTAACTGCGGGGTTCTCATGGGATCCGGTGTTTCAACACGGCTAGGCCGTTGGACGTAAGTTTATTATGACATTGTATACTATGCTATCTGGTGTATTCTTTGAATACACGGTACCTGAGATATAATTTTTATTGCTCTTTGCATGTTCATTTCTTCCTTCCTCTTTGTCAAACACCAACAGTGATCTTCTGTTTTCTCCTTGATGGGCAAATCTCTTATGTCTTCATAAGTCTGTTCTAGATATATAACTTCTATGACCCACCTAGCGTCATCTCGCAGCGAATCTCTGAAGCTCCTCAATTCTTCCTGGTGCTAGAGGACTTACTTATCCATTTGGCCACCAGATCCTGTTACCATCGCCAGCTATTTTCTCCTTGAGCAAGAGGACTACGTCTACTTCTTTACTCACCATGCTGCGCTAGTATCATCTGTTATCAACTCTTTGAAGACCAGCTCAGCAAGAGAAGATCATTTTTTGTTGTAACATTGGCAATGTTTATATGTTCTCCTTTTGTTTCCTACCCCCCACTCTTTTTCCCTTCCTTGGACCCTCCGTGCTCCATTGAGCAGGTCTCACTTCTCAGTCGGCAGTTGACTCGGTCAGTTAAAGCTCCTCTCGAGCTAGTCTCCTCAAACCAAGAGGCACACACTCTTCTACGCCATGTTGGCAAGGTAGTTGTCATCCAGGGAAACTTCGCCTTCAACATGAAATCAAGATAAGTACCATTTTAAAAGTTTTAACCTCATCTTCATGGTTTTAACTTCCACGTGCTTTTAATGATACGTTTATAGACAGTGTGAAATTATTTATTTTGGGGCAAAAATCATTCTTCGTGGGATTTGCCATGTTGAGCTTTTGTTCATATAAGCCAACCTTACTAAAAAAGAGCTTTTCTTAAGCTATTCAAATGAGAAATCCTCTCACTACGTGGGATATTACCTAATACCCGCTGTCTATAATTCATCAAGCTAGTTCCTCCGTTGGATTTTCTCAACCCCATTTTTCTACTAAGGTCGTTCTGGAACCTTCGAGATCTTGTACTCTATCTGCGAGTCTTGCCGTCAGGTATTTTTCACTCACTTGTGACAATAATATTTAAAATGAGGAATCTTCCTTACCAATTGTTGCAATAGCTAACTTTCTTCCACCGCTGGAACCACTGGAATGTTTTATGGTGCATTTAATTGTAAATCACAACTTTTTCAAGAAATAGACTCTCACCTATATAGTGCAATCAGTTATTTCCATAATTGCAATAACTTTCTTTCTCATAAACTTTAGTGTTTCTATAGTGAACTTTGCATCCATCTTTATAGACTACAGTGATAACCAGTGCTTGCTCCACGTTTCTACCGCGTCGCGATCGTCCGTTTACATTAAATACGGCCATGAACATTGATCCTATATCCCAATGATCTTTCCTCAACCTTCTACTAACCACCATTATTAATAAAATTGTAACTTTCCTATAAGGTGTCACTCACGAAGTGCCCTTACAACTTTGCTAGTTTAACATTAATTAAATTCTGCATAATTGCTTGTGTGATACAAGTTTCAAATTCACATTGTTCCTTTCCTATAATCAGGGAAAACAATTCCTTAAACTCTTGAGCGAGTCATGTTCAGGTTTCACGAAATGGAAACTGTCCCATTTGGCTAGTGATTCCTGCTCAAACTTGGGAAGTCTAGAACCTTCCTTTTAACTTTCTTCAGGTTTCACAGTAAGTGACCTGCCCTCTTTTGTATAATTCCCAACATTAATTCTGTATAAATATAAGAAGTTGTAGGAACTTCTACCTTATTTTTCATGTTTTTATTATTGTTATTTTCGAAGTTGTCACTTTCTCTAGAACATTCTCTCAAGAATTTCTTAAGGTACACTCTTTGTACCCCAATTCACGTTCAAACTTTAATTACTTCATTGTTTATTTGTTTAAATCTTATAAAGATTTTAGAAACATGCAAGGTTTGAAACCTTGTAAATTGTCAATTGCCTGGAGCAAACATTTAATGTTGAGAGGTCTGCGACCTCATTTGTTAAAAAGTTCAAATGAACTATGTTTGTCAAAATTATATTACACGTTTGTTAATTTCCTCAAACTTCTTTGAATTGTTAAATAAATTAAATATTTGTTTTTGGATTCATCATTTCTCTGATACTACAGTTAGCCAAGATCCTGGCTTTCCTAGCTCTTCCTAGGTTTATGCCCTCGTTCATACTCAATAAAGCTTTTACTATTTGTCTGGCCAGACCATCACCCTTCCCTATAGTACTTTTATGCATGCTTGGGAGGAAATACACTAAAGCCTTTCTCTGGCAAACCGCCAAGGTCTTAGCTGCGGTTCCCGTCAGCTTCGACCAAGCTCGTACCCACTTTAGGTATCCGAAAGCGGATTTTCGGTGGCAACCACCTTTAAGTGTGTTTAAAGTTAAACTTATTAATTTTGTGGGACTCTCCTCCTATTTTTCTATCCTCTTTTTCCAATCCAAAACCTACTTCCTTTTTTTAATCATCTTCCCTTGGTGGGTGGGTTATTCCTCAGCCAATAAACTACCCACTATCCCATAAATAAGAATATAAGAAAGAAGTTGGAGAAATAATTGATACAGGGAGATAGTGAAGACAGAGACGGCGAAACATCGAATTACTTCTGCCACTTTTTGGAAAATTAAAGCAGCCATAATCAAATGTTTCGAGCAGTATCATAACGAAACCAAAAACATCGCTGAAGTTTTTAAGGGTCCACGTCCATGCCAGGAGACATCAATGAAGCTGGGGAACAAATGTTCCTACTGATGTATCAGGCACCACTCCACGAGCATGTCCTCAATTATCACAGCTACATTTCATTTTGTGTTGCATGTACTAACTTCGTTGAAGCATGCTGTTTGATTAATAAATATTGTATTCTATTATGTTCTATTCACACGTACATGTGCTTCGTCAAATCGACAGTCAAAATGAAAACAAACTTGTCTTCATTGCCACCTATAAAAGATGCTGCTCAATATCACTCGTGCAGTGTGTTCCTACAGGTTCAGCAGTGGTTTGGAAATTAATCACTCTAACCTGAACGTTGCGGTTGGACAAGAGAAGATGGGGGAATATCTGTGTCCTATTACAGTGAATCCAAAAAGTATTCGTCTACCGGTCTATAGACAGTGAAAAGACGAATATAAACAAAAAAAAGTAGTTGGATGGCGCATGGGTCAGTACATCATTATTATACAAAACCAAAACCGAAAATATAATCTAAGCGATAACAAATATAGCAAAACGTAAAAATGCACTTTTTAACCAGATCGTAAAGTATTCGTCCATACTGTGCACAACAGAAATTAATACTTGGTAGGGTTCCCCTTTGCAGCAATGAGTGCTTGCAATCGTCGTGGCATGGAATGAACCTAGTTAGCCGTGGTGGAGGATGGAATTTTGTTCCATTCGTCTTGCACAGCTTGTTTGAAGTCGTTCTTGTTAGAAGTTGGCCGTTTCGTGATGTTATCGTCCAGCACTTTCCGCAGGTGTTCTATTGGATTGAGGGGGGTATTGAGTTGTTTTGGGGTGTTATATGATAGCCACAGCTTAGTATTTAGAGCTGTGTGCTTCGGATCGTTGTCCTGTTGGAAGATGTACGTGCCTTGCAGTCCTAATTTTTCGTCACTATTATTCAAATTTTCCTTTAAAATATTTGTGCATCAGGTGATCCATTGTTCCTTCTATGACATGTAATTGTCCTATACCTGCTGCACTCCTACGCCCCCACACCATGACGGAACCCCCACCGTGTCTCACTGTGGACACAAGGTTGTGCGGCTGCATCTCCGTATTTATCATTCGCCAATCCATTCGCCTGCCATCTGACCCAAATATGTTTTATCTGCTTTCGTCCGAAAATATGACTTATTCCAGAAGTCCTCGTCCTTTAATACATGTTCTTTGACGAAAGCAAGCCGTTTCTTGCGATTCATTGCATTCACCCAACATTTCTTACGAGCTCCCCCGGCCATTATACCCATTTTGTTTGCAGGTATTCCTTTACTGTGTTATGTGCCTCTCCTCTCCAGCTCACCAGCCAAGTTCGGTGCACTAAGTCTTGGATTTTTCTTGATTTCTCGCGTAATAAATCTCTCTTCTCGATCGGTCAGTGCCCGAGGACGACCACTCTGCGTCTTGTTTTTGAATGTTTTTGTTGTGCAAAAGCGATCCACCACCGACTGAAACGTTGATCGACGTCTGCCCACTAGCTTTGCAATCGCATAGGACGATTTGCACTGATTATCCAAGCCAAGGATGAGTTTCCTCTCCGTTAAGCTTCTCTCTTTAACTTTTCGACCCATTTTACAACTTGCACATCTCCAGAGCCATTCACAACATGTTTTGAGTGAGTTGCGGAAGGCTGACACCAGCGAATGCGTGAATCACGAGTGACGTTTCACCCCGATCTCTCATTTTAAACAATCATTCCAAGCGTAGACGAATACTTTATGAACTAGGTAATAACGGAGCATTCACGTTTTGCTATCCTTGTTATCGCTTAGAATACATTTTCGGTTTTGGTTTTGTATAATAATGATGTACTGACCCATGCGCCATCCAACTACATTTGTTTTTTGTTTATTTTCGGCTTTTCACTGTCTATAGACCGGTTTCATTCGCAAAACAGCACGTAGACGAATACTTTTTGGATTCACTGTAAGACCAAGGCACTTATTCCATATCTTTTCGTTGTGCCACAGGCTGCGGTATGAGATGCGGATGCCGGAAAGCCGGCATCCACTGCTCACCTGTCTGTGGCAATTGCCACGGCGCTTGCGCCAACAGTGCTCCCATTCAATTGGAGTCGGAAGAATTGGACGGTGAGGAGTATGAAATATTTTTGATAGTCAATAAAAACAATTGTAATGTAAATTGTGCTTGGGTTGTTACTTATTCCTCTCTACGTCACTTCCAAGGTGGTCATTCTCTTAACTAGTGGTCTTCTTGTACCTTGGTATATAGGTTCCGACAGATATTTACAATGGATACCGCTAATTGGGGACGCATCAGGTGATATCCACGTAACCCATTTTACTCGCTAACACGTACAAAATGTGCTAGGTATAGTGTTTGACACTTAACTTATCACCCACATTACTTCTGGCAGAAAAATGTAGGCATTTCAAACATAATATACATAATATACAGATAATATACAGTATATACAGCAGGGGGGGAGCCTCCCCTCTCCTAAATCGGTCAGTAATTTATGAAAATTTTTAACAATTGATTGACATATTCATTTTTTTCTTTGTCCAACAAGTACTTTAATTTTTATTGTAAGAGGGTAACAGTGGCGTCAGTGGCGGCTGGCGGATAATTGTTCCGGGTGTTGCCCTATTTTCATTAAGGTGATACATGGGCACCCGCAGGAGTTTTTCTAGGGCGGGGGGCATGTATTATTTTGTATTTCATTACCTACATGTCACTAGGTTCGTTTCATTTCTTACTTGCTTCGTGACATTATTTGGCTGCTCTTAAACCGTTGGGTACATGATCTTTATGGCGTAAATGGGAGTTTCTTTTTTAGTTCAGAGTTTTTGTCCATAGGAGTTCGCTTTTCATTCAGAATCATCGTCAAAATGTTAAGTTTTTAAAAACAGGCAAAAATAGTTGTATCACCATGTATCGACAAAATCCAGTTCGCCGATTTTCTAAATAACTGAAGTTAAACTCAAATAATCCCAAATTACTAAGTTAAATAAAACTCGGGAATTATCCCTACATCTAAATCAGTTAAACATCGGTAACTTCACTTTATGAAATAAACTGGTGTGACAATGAACACTCGAAATATTCACGGGATTTCAGGGGGTGGGGACACGGTTCCCCATGCCACCCATCCCCTTCTCCCTCCTCCTGTGGGCACCCATGAGGCGATAGGGTAAAAGACTGCATGCCATCGGAGAAAACTGTATTCAATTGCGCGGTAAAACCGATGTACCTCATTCATAACGGATGCCGCAGTTCAGAGAAATCACATTTTCATCGGATTAAATGGAATATAAGTTAGTCTACATGAAAACCCTCACGAGAACAAAATAACGTATGTTATATACGAGGGCGAGAACTGCGAGTGTCACAAGTTACGCGCAACATTGCAAGACATGGTTTCGGCAGTTGGCGAAGCATCTCGGATGTCTCCAGCCGCGCCTGCGCCTCGGCCCCTTGTTGCAGTAAGCGGGCAAGGACCAGCCGTGTTAACTGTTGGGATAGGGTTTAGCCGGTCTAGCATCTCTGCCATACCCTTCACTATTGAGATCTGGTCGGTGCTTGGGCCTGGCAACGACCAAACGGACGAGCGCTCCTAGACGGCTGGCGCGACTAGCTTTCTTAGTCAGTTCACAGTAACTTACTATAAGATTTCCTGAATTATTAAATAACATAATTATGAACTCCTATACTTATAGAAGGAAACATACAACTTCAATTACTAAAAATATTATTACGTAATTAATTGTTTTTCATGAATTAATCTGGTCGTTGTGCAACAATGCAACCTTATTACCGGCTGCCACAGAGTGGCGTTAACTATAAAAAATAAAAAGGTCACTAATAACTTATGATTCTTTTAAAAAATATATACAACGAAAAATAACGAACTTTTCAGACCATACATATATACTCCGATGGGCTGGACTGTAAATTATTAGATCTTGATCGTGTTTTCATTCCCATAAAAACGAAATTGTTTTCCGAAATTTTGGGCTGCCCCGAAACATAATCCTTTATACGCCACTGCGTTAATATACAGTGTGGTCCACCAGCCCCTTATTATTTAGTTTTATGAAACCCAACTAACAGTGCATTTCTCCAGATGGTCGATACTGCTCTGCGCTCTGACTGTGTGACAGCAATGTAATTGGGTCATGGGTCTAGCAAAGAAAAACCCACCGTAAGCTTTTCCCCGCCAAATACTATGGCCCATTCTACTAACATATGACTTAATGCTCCTTGAAATAACACACACGTAATACGATCGAATTACTAGCTTACGCCACGTGATCTGTATTAGTAGAAAGTTAAATCAACACCATAAACCAAGATTTAAGACTTTGACATGTACTTAAACGTTTGAGGTGGGACGGCCACAGTAAATACTGCACTTGCAGCGCGCTGTATCTACCATGTGTTGGTGGCTGAGTTGGTTAAAGCCTGACCGTACGCGATGAGCGCGAACGGGTTGAATTGTGCTTCGAATCCATTGGAAGGCATAATTTTTTGAACGAAAGGCCACGCTCCATTTTAGTGGGGATGTAACTACATTGCCACATTTATTCCCTTACGATGTATTTTTGTGAAGAGTACGTTGAATTTTGCTGATTTATAAAGATAATACGATCGAATTGGTACGTTATGCCACGTGACCTGTAATGGCAGAAAATTAAAAAACTGGCATGGATATTAACATAACATATCAAAGTGTCACTCCGGAGGTCCGGGTTCGATTCCCAGCTCTGCCAAGAAATTGAATACTTTTCTGAGGGCTGAAATTGGGTACACTTAGCCTCGTGAAGCATATATGAGAAGAGGTGGATTCCATTCCCACCTCAGCCAACCTGGAAGTGGTTTTCCAAGGTTTCCCACTTCTACTCCGGCCAAATTCCGGGACGGTTTCTGTCTTTAGGCCACGGCCACCTCCTTCTCATTCCTTAATTGCAAATGCACACATCATTACTAGCCCGCAATAACTCAGATTATCAAGACGAATTCTACACACACACACACACACACACACACACACACTCACACACACGCGCAACTACACGGGGCTAATTGACCGCGATGTTCTAGCCCCTCAAACGAAACAACAACATATCGAAGGAGATTCTGATCGCCAGTGCTCGCATCGAAGTATACGTATTCCTTAGAATTTCCCTTGGTATTATTTTGTTATTAAATGATAACAAAAATCTTAGCATATCTTTAGGCCCGTATCACACGACACTCACTGGCAAGGAAGCTGTTGTGATCGCTGGTACAAAATCCTGTATGATTCTTTTCATCCTCGTCAGTACACCTGCTTTTATAACCGAATTGTATCACACGCTAGCATTTAATGCGCCAAGTTGTATGAAATAAAACATGGCGAAAGGTTGTCGTTTGAGGGTATTATTTGCAGTTCATTCGCCTTATTAACGCAAAGCGGTCGCAAAACTTGCTTTAAGTAAATTTCAAAACATGCCAGGCACTGAATGAATACATTCCAATCAATATTTAAGATCTAACTGTAATAATTGAATATTTTACCATACTCGTTAATAAGAAGCGCAACAAAGAGCTATCAAGTATGGTGTAAGAGTGTGCGACTGGTATCGCGCTCGCTCGCTGTTTCTAAGATCCCGGGTTCAAGACTATATACAACGGCGGAAATTTTTAATTATTTTTAATTATTTTATTTTACCCTCCCTACCTAGTACAAGAAGATCCCAACTTAATTTCGTTCACATGATCTGCGAGGACGATAGGGAATAATGTTTCTTCTCTCATTTAAATTCCCTATTTTTTTAAATCGAATGTACCCTCCAGGGTGGTGGCTCCCATGGACTCAGCGACGGAACTCACCCAAACCACCTTTTCAGGTAGTGTCCTAGACCTGGGAACATCTGGTCGGAGTGGATACAACTGGTGAGGTGTGATCAGCACCTCGCCCAGGCGACCTCACCTGCAAAGAGAACAGGGGCCTCATGAGGGAAGGGATTGGATAGGCAAGGAAGAGGGAAGGAGGCGGCCTTGGCCTTACAGTAGATACCATCCCGGCATTTGCCCGAAGACGAAGTGGGAAACCACGGAAAACCACTTCGAGGATGGCTGAGGTGGGAATCGAGCCCCTCTACTCATTTGGACCATCTGAGGCTGAGTAGACCCCGTTCCAGTCCTCATACCACTTTTCAAATTACGTGGCAGAGCCGGGAATCGAACCCAGGACCTCCGGGACGGCAGCCAACGACGCTGACCGCTACGCTACGGAGGCGACTTTATTTTCCCTAAATACTGTTCAAAACCATGGATGGATACTATTCGTGATAATTAGAATTTTAATACTTCAATATTTATCCCAAAATAATAATAATAATAATAATATGACACGTTCTGCATTTACTGCCTAGAAGCGTGGTTCAGCGGCAACTTTCTCGCTTGCTGTGCCCAAGGTTGCAGGTTCGTATCCTGGCGCAGTCAGCTGGCATTTGAGGGTGCGCAAATGCGAGGGAGCCGTGTCAGTAGATTTACTGTGCTTTTCGCACAGACGCCGTTGAAGGAAATTATAGTTTCGGACTGATGTGGCGGAATGTTCCTCCGAAGGGGATCTTTAACGTGCCAGGATACAATGCATTCGTTCTACAGATCATTAAGTCGTCGTCCAATCTGGCTACGTACCATCGGATAAGTACGGTCCTTATCAGGACCAAATGAAAAATTACTCGTTGGAACAGATAGATATGCGTCCATAATACATCCACAACAAACGACATTAAGCAAAAAAGAAATGTACTAGTTCGAGATTCGAACTTGCTACAATGCGACTTCGTTGACGCTACTCTAGCAATTCATCATTTAGCCACCATAGCTACCGAGAACCATGGTGTATTGCTGGCATGTATGGAATCTATTCGTAGACACTTCATGTCCAAACTTAAGGTGTTATTCGGAGCTGTGATCGTTGCAATCATGCAGTATATTTGAGGTCATTGAAATAACACTGCCACTATCGATTTCTACTACAACGGCGAGCATGTATTCAACGGTAAAGTAGTACTAAGGTCGTAAATGAGCAGGTACTAATGTTTTTAGGATGACTATATTTGCGTTAGTTGGGCTGCCTTCCTCCAAAAGAAAAAAATAAGGGGCTGGTGGACCACTCTGTATACACTGCCGGAGAAAAACTAGGTCACCCTTTTAGAGGTTACCAATTCACTCAAATTTATTGAGGCAACAGTGCATATGGAGTACATGAAATGAAGAAGCTTTTAGTTTTACGTGACCGTTAATCATGCGACCATGAGCCACGGGACCTCCTCTTTACGTGGAATCCGAACCACGGGACATGGCATTACACTTCGAAAATCTCACATGCATTGACCGGGAATCGAACCCGGTCCACCTTGGTGAGAGGCCAACAGCTTGACCGCTGCGCCACCACGCCTCCTACATGAAATGATTAAATATACAGATCAATAGGTCAAGTGGTTCAGAGATACCAGGTATCGACCCATGCTGAAACACCCATATTAGTACAAGGTGTAACCTCCACGGGCGGCACTGCAGGCACTGATTCTTGCATCCAGTCGATCATACAGATTGCGAATACTGTCTTGGGATACGTTATTCCACGCCTGCTCGACCTGTTCACACAGTTCTGTAAGAGTTGTGGATGGACGAGTCGCACGAGTCACTTGTTGGCCCATCATGTCCCACACGTGCTCGATTGGCGATAAGTCCGGCGATCGTGCTGCCCAGGGAAGTTGCTGCATGTCTTGCTGTGCACGTTGAGTTGCACGGGCAGTGCATGGGCGAGCATTATCCTGTCGGAACAACACATCCCCTTGCGAGAACGGCAAAAGAACGGGTCTAAAAACACCCTGCACGTACCGAGCGCTGGTTAGCGTTCCCTCCACAAACACCAAAGGAGAACGAGAGTTGTAGCTTATCGCACCCCAGACCATAAGGCCTGGGGTGGGGCCGGTGTGTCTTGGACGAATGCACTCTACGAGACAGCGCTCACCAGGTCTACGTCGAACGCGCCAACGACCATCACTTGCATGCAGGCAGAATCTTCTTTCATCGCTGAAATTCACGGCGCGCCATTCCATCTTCCAAGTGATCCCCTGACGGCACCAGACGAGCAGTGCACGTCGATGCTGTGGCGTGAGTGGAAGACGGGCTAAAGATGTGCGTGCCCGTAGTCCCACTGCTAGTAACCAGTTCGCAACAGTTCGTGTTGACAGTTCTGATCTCACAAACTCGTATCTGAGCTGTGGTAGCTTTACGATCTGCCACTGCTGCCCTTACAATACGACGATCCTGGCGGACGTCTGTGCTGCGTGGACGTCCAGAACCTCGTCTACGGGTGTGAGAATGTTCACGTGACCACTGATACCAGCATCGTTGCATAACGGACACAGCACGTCCAACTTGTGTGGCAATTCTCCGAAAGGACCATTCCGCCAATTGGAAGACCACAATTTGACCCCTTTCAAACTCGCTCAGTTGGCTGTAGGAAGCACGAGTGCGTCTCCGTGGCATCGTACTTCACAAGTTTGCACCACAATGAGCCGTATGGCTGTGAGCTTTCCCTATTAAAATGGCAGACACGGATGGCGCTCTGATAGCTATGCCACTACGCTATCTGTTGGCGGATGATGTCGACACCCTTATCAGTACATCTACTATCCCTCAGGTGATATCTGCCGTCATCGGATAAAAATCGACGTCGTCTTTTCAGGTGATCTAATTTTATTTCCGGCAGTGTATTTATATTTTCTAGGTAGGCCTATATGTTATTTGTATTAGTTATATGGTTAACAAATACAATTTATGTTTACATACTGAATAAATAACGTGAAACAGAGAGTTAAAGCCGTTGAAAACGAAAGTAAAATAATGAGCAGTTAACTAGCGAAATCTCGAAACCGATCCCGGTACATCGAAACGCTCTAACGTTTGACTGATCGAAGATAAATTAGCATAAGTATTGAACCCTTATTAATCTGCGATGAATAAGTATTCATGATTTATTATTATTATTACTGAGGCCCAGGCAGTACATGTGGAAATTGACAAAGGAGAAGCCAAGTTAGTGTGTTGCAATGATTACCACAGAGGCAGGATTGGTAGTTATTCTTGAAGACGACCGGGTAAGCCGAGTTCAAGGACAAATTGTGTAACAACGCGCACCAAAATTGGAGTCATTAGGGGATGGTCAAGAGTGAGTTTCAACCGACCTAGGATTGAATCACCCAATCAGACGAGACCACGCCAAAACCACGCGATGGGTGGCGTACCCTCTAAAAAAAGGCGTGGGAACGCATATCTAAAGAACCGCCGATCCGAAATAACTCCGCACAAGCGCGCTGAGACGTTTGAATAAAATGATGAAGATTGATACTAGTCCCATGTTTGTGAGATGAAAACTCTAGAATATTTTTCTTAATTCTCCCCACTCCACCTCACTCTGTCAGTTTCCAATAAATTGATCGAGGAGATGCGGTTTCGAAGTCAACCGTTTTGAGCTCTGGTGAGCTAAGGTCACGCCAGTCTGCGTCGCGATTTACTGCTCTTAATAATCATACTAGTGACAACTGTTTGTGCTCATAGCGGGCAAGGTTCACGGAGAGCAGTGAGATATCTAGTGAGATAACGACTGCGAGACAGTCACGTTTAAGACTTGTTTTTCAAGCCAGTGAGGATGTGTTTGAAGTGTATAATTTATGAAAATTTTGTATTGTATATTTTTCAAGTGATAATTGTGCGTGTGTAAGCGAATGCTAAGCTAGGGAAAGTCTTCGATCATTAATCGCATATGACATTCGTGGGTGAAAGTAGTAACTCACAGCGATTATAGCCAGGCAATTTATATTAACATTGAACATTTCTGTCCAAGAAACTACGCCAAGATGTCCGACGTTTGGCCAGGAGACGGATTGATGAACATCGCTTCTACGACGTCTACGATGGAGGGCTAATTTCCCGTAGGGAAATGAGCCGGGCGGAGGTTATATGTTCTGCAAGCTGATACTGTGATGTACAAAAATTGATTTACTCAATATGTAGTTAGATAAGGCGGGGGAACTTTGTAAATAGTTCATTTATTCTTTTTCTTGTTTAGATTTTTTTGTGCACCCGACACTAGTGTTTTTAAATGTACGTTGGCGCGTGGCCAAAGTTGTTTGTTGTATATTTTTCTTTGGAGTCATATTTAATGAACACAGCGCGTGTACGTGATTTTATCCATGCGGATGCGAAACTCGTTACATTCGATAAGTGGTGCTTTATTAAAGTTCATATTTTTGATAGGAAAGGGAGGTAATTTAAAGTAAGATGTTTGATGAACAGGTTATTAATCATACTACGGTTGCCGAGCGCAACAAATTAAGATGTAATTGTAGAACACCTTAGTTCTAATTTTTTTAGATTTTTTTTGAGTCCTTTTCAGGTTCGTTAGTCACAGACTAGAACGGAAGCGCGAGCTGGTGGAAAAATATTTATGTCATTTTATTTCAGGTTTCTGTCAAACCCATACGTGTGATTCTGTGTGTGTTCTTGTGTCAAGTGTGTGTATTGATTCTTCGTGAAGAGGGGTAGATGGTGCTACCGCCCTCATATTGCTGTTGTTGTATTTTTGATGGAAAGGCAGGGCACTCCGAGGAGGCTACTGTACCTTGTCCAATGCTGATTCTTGGATTTCCTAGGGGGAAAGGCTGAGATATATTTTGTTCTGACACACACACACGTATATATTGTGCTTTGGGGCACGCTTCTTCGAGACTCGATCCCGTGCCTTGGGAGGTCGAGGTTATTGACACGTGGGTTGACAGATGTGCAGATTTCCACTTAGCGCCCGTCTAGCCTCGGTGACTTATTTTGTTAGGCAGTCCTGTTGTCCGACTGGCCTCTATTAAGCTATCATTAGCAAACCTGTTCTTTTGTGATGGTTAGTTGGACCATAATTAATTGGGAGTTCGCCACGTTTGTTACGAATTATTGCATGTCGTATGGATGAAATATTGTGTTAATGATGTAAATGTTGGCTTTGAGCCTAGTGATTCTTCTATGACTCAGTTCATGGTTGTGTGTGTGACACCCGTGTGGTGTAGTGGTATTTTACTTGTAAAAATGACGGCGGTCATATGTGTATTTCTTTTGTTGGTCACGTGTTAACTTACTTGTGTTGATTTTTTGTATGAAGTCCTAATTTTAGGCAGTAATGTTTTGTTACGGCAGTTCTTGATTCCAATTTCAAGCGGAAATTATGTGTTGTTTATTTTAGTATAGGAAGTGTCGGTTTAGTTTTAAGTTGTGTATAGTTGTTCCCCGCGTCTGTCTAGCTCTAAGCAATGCAGATTCGTCTTCTGAAAGTTTATCCGGATGATGACGAATCATGCATTCAATTGTACTCATCGTTAAGCATGTAGAACAGCACACACGTCACATATTGTCATTACAGATTGTGGGACATTTGGTCCGAGTAATAATCTCTCCTGAGATTAGGCCTAGTTTTTGGCAAGTAATTTTATTCAGTGGGAGTCATTTTTGGGATTTTTGTTTGTTTATTTCTTTTTGTAAATAGCTGATCTGTCATTAAATTCATTTGTTTTAACCCTGGCTTCACTTTTTCCTGCATGTTATTTTGTTTATGTTACCCTGCATGTTAATGAAGCGCTTTAACAACAACTTACGAAATGGACTGTCACACCCCCCGAAACTGAGTCTCATAAGCTTCTTTGCAAGGGTTCAGTATATTATATATATATTCATGAAGGAAATTTAATGCTCTACAACTTCTTTGCCTACACATTTCCCGTAAAATGGAAGCAAACGGATTGGAACGGCAAGTTTGATGTGAAACGTGAGGCGAACACATTTTTCTGTAGATTTTCCACGTTCACCGACTCATATCGCGGAGACGGTAGCACACAGAGATAAATATGAATATACCATTTTATGGGGCATTTAATCAGCATTAAGTTTGATAAATATAAAAACTTCTGTGCGACGCACCGTTTTAGAGTGATGCGCCAAAAACTAAAGAAGGGGCCTTCGAGACACCCCCCCCCCCCCGGGCACCCGAAATCGACGGGACTTTATTAGGCGTTGTTTAGGGGACCTGCCCATACACATTCCTAAAACTTTTGGAACTACATAATTTAATGCAGCAAAAAAAAAAAAAAAAATTGACTGGACTACAACCCTCAATTTCATGTCTTCTGAAATCCTCCCCCCAGGGGCTCACCAATAGTAGTAAGTGGGTTGGCGACCACGGCAATGCTTCCACTTACTTGAGCCGGACTTCTCTGTCATCTTTCATTTCGATCTCCCTTGGCTAATTCTCGTTCTCTTTACGAACCCGACAGTATTAACATATCCACCCCATAAAACAACAATAGCCACAACGATGATATATCTCGCAGTCAATCTGCTACCTTCCCTTTGTCGGCGCTGGACCGATAAATTTAGGCTGTCTCGACATGTTGTCGATTTTCCATGAATAAAATGCCGATTTTAAATATGTGAATTATGTGTCGGATGTCATGATTTAGTTTAATTGGTGTCCCGCTTTGATGCCGCATTCCAGGAGACGTGCCTTCTATGAATGCACTGCTTTTTGTTTGTGAATACGAATAATTACGTTCCAGGCGGATATTTCTGTATGTGTAGTTACATACAACTACCGAGCGATTTACTCTACTCTCTGCAGAACTTTCGATCTTGAACTTGAAATCGTTCAACAAGAGCAGCATAATCACGTTACAAGAAATATCTGAGCTACGTACCGCCAGAGCGCAGCAACATTAATTCGCACGAGATGGGTGAATCTCTTAGGGCCCGTAGACACGAGCGGTTTTCTTTCGTCGTTGTCGACTGCGAAAAGTGGTTTTGTGTGGTCGCTTGTCGCCCCCGTGCCGTTACCATATAGGCCTAATGCAATGGGAAAAATCCTTCCCCTTATAGACGAACGCTTTCCCGACCACATGTAAACCACTGTCGCTAGCTGTAGCCGATTGCATCCACTGACCACATCCCGACTGCAGTGCTTTCCTTTTCACACGGGCGACATGTCAAAGCAAGCAAGCTTGTAGTTTAACGTGACCGTTAATCTCGAGATCATGAGCCACGGGACCTCCTTTTTACGTGGAATCCGAACCACAGGACATGGCATTTCACATCGAAAATCTCACATGCATTGACCGGGAATCGATCCCGGACCGCCTTGGTGAGAGGCATACAGCTAGACCGCTGAGCCACCACACCCCAGGCGACATGTCAGCCACATCGTGGAAGTTCCTACTCGCAGTAATGATGATGTAGCCTTTCTTCTGTCGATATGGCCGTCCTCAGGTTTAGGATAAACGATATTCCTTGTTTTTCCCTCTGGTGTATAAATGAATAAATGTTTAGGTGTGCCCCCTCTTGAGCAAGCTACGTATAACTGGCCATGAGAAAAGCACGGACTTTCCAGATTAAGGCCTGCTACCTTGAGTAGCTTAAATACAAGTTTTTCTTGATATTCTGTGGAAAAGAAGTGCCACTCGTATAAAACACTGTTACAAACGTCAAAAACCAATTCCCGACTACACAATCCTCCTTATTTAGCTTAATACAGCCGAAATGAAACCATTTCTCACTTAGTGCAATTTTGCATACGTCCCCCTTAAATTGCATTTTGTGACAATTTTGAATCTAAATTACATTTTGTAAATATTGTCAATTCAAATAAAAGTACAGTAAGTATGTAGTTAGTTTTAGTTGTAAGTAGGTAGTTAGTTTGTCTATTAGATATATGTCATTGTTCTATTAGACTGTGGTGTGTGAGTGTGTCTGGTAGCAGTTGCATTGTTTCTTAGTTATAGTTCATTGTTTCAGTAGACTGTGATGTGTGAGGGTGCATGTGAGTGTGCCTGTTGACAGACCGTTTTAGTGGTAGTATTTGTTGTTGGTGGAACTTAAGTTTTTGTTAGTAGAGTTTTGGTATTTAATTGTTAGTACGGTAGAAGGTTAGTATTTTTGTTAGTAGAATTGCTCTTTACTTATTCTGAAAGGGAGTAGCAGCCTTTCAGAATAAATCAATTCTTTACTAGTCTTATAGACGGTTAAGATATTGATAATATAAGCCAATAATGGCTACACTGCGTCCTGCTGCACGGCTGAAAGCAACGGGAAACTACAGCCGTATACTATTCCCGAGGATATGCACCTCTCTATGCATAATTACATGTGATGATGGCCTCCTCCCTTGTAAAATTTCAATCCGGAGGTAAACTAGTCCCCCGTTCGGATCTCCGGGTGGGGACTACTCGAGAGGGGGTTAACATCACAGAAGTGACAAAGAGGAAATCTGACATTCTACGGATCGGAGCGTGGAATGTTAGAAGTCTGCTAGGAAGTGGAAGGTTAGAAAACTTAGAAAGGGAAATGGATAGGTTGAGGTTGGATTTGGTTGGGATTAGTGAAATGCGCTGGCAGGAAGAACAGGACTTTTGGTCAGGAGACTATAGGGTCATTAGCACTAAATCAAACAATGGCCAAGCAGGGGTTGGCCTCATATTGAGTAGGAAACTTGGACAGCGGGTGGAATATTATGAGCAATATAGTGAACGGATTATTGTAGCAAAAATCAATACAAAACCTACCTGCACTACAGTGGTACAAGTCTATATGCCTACCAGTCAAGCTGATGATGAGGATGTTGAAAAGGTCTACGAAGAAATAGACGAAATTCTGAGGTATATCAAGGGTGATGAAAATATTATAGTAATGGGAGATTGGAATGCTGTGGTAGGAAAAGGGAGAGAAGGGAAGATAGTAGGAGATTTCGGATTAGGTGAAAGGAATGATCGAGGAATCAGGCTGGTAGAATTCTGCACCGAGCATGAATTGGTCATAGCTAACACCCTATTCAATAACCACAATAGAAGAATATACAAATGGATGAGACCAGGAGATACAGGGCGTTACCAAATCGACTTCATTATGGTCAAGCAGAGGTATCGAAACCAGATTTTGGATTGTAAAACATATCCTGGTGCTGACATAAACTCTGATCACAATCTGGTTGTAATGAAATGCAGATTAAAGTTGAAGAAACTGAAGAAAAGTCAAAAGCCAAAAAGGTGGTCAATAGACAGACTGAAAGAGAAGGATGTAAACGAAAGATTCAAGAAGAGTATAAAGGAAGGACTAATGTAAAACCCTAAACAAACTTCAATTGCAGACGAATGGGCACTTTTGAAGAATGAAACAACAAAATCCGCAGAAGAAAACATTGGTAGGAAAGAAAGAATAGGTAGAAAACCGTGGATCACTCAGGATATACTAGAATTGATGGATGAAAGGCGGAAACACAAGAATCTAAGAGATGAAAAGGGGAAAGCAGAATACAGACGTCTGAGAAATGAGGTTAACAAGAAGTGCAAGGAAGCGAAAGAAGAATGGTTGAAAGAGAAATGTGCAGGTATAGAAAATTGTCTGAAATTAGGAAAAGTAGACACAGCTTATCGAAGGATTAAGAATACTTTTGGAAAAAAGAAGACTAAGTGCTGTAATATTAAGGACACAAATGGAAAGCCTCTAACAGATAGGGAAGAAAAGGTTGAGAGATGGAAAGCTTACATAGAGAGTTTGTATAAGGGAAAGGAGATTGAGAATCATGTAATGGAAAGGGAGGAGGAAATTGATGAGGATGCGAAAGGAGATTTAATATTGAGATCAGAATTTGATAGAGCTTTGGAAGACTTAAGCAGGAACAAAGCACCAGGCATATATGATATACCGATTGAGTTGCTACGCTGCATAGGAGATGAAGGTCTGATCAGGTTATTTCACTTGGTGTGTAGGATTTATGAGACAGGTGAGGTACCCCCTGATTTCAAGAAGAATGTAATCATCCCTATACCAAAGAAAATGGGAGCTGACAGATGTGAAGATTACCGTACAATCAGCTTGATTACTCATGCTTCAAAGATCCTGTCTAGAATAATTTACAAGAGGATTGAAAGCCAGATAGAAACGGAGTTGGGTGAAGACCAGTTTGGTTTCAGGAGAAATGTAGGAACAAGGGAAGCTGTACTAAGTCTTGGGCTGATTTTAGAAGGTAGAATAAGGAAAGATAAGAGAACGTTCATGGCTTTTGTAGACTTAGAAAAGGCTTTTGATAACGTTGATTGGACTAAATTGTTTGACATTTTGAAATCAATTGGAATAAAGTACAGGGATAGGAGGGTGATATACAATCTGTACAGAAACCAGACAGCAGTCATTCGAGTTGAAGGACATGAGAGAGAAGCTGGTATTCAGAAAGGTGTAAGGCAAGGCTGCAACTTATCACCCATACTTTTCAATCTTTACATTGAACAAGCAATGAAGGAAATTAGAGAAAAATTTAAAGTGGGAGTGAAGATTCAAGGAGAAATAATTTCAACTCTGAGATTTGCTGATGACATCGTCATCTTGGCCGACAAGCCTGAGTATTTGAATGAGTTTTTGAATGGTATGGACTCCGTCTTACGGAAAGAATTCATGATGAAAATAAATAAATGTAAAACAAAAATACTGGAATGCAGCCGAAATAAATCAGAAACCTCTATGGAGATCAAATTGGCAGGTGAAAAGCTGAAGGAAGTAGGAGACTTCTGTTACTTAGGAAGCAGAATAACCAGTGATGGACGAAGCAAAGAGGATATTAAAAGTAGGTTGGCTCAGGCAAAGAAAGCATTTCTACAAAAAAGGAATCTGCTGACATCGAATATAGATTTAGGTATTAGGAAGTCATTTTTGAAAGCCTTTGTCTGGAGCGTGGCGCTCTATGGAAGTGAAACTTGGACTATTGGTGCAGCAGAAAAGAGGAGAATTGAAGCATTTGAAATGTGGTGTTACAGGAGAATGATGAAGATCAGATGGGTAGATAGGGTTACAAACAAAGAGGTATTAAGACGAGTGGGAGAGGAGAGATGTTTCTGGCGACTGCTAATGAAGAGAAGTGATAGGTTGGTAGGACACATACTAAGACACCCAGGAATAGCAAGCTTAGTTATGGAAGGAAGGGTCGAGGACAAAAACTGTAGGGGTAGACCAAGGTTAGAATATGTTAAACAGATTGCCTCCGATGTAGGGTGTCGGAGCTATGTAGAGATGAAACGATTAGCTCAGGACAGGGAGGCATGGAGAGCTGCATCAAACCAGTCAAAAGACTGAAGACTCAAACAACAACAACAACAACACAGTATCCGTCTTTGAAATAATTGGTTTAATTTCCTATAGCAGCTCATTGAAAAAATTTAGACTTTCTGATGAACTGGAAAGACTTATCCGGATAATTGCAAAGTTCGTGGTATAAAGAGAGAAACTGCCCAAACTGTCGCCGGACTTCTACAATTGGACGTTCCACATTCTTCACGTTTTCCTTCTTTTTTTGAGTCTTCGCATGAGCTAAATAAGTACAGCCTCCTCTTCAGAATCCATACTGTGAATGACCGAAGTTCTACTTGACGAACGACATTATTAGTTAAACCCAGTGCTTATTTTCATGGGGGAACGCGGGGGTACGCGCACCCCTTAAACATTTGAAAACTGTTTAAGAAAAAATATTGGTACATTTGTATCCTGTCCGGCAAATATAACTTCCTACTTGAAAGTTCATCGATCAGCTGGCGTCAACGCGCTGTTCATAACATCTGTAAGAGATTTCGAGTTATCCTTGATAAAAATAGATCTATCGAATAAGTTTCTTTTGGTTGGCAACTTGACACTCCGTTCTTATAAGCTCGCAGGCTGGCGTTTGGAGGCGGGGTAGGTTGTTATTTTGTGCGTGTGGTTAGTTTTGAAGGATGAAGAAAATAATGAACTGTTTAACATCCACCCAGGCATCGAAAAAGCTGTAAGTTAATGATTCCAACACAATGACCGGACTTTGCAAATTGCCGAAAATTGCAAGATCGTGATGTTTTGTCGAATAAAACTGAGAGTATCCCGTAAATTATTTTTAGAAAACAAAAAGCTCTGGTTAAACCTCATTATATTACTCCATCCGCGGTGAAACTGGCTGGACCACATTTTGACGCTGGCCTATCCACAAAATGTGGCCATACTGAACTACAGAAGTGGTTGGGGCGGCGACAAAGAAGCGTATTTTTGCAGTCGACAGAAAATTGCTCGTGTGTAAGGGCCCTTAAAGAAGCTTTTGAACGACCGGGTGAAACTTTATAGGCTGTTTTGGTACCAACGCTAGCTTGCCTTGTAGTAGTACCTGCTGACAACGTTAAAAACGCTAGCTGTCATCGCGTACGACGATGTAGTTGAGTTGTACTTCTATAGATGGCAGCAAAATGGGAAAATTGGTGAGTACTCTTGTTAATGTTGTATATTTCATTAATATTTGAATATATATCAATAGTAAATACATATTGCAGTGCTTAAAAAGGAATACAATCGGTTTCGAACAATATTATACGAAGAAATTGAATTATATTGAATCACACATCGATTTTAGTCGATACACTGCGCTCGAAAACGATACCAGATACTATCGATATAATTCAAAGTAAGAGCATGGAAGAAGAATACTAGGAAGTGAAGCTTCGACCTTTTTGCGGTCCTCTATAGACGGCAGCACATATGTTCGACTAGGGCGATATCTATTGTGTGTCGTGGGCGATTTGTGTTTACAGCGGGTATGACGTAGCATGTGAGTAAATGTAAGATGGCGCGGAATCTCGTAAGAATTAACTGTTATCGGTAGTAAAAGTAATTATTTCCAGTGCAGCAATGCCGATGGAAATCGAAAATGAACATTGGATGACTCCCAGAAGGTATGTGAATCAAATTATATATATTTCTTTCAATATTTAGCCTTCTGAAAGTGATATAAGGAAGTAACTCCTCTCGTGAAGAATTAATGAAAACATAGGTAGAAATAATGTTCTTGATGTTCACGTGGAGTAAAATTGAGTTAGCGATTTCTTCCTTTATAATAATATAAGGAAAGTATATAAGTGTGCAAGACTTAAGATACAGGGATGATGACCGGGGTGTCCTACACCCCTGTAGCGAATTTGCCGAATGGGTGGGGGTACAATGTATATAACATATAATTCTGCACGCCGTGAGAATTTGCCTTTTCGTAACTTTACGAACTTTTACGAGGTAATTATTGAAAATATAGGTTTTATGATTTACATACCTTTTACGGAGTTCTTGGGAGTCGTTTCACAATCTCAACTACAAGTGCCGCACCTCAATAATAATTATTTCACGAAAATAAAGAATTCTTATCGTGTTCGTTTCACTACGGACGCCATCTTGGACACGTCATGTGACACCATGTGTGACACCATGTGACTACGTTACCAACATGTCGCACACAAAATTCACTATTTCACACGTAAAGTTAGAAATTGTTTTTGACACACATATTATTGAGACGTAAATAATGAATCAGACGTAAAGTTTGAAATTGAAATTGTTGGAAATTTAAAGTTTGAAAATGAAAATGTTCCGACACACATAGTTTTAGTAACTTTCACACGTAAAGTTAGAAATTGTTTCTTGAGTTAGAAATTGTTAGAAATTGGTTTTGTATGTAAAACATTAATAAGATACAATTTATGTCCGCTACTAGGTTAGGTACTGCCTGGCCGAAAATTACTGCTAGTAACACAAGCAAGGGGGTCTGGGGCCTAAGCCCCAGGTTAGGTTTGGTTTTGTATGTAAAACATTAATAAGATACAATTTATGTCCGCTACTAGGTTAGGTACTGCCTGGCCGAAAATTACTGCTAGTACCACAAGCAAGGGGGTCTGGGGCCTAAGCCCCAGGTTAGGTTTGGTTTTGTATGTAAAACATTAATAAGATACAATTTATGAAGTAATTTCACATGCCACACAATCCATGGTTAAAGTACGACTGACGATTTGGATTTGGCGCAATTATAAATTACATTATCGACGCTCTTTTGTTTCTTTCTATACACGGTGCGAGATAGTACCAAACGCGCGGGGTTGGCATTCCTGACATAGTGACAAGATGTCTACCAGATACTTCATTTTCAACTATATAAGTAGTGTCGCTATTTGGGATGGCCGGGCGGGTCTATGACAGCGGTACCCATATATGAATTTCCTGAAAAAAGTAAAATACATGTAGCCTATTAGCTATACTCCATTAAGTTATATAGGTATACATTGTACCCCACCCATTCATTGGGCGAATTCAAGTTGACTGACTGAAGAGTCAAAGAGTTATTACTACTGAAAGTTACGAGTTGCCTATATCTTAGCCATATATGTGTGTGGTTACTGCAGCTCAGAGTAATGAGTTCAAGGCCAGTAAGTTAGATCGTTTTCAGTTAGGTTTATGTATATTTATCTTATTCAAGCTGAATTTTTAGTAGTGTGTTAAGGATATGTGATTTTAGCAATTAATATCCTGTAGCTACTGCACATGTTTTTATTTGAGCTATTTTTCTTTGCAGATGCAGCGAGTAGGCCCAGTAGTTCTGTGGAAGGGATGACGTGTTCGGGAAATCTGTGTGTGGCATGATTACACGTCGATTATGCTGTGTTAATTTTGCCAAATGGTTCATCAGAAGGCACTTAAATAGAAATTCCCTGACTTCTGAAGCAGTTCCTAGTATTGTGACTGGAGGTAAGTTAAAATGTGTCCTGTCAAGAATGTGCTATGTATTGAAATTTAACATATTTATAGTTCAACATTTCAACGTGCAGCTAAGAAAAAAACTTTGTCTTTCAGGGACCTCTGATCTTGCAGGCATGAGAATGAAAGACACCCACGGCGATGGAAGCTTCATACCGTTGGGGTCAGCAGAGAACAAAAGTTGACGAAAGGAGTCTAGAGTCTACACAGTCTAAACTTCTGTGGACATTGTTAAATATAAAATACTTAATTTTGACCAATTGAAAATGAGTTGCACCTTTCTCGGTCAGTCAGTGTATATAGATGTGGGGTGTGAGTGATGATGGTGATTGTTGCTTTAAGGGGCATAACATCTTGTGCTCCAGTGAGAGTGGTTGTTGTTTTAAGGGGCATAACATCTAGGTTATCTGCTCTGTTGAGGAGTATGTCTTCCTGTGCATCATGTTTTTGTTTTAATTGTGTCAGCCTTGCCTTTCTGATTACAAGTTTCTGTTCTTGACATGACCCCTAGCTGCCATGTGTGTTCATTTCTGAGAAAATTAATTATTTGCAGTATTTTAATGCAGTATTGTTTGAATGGCTGTAAACCATTCCGGTTAAAATGACAATGTTGCTCAATTCTGAGCTTGTTAAATTTATTGGTGGGCCTACCAGTGAAGGAGACAAGAACCTATGAAAAACATTGTCACTGAAATTAGCCATTAATAGCTTTTACAGTATAATGATACAAAATTGATCTAGTAATGATGTAGTTCACTCTTCCGCTGTCTATAACCCATCTGCCTTCCCAAATAATATCACAACTTATATAGCAAAATGTCAGCTGTGTCTGCTATTATCTGAATAATTTATGCACAAGTACAACATTGCCAACCCCACGCATATGATACTAATTGTATAGGCTTCTTTGCTTTTTCTTTTGTGTGCTATAAAATTTGTTTTTGTAAAAGTCACATTTGCCTAGACAAATAATTATGACAATGGTAACAGCCTAACACATCCAATCCAATGGTTATAGTCTAACGTGTTGTCAGCAGTGCCCTGCTAGCTTCCCACGGCAAATGCTTCACCTCAACCCTACTATTCTAACCTACGTTTTGTCCAGACCAATCATTTTGACAATCGCTATGGCCTAACTCGTCCAGTTTAATGGTTTTCGACAATGACTACAGCGTAATGTGTGCTTTATGCTCATTTTCTGTATTGATATGTGTCGTCAACAGTGCCCCGCTAGCTTCTCGCTGCCAGGGCAGCCTTTGGGTTTCGACAATGGTTTTAGCTTGCGGGCTGCGTTAGTAATATATGCACCCCTGGTTTTTGTCACGTACAGTAGAAATAGTCGCACATAATCTTTCTGTAGACCAATGGGTTTTGCCTAGTGGTGGTGTATTTTATATATTGCATGTTGGGAACACTACCACAACGTCATTCAATGAACAAGAAACAAACACACATATTTATGTAATTTAGCACAATTTCCTGTACACTAGACATAATGGACAGCAATTTCAATTGAATCGATGATTTCAAGAACTACATGAGTCACTAAAATCTAATTTCACTGGAGGGACAAAAAACAGATTATACCGGGTCATCATTTTATTTCCCGCATGAACACGCCACTAGGCCGGTGAAGGTGGCCTTGGCGTTCTCCCCGCAATGAACACGTTCGCTGCGATCGGCAATGTTGCAATAACCTGCCAGTATCTCTGGCGTATTCAAGCTTGTGAAGTGCTAGTTGATTTGACCTAACATACAGTGCAGTCTCGGGGCAATTTTACAGTTTATGTGTTGCCTTAAAGTGATGTTTCTTTACAACAATGTGTATTCATTGTGCTGCGTTATGCGAAGTATTCTTCTGTTAGAGAGTGCCGTTTTCGATTCATATGCAAACAATCCTCACAAGTGAGGAGTTAAAAGAAAATATTCGCCAAGTTATAACGAACGTCATCCAGGAAGAAATTCGCCGTGTGTCTAGAAACTTGTTTACGAGGTGCCAGGCATGCTTGCGAGCTGACGGACAACACTTTGAACATTTCTTGTAAAACCAGGTAAGTTTGTAGATAATTATTTTCACTAGAAATTGCTATTAAATGACTATGTTGACGCGAAGTAGTGGGGAGAAGTCGCGCACTTTTTACCGGCCAGCGAGCGGGTGTCAGCGTGAGAGCTTGCCGTGATCGGTATCGGATGCGAGACTTAAATTGATGACCCTGTAGAATGAAGAAATACGGTAATTCATTCCATTTTTGCCACAATTATTTACAGCTGTAAGTACATGATTCTGACAGTTTTCTAGGTCAACATTGCATGAATAACATATTGTAATACAATATTTAAATATTGTGACTCATGTACAGTAGTTTTTGCACTAATCAGTGCGAGGAAGTGTGCATTTTTAATTCACTTCAATATTAGCCGTGTTTCTGATTAAATATACTGCATTTCATTCACAGCAAATAAACAGTACAGTGCAAGGTGCAAAATAGGCAACACTTAGAAAAAACATGAAAGTTCAAGATAGTAAAATGCCTCGAGTCAACTCATTCAAAATGGAAAAATAATCGTCATATAATATGATAATAAGTAATAATAATATCGGGCGCCGGGTGTAAGTTTTGTTATTTGACGCCCAGAGGGCAGTTTGCATGTCGAATTTTTGTCGTTCCTTGGACTGGTATGACAGTCAAGGAGGTTAGATATCTAAGCTCGTTAACACTATAGCGCTTTCTAGTAGAGAAAGGAGGAACGTTGTGTTGGCGGAAAATCCCGAGATAATTTTGCTATTATGATCACGGCCTACTGAATTCAAATGGGTTCTCTAACATGCCAACAACGTATGGCATGCGTGCCGAGATTTTTGTCGAGTGTTGTTTTTGTTTTGCCCCGGGCATCGGTCAGAGAATAAGTACAAAACATTTATTGTATCTGGTACAACACACACTATGTACTTCAAGAGCAATGAACAGACTTCATTTTCTCCCTTTATTTGCGTCACCTTCACGGTCCCGGTATTTGCCTGCTAGTAAAAATAGGAAACCACGAAAACCTTTTTCAGGGCGGTCGAGGTGGATTCGAACCCACGCTCTCCCGATGCCAGAGATACACGAGGTAGCCTGTTAGTGCTCGTGGCCACCGCGGCACGCGTTTTATGTACCATTAATTCAGCAACTGCAGTACGCTTTGCTGATTCTGATAATGATGGTGATTTTATTTTCACAGCCAGTTCTTCACATACGCTACATGTGTCAACTTGCGGCCTTCCGAAACGTAATTTAATATTTTCCATAAAATAGTGGAGATAAAACTGTTATTTTATAGGAACCCCAGGGTTTGCATCGGTGAACATGGCATACATTTTATTCACATCTAATCTGACAACTACTGTAGATACAGAAGTCGCCTTTCACTATAATGTGTACACCTCGTAGGGAACGATTCAATATGTTGATGTATTGTCTTGCATATTGTAACGATAACCTTAGGATTCGATAATCCAAACACACATCCCTGTAATACATTGCACAACGATGTCAGTCCTTGTTACTTAAACATATACGCTTACATACAATAATAAATGTTGGCACTCAGTATATCTTGTTAGCTATTATTTGATTACCATATAAACCTGCATGTAAATGTTACATGGTGTCAGAAGTAATTGTTTTTTTTTTCTTTTCTGAATTATAAGATTAAATGTTAGGCCTACACATACATCTCCAGGAACTACGTTTGGTTTTGGATCTTTTGGAGACTGTCTTTCCAACAATAACGTGCATAAACGACGGACCTGTCTGTCTGTAATTCCGTGAAATGTCATGAATGCTTTCTTACAAACAAGCACCTTAATGGATCCACTCGTGACAAAATAATGAAAGTTAGATATCCTACTTTTGGAATCCTTCCTATGTCTACGTTTCCTTATGTACCTCTTCTCAATTAACTGCTCTATGTATATGTCCTGTTCATTTTTAGTCGCAAATTCATTGAAGCGATGAAGTGTGTATGTTGGCTCTTCGGTGTTAACTTAGGAAAGCACTTCATACCACAGTTGAAGTTTGGGCCATTAGTTCTCTTTTTGAAAACCTTCCCCTGCCAATGAACATGCACCTCAACTTTTACCTTCCCTGTGCGGATGGCATTCCTTTTGGTGTGTTTCAGGATTTCGTCTCCTTTTCTTCACTTCGTTCCCATTATTGCTGTCTGTTTCACTGCTACTTGACATGTCCACCTAGAAAACTGATGCACGTTTCTTTTCGAACAGAGTACTCGGTAAACTTACGATTTAAAAGAAGACGGGGGTGATCCTGTAGAGCGCAGCTCGTGTGCTTTAGATATTCCTGCTTTGCAGCGCTTAGAACTCCCACTACATTCAGTGCAGGAACTACATGAGTCACTGACTTATGTTGTTCCTGCTCTCAGCCTGGAATCGTGTATCCTGTATTGCATAAAAGGAGCAACGTGACAGATGTACTATTTGCACACAATGTGTAACCACCCTCACAGAATGCCACCATAATCTTAACTCAATTTCACAAAGCAGTTGACTCCTTTAGTTTTGCAATTGTCCCTTGGAACCCTTGAAAAGATATGAAAATCATATTATCCAAGTGGGAGTTTAAAAGTCAGGTTCTTGTCTCCTTCACAATTAATCTTCTACAGTAGGCTATTTAGAAAAATATTTATAATGATTCAAAATTGATCTGGAAATGATGCAGTTCACTCCTCCGCTGTCTATAACCCACCCTCCTTCCTTATTTGAAACATTTGTGTCTCACAATTTGTTAGAGGTACCGGTATGTTTTGTCAATACACACACTAGTACAGCCATTACAATAACACAGGTTATCACACAAATACATGGCACTATATGACCACAATGTCGCAGCCCCTAAAATAAGCAACATGTCTTCAAGTGACAGACACAGGTCATACGTAGTGAGCTAAGCGAGATACCATTGGCTTCTGTCTGGCTGAAAATTACTGTTTGTACTACAAGCAATTGGGTCTGGGGTTTTAGCCCCAGGTTAGGTTTGATTTTGTATGTGAAACCTTAATATGATAGAATTTATGTCCACTACTAGTTTAAGCACAGTGTGGCCGAAAATTACTGCATGTACTACAAGCAAGGGGGTCTGGGCCGTTAGCCCTAGGTTAGGTTTGTTTTTGTATGTTAGGCCTTATCATAGAGACAACGAAACGAGCGCTGCCTAAAACAATCTCCACATGCCTGCGCTTGCCATGTGTGTTGGATTGTCAATATTTGTTTTGTCCCATAAATCACGTCTATAATGGTCGGCACATCTGACATCTGTAAGTCATGTCATAAAAAGGGGTGGGTTACAGACAGCGTAGGAGAAAACATCTATTATGACATCATTTCCACAATTATTATTCATAAAAGTATTTCAGCTAATTTCCCGAAGCGTTACCAAATATACTTGGTTCTAAAGATATTTACCATCGATAAATTTGTAACAGAAGTTTGAAACAACATAAAGTCGCTTGTCTTGACCCGCTGCATGTCATTTCAGAAACACAAGGAGGACTAGGAAGATGAAATGCGTGGAGGGATATCTCCAATCTGATGATTGGTCAAGTATGCACTTGCATAAAAGACTACAATTAAGCCCTTTTCTGTGCACTGCATCTCACCACCTGTTTTGAGGGACAGGCCTACAAGTGAGACAACCACTATATTCATATTGAATTGTTTTATAAAATTTGTAAATTATATGTATTCATATATCTTGTTTTACATGTACAATTGCCATATACTGTATTATTTGTAAATTATATGTAATTGCCTAAAAAAATAATATATTCATATATCTTCATTTTATTTGTTTATTTCCTTCAAAACTTCCTCATTCATCCTATTTTATAAATAAGTTGACCTATTGAAACTTTGTATATTGGGACTTCGAAAACACTCGCGGGAGAATTAAATAATTGCAATGTTATTTACATTTCCACGGACGTATGCAATTCTAAAACTAAAACATGGGAAACTCTTATATCAAATACTTGCAAAATTAACTACCTAACCTCAAAATCTAGCATGCATTAGTAATTTTAAATGCCGCGCCATGTGGCGGTGTCTTGCCCACGACACTCACCAGAGTGCGGTAAGGTATAACAGCTGAAGGTCGAAATTAGAAAGTGATAACCATTGGCCTTATGGGAGCTTCACTTCCTAGTATTATTCTTCCATGGTAAGAGCTGGTGGCTGGTTGTTCCAACGCTTCCCGTAATTCAAACGTGATATTTCTTAATTCGATAGATAGGAAGTACAGCACGGACAATTAAATAATACTGGTGTGTGATAAGTGCAGCTGTAATTTTTTCTTACAATTCATTTTTAATATTGCAGTATAGTAGCCTACTCTTTCTATTTGTACATATCTGTGGGGTAGGCCTATGTCATGCTATGTGCTTTGTGGAAACATCCACAACTATTCTGATAAAGCCTATGTTTTCTTCTCTACCTGATATCACAGGGGGAAGAAATCGCCTATTATTAGACCAATTACTAAAATATGAAAGAAAGAAAGGAATATAGAGTAGAGGTGGGGGGATAGAGTAGGGGAAGGTACGGGCCGGGAGGGGAGAGGAGCGAGTAGGCCAGGTCGGGGACGGATCGCGCTCGAGAGTGCATCGTCACGCCATCTCATATTGTCAGTTGGAACTATTTGCGTCGAGCAATAATTTGGGGTCAAAATTTTGCATTAAGTTGCAGCTCTACCCATATATCCTCCTTGCTTTTGAAGCTAACTCCAGCTTGGCTTGTAATAGCAGGGAAACAGTCTCTGTAGGAGCGCTAGTAGTCATTGCATGCCAATAAATAGTTCATCCCAGAACCAATAGATGGCAGAAAACTTATAGTTTTGCTTGAAATCCTTACTTTATCCACCGAATTCAATATGTATCTTACAAGTGGATGAGTAATATGATTAGTTTCTAAATATCAGAAAGCAAAGAAAGCGCCCGTGTTCCATAATTAGATGAAAAACGCTAAAGCATACAAATCGATTCTTTTTTTGTTAGAATAGTTGTTGATTCTTTAGGAACTTTGCGACATTAAAAGTTCCGGTTCCTTCTATTAAATTTGTGATGAAAGTTATTTTTCAATAATTAGTGCTAATATAGCGGCAATAGGCCGTGGAATTTGTTTTAAGTACTTTAAATGGCAGTTGACATTATTGGTGGCTGCAGGAGAAAGTGCTAACGGAACTGTACGTTAATATTTGCAGAACAAATCTGCGAAAACTCTTCATGTGAACCAACTGCCAAGGGTGGTTATAGCCCCATCGTACTTTAAAATACCGTGAAAAATTGAGGATAATTAATAATTCCAATTACATTTCAGAGCGATGAAAGCAATTTGGAGTACTTTTGGCATTGCTAAGCTGTTAGGTTAACTGGTTAATAACTTTAATGGTACACACCAAAATATTGTGTTTCGAAGCATGTAAAATGAGCGAAGGAAGTTGTGGAAGATAAACAATGTTGGATGTTTAGACCATTACTTTGTACCTTAATGAAACTATTACAAGTGGATAAGATTTACCCGTTGATGTTGTAATGTATTGAAAACATTATTACCAGTAGCATACCGACGCGACGGGGGGTTTATAGTTTAATCCCCCCCAAAGACACTTCTTTACTTGAATCCTTATATTGTCCCATCTATCACCTGGTAAATGTTTTACACTACCGCCAGTGAGGCTTCTTTACTCCTATATATATTTCAAATGTAATCACGTTCTTCACTTGGTAAATGCCCTACAGTCTACTCGCAGCCACGCTCCTTCAGCGTTCGAGCTTGGCTAGGATCAATTTTCCTGTTCAAGTGTGCAATCGGTAACTTTACACTTCAGGTTGCTATAAATGTGCATATCTGTGTCACTGTGTGCCCGTTACTTTAAAGATAATTCGGTACATGAGGAGTCTTTGCAATTTATTTCTGTCAATGATGTTTGATAAAGCCATCAAGATAGGCAGATTTTGCGAGTAAATAGTAATGGCCGAAGTATTTTCTTCACAATATCAATATTACAGTATAAGCAGTCACGAAATGACATGTTGATACCACTCAATCTTTTCAGTTTTAATATTTAGTTACCGGTACGGTTTTCCATTATTTTTTTACCAATTTTTTATTTATTCAACTTTTTTACTGTGCTGGAACATATAATTATAATAATTTTCATGCAAAGAACGTTTATTTAATTATTGTTTTTCATTTCATTTCATCTGTCATTCATTTAATCGTTGCCCCCAGAGGAGTGCGTCAGGCCTCGGCAGCCGGCACAGTCCATATCCTCGCCGCTAGATGGGGGCTTCATTCATTCCATTCCTGACCCGGTCGGAGACTGGAAGCAGGCTGTGGATTTTTTCATGAATAATAATAGAATTATCATTTTAATAATATACACAATTACTGTATGAATGAAAGAAATCCTGCATACGCCACTGATTATTACCTATATACCTTTCAGTGGTAAACTTCCAATTTAGGGCTTTAATGATTGTAGTCTCTCCGTTTGGCCATGATAACCAGAGGTTTAAGGAACTTCTCGGAACTCAACTCACGTCACTCACTCACCCTCCTGACCCGCTCGCCGGACTGGCCGGTGGCGAACAACGACTCACCTACTGGCGCTGTCCCACAGCACTAAAACTTTTTAATTTCAAGTTTATTTACAATTTTCTAGTTTTTTGAATTCTATTAAAATTCCAAAGGAAATGAGTCCAAACCCGATTGAAATGCTTCATATCCACGGTCTGATAGTCGGTCAAAACTTATGGCGTATTTCGTGCCGTAATTGCTTGTAGTAAATGAGTCATAGTTACCTGTGACTCACACGTTCAAAGTTTACTTAATAAGACGGGAACATTATTCAGTTTGTGAGAGGAGCTCAGTAGTAGATTGTTCTGCTGTAAACATAGTCTGCTGTTGAGTATAACCATCTGTCGTTGGTTTATATTTGTATTACCGTATGTAGTGAGTTACCTTTCTTTAGTAAGTTACAATGAGTGATACAAATATAAAGAAGTTTATCATTCCCAAGAAAGAACGGCAGTGGCTGCCGTTATTCTGTATTTCTATTTGGAAAAAGACAATGTGGGTCCTTTGAAAGACGATTAAAAAAGAGTGTCCGATGCGTGTGATGTACCGATAGCGACTATGCAACGGATAAACATTGAAAGAAAGCAGTCGACCTCAACAACACCAACACCCTCTACCTGTGACGAAAATCTTGGAAGCATACGTGGAACACCCAGACTCAGCAGTCTCCGATGCTTCATCGAGGAAGCGACGAATCGTCATCAGTACGGCAAGAAAGAACAAATTTCGAGCAAGGGACTGGCCAGTAACAAATTTGGACGATTTTGGGAAATCAGCCATACGTCGCCACATCGTTCGATACTATGAGCGGAAAGAAGTGCCAACATAAAAAAAAATTAAGTGATTCTTTGAAAGAAGCCGGATTTTTTTTGTGGAGGTAAGACTTCCCTTGTAAAAATAATGAATGATTTAGGCTTTTAAACAAAATATTTAATAATAGGAAGGTATTAATGGAAAAGCCATCCGTAGCTTTGAAAAGATGCCAGTTCCAACGCAAAGTTCATAAAATTGACCTTGACAAAACATTTTTTTTAGACGAGACTTGAATTAACCAAAATGCATCCGTTAAGAAAGGTTGGGCAGATGACACTGTTAAGGGTACTTGAGGCACTTCACTTGGCAAAGGCAAGAGCCTAATAATTTGTCACGCCGATAGTAAAAATGGCTGGATAAATGCATCTCTTTTAATTTTTCAATCCAAAAAGACCAATAGCCAGGTATTTTAAAACTGTTCTTTTAACACATTGATTCCCGTATTGCCACATGACGGTACTGTCATAATGGACAATACTAGCTACCACTCTAGAGTTAAGGATAAATGCCCAATCTCAAACTGTACGAAATGCGCAATGGCGAGTTGGCTGAAAAAGAGAGGCGAGTGCTTTCCCGGAGATTTGAGAAAACCTGAGCTTGACAAGATAGTCAAGATGCACAAGCCAACACATCCTACTTAGCCTACATTGACAGTAGAGCGGCAGAAATGGGACATAAGGTTATTCGACTTCCTCCATACTATTGTTAGTACAACGCAATTGAAATGGTATGAGCCTACATCAAACAGTATGTTCAAGAAAGAAACTATACACTTAAAATTCAACATGTCGAAAAGCTTGTTACCGATGCTGTGACGGCGGTGGCACCACAGCTGTGGGGTAAGTACGCAACCCACGCAAAGAATACAATAGAAGAGGAATGGAAAAAGGAAGGACTAGAAGAGGAAAGTGTCAAAGAGTTCTTCATAAGCTTGTGCCCAGGAGACTGTGACAGTGGCACTGGAAGTGATAGCAGCTCGGCTGAAGACGATCTCGAGTGCTCATTACTACTGTACGGTAAGTCTATTGTAACTCTACTGCTGTACAAGACTAAATCGAAGTTTTTTTTATTTCTCTACGTCTTTTATCGATCTTTAGAGATATTTTTTTAGGAGAGCCACGACTTCTTCAAGTTGCAATTTGGTTATTTTCTATCCCTCAATTTTTCATGTTTTCTTTGTTTGAAATTTTAAAACTAGTACAGAGAGTTTATTTTGTATCTGACGGAGACCCTCGCTTGCCCACTCGCCCGCACCGCGAGCCTGTCTCCCGCCACGCACTTTGCCGTTATGCAGCGCCCCCGCGGCACTGAGTCATTGAGTATAGGAATTTGAACTTACCTAGTTCACAGCTGGTGCTGAAAATGTTCGCCATTCACTGCTACACATCGCTGGCACCTTTTTATGAAACTGGCATTTACTTTCTGAAGTTCCTCAGCACCGATTTCCTGTACTTTATGAAGGTATTTTATATATATATACACACGTTCACGTAATGAAAATCGCATTGGATGAGCACTAAACACGTGAATAATTGACTAAACTGAACCTCACACTGCAGAACTGCAGAAGCTCAGCAGACTGCAAAGGAGGGAAACTTGTTGCGCCAAGAAGCGGATTACGGCCAAGTGCTCGGCGGGAGACCGGCTCGCGCCGCGGGCGAGCGGGCAAGCGAGGGTCTCCGTCAGATACAAAATAAACTCTCTGTGATTCCAATACAATCATAAATGACAGAAGTCCGAGTTTGGACTCATTCTTGAGAATTTTATGTAGAATTCAAAAAAACTTGAAAATTGTAAATTTAAACTTTAAATAAAAAAGCTTTAGTGCTGTGGGACAGCACCAGTAGGAGAGTCTTTGTTCGCCATCGGACGGTCCGGCGAGCAGGTCGGGAGGGTGAGTGAGTGAGTGACGTGAGTTGAGTTCTGAGAAGTGCCTTAATCCTCTGGGTATCATGGCCAAATGGAAATACTATAATACTGTACACAAGTGTTTTCGGTTAACAAATAAAAACTCTGTGTTGTGGAAATATTCGGTCGTTTTCTCATAATGTAACAAGCTGTGAAATACAAAAACTGAACATAACCTTATGAGTTGCTGGTGAACAACACTTTCCCTATTGTATTAAAGTCCATTGACATGAATTTGCTCTTTTATTTATTTTTACTGTGTTTCCCTAGGTTGTACCTTTCCTATTCTTGAATGCGTACAGTATATGTAGAGCCATAATCTAACTTAAAATGCGTGTCGTATAACTATAAATCATTTCATATCTACAGTACCGTACCGTGTTGAATAGAATTTCCAAGTTTTTCATATGATATTTGAGATACGCTTAATGTTTGTAATGGCCTCGTACATTTATCTTTTCACATGCATTTCTAATGCTAGTGCAGCATAGTGTTAAAATGGGCCACCAGAATCCTGGGGGAACATTCATTATTGAACGATTACCGATTATAACTAGGTAAGCTCACGTACGGTTTTTCAATATCTTTGTTTTACCCATCCTATTTTCCTAAGGGAAGTGGCTGTTTCTGAAACGTGTGAGATCCATTTGAAGCCTTTTCTAGCCATAAACATGATTTTAATGCAGCTAGGCTAGTTGAAATGAGTTGTGTTGAATAAAGTTGAATAGGCTTACGCACCTATGTAGATGATTTGTATTTAACTTTTAGATCAGCCTAAAAGTGTTATTAAAATTCCTGGCTGCTTGCAATCAAGGCGTTCATTAGTGAGTTTGTGCCTTTTCTGAAAGAACCTACCCTTCATACACATACCCTCTTCCAAAAAATTTGTTGTGAGTTGCGACAGCAGGAACCCTCGTCATCAGAACATAACACCCAAGTGACTGATAATGATGACGCTGCTAATTATTATAATATTCCAGTGCCTATGGACATTGCAGCATGAAGGGAATTCCAGCCATCTAGTGATTCATGCTTTCCAAGTTATGTGACATACCAGCACAGAATATTTATTGTTACATCGAAAAGAAATTTATTTAAAATGCATTAAGAAGTGGGTGAATTTGAACCATGACCTCAGGTACCATGATGGTGTTCGGGGAAAGGGGGGGGGACAGATTAAAAGAAAAGGGAGGGGGATACCAAGGATCACGGACCGTAGGGGTGGCGCGAAGAGGGTTTCGGACAACGAGAACAGAAAATAAGAGACGGCAAAGGCTACATGCACCTGAAACAAGCTACCTCTACTCCATCGTTACCGCCAAGTCAAATCTGGCCATTTCCCGCCCTGTTAACTCACCGTCTCTTTCGCAATACGCAGTTGTAAGTGTCCTGTGTTGAGTCGTGTATGTTAACGCGCCAGTTCTGCATAGACGAAAAGCTATTCAAGCTGGGGTAGCACTCAGGTTTAATAACTAAACTGAACGGAAAACCAATGCTAGTGAAACAAGTGATAAACTCGTGTGTGGACCAGAGAAATCTCTTCAACCAGGATCATTTTCTTGAACTTGACCTTGACAAAAACCATTTTAATTGGATAATCAGAGCTGTGGCCGAGAAATATTTCGACATTAGATTATATCATAATTCGAGATACACTAATAGTGCAATGTGACGAAAATATGTTCATCAGCTGTATAACAAGCTCGTACTTCTTTAATGGCCAGTAAACAATCAGAAAGGGCAGTTCATAATCAAGTATGATGTATTTATACTGTCGATGTTTTTTAAGATGACTTACATATGATAAGAATTGGGAGTATTAGTTGCCATTTTTGGTCCGTATTGACAATTAATATAATTTAATGTACAATTTTCCGCACCTGTAATGTATTGATTTTGGCGGAAAATTGTACATTAAATTATATTATGATAAGAATACCATTCTGTGGGATACAAAAATTAATTTCCCTTATGCCGATTTTGTCAAGTGTTTGGGATATTAGGGCAATTTGTAAATTGAAAATAATTCATTATAGCCCAGTCGAATTAGAATTTTTCGAGGAATTAATTTCCAGCAAGCTGGAAATAGTTTTAATACCTTCGTTGGGTCCTAAATGCGTGTAATCCGAGTTTGCACCATCACAAGAGGTGTGTATAACTTTTGGGACCCAAATAACCCAAGTTTTTCGTTTGTAGCTCTAACACGGTACGTCGGACGGAAAATATTAATCAGTTTAATATTAAAGAGGGTTAAATTCTGCGTCGAATGAACATCTAAAACTTCAAATTTGGTTCAGTGGCATAGCCGAAATCAAACGTTCAAAACTGGGAAAATTCCTCATTTAGGTGCAAACTTACATTTTGCGACTTTCCAAGACCACACATCTTTGAAACAGATTCCCCTGTTGGAGAACCCATAGAATAAGAGTTCCGTAGATAATAAAATTTCACGTTATATAGACAATTTTGGTATTTCTTTTTAATTTCGAATGACTAGTTAACTAATTTAATCACTACTATAATAATATTTAATTCAATTCCAAAAATAGCGACTATTTCCGAAAAAAAAAGCATGTTCATGTTATGACAATGATGTAAGTACGAAAAACCAATCTACCTACTCTGATCACTGCTAAGAGCATTTTAATTCAAATTTCTAAGATATACGCAAATCAGAAAATTAGTTATATACATGTACACACTGAGTAGAGATACGGAGTAGTACGAATGAAAAACATTTTAATTTGAACAAAGTTGTATATTGCCATTCTATAATTAGTAACCATTATTAATATTAATTAATAAAGTAATAGGAACATTTAAAATTGACATTACATGATACAATATGAATAGAAACATGTTTTAGAAATCAATAGTCATGCAGCAGAAAATAAGGCAGCATTCATGCTCGCATTTTCTTAGATGTTGATGGCCTTTCATCTACAAATCTCTCAAGCTGGAATGGCATGTCGAGCCGCTGTTCATCGGAATCATCTTCAAAGGGACTGTCTTCACCTATTTCTGCTTCTGCGACGATCGACATGTGGGACACACCCTCATGCTCGAATGGTGCTGAATTCGGTCAGGACTGGCCGTGGCAGTTGAGGCAAATTGTTGAACATTTCATACCAACTTTCCGGCAGCTGCACTTCCTTGCACACCCCTTCTTACATCCGCAGGACAATGTGTTGAGGATTTCAGCTGGAGCTGGATCCTTGGTGTTCATGGAGGGAGCAGGCCATGGTCCGTCCTCTTCCAACCCCAGCTGAGAGGATCCTTTGGTCTATCATACCAGCCCTGGATTTGGTGGTAGACACGCAGAATATGTTGGGCGGTGGCTGCGTTTGTTGTTGGTAGAGAGGCCAGATTGAAAGTTGGCTTTATGAGGGATTTTGAGAATATCTCGTGGCGGATTTTGTCCAAGGAAGTCTCATTGGCCTTCGGTGGCCTTCGGTGAATATAGGGCCGCCAGAAATAGTTGACCTGCTGAAATGCGGTCCTCAGTATCAACATCTGCATGGTAGAAACCCTTGACAGCCTCCTGTAAAGCCGTGTTGTTTTCAAGGAGTTTGACAAACTTCAACTTCCCTTGGCGATAGAATGCAGAGGTAGTATCACACCCACTGATTGCATGTAGGAACAGAATGTTCTATTTGACAGCAGACGAGAAGAAGAAGTACCTCGGAGAGTAGAACGTGTTCTGAGAGGGCCCCTTTCCAGGTTTCATGACGTAAATGTTTGAATTTGGTGCTTTGGCGGTTAATAGGATCAATAGATCGGTGTTCTCTCCGATTATTATGGCCGTCGCAAAGTTCTCTGCCGCTTGAATGGCGGTGTTGATGATGCGAGTGTCAGCATCCTTAAGAGCCTGCCTCACTTCAAACCCCTGCTGTACTAATTTCTCACGCAGCATGGAGATAAGCCGTTCTTTGTTGCTGTCGTTGGACAAAAATTGTTCTCTCGACATGGTTGCAGTCATCGATTCAGTGAACACTACGTTAGAAGAAGAGTGCTTGCTTTTACGGCGAAGACGCTCAGCTGATTTTGTACTCTTTACTGATGATGATGATAATTGTTGTTTTAAGGGGCCTAACATCTAGGTTATCGGCCCCTAATGATCTGGGTGATAGCGAAAATGAGAATGAAATGGAAACCAGAACGACAATTATGTGAGACGGAAAATACGTACAAAGAGAAACTCAGATGGAAACAACTCACAATATGGTCTTACAAAAGGGAATTTAGAACGAAAAAATTCACAAAAAGAATAGATTGAAAAAGACCCACAAAACGTAGGCTAGATTCAAAATACGTACAAAATGCAATGTAGCGTCGAAATACTTACAAAATGAAACTGAAATTCAAAATACTTACAAAATGCAAATGAGACCGAAAATACGTACAAAATGCAATTGAGGTTCAAAATACTTACAAAATGCAATTGAAATTGAAAATACACAATGCAATTCAGATTGAAATAGGCCCTATCCCAGTTCCAATCCAAATTATTCACAAAGTGCAATTGAAATTCAAAATACTTACAAAATGCAATTGAAATTGAAAATGCTTACAAAACGTACGGTAGATTCAAACGACTCATGTGGATTGACAATACTTACAAAATGCAATTTAGATTGAAAATACTTGACAAAATGTAATTTAGATTCAAAATACCCACAACATGCAATTGAGAATCAAAATATGTGCAAAATGCCCACCAAACAAAATGCAATTCAGATTCAAAATTCGTGCGAAATGCGGGTTTGGTTGAAAATACTTACAAAATGCAATTGAAATTCAAAATACTCAATAAAAGGTCCGTCTACCTGCATTGAAAGACTTACTAAAAAGCAATTTAGATTGTCAATCTTTACAAAATGCAATTGAGGTTGAAAACAATCGCGAGATGTAATTTAGATCGAAAAAAAAAACTTACAAAATGCAACGTAGATCAAAAATGCCTTAAAAATTGCTAAAAGGGAATTTAGATACACGGTGAACCAAGTAACAAAAACAGTGCGGGAATCTTAAAGAGAAAAGGAAATATAAGGAAAAGAGGAGAGAAGAGAGGAGAGGGGAGAGAGGAGAGGGTCCGCCCCAAGGGTAAGGGACAAAAGTGGAAAACGGACCCAGCTCAGGAATCCCTCGGGGTCGCCAACTCCCGAACTCACCAGCCGTGAGCCCCTGAGGGTGTAGCATTATCTAGGGTGCACCAGAAGTGGTGGGGCTACATACACCCTGCCTCCTTAAGAGCCTTGAGCACAAGGCAGGAGGTAAAAGGAAAAGAAAAAGAAGGCTGACCCCTCACAGAAGGAGGGTATCAGGAAAGATGAGACAAGGGCCAATTAAGGCGGGAAAGTGAAAGACTCCCTAGGCCTCGGATAACCGAATACCATCGGGGTCGGAAGAGGACAAGAGTTGACCAAGGGAGGTCGACAGGAAAGAAGACGGAGAGGAGCCCAGCACAAGTAAGTGGAAGCAATGCCGGACTCAGCTGGGGTCCCGTGGTCGATAAATGTACTGGAAGGATTGTAGTATTGCTTAATGTAGTCAACATATTTGGAGAGAATTGTTGAAAATGTTTCTTTGGTTTCACAAACCACTAGATGTAGGAGCCCCAATCAATTACAATGGCACTACCTGCATTAGCTGGTGGATCAGCAACTGGTGAAAATAAATTGTAGAACAAAGATTTCTTTGTTTTCTGCATTCCTGTTTCATCAAAGATGGAAAGGGGATAAGGAGCTAACTCAAACTCGAAATAATTTTTGAACTGTTCCTCCAATTTGTTAAGAAGTGTTATGCGTCGGAAAAATGTATCTGGATTTACTGGTATATCTTTGCCGTGAATCCTGACTTTCGAGTTGAAAGCTTTAAGAGGAACCACTCTTGACTTGACATTACTGAAGTCGTTGCCAATAATCTTAGCAATACTCTGAATCCCTTTTTCAAACGCTTCAATGGCTGTCAATTTTCACATCGCCAGTTACTCCTGTGCTAATATACATCACAAATTGTCCAGTTGGGAAGGGATAGTGGGATGAAAACCAGTCAAGAAGGATCGCAACATCTGCATCGTCCCTCTGTACCCTTGACAACCTAGCGTCGACGTGCTGCTCTGAAGTACCATACGTCACGCCACAAAAATCTTCCACTTGTACCGATTTTTCCATGATGGTAGGTATTGTGGCAACCCAAGTCACCAGAATACTGTCCGTTATGCCTCGTCCATGAGACAGCCCACCCTGGGCTTTCAGAGACCTCATTACCACCTGCTCAATCGTCTGACCAGTGAATACACCAGACCAAAACTTGTCAGACCTTCTGATGGTAAATAAGCCTTGGTTCGCAAATTTGTCATATTCATCAGGCAAGAGCTTTTGTTCCAAATCCAACATGTCCTGGAGGTACAATCAGCTGTTTCACACATTTTGGTCGAGTAGGTATAACAACTTTTTATGAAACAGCTGATTTCTTTTTCACGATTTCAGAGTTCAATAGAAGTATCCATTCCGAAGATATGTGGTCGCAAAATGTAAGTTTGCACATAAATGATAAATTTTCCCAGTTTTGAACTTTTGATTTCGGCTATACCACTGAACCAAATTTCAAGTTTTAGATGTTCATTCGACGCAGAATTTAACCTTCTTTAATATATAATTGATTGATATGTTCCGTCCGACGTACCGTTTTCGAGCTACAAGCAAACATCTGAAAAAAAAAGAGGAACAATTCGAGGTTATTTGGGTCCCAAAAGTTATACACACCTCTTGGGATGGTGCAAACTCTGATTACACGCATTTAGGACCCAACGAAGATATTAAAACGATTTCCAGCTCGCTGGAAATTAATTCCTCAAATCGCTTTTTTAAAATCTAATTTTACTGGCCTATTAACACGAGGACAAATACGAAAATTTCATCCAATATATGCTGAGTTTTTGTAAGAAATAAACAAAACCTCTAAGGCATTTCGATTTAACTACAGAACTTGTTAAACGCAAGTACCTGAGAAACAACCGACAAAGTCGTTGTTTAAGGCAGTATAACTACTCTTGAAAGGCAAAAGATATCTTAGCAGTAATACAGCATTCATTTTTATCGCGGATGATGCAGAATGTGGCTAGCACTGGCTGTTTGGTCTCATAGTGGTGGGGGAACAGTCTTCTCTTCTCGTTGCTACACGCGCCGCACTGCCACTCGTCACACCTTGTCCCCTTATCATTCTCCGTTTTCGTTACAAATCTCGGCGAGGCAACGGACTCGGCAGCTGTTGCATGACACACCACCCGTACTAACATTACATACCACTGTCCTTCCACATCGTTGCATGCGCTATCACCAAGACGCCATGTTTTACGTGTAGGTAATCTTTCTTTTCTGCCTATGCGGGTTTTACTCCCCCCCACACACAAAATTGGTTGCGGGGCAGTCGGGTGAGAAAGTGCATCGCTGCGCTATGTAGAGTGTCTGTGTCCACACTAGAGTCGGACAAAAAGCTCTTGAGTTCTGATCGGCCACATTGGGTGAGAATGAAGAACGAAAATGCTGGTTCCGGAACTGGTATTACCGATAATATGGGCTCGATAACGATAATTGTGGACATTCGGGTGTTGGCGAATTGGGCCAGCTAATCTTCTGAGTGGATCTTTCTTATCTTGTCATTCCATCGCACAGTCCTTTCTGGCCAATTGCCCCAGGCCAAGTTCTGGTACATCGGCTGAAATCCTTCTCCCTTCGGTCCCCCACCACTATACCATTGTGAAAACCCAAAGGTAAGATAACTTACTTGATCTTGCAGAATGACCCACTGGCTCTGGAATTTCTCGTAAACACACTTCATTGTAGGGTTGTACAAAATTGGATGTAGCATAATTTCAGTGAAACAAACATTATGCCTTTATTCTTTTAAAAGGCTACAACAGTTAAAAAGGTACCTTAAACCCCTTACATTATTATTATTATTATTATTATTATTATTGTCCCTCGTGGTGTATGGATAGCACGCTTTTCTCTTACCGAGGAGGCTCTGGGTTAGATTCCAGCCAGAAACTTATGATCTATAGACGCCGGGGGTGTCGGAATTTTGTCCCGAATGGGATCTATAACGTCCCAGTAAAACAACTGACATGGCTCTGACTCCATCGCATTTACGCACCCTCAAATGCCAACTAATTGCGCCAGGATTCGATCCTGTAACCTCGGGAACAGCATGCGAGAACGTTACCACTGAGCAACGCAGCCAGTCATACTTAAGATCTGACTTGAGGGCTGGAAAGGGGTACTTTTTGTCGTTTATTCATTTTGAAGGCTTTGTGATTATGTAATACTTTGGTGTATGTGGAATCTGTCTGATAATCTGAGTTATTTTAACTGCTGTAGCGTACTATTGTGGACTTGTAATTGGTCTAGGATATGGTTAAGACGTGTCCGTAGTCTTAATTTAGATACAATCTCGGCATCTGCCTAGAGTAGAAATGAGAAACCATGGAAACCCACTTCCAGGATGGCTGAGGTAGGAATCGAACCTGCCTCTTCTCAATTCTGCATCAGCAGAAGAAAAAGTGTACACTCAGCCTCGTTAGGACAATCGAGTAGTTGTCTGACAGTGGGGCAGCGCCCCGGTTACGGAGACCTGACCTCGCTTCACCCTTCAATCTGTAGGCTGAATGGCTGGGCAGCGGTCGCTTGGTAGACCAGGATCAAACATGGGCTGTAGTGCCACGGGGTAGTTAAAGTTATTTTGCGTGGATTTAAATTCGTCTAGAGATATTTGCATTCAATAAGTTCTTAATCAGCTGTTTCACTCAGACTAACAATATTTGCATAACATTAGCCTATGTTTGGGCAGATGGCCTCGCTGTTCTTTCCGTTAGGACACCAATCATCATCATCATCATCATCATCATTATCAAACTTGTTACATAATCATGCTTATCCTGAAATTACATGTGCAGTTATTTTTCTCTAATTTTGAAATTTATCAACGGTAGGCGTAGCCCAGTGGTTCCCAACCCTTTGTTGCCCATCTCCCCTTTCTGGAGGTTGACTAACACCTATCGCCCATTTTCATTTTCATTATGTGCCTAACTTGAATTGAAGTAAAGTAAAAATAATACCGCAGTTTTATTATTTTAAACAATTTTACTACCGTATATAAAAACAACCGAAGCAGTTTTATCCGGTCACTCTTAAAATTAAAATGTACATTTTTACATGTTTTTTTTAGTTCAAAGAATTGAAATAATTAACTAAGATCATCGACGTACATTTAAAAAATAGGATTTCGTGTTTTCTTTTTTAAATTGGAATCTGGAAAAAGTTGACAGTTAAAATTTGAAAAAACAGATGACAGTTTGAAAACATTGTTATTGTTTTATTTTACATTTTCAATGGCTGCCTTGTGCTTGCTGGATTTCAGTTAAAGCTTGGATATCCGGTTTTATGTTCGTCAAGTTCACGGGCAAGTCTCCTTTGAGACATGTCCAACTTATTTCTTTGTTTTGTGAGGAGCTGGACAACAGAACTAAATCCTTTTTCAACTAAATATGTTGACGGGAACGAGATGGGAAGTGGTTCAGTTTTTCCCCACAGTTGTGGGTAAGTGTCCGTGAGCTTCACCCAGGTTAACTCGTAACAGCTCTGCTTGAAAATGATTTTCGGCTCACATTCATACTTCAGCTCTATATACTCCGTCTGCAAAGAGTTATCAAGCTTATCCACAACTTCAAACGAGAATGGATCTAGAATCCAATCCGAAATTTGTAACTTGGTAAAATCTTCAAATCTTGATTCCATGTCAGTTTTTAACCTGGTCAAGGTGATCTGACCAGTAAAAATTAGGATTTTGTCTGTTGGGAGATCAGGAGTCTCGTTATCTGACACTGAACACTTTTGAAGGGTTGGAGACTGAATCAGCCCTTAACGGCCAATATTTATCTCGTGAATATCAAACTTGGCAATGATTGATGAACACGCGAACGGGAGGCGCTCCTGTCACATTTTTCCGTGTACTACCCGGCAACTTCTACTGTACAGTCCTATTTTAATCCCCCCCCCCCCTTTATGAAAACTCATCGCCACCACTTATTTATTGCCCCCCTGATAACCCAAATCGCCCACTTGGGGGCGATCGTCCCCAGGATGGGAACCACTGGCGTAGCCTAATGCACGGGACAAAATATAATTGTTACAATTTTTTTTTAGCGTATGGCTTTTAGTGCCGGGAGTGTCCGAGGACATGTTCGGCTCGCCAGTTTTGTAGCTGCTTCGAGACGGACACCCAATGGGTGAGCTACAAGTACCGTTGGAGAGGAATGTTGGATGGGAGGGTCGAGGAGTTGGAAGGTAGCGGCTGTGGCCTATAGTTAGGGACCAACCCCGGCATTTGCCTGGAAGGAAGATGGGAAACCACAGAAGACCATCTTCAAGGTTGCCGGCGGGGGGATTCGAACCTCCTCGCCTCCCGGATGTGAGCGACTGCCAACAGTCATGCCGCAACGACCTCGGCTAACTCACCCGGTATTGTTACACTATATTCGAACTACCATGTATTCATAATCATTATTTTATGAGTAACAGTGCTCTTACCATTCCGTGAAACTTAAATGATATACTGTACCTATAACCTGATAAATCATAGGAGTATATTTTCGAGATCACAAATAGTAGATGATGATGATGATAATTGTTGTTTTAAGGGGCCTAACATCTAGGTTATCGGCCCCTAATGGTTTGGGTGATAGTGAAGATGATGAGAATGAAAAACTATAACTAAAACAAACTACTAACTTATATACTAGAAGAAGAAGTGGAAAACAAAAGGAGAATAAGGCAAATAAAGGACAGGAAGAAAAGAAATGCCCTCAACCCTCGAATAAGGCGAATTGAGGGACTTCGAAGGATGGAGAGCCATGAAAGGCAGATAGGAAAGTGAAAGAGGAAAGGGATCGCCCCACAGGTAAAGGATAAAAGGGGGAACCCGGACCCAGCTCAGGAATCCCTCGGGGTTGCCAACTCCCGAACTCACCAGCCGTGAGCCCCTGAGGGTGTAGCAATATCCAGGGTGCACCAGAAGTGGTGGGGCCACATACACCCTGCCTCCTTAAGGGCCTTGAGCAGAAGGCAGGAGAAATCATGAAAATAAGAAGAAGGCTGACCCCTCGCAGAAGGAGGGTATCAGGAAAGATGAGAGAAGGGCCAATTAAGGCGGGAAAGTGAAAGACTCCCTAGGCCTCGGATACCCTAATACTGTCGGGGTCGGAAGAGAAGAAGAGTTCACCAAGTGAGGTCGACAGGAAATATGACGGAGAGGAGCCCGGCAGAAGTAAGTGGAAACAATGCCGGACTCAGCTGGTGCCCCGTGGTCGCCTACCCACGTCCCACTTGATGTGAGCCCCTGGGGGGTCACAAATAGTAGTGCCGAGTTGGGAAAGTACTAAAAAACAAAGAAAGATTTCTGTACTTCCTACGTAGAATGAATATCTGTATTCGGTAGTCTACATATTTATTGTAATTTGTATGCTTTGGCATAATTTGGAGAAACCCAAGGAAGAATGATGCCTATTAATACATGCAGTGGAGGGAGTTTCCAGTCTTTCTGCTCTTATATAAGACACAGTGAATGTTGATAACTAGTCATTAGTCAGGCTTTTGTTCAAAATGGAATTGGAACAGACTGTAAGCTCACGTGGGCAAATCAATATTATTTACAACAAGTACAAATTTCGTCGGGTTAATGAGACTTTGCACGGTTGGAGGTGGCGTTGTATGGTTACAAACTGTCTAGCGAAAATATACGTCGATGAAAATGGAACTACTATTCTCAGGTACGAAGGCGAACATAACCATGCACCGAGTGAGAAATTAGCTCGCCAAATTACTGCAAGTAATGTGAAGAGGAAGGCTGCTGAGGACTTGAATGAAACACCAAGGAAAATAATCAGAAGGGAAATCTGTAATATGAACACTGAAGCGTCACTAACTATACACGACATTAATCTCCTACGTCGAAGTGTGTATAGAGTTCGTCGAAGGGAACAACCCGTCTTACCTAAGTCAGCCGCTGAGGTTCAACGTGCTCTTCAAGAAATGAATATTTCAACAAACCAGGGCGAGCTTTTCTTGCAGTTTAATGACACCGAGAATGGCATAATATGCTTCACAACGGCGGAGAATTTGAAATTTGCTTGTGGTCGAGATAAAATTTTCGTCGATAGCACTTTCACGTATTTTCCAAAGTATTTTTATCAGTTTTTTACCATCCACGTGTTTGAAAACGGTCATTATATACCAACAATTTTCCTGCTTTTACCTAGCAAGAAGACGACGACTTACGTGAAGGCATTTGCAAGTATCATTGACAAATGTCAAGAATTAAGAACTACGTTTCGACCGAGGCAAATCGTTGCGGACTTTGAAGAAGGAATTCATCGCGCCGCCAGGAGAGTATGGCCTGATATTGAGGTAATTGGTTGTAGGTTTCATCTCACTCAGTCCTGGTGGAAGAAAATCCAACAATTAGGCCTTTCACAAGCGAACGTGGAGAAATCATCAGAGTTGGGGCAATGGCTTCGAGCAATTTTTGGCCTTCCCTTATTGAACCCCGAAGAAGTTGCTGATGCCTTCGTAGAAGATTTCATGTCCTGCAAGCCTGAAGACGAACGAGTTACTGAGTTTTGTGACTATTTGACGGAAACATATATCACAGAAGACGCAAAATTCCCGCCTACTATTTGGGCATCATCGTCAGTATCTTCGCTTCGTACAACGAACGCATGTGAAAGCTTTCATTCGCATTTTGGATCTTCTTTCTACACGGCACACCCAAACATATTCCGTTTCGTGGAAGTTTTAAAGCAGGGGCAAATGGAAACCGAGATTTCTATTAAGAGTGTGGGAATCAAGAAAATGCCAACCAATCGCCAATACAGGAAGTGGATTGAGATTATGGAGCGAACGCGACGGGAATACGAACAGGGGAAAATTACCAGGTTACGTTACACAACCTTTGCCGCATACCACTATAAGAAAAGGGAAAACGACAACAATGCAAATAATGTAAACTGGCCGTAATAAATAATATGTGACGTGCAGGAATCAATATCCTGTAAATAAATTAATCAAGCAAAAAAATAAAATAAAAAACAAGCAAAAAATGGGGTGCAATGAGAGACTACCTCCTCGTGGTGTACCCTGGAAACGGCAGAGCCGGCTAAACGTCTCTTCTAATATAATTTAACTGAACGTAAATATAGTACATGATGTGAATGGTCATCACCTGAGGGCGGATGTTGATGCCTTGAAAATTCGCCTACTGCCTAATGCTCAATGTTGTTGTTGATTGAGGGGCTTTGCGACATCGTGGTCATGTAACCCCACGTACTTGGGTGTGTGTGTTCAGTGAAGGCTGTATTATTGTGTGCAGGCCTAGTGTAATTCAGATGAGGATTGGGAAGGAGGCGGCCATGGCCTTCAGTTAGGACCCAATCCAGCATATGCTTGGGGTAGAAGTGTGAAACCACGGAAAACCACTTCCAGGATGGCGGGAGTAGGAATCGAATACACCTCATCCCAGTTTTACCTTACGAGGCTGAGTGTACCCCGTTCCAGCCCTCATACCATAATTGAATTTCTTGGCAGAGCCAGGAATCGAACCCGAGCCTCCGCGGTGACAGCCACTACACAATGAGGTGGAAATATAATGTTCAATGAAATGTAACCTGAAAAAGACTGACTTAAAAAAATATATTCGATCATACTATGGCAACAGTTTTACGGAGGATTCATAAAAGCAATCCTGTTTTATTCACTACTCAATTACCTACTCTCATTAAAATATATTGGACTTCAATATAGAAATGGCAGTAAAAATGTTAGGCCTATTCTTATTCCAAATGTTTTTTAGAACCATATTAATTAAAATCTCATTAAGACAAACTTCCCGGATGGACAAAAAGAAAACGATTCGCTGAAGTAATTTAATACAGCAATACTTAGGAATTAATTCAAATTATTTAGAACACTTATCTCATTTAACTTAAAACAACTCGTTTACTCGTTGTGTCAGCTGTAGGATTTTCTTTTATACAATCATTTACAAAACCCTGCAGAACGCTGGCCTCTCACCACTGGGTCAGTGGCTCAAATCCCGGTCACTCCATGTGAGATTTGTGCTGGACAAAAGCGGAGGCAGACAGGTTTTCTCCGGGTACTCTGTTTTCCCCGTCACAATTTCATTCCAGCAACACTCTCCACTATCATTTAATTTCATCTGTCATTGATTTAATCATTGCCCCAGGGGAGTGCGACAGGCTTCGGCAACCGGCACAGTTCATATCCTCGCCGTTAGATAAGGGGATTCATTCATTCCATTCCCTGATCCAGTTGGTCGACTGGAAGCTGGCTGTGGATTTTCATATTTACAAAACCAACTACATTCCCCTAACAAGTCACTTTACTTGCCTATGAAGATTTTTTTTAAAATATTTCATCGTATGATAAAAGAAATATGATGCATTAAAATGATGTGAAAGATTATCATATTTACAAATTTTGTAAATACTGCCGTAAAATTGTCTGAAAATCATGAAACATAAAATGGCAAAAATATAAAATAATGTTGAAATGAGCATATGTAATTCCCCTTCGCTACTGCGTAGAAAGGATTTCTGCCGCAATTGGCGTCGTATTATTGTAATTTGAAAAGGAAACACCAAGAGGATTTTAAGGTAAAATTTACTTGGGATATCTACCCTTTTCTCGACGGGCATGAGATGCCATGACATTTTTATGTGGCGGATATTTTTGACGGCCGGATACCCTTCCTGGAGCCGACCTCACAACATGAGTTAATGAGAGAAGAAATTAATAATAAGAATTTATTGCAGCCGAAAGGCCAAAAGAAGAGAATTTACATCTTACTGTACTCAGTCAATGATAATGTTCTTTTGGAGCACTTTGATAGGTGGTACCTGTCACATTTCTGGTTACACAGCTCACATACACTACCAGCTACAGAACATTACTCTAAACATCTGGAGAGGGGGGAAAGCCAAAAGCGAAGATATAGATCCGGACTTCTACGCTACAAGCGCCATGGTGGACAGGAACTGGATGAAGGAAAACCAGGAACTGAGACATGTCGTGACGAGACACGCCATCCACGGTTTTCATCACAGAGTGTGTGCAACAAAATCGTATCATAACCCAAGCGAAAGAGAAGAAATTAATGAAACTAAGTAAGGAGCCGGCCCCGTAGTGTTGGGGTAGCGCGCCTGCCTCACACCTGGAGGCCCCGGGTTCGATTCTCGGCTCCGTCAGGGATTTTAGAAACTGACGCGAGAGCAGGAACGGGGTGCATTAATCCTCGTGAGGACAAATGAGTAGCTGTCTGACAGTGGGGCAGCGTCCCGATCACGAAAACCAAGATTAACGGCCGATGGGATCCGATGCGCTGATCACGCGTCACCCCAATATCTCCAGGTCAAATGACTGGGCAGCGGTCGCTTGGTAGGCCTAGGCCCTTCATGGGCTGTAGTGCCACGGGGGGAAAAGGTAAGGAGTTGAAAGGAAGGAAGGACAGTTCCTGGATTTGTATAGAGTTGAAATTAGGAAAGCATGGAAAACCATTTCAGACTGGCTGCGTGGTCGAAATATAAATACAGTATGCCTATAAATACTGCATGTAATTACCCCAATTAAAGATTCAGTACACGGGGCTGATTGCCAAGCTTCCCCAGCCCCTAAAATGAGTCTCCAACAATTAATTACTGGTATTCAGTATGTTTTAATTTCATCTAATAGGTTAGGCTATTCAATGTAAATTGTTCACTTGCATTTTTTAAAATTAATTTTGTTCATTCATTAGTTTATGCATAAAGCCTCCGTGGCTTAGGCGTCAGCACGCTGGCCTCTCACCGCTGGGTCCGTGGTTCAAATCCCGGTCACTCCATGTGAGATCTGTGCTGGACAAAACGGAGGCAGACAGGTTTTTCTCCGGGTACTCCGGTTTTCCCTGTCAAAATTTCATTCCAACAACACTCTCCACTATCATTTCATTTCATCTGTCATTCATTTAATCATTGCCCCAGAGGAGTGCGTCAGGCCTCGGCAGCCGGCACAGTCCATATCCTCGCCGCTAGATGGGGGCTTCATTCATTCCATTCCTGACCCGGTCGGAGACTGGAAGCAGGCTGTGGATTTTTTTCATTAGTTTATGCAATGAAGATTGTGTAAAACGTTAGAGCTTGCACTTAAGTTATATTAACGCTTGAAGATTTTTAATTTTCCGCCTTATTCAAAATTTAAAAACCTCAAGTTTTCATATTAACTGTCAGCACGGAACCTGAAATGGATATTTCTTCTAATAAATTATATTAACGCTGTCAGTTTATCGAACACAATCTCATCGATGTCCATATTTCTGAAACTATTGAGGACATATCGTATTCTTTGTATAAAGCTCCTCCACATACAGTTGTCACCATATCCTCGCTGGGTCATACATATGCGACTTTATAGTAATTGACACCCCTGGGACCGTGAAACTGAGAATCACCTTCCCTCCAACAGTTTAATGAGGAAAGGTTGGAACGTGTGTACAATATGCTTGTGTTGGCTGCAGAGTGGGGGAAGAGAGGAGAGGTTGCTAATGAGCTATCACTGGCCAAATTTGACTATGACTTATCAAAGGGGCAGATCATGCTGGCCAGAAAAGTCTGTCCGATTTTATCAGAGTAATTAACTGGCCGAAATGGACTGCGCCCGCTTGGGCAATATGGCGCTGCCTGAAGGCACTGAGACTTGTTGTGTAAGGATTCAATGGAAAAACATTTCGCTTCCTGGAGTCGGCGAATTGGAAGAATCCTCTCAACTTCAACGGTATCATATTGTTACGTGCCACCCCTAGTGGCACTTTTGTTAACTGGATTACGGTGGGGGGTACGAAGCACAACACCAATTACTGCTTAAAGAAATAATTAACTTTATTGTGGCCAGAAAATTACACTAATCATCAAATACAAACAATTAGGAGCCTTACTCCAGTTTCCTCAAGTCTCTTCCTTGAGCGCTCTTGGCCCTTCCACTTGTCAACAGATCACAGAAGTTAATCCGTCCTAATGAGTATGGTGGCCTTGACAGAAACTACCTGCTCCTCTCCTTTAGGTTCACCGACCACAATTACTTACGATCACTTGGTGCAGGCTATTTCGCTGTCCACAAGCTGGAGAAACAATGCCACTGGATTTCGTAACTCGCACAGCACTTCGTCACCACACTTCTGTCGCACAAGATAATCAATCGCACTAGCTCGTAAAACACAACAACCACCACTGCTAGACAGGTCGCACTTATATAGCAGGCCGGTGACTCAATAAATGCTTCTAGATCCATCCAGGGTTCACGGCTACTCGAGGTTTCCATCGCTGGTCCAGTCACGAATATTCTGGACTACCCCTTTGTCCTAGTAGCCCTGTTGCATAAGGCACACGCAATACAGGAGGCAGGCCACAGCCCAGCCCTGGGGCAGTTGTGACTCATGCGGCGAGTGATGACACAAAACTCACAGCCGTAACACCACCCCCTTCCTAAAAAAGGCTGATCGTCCCGATCAATCATTGGTCCGTCTGTGTCCCTCCGTAGGCTGCCAGGCGATCTCGGTGCACGATATTCATCTTTGCCCTCGGTCTTCGCTGGATCCTGTAGACGACATCGTTGATCCGTTTCACGACTCGGTACGGGCCCTCCCAGGACTTCTGCAGTTTGGGTGACAGGCCTTTCTTCCGTAATGGGTTGAAGAGCCAGACCAGGTCGTCCTCGTGGAATCCGCCGGCATCCGTCTGCTGGTCGTATCGGGTCTTCATTCGGTCGGTCTCGATCCGCAGTTTCCTCCTCGCGAACGCGTGCACGTCCTCCAGTTGGTCGACCAGTTCTTGACAATACTGGCTTACCGGGATCGGATCATTCCCAGGTCGGCCGAAGGCAAGATCGACAGGTAGGCGGAGCTCCCTCCCAAACATGGCCCGGGCTGGTGTGCACCCGGTGGCTTCGCGCACGGCGGCGCGGTAGGCCAGGAGAAATAGTGGAAGATGCTTGTCCCAATCCCTCTGGTGCTCGCTGACGACTATTAGGAGATGGTTCTCGATGGTGCGATTGAATCGCTCTACCATCCCGTCGGACTGAGGGTGTAGTGGCGTTGTCCTTGTCTTCCGGATTCCCAGCAGCTGGCATAGGTTCTGGAACACCTGCGACTCGAAGTTCCTCCCTTGGTCGGAGTGCAGCTCCAGGGGTACTCCGTACCGGCTGACGAATTCCTTCACCAGGGTCTCTGCAATCGTCGCGGCTTCTTGGTTAGGGAGCGCATACGCCTCCGGCCATTTGGTAAAGTAGTCGCTGACGACTAATATGTAGCGGTTCCCTGCCTCGCTTAACGGGAATGGCCCAGCAACATCGATGGCCACTCTCTCCATGGGGCCCCCCACGTTGTAGGTCTTCAGTGGACCTCGTCGTCTTCGTCCTGGGCCCTTGCTGGCTGCGCAATCGTGGCACCTCGCGCAGTGGTTCTCCACGTCTGTTCGGCATCCGATCCAGTAGAACCGCTCTCTCAGCTTCTCCAGGGACTTCTTTATCCCTAGGTGTCCACCAGATGATCCTCCATGAACTTCCTTCAGGACTTCCTCCGTCATAGCCTTTGGAACGACGACTTGTTCCCGAGATGTCTTCCCGTCGGTGCTCTCCCAGGTACGGCAGATGAGGCCATCCCTTACAATCAGCGAGTCCCACTGCGTCCAGTAGGACTTAAACTTTGGGCTGCAGTCACTCACAATGTTCCACCCGGGTCAGGGGACACAGGCCCTCTTCCATTCGGCTATCAGTCCCAGGTCATCATCTTCTGCTTGCGCCCGCGTGAAAGATTCGCGGCTCCAGCTCCCTTGAAGTTCCACGGTAGTCCTTCGGCACTGTATACCGGTGTTCTCCTCCCTTCGGGCACAGAAGGTGCAGTCTTCGGGGCACGGTCTTCGTGACAGGGCGTCGGCGTTAGAATGCAGTTGGCCTTTCCTGTGCTGAATCTCAAAGTTGTACTGTTGAAGCCTCTCTAACCACCGCGCGAGTTGACCCTCGGGCTGCTTGAAGTTCAGGAGCCACCGCAGGGATGCATGGTCGGTCCTGATGAGAAATTCTTGCCCGTACAGATACTTGTGGAAGTGTTCAATGGTCTTCACGATGGCGAGCAGCTCCTTCCTGGTGACGCAGTAGTTCCTTTCTGGCTTTGACAAGGCCTTGCTGAAGTAGGCCACTACTCTCTCCTCGCCGTCCACTACTTGCGACAGGATTCCCCCTATGCCAAAGTCGCTGGCATCGGTATCGACGATGAACCTTGTTCCAGGTCTGGGGTAGGCCAGAATAGGCGCGGTGCACAGAGCCTGCTTGAGTTGTTCGAAGGCACTGTGGCATTCTGCTGTCCACGTGAAGAGTTGGTCCTTCTCAGTCAGTCGATGTAAAGGTTTGGCGATGTCGGCGAATCCTTTCACGAAGCGACGGTAATAAGTGCAGAGTCTCAGGAAGCTCCGTAGTTGGGACTTGTCCTTCGGAACTGGCCACTCCCTCACAGCTGCGGTCTTCTCTGGGTCGGTGCGCACCCCTTCCTCGGAGACGATATGCCCAAGGTACTGGACCCGCTTCTGGAAGAGCTGACACTTCTTGGGGCTCAACTTCAGCTGGGCAGCCCGTAGCTTCAACAAGATCTCCTTCAGGTTGCTGTAGTGCTCCTCGAAGCTTCTCCCCAGAACGATGACGTCGTCTAGGTAGACCAGGCAGGTCTTCCAGTGTAGTCCCCTCAGAATGGACTCCATTAGCCTTTCGAAGGTCGCAGGGGCGTTGCACAGACCGAATGGCATGACGGTGAACTGCCAGAGCCCGCTGCCCACAGAGAGCGCAGTTTTCTCGCGGTCCTTAGGGTGGACCTCCACCTGCCAGTAGCCACTCTTCAAATCCAAGGTGGAGAACCATCTCGACCCTGATATGGTGTCCAGCGTGTCGTCGATCCGGGGTAGAGGGTAGCTGTCCTTCTTCGTGACGTCATTCACCCGCCTGTAATCCACGCAGAACCTGGTGGAACCGTCCTTCTTCTTCACTAGCACGACCGGAGAACTCCAAGGACTATGTGATGGCTCGATCACCCCTTGCTCCTTCATCTCTTCTACCATCCGGTCGACTTCGGCTTGCTTGGCGAGCAGGACACGTCGGAATGGGGCCCTAATCGGTGCGCTGTCCCCAACGTCGATTCTGTGCTGAACCAAGCTTGTCCTGCCGAAGTCTTTGCTCCCCACGGAGAAGACGTCCTGGAATTCGCGTAGCAGGTCCTGAAGTTGGCGTGATTGTTCCTCGTCTAAATGGTCCTGGGATCCTTGGTACAGCTTCTGTAGTTCTTCTGGCAGTGTGCGTCTTCTTCGGTTGTCCGTCTGCAGGTGTCCGTCTGTCGTATCTGTGATGCGGGCAATCCAGATAACGGGCTCGCAGACTCCTAGGTTGGTGTCCCGGTGAACCGTAATGTCGTAGTCGTTCAGGTTGGACAGGCGGACGTACGGCCGAGACGTCGTGTTGATGAGAGTCTTGGCAACTAGCAATCCTTTTGTCTGGATGTCCTCATATTTTGGCTCGATGACAGCCGCCACTCCCTCAGCAGTTCCGTCGACAATTACGGCAGCACTGACCTCCGTCCTGTCGGGAACGATGACGTCTTCTCTCAGCCTTACTCGTCGTGCGGTGATGGACTCGTGCGCAGGTTGCAAAGCAAGTTCCTCACCTCCGAAGTGCAGAGTGTTGGTACTCAGATCCAAGATGATGTTGTTCTGGTCCGGGAAGTCCAGTCCGATGATCACTTCATTTGATACGTCAGCCACAAGCACTGGATGCTTTATCGCCCGTCGACCAATGACGAACTCCAGTGATGCTTCGCCATGTACCGGTGCGGTCTCTCCGGTCGCGGATATTAGCTGGAGGTTCCTTTGTGTGGGTTGCACTCTCCACTTCGGGATCACGGTGGGATTGACGATGGTCCTCGACGCTCCCGTGTCGATCAGCATGGGCCAGCTCACTCCGTTGACGACTCCGTCGACCATCAGGCTGCTATTGTCCCTCCGTAACTTCGTCACACGCACTTGGGCTGCTGGGGCTTGACGACTGTCACAAGCCAACATTTGCCCCCCAAGGCTGGCTGATACTTGCTTTCCTGGGCCGCGCGGTTTCCCTACGACTGACTGTCCCGACGGAAACCCTTGGCGGCGGCGATCACCGCAGTCCTTGCTCAGGTGGCCTCTCTTACGGCAGGTCCAGCAGGTCGGTAGTCCTCTTCCTGGCTGCCTCTCCGGATGTTCTTCGGCTACGTTTTTGTTGGTGGTACTGGCGCGACTGTCGAAGAAACGGCTTAGCACCTCCATCAATTCGTCGGCCAGGGGCTTGGTCTCGTTGGTTTTTACTGGTTCGTCGACGTCCACTTGACGCACCCGCGCGTGCATTCTAGATGCCTGTTTTGCCGTCTCGAACTCAAGTGCGTGGCTCAGCGCATCTGCCAGGGTCTTATTGCGCGCGAGTCGCAGCGCCTGTTGAGTGTCCGAGTCCCGTAGCCCGTCGGTGAAAGTCTGCGTCGCTATCTGCTCCAGAAAGTCGGCCGGCGCTGTTGGGTAGGCGAGCCTTACGAGGCGTGCGATGTCCATCTCGAACTCCTGCAGGGTTTCCGCGTTCTTCTGTACCCGGGTCCGGAGCTGCATCTGGTAGGCCTGCCGAAGATGGCTATCTCCATATCGGGACTCCATATGGGCGATCAGTGCAGCGTAGTCCTGGGATCCAGTCGGGATGGTCTGAAGGACGTTAAGTGCGTCGCCTCTCAGCGCTACAATGAGAGCTGTAGCCTTTTCTGTGTTGTTCCAGTTATTTATGGAACAGGCCGCCTCGAACTGACGAAGTAGGTGCTCCACGGGACCTTTCCGTCGAAGGTTGGGGGCGTCATTCTGCTATGTCCCGTTCCTGATATTCCCGGTGTAACGGTGGGCGGGCGTTGGCGCAGCTCGGCAACTTCCTCTCGTAGAGCGTTGAATTTCTCTTCCACCCCCGTCAGTGGGCGTTGGCGCAGCTCGGCAACTTCCTTTTGTAAGGCGTTGAATTTCTCCTCCACCCCCATCAGCGGGCGTTGGCACAGCTCGGCAACTTCCACTTGTAAGGCGTTGAATTTCTCCTCCACCCCCATCAGCGGTCGTTGGCACAGCTCGGCAACTCCCACTTGCAAGGCGTTGAATTTCTCCTCCACCCCCATCAGCGGGCGTTGGCGCAGCTCGGCAACTTCCACTTGTAAGAGTTTGAATTTCTCCTCCACCCCCATTAGCGGGCGTTGGCGCAGCTCGGCAACTTCCACTTGTAAGGCGTCGAACTTCTTTTCCACTGCTGCGACTTCCTCACGTAGGCCTTGTTCTAATTTCCTTTGGCTCTCCTCTAAATTCGTCAGCAGACACTCTTCCAGATTTTTCTGGCCATCCAGAAATTTGGCGGTTAGGTCCTCTGCTAACTTATTCTGGCCGTCTTCCATCTTCTTCTGGCCGTCTTCTAGTTTGGCAGTTAGGTCCTCGGATAACATCTTCTGGCCGTCCTCCATCTTCTTCTGGCCGTCTTCCATCTTCTTCAGGTCATCCTTCAGGTCCTTGGCTAATTTCTTCTGGCCGACTTCCATCTTGGTTTCCATGCCATTTAACTTCTCTAGCAATGCTGCGAATTGCTCTTCCATTTTAGCTGTTTGTCTTGTAAAGGCATGCGCTCACAGGAAAATTTAAAAAAAATTGACCTGCTCGGGTTTTGAAACCAGGACCGTCAGGTGTTGTGCTTGAGTTCGTAATCCGGCTTCTGACACCAGTTGTTACGTGCCACCCCCTAGTGGCACTTTTGTTAACTGGATTACGGTGGGGGTACAAAGCACAACACCAATTACTGCTTAAAGAAATAATTAACTTTATTGTGGCCAGAAAAGTACACTAATCAGCAAATACAAGCAATTAGGAGCCTTACTCCAGTTTCCTCAAGTCTCTTCCTTGAGCGCTCTTGGCCCTTCCACTTGTCAACAGATCACAGAAGTTAATCCGTCCTAATGAGTACGGTGGCCTTGACAGAAACTACCTGCCCCTCTCCTTTATGTTCACCGACCACAATTACTTACGATCACTTGCTGCAGGCTATTTCGCTGTCCACAAGCTGGAGAAACAATGTCACTGGATTTCGTAACTCGCACAGCACTTCGTCACCACACTTCTGTCGCACAAGATAATCGCTCGCACTAGCTCGTAAAACACAACAACCACAACTGCTAGACAGGTCGCACTTATATAGCAGGCCGGTGACTCAATAAATGCTTCTAGATCCATCCAGGGTTCACGGCTTCTCGAGGTTTCCATCGCTGGTCCAGTCACGAATATTCTGGACTACCCCTTTGTCCTAGTAGCCCTGTTGCATAAGGCACACGCAATACAGGAGGCAGGCCACAGCCCAGCCCTGGGTCAGTTGTGACTCATGCGGCGAGTGATGACACAAAACTCACAGCCGTAACAATATTAACAGACTATATTGAGCATATCATCCTAATAACATATCGAAGGAGATTTTGATCGTCAGTGCTTGCCTCGCTTCTTATGATATCCTTCGATATTATTTGGTCATTAAATTTCAGTAAAAGAAAATTCTATTTGACGAGTACTTATTAAGATTCTTTAGTGTAATGCCACATTAAAGCAGTATGTAACTTTCACGGAATCGAACCTGAAAATTCATGCACTCGCTATATTACTATAGAGCGACCGACAGTAGTGGCTACGCGGGCTAAAGCGCTGCGTTAGGTTAAGGAGCCAAGGTCTCTGCTGACTCGGTAGGCGCGTGGGTTCGAGCCCCACCGTCGGCTGTCCTTGAAATGGTTTTCCGTGGTTTCCCATTTTCAACACCAGGCAAATGCTGGGACAGTACCTTCTGACAGGCCACGGCCGCTTCCTTCCACATCCTTGCCCATTTTCATTCATCTTCATCCATTTCATCTCTCATCCCGACGCGCAAGTCGCCCACGGGCGTCGACTAGAAAGACCTGCACTCGGCCTCTCAGGAGGCTACACGACAAAAAAAAACCTATAGAGCGTATCAACCTTAAAAGACAGTATGGGATTAAATGTAGTATTTGCCTCTCAGTCGCACTCATATGTCTTGCAATTAGCTTCGTCCTCTTCTACCCTGGCGATGTTGCCATTTCCCAATGATGCAAAGTGATAAATCTAAGAAAATGTTTGCGTGGTCTTATAGAGAATTTTCCGCTCTTTATGATGATGTAAAATTAAAAGCCATAAATAATTAACAAATGGCCCAATTTTCACAATTACGATATTTTAACGTGAATCTATTTTTATGCACATATAAAACTTATCACGCCATAGCTAATGAACTAATGATCACAACAGATTAAGAATTTATTTTATATTGCCTGATGTCGGTAGAAGATATCCTATTTCTCAGGGCAGTAATTTGTTTCATAATAAGAAAGTTATGCATTTTTTCTTAAACGTTACTTGAAAATTATAGGATGGTATCACAGAAAAGTTGGCTTGCGAGAAACATTTTTGCTATTGACTTAACGTCGGTGACTAAGCGAGAAGAAATGTTCAATAATGTTTGACATAGTTTTTAAAACAAACCACAGCTCGTTATCAGATAGCATTCATAAGTTATCGCACTTAGCGTGAAGTCCCCGCTCAGCACCAATTTGACGCTGCGGTATTTTGTTTATTCAGGCGGGCTCGTTATCTTCACGACTGCCTTTGATGACTATAGGAAAAGATTCTGTGCTACCCCAGAGCTCAGTGTTATTAAATTTGTTGTGGTGTGAAGTTAAACTGTAAAGGGAAGTGGTCCTTGTGTTTTTTATAAATTGTGCTAATTATTATGAAGTTATTATTATATTTATTATTGTAATATTCACTATGAATACAGCAACTAGAAAGCGGTGTAGTGTTGGCAAATTGCACAGTATAGAACGGATTATAGTACTGAATATATTTAATTATTTCTTAAAGAACATGAACGTTACCGAGGCAGTTGAAAAGACAGCGGAAGCTACCGGGTGTTCAAAAAGTTTAGTATATAGAATAAGAAAAGAAAAAAAGGAAGGTCCTCGGAGAACGTCAGCAAAATCAAAACCTAATCGAGCAAGTAAAAAAAAAAAATGCTAGGTTAATAGAGTATGATGGAATAGTACAAAGCGGAGTCCGTCGCATCGTTCATTCATTGTTCTTTCAAAACATACCACCAACATTAAGTATAGTTTTGAGCAGGGTAAACGGTGATGATACACTGCCAAATATTTCGAGGTCCACTTTAAATAGATTTCTTCATGACATAGGGTTTGAATATGTAAGAAGAGCCAACGAATGTGCCCTCATTGAAAGCGATGATATAATCAGGTGGCGTCATAAATATCTTAAGGACTTGAAAAGATTTAGGAATGAAGGCAAATCTATTGTTTTTACTGACGAGTCTTGGGTTAACATGGGCCACACCGTGACAAAAGAATGGAGAGATACTAAAATTGAAAGTGCTCGTCAGGCAGCAATCGAGGGTGTTAGCACAGGTCTTAGGCCACCTAGGGCTCGTGGGTCGAGGTTTGCCTTGGTTCATGCCGGGAATGAACAAGGGTTCGTTAATGGTGCCGAGTTAACTTTTCTGTGCCAAAAGAACACGGCAGACGCCCACGATGAAATGACAGGTGAACTGTATGAAAAGTGGTTTGCCAAGCAATTGTTGCCCAATGTTCCCGAAGGATCTATCCTAGTAATAGACAATGCAGGCTATCACAGTCGGAAAAGCGAACTTTTACCTATATCGTCATGGAGAAAAGACCGGATTGTAGACTGGCTCACTCAAAAGGGGATCCCTTTTCGAAATGATATGCTAAAGCGGTAGCTTCTTTTTATTGTAAATCAAAACAGAGAGAGATATGATAAATACATCAATGATGAGATGGCCAAATCAGCAGGAAAATATGTTCTTCGCTTGCCGCCATACCACTGTGAACTTAATCCCATCGAAATGGTATGGGCGCAAGTGAAGAACTATATAAAATTGAACAACGTCTCATTCAAAAAACAAGACATGAAGACTTTAATTTCGGCAGCATACCACCACGTGACCACACAAAACTGGGTAAACTACGTGAAACACACCGAAAGAATCGAAAGTGAACTGTGGAAAGCAGATGAGATTCAAGATGACGAGGAGCAATTTTTGATACGCTTGTCATCTTCATCATCATCATCATCATCATTATCATCTTCGTCTTCTTCCACTTTCGATGGATCGCCTACTGGTTCCAATTAGGCTGAAACTGGACCATCCAGGGACACGGAGGAATTTATGGAAGGGTTAACACCACTACCAGAGGATAGTGGGCAGGCCTGAAGGTATGAGATATGTTTTTTTAACTTTCAATTTTCTGATATTATGATATTCGGGAAAATGTAGTATTATAATATTATCATATGCATTAATAATTGAAAATTATAAATTATAATGTCTGCATTAAAATTGCGCTGTGAGGTTTGGTGTACCATATCTAAATTTTGTACCGTCGTTCGCTGCAAGGCATGATGCACAGTTATATACAACAAACAAATATTTCGGAAATTTCGCGAGTTTTGCGTAAAACCATGCCTGTATACGAGTTATGTTAACATCATGTGCCTGGCCTTGCAGAACTTAGCCTATATGCAGCAGATATGGCATCAGCGCGCCCCATTTAATGCGTACTGTCTTTTAAGGTAGAGACGCACTATAGTGACCCTGTGATGCAACTGTATTCTGTCTTGTCATTTTTAGCCTATTTTCATTTATGAAAAAAGTGAAACTCGGTAAGGTCATAGTACTATTTCGTCCGACCCCGACCGTGCCCTTCAAATTTTATAACGTCTCACCAATCCAACACGGCGGTAGTGCGAAATATTTCACTGGCATTCTATATCTCCGAAACTATAACCGATATCACCCTCAAATTTTGTACAGTGATAAAGGGCACTACTATAAGTTCACCTACTGTATGTAACATACTAAACCCTGTTAAGTACAAAATGGATCGGAAATCACAAGAGTCGAGTGCCACCTACAAAGACCACATAGTTTCATTATTTAAACAAGGATTCAGCTATCGGAAGATTGGGAAGCTGGTGAAACGATCTCATGCGACTGTCCAGTATATTATTAACAAGTTCAAGACGGGATCGACCGATAATGCAAAGCGACAGGGACGGCCAAGGGTCATTATGCAACGTGAATCTCGCCAATTGGTTCGTAAAGCCTTAAAGAACCCTGGAATTATTGCAGCTGAACTAGGGAAACAGCTTGCTTCACGTTCCGGGAAGATTGTTGCACCTCAAACTATCTGGAATCGGCTCCATGAAGTTGGCTGTAACGGCAGAGCAGCGTGAAAGAAGCCTTTTATATGTGAGATAAACCGAGGGAAGAGGTTGACATTCGCTAAGGAACATATAAACATGGGACAAGACTTCTGAAGACTATTTTATTTTCGAACGAAAGTAAATTTATAATGTTTGGATATGATGATCGACAGTTCGTTTGGAGAAGACCAAATACGGAACTGGAAAGCAAAAATGTACTACCAACGGAGAAGTATGGAGGAGGCCACGTCATGGTATGGGGCTGCAAGAGTTGGTGAACTGGACGTAATTGAAGGTAATATGAATGCTCAGGGCTACATCAAAGTGCTCCGGGGTAATTTGTCTAGGAGTGTTGTGAATTTAGGCATACAAGACACCTATTTATTTCAACATGGCAACGACCCAAAGCATACAGTAAGAATAACGCGAGAGTGGCTGTTTTACAACGCCTGAAAAGTACAGTATTTTCTACGCCACCGCAATCTCCGGACGTTAACTCCATTCAAAATGTATGGATCCATTCGGAAAACAAAATCTGAAAATGAAAGTGTTCCTCCAAAACGCAACTAGTAGACAATTAGCGAAAATATTGGTCTTAAATTACACCAGACTTCACGAGCATGCTTGTTGAATCCATGCCAAGGAGGCTTCAAACCATAATACATGCAAAAGGTTGGCATACAAAATATTAATTGGGTTTGTATGCTGTAGAAAGTCTCATTTGTGATGTGTATTACTACTATATTGGTGCCCCAAGAATGGTTTTTGTTTCATATTGTAATACGTATTGTGTTTGAAAGGTTTTGGTTTTTGGGTAATGAAATATTGGTACTTTTCGTTCTACATAATGCAAACATGACGTTCTGCAGCAATATATTAAACCAACATTCAAAAAACACATTGTGCAGAATACCTTTTTAACCCACTGTACCTTTGTATTGGGCTCGTCTGTGGAATTGTGGACAAGATGGAGAGCTGACGCATCGACCAATATGGAGAATAAACCACGCTTGGCCACACTGCATTTAATAGTCACTGTAAGGGCTATTAAATCTGTCTTATAATACAGAGCTTTAATATCATCATTCTCAAGTGCTCTCTAGTGGATCATGTGCGAACTAGCGAGGCAATCGAGCAAATGCTTGTGATCCAGTCGTCTATACAGTATATGCATGGCATTGCTTGGTAATGGCATGAGGGGCGAATAAGAGTAATCTACATGTGAGCAGAATGGTTTACTGCGAGACCTAGTCAAACGGCGGAGTTGAGGCATGTAGCACACCATACGGGGCTAATTGTTGTAAGTAAAGATGATAGAGCCAACTACGTGCACCACACAATCGCCATACACGCTACGCCACCGTAGAACGATGATCATACGTTCTGCTTTCTGCAGCGACTCAACGACGCTGCATGCTTTGTTCTATCCTCGAATTTGGACCAGAACACAACACTAGGAGAATGTGTTAAAATCACAATAATCAATTAGTCTATCAATCAAGGTATTTTAGTATATTTTCATTATGTGAAATTAGGATTGTGAGCACAACTTTTATTCTACGTGTGTGTGTTTCTCTCTTACTTATTTTGATTGGTTAGAACGATCTTAATGAAACTAGAAAAGAGTTGGTATTGGACATGCTCGGACCTTGAGCGTGTCTTTCTTTCCGTAGCTGACTCCAAACCATCATGGTAGCCCTGCAAAATATTTAACAATAATTTAATATCTGAAACTATTACAGCAATAAACATAATTTTCCTGACCTAGCAATATTTCGTCGGGGATGCTGTAGAAGCAAGGCTGTTCTTTTATAAACAAATCCAGCTGCCCTACGCAGCATCGTGCAACAGAACTCCGTAAGTGCCCTGCTGTAGCTCACTGAAGGACCTTATGTAACTAGAATAGAAGGCTGAGATGCCGTTTATAGAGATTTCCACTTTGGAGTATCATGATGGAGAGTACACTTTAGTTGATGTTCCATTTAGGAGCTTGAACATTGTGGTCATCAGACCTGTATACATGCGTGAGTGTAAAGTTTGCCTAGTAGCCTGTGTTAATATGTATCTATTGCAGTGACAGAATTTGTAGTTTAGGCTAGGATTGGGAAGGAGGTGGTGGAGGTTGTGGAGGTTTTCCTGGAATGGAATTGGAAAACCACTTCTAGGATACCTGAGTTGGGAATCGAATCATCCTCCTCTCAATTTTGCCTCACAAGGCTGGGTGTACCCTGCTCGAAATCCAAACCCTCTCCTTACTCCTTGTTTCAATGCAATGTTCTTCAAATCTCTTTCGTAATATATTAAATACAGAGCCCAGCCATGAACAAGGGGTCTATACAATATCTTCAATAGCAAGAGTAGATTTAATTGTAACTCGCTGGCTCGAAATCCTGCAAAATGAGTAAGACGCATGGGTAGTTTCATGATCCGAGGGAAGGGGCAGGTTATCTCATTGTGTAGTGGCTAGCATTCTTCACTGTCACTCTCTGAGGTCCGGGTTCCATCCCTGGCTCAACCATGATATTTAGTTCTGGTCTAAGGGTTGAAATGGGGTACATTCAGCCTATTGGACATTTAAAATCATACATTATGGAAAATTGTGGTCATCAGTCCCTTAGGTGTAAAATACTGTATATACTGTAGTCTATATAAATTGGCTGATAACTTGCGTTATTGTGTTATCTTGCTGTGTGTTCATCTGTAATTCAGGAGATGGAGGACGAGGCCTTCATTTAAGAATTATCCCGGCATTTGCTAGAGTAGAAACGGGAGACCACTAAAAACTGCATCCAGGAGGCTGAGGATTGGGTGAAGGGATATCAGAAACGACCATTAACAAGCCTCACAATATTTAGGCTATTATTCCTGACTCCATTGCAGTTTAAAATTAATTTTACAGCTCATTAACGCTAGTTTCTTTAAACAGATTACAACAGGAATGTTCAATCAGCTCAGTGCGAATGCAAAGCAAGTTTTTCAAAATGCTTTGATCAATATCTGTATGAATTATTTATATTAATAATGAGAAAGATTTTCCAAGACGTCATGTAGGAATGGGGAAAACAGAGAATGTTGCCATTGGCACGGACTATAATAAATTATAATTAGTGTTCAAGTAGCTAGTTTATTGCACGTCGGGAAGTGAAGATTTAGAATATTAAAGCAAAACAGAATTATGCATGAAAATTAAAATTAGAAACTTGAACTCTTTCAATACTTTAAGAAGCTGACAGTGAAGGTGAATTTTGAGTTATCTCCATTTTCATTGTTGAAATTATCGTGGATCATGCTGTGGAACAAAGCGAACTTTCATCTCAGAGCCTTTCGAAATTAGCCCACCAAACGTTCTTAAACTGTTTATGAGCTACATAGTAAATCACTAGCCAAGTGGCGTTCGGAATTATTATTATGACAACATAAAAGTCTTAAAAATAAAGAACAGACGTGCATATTGCTATTGATATGAGAGCACAATCTAAAATCCTATATGGTTCCATCATCATGACACAGCAGAGTGGAGATTTTAATACACGGGCTACTCAGTTTCTTATTTCCAAAGACATGAACAATCCTGAAGTGAGATACGGCCGAGATAATGAGCAGATGACGAGAGGGTACTTCAGGAGTTCTGTTTATAGTGCGAATGCTGAGTACGGTGTCTACGTCTGTTGTAAAAAAGAAGAAAAAAAACAGCCTTCGCTCTTCTGCAATCCGAACGGGATGGTGCTACGTCAGGACAGTCTCACTCTTAGGAGGTTAAGTACCCACGTCGGGAACGCCCGTGATTGATGACAACACGTGCAATGTTCTGTATGGGTATATAAGTTGAATAACCTACGATGTTAATATCACGTTCGTCTCAGAATTATCACTATTTACGGCCATAATATCTGTCTGTGGGTTAATATCATTGAACAATCCAATTCCATCACATTTCCTTCACATCCCGCATATTTCAAGTCTCAGTTTCAGCCTCTTGTAGGTAACCACCCTCGTGGTGTTGTGGCATGGAAGTCATCGCTGAAGTCTGAGTTCAAACCGGTTCCACCAAGTTCAATTGTGACCTAAGGGATGAAACGGGAAGCCTCGGAAGGTCGAACTGAGAAGAAATGGGTTCGATTCCAACATCAGCCATCCTAGAAATTAATTTCGTTGTTACCCCACTTCTATAGACCACGGCCACCTCCTTCCCAATCCTAGTGCCAATTACAAATGCACACTACAGACATCACAGTGACATCAGGTACCAGACATACTCCGATACAAGGAATTAATTGGCCACGATGTCGCAGGCTTCTAAATGAATCATCATCATCATCATCATCATCATCATCATCATATATTGTCGCCAAAGTACATGTAAAATCACTTCCCGTTAATGATTGTAACACTACTCCTTGTAGTACAGTACTTGGTGACTCCATGCTAACGTGATTAAAGACAAGGAGTAACTGTTTCAGTTAGGGACTAGAATCAACTTGGCAAGGAAACCCCAGTACCTGTGTGCACTTGCAATTTGTTAGCCTGAGCTATTCAGTTGATTATAATAGTCGGAGTGACAATTATTAACAGTGTCGACTTGAATGTGAGTCCTGGGATTTGAAAACAGGTGCCATCATTGCCTGAAATGTGTCTCGAAAGAACCCAGGGGTAAGACACTATTCCGGATGATTGTTGTCAGTGTCAGGAACACGTGTAAATTCCCATTCCAGTCGTGGGGTGCTGGTGACTGGTAAAGAATAATATAGACACATTCTGGAGTTGTTGCTTCTGTAAGAGGCTTGGAACACCTTAGTAATCAGTTCCGTGTATTGGAGTATTGGATTTAATAACCTGTAGTAGTATGTGTAGACTAACTATTTATTTGGGTTAAGTAACATCCCGGCATTTACCCAGAGGGCACATAAAAATATCCAGGAAGAAGCAAAGCTATGTCAGCGTCGGGATTTGAACCTCGGATCTTCTAAAACTCCGCGCCCCCACTATAGCGTGCAACGTGACTTAACTGGAAGTAACTGGAAATAATAATGAAGAAAGGTTGATTTCTGTTGCTACAGGACACTCGACGGTGGTCAAGGGTACATGGCAGCATGCAGAGAATTTAAAGCAGGTCACATTGTGTTCGTCAGATGGTATTACTCCCTTTCAAATTGATCATACAATAATCGACGGGGACCGGCTGTCTGAAACAAGTGGCAAGGCACTTTCCTGCTGTGTCTAAGGTTGCAGAGGGAATCCCGTAAAAACGGTTGTTTATGGTTGAAGTGCGAGAGATCCGTGTCAGCACACCTATTGGCACGGTAACGATTTCCTCTCAAAACATAACTTTGATGAAATAAACATTAAAAGTACACCACATACAAACACATACAATGGTATAGTCTTCATTCATGGGCAATGAGGCCTTTGGTACAAGTGTATATGCCTACCAGTCAAGCTGATGATAAAGATGTTGAAAAAGTCTACGAAGGAATATATGAAATTCTGAGGTACACTATGTCAAGCGAGGCGAAAATGTTATAGTAAAGGGAAATTGGAATGCTGTGGTAAGAAAATGAAGAGAACGGAAGATAGTAGGAGAATTCGGATAAGGTGAGAGGAAAGATCGAGGAAGCAGGCTGATGGAATTCTGCACCGAGCATGAGTTGGTCATAGGTAACACCTTATGCAATAACCACAATAGAAGAATATACACATGGATGAGACCAGGAGATAGAGGGCGTTACAAAATCGACTTCATTATGGTCAAGCAGAGATTTTGAAACCAGATTTTGGATTGCAAAACATATCCCGATGCTGACATAAACTCTGACCACAATGTGGTTGTTATTAAATCCAGACTTGGGTTGATGAAATTGAAGAAAAGTCAAAAGCCAAAAAGGTGCACAATAGAAAAACTGAAAGAGAAGGATGTAAACGAAAGATTCAAGAAGAGCATAAAGGAAGGACTAATGAAAAACAATAAACGAACTTCAATTGCAGACGAATGGGCACTTTTGAAGAATGAAATAACAAGATCCGCAGAAGAAAACATTGGTAGGAAAGAAAGAATAGGTAGAAATCCGAAGATCACTCAGGATATACTAGAATTAATGGATAAAAGGCGGAAACACAAGAATATAAGAGATGAAAAGGGGAAAGCAGAATACAGACGTCTGAGAAACGAGGTTAACAAGAAGTGCAAGGCAGCAAAAGAAGAATGATTGAAAGAGAAATGTGCAGGCATAGAAAAATGTCTGAAATTAGGAAAGGTAGATACAGCTTACCGAAGGATTAAGAGTACTTTTGGGGAACGGAAGACTTAGTGCTGTAATATTAAGGACTCAGATGGAAAACCTCTAACAGATAGGGAAGAAAAGGTTGAGAGATGGAAAGCCTACATACAGTGTTTGTGTAAGGGAAAGGAGATTGAAAATCATGTAATGGAAAGGGAAGAGGAAATTTATGAGGATGAGAAAGGCGATTTAACAATGAGATAGGAAGACTCAAACTGAAATAAAGTACCAGGCATAGATGATATAACACTAGAGTTGCTACGCTGCGACAGCGCGCAACCATTCACAAGGCGCGCTTTTCAAATAATGATGGTGAGCATGGCTTAACCTGGCCTATCTTAGTCAAGCTAACCTAGTCTAGTCGACTTACCTATTTGACAAAGGGCCTAACTACACTTTGCAATATATTAAGAAAAACAAAAGTCCATGATCTTGTTGTTTTGGGTCTTTTTGGGAAATTCATAAGCCATAAAAAAGAATGGCGTCATGTCAAGTTCTGGGGACCTTGTGTTGTCCAGATCCCATTATCGGTTTATAAAATTTCAAGTCCATGCCCTAGCGGTTTTAATCAATGAGTCCACCATAGGAAACATCAGAAAAATGAATACCCGTAAAACAAGTCGTCGCACGACCCTCTCCGATCAATGCTTCACAAAATATCGATTCATCCATTGGACATGGCCACCGTGGTCGGCGACATCATCCTCGCTCTCTCCTCCCACCATGGTTGTCAGATCGTTTGACCTTCAAGCGTCCTCTGCGTCTCCGTACTTTTTCATTGCTCTGTTGTCAAGTCAAGTCAGCGCATTCCAATAAGCACAAAGATTCGCATCCTGATAGTCTGCCCCAGCAAGTTTGTTTCCTGTACTCGCTTCAAGCAACATATAACCAAGTTCTGTTCATGGAATTATCATTTGTCATGTTAATCATCACCGTTTATACGTTAAAGTACCCCTTTAGGGAGTAAAAAAAAATTAAGCACGCTTCACGCGTTTTCAAATATTAGGCTACATCCATTCGCCATACATAATATCAGAAAACGAACCCTCCCCTTTTATAAAGCGTCCCGTTGAAATATCGATTGTTCTATTGAGCACGGCCATCGTGGCCAGTGATAGCCTCGTATAAACACACACCCAGCGGTACCATCTCTCTATCTACAACCGGTCTTCATTAACATTCAAAACAAAGTTTTAAAAATGTTTTTTTTTCAACAAAAGTGAGGTTGGGACCTTAGTCAAAATTTCAAAAATACATTAAAAAACGGGGCGTTACCCTAAGTCTACGACCCCTCATACAAGTCCCTAGCCTTATTCTTTCACGAGATATTAACAAAAGTGCAGTTAGGCCCTTTTGACAAAAATGAATAATACATTAAAAAACGGGGCATCACCCCAATGCTCCAATACTCCATATGTCAAAATCCCATCAGGGGTTCAAAAAATATTAACAAAAGTGTAGTTAGGCCCTTTTGACAAAAAATGAAAATACATTCAAAAAGGGGGCGTCATCCAAGTCCTACAATACCTCGCAGGTCAAAATCCCATCATGGATTCGCGAGATATTAACAAAAGTGTAGTTAGGCCCTTTGTCAAAATTTCAAAAATACATTCATAAAGGGGGCGTCACCCCAAGTCCAACATTGCATCGCAGGTCAAAATCCCATCACAGGTTCAGGAAATATCAACAAAAGTGTAGTTAGGCCCTTTGTCAAATAGGTTTGGTTAAGTCGACTAGACTAGGTTAGCTTGACTAAGATAGGCTAGGTTAAGCCAGGCTCACCATCATTATTTGAAAAGCGCGCCATGAAAGTGGTTGCGCGCTGTCGCCATTTTGTAAAGAGAGCGAGGAAGAAGAGGCTGTAGAACTGTCCAAAACTACTACTGCTCCTTTTGGTCCTAGGGACCTGAAATGTATTTTGGGGGTAGAGGGGGGTAAAGACTTTTCATTTACGTTAAACACCTTCTTTTGTAAAATTCTTAGTTTCCAAACTATAAGAATTTCAAAATTGAACTTTTTTCAAAAATATTATAAAAATATATAAACATTTGTTCTAACAATAAAGGACATAGAGACCTTTGGTTTGAACCATTGCACAACGTTCTATCATGTTTGGTTTTGAAAATAGCTCTTACTTTCAAAAACAAAACAAAACAAAAAAGTTTAAAAAATATAACGAGTGGTCTATAGGAAAGAGGGCGTCACCCCAAGTCCTATGACATGTCACATGTTCAAATCGGACCATGGGTTTGCGAGAAAAAACTATTTAAATGTTTGAACTTTACTTGGCCACCATGTTTGTTTTATGGGCACAGCCGCGTTCAAGTGGGGCAGAACCGGCCTCACTCACCTATTAGGATGAACTTGTGGTTAGTGTGTGTGGTCAATCTGGTCTATTCATAGGCCACTCCGAATGAATAATAATAATAATAATACTGTTATTTGTTTTACGTCCCTTTTAACGACTCTGGCTTTTAGAGACGCCGGGGTGCCGGAATTTTCCTTCGAAGGGGATCTTTATCGTGCCAGTAAATCTACTGACATGGCTCCCTCGCATTTGTGGACCCTAAAATGCCGGCTGAATGAGCCAAGATACTCCGAATGAGAAGCGAATACTGATAACGTGATAACCATCTACATGTCATTATTGTTGTTAATTCATTTTAGAGACTTGGGATATCTTGCTCATCAGACCCGAGTTAACCATTCGTAAGAACGTTCTATAAAATACAAATGCTCGAAATTACATGTATGCAGAGCGCCGAGCAGTGCAACCATGACTCCACGCGGGGTAGACCACTGCTGCACATCTGCTTGGCGCTCTGAGCTTGAATGTGTGGGTGGCTGTTTAATGGATAGGTGTGGAATAGATCATCCAAAACAAAACAAGAAATAAAAATGTGATGCAACCGATGACGTTATAATATAAGTTAAAAAATAATTGTAACGTATTTTTCGTAGTGCAAGACAGTGGTCCTCGAAGTGGGAGGTGCGTCCCTGTTCAAGATATAAAAAAGTAGCCTATTAGTCAAAAAATTAAATTGTACAGACAGAAACACAATTTCTTGCGTGGCCACCTCCTCCGTTTGGTCCAACATTGGTTGGCAACACTGATTCCAGCTGCCGCTAGCGGTGGCAGGTCACCAAAACGCTAACTTGTGGTCATAATTAAATTTATGGTACAAACTCCATTGTTTGTTGTCGGTTGCAAAAAGCTAAGATAATTTTGGTTCAAGAAACGACTTTGAGAGGGTTATGACCTATATCGTATGTTCCGACCCTTAAAACAAAAATCATCACCACATTATTTTAACGCAAAAAAGATTTGGATTTTCACAGCCGCATTGATTACCAAGAAGGCTTTCAATTATTAGGTCAGGTGTTGCACAATTAGTACAAGCCATAATAGACGGTAGGTAGAAAGTTAATATACTGAAATGTTAGAAGCCATTATTCAGTGTTGACTGGCTGCGTGACTCAGCGGTAACGTTCTCGCCTGCTGTGCCCAAGGTTGCGGATCGAATTCCAGCGCAGTCAGTTGGCGTTTCTAAAAGCCACAGTAGTTAAAAGGCCGTAAGCAATTATCATTATTATTTATATATTCAGTGTTGCCTAGTCAGGGTGTCATCTGTAAGGATGAAGTAAAAATTAGCTACTTTTTAGCTACCTTTTAGTTACCGGTACCTTTTAATTCAAAGATGCGTCTGTGGTCAGCACGCATTAGTTAAGCTCATCACGCGGTGAAAAAGAAAACAGAGAACTGTGTTTAATGGGAGAAATAAAATTCACTTGCGGTAATATAAAAATTAAATTAATAATAAATAAATATAGATATTTAATATCAAATGAGTTGTTCCAGATAATATGTCGTTTTTTGTGCCAGAAGTTATGATTACCAAGAGGTTGCTCTGCCATTTGACGAGATTTCCTTAGTCCCCGCGGTCAAGCACGAAAATATATACAGTATGCGAAGTTACGCGATCATCACCGAATTCTGTCTTCGCAGCCAAGTGCGTACACATATCGAGATGTTACACGATCAGCGCTGCTCTCAGCCGTTTGACGAGATTCCCGCAGTCTTTACGGTGAAACACGGAGACACATCGCGATTTACACAATCAGTGTCACTTTTTGCCGTTTTGACGAGATTTCCGTTGTTCTTGTATTTCAAACTTAATTTCGTCATTATTCTAGATAGGTCTACATAGATCAATCATTGGTATGAATCCTAAATTATAAGAACCGTAGGCTCTTTAGTTCGTCGCGGAACTACTTGTCTTCTCTTTCGTTATGTTGCTTCCTGTTTGTAATTGGGAAGGCTGTTAACAGTGTGAATAGGGGCGAATTCTCCAAGAATGTATGCTCGTTTACTGTAAGTTGTATGGGTTGTTTTACACTGCATGATTTTAGGTCTGTTTCTATATTGGTACAGCTATGCCCGGTATCGTACAGGTGCTCGTATACTGCCTACTGTCGGGGAAAAAAATATAGATACTCGAGTTTGGACGTCAATAAAAACGTTATCCATAGTCTTACATTAAAAAAAAGCTACACCAACATTTTCCTTATTTTTTTCTGCGTTAATCTATGTAGAGTAAATATTTGTATTGTGGCCCGTTAAAATGTATAGCTGATTTAACAAAAAAAGTGCCGTTTCTTTTACCAAGTCTAACAGAGCGCTCACTTAGTAAGATCATTACATTATAAGTACTAATTAGATCGTAATGAAACTTTAATACGTCTTGAAGGAACTTATTTTTAACGTGTATACGGAATTTTAATCTGATATGACAGTCCTGAAAATAGTAGTTGTTAATATTGTAAATCAACTTTTTCTCGGGTCTGGGTGGTCGTATCAGTATGGAATATAGCATACCAATGCAAGGCTAAGTGAAAAACTACTTTTCATCTACACGTGATTGGTGATTTTATATGGATTGATATTTAATCGGATCATAGTGTGCGGCGATGGTACCATAGTGGGCGGGCAATGTTGCCCGTTGACTAACTCGAATTCGCGGCGCACTCGATCCGACGCACACCAAACTCTGACCCGCTTATCTTCTCCGTTGAGTCATAATTAGCAGCAAGCAGCAACGATCTTCACTATCTGCGTGTTTACACATTGTTCAAAATGCCAGCCTAACCGCAGTTATCGGAGAAAGTAATTGTCATGATTATTAGTGCAATATGTTTGTTTCATTTTAGAAGCGAGCGAGAAAGGTATAATGATAAGAGGTATCGGGTTTACCAGATAGTGTCCATGTGTTTTTGAAGGTCGATAGAGACGGTACAGAGATGTGCCGCTTCAATGCAAGAAAATTAACAGAATGCGTGATGTGGATCGAACAAGAAGAGGTGTATGAGGACGGGACGTCCAAATATAAAGCTTGACGACTTAGGAGGAGTATACAAGTCTTCTATCTCAGGTGTATGAGGACCGGACGTCCAAATATAAATCTTGACGACTTAGGAGGAGTATACAAGACTTCTATCTCAAAATGATGTTCTCTACAATAAAAAAATCTCTTTTAGAAACTGATTGAGACAGTGACTGATTTTTAAGGAATGTCAAGAAGAACTCTTTCAAAAATCGTAAACAAGTCAGTAACACCCGAGATATGGAATAAAATGCATCGGACACACCAATAAAATAGAGAAACGTTACTGGGAAAAGGATGGACTAACTGACCCACTTGTTAGTTTATCCTATTTATCGGGACAGTGATTTTTCTGACGGTTTATGAACCAGCAGTCTTATAATCTCGTAAAGTGTAAATTACTTCAAACTTTGCATCTTGACCGTATTGTCTTATAATACTGTAACAGCTTTTCAGCTGGCACAGTTTTTTAAACCTGCCATCGGTGGTCCAAAGCTCCCACGAAAGAAAAAAAAGAAGCGATGGATAGGAAATGTTTCACTTCTTACGGAAATGAAAAAACCGCGTTTCTCTAATACAAAATTACTAAACAACAAAAATTCACAGACCATACGGAATGGTACGCGCGCATTTTGTTTCACTGGGCAACGTCGCACGAGTTTCCTCGGCCAAGAGCATTGTTCCCGTCGCTAGCTACGACACTCCCTTCCCACGTAACCACCCGATTAAATATCAATCCATGTAACATCACCAATCACGTATAAATAAAACATAGTTTTTTGTTTAACCTTGCATTGCTATGAGCCTCACAACAAGCCATATTTCATACTGCTACGACCACCCAGGCCCGAGAAAAAGTTGGTTTATAAAATGAACAACAACTATTTTCAGAACCATCAGATCAGATTAAAACTCCGTATACACCTTAACAATAAGATCCTTTAAGACGTATTAAAGTTTCATTAATATCTGATTGATACTTTTAATGTAATGGTCTTTTTAAGTTAGCGCTCCGTCAGATTTGGTAAAAAAAACTTTCTTGTTCAATCAGCTATAAAATTTTAACGGATTACGATACAAATGTTTACTCTACATAGCTAAACGCAGAATAAAATAAGGAAACATTTGGTGTAGCTTGTTTTTTATGTAAGACTACGGGTAACGTTTTTATTGGCGTCTAAACTAGAGTATCTGTTTTTTTTTCCCGACAGAAGTGTTTTCCGTGTTTAATTGTGTTTCTGTGTTCTGAACTTCTGTGTAAAAACCTCTCATACATATAAAGCTACGTTATTGTCGGTTTTCTAACCGATCTCAGATATAAGCAAGCCAATGACGCTTCACAATTCGATCACATGAAGCTGCGAAACATGCGTCTTTATCCAAACGGAGTCATGCTTCCCTACGAAGCCTTGGACTTATATTCTGAAAAAAAAAAAAAAAAAAAAAAAAAAAAAAAAATTAGGATCGTTATACAATATGTATGCTAAATTTCATGCTTTGTGCAATCAAATAGAACCTTGTCCACAGTTTACACCGTAGGACTTTAAAACTAAAGCGCATTTGGTTGTGCTGAACGGTGCACATCTCGAAGAAGCTGTGAAAGAACCTCCCGTGGATGTAAGTTCAGAGTTTGAGACGACTGAGAATATACCGGCAAACACGACAATTTATTACCTGATCGTGCATAAAATGCATGTCTACTAGGCCTATCACCCGCTCTCTAAGACTGTAAATATAGAAAAAAAAAAGGTTTTTTTAAAACTCATTACAAACAAGTATGAGTAGTTCCGTGATGAACTATATAGCCTATTTTCATATAACCTACCTTTGTTAATTGCCTCAATCAATATACAAAATCTGGTCTCGGGGGGATTTGAACCTCCTTTCTCGCGGTCAGCAACTTAGCGCAGGGACTTCCCGACCGCCGCTACATGTTGCGAAGCATAAATAGGCAACACGCCGCAAACTTCTAGCTCATTCGAGCCCAAGCGCTGGCACTGAACGGGCCTCAACTTGTAGGGCGAGGTCGCGCTCCACGCACTGCTGCCTATCTGGAACGGGCACTTGCGTGGTTGCCCAATTTCACTCAAAACCAGTAATCTTCCGCTGTTTTCATATCGGAACACGGAACTTCGGCAGGGTTCTAAAATATTTATACCCCTAGGCAATTTCGCTCAAAACCAGTCATCTTGAGCCGTTTCCATATCGGAACCTAGATTATGGGTGCTAAGTGATGTGCGCTATAAAAGGGTTCCTCAATGTTAGTGGGTTCATTTAGACCTTTTTGAATTTCACTCAAGAAACCGGCGAATTTGTTCAGTTTTTATATCAGAACCCTATTTTTGGGCAATAAGTGGCATGCATCAATGCAGTGTGGGGCTTAGCCTATAACCCTTTGTGAGATAACATGTTGCGGTTTGGCATTTTTTGCAAGATCCTCGCGCTTGACTTGTGTCCTGTTGCCTAGAAAATGATTTTGCAGGCACATAAGGAGAAATATTGTTTTTCATGAGCATAATTAATTAATGCATATAAATTTATCCTTGAGATCTCTACCTAATTACACACAAAAACCTAGCAACTTGCACTAGTGCAGCAGTTTTGAACAGAAGACCAGGGGCATAGCTTATAACCCGCGTTCAGATAACATGATAGCGTCAGATTGTCGGATGGTTGTTTTTTTTTCTTTGCAACAGAGAGAGAGTTTTATGTTCTTCGATGACATATTTTACCTAGAGTAATACATATAATCACCTTTTTTAAAAACATTTTATACCATTCTGCATATTTATATATAAGCTACTCAATTTTTCAGTTCTTTAAAGGCATCTTACTACCATGTTTATGTTCAAACTATGCGGTAGCATGTTTGCAAGATCTTACATTCAACAACATAGTAAACATGAAGCAGCTAAGTTTATTTGTAATTATTGTAAAATTGTGTTCAACAGACGGGATTTGCTTTTGCAATCGGCAAAAACTGAACACTCTTTGAAAACTCTCGAAGCCCGTGCCAAACAGGTCGCAAATTCATTAAATTAGCGGAAACGTTAAAACTTTAAATCGGAGAGCTTTGCAAAAGGAAGGTTGTAGCTTTACGTTAACGTTAATCATGTGATCATGAGCCACGGGACCTCCTTTTCACGTGGAATCCTAACCCCCAGGACATGGCATTTCACTTCGAAAATCTCACATGCTTTGACCGGGAAATGGAGAACATTGCAGCCGAAAGAATTAGGAAATGGGGACATTGTGAAAAGAGATATAGTTTCTTCACAATACAGAGCTAATTTGAAAACTAATGTTCAAGAAAATGTTGCTTGTCGTGAAATAAATCACAGAAACATTCATAAAATTGCTAGTGCTTTTAATGTGCGAACTAATGAAGGCGGAGAAGGAAACCTAAGACATGAGATATTTGTAAAATCTGACAAATCTAATGCTGCTTGGTTGCTAGAAAAGGCATTAAGATAGCATCTGGCTCTAAAAATAAATTTCGAGCTTTTTCCTGGCTATGTCAAAATGTCTGGTGCCAATGAAATTGATGATACAAAGTGTATACAAATCGACGATATGTATTAATATTTTTCTCACGCCATCATCACGAAGAGTAAGAAATTTGAAGAGAAGGTGTCTGGCTGGGCCTTTATTTTAACTAGAAATCAACATTCATAAATACATTCGTCTGGGAGGTTCATCATATCTCGATTTATGGGAAAAGAAAGCAGTTATAAATGTGAAAAATGATGATGTTGATGAAGAGAGTTTTGCCTGGGCGATAACCTCGGCACTTCATCCTGCTACGACTCACATGGATAGATCATCATCCTACCCGCATTATTCTACAGTTCTAATTTTCAAGGGAATGCAGTTACACATGTAACTAAAAAGCATGCAACGTTTCGAAGGGTTAAACGATAGTAGCGTTAATGTGTATGGAATTGACGGAACGAATGCAATATATCCGTTACATTATACGCATGAAAAGAGATCGGCGGATAAACTATATATTATATATATAACAAGGCTGCATGATACAGAGAGTGATAGACACGTATACTTACTAAATATACAGACGTGGCCTTATTATTAAAATAAAATATATTTTTAATTTTTTGATTACACCACAGATGAAGCTTAAAACGTGGAACATGAACTTTCTAAATGTTGTAAACCAAGCAGGGCGAGAGCATTCGCCTGAGCAATTTCATCGATTTAAATGCCCATTTATTGACACAGATGACATAGTTCCTTCATTTTAGCTGTCTTTGTCATTGATGTATTATCCTGGTCATAGATATAAATATATAGTTTGTCTTCCTTTCCTAAACTAATTATCGTCTGTGTACACATTGTATCTGTAAAGCCATACGCTAAATAAATAAATAAATAAATACATATTATCCTGATCACCCGACCGGAAATCTTTGAGGATTATTAAATTGGCGGTCATGAAATTACAGACTTTTTGCTTGGAAACTTATGAAATTGGGTGCAAGGGATTCATGAGGTTTATTTTGGCAGCAAATACACTGACCGGCAAAAAAAGTGGAACAGTAATTTAAAAAGTATAAAATTAGCCATGAAAAAGATGTAATCACATTTTAAAAGCTTTTCACGCATTAGGACACACATCTGAAACATCCGTGAATAGAAATTGACATTTCTTAGGGTGGTTTATTACCACCAATTACCCCCAATCTTCGATGAGCCTAACAAGCTGTCATGGACGCTAAGGGTGGAAACACTCGTTTTAGTGACCAGTGTTCCCGTGCAGTGCAAACATTAACACTGTTTTGTTTGGCAAAAAAAAAAAAAAAAAAAAAAAAAAAAACAGCCCAAAAGAACATTAGTAAAAAATAGAAAATGGTTAGATTTGTGAAATGTAACGAAATTTGTGAGTTAAAGCGTGTTATAAAACATGTTTCAGTATTTTCTGTAGCCAACCATCTAACATTTACATGAATAATGCAAATATTGGAAAACCGATGCATTTTAGTGGAATAAATTAAGAAATTACATAAAAAATTGAAGTGTTCCACTTTTTTTTGCCAGTCAGTATATTTGCATAATGGAACTATTAGTATATACCATTTTTTTTGGAAGCCTTCATAGGGAGGTTAAGGCTGCTTGAGCTTTTAGGTGCGCCTCATGAAAAGGGAGGTAGGGCGCACTTCGCTACTCCTGTGGGAATCCGGGCACGGACAACAAAAGCCCGCTGATGAGCCAGCTTCGAGTTCCTAAGCGAAACCCCACACAAGACAAGGCATAAACCTACAATAATTGCTGAGTTGTAAGGTATGCATATTTTTGAAGTAAACACACTAATTTCAAACTTCGTAGCGTAGCAGTGCGATCTGGTGGGACCTTCTTGTGGCGACATTGCGTGGCAACAGTTTCCGCTCGTCACTTGTTTGTTAGTGTTGTTTACCAAAAGCACATTGTGTTAGGCTGTGTTTCTATCTCCCAAAATTTTAATAATGGCACCCCGTCGTGTTCGTTAAGCCGCCATTTTGGTGGCCGGCACGGCCTAGGGTGGGGGCTTAACGAAGACGAGGGAATCAAAACTTTCTAAAATTTTTCCGAGCATGGTCGCCAATCAAAACGTCCCTGATTGGCTGAGCACTTATTGGGTCCTTCCCGCCACACGGCCGCAATCAATTCCGCCATTAACCTCAACTTAACATAACCTAAGTTACTTAAATTACAAATATTAATGTTGGTGAAGGGTGGGTGACTTGTGGATTAGATAAGCCATTTTTAGTGTTGCTTTCTATAGATTTGTGGGAGGCATTGTGGTTTTTTGGCAATCTCGTTATCTTGTAGACATTAAGATAAATAGTTCTATTTCGGGGACCTATCACTCAGTAGCGGTTTATCACAACAGTAGCCTACTATTACGAATAGCTGTACTTTATGAAGATTTTTCTGCACCTTCGCGAAATAGTGGCGGTGGTTTGAGATTATTTTGACTACCATTATGGGGTTTTAATAGTTTTTCATAGAGCATTTTTATTGTCTTGTAGGTATGATTGATTTGACATGTTAGGCCTGCATGTACAGGGTTTTTTTTCTGGTTTTGGGAATAATGCTCATTACTATTAAGTGCAACCGTGTTGACCGACTGAAAGACATTGAATATTTCGTTTACTTAGGCAACACTGAAATATGGGTTACAACACGATATGGACTTGGAACTTATGTTCGCTTAACAAAATAATGATACATGAACAAGTCATCCTTGTAATCTCTGCAAATAATAAAAATATTTCCCATCCGATATAGGCCTATTCATGTTGAACGGAAGAAAGTTATCAACCTTTATTAAGGCAACACTGAAAAATGTTCATTTTGATCTAGCCTACTTACTCGGAGTCATCAGCATCTATGTCCCTAGAGGTTCAGTTTTTTAAATTCTCCCTTTCCTATGGTCAAATAACACATGAATGTTCCCTATTTTTCTTAAGGGGATTCAATGACCTTATGCTGAACTAATTAAGAATAGTGCATGTACCCCAACCCCTTAAAATATGAAGTTGTCAGGATAAAAAACATGTCCATAGCCATCAGAAACTTGAGAACACTGAGATCAGGAGAATGTTGATCAACCATGGATGCTAGACCAGAAAATCTTAAAGAGGAGTGTTTCATTTAGAGGCTTGGAACATCATGATCAAGACCCCTGTACTTGGGTGTGTGCTCAATCTGTTTGAAAACCCGTTGACAGATCATGAGTTAATCTGTGGCTGGAATCCACTCATTCCTATGCTAAGCTGTGAGCACTGGGCACCATTAGTGTTCTGTAACTACTGTATCAATTTCTGAAAGTTGTGTCATAGGCCTAAGCATAGACAACGCTGAGAATGTTCTCTGAATGATGAATACCAGTAGGCTAGCCTACTTAGCTGCCTCCTTCACTAGCATTTCCAGGCACCTGGTTAGTTGGTAAAATGAAATTGAAAAATCACTTGAATGGTTCAAGTTGTCCTTGATTGTCCTCGTGGAACAGTGTACATGTAGATGGAAGCAATGTGAGACCAACCACTAGGTAGCTTATGTCCCATTAGTTGGGAGTGTTAGGGAATGGGAGATTGGTTCAACATGTCAGCCTATGTTGTATATTTCATTAATGTATGGGATCTAAAAGTGTATCATAGGAATATTAAAGCAAGCCATAATATGTTACCAGTTGGTCAATTGGATACAACAATTCGATGAAACATTCTGTTAATAAGTAGGAAGTGTCATAGGTAACCAGAGAAGCGACACAAGAAAAAACACCTAAGTCTTCCAGGCAGTTGTCATCAACTGTATTTCACATAGAGAAGAATAACTAAAATAGTTCCTCATGAAAAAAATAACTGGTCAATGACTTGAAAGACAGTAGTAAGGGCTTATATGCTGTCAGTAAAAGTGGAGTTAGGAAAGATGTCTGGAATATTTAAATCAGTAGTTGATAGCCAGGATTTTTAAATTTACCGTAGGTAATTGCACCATAATATGATTAGAAGCCTATGTGCAAGATTTCAAACGGTAGGTTTTCCTGTGAACCAAAAAACAGCTCTTAACATGGGTTATGTTCAGGTTAGGCCTACAAGTTATTGGGAGGGAGGTTTATTCTACATACCAGTTGCACATAAAATGATCATCTGATTAGAGCTCTGTGGGAATGTTTAAACGGACTGATGATACAGGGTTTATCAAGCCACTTTGTATTCATCTTTTAAAAACATTTTAACAATAAGTTACTGTCATCATTGCTAATGCTGTAATCTGTCATGTTTATTTATGCAGCATGAGGAATCAGGAAACATTGGTAGGATTGGTATATTGAGTGGAGATATAGTAGGATAAAATGCAACTGTGTCATGGAAACCTAAGATGTATTTTTGTTTCTCAACTTTATTTTCTGTATACTCCAACACAGCCTACCACCACGGGGAAAAAAAAACTTGTTGGTGATGTTTAATGAGAGCAAATCTTGAAACACTGTGATTTAAGTGGTTGGTATCAAAAGTTTTATAGGAAAAATGAAAATGTGAATTCGCGCCCAAGTTTACGAAGCCTTGCCAGACTCAGCTGAAAGTATCTTCGATGCAAATCAAGTCTCAATAGTTAAAACTTTAGGACGACCTTTGACATGAGCACTATAATAGGCCTACATTTAGGATCGACATAGCTTGCAGTATCCTTATGCTACTGTATGCACCTGGGCATGTTTAAAAAAAACTCAGCCTGCAGGTTAATAAGGTAGAATATTACTATAAATCTATCTCAAGCAAATCCAAGAAGTTACCAGACTGAGAAACTACATATCAATATTAAAAAAAAAAAAAAAAAAAAGGGTGGCGGTGCACGCTGCACTTTTAATCCTTGCTTCATTAGTTAAACCATAATATTTGTACATAAATACCGTAAGGACTTCACATTACAAACGGCCACTTAAATTATATGCCTTAGGCATAACCTACAAATTACATGTCATGAAATTGGTAAATATATTCAGACAGCAACATCAATACGCAATGGTCAATAGTGTAGTTTTATAGTGCACAAAAAGTTATTGTACTGAATATATTTCGAACTGATGATTAAACTGGTGGAAACGACAGCCAATTGATTTACATCCAAAGTAGTAGAAACTTTCAGTTGATCAGCAAGAGTATTGATTTGTACTTTTATTTTCACAAATTTTGATGAACAGTGTCACGCTGCAATTTAAATATAAACGTACATATAATTCCTCATAAATAAATGATTTGCACTTCATACTGTCATGAACTGTAATAGATTTCTAGCAATTTAATTGATGTAGAAATCTATAAAATCTATTCCTCTCGCCGCCATGTTGGAGATTTAATTTGTAAACAAACCATCGGGCAGCCAATGACTGTTAATAATTGCCAGCCAATAACAAGCCAGGGTGATGCGGATCATAATTCGCGTTTCACTCTCATTGCGTTTTAACTTGAGGTGAAGAATCAGCTGTTCGTTAACGCCACGGGGTGCCATTATTAAAATTTTGGGAGATAGAAACACACCCAGGCTGTGTTTCTATCTCCCAAAATTTTAATAATGGCACCCCGTCGTGTTCGTTAAGCCGCCATTTTGGTGGCCGGCACGGCCTAGGGTGGGGGCTTAACGAAGACGAGGGAATCAAAACTTTCTAAAATTTTTCCGAGCATGGTCGCCAATCAAAACGTCCCTGATTGGCTGAGCACTTATTGGGTCCTTCCCGCCACACGGCCGCAATCAATTCCGCCATTAACCTCAACTTAACAAAACCTAAGTTACTTAAATTACAAATATTAATGTTGGTGAAAGGTTGGTGACTTGTGGATTAGATAAGCCATTTTTAGTGTTGCTTTCTATAGATTTGTGGGAGGCATTGTGGTTTTTTGGCAATCTCGTTATCTTGTAGACATTAAGATAAATAGTTCTATTTCGGGGACCTATCACTCAGTAGCGGTTTATCACAACAGTAGCCTACTATTACGAATAGCTGTACTTTATGAAGATTTTTCTGCACCTTCGCGAAATAGTGGCGGTGGTTTGAGATTATTTTTGACTACCATTATGGGGTTTTAATCGTTTTTCATAGAGCATTTTTATTGTCTTGTAGGTATGATTGATTTGACATGTTAGGCCTGCATGTACAGGTTTTTTTTTCTGGTTTTGGGAATAATGCTCATTACTATTAAGTGCAACCGTGTTGACCGACTGAAAGACATTGAATATTTCGTTTACTTAGGCAACACTGAAATATGGGTTACAACACGATATGGACTTGGAACTTATGTTCGCTTAACAAAATAATGATACATGAACAAGTCATCCTTGTAATCTCTGCAAATAATAAAAATATTTCCCATCCGATATAGGCCTATTCATGTTGAACGGAAGAAAGTTATCAACCTTTATTAAGGCAACACTGAAAAATGTTCATTTTGATCTAGCCTACTTACTCGGAGTCATCAGCATCTATGTCCCTAGAGGTTCAGTTTTTTAAATTCTCCCTTTCCTATGGTCAAATAACACATGAATGTTCCCTATTTTTCTTAAGGGGATTCAATGACCTTATGCTGAACTAATTAAGAATAGTGCATGTACCCCAACCCCTTAAAATATGAAGTTGTCAGGATAAAAAACATGTCCATAGCCATCAGAAACTTGAGAACACTGAGATCAGGAGAATGTTGATCAACCATGGATGCTAGACCAGAAAATCTTAAAGAGGAGTGTTTCATTTAGAGGCTTGGAACATCATGATCAAGACCCCTGTACTTGGGTGTGTGCTCAATCTGTTTGAAAACCCGTTGACAGATCATGAGTTAATCTGTGGCTGGAATCCACTCATTCCTATGCTAAGCTGTGAGCACTGGGCACCATTAGTGTTCTGTAACTACTGTATCAATTTCTGAAAGTTGTGTCATAGGCCTAAGCATAGACAACGCTGAGAATGTTCTCTGAATGGTGAATACCAGTAGGCTAGCCTACTTAGCTGCCTCCTTCACTAGCATTTCCAGGCACCTGGTTAGTTGGTAAAATGAAATTGAAAAATCACTTGAATGGTTCAAGTTGTCCTTGATTGTCCTCGTGGAACAGTGTACATGTAGATGGAAGCAATGTGAGACCAACCACTAGGTAGCTTATGTCCCATTAGTTGGGAGTGTTAGGGAATGGGAGATTGGTTCAACATGTCAGCCTATGTTGTATATTTCATTAATGTATGGGATCTAAAAGTGTATCATAGGAATATTAAAGCAAGCCATAATATGTTACCAGTTGGTCAATTGGATACAACAATTCGATGAAACATTCTGTTAATAAGCAGGAAGTGTCATAGGTAACCAGAGAAGCGACACAAGAAAAAACACCTAAGTCTTCCAGGCAGTTGTCATCAACTGTATTTCACATAGAGAAGAATAACTAAAATAGTTCCTCATGAAAAAAAATAACTGGTCAATGACTTGAAAGACAGTAGTAAGGGCTTATATGCTGTCAGTAAAAGTGGAGTTAGGAAAGATGTCTGGAATATTTAAATCAGTAGTTGATAGCCAGGATTTTTAAATTTACCGTAGGTAATTGCACCATAATATGATTAGAAGCCTATGTGCAAGATTTCAAATGGTAGGTTTTTCTGTGAACCAAAAAACAGCTCTTAACATGGGTTATGTTCAGGTTAGGCCTACAAGTTATTGGGAGGGAGGTTTATTCTACATACCAGTTGCACATAAAATGATCTTCTGATTAGAGCTCTGTGGGAATGTTTAAACGGATTGATGATACAGGGTTTATCAAGCCACTTTGTATGCATCTTTTAAAAACATTTTAACAATAAGTTACTGTCATCATTGCTAATGCTGTAATCTGTCATGTTTATTTATGCAGCATGAGGAATCAGGAAACATTGGTAGGATTGGTATATTGAGTGGAGATATAGTAGGATAAAATGCAACTGTGTCATGGAAACCTAAGATGTATTTTTGTTTCTCAACTTTATTTTCTGTATACTCCAACACAGCCTACCACCAGGGGAAAAAAAACAACTTGTTGGTGATGTTTAATGAGAGCAAATCTTGAAACACTGTGATTTAAGTGGTTGGTATCAAAAGTTTTATAGGAAAAATGAAAATGTGAATTCGCGCCCAAGTTTACGAAGCCTTGCCAGACTCAGCTGAAAGTATCTTCGATGCAAATCAAGTCTCAATAGTTAAAACTTTAGGACGACCTTTGACATGAGCACTATAATAGGCCTACATTTAGGATCGACATAGCTTGCAGTAGGCCTTATGCTACTGTATGCACCTGGGCATGTTTAAAAAAAACTCAGCCTGCAGGTTAATAAGGTAGAATATTACTATAAATCTATCTCAAGCAAATCCAAGAAGTTACCAGACTGAGAAACTACATATCAATATTAAAAAAAAAAAAAAAAAAAAAAAGGGTGGCGGTGCACGCTGCACTTTTAATCCTTGCTTCATTAGTTAAACCATAATATTTGTACATAAATACCGTAAGGACTTCACATTACAAACGGCCACTTAAATGATATGCCTTAGGCATAACCTACAAATTACATGTCATGAAATTGGTAAATATATTCAGACAGCAACATCAATACGCAATGGTCAATAGTGTAGTTTTATAGTGCACAAAAAGTTATTGTACTGAATATATTTCGAACTGATGATTAAACTGGTGGAAACGACAGCCAATTGATTTACATCCAAAGTAGTAGAAACTTTCAGTTGATCAGCAAGAGTATTGATTTGTACTTTTATTTTCACAAATTTTGATGAACAGTGTCACGCTGCAATTTAAATATAAACGTACATATAATTCCTCATAAATAAATGATTTGCACTTCATACTGTCATGAACTGTAATAGATTTCTAGCAATTTAATTGATGTAGAAATCTATAAAATCTATTCCTCTCGCCGCCATGTTGGAGAATTAATTTGTAAACAAACCATCGGGCAGCCAATGACTGTTAATAATTGCCAGCCAATAACAAGCCAGGGTGATGCGGATCATAATTCGCGTTTCACTCTCATTGCGTTTTAACTTGAGGTGAAGAATCAGCTGTTCGTTAACGCCACGGGGTGCCATTATTAAAATTTTGGGAGATAGAAACACACCTAGGCTGTGTTTCTATCTCCCAAAATTTTAATAATGGCACCCCGTCGTGTTCGTTAAGCCGCCATTTTGGTGGCCGGCACGGCCTAGGGTGGGGGCTTAACGAAGACGAGGGAATCAAAACTTTCTAAAATTTTTCCGAGCATGGTCGCCAATCAAAACGTCCCTGATTGGCTGAGCACTTATTGGGTCCTTCCCGCCACACGGCCGCAATCAATTCCGCCATTAACCTCAACTTAACATAACCTAAGTTACTTAAATTACAAATATTAATGTTGGTGAAGGGTGGGTGACTTGTGGATTAGATAAGCCATTTTGAGTGTTGCTTTCTATAGATTTGTGGGAGGCATTGTGGTTTTTTGGCAATCTCGTTATCTTGTAGACATTAAGATAAATAGTTCTATTTCGGGGACCTATCACTCAGTAGCGGTTTATCACAACAGTAGCCTACTATTACGAATAGCTGTACTTTATGAAGATTTTTCTGCACCTTCGCGAAATAGTGGCGGTGGTTTGAGATTATTTTTGACTACCATTATGGGGTTTTAATCGTTTTTCATAGAGCATTTTTATTGTCTTGTAGGTATGATTGATTTGACATGTTAGGCCTGCATGTACAGGTTTTTTTTTCTGGTTTTGGGAATAATGCTCATTACTATTAAGTGCAACCGTGTTGACCGACTGAAAGACATTGAATATTTCGTTTACTTAGGCAACACTGAAATATGGGTTACAACACGATATGGACTTGGAACTTATGTTCGCTTAACAAAATAATGATACATGAACAAGTCATCCTTGTAATCTCTGCAAATAATAAAAATATTTCCCATCCGATATAGGCCTATTCATGTTGAACGGAAGAAAGTTATCAACCTTTATTAAGGCAACACTGAAAAATGTTCATTTTGATCTAGCCTACTTACTCGGAGTCATCAGCATCTATGTCCCTAGAGGTTCAGTTTTTTAAATTCTCCCTTTCCTATGGTCAAATAACACATGAATGTTCCCTATTTTTCTTAAGGGGATTCAATGACCTTATGCTGAACTAATTAAGAATAGTGCATGTACCCCAACCCCTTAAAATATGAAGTTGTCAGGATAAAAAACATGTCCATAGCCATCAGAAAATTGAGAACACTGAGATCAGGAGAATGTTGATCAACCATGGATGCTAGACCAGAAAATCTTAAAGAGGAGTGTTTCATTTAGAGGCTTGGAACATCATGATCAAGACCCCTGTACTTGGGTGTGTGCTCAATCTGTTTGAAAACCCGTTGACAGATCATGAGTTAATCTGTGGCTGGAATCCACTCATTCCTATGCTAAGCTGTGAGCACTGGGCACCATTAGTGTTCTGTAACTACTGTATCAATTTCTGAAAGTTGTGTCATAGGCCTAAGCATAGACAACGCTGAGAATGTTCTCTGAATGGTGAATACCAGTAGGCTAGCCTACTTAGCTGCCTCCTTCACTAGCATTTCCAGGCACCTGGTTAGTTGGTAAAATGAAATTGAAAAATCACTTGAATGGTTCAAGTTGTCCTTGATTGTCCTCGTGGAACAGTGTACATGTAGATGGAAGCAATGTGAGACCAACCACTAGGTAGCTTATGTCCCATTAGTTGGGAGTGTTAGGGAATGGGAGATTGGTTCAACATGTCAGCCTATGTTGTATATTTCATTAATGTATGGGATCTAAAAGTGTATCATAGGAATATTAAAGCAAGCCATAATATGTTACCAGTTGGTCAATTGGATACAACAATTCGATGAAACATTCTGTTAATAAGCAGGAAGTGTCATAGGTAACCAGAGAAGCGACACAAGAAAAAACACCTAAGTCTTCCAGGCAGTTGTCATCAACTGTATTTCACATAGAGAAGAATAACTAAAATAGTTCCTCATGAAAAAAATAACTGGTCAATGACTTGAAAGACAGTAGTAAGGGCTTATATGCTGTCAGTAAAAGTGGAGTTAGGAAAGATGTCTGGAATATTTAAATCAGTAGTTGATAGCCAGGATTTTTAAATTTACCGTAGGTAATTGCACCATAATATGATTAGAAGCCTATGTGCAAGATTTCAAATGGTAGGTTTTCCTGTGAACCAAAAAACAGCTCTTAACATGGGTTATGTTCAGGTTAGGCCTACAAGTTATTGGGAGGGAGGTTTATTCTACATACCAGTTGCACATAAAATGATCATCTGATTAGAGCTCTGTGGGAATGTTTAAACGGATTGATGATACAGGGTTTATCAAGCCACTTTGTATGCATCTTTTAAAAACATTTTAACAATAAGTTTATGTTCGACCCTGGCTATTATGTGTCTGAAAACTGTATCATAATGATGGTCATTATAACACTATTATTCATTAAGAAACAGTTTCTCCCACCAATCACAGCTCAAGAAACAAATTTTTTGACCAATTAGATAAGGATACCTTCGCGCATGCTCTCAAAATCCAACATGTCTATATAAATTACCGAAAGTGCACCGTCCAAATGTTCGCGTAAATAAACTGGTGAATATGAGACAAGAAATAGCACTGTACCTTAATATACCTAAATCCAATTTCTACTCGGCGCGTTGATTTCAAACGACTACGGTGACAGTTTTGCTGAATACTGGTTCACGATCTGCACATCTGGCATTGAATCACACAGAGCGCATGCGTCGGCCGGCCAGAGAGCTTGGAACAGGGAGATGTGCTACCTAGCGCACCACCCGATCACAAAATTCTAGTTACTGAACAGATATTTATGAATATTTATGGTAAAACATGTAATAAAGTTATAATTATCGTCGAACATAAACAGTCGTATGCAACTCGCCTATAATGGTAATTAAGACACTCGTATGGAAATTATAAAACTCGCTAAAGCTCGTTTTATAAAGACACTCGTGTCTTAATTATAGCCATTATAGGCTCGTTGCATAATGTACTATACTGTCATCATTGCTAATGCTGTAATCTGTCATGTTTATTTATGCAGCATGAGGAATCAGGAAACATTGGTAGGATTGGTATATTGAGTGGAGATATAGTAGGATAAAATGCAACTGTGTCATGGAAACCTAAGATGTATTTTTGTTTCTCAACTTTATTTTCTGTATACTCCAACACAGCCTACCACCACGGGAAAAAAACAACTTGTTGGTGATGTTTAATGAGAGCAAATCTTGAAACACTGTGATTTAAGTGGTTGGTATCAAAAGTTTTATAGGAAAAATGAAAATGTGAATTCGCGCCCAAGTTTACGAAGCCTTGCCAGACTCAGCTGAAAGTATCTTCGATGCAAATCAAGTCTCAATAGTTAAAACTTTAGGACGACCTTTGACATGAGCACTATAATAGGCCTACATTTAGGATCGACATAGCTTGCAGTAGGCCTTATGCTACTGTATGCACCTGGGCATGTTTAAAAAAAAACTCAGCCTGCAGGTTAATAAGGTAGAATATTACTATAAATCTATCTCAAGCAAATCCAAGAAGTTACCAGACTGAGAAACTACATATCAATATTAAAAAAAAAAAAAGGGTGGCGGTGCACGCTGCACTTTTAATCCTTGCTTCATTAGTTAAACCATAATATTTGTACATAAATACCAATAACAAGCCAGGGTGATGCGGATCATAATTCTCGTTTCACTCTCATTGCGTTTTAACTTGAGGTGAAGAATCAGCTGTTCGTTAACGCCACGGGGTGCCATTATTAAAATTTTGGGAGATAGAAACACACCCTTAATTTGTCCTGGTAGTGAATCAAACATTTAAGAAATATTTTGCAAGACCTGGGTGAAAAGGACGTCGGTCCACATGTGAAATAGTTAGCAATCAGGAGTGAAAGTGTAAATAGTAACGATAATGATGTGCCAGTGATTGTTAGGTTAGATAATGCAATTTCTTCTCCAAGTAACAGTATGATAAAGATTCCTGCTTTAAGGCCTAATATTTCAGGGACGAAGCTTCCTGTGCCTAAAAAATATAAGTGACCAGTTTGCAAGGAGGGGTAATTCAATAATGACCTTACAACTGCTGTCAGCTGCTCGGTGTGAATTCATATGATCCAGAATTTTAGGTAGAAATGCACTGAGGTGTCGTTCATCTGTGTTTCAATTTATTTCAATGTTTCAACGTATCTCAATATATATTAACTCTATGTTCCTTTTTCTGTAGAGCCACGAATGATAAGAACATAAAACTTGCATCATATCTTCTTCTAGGGATTGAAAATGAATTCATTGTCATTAATACTTCACATGTATTTTCAAAATTATGGTGCGTCCTACAAAGTAATTTTCTCTAAAGAAGAACTGGCATGTAAGAAAAAAAATCAAAAAACATATTTGTGCTTCAATATTTATAAAGGACAGTCAAAATACGCACTCTTTCAGTGTGGTAACTTATATTGACTTCTGTGCAACACTTTTTGAGAATAAGGAACATGAATTTGGCAAATTTAACATTCTGGAGAATAAGTTTATAAATTAGTTTTCCCAACAAACTTAAATTTTGAATAGTTAGGTACATTTTTCTCAGAACCTACAGTACTTAACCCAGTACCATAACATTTCTACCAGTACTAAAACTAGCTACTGTACTAGGAAGTTATTTACTTAAGTATATGTTTGTAAGTAGAAAAAGCGAAGACATATTAAAGATAATATTTGTAAAAAAAAAGACTAAACAAATCGCACTTTAGAAAATAAATCGGATTAATTCCACTTTTCAGTATTTTAGTATACCGGGTATACGTGTGCGAAAATGTATAGTGATGGGAACAGTACTTTGTTTGAAAAATGTACCTTAAAATGTTAAAATTAACATTGGGAAGATACGGTGTACCATCTCCCCCAAAGAGCCGGGACTAGATGCTCTTGTGTTTCGTTAAAAAAATTCACAGCCAAATATTAATTTTAAATAAATCTGACTTGTTTAACTGATAATCACATTGCTAGGGGTGTATGCCATACACCCCAATATTTATAAAAACGAACTGTACCCAACTCTCGCTATTCAATCGCCCGTTATTTTTAGCCTATCTTCATTTATGAAAAAAAAAAAAAAAGGCTTATAAAATCACCTTTTGTCCGTGTGTGCGCGCTCATCCATGTGTGCCGCCCCCCCCCCCCCAGCCGTAATAACTTCTAAACGCCTGGAGCGATTTCAATGAAACTCGGTAAGGCCATAGTAATATTTCGGCCAACCCCGACCGTGCCCTTCAAATTGTATTACGTCTTACGAATCTAACATGGCGGCTGTGCGAAATATTTCACCGGCATACTATATCATCGAAACTATTACTCATATCACCCTGAAATTTTTGACGGTGATGAAGGACACTACTAGACGTTCACCTATGTGACTATCAAAAACCTGTTAACTACAAAACGAGCAAAATTGAAACATTTAAATAGACGTTTCTGGCGATTTAACCATCCGAGCGCAGTGAAACTTGGTACAGCAAATGACTATACAAATTGCAATGCACTGACATCTAATTCAGTTCAATTGTTTGCATAACCTCAAGATGGCGGCTGTGCGAAATTTTAAAATTAAATTTGTATTCCTTGTGTTCTAATCATGCGATCGAAATCAACGTTTGAATAATGAACGTACACAATGATCCTCATCTGATAGTACATAACGCTATGGCCTAAATATATTAAAATCCAACATGGCGACCATCCGAAATATTTGGCGGTTCTCAATATCTATTAATCTATGACAACAATCAACCTGAAATTTTGTATGCGCATAGAGGCTGTAAACATAAGTTCACCTACGGGACGTTCAATAAACAGGTGAGCACAAATACAACATGACGGCGACACGAAATTTAAATATTCAAATGGACGTTTCTCGCGATTTAACCATCCGAGTGCAGTGAAACTTGGTACGGTATGTGCTTGTATACATTTTAATCCACTGGCATCTAATTCATTTAAATTTATTTTCGTAACCACAAGATGGCGGCTGAGCGAAATTTTAAAATCTCATTTTTTATTTCCTGTGTCTTAATCAAGCGATTGAAGTTTGAATAAAACACCTACCCAATAATCTTCATGTAATAGTACAAAACACTAAGGCCTATATATGAAAATCCAACATGGCGACCATCCGAAATATTTAGATGGTTCCCAATATCTACGAATCTATTACAGCAATCAGACTTATATTTTGTATGTTGATAGAGGCAATTAACATCAATTCGGATATATGAAAATAGGCTATTTAGTTCTCCACGAAACTACATGTTTTTTTAATTGTGAAACGGAACAGATTTGCTCCTAAATAGTTTTGTAATTCAAAGTATAATGGCCTACTGTATTCATGATATAGGCGATCGAATTCGTGACTGCGCCTGTGAAAAACTATGGCCCGAAGATATCGGGCATTAAACCTACTAGCACTACCATCTGTTACATTGAGACATTAAATACAATATTAACAATTAATATTTATCGTCTTAAATATAAAATCTATTATCGTGTGCAATAATCATTTTAAATAGATAAGAACATCCAGCCTCCATAGGAACAACTTCCGATAGACTGGTGTAAAAATTAAATTTTGTATATTTAAATAATTATTTTCAGCATCAGTACTGACTATATAGGATTATTTCTGCTTTATATTGATTGAGATAATAAGAATACTGGATGAATACTATCATGGAATACCGTCTACACTCACGTGCGTAATTTAATAATATCTAATCAATAATAATACTGATTCAACAATACAACAAAGAGGCAAAATGATTTTGGGAGGGCATTCAACTTGTAAGACATAAATAATCAGAAAGTACATTTGACTTGCAACTACACTGGCGGAAAAATATCCCAGCGCCATGAAATAAGGAATGTAGAGTACGGAAATTTCGGCAATATATTTGACGAGGTAACATATTTAATTGATTAAAGGTACAAGATAACAGGTTAATGTCCGCGCGAGAAATGCCGTCGCAAATCTGCCATGGTGGTCCACCCATTAATAACCGGTATAATCACCAGACTGTTAAATGCAGGCATGCAGAGGACCAAAGGTGCATGCATTGTATCGTACAGGTGCCGGATGTCAGCTTGTGGGATGGAGTTCCATGCCTGTTGCACTTGGTTGGTCAATACAGGGACAGTTAATGCCGGTTGTGGATGACACTGAAGTTGTCTTCCAATGATGTCCGATACGTGCTCAATTGGGGACAGGTCAGGGAATCAAGCAGGCCAAGGCAGCATGTGGACACTCTGTAGAGCACATTGGGTTACAACAGCGGCATGGGGGCGTGCGTTATCCTGTTGGAAAACACCCCCGGGAATTCTGTTAATAAATGGCAGCACAGCAGGTCGAATTACCAGACGTACGTACACATCTGCAGGCAGGGTGCGTGAGATAACCACGTGAGTGCTCCTGCTGTAATAAGAAATTGCTCCCCAGACCAGAACGCCCGGTGTAGGTTCGGTGTGTCGACGCCGCAGACGGTGGAATGCAGACATTCACCTGGCCTCCTCCTAACCAATACACGGCCATCATTGGAACTAAGGCAAAATCGGCTTTTATCGGAAAACACAACGGATCTCCACTCCATCCTCCAATGAGCTCTCGCTTGACAGTACTGAAGTTGCAGACGGTGGTGGTTTGTGGTAAGTGGAATGCACGCCGCAGGGCGTCTGGCTCGGAGCTGTCCTTCAAGTGACCGATTTCGAGCAGTTCATTGCGTCACTGTGGTGCCAACTGCCGCTCGAATTGCTGCTGCAGACGCCGTCCCATGCGCCAAAGCCCTAAGCCGAATACGGCGGTCCTCCCTCTCGGTGGTGCCACAGGGACGTCCGAAGCCCGGTCTTCTTGCGACCGTACCTTCTCGTGACCACTGCTGCCAGAACGAATGCACAGTGGAGACATTCCTGCCAAGTCGTTCTGCAATAGTATGGAAGGAATATCCACCTTCACGTAGCCCTTATTACACTGCCTCGTTGAAACGCAGTGAGCTGTTATTACTAGCCTCATCGTCGTCGTAAAGGCATTCTTCACCCACTCTCAGTCACTCCGCCCAATCACACAGGTAACTAACGATCTCACACAGTACAGCCCGTATTTAAAGCAAACCTGATGTGCAACGTCATGGGGCCACTACTAGCACCACGCTAATGCGATTTGCGGAAAATTTTAATCAACATCATCTTTCGGATTGTAACGGGCGCTTGTCTTTTACATAGCACCTCGGTAACCTGTCGCTCAACTTGCTTATTTGTCTCGTACATTGAGACGAAAAGGAACAACATTGGTCCGCTGATGGACGACATGCACTCAGTATCCCAATGGACGCCATCCACTATTTTAGTGGAAAAATACATTATTTAGCCTCGGCCTTCTCTTTACTATTGAGCAAAACTCATTTCTCAGGTGTGGGGTAATGTAGCTTACACCTGGCAACTCTTTGCATTAGCTACGCTGTCGTGAAGAATAAAACACAAGAACATATTGACTTGTTACATGCAGGAATAAAACATGATCGGTAATTAATTCATATAATATCCACATCAATAGAGACTTTGAACTATTTACAATGTGATTTGTTGCTGTTCTTCCTGACGGCAAGTACTTGTTGACAAGGACAATACCTGGTTCGGAGATCTGTTCCAGTGGTCACGTACTGATGGCCCGGCGTCGGTGTGTACACAACTCCTGTTATGTCATTAAGACTGGCTGGCTGGTTGCTGGATTCAGAACTTCTTCCATTTGCCGATAGTAACACTGACTATGGTGTACTGTAAATACTGCGTATAGCAAGTACTTTAATAATAGAGCCACATGTTCTCTATATACAGTGAATCCAACAAGTATTCGTCTACGTGCTGTTTTGCGAATGAAACCGGTCTATAGACAGTGAAAAGCCGAAAATAAACAAAACACGAATGGAGTTGGATGGAGCATGGGTCAGTACATCATTATTATACAAAACCAAAACCGAAAATATATTCTAAGCGATAACAAGGATAGCAAAACGTGAAAGCTCCGTTATTACCTAGTTCATAAAGTATTCGTCTACGCTTGGAATGATTGTTTAAAATGAGAGATCGGGGTGAAACGTCACTCGTGAATCACGCATTCGCTGGTGTCAGCCTTCCGCAACTCACTCAAAACATATTGTGAATGGCTCTGGAGATGTGCAAGTTGTGAAATGGGTCGGAAAGTTAAAGAGAAAAGCGTAACGGAGAGGAAACTCACCTGGGCTTGGATAATCAGTGAAAATCGTCCTGTGCGATTGCAAAGCTAGTGGGCAGACCTCGATCAACGTTTCAGTCGGTGGTGGATAGCTTTTGCAAAACAACAACATTAAAAAACAAGCCGCAGAGTGGTCGTCCTCAGGCACTGACCGATCGAGACGAGAGATTTATTACGCGAGAAATCAAGAAAAATCCAAGACTTAGTGCACCGAACTTGGCTGGTGAGCTGGAGAGGAGAGGCACATAACACAGTAAGGAATACCTGCAAACAAAATGGGTATAATGGCCGGGTAGCTCGTAAGAAATGTTAGGTGAATGCAATGAATCGCAAGAAACGGCTTGCTTTCGTCAAAGAACATGCATTAAAGGACGAGGACTTCTGGTATAAGTCATATTTTCGTACGAAAGCAAATACAACATATTTGGGTCAGATGGCAGGCGAATGGTTTGGCGAATGATAAATACGGAGATGCAGCCGCACAACCTTGTGCCCAGAGTGAAACACGGTGGGGGTTCCACCATGGTGTGGGGGTGCAGGAGTGCAGCAGGTGTAGGACAATTACATGTCATAGAAGAAACAATGGATCACAAAATGCACATAAATATTTTAAAGGAAAATTTGAACACTAGTGACGAAAAACTAGGTCTGCAAGGCACGCACATCTTCCAACAGGACAACGATCCGAAGCACACAGCTCTAAATACTAAGCTGTGGCTATCATATAACATCCCAAAACAACTCAATAAATACCCCCCTCAATCCAATAGAACACCTGCGGAAAGTGCTGGTAGATAACATCACGAAACGGCCAACTTCTAACAAGAACGACTTAAAACAAGCTGTGCAAGACGAATGGAACAAAATTCCATCCTCCACCACGGCTAACTAGGTCCGTTCCATGCCGCGACGATTCAAGCAGTCATTGCTGCAAAGGGGAACCCTACCAAGTATTAATTTCTGTTGTTATGTACAGTAGGCTATGGACGAATACTTAATGATCTGGTGAAAAAGTGCATTTTTACGTTTTGTTATATTTGTTATCGCATAGAATGTATTTTCGGTTTCGGTTTTGTATAATAATGATGTACTGACCCATGCGCCATCTAACTACATTTGTTTACTTTCAGCTTTTGACTGTCTATAGACCGGTTTCATTCGCAAAACAGCACGTAGACGTCACAGAAGTGACAAAGAGGAAATCTGACATTCTACGGATCGGAGCGTGGAATGTTAGAAGTCTGCTAGGAAGTGGAAGGTTAGAAAACTTAGAAAGGGAAATGGATAGGTTGAGGTTGGATTTGGTTGGGATTAGTGAAATGCGCTGGCAGGAAGAACAGGACTTTTGGTCAGGAGACTATAGGGTCATTAGCACTAAATCAAACAATGGCCAAGCAGGGGTTGGCCTCATATTGAGTAGGAAACTTGGACAGCGGGTGGAATATTATGAGCAATATAGTGAACGGATTATTGTAGCAAAAATCAATACAAAACCTACCTGCACTACAGTGGTACAAGTCTATATGCCTACCAGTCAAGCTGATGATGAGGATGTTGAAAAGGTCTACGAAGAAATAGACGAAATTCTGAGGTATATCAAGGGTGATGAAAATGTTATAGTAATGGGAGATTGGAATGCTGTGGTAGGAAAAGGGAGAGAAGGGAAGATAGTAGGAGATTTCGGATTAGGTGAAAGGAATGATCGAGGAAGCAGGCTGGTAGAATTCTGCACCGAGCATGAATTGGTCATAGCTAACACCTTATTCAATAACCACAATAGAAGAATATACACATGGATGAGACCAGGAGATACAGGGCGTTACCAAATCGACTTCATTATGGTCAAGCAGAGGTTTCGAAACCAGATTTTGGATTGTAAAACATATCCTGGTGCTGACATAAACTCTGATCACAATCTGGTTGTAATGAAATGCAGATTAAAGTTGAAGAAACTGAAGAAAAGTCAAAAGACAAAAAGGTGGGCAATAGACAGACTGAAAGAGAAGGATGTAAACGAAAGATTCAAGAAGAGTATAAAGGAAGGACTAATGAAAACCCCTAAACAAACTTCAATTGCAGACGAATGGGCACTTTTGAAGAATGAAATAACAAAATCCGCAGAAGAAAACATTGGTAGGAAAGTAAGAATAGGTAGAAAACCGTGGATCACTCAGGATATACTAGAATTGATGGATGAAAGGCGGAAACACAAGAATCTAAGAGATGAAAAGGGGAAAGCAGAATACAGACGTCTGAGAAATGAGGTTAACAAGAAGTGCAAGGAAGCGAAAGAAGAATGGTTGAAAGAGAAATGTGCAGGTATAGAAAATTGTCTGAAATTAGGAAAAGTAGACACAGCTTATCGAAGGATTAAGAATACTTTTGGGGAAAAGAAGACTAAGTGCTGTAATATTAAGGACACAAATGGAAAGCCTCTAACAGATAGGGAAGAAAAGGTTGAGAGATGGAAAGCTTACATAGAGAGTTTGTATAAGGGAAAGGAGATTGAGAATCATGTAATGGAAAGGGAGGAGGAAATTGATGAGGATGCGAAAGGAGATTTAATATTGAAATCAGTATTTGATAGAGCTTTGGAAGACTTAAGCAGGAACAAAGCACCAGGCATAGATGATATACCGATTGAGTTGCTACGCTGCATAGGAGATGAAGGTCTGATCAGGTTATTTCACTTGGTGTGTAGGATTTATGAGACAGGTGAGGTACCCCCTGATTTCAAGAAGAATGTAATCATCCCTATACCAAAGAAAGTGGGAGCTGACAGATGTGAAGATTACCGTACAATCAGCTTGATTACTCATGCTTCAAAGATCCTGTCTAGAATAATTTACAAGAGGATGGAAAGCCAGATAGAAACGGAGTTGGGTGAAGACCAGTTTGGTTTCAGGAGAAATGTAGGAACAAGGGAAGCTGTACTAAGTCTTAGGCTGATTTTAGAAGGTAGAATAAGGAAAGATAAGAGAACGTTCATGGCTTTTGTAGACTTAGAAAAGGCTTTTGATAACGTTGATTGGACTAAATTGTTTGACATTTTGAAATCAATTGGAATAAAGTACAGGGATAGGAGGGTGATATACAATCTGTACAGAAACCAGACAGCAGTCATTCGAGTTGAAGGACATGAGAGAGAAGCTGGTATTCAGAAAGGTGTAAGGCAAGGCTGCAACTTATCACCCATACTTTTCAATCTTTACATTGAACAAGCAATGAAGGAAATTAGAGAAAAATTTAAAGTGGGAGTGAAGATTCAAGGAGAAATAATTTCAACTCTGAGATTTGCTGATGACATCGTCATCTTGGCCGACAAGCCTGAGGATTTGAATGAGTTTTTGAATGGTATGGACTCCGTCTTACGGAAAGAATTCATGATGAAAATAAATAAATGTAAAACAAAAATACTGGAATGCAGCCGAAATAAATCAGAAACCTCTATGGAGATCAAATTGGCAGGTGAAAAGCTGAAGGAAGTAGGAGACTTCTGTTACTTAGGAAGCAGAATAACCAGTGATGGACGAAGCAAAGAGGATATTAAAAGTAGGTTGGCTCAGGCAAAGAAAGCATTTCTACAAAAAAAGGAATCTGCTGACATCGAATATAGATTTAGGTATTAGGAAGTCATTTTTGAAAGCCTTTGTCTGGAGCGTGGCGCTCTATGGAAGTGAAACTTGGACTATTGGTGCAGCAGAAAAGAGGAGAATTGAAGCATTTGAAATGTGGTGTTACAGGAGAATGATGAAGATCAGATGGGTAGATAGGGTTACAAACAAAGAGGTATTAAGACGAGTGGGAGAGGAGAGATGTTTCTGGCGACTGCTAATGAAGAGAAGAGATAGGTTGGTAGGACACATACTAAGACACCCAGGAATAGCAAGCTTAGTTATGGAAGGAAGGGTCGAGGACAAAAACTGTAGGGGTAGACCAAGGTTAGAATATGTTAAACAGATTGCCTCGGATGTAGGGTGTCGGAGCTATGTAGAGATGAAACGATTAGCTCAGGACAGGGAGGCATGGAGAGCTGCATCAAGCCAGTCAAAAGACTGAAGACTCAAACAACAACAACGACGAATACTTTTTGGATTCACTGTAACTGATGACTGCTACCGCAGTGCTGGTAACTTGGCGCGTGCCTACTTAGTGATCGAATGCGAATGTTCCTCTCGTTTACCCGCTTCCAGTTTAAATATCATCGTCTTGTTGTTTGTCGAAATCACCCCCCTTTAATACAATACACTTCCATCAGACCTTAGTTTCTTCTTCATTGATCCGTGACTAACTTGACACACCATTGGCTATTGACGTGTCCATTATATCACAATAGACATTGTAAGTCCTCTGTAGTAGCAAGTGGATCGTAAAACCCCTTGGAGGCCTAGTTAGGTTTACAACCCTCAAGATTTATGGTGACACAACCCCTCGTTCACTATCATCAGCTTGAGATATCTCCAATTCGCAATAACATCTTGTTGTAACATGTGCAGGCATCCTACCACCCACGACTCGAAATAAACTTGTTGAGGAAATGTTTCCTCATTGTCATAAGTCTGTCAAGCCCTGCCTTTCCTAATGTATACATTTTAACTATAAAATATGCCCAAAAGTCTCATAATTTACATTGTCTTTCTCTTAAAACTATTTATACAATATGACATTGATGATGTGGTTAAAATGTTCCTTCTCTAGATGAAAATAGATCTAAACACATTAATTGGCAAATCGATAATATACACAATAATAAAAGAACACTCGTAATATACTGTACGTACAGTACTTAATATTGGTTATACTGTAATGGATTAAATATCCGTTACAAGATGTATGAATACGCGTACCAACGTTCGTTAATCTAGCACAACCCTTTCTTGGTGTTGGGACTTTTTCTTCCGCCAGTGTATTAATTTCTGGACACAAGTGTGTAAATAAATCAAGTTAACAGGCATGAAAAAATTGATATTTCTATGTGGTGTCCTAATTTTAAAAATCCCCCGATAGACAAATATTTCTTGATGAATTTAGAAGAAATGGAATGACACTAACAATATGCCATAATTGCAGTGAGTATGATTTAAACATGTTCATTTCAGAGTTCTGGAATCCATAAATTCCTATTTCGGATCTATTTTGCTATGACTGGAACTTCCTGTGGAGATTTGGAATATGATTTTATTTATGCAGTATTTGCTGTAAGTTATATCTACAAAGTTGGCCAGAATATTCTAATAGGTGGTTTGCGAATCTTGGAACATTGAAATGGTCAGAGCATTTAGGATGAGAATACCAAACGGAAAGGATGAGGAGGACAGTTGGAGGGACAGCAGCCAGCTCTAGTTACTAGTTCTACTCATAGATGGTGCCACTAATCACAGTCATAGTACCTACCCCCCGACACTAGATGGCTCTGCAGTCGTAGGGACCAAGCACTAACATGGCCATTAACGGTACGGGCAACAGATTTCTTCAAAATTAAGTGTTGCTTACAGCTCTGCACACTAGCTGAGAAACATAATTAAAGACCATTCTGAAAAAGACGAATATGTATCCCTACTGATAGATGACATTTATAAGAGTTGTTTGAGTTTTAAGGGGAATAATATAGTTGGAACTGCTGAAAACGATAACAGTGAGTTAGCCAGAAGTGTGCAGCGTTTTATGATTAGCTCTTGCTTTGGTCATTTCAAGCATATGGTTAAGTTGTTACCAGTGAAAGGGATGACAGGGGACCAACTGAAGGTGGTTACTCTTGATGTTGTTAACTGTACACAACAAGTTGGCTTCGTCGTTCTTGCTATTAAAACTGATAATAAAAGAGTCAATTAAAACATGTTTCGCCTCTTCTCCAACTCAGAAAGAATGCAAAATCCAAAGTTTTCCAATGTATCACAATATCTGACATACGACTGTCCATGTGTTTAAAAATATTAGCCGATTTTGAATGTGGTGGTGGTATTAGAAAATCAACTTTTTAATTCCTTTGGTCATTTTATAAGACAAAGTGACAGTGGCATTAGAAAAGCACACAAACTTAATGTCAAATCATTGTATCTGACAACTTAAGTTAGTTAGTTGTTGTTTTAAGGGGCGGAACTACGAGGTCATCTGCCCCTACCGACAACTTTTGAGAGGCAAAATGAGAGTTTTGTAGACAATGTCTTTCAAGAAACAAACCATTGCTGCTCTGAAAACTGTGCCAGGGTATGAAGATACAGTGATCCTTTTAACAATCATTAGAAAGTGGTGGGATATTATGAATATAAAAGGGGTAGTAAAGCGCAGTAATTGGATAGCTCCTATTTCCAGTGTCAGTGACAATAATGTTAAGTACCTTAACCAGTTTCTGTCTTGGCTGAGAAAGAGTGAAAACATGAAAATGAGTGCAGGATTGTCTAAAGATACTTTTGAAGCCTTGGAAAGGTGTACCAAAGTTCTTGTTTTTATTGTTGACTTAGCTCTAAACCAGCTATCTCTACAGCATGTTCTTCCAGGTAAATTACAGACTGATCTTAAAGAAAACCGATTTGGGAAATATCGCAGTTTGTCTGGTAGCAATTACAATCTATCATGCAGGCAAATATTTGAATCCGAGAAAACAATCAGAGCCAAGTGTATATTTGACATGATGGGAAAAAGCTTGCTTAGTGTTAAGGACATGAAAAGTTCTATGGACACTGTAGATAACACTGAATTATGTCCTGAGTTTCTTGCAATATTGACATCTAGTTATTTACAGGATTTTGAAGTGCCAGATAGCTCAGAAGTATTGTATGTATGTATGTATGTGGTTATGTGTCACACAGTGTAAGTAAGCTTTTAAATTGTGAACTTTATATTGGTTTGTTGGTTGTTTGTTGAGAGAGGGAATGGAAGTTGGTGATTTATATTTTGATCACTTACAGCCTGGAGGACTTTCAGTGCCCAGTAATTTAGTTTTGGGTGTAGGCCTACTGTATATCTTCATGTGGCCTCTATATTCCAGTACATTATGAACTGTACTCAGTTGGCAAGTGATTTTCTTTTAAAGTTAAGTGGCCCGTGGAGCATTATAGCTTGACTGTCAATATTAAGCTTCGAAGCCTATTGCGACTATGATGAATGCATCTGTGGACAAAATGAGAAGAATGTATTATCAAAGGCAGTCTCTAAGCTCGTATGGTCTTAAATAATTTTTCTGAGCGCGTCAATGACGGCAGTGAGCATAGCAGCAAGAAAAGGACACTTCCGACATTGGGACATTGAGGTACAGTACAGCCTTTTATTATTATCGGGAATGGACAGTACATAGCATGATGATATGTATCCTTTATTTGTGATATTTGTGTGTAGATTTAGCGGACGTTATGTTCTGTTGTATTTTCGGAAACATTTGGCGCCAAAATCTATGTTTTTACGCAGTGTTAGCAATTACTATGTGCTTGCGCTAGGCCTCCCAGATGAGAAATGGGCGATGTTGCCAAACGTAATGACACGGCCTGAAAATTGTAGACGGCGATGATGTTGGCCATCTGCGAACTGCGATACCTGGCTCAACTCATTGAAGCAGCTATATTCTACAATATTAGCTGCTTTAATAATAATAATAATAATAATAATCAATTTCCTACTACAGGTAGGTGATGTAAAAAATTATGAAGAAGGTAAAACACATTATCAGAAGAATATTGCTTCAGTATCTACCTCACATAAAAGAAAAACATACGAAAGGTTCGTCACCAACTAGAGTTTTGATGAGAATAAAAGCAATAAGAACTGTCCCCATCGACGAAAGGGCGCCTCATAAAATTATATTTGCAATTTAAGAATCTGAGACATGGATATATATAACTGGTGAAAATAGTAACAGTATCTCCTTCTAGGTTTTCAAACCATTTCTAACAAGGTGCCGAAGATGATTCGACTCTCATCCCTTTTCACCCCGTATGTGGTCAAATTTCTAAAGACGATGAAACAAATATTTACTCATTTTAGAGAGGGGACTTTATAACCAAGTTACACTTTATCTATTAAAGGGAATAGTGAGGTATGGCAGTTCATTAAAAAGTACGTTCACCCGGTCGTTAGCCCCTTATAGATTGAACTTCTGAAATTCATTTCTTAGTGGGTGCTTACATCATGAAAGGAATATATATAAATATCACGATTATTCGTCAAGAGGGTTTGGGTTGGGCGATGATGAGTTGTGTCATATTCATACAATTACGCCAGGGTAAAATCGAAATGTATAATTGATATACACTACATAGGTAGTATCAATATAGTCATTTCATGTCATGATAAAGAAATACAAGAAAACAAGAGGTTTTGGTATGTAGTATCGTATGTCTACCCATTAGACTACCATTTCCATTTCTGCGGGGTCGGGGATGAGCTGCAATGAATTTCTTTGTGGCGGGTTTCTTTTACGGCCGAATTCCCATTCCAGACGCCAACCGTATCAGAAGAGGTAATGAGAGATAAAATGAATGATGATAAATGGACCTGGGCAAGGAGTCAGGAAGCGCATGTGCCCTATTAAAATGTACCGTCCCAGCACTTACCTGGAGCTGAAAATAATTTACAACGGAAAAACATTTCAAGGACGGCCGACGATGGGGTTCGAACCCTCTCGTCACCAGAGTTCGCCGATAGCTTGGTCCCATGACTAAGGGCTGTGCCTTAGAAAGCGTATCTATCGCCATTGGTACACGGAAACTAGAGGATTGTCTGAAAATTGGGAATTTAGGAAAAACTTTCTGAGAAAACTGCCGATTGAAAGTTAGTATCAATTAAAAGTGTTTCGGATCTCGTATCAGCTGATCGCAGACAGTTAATTCAAGGAGGCAATAAAATGTGCCGTCTTTCAGCATCATAATAATGCATTAACCATCACGGTGAAGTAGACCAAATAAAAAAAGACGTCATCCACTAAGCAGCAAACAACATATTGATAACGAGGAAACCTGGATATCAAACTGCTAACTGACACCTGAAGTAAATCACTGCAACCAACGCTTACCTTCAATAATTTGTAGAAAAATATTTTGGAAACACACGACAGATCCTACAGTAATACATTTCAAACCATCAGAACAAGCAGCACCAAGCGTTGTAAGAAATATAATATCTACACAATGTTAAAATGACTGTGTTCCAAACATAAATTAGTAAACATAGCACTGCTATATAAGTAACACACAGTAATGTTGATGTAAACACAAAATATTAAACATTTAAGGTACAGTAGGCTAGATTTTTCTTGAAGAGGGGCAATTATTCATTAATATTTGGTTAGTCATATTAATACACTACCGTTTGTGAAAATTGCAACACCGTGAATGACACCTGAAAACAGAATGAAATTTATAACCACTTAATACTAATAATAACGTACAAGATTACAGTTTCAGTCAATTTTCAACTACAGTCTAGTCCAAACATCAGATGTAGTTAATTCTCCATGAACTTCAATAAGAGCTGCTATACGCCGTAGCATCGACACAATGAGGTGCTAGATCTGCTAGTCTGCTCGTGAGTCCACAGTACATTGGTACAGACTGTCGGAAGACCTTCACCGACTAGCCGTCGAGTCAATCGGGTATCTATATTTTTAGCCTACTTTCGAATGTCGTAAAAAATGAAAGTTGACCTGCGAGATCTACACCGGCCAAATGTACGTATGTCAGTATGCATGTATGTATGTATGTGACACCCCTCAACCCTAACAATTCCCAACCGACGGAACCAAATTGAATGAAATTTGGTAGAGACGTATCACTAGTAAAGGGCACATCAGTGCCATATTTTATACTGCTACCACATTAACGAAACAAAATAGCGGTCACCCGAGTGCTCGAAGCTTAAACCGAATTGGTACTTAAGTAATCACCGGATCTCTACCAAGTTTTGGAACAACAAACCTTCATGTAGTAAGGGCCTGAGTCCCAAATTACAAGGTCATCAGCCAAAATTTCCAGCTGGCGGCCACGCGAATCACGCAAATTATAATCCTAAAGTTACGATCCAATGAATCAATGCTCACAGTACTTGACATTCATATAGGGACCCTCTGTTACCTACGTGCTGACTGATGACTATATGAGGGTGAACATTACGCGCTGCCGCCATCTTGAAACTATAAAATAAAGAAATAAATTAACTCTTAACACTTAAGAGCTACAGTAATAAAAATTAGTGACATGGTAGGACCATATATGTGGCCTTGTATGGCCGAGACAAAAGAACAGAATCTCCATACATTCAAGATCGCGGCTATGCGAACTATTAGAACATTAAAATCGACAACTCAGAATATAACAGCGAACATAATCCGAATCTTGGCAAGAGACGACTATCATCATCATCATCATCATCTTGCACAATTTCCAGCCACTGGCCGGGCTGTATAACTATAACTATAACGAGTATCATATCTTGAAATTATGGAATATAAAAATAAACAACATATTAGAGATACAATATTTAATACAGTATTAGCAATAAAGTAGAGCCGTATATATTGGCTTTATAAGCCCAAGGCAAAAGTAAAGCCTCGTCATACATTCAAGATTGTGGCTGAGCGTACTAAAAGACTTCAAAAACAATAACTCAGGATCCAATTGAGCAATTGCATGAAACTTTGTAAGAGTGGAATATCATATAAGAGACCTCGCTAGCATTAGTCTTAAGATTAATATACTACATATACCACGCAGCCGCCATATTGAATATATAAGCTATCAATATCGATAATCCACTACTTATTACACATACTACAACAAAACGCAGCAAGTATGTAGGCACACATAAGAGGCTTTCTCTGTAGAAGACACACAATAATAGATTCAATACATTCAAGATGGACGTACTGTGCCCGTTCGAACTTGTGCCTATCGGCTACCGCACGCAATTACGCCAGTCCTGAGCGTTGACGTCATACCGTATGTTTATTTCGTCGCAGAGCAGCAAGCTACATGTCAGGTTGTGATGGAAGGACCGGTATTACGTCACCAAGTTGGTGAAATTACAGCATATTTGAGTCGAGCCACCATGTTTATTAATCGGCCAATGATATATAGGATTTAAATGACGTGTCATAGAAACCTCTGGAATACGCAATTACGGATAATTACTGTAATTGTCGAGATGAAAATATTGTAAAAATCAAGCTGCCAGCCGCATGAAGTGAGGGAATCCCTCAAATCAACTGTAACTAGTATGGATGATATTAACAATTGCAGAAGAAATGAGGGTGAATATCATACTCTCACCCCTCCTGGAGCGAGCCTATAAACTGGAGTGTGCCACAGACAGAAGAGACTTTCCTACTGTTCGCTAGCAGTAAGAAAGTTTTCGAGAGCTGTGAGAATGTGAATTCAACTAGTTAGGCACATTGGCTGCTTGCTAGTGTTCAAAATTGAATGTTATCGCTAATAGTTCTGAGTTCGAAGAATTGTGCAACCAGCTACGGTAAAGAAAGTCCTCGAATTTAATCATTCACAGTAGTGTCAAAATGTGCCGTACAGTGTACGCGAACAGTTTAAAACCCACCGGAAGTGATAGTGAATAGCCCGCGACACGAGTTCTCGTACGTGACAACGTGTTCTAAAATTCTACGAGAGCTAGCTCTGGCATTCTATTGAGAATCCATGATAGGAAACGGTGTGTACACAGCTATTATTTGTCGTGAAGTAGCAGGAATTATTTGAAGGAGGAACTTTGTGTATTCTTATCATACGAATTATGCAGCCAGCAACAGCAGAACTACAGTCATTCGGGCATGAGAAAGTCAAAAGAACAGCAACTCCATACACTCATGATGAGTGCTGGGAACATTCTTAAAACTTGAATATCATTAACTCACGAAATAATAACACCATTAACACGAATTTTAGGGACAGGGGAGTACCAAAGAAAAGGCCCCGCTGCCATTATTCATAGTAATATGACACTGAATTAAGCGCGCAGCGGCCACATTGAAGTTAAAAAATAAACAAAATTATATACTGTATATACAGTATTAGAGAGGAAGCCTCCGTGGCTTAGGCGGCAGCACGCTGGCCTCTCACCGCTGGGTCCATGGTTCAAATCCCGGTCACTCCATGTGAGATCTGTGCTGGACAAAACGGAGGCAGACAGGTTTTTCTCCGGGTACTCCGGTTTTCCCTGTCAACATTTCATTCCAGCAACACTCTCCACTATCATTTCATTTGTCATTCATTTAATCATTGCCCCAGAGGAGTGCGTCAGGCTCGGGCAGCCGGCACAATTCCTATCCTCGCCGCTAGTTGGGGGCTTCACTCATTCCATTCCTGAGCCGGTCGGAGACTGGAAGCAGGCTGTGGATTTTCATTTTCATATACAGTATTAGAGAAACAATATCTCAAATTAGCATTACTGTAGTGACATATATATGGGCTTTGTATGCTAAAGGCAAACGAACATCCCTGCCATATAACAAGACTAGCAGTAGTGCCCGGCTTCGCCCGGTGGATTTATTTGTTTTATGGTTGATAATGAATACTACTCCAGAACCGGGACATGATACTCAAACTACCAGAGAAAAAAAATAACTTTTTGTGGTGGTGGTGGTGGTGGTTGTAGTGAGGGTGATAAGCAGTACAGTACAATGGACGTAACATTTAGGTCATTTTCCCCTAATGATAATAATGAATAGGGAAACTACAGCACTGACTCATGTAATTTACAAACAAATTTCTAAAAATGATTAGAAAGAGGAGTAAGTGAAATAAAAGACACGGCCTAGGGCCTATATCTCATTGTCTGTTAGAAATGTAGAGACCAATAGTGTCGTCCTTTGTCGCATAGCGCCGTAGGAAAATAATCAGAACACTTTGGAAAACTTCGGCTGTCCCGAGCTCCTGAGGTAGCAATAGTATCATTTAAGGCCACACAGCGCTCAAAGATAAGTTTCGGAATAAATTAAGGTAAATTTGAAAGCACCAACGCTTATTGCAGCTAATAACCTCAATATATTGCACCAACACCATTGCACTTATACAGATGCATAATATGTTCATGATGATAACTGTTTTAAGGGGCAAAATAAATCTTTTTGCACTAATTACTCCCCGTGACTGCAATTTATAAGCAGCGCAAGATTTAACCACTTTCGCAATTCCGCACCAGAACACTGGTAGAGGCGACGTGATGCAGCCCGAATTGCCAGTCAACAATAGACTCATTAAAATACTCTTTCAGGTACACTACTACGGACATGAATGATTCTAGGGCCTTAATACATGGTTTTCAAGTTCAGTTTGTTTGTTATTCTAAACGTAGGGAATGGAGAGCGTTGTCTAAAATATCAAGTGGACAGAGTTACCAGCAGGGTTTCTAAGTACATGTATAATTTGGTGCAATTAGGAGGAACGATGTAGATTTGTGATAAAGGGCCTAAATGCAGGAAATGGAGTGGTCTGTCCGAAATTTAAAGTGGACAGTGTCACCCGCAGGGTTCCAAAGGGTAAGTATACAAATTTTGATCCAGATCGGTGAAACGGTGTAGATTTGTGCCAAAGGGCCTAAACGTAGGGAATGGAGTGGTCTGTCCGAAACTTCATGCCGACAGTGTTCCTCGCAGGGTTCCAAAGGGTAAGTATACTGTCCCCGGTATGTCATGTGTCAAGATGTCAGAACGCACCACGTGATCAAAGGGCGGACAGATGACGTACATGTATGCTAGAGACGGCACTGCCATGGCCACCTTGATTCCAAGATGTTCAGAGACCTTGAATTATGGAAGGATATAAGGTTCATAATTTTACAATTATTATCTGAGGATTTGTGAAAGAGTCTCCGAATGACGCAGTAACGTATGGGACCAATAAGGAAAAAGAAGACCACGTGATCCAGGAGGACTCTGAAGAGGGCTCCGTACGCAGAAAGCGAGCTTTGGATGTGAGCAGATCACTTGAGGTCAGCCACTTACTTTCTGTACGCAGTCGAGTGAAGACAGTTCCGCGAGCGCGCATGGGTCATACTCAACTACAGTCTAGTGACGTAGGACTGACCGCATCGCTGTGCCAGCATGGAAAATACGGTATTCAAAATGATTTATACAACCAGTCAGAACAAGTTATAGAACAGACAGTTACGCTGTACAATGAGGCTTCATGTTTCAGAAGTGCGGACAATACGTGTACAGTAACAGTCAATATGTTTTCACGAAGTTACAATATCATAGGAAATGCTGTTAGAGCTAGGCTGGACATTGAAATACAACGATATCAATGCATCTGTAAGCTGCTTGAAGCGGGACTCTGTTTACGGTGAGGCGAGGTCATTGTGCCGAGCGACAGTATGCGAGCCAAGGCCAACCGCTTGTGACGTGCGACACACACAGGTATTCCGAGGCCACATTTGAGACTGCAAACTCACGGGATATTACGTACGAACGTTGCGTTTTGGAAACAGCTCTAGTTCGAGAACCAAAAGCTTTGTCAAAGTGCGGTTTGCGCGATTGTATCCAGAAACTTATAAGCTGTCATATTAGACGGGCGGAAATTGAGAAATTTTGGACATGATGGTCATCAGACCCGACATCTATTCGTATCTTGCGAAGAACTTTCAAAATCGTAGGATGGCGCACTAAGAAACACGCGACTTGGGAGATTTAGGAGGCGGATGACGTTCCTGGAGACGAGCATGGAGGCCCACAGTCAATTGCAAGTCGACCACGAGGACTGGAGATGGGTCAAGACCAAATGGCGAGAACGATGGGAGTCGCCATTGGTCTTACAAGAACTCCATACTTCTTCAAGAAGAATCCTAAGGTACGATACAGATGACATCACCATGATTCTAACAAGCTAGAATTTTAAGTGAAGTAGATTTTAGTGGTTGGACTACTTTCATCAAATTCAATTGCGACAATTTAATGGGATCTACAGTCATTAATTAGGCGGTGACATTGAAACATTATTCTTACGTTTTCTAGAGAAACAACTGGTTATTTCAGATATAGAGGATATAATTCTAGTTAAGTAGTAGGTAATCTTAGACATGAAACATTAAATTAGTGAAATATTGAGAAGATACTGTTAATAAACTTGATCACAGCTACACCATAACACCAGTAAATTTGTAAGGAATGTTTGATGGATAATAATCATTTAAACTAAATATTCAATGAAATTTACATAATGCTGCATAATTTTACACAATTTAAACATTTAAATAAGACAATTAAATCTTTCTTTAAACACACTGATAGCTTACAATGGTAAATCTAGACACGACATGATGTCGCATAACTTCAATGATTCAGTTAATGAGAATGAATGGCAGGTAATAGTAATGCTGGAAAGCTGTAATTAAGATGATTAAGTGTAACGCAGGTAAAATGTGGCAATTTAATGATGTGATTAAAAGATTATAAATACGCGAAGATATATGAAATAATAGTGTGATAAAAAGGTCACTGTGATATAAATAGGCAAGTAATTAAGTGAGAATAAGTAAAGTATGGTAGCTCTGGTTGAGAATAAGCTTATGAATTGTGTAGAACGAAGCCACGAGGGCCATTTAAAATATGTGTGTGAATTTAGTGAAAGGTCACTATGTAAAAGTTGTAGCCAATAATTTTGCCTGATGAATATTTTTAAAATTCTTTCTGAAATATAATTACTCAACATCAATGAGAGTTACACCAGTCAAAGATACCAGTGGAAAGTTTAATTAAATGAATCAAAATGTGAATCAAGACAGTATTAACTAATTGTGAGAAGTTTCAGAACTTGAATAATGACTAAACATTTGTAAAGGCAAAGACATTTTGGATCTATTACGAGTTAAGAGAAACGTTGCTATACTATGATGTGATGTGAACATTCACATGTGTATATAGGTTGAACTGTAAATATGGTATTAGAATAAACATCAATATCCACTATGCACCAGTCGTGATTTAGTTAGAAGGAGATCTAATAGAATAATCCACATGATATTTTGTTGGTGTTTTCTTTCTAATGCAGTCAGTTTTCTAGAACATCCAAATATGAACTCTATATTAAGCTATGGATGAAAAATAAAAAGTGTAACTAAAACGTAATCCACTGAAGTCAATATGCGGGATCTCCGTAGGTTTAATTATACCCTAAGGCAGGACACAAGGAGATTTTGTCCCAATTAAACATGCATTTCATTTAATTTTTTTCGTTTGCACATCAAGACTTAACTTTGTCAATCTCCAAGTGCAGGGGATAGGAATGATTATTTTTATTGGCTGTATTAGTGCTTCGGTGAATAAAAATGTGGAAGTTTTATCTTATTTGTGCATATTCTTTCTGTGGCTTCGCAACGTAACGTGGATGGTTGGAGATGACGTTAGGTAGTAATATATGAACCCCAGTCCATGTTCACACCCCGAGGTCATTTGAGGTCTCACTATCTCATCTTTATGCCAACGTATATCTAATCATCCACGATTTTCTTTTGGTAAAATTTTTGCATCGAATTACAACCTGGGTTCGCGATGAGTCGGGCCACGCAATCCAAGGCTGGAATATCGGGCACAATACAAATTTTGGTTCAGATTGGTGAAACGGTGTAGATTTGTGCTGAAGGGCATAAATGCAGGGAATGGAGTGGTCAGTCCGGAATTTCATGTAAACAGTGGTACTCTCAGGGTTCGAAATGGTAAGTATACACATTTTGGTTCAGATCGGTGAAACTGTGTAGATTTGTGCCAAAGGGCCTAAATGAAGGGAATAGAGTGGTCTGTCCGAAATTTCATGCATACTGTGTTACTCGCAGGGTTCCAAAGGGTCAGTATACAAATTTTGGTTTAGATAGGTGAAACAGTGTAGATTTGTGCCAAAGGGCATAAATGCAGCGAATGGAGTGGTCTGTCCGAAATTTCATGAAAACAGTGTTAATCGCAGGGTTCCAATGGCGAAGTATACACATTTTGGTTCAGATCGGTGAAAAGGTGTAGGTTTGTGCTGTGCCCGTTTCTCCAATGGGACAGGCGATCACCCGGCCAACATCCCGGCCCCATCAGAAGAAACGGCCAAGGGAGTGGGTGAAAAAAGATTAGGGCGTGAATCTTGGTTCATACAGACAAGAATAAAAGAAATGCTCCAGCGAGCCGGAGACAAAGGGTCTCGGGTCGTTTACGGGTTGGGATGGCAAATAAACTGAACCAGGATTCAAAAGCAAACTCCCTAACTTGAATTAACAAACAGAGAAGAAAAAAGGCCCTCGTAAAATCACATCTGCTCCTTTATTGGCCAAAGGATAAATAAATATGCAACCTGCCTACCACGTACGAGTATAGAGTTAGGGTGGGACAAAGTCCGAAAAAAAATAAAGTTCATAGTCCCTAAACAAACAAAAAAAATATACTTATTCAAACTCGTGGGTGTCCTCTCTTAATGTTCCGACAAGGAGATCGCCTTTCAAAAACTAAATTAACCCTTAATTTATCGGTGCACACGCATGTAAACATCACTGGCCACTTATCACAAAGTTCACCTGCGGCAAAAACTCGAAGAAAATATCGCATATCTGTGTATATCACAACTGTCTACCCTTATACAGCAATGGACGGATCTCCTCTATCGAACTGCAAATTAATAACTAAAGAGCATCGTATCACATCAAATAGCACTCAAACATCAACTCAGCTTCACATAATATGGCATTTCAACAATTAATTATAACTTATCATAAATTATTAACACACCCAGATTGTGCTCACATATTTACACTACTAATTCTAATTATTATTACTGATTTATATTTGCCGTTCCAACTACCTTGATCCACACTGTCATATTTGTTATTGTAATTAAATTATAGCATTGTCTAACGTTTAGGAAAAGTTAAGAACCTCGTAATAAGGCACCCTAGTGTATTTCATTCTCACAACGAACATTTAATCGCAACCCTTCCGTCGAACACTCTGTGTGAGGATCCGAACAATCTGACTGTAGAGCGCACTATCAATTACACCCCTGCGCTATTCAATATACAACTCATCGATAAACGTAACACGTTCGTCAAGAGTAAAGGACCCTGTCCTCACAAATTCAATTCAACTGTCATACGTCGCCCCGTGAATAACCTCGTCACATATGACGGAATAATACCATATTTAAATATGACATTAACTTTACTTTTTTTTTCAAGCGAATTGACCACTTAGGATCACGCAACAACTTTATTTCTTTTTCTTATTCTTTGCCTGGAGTTTCCTCTGTCTCCAATATTCCTTCATGCGTTCACTGGCATTTTTTCTTTGGTCTTCTGTCCAAGTTCGTCCACTTCTCTTAGGTCTTCCTTCATCTTGAAACCCTTCCAGATTGTTCACTTTGCTCTTAAATACATTTCTTTCTAGCATTTGAGATTCTGTGATGTTTAACTTTTCTAAATCTTTCCTAACTTCCTTAATCCATGTTGTGGTGGTCTTTTTCTTCCAGAGATAGTCGAATATTTGTTTAGTTAATCTATGGTCGTTCATTCTATAGAGATGTCCGAGGAATGTCAGCCTTCTCTTCCGCATAGACGCGGAGATTCTTTCCACGTTCTGGTAGACTTCTCCGTTGCTTCTCAGTCTCCATCCATCTTCAGTCTGAACTGCACCCATGATTTTTCTAAGAATTCTCCTTTCCATGACTTCTAGCTTTTCGAGGCTATAGTTCATCGAGAGACATTCACTGGCAAAGAGGCACTCTGTTTTTACGACAGTGTTATAATGCCTTATTTTGGCATTCCAGGAGATGCACTTTTTGTTGTAGATATTTTTTGTTAATCCATACGCTCTTTCCATTTTTATAATTCGATCTCCAACAGCTGCTTTTTCTAACCCATTCTCCTGTATAGTCTCTCCTAGGTACTTGAACTTTTTTAGCCTTTCAATCCGTCCCATCTCCGTGTCAAGGAACTTTGGTCCATGTTTGTCATTTGTCATAAATTTTGTCTTTTCAACTGATATCCTTAGTCCTGTTTGGCTAGCGATCTTTTCCAAGAGGTTGATTTGTATGACTGCTTCTTCCGTGGTTTCCGATAGTACTGCAAAATCATCTGCAAACGCCAGGCAGTCGACTTTAATTCCTACCGACTTCCTCCCGAGGCAGATTGGGTTTATTCCTCGACTCTCCAATTCAGAGTTCCAAATTCTCACAACCTTCTCTAGGACACAGTTGAAAAGGATTGGTGATAGGCCATCCCCTTGCCTGACTCCTGTCTTAATTTCGAACGGCCGAGAAAGCTCTCCCATGAACTTCACCCTGGAAGTTGTGTTTGTTAGGGTCTCTTTGACTATATTTGCTAGTTTGGTTTTGATCCCAAATTCCCTTAGGATCCTGTCTAAGGTCTCTCTGTCCACTGAATCAAATGCCTTTTTAAAGTCTATGAAGGATACCACAATTTTCTTATTACTCAGCAGTCTGTGACGGATTATTGATTTCAAGTTGAAGATCTGCTCAACACAGGAGCGTCCTTTCCTAAACCCTCCTTGGTACTCGCCTAGTTGTTTGTCCAGCGTATCTTCTATTCTGTTTAGAAGAATCTTGGAGAGAATTTTATAAACAATTGAAAGGAGGGACACACCTCTGTAGTTGTTCACGTCTTGCTTATCCCCTTTCTTGTGGAGCGGATGGATCAGCGCTGTTTTCCATTCTTCTGGAATTTTCTCGGTTTCCCAGACTGCACCAAGGATTCTGTGAAGGTCGTCTAGAATTTCTGGCTCTGCCCATTTAATCATTTCTGCTGTTATCGAATCTTCTCCACTTGCTTTGTTGTTCTTTAGGTTCTTGATGACATCCCTGATCTCTTCTTTTGTTGGTGGTGCATCCTCTTTTGAGTTTTCTGGTGAGTCTGCTATTTCTAATCTAGAAGTGGGGGTTGGACAGTTCAAAAGATCTTGAAAGTATCCAGCTAGTATTTCGCAGTTTTCATGGTTGTTCAGTCCAATTTTTCCCTGCTCATTTCTAAAACTCATACTTGGGGCTTGGTAACCCTTAAGTTTGTTTTTGAATGTCTGGTAAAAGTCTCTGGAGTTGTGTTTAACGAAGTTGCTCTGAAGATTTTCTAACTGTGCTGCTTCAAAAGATCGCTTGGTCCTACGGAACATTCTGGATGTTTCTTTCCTCTGTTGTCTGAATTGTTCCAAGTGTTCCCTTTTTCCAGAAGATTTCCATCTTCTCCATTCCTCAGACCTCTTACTGAGAGCTACATCGCAGTGTTCGTTCCACCAGATTTCTCTTTTCCTCTTTGCCAACCCCAGTGTCTTCTTTGCGGCGTCATTGATTCCTGTACAGAGTTGTTGCCAACTTTCCTTTTTGGTGCTGCGGATTTCTTCCCTAAAGTTCTTAACAATGTCGTGGGAAATATTCAATTTGCTCATGTTATATTTGGTTATTCTAGGTGGGTCTCTCTTTTGTCGTAGCGGAAGGAAGCGGATTTTGGCTTTGGAAAGGTAGTGGTCTGAATCGAAGTCACCGTTTCTAATCACCTTGACATTCATTACCTCTTTTGCGTTTTTCCTTGATATCGCTACATGGTCCAGTTGGAATTCCCCTAAATTTGGATTTGGGGATACCCAGGTTTTCGCTTTTCTTGGGAGTTTCCTGAAATTTGTTGACATTATTCTAAACTGGAATGCTCTGCAGAGTCTTATGAGCCTTTCCCCATTTCTGTTTGTCCTCCTATGCGCTGGGTAATCTCCCACGATGTCCCTGTATTTTCTCTCTTTTCCTATTTGTGCATTAAAATCTCCCAGGAGAATTTTTATGTTTTTCTCGGGTATCTGCAAGATTTCAGTGTCTAAGAGATCCCAGAAATCGTCCACCTTCTGTGGATTCTTTTTGTTGTCTTCATTAATGGGAGCATGGCAGTTGATAAGCGTGTACTTCTTGTTTTTACACTTGAATGTAAGTAGCGATAGCCTTTCTGATTTCGATATGAATTCTGTGACACTAGTCACTATCTTTTTGTTTATTTATTTATTTTATTTATTTATTTAATAATTATTAGATACAACCATGAAAAGGTCATTTTACACTAACATTTTAACAATTTCATATAATATTAACAAAAACAACAACAATAACAGGTAACAATTGGCAGTGATGGCAGAAAGGATAAATCTCGGGAAGGACGCAGGGAGTGATTGGGGTAGTGAGCGATTAGGAGGGCGAGGGGTTAGGAAAAGATGGTGAAAGGGATCTTCTAATGTTATGTTTGAATGTTCGATAGGGAGAGAATATGTCAATGTTAGGAAGGGAGTTGCTAAGGGTAGGTAGACGGTGGAATATAGAGCGCTTCTGTACTTCAAGACGTGGGCGAGGTACGTGGTGTAAATGGTTCTGGCGTGTTGAACGGGAGGGAACATGAAGTGGGAAGTAGCTTAAGAGCATGTTACATTTTGTGTAACCATTCATAATTTTATGTAAGAAACAGAGGTCAGTAAATTTTAGACGGCTTCTCAGGTCGAGTACATTGAGCTGGTTTAGAATATCGGACTTGGCGAAGTGCCTTAGTGAAGGATTGCGAGCTTTGACTACTGATATGAAGAAATTAAAGACACTGTTCAATTTAGAAATATTGGTTATAGCCGAAATAGACCAGATTGGAGAAGAGAAATCTAGGATAGGGAGAATATATGTGGTGAAGTATAATTTAAGTGCAGTGAGGTCTTTAATTTCTGTGAATCTGTATAGAATGCCGAGACTGCGCATTGCGCGAGATTTGATATGGTCAATGTGGGGAGAGAATGTCAGTTTATCATCGTGAATAATACCTAAATCACTCACCTGAGAAACCGTATCCAATTTCTTTCCACATATTTTATAGTTCGCATGATTTCCAGATTTCAGTAGTGAGAAAGACACATTGAAGCACTTTTTCGGATTTGGGGATAACTTCCATTTGTTGAACCAATCAGTACATGTATTCACTGCTTCCTGGAGGTCAGCACACAACATCATTACAAAAAGCATGCATTATTAGCATGTCTCAAGAACCCACACTTAACAGAGCGTATCAACTTTATCGGGTCCACAAGGTCGTATGGTAATATGGCATTCTATCCAAGGAACCTTACTCGACAATCTCCAACCATATTCATTTTGCTATCCTTTTGCTATTAAAATCTATGCAATCCGTGACAAACCTTTCAGAATTAAATTCATATAATGACCTCGGAAATCGAAATGCTAGAATCTCCCAGCAAAATGGGCATCTCATATTATCGTTACCCAATTTCAACTTATTATTATTATTAGGTCTCAGAGAATAAATGTATGTCTTACTCCTACCATTGATACTGTTAATTTATGTAAGTCAAAACGACCCGAAAAGAAAGAGAAAAGAAAATATCTGTACAACCCTATGAGAAAATGATGCTCTTGTTCAATCTGGAATAAATGATTATGAATGGCGTTAAGTTACACGATCTCAGGTCATCTCATGGCACGGCTAACCGAGGTAGAAGTTCTCTTCTTCCTGATGAACAAGGATGGAAATGAAACGTCTCACTTTAGATCCGGCGTCCTCGGAAACCCTTGGCGTCGGCGTCGTCTGCGGCATTTGGGCGGCGTTGTTCCTCCAGCGTCTCCGCGATGTGGTCTCCCAGCATACTGGTAGAGGTATTCGCCCCCGGCTCCTCTCGATCTCCTGGCGATGCCCATGTCCGCCCGCCGGTTGACCCCGGTCACCGTCAGCGACGGCAACTCCTGACGTCCCAACCAAGGTCCACTCGTCCATCTCGTCGCGACCGTTCACCCCATTATGGCCCCTTTAGAGGTTCAGTGCAGCATAATTTGCGTATTAATATGCATGTTGATTCCCAGAATATTTGAGTCCATGGTTATAAGGTTCATGCTGCCGTGTAGCAATATTACATTTCACTATATCAGAGCACTTTCACGCCCACGCACTATAGCGTCTAGTTCCTGGTTCACTTGAATTATATGTACTCACTTTCCTCAACCAGTGACACACTTCCTTCCACGAGAAGCTACTGTATTTCGACCTGGCCTTGACCGACATATGCAGTCGCCTGCAGCCTGCAGTCCTTCTACACAAGCTTAAAGCAGATGTAGCCTTCCGTCACATTCTCACTGCGTCTCTTAAATGCCAGCACGGCTATGCTATTTTCGAATGAATGTCTGTTACAATATAGGGCCTCGCGATAATGCTTCGCCTCGACTATCGTTATTATTGTTCTTTCCCCGATACTCGTAATGTTAAACACCTCCTAGTATTCACCTTTAATTAACATAAATTGTCGTTATGATAATTCAGTTTTTCATTACGGCCTCCACTCGGACGTTCAAAGGCGCACAATTTGTCTTGCTATTACCACAGTACCTGCCTTCAACACTTTACTATCCGCTAACTTAATCGGACCACGTGCATTAATCTTCGTAATCAAAATGGTAAAGTACTGTATAATATTCCACGCGTCTTCACATATCAATAGCAGCATATGCATGAATTTAACGAACCTTCGCTATCAGTTCTGATTATTTCCTCACATACTAGCGAGTCCGATATAGTCTTGAAATTCACGATTATCGTTCTAGTGACACCTTACTGAACACTGTTCGACAAACAAACTGACACACTTCACTGTAAACAACTCACTGGCACTACACGCACGCTAGCCTCATGGCCTGCTGATCACTCCTCGTATCAAATGGCCACGAGCACTGACCACTCACGTACACCAGTCTAGTTTCCGATGCAAATTTTAGTCCACGTGACATAGGCTACTCGTCCGTGTCACGCTGGATAACATACTCGTCCATGCCCCGCTGACTAACTGAACATTCCGGAACTGTGTCCTCCTCTCGAGAAAAAAAAATGGAAGGGGTTGGAATCTTCTGGAGCATTCCCCTACTCCAGCGGTTGCCTCGCCGCATCATGCCATGACGTCATACTGACCCTCCGGTCTCCTCTCGATCTCCTATCATCCGGGGCCGGTAATTGACCCTGACTGGATCGGTCACATCTCTCCCGCGGCCTTCAAAATATAAGCGGTGGGAACATAGCTTATGTTTTTCCTCAAATGATGCATGTGAACGATCCTTTCAGTCATCTCCTCAATGTTGACTAACGGGCTTGCTTGTGATACTTCCGCAGATTCGCGGCATTGACGTTCCCAACAAGTGCATTCGTGACGTTGTCAACCACCCTATAGCAATTGTTGTCCATCACTCTGGCAATCCTATGGGGTCCCGAAAATGGGCGCGCAAATTTCCCATACACTCTGAGTGGTAAGTTTGATGACGTAGGTTTCCAAATCAGCACCAGGTCATTGACTCGAAGTGGTTCGCGAAAACGGTGGCCAGCCTTCCTTCTCTCCCGTTTCTGCGCCTGTAGCTGCATCCTCTCCCGAGCCAGTTCGTTTCTCCTTTATACCGACGGCTCAATCTCGGGGGGTGCCTGTATAACAGCATGCCAAGGTCTACTTGGTTTTCGTCCATGGTGCAGAAGACAAGGAATTTGTCTGGTACTTTCATGTGTTGTAGAGTTCAAGCAACGTTCAATTATGGGTACCACTTCCATCCATCTATGATGCTGTTCATGACAATAAATCCGGCAGTATTTTCCTATCTCTGCATTTACCCTTTCAACTGGATTTCCTTCTGGGTATCTTATGGAGCTCAAGATATGCCTTATGCCGAGTCGTGCCATTGCCTCTTGAAATTCGGCGCTCGTGAACTGCGTTCCGTGATCGCTCAGGAGGAACTCTGGCTTCCCTGCAGTTGGAATCACGCCGGTTTCAATCCTGCGAATTACGTACCGGGATGTTGCCTTCTGTATAGGGTGCAACATGACTAATTTGGTAAACACATCCATCGTCACTAAGATGTATTGGTTACCGCTGGTGGACCTCGGAAGGGGGTCATACAGGTCCGTAGCCATTAATTCATTCGGACGGGTCGGTATAATAGCCCTCGGCTTCTCCTTAGATACGTCCGATGGGAACTTGCACCTCTGACAGATGTCGCATGTCCTGATTACCGCTCGTATGGTTTTTCCTATATACTCCCAGGTAAATGTTTCTCTTATGGCATGTAAGGTTTTATCACATCCTCCATGCCCAATAGATCGGTGAGCCAACCAAACCACTGCTGAAATCAACTTCGGCGGTATTACAATACGTAGCCTTGTGTGGTCTTTATCGACAAACTTGTGAATCACGTCACCAACAATGTGATAAAAGTGAGCAATCTTTGCCGTTCCAGCATAATCGGGGTCATCTGCACCCATGCGATTCTTCAAATACCGGTATATCCGTCTTAACGGAGTACATCGCCGTTGCGCCTGGCTCAGGCGTTTCAAACGCTCCACCGTTTCCTGATCAACCGGTATTAGCTCTACCTGGTGCAAAACAGCCTCCTCACGTGGGTTTCTGCTCAAAACATCCGCTAGAAAGTTTTGCTTTCCGGGCCTATGAATAACTTCTGCATCGAATTGCTGCAGGAAAAGGGTCCAGCGCGTGACTCTTTCGCTTGAAATGTCAGACTTTAACATAAACTGTAACGCGCGATGGTCCGTCACAATCACGACCTTATGCCCTAAAAGAATCTTCTTCCACATCTTTAGAGCATAAATTATAGCCAGCGCCTCCAATTCCGTGGCAAAGTAATTAAGCACAGGCTGTCGCAATTTCCTACTGGTAAATGCCAGATAATGTTGTTTCTTCTCGTCATCCAACTGGTACAACACAGCGCTCACTCCTAACTTTGAAGCATCGGTGTCAATATAAAATGTTTTGGAGAAGTCTGGGTACTCCAGTTTAACGTTGTTAAGGAGCATGTGTTTAGCTTGCGTGAAGGCCTCTTCACACGCCTGATCCCGCTTCCACCGATTGTTTTTCCTGAGCATGCTCTGCTGAGGGGCAACTACATCCGTGTAACGGGGGCAATGACTAGAAAAGAATAAGGTCATTCCCAGGAACTGCCTCACTTGTTTCACCCTTTCTGGTCTGGGAAACTCAGCTATCGCCTCAATTTTCTCCGGGTTCGGCCGATATCCATGTTCGTCAATGAGATGTCCCAAAAACCGAATTTCTCGGCGAAAGAAATTGCATTTCTCCAGGTTTGCCTTAAATCCGGCCGTAAGCAAGTTCTCAAACAACAATCTCAAGTGTTTCAGGTGCTCCTGTACTGACGTGGATGCCAAGATCAAATCGTCCACATAACATAGTACGTGTTTCTTGACCTCTTCACTCAAGTTGCTGTCCAGCGCTCGAATCAGCACAGGGCCACTGTTTTTCAAACCGAAGGAAGGCGGTTAAAGGCGTGGGTCTTCTGCTCATGCAGGAAGCCAGTGTATTGCTTGCTGATCTCGGTTAACTCGACATGATAATAGGAATTTGTGAGATCTACGGTTGAGAAATATTTTTTCCCTTAAAGCGCCTCAGCAGCTCTCTAATTTGTGGTGGGCGGTCGTACTCTGGCAAAATGCGTGCATTTATTCCACGTGCATCCAAACAAATCCTCAAGCGACCATTTGGCTTCCTTACAACCGCTACAGAGGTTAGGAAAGAAGTCGGAGCCTTCTTTATTATGCCATCCTTCTCCATGGCGTTTATCATGGCCTTTACCTCCTCCTCCCATTTCTCTGGGACTGGATATATGTGTTTCCTGTATGGTGAGTCATCACTCAACTTGATATCGTACTGAAAGTTCTTGATAACTCCAGGTTTGTCGCTAAATACCTCCCGAAACTCCTGTATTAGGTCATCAAACTGTTTCTGGACAGTTGGATCCAAAATTTCTTTTACACCAACGGGCATGTGGGTGATCGTCTCTTCTTCACTTTCCACGATATTCTCAAGTGTGTTCTCCAAGAAGAGCGTGCTCGAGTTGGCATTGATATAATCTTTCGATCCTCTGCTCGGCGATTCATTTCCGACATTCATAACACCCTCTTGCATATTTATAATCCAGCCGTACTCCGAAATAAAGTAACACCCAGAATTATTTGAAAATTGATGTCGGAGATGGCCACGAACACGTGCCCATAAACCCTCCCCGCAATCTTGATCGTCAACAGGGCCTGCAGCTTGCATCTCACTGAGCGATCGGGAATTACACCTCTAACCTTTACATTCGCTACTGGTTGAGTATATACGGGTCCTGCCTCCATTATCTCGTCCAAACATGACTGACACACCACACTAATCATCGCTCCGGTGTCAATCAGGGGTTTTATTTGTTTACCGAGCACCTCTACTGTTATGATTGGCGAAGGATACACTTTCCCGCGGCGGATAACGTCTTCCTCATGAATCAAGTCTTCGTCGGTAGCCTGAAATATCTCTTGAATTTCAATCAGTTCGGGAGAACCAAGGTTTGAGGAATTTCTTAATTTGAAGTTGTTTTTTTTTTTTTGTTGATCTGACCGACTTGTGTCAGGTGGTCGGTCAGCTTCCCCCGGTGGTGCGGATGGATTACTCCGTAATTGTTGTAAATATTCCTGGCTCTCTCGATGTCTTTCCGTATAGCTCGGCCGCGACCCCTGCGAACGAGAATCCCTATCGGCATTCTGTCTCTGATAATATTGATTTGACTGCCTTCGCTGATATTCACCATATCGTCCCTTCGTATTGTTGAATCGGGATCTCCTACGCTCTTCGTACGGTTTATTCCTCCACCTGAGTCGCTCGTCTGTTCCACCGTAGCTCCACTCTCGGCTCCGATAGTACCCTGTGTCTCTTGGCCTGTCCGTCTCCCGCGACGTTCGCTCTTCCGTCTGCGCAATTTTGTCAATCACGACCGTGTTCACATCTCTATTTTCCTGTCGTCCGGACCTCGCCTGTAACTGCGCACTAGTGTGGTCAAGTTTTCGAAGAAACTCTTCACATCCCTCTAAAGTCTCGGCTCCTGACGCTATTACACTCTTCTGGACCTCTACAGGTAATTGTCGTATAATGGCTTGGACCAATTCGTCCTCCGGCACTGGTGGAGTCAAATACTGCAGCCTGGCGAGTTGCGATGCGAAGTACCCCGCGTACCTAGTCGGATTGGACGTCGCATACCGTTTAGCGTATAGTTCCGCCCGTATGTTCAATTGTTCTTCAGGGCTCCAAAAGCGTTTGATTAATAGTCGTTCGAACTCGTCCGTGCTCGTGAACGTGTATCGAAATGCGCGAAACCAAGTTAATGCTGTCGATTCCAGGGACCTCTCAATAACTCTTAGTTCTCTCTCACGTGGTATCTTATTTTCTGCCATGTATTCACGGACCTCCCTCATAAATTCGATGGGTGTGACGTTATTAGTCCCATTGTTCCCCGAGAATTTCCTCGGCTGGTGGTCTATACTTCTAATGATAGCCAGGTATCCCGCGGGGTTTGTACTCTGTATTCTCGGCGTTGCAACTACCTCTCCCGCCTTTCTAGAAGATGGCGTGTTTTCACTTTCCATCCCGTTAAGAGGTGGCGAATATCAATTTCGGACCATCTAACCCTTTCTGACTCCGATTTGTCTTTTATCTGCGTCATTTCCGCCTCTAAGTTGCCTAATCGAGTGAGTTGCCTTCCCTGTTGAATAATGATCTTCTCCTCCAACTCAACAATGGAAGTGTGGATAGATTCTCTCACATGTTTGTAAAATGTCGTTTGGGAATGAGTGATTTTCCTGCCATACGTGTCCTGGAATGATTCAACCTGTATCTGCATGTTTTTCACGTCCTTTGCGACCTCTTCTTCCCAACCTGACACGTCCTGTTTCAACTTATCCAGGGTTTCCTCGTTAGACTGACCAATTTGCTCAATTTTTGCCGTCAAATCTTGTCCCATGTCTTTAATATTACTGTTCAACTTCTCCTCAAGTCCCTCAATATTCCCCCGAAGCGAACTCTGAGTATCCCTGATTTGCCGTGCTATAGAATCTTTGAGCTCCGCGATGAGCACTTGAAATGTAGTTTCTAGCTTTTTATCGAGTAGATTAATCTTATTATCTATAGCCTTTCCCGATAGCTTAAGATTACGTTCTACAGCATCAATGTTTTTCTGCAAATGAGATTCTAAACTCTTAAGATTAGATCCCATGACTTCTAATAAGTCGGTTCTGAGATCATCAACTTTATCACTAACATCTTTTTTTATTCCTGCTATTTGAGTGCCGACACCCTCTTGTGTCCTCTGTACCTCTGCTATTTGAGTACCGACACCCTCTTGTGTCGTCTGTAAGCGGTCCAGATCGCTCTTCATGTTTGTCTTAATTGACCCAATACTATCCTTAACATTATTCATTTCAGAGGTTAGACCATTTAATCCATCTTGGATTTGTTTTAATATTAGCTATATTTTCTGCGGTTACTACTTGTGACATCTTACAATACAACTTAAATATAGGGGCCTACAGGGGAATGTAGGTCGTCGAATATAGCCATGAACTGAGATCGTGTACCAACCCTGTCAAATGGTTCACTAAAGGCTCAGTGTGATTCGAGGTTAATTTTACACAAAAGAATTACACATGGCAAGCATCTCGCCCCCATCAAAGGCACGAATCTGACCACTCAGTATACTCCCATCACAACAACAAATGATTGAGTAAAAAGCATGCCCATGACGGAGACGACACGCACCATCGTCGTCGAGCCAACACGTTAGCGGCGCCACTTCCCCCTCCCTGTGCCCGTTTCTCCAATGGGACAAACGATCACCCGGCCAACATCCCGGCCCCATCAGAAGAAACGGCCAAGGGAGTGGGTGAAAAAAGATTAGGGCGTGAATCTTGGTTCATGCAGACAAGAATAAAAGAAATGCTCCAGCGAGCCAGAGACAAAGGGTCTCGGGTCGTTTACGGGTTGGGATGGCAAATAAACAGAACCAGGATTCAAAAGCAAACTCCCTAACTTGAATTAACAAACAGAGAAGAAAAAAGCCCTCGTAAAATCACATCTGCTCCTTTATTGGCCAAAGGATAAATAAATATGCAACCAGCCTACCACGCACGAGTTAGGGTGGGACAAAGTCCGAAAAAAATAAAGTTCATGGTCCATAAACAAACAAAAAAATTATACTTATTCAAACTCGTGGGTGCCCTCTCTTAAAGTTCCGACAAGGAGATCGCCTTTCAAAAACTAAATTAACCCTTAATTTATCGGTGCACACGCATGTAGACATCACTGGCCACTTATCACAAAGTTCACCTGCGGCAAAAACTCGAAGAAAATATCGAATATCTGTGTATATCACAAATGTCTACCCTTATACAGCAATGGACGGATCTCCTCTATCGAACTGCAAATTAATAACTAAAGAGCATCGTATCACATCAAATAGCACTCAAACATCAAATCAGCTTCACATAATATGGCATTTCAACAATTAATTATAACTTATCATAAATTATTAACACACCCAGATTGTGATCACATATTTACACTACTAATTCTTATTATTATTACTGATTTATATTCGCCGTTCCAACAACCTTGATCCACACTATCATATATGTTATTGTAATTAAATTATAGCATTGTCTAACGTTTAGGAAAGGTTAAGAACCTCGTAATAAGGCACCCTAGTGTATTTCTTTCTCACAACGAACATTTAATCGCAACCCTTCCATCGAACACTCTGTGTGAGGATCCGAACAATCTGACTATCAATTACACCCCTGCGCTATTCAATATACAACTCATCGATAAACGTAACACGTTCGTCAAGAGTAAAGGACCTGTCCTCACAAATTCAATTCAACGGTCATACGTCGCCCCGTGAATAACCTCGTCACATATGACGGAATAATACCATATTTAATTATCACATTAACTTTACACAACATCATTACAAAAATCATGCATTATTAGCATGTCTCAAGAACCCACACTTAACAGAGCGTATCAACTTTATCGGGACCACGAGGTCGTATGATAATATGGCATCCTATCCAAGGAACCTTACTCGACAATCTCCAACCATATTCATTTTGCTATCCTTTTGCTATTAAAATCTATGCAATCCGTGACAAACCTTTCAGAATTAAATTCATATAATGACCTCGGAAATCGAAATGCTAGAATCTCCCAGCAAAATGGGCATCTCATATTATCGTTACCCAATTTCAACTTATTATTATTATTATTATTATTATTATTAGGTCTCAGAGAATAAATGTATGTCTTACTCCTACCATTGATACTGTTAATTTATGTAAGTCAAAACGACCCGAAAAGAAAGAGAAAAGAAAATTGACCTCGGAAATCGAAATGCTAGAATCTCCCAGCAAAATGGGCATCTCATATTATCGTTACCCAATTTCAACTTATTATTATTATTATTAGGTCTCAGAGAATAAATGTATGTCTTACTCCTACCATTGATACTGTTAATTTATGTAAGTCAAAACGACCCGAAAAGAAAGAGAAAAGAAAATATCTGTACAACCCTATGAGAAAATGATGCTCTTGTTCAATCTGGAATAAATGATTATGAATGGCGTTAAGTTACACGATCTCAGGTCATCTCATGGCACGGCTAACCGAGGTAGAAGTTCTCTTCTTCCTGATGAACAAGGATGGAAATGAAACGTCTTACTTTAGATCCGGCGTCCTCGGAAACCCTTGGCGTCGGCGTCGTCTGCGGCATTTGGGCGGCGTTGTTCCTCCAGCGTCTCCGCGATGTGGTCTCCCAGCGTACTGGTAGAGGTATTCGCCCGCGGCTCCTCTCGATCTCCTGGCGACGCCCATGTCCGCCCGCCGGTTGCCCCCGGTCACCGTCAGTGACGGCAACTCCTGACGTCCCAACCAAGGTCCACTCGTCCATCTCGTCACGACCGTTCACCCCATTATGGCCCCTTTAGAGGTTCAGTGCAGCATAATTTGCGTATTAATATGCATGTTGATTCCCAGAATATTTGAGTCCATGGTTATAAGGTTCATGCTGCCGTGTAGCAATATTACATTTCACTATATCAGAGCACTTTCACGCCCACGCACTATAGCGTCTAGTTCCTGGTTCACTTGAATTATATGTACTCACTCTCCTCAACCAGTGACACACTTCCTTCCACGAGAAGCTATTTCGACCTGGCCTTGACCGACATATGCAGTCGCCTGCAGTCCTTCAACACAAGCTTAAAGCAGATGTAGCCTTCCGTCACATTCTCACTGCGTCTCTTAAATGCCAGCACTGCTATGCTATTTTCGAATGAATGTCTGTTACAATATAGGGCCTCGCGATAATGCTTCGCCTCGACTATCGTTATTATTGTTCTTTCCCCGATACTCGTAATGTTAAACACCTCCTAGTATTCACCTTTAATTAACATAAATTGTCGTTATGATAATTCAGTTTTTCATTACGGCCTCCACTCGGACGTTCAAAGGCGCACAATTTGTCTTGCTATTACCACAGTACATGCCTTCAACACCTTACTATCCGCTAACTTAGCCGGACCACGTGCATTAATCTTCGTAATCAAAATGGTAAAGTACTGTATAATATTCCACGCGTCTTCACATATCAATAGCAGCATATGCATAAATTTAACGGACCTTCGTTTATCAGTTCTGATTATTTCCTCACATACTAGCGAGTCCGATATCGTCTTGAAATTCACGATTATCGTTCTGTGACACCTTACTGAACACTGTTCGACAAACAAACTGACACACTTCACTGTAAACAACTCACTGGCACTACACGCACGCTAGCCTCATGGCCTGCTGATCACTCCTCGTATCAAATGGCCACGAGCACTGACCACTCACGTACACCGTTCAAGTTTCCGATGGAAATTTCAGTCCACGTGACATAGGCTACTCGTCCGTGCCACGCTGGATAACATACTCGTCCATGCCCCTCTGACTAACTGAACATACCGGAACTGTGTCCTCCTCTCGAGAAAAAAAATGGAAGGGGTTGGAATCTTCTGGAGCATTCCCCTACTCCAGCGGTTGCCTCGCCGCGTCATGCCATGACGTCATACTTACCCTCCGGTCTCCTCTCGATCTCCTATCATCCGGGGCCGGTAATTGACCCTGACTGGATCGGTCACAGTGCCAAAGGGCCTAAATGCTGGGATTGGACCGGTCTGTCATAAATTTCATGCAGACAGTGTTACTCGCAGGGTTCCAAAGGGTAAGTAAACAAATTTTGGTTCAGATCGGTGAAACGGTGTAGATTTGAGCCACTGGTAGTTCCAGAGATTAGCGCGTTTGAACACAAAAACACACAAACTCTTCAGCTTTATTATATTAGTATAGATGGTGGCTGAGCATACTAATAAGACTTCAAAATCAATAACTCAGGATCCAATTGCCCAATTTTCACGAAACTTCGAAAGAGGGAAGACCATATAAGATGCACTGCATATAGGACATAGCTGTCATCTTGAATATTCAGGGAGAACCACGGAAGTTGAGACTGTACACTATCTCGAACACTAAGCGTTGTGTAAAAAACTGTCTGGAATAAAAGTTGCGTGATATTGAGGAGGAAAGAACACGCTATATATCATAGTTTATTTGGAGAACGTTTGGATGGTAATTTGATGATCACGTGACGTGTTTTAAATGGCAACCAACAATTTTTATTTTGTTTCCTTATTCCTGATACAGCAAGCCTCCGTGGCTTAGGCGGCAGCACGCCGGCCTCTCACCGCTGGGTCCGTGGTTCAAATCCCGGTCACTCCATGTGAGATCTGTGCTGCACAGAACGGAGGCAGACAGGTTTTTCTCCGGGTACTCCGGTTTTCCCTGTCAAAATTTCATTCCAGCAACACTCTCCACTATCATTTCATTTCATCTGTCATTCATTTAATCATTGCCCCAGGGGAGTGCGTCAGGCCTCGGCAGCCGGCACAGTTCATATCCTCGCCGCTAGATGGGGGCTTCATTCATTCCATTCCTGACCCGGTCGGAGACTGGAAGCAGGCTGTGGATTTTCATTTTCATTCCTGATACAAAATTAACGTTTCGTACACCAATTTCATAAGTACATGGTTCGGTTCCTGTTGTGGACAATCCAACATTGACGACAGGTAGGTACGCAGCGTAATATCAATTATTGCATACTCATCGGACCTTAGCGTAATAAATGTTCAAAATGATGGCCTTCCACCTCAATGCATTTTCCAACTCTGTGTATGAACGATTGATGTGTCCGTAAAAGCATGTCTCTGTCAATACTGACACAAGCATTTTGTATCCGTGCCTTCGTGTTGTCCGAAGTCGTTGTTTTTTTACAATACACTCGATCTTTCAGGTAACCCCATAAGAAAAGGTCCGGGGATGAAAGGTCAATTAATGGGACCTATCCAACAATCATGGTGATTGTTATTTAAGACACCCCGAGCGGGGTATTCATGTAATTCCTTCATACTTGACGTTATTATGTACGTTGGTGTACAAACAAGTGCTTTATACAAAAGTTGTTAAGGTTTGTATGAGGAATAAGGAAACAAACAAAAAAATGTTGGTTCCCATTTAATAAATACGTCACGTGACCATCCAAACGTTCTCCAAGTAAACCTCGACATATAGCATGTTATTTCCCTCTTAATATCACGCAACCGTTTGTCCAGACAGTTCTATATACACCGCTTAGTTTTTGAGATATCGCACTGTCTCAACTTACGTGGTACACCCAGTATACAATATCAATATCGACAATCCACTATTTTTAACAGCTGTTATAATGACGAAACGCAGCAAATATGTAGTCTCACATGAAAGGCTTTCTCTGCAGAAGGCGCAATATAAGCGATTCTATACATTCAAGATGGTGGATGGGTATACTTTTCTAAGGTTTTAATCCATTCCTCTGGATGAAAAATCGGAAATTACAACGAAACGTAATGAACGGGGAGTCTTACGTAGGATATGATAATGTTCATCACAAGAACAATCATATTCCTTGATAAGGACAAGGATTTAGGCCTATAACTATACACACACATTTAGGAGAAAGTAGTCTATGTGTTCTTAACCGAACATCTTGTTATATCTGTTCCCAAAATTATAGTAAAATGTTGTGAAATAGTTGTCTGAATAGAAAACGAGCTTCTGCATTCTACTTCAAATAGCTTCCTGGCATATTAATGCTCCTTCATAATTAAAGCGTATGTTCTACAAAATATCTGTTAGAATACTATACTAGACCCAAAACAACTGTGAACACGAGGGAGGAGCCCGATTACCTCGCTCAATCGCGCCAGCCAATAGCATAGCGCGGAGTTGCCTAGTGAACTCGACTCGCAGGGCTCGCTGCGCCGTACGAAATTGTTATTTCTCTCCGCGCACGAAAATAATTAGTTCTTCAATTATTTCGATGACTCCATGTTACAGAGCTTTAAATTTTGAAGCCGACTGTCCAAACCCCGTTAGCTACGACCAGCAGTTCGGGAGATAACATCTGCCCTTGAACTGTGAACCGTTTTCCTTTTTCACCTGTAGTATTGCCTTTTTTTCTCTTTTCTTCGGCGTGTCAATTATCGGAATTGTTCTCTTTTCTTCTTGGTTATTACTGGCCACGGTAGCCGAGCAGATCAGTGGACATTTCTATAATTGCTGATCAAGGTTCGTTATAGTGATTTCTTACTATGCCGAATCGTGATCAGTGACACCTCTTTCCTTTTTAGCTTCCTTTTTCCGTCACCTGTGACAACCGTTTGTTACTCTCTAAGCAGTCTTCTGTATTTTCTATCCTGGTAGGACCTTTTTGTTTATGCACCCGCTCTCATTTTCGAGATGCCTTTCATTTCTATCCGTTTTTTTCCCGTTCGTTTGTGTTTTTTTTATAAAGGTGCGCGTAGAGGTGCGAATCTAGTTCATTTAATGTAATTCCGTGATGCCGGATTAATGCTGATACCATCAAGGTAGGTTACGTATTTTTGTCTTTGCTCATTGTATGGAATACTAGGGCGTTTCGCCTATTCTAGTATGTCCATGGAGTATCTGTTTCGTTCCCGTTATTCTTTGTCTCCATTTCGTCGTATCTTTTTGTGTAGGTATTTGGTCCGGTTTACTGAGTAACGTGTGTTCAACAGTAAGACCTATGCCATATCTCTTATCTATTTGTTTGCCTCTTATCTTAGGATTGCGTTTTCATGTGCAAGTCCATGAGTTTGGCTTAATCCCTTTCTGACGTAACTTATTTTGATGGGTATCTTTTATTTTGTGTTGCAATACCTTTCTCGTAATTATTTTTAATATCGGTTACTTGCCCCTTTTTGTGTTTATTCTTTTACGTCATATCTACGCGCGCTTTTATTAATACTCCGTCCCCCTCGCACTCCCTCATCTCCTTCAGGGCTATTTGAGCTACCGTTCGTTCGCTCCTTTGACGGTAGACTCACTTTCCCCGACTCTTTTAATCTTTATTTTTCCCAATGTAATTTTACTCTTTACGAGTATACTTTCCCAGATGTGCCCCCCCCCCCCCCTTATCGTTTCTCCTACCGATCATGACATTTACGTTTCGACCCTTCCGCCCAATATTTTACCTAATATCACATGTTTGACGTCCACTTAACCTCATTCATAGCATGTAATGCTTCCTCGTCATTCCTTGATGTTATCTCTTTGGTCAATACATTACCTCTTCTTTGCCTATGTGTTGAGTATGCGTACCTTATTTAGTCTTTATTTCTTTAGGCTAAGCTAAGCTAGGCCCATAATAAAATGCGCATTCGAATAGAACTTGCATTCACATGGCAGTGAATGTACGTTCAATCCATCGCCTCTGATACCTTCATAACCTTAGTCCGGTTTAATGGGCCCAGCGCCAGGCTAAGCGGTACACACTTCCACTGCGAACTACATCTTGCGAAAAGCCAGACGGCACAACTGAAGGGATAATTAGAGAGAGAATGATTTAGGTGTTGAAATATTTAGGTTCACTAGGGAACATAACGAAGGGTGACGGCATTGCTGTATCAATTCAGTAGTGGAGCTAACAATTGCTGTGAGCTCAAGTTTTGAACCCATAACAATGTCACTTAGCAAGCTGAGTGGCAGCCGAACAGTTTTACACAGCCAGGTAAGAAATATAATTTACAGGGTATATGGCCTTTAAAATAAGTTTTTGAGTACAGAAGTACGTGAAAACACAAAATCTGATAACCTATGTTATTGTGGTGTCAGCAATTATGTTTTTTTTTAAATATTGTATTGAGTCGAATAAAACTCACCTCTTCACAGTTTTAACTCATGAGGCATAGCATACCCAGTTCTAACCCTGAGACCAGAACTAAATGTCTTGATTGAGCCGTGAATCGAATCCGGATCTCACGGGTTGTTGTTCTTGTTGTAGAAGATGGGGATTGTTGTAGGGGCTTTGCGACATCCTGGTCGTGTAGCCCCGTGTATTTGGGTGTGTGTGGAATTTGTCTGATAACCTGTGTCACTTTGAACCCTGTACTAGTGTGTGTATTTGTAATTCAGGTAGGATTTGGGTAGGAAGCGGCCGTGGCACGTTAGGTACCATCCCGGCATTTGCCTGGAGTAGAGGTGCGAATCCACAGAGAAACCACTTCCAGGATGACGGAGGTAGGAATCCAACCCACACCTTCCCAGTTTTGCATCACGAGGCTGAATGTACCCTGTTCCAGCCCTCAGACCAGAATTACATTTCTTGGGAAACTAACCCGAGCTTCCGCGGTGACAGCCAAGAATGGACAGCAAGTGTGCTAGCCAGTACACCACACGGTGGTCTCCAATAAACAAAAACTGATCCCAATAAATTGTTTTCTGTATCTCTATTACCTTATAAAGAGTCCACAAGCAATGTTAATCAGAATGGGTTGGGGTGTAGATTACGTCATGTGAAATAATAACGTCGTCGTTGTTTCATTTGAGGGGCTAGGACATCTGGGCACTTCAGCCCCGTGTACTTGTCTGTCGGAACGAGGCGTCCGTGGCCTTATGTTAGGAACCATCCCGGCATTTGCCTGGAGTATAAAAGAGAAACCACTTCCTGGATGGCTTAGGTAGGAATCTAACCCACATCTTCGCAGTTTTGCCTCACGAGGCTGAGTGTACCCCGTTCTAGCCCTCAAGACTAGAATTAAATTGCTTGGCAGAGCTGAAAATCGAACCCGTACCTCCTGGGCCACTGCCAGAATGCTGGTCGCTACACCAGGAGTGCACGAATAACGTTTGTGTGATATGTTATATCTGCCTCATATCACAATTATAAAAAAAGTGCGCACTCCGTTGTGAGCATAGATATTCGTAGGATTAGGCCCCCCAGCTCGTACATGCTCTTACATTCGAAGCGCCTTGTGTTCACGGAGAAGGTCGTGCGTATACTGCGAGTGTAGAGACTTGACGTTACAGACAGTTAGGAACAGGGCTCCGAGTGAAAGCCGAAGTTAAACGATTGACATCGCGTCGCCACATGGTAGCTTTACGGTTGGTTACGAAGTGAGAAGCTTATTATCCTCTCTGTTTCAAAATAAATCATGTGATTGGGCCAGAGCTTATCTATATTTACGATACTTTACTAAATGTAAAATACTGTAGTGTAATATTCAACATATCATATTCTCAGAATACATTCCATTGAAGTAACTCCATTTTCTGCTCACTGCACGTCGCCCTTCTGGTCTAGGGGTATGAATCCTGCTTCGAGAGCGAGAGGTCACGGGTTCAAACCTCGTAAATGGCGAGCTTTTTTACTTTTGCTTTATCTCTTGAAAAGATTCAAAAAGTGTATAAAAGAACCTTAGGTATGTTTTTTTTTTTCGTGCGAGACTTGTACTTACTGTATGCCAGTAATATAAATACATCCCAGGACATAGCCCACTGTTTCAACTTCTTCGCACCAGGCGGCCTCACCTGCAAAGCGAACAGGGGCCTCATGAGGGATGGAAAGCGAGGGGAAGATTGGGAGGGATAGGCAAGGAGGGTGGCCCCACCTCCCCAGTGGTATCCCCAAACCAGGTGTTTCAAGCTCCAGGACACTGCCCTCGATGAGTCCAAGGAAGGGTAGCGGCTTTGGTGGCGTAGTTGGTACATGCTGTTCAAACCCGGCCGAAGCCGTCGGATTTTTTAACAGCGTTAAAAATCCCTCAGTATGCCTTTCTTCGGCGGGGAAGTAAAGCAGGCGGTTCCATGTCATAGATTTATGGCATGTTAAAGAACCTTCCAGTTAATAAGTCTGTGTGAAGCTAAATTAAAGGTTAAAATTTGGATAACGCCCTTAGGTTCCCACGTTCGTTGCCAGGAGCCGACTGCGGTGGCGTATAGTAACCAAGTTCTGAACTAGTAGTTGTTGATGGTGGCGTTTGGCGGCAAAAGTAGGAACTACTTGAAAAAAAATCAATGTTTGCAGTCCTTATTTGAATTAAAAGCAGATAACACACACTAATACAGCCATCACAATTAACACCGGTTATCAGACAGATTCTACACCCACCCAAAGTACACGGGGCTACATGACCGAGTTGTCACAGCCCCTAAACTGAGGAAGCAACCAACAAACCAACTGAAGTCCGAGGGAAAAGCCAACCTGGAGGGTAAACCGACGAAAAAAAAAGAAAAGAAGCGTTTACCTCAAACTATGTATTTATATTACCGGTATAAGCACAAGTCTCGCACGAAAAAAAAGAACGTTCCTAATGTTCTTTTATACACCATTTGAATCTTTTCAAGAGATAAAACAAAAAGTAAAAAAGCTCGCCATTTCCGGTGTTTGAACCCGGGACCTCTCGCACCCGAAGAAGAAATCATACCCCTAGACCAACAGGCCTACGTGCGATGAGCAGAAAATGGAGTTACTTCCGTGTAATGTATTCTGAGAATATGATATGTTGAATATTACACTACAGTATTTTACATTTAGTAAAGTGTCGTAAATATATAGAAGCTCTGGCACAATCACATGATTTATTTTGAAACAGAGACGATAATAAGCTTCTCACTTCGTAACCAATTGTAAAGCTACCATGTGGTGACGCGAAGTCAATCGTTTAACTTCGGCTTTCACTCGGAGCCCTGTTCCTAACTGTCTGTAACGTCAAGTTTGTAGAGCTGTGTCATCTCCGCCAGTCTCACTGTGGCAACAGCGCTCAGCTGGACGCACACTACTCGGTGAGCCCATGTTCACAGTTGTTTTGGGTCTGGTATATGGTTGATGATAAA